>OY856412.1:1063979743-1065412243 GCA_963693085.1 Alisma plantago-aquatica | reverse complement strand
CTATATTGGCCTAATTCAGTGTGTTTATTTTTGTCAAATTTTAGGTTGATGATGCACAGGTACCCACTGAAGAAATTGAGCAACTTGATGCGTAGAAACAAAAACTTAACAAAAAAAGGGGTATCACTCTGTTGAAAAAGTTAGCTGCGCTGAGTGGCAGTGGATCCAAATTGGTTGTGGAGTTTGATAATGGAGGGAATGCAATTGGAGTGAACCGCAATAATTTTATAAACTATCTTGTGGTTGTCACTCGAAGCCATTGTGGTGTTAAGTATGATAATTGGCATAGAGTTTCTCAGGCGAAGAAAGACATGATATGGAAAGATTTATGCGTGAGTTATTTTGTAGATTACAAATTCTATTATTTGCAATTCTATTTTTGGATACTAGTTAATAACATTTCTATTTTACAGAATCTGTTTGCATTGGATGAGATGTTGCATCGTAAAAGTGTGATGCAACGCGCTGGAAAGATGCTTAGGAATTACATGACAAATCTGAACAGAGAATACATAAAACAGGGTGATAAGAAGAAGAAGTCAGCCCTTGAACAATGGAACTTGTTGGACAAAGAAGATTGGGAAAATTTTGTTACTTCAAGAAATTCTGAATAATTCAAGGTATTAGGCGTCACTCCCATTTTAATTAATATACATTGTGCTACTAACCTAATTATAAATGTGCATACTAACTAGGCCTTCAGTGACGCACAAAAAGCAAGGCGTGCACTGAATGTGCATGACCACACTATGGGTCCAAAAGGCTATGCAAGCGTTCGCCAAAGACTACAGGCGGAGTCTGCTGCTACTCAGGAGTCTGCGGCCACACCCTTGCCTCGCCATGATATCTGGATAGCTGGCAGGCAAAACAAGAAGGGTGAAATAAAGAAGCTCGAAACTGTTGAGGCGGCTGCAAAAATGGTAAAATACAACTCTTAGAGCAATGGTTTGAATATTGATTATTTGTGGTGTTAACTTACCAGTTTCTGTTTATGGTTATTAGCGGGAGCTGCACGAGCAGAGGAAACAAGGCACGTTCATCCCTCAGGGCACAAGGGATGAATTGACAGTTGCTCTAGGTAACCCAGAGCATCCTGGACGTGTTAGAGGTGTCGGCGCTGGTGTGGGTATCAAAGCATTCTTTGGGCCATCCCAGCGCAAACCCAGAGCGGGACTTTCTCAAGAAGAGGTATCCTATTCTTTTTTTAGAATGTTACTGCAAAAGGAAATTCATTAATAAGAAGCTAATGTTTGTTTTATCCATGTATAGGTGAATAAGAGAGTCGAGGATAAAGTTGCTAAGAAGGTCAACGATGTAGTTGCTGAGAAGGTCAAGGAAGAATTGTTGCGGTGGCAGGCATCTCAGCCTTCCAATCATCCTATGGCGACCCACTCTTCTCCTGGTGCACAGACTGTGAGTAATCCTGGAGACCCATCGCCTAGCACGTCTGCTGTAAGTATTGTTTATGACATTGTAGCTAGTCTTTTCAAGATGATATGTATATATGTATAACATTCTTGACGTAAATTTGTAGGCATTGAAGCCATGCCGCTTAAGAATGCAAAACTATGTTGTTGCAGAGGCGCATGCTTACCAGTCCCTTCCTGGGGCAACGTTTCATGGGACTCCAATTCCGCAGGGCTACGTTCGTGTGGGCCCGATACGTGTATTACCCGATTGGAGGGAAGCTACATTGCCATGTCCCCACCCGGATATTGATACACTTGGTGAGGCAGAAGGCGGGATCATATTGTGGCCCAAAGCAGATGTCCTCTACACGAGTGAAATTGTAAGATAAATTTACATTGATTTAGACTGCTAATGTGTATATAATGATGTCAACTGATCTAAAATTATATATACAGGTTAAAAAGAAGACACCAGGAGCACCTAGGCCTCCACCTCTACTTCCCGCATTACCAACTTGGGTTCCAACTGACCTAACAAACCCGTTAGGTCTTGCTTGTAGGGGAATGGCATGTTGGCTACGGGCACATAATATACATTGCCCTATAATTGTTTCTTTAGATGCAGATTATGCAGGTCAATCATACGATAGCTCTTTATTTATACAAGATATTATTGAGCTGTTTCAGTATGAGTGGCTGAATACATCAATGATAGAGACATGGATAAGGTGAGATCTTGTTTATACATCCATATACCTTGTGTAAGATCTGGTGATCTAGTTTCTTATATATTAATGCATACACATATATGTTTTGCAGCTACTTAGTCGAAGATCATTGCAAACAATTTGCATATGATCATGTTGGATTTTTGATTCCATCATTGATTAGTATGGTAGCTAAAGACCCTGATAGTGTTCAACAATACTGTATAGATGCTTTTACAATTTTTGGTCATCAAATGAAGACGATAATAATAGCTCCATTCAATGTCAAGTAAGTTTGCTTTATTTATAATTTGGACTTAAGAAAATTCCATTATTATGTTGCATTTTGAGTTATTAATTGTTAACTTTTTACCTCTAGTGGTAGACATTGGGAGTTACTAGTTATTGTCCCCGGGACGTTCACTGTTTATTATCTAGATCCCGCAGGAAGTACATTAAACACTAAAATTGGACACGTAATGAGAATGCCATTATTCTGGTGAGAAATATTTCATTTTTATATCCGTTAACATCTTTTATTACATTACTATTTACTTATGCAATTTACTGTGTTATATTAACATGTAGGGGTTTAGATGCATTCAAAAAGGTTGGAGGAAAGGTCCCAAGGAAAAAGAACCAGCCATTGTCTTGGGAGAACGTAAAAGTAAGTTCCCGACTCCCCGACTCCAATGTATATATTATTGATGTGAATTGTGCTTAGTTGTATTATTTTGTATGTTTCAATTTATAGTGCGCTACACAAGACAATGGCTGGGCATGCACATACTATGTGATGCGATTTATGCAGATGATTATGAAACATGCCGCATTGGACATCGATACCATACATGAGGTATTATATATAGTCTCATTAGTTAGTATGAAATATATCAATCTTATTTTTATATTATTACTTATATATATACATCATTCTTTTTGCAGGTGTTTAAAACTGACCACACTATAGGCAAACGCTTAAAAAATGTACATGCTCCATATACAAGGGAAGCATTAGATGAAGTAAGAGAAGAATGGGCAATAGCTGTACAAATAGTGGCAACTGTAAGATATAATTGGGATGTTGATAGTGATGATGAATGATACTTTGTAAATGAATGTTTCTGAATGTTAAAACATGTATTTGAATGATTCTATATGTGTGAACGTGACAATTGAATTGATGTCTGAATGTATCTACTTGTGTGAATCGTTTTATGTTAATTTTGCAGGTTTGTGGCCTGTTTGTAGGCTGATATCAATGGATGTCGTAAACCTGCAGTTCAGAAAACTGAACTGCAGGTTCTCATCCTACTGACCAGCCACAGCAGGCCTGCAAACTGATATAAAAAAAAGGTATAGGCGTCGGTTATTTACAGATAACCGTCCGCATAGACATAAAGCGTTGGCTTTTTGTAAAGGAACGACGCCTGATGTGACCAAAGCAGTACTTTGTCTCTAATACATGTAGGCGTCGGTCCTTTAGTAGACAAACCGACACCAAAGGTCTTTCCTAGATGTCACCGTTTTCTGTGGTGCGAACTCTTTTGGCGTCGATTGTTTATAATCATCTGACGCTTTTAGTCTAAATAGGCGTCGGTTGAAAAACCGATGCAAAAGTGTTCGACCTTTAGCGGCGCCCACATAGGTGTCGGCAGCAAACCGACGCCAAAAGGGGTTAAACAACCGACGCCAAAGGCGGTTTCTGTAGTAGTGTGGATACTCCAATTCTAGAGGAACCCGCTCCTAATGCACCAAAGACAGAAACGGATGCTTATTAGAAGCATTCTCATGATTCCATTGATGCAAAGTGCTTGATGTTGTGTTCTATGAACCATGAGTTGCAGAGACAAAATGAGAGCATGGGTGTCATTGAGATGATTCAACATCTCAGGAACATGTATGAAGATCAATCATGACAAGAGAGATACAATGTCTCAAGGGTGTTGTTCAAGTGTGTCATGACAGAAGGAGATCCAGTTGGTCCTCACACACTCAAGATGATTGGGTATGTGGAGAACCTGTGAAGACTGGGATTTTCACTAAGCCAAGAGTTGGCTACTGACGTGATACTGCAATCGTTGCTAGAATCCTACAGTCAGTTTGTGATGAACTACAACATGAACAACTTTGATAGGCCACTGTCAGAGTTGTTAGGCATGTTGAGGACAGTCGAGATACAGATGAAGAAGGACAAACCTAAGCCTGTGATGGTGATCACAAGCAAGAAAGGCAAGTCCAAGCGCAAGGGCAAGGGCAAAGCTAAGAAAGGTTCTGATGCTAGCCAGGAGTCCAAGCCATCTTCAGCTCTCAAGGCCAAGGGAGGCGTGACCAAGAAAGGAAATTGCCACCATTGTCAAAAGCCAGGACAATGGAAAAGGAATTGTCCTCTCTATCTGGAAGAACAAATGAAGAAGGAAGCTACATACGTCTCTACTTAAAGGTGTCATGAAAGTAAACTTGTAAAACTTTTTAGGGTATATGATACCAAGATGTAAAGTGTAAAGCACTCATAATTGGGGCAAGTGTTGCCTCCATAGATAGGAGTACTTTAGTTTATTTTCAGCCTAAAAGGCATGTAATATAGTTATGAACTGCTATTTCATATTTGCCAATAGATAGAAACACTTTATTTTTGCATATTGTATGACAATGATGGCAATTAATAAAGGGATGTTTCAATTTATAAAGATATGATCTTTGTGGTAATTCCTTATTCATCTTGTGGTATTTGATATGCATAAGATAAAATGATACCTGAAAGTTATAGATAACTCAAACAATCAAATTAGCATCAATCATGAGAAATTCATTTCTAGTTTCCATATGATGGATAAATATAGACTCTTCTGGTTAGAGAACCAGTAAGAGACATGAATATCTTGGACATGATTAATCAACCTTCACTAATGGTAGTGGGAGAATGATTATCCAATTAGGTATAATACATGTGATGTATTTACATACCTATTGGAATAAATGCTAATACTTCTAATGTTGTTTAGAGAAATGCAAATATGAATATCTTGAAAGTGTTCAAGATTATCATATATGAAGTACACATTTGGTAAAGTGTTAATTCTTGATGAGATCAAAGAATGAAATACTTGGAACAAATGTTTGAGATCCTTATGAGTGATTATGATAATGTATCGTAGTGAACTCATGATTAAGGCATGGAGATGTCTAAATCAAGAAGGAATCATACTCTAAGGAGTTAGAGAATGATTATGGAATAACTGAATTCTTCTTAATAAATGAATACCCCACACTAATAAAAGAAATTAAGAATCACAAGGGTTGTGAGTTCTTATATCCTTAACAGATACACCTCAATTATCTATGTGATGAGTTGTTCATGTGATGAGTCAACTATCTAGATGAATATGAGGAACCAAAATTTTGAATTATGGTTTATGACAGTTACATCCTAAATGACATCCATGTGAACCATAAGGTATGACCTTGATGGTAGCACCCATTGGATGAAATCCATAAGTGCAAATGAATCTTAAAGGTTAAGATACATGGATATCATTTTGAGAAGGATGATGCTTGTTGGTTGCAACTTAATGACTAAGACATTTGGCATATGGATACTAAAACCGCATTCCTATGAGGAATAAAACAAGGATGTGTACGTGACACAACCTATAAGGTTTATGAATCCACTAATGCAAATGAAGTCTATAAGTTACAATGGACTAATCAATGTGATTGATTGAGTACAAGCAACTCAAAATTGGATCTTTACTTTGATGATATAGTCAAAGGGTTTGACTGATATGTCAAAGACAAAGAAGGGATCTGTGATTTAGTGGGAGCGTATTCACATTTCACATGTTGATGTGGAATGGAAATGTTCTAGAATGGAAATCCAAAAGTGGAACTTATCTTTAGGGAAGATAGTGATGTTTCCTATGTGATAGGAATAGAGATCTATAGAGATAGTTCTCGAAAAATCTCTTGACCTGAAAAGAGAGAGCATACATTGGCAATCTGTACTGAAGCGTTTAGTGTGCACAGATACAGTGGGAGAAAAACTTGTCCATGCTACATGGAGTTACTATCTCAAGGCCAATTGTCCAATTCTTATGAAGAATGGGAACACTAAGAATATATATGGATCTATCATGTATGTAATCATCCCATCATCTTGCATGTATGGACATGGCAAGAATAAAATGCATTCATCATCTTGTATGTACGACATGACAATATGATGTGCGCATCCTGATAACTCGTATGTGGGACATGACGAGTGGATGTTTGTCTGCTTCCAGTAAGGGTTACTGGAAACCATAAGAACTTGGTAAGTACTTGAGAAGTACTAGTTCTATGGAGATAAGGAAGAGTTCAATGTAAAGAGTTACATTGATGCGAACTTCTGAAAGGACAAAAAATTAATCACAAACATATATATAGGATATATAAAAGTGAAAATTTGTTGATAATTGGAAGTGTTCCAATAAAACCATTTAAAAGGAAATGTTGAGTATCTATGCGTTAGAGAACAACAGTGGATACTATATGGGTCTGGAAGTTTATGAGATGAACTTATAGATATTCCACTCATTCATGACAAGTATGGAATCCTTGATCATGCAATATGGCTAAAAGTTAGCAAAGGAATACTAGATCACATATTATGACAACTCCATCTCATACGTGTGACGTACAGTGAAGAGATGAGAGACATGCAATTTATATTGACTTTGGCAAGGTGTTGCCATTACTTACTATGATGGCACTAGAGCACAATGACATGTGGGACATGTTTGAAGATCACTATGAATATGATTCAAGGGTGATTGGCTCGCAGTGCAAGAGGGAGTCTGTTGGTATGTATGCCCTGAGACCCAATCATGGGATGATTGGTGGGATACATTAAGATTGATTTGATAAACATAAAAGGCAAGCTTCCAATTCGTTCTGGTTCAGTCATATGAGATAGTGATAGAACAGATTGAATCTCTAGAGAATGACAGTACTCAATGACGTATGCCTTTAGGTTCATGACCTGAACGATGAGATCATACGGATGCTAAGAGTTTGTACATTCTTGTTATGTCCCTGGTCGGATGTCATTGTGGAAGGTAGATAGACAGCAATGACACACAAGACTATATTTTGTGGTGTTGGTTGATGACAGAATCTCATTAGTCATGATATAGAGATATCAAAACAAACACATAGGTACTTGTTATAGAACAAGTGTACCAGACAGACCCACCGTGAGTTTGACAAATGGAACCATGACATGGTAGTCACAGTCAGTACTCACAGTGATGGTGGTGAGTGTGATTCTTTGACCTGAAATCACTACACTCAACACATGTCGTTGGGCACACTTTGACATCATCAAACGCAGTCCTGGAACATGGGTTGTTATAAAGGTGATGATTGGGTGGATTTGACACATGGGGCTTTTGAGGAGTGAGTGATAGATATGGGATTTGTCCCTCATGAGGGATTTTGATATCGACGGCCACTTGATGAGTAGGATTGAGAAAGGCATGCACGCATGTGTGAATCAATATGTGATATTGACGTCATACACATCTCTTCCAGTCTACTCTGAGATCAAGAAAGTGAATGAACGTTGACAGGATGACTGTTCCATTCCTCGAGTTCATTCTTGATATCAGTGACAAAGGAATTATACATTCACTATAACACCATTCACGGATTGTAGGATTGAAGGTTGTTCTCAAACTTTCTACTTTCACTTGGGTAGCACTGATATGTGACTAGGCACCGCTCTTTGCTTGTGAAGTCATAAGTGTTATGGACTTTCACTGCCAATGTGAAATGGACCTGTAGGGTCACACACATAGGATATAACCTGGAAGAGGAGTTTTGTCGACAAGCAATGTTTAGATTGATTACTAAAGGAGTTTAGTAGTTCAATTAAACACTCAATTAATTGATAGCTCAATATCATAATGTTCAAGATGTTGGACATATTGATTGGAGTATCGGATTGATTGAAATCACAATTGAGTGATTTTGCACAGTCTGCACTCCCAACCGATCGTCTCATGTGATGAACCGATCGGCTGAGTTGGGTGAATCGGTTGGCTCAAGTGTTTAGTCGATCAGCTCAAGATCAGGTTGAACCGATTGCTTCAAGTGTTGAAATGATCGACTCAACTGGTGCAACCAAGCAAGTTGGGAAAGTAGGATTGGTGAGAATTTCCCTTTTATTTCACTTGTGCAATTTGATTGGGAAATAGGATTGGTATTTGATACCAATTAGAAACAAAAGAAAGAAAGTCAATCGGGAACCGACCAGGACCACCAACTGACCGATTCACTTGTGAACCGACCGGTTGAGGTGTCCCAACCGACCGGTTCACTTGTGAACTTACTGGTTCAGGTCCCCAACCGACCGTTTCAGTTGTGAAATGATCAGTTCAGGTTGTGAGTTGATTGCTTTTGTGGAAAATCTCAAACCCTTCTACTCCTTCTTTTAGTCCCGTATTTCCCGGGATGGAGAACCCTGTCCCATGACCCTCCTATATATATAGGGGTATTGGGGGCTTCTCAAAGTACAACTAAGTGGAACCAGTTGCTCTGCAAAGTTGTCATTCTCTGGTTTTGGTAACCGAGAGCGAGCGCGAGCAAGTGCTACCCGCAAAGGGAGGTGCAGCAAGGGAAAGACATCTGCAGTTGCAACTGGAGGCAGGAGAGTGTGTTGGTGACTAGTACGTCAACAGGAGGGTGTGACTCCTTCCAAATCCTTGTGGGACAAGGAGTGTGGAGTTCCAGGTGGTCCGTGTGGACTACTTCAGAGGCGGGAGGTTTCTGCCGCTCAGGAGGACAACTGTCAATCCCGACAGTCCGGTGAGACCAGGAGTCGTCAGTCCCGATGTGACCAGGAGCTGCATAGACACTGTCGAAGACCGGAGTTGATGACTACGCAAGGCGTGAGGTATTGTTGCCGAGCAAGCCTCGAGACAAGGTATGATTCCACAAACCATCCTTTCCTATTATATAGACGTTGACCCGTTTCCTTGTTTTGGGTTTGGGAGAGAAATTTGTTTGTTTCCGCTACCTTCTCTACCTCCCCTAAAACCCAACATTGGGGTGTTTTGATTCAAGATCCAAATGAGTACTGGGGTTATAGGGGAAATGCCACTGGAGTAGAAAACTTGGATGGTAGCAAAACAAATCCATCCTTGATCTTTGTTTTGGCATGGGAAACTCTGGGTTCAATAGACTATCCATGCACAAAAGGATATCGGTGGGTCAAGATCTAGGCAAGGAGTTTTTGGATACCGTCAAATCTTGAATCACATATATCTATTGTCTTAAGGATCATAAGTTGTTGGGTAAGATAAGATTTTGTGTTGCATGTTCAAAGAATACTCATGAGAAAAATAGTAGAGAATGTGTGTAGGGAGCAAAGAAAGACAAACTGAAGCATCATTAGAGCAAAAACAAGAAGCTACTTGATGTAGGGAAACACTCATAGTTTCAATGAATGCTAGATAACAAAGAAGTAAGATTATATGTTCCATAGAGACACCCACACAAAAGACAAAATCAATTATATTTATGTTGAGATTGGGACAATTCACGAGAGATGGTGGAGCTTTAATACCTAATGGACCTTCAAGATACAAGGGACATAAATCAAAAAGCCAGGCTAGATGGGGGTAGGAAAGCCAACTATCAAGTCGATTGGATCCTGACCAGAATGGTGGAGTAAAGTGATAGTAGTATTAGAGCCATCAGAAGTGTGGTGGGAAAGCCTTGGACTAACGTTGGATGGAAAAACATAAGCCATACATCCATAGTTTGCAAGAATGGAGAGTAGAACTAATCCTTTGAAAGCACCCTTTATTCAAACACCTTATGGATGTACCCAATGTGAAACAATGAGGACATATATACAAACAAAAATGATTGGAGAAACTACTTGGAGAAAAGGGCTTAACACGACATGTGTGGAGACTCTTGAAAGGACATGCAATGTGGGCACATGTGTAGGTCAAAATGACAACAACTAAAAGGTTCTTGATGGTGTTCATGCTTCCTACCATTGTTGTTGATGGTGTTTAAGCACATGTTTAGGTCGAAATGACAACAACTGAAAGACTCTTGAAAGGACATGTAATGTGGACATATGCATCGATTAGTGAAGGGTACATGCTATTTTAGACTATATAAGAATCTACTTCTTTAGGGTACATACTTGTACTCATGTTTATAATTGAGACCTAAAGATGAGTGTCTGACTAATAAATTTATGTATGTTGGATTTTAATTCATAGATGGTCATGTACCTCATAAAATGAAAATCATTGATCCTAGTATGTAAATGGAATAGTATTACATATCCAAAGAAGTGGCACCCAATTGGTAAAGTTGTGTTGTAAGATCGAAAGGTCACATGTTCGATCCCAGGAGATGGAATGAATAAATTGCCAATTTAAAAAAAAAGATTAATATTACAATAGATAATGAACTATCATTTACGACCTTATATAGATTGAAATGATATCATTTTAGTATGTAACATCAATCTTATATTACCTAGTTGGAATCTAGAAACATCAATTATTATAAAATAGGGGATAACAATCCTCTATTGAAAACCTAACCACAAATAACATGAACATGACAAATTTTGATACCCAAATAGTAATGGATATTGTTCTACATCACACCTCTCTCTTCAATGATATTTGGAGACTTTTGAAATGTGAATTTCATCTCTATAAATAGGGTTAATTGAAAAGATGAGGTATGTAAACTTCATGCATTGAGTTTTTGTCACATTTCACATGCCATTTTTTCATTTTTTTGGTGCATAATTGTTCAAATTGACATAAGTTATGTACAGTTTATCATTCTTAGCATGTGAAACACTATTGCATCAAATATTTCTACCAAATTATGTTGAATAATATTTTTTATTTGGACTAATTTTATTTTCTCCATTTTTCAAGTACTTTGAGCTTACATGACACCTTGGTGCTACTGACACCTATGTCAGTGGTACCAACATGACATGCGATTGTAAGAGGAAGTCCAAAAATATCATTGCCACCAACACACCAGTCGGTGATACCAATTTTTACATCTAGGCCAAGTCAAATCTCGCACACAAAGTAGATCAGTATTTTCGACATACCTATTGGTAGTACCGACACTTATCAATGGTTTCAAGTCAGCTGACAACTGAGTGTCACTAACTGGCACGATATTCCAATAGGGAAGTCCAAAAATCTTGGTGCCACCAAGACACCAATCGGTGGTATTAAATTTTACATCTAGTGCAAGTCAAAATTCATAGAAAGAAAGTCTATAATATCAACATATATGTCGATAGTATCGACATTTATCAAGGGTTGCGAATCGGCCTGCAACTTGGTGCCATTGACATCCACTCAATGGTATCAAATTTGTGTGACCAATGCAGATTAAATATTATGATATATCGAATGACTGTGACTTAATTACAATTTGAGTTCCTCTTATTACCTAAGGCAGTTTGGCCAAAAGAACATAGCACACTCTATCTCATTGCAACAGAGCATGGAGTCGTGAGAAGAGGAGATGAAGGAGATACCCATGAATCAGATGGTGTGGGCATTCCCAAGAGGAAAATTTGCAGAAGGAACGTTGTGTATCTAGGTGACTACCAGAGGGGATCGTCTGGACTACTTCTTTGTGAATTTTCAATGGTTTTTATAATTTTTAGCACATTTTCTCCCTGTTCCTCTTTGTATTAGATGTTCGAAATCATGCAGGGTTGATCCCCTTACTCCTTAGGACCTAGGAGTAGCCCAATATTGCTTGTATTTGACTTTCAAGAATTAGTAATATATATTTCCTTTAACTCTGGACGTAAATCTATGATTTCTTGATGATTTTCTTGTGCTTGGTCACCACATCAATGTTTTAGATTGTGAATTGCTTTGGGAGAGGGATTAGGGGTTTTATAATTGTGCCTTGGGAGAAGTATTATGGATTTGAAGGATTAACCTAGAGTCATTATTAATGAACCTAGATAATTCCTAATCCTCTATAAAAGTGAGGTTTGTCTTAGTATAGGTAGTGTATTACATTGCGGGAGTGGGTAATACTTACTATGGGTCCTTAATCTAGGGTTAAGGGTAAATAACTTTTGATGAACTAGAGTTAGATCGAATGCAAAGTATGGTGAAACTTTAATCCTAAGGAATTCATCAATTCATGTTTGTCTTCCTGTAATTAGATTTTTAGTATTACTCATAGTTATAAAACAACCAACCAATTGCACTTTCTATGCCTAGTTGATTAGGTTATAGTCAATAATAGTTTCTCGATAACATTTCCCTAAGTTTGATATTCTAGCCTCATAAGCATATACTACTCAATGCATACACTTGTTTTTTCACACATAGTTTAGGTGTGTCAACACTTCTCTTATCTTAATCGGGCATTAAAAATGATTATGACACCAATCTTAGTATAATGAGGCACCTTGTTTGAATATTGTTCCTTGTTTATTTTAAGTGAAAATCTTGTCATGTAGAGTGTGATAAGCAAAATTCTCTTTTTGGTTTAATTGATCTACAAAATTGTCTTTTGATACACACCTTTCATGAATACATCAACTTCTTGTTTTTCAATGAAATGTTGTGATTGGTCTATACCTTTTTTTCCACACTAGTATGCATGCTTGGTGATCCTATTACTTATTCTAGAGTAGTGGTAATAATGTAAGACAATATATATTGCACAAGTATCTCAATTTTATATTTTGGGCCTCATGGCCAGGATCATCTAGTGTCTCATCCTACCATAGATAACTTGGACAATATCATGATTGCATGCACACCTATATTTGTTGTTGATTCTGGATATGATTTATTTGTCACGATATTGACATTTAAAAAAATACTTATAGTTTGAATTAGTGAATGTCTTGATGTACTTTCTTTTAAAATATTTCCCCTTGAACTACTCTACACAAAGATAGTCCCACTTGTACTAGGAACACCCTCTTTTATACTCAAAATTTTGTATAATTCCAAAATGTTATTTTTGTCAACATATTGGTGATTACAAATGCAGACCCTTTTCAGTGTTTATTTATGGATGTTGTTCCAAAATCACCCAGATGTAGATGCTTTACAGCATATGGATGTGGGAAGATCATACAAATGAGTTTGCATATGGGGACAACTTGGGATGGTTGGGTTTGTGCATGCATCTGGTCTTGTGTATAACTAGATGTACATTTTTAATGTATAATAACACATTTGGCATGACAAACATTTGT
Source organism: Alisma plantago-aquatica (assembly GCA_963693085.1). Classification (NCBI taxonomy): domain Eukaryota; kingdom Viridiplantae; phylum Streptophyta; class Magnoliopsida; order Alismatales; family Alismataceae; genus Alisma; species Alisma plantago-aquatica. The sequence goes on along the minus strand of OY856412.1, from coordinate 1,065,398,849 downwards.
ATATGTATTATCTTGTAATTTATATAGTTATATTTCCACTACATACTAATCATTTGTTTTATGATACACCAATTGATTTTTTCTTTGTCGGTCCAAAAAGCGTGTTACTATTAATACCAAAAACTTTGGGCACTAAGTACCCCATTACATCAACATGAGCTAAAAGCTCATTACAACCAGGATGTAAGACCCCCAAAGATTAAAAGCAAAAAACAGAGCTCCTACAGAGCCATCTATCTGGACAAGGAAAGGGAGGGGACTGACCTGCCAGCCAGACGGCAGTCCAGAGAACACCTAACTAACCAAGACATCAATAGCAATATCCACATCCTCCTGAAATTATGATGCCTTAGGAAGTAGATAATCAATAAAATGACATCATAACTAGCAGGTCCAAACCCAAACGCTATCCAGAACCCAGAACAAAAGCATCCACTTAGCAAGATCTCAGAACACCAAGGTTTCAAATTATGAAGACGTGGAACTAGAACCAAGACCTGCAGCTGATCATCCAAGCACTAGCGATGAACCTCAACTTCTGAAAGTGTGCCGAACAAGCAACTAAGGAACATCATGCTGACCCATAAAAACAGGCTAATCCCCTGATGAGCTGACAGGTTGCTGCCTGGAAGCCAGCCTCCATGTCGCACGAGTAGCAAGCTCCTCGTGAGATCCCTGGTAAACCTGCAAGAGAGCATGAGACACCCACACAAGGCTTGAAGCCCCTGTTTGCATGGGGTCGAATCAACAAGCACCTAGCAGTTGACACCTTCAGACAGATAAGAACCAGCAGGCCAGCTAAATACATCAACCAATCTTCATCCTATCAGGAGAACTTACAATCGAATCACCCACAAATGTGTGTTACTAGATAGGACTTCAACCAGCCATGTTGATCCAAGTGAACCAGAAGACGACTCAGCCTGAACGGTCCACTGCTTGGCCACCAATTCAAAAGAACAGAAACAACCAACTTCTTCCAAGGTAGTTGCTCGTCAACACCATAGTGGTGTTCCAACACCCAGCAAAGAGGGGGGAGTCATGAAAGAACCAACCCCAACAGCCCCTTGATGTAGCTCCAAGGAGCACAACCCCTCATACTCACCAACAACAGCTGCACTGCAGATGATCCGAGCAACCACCAGCAGACCAGCCGCCTGAGAGGCAGACCGTTGCCCCTATTTGCACGGAAGCAACCCGGCGAGCACCTTGTGGGCGTCTGACTAAGGGAGAGCAGAGGACCACCGCCCGAAGACCAGAGCACCAGGGAATGCCACCCATATCAGCTGAAGGTTGGGTCACATGAAGAAGAAACCAGAAATAGAACCTCACGGACACCGACACGAGCCACACGACCCGGATATTGACACCACTCAATCTCGCGATGAGGCACCAGCGGAACCACATCAAGGTCGAAACCTAGAGGTCCTGACCACCTCGGTCGATGGAGAGAAGGCGCAAGTGAGAAAGAGGTGAGCCACCCCTTAGAACACCTATTGTCGGAGCCACCGCTTAGGTCTCATATTTGGGTGGGTAAGGCCTTCTCCATCCACCACATTTGAGCGAGAGAGAGTCGATTAGGTTGAGCACCGAACCATGAAAGCCCCATGACCAATGACCAAGACGATGCTCCCGACTAACCGTCAACCCAACAAGCTGAAGTAGACACCTGCGGTTCAACCTCACCGGCACCCTTTTCTCCAGCGATGCACTCAAGCTACCATCCACACCTTGCCCTGGTATGAGGGTCAGGGGACGGAGGGCACTACGGAGCCACTTCCTCACAGAACGAACCAAGCTGAGAACTGAAGAGCCAGGGGGAGGAGGCGTCAAGGGAGACGCTCCCTCCCCCTAGCGGCAGCCGCCGGGGGAATGATAAAAATTAAAATGCATTTTTTCCTTCATTCATTTTTGTATATCTGGATTTGGGTAGTTTTATTCCTCAATTTAGGGAGGAGTAGATCCCCTCTTGGGTTCCAAATTATACAATATGGTATCAAAGCCACAATAGTTGTTAATATGACTATTTTGAGTTTTCCTTTATTAACAAATTAGATAATCCTATATACGATGAACCTAATCCTAAGTTGTATAATTCCAATTAGGGTTTCAAATAATTGTATAAGTTAATTATTTCCACTCCCAAAATTAATTTTATGGTTAATACTCTGATGTTAGTAGCCCTACATTCCCCTATCCTCAAAGTGGAGGTCAAAGCGTCACTTTTAGGAATTTACTCTTCTAGATACTAGTTCCTATCTCTAGATTTTTGGGAAGTTAGTTCAACTATTATAAAGTGTTATCTTACTTGAACACTCATCTCTATACTTTGACCTAGCTATCACCTTGAACTCTTTTCTTATGTTTCCTTTTACCATGAACCTGCTACATCTTCCTTGGGGACTAATCATGCATGGATATTTTGATATTGAAAATTAGATGTTCAAGATTGATAATGGTAGTTCTTTTGTGAAAGAACTAGACATATTCTTTTCTAATTATCTGACTTCTGATTGTTTCAATAGTGGACCTAAAAGTAAGGATCAAAGTTTGAATGAAAGGTCACATGATTTGAGGCATGGGATAAATTGATCTAAAAAAGAATGATTGGACTACCCATATCACCAAGGTGCACCTCCGTTTTAGGATCCCGTCACTAAGAACTCTAAAGTTAAGTGTCCTCATCTTGGAGTAGTACTATGGTGGGTTACCACTCAGGAAAATGATCATGGATTGTGCATGACTGAGGACAAAGTGTGCCTAAGGTTAGTGTTGTTTTATGAGGTCATCCATCATTTCTTAATCTCTACTAGGGCCTTAGGAAGTGGGCCCAAGTGTTACAAATGGTACAAGAGCCATAACCCCTCTAGTAGGTTATGACCACATGGGCATGTGGCATTCCAGTCTTGAGAAATACGCTCCAGGCATGTTGGAAAAGATTGTCTATGGTGATGTATCTACCCTTGTGCTGGTACTCTGTAATCGGGAGTTGGGTGTCCATGGTCCATTTTGGGTCTACACAGAAATGGAAAAAGTATTATGAGGCCATATAATTGAACCTTGATGAGGGTGTCAAGAGTCTAAGTGGGGGATATTGTAATGTCCTAGTATTTAAGTACTTAAATAAAATCATCGTAAAAAGAAGGATTGGGCTACTGATATCACCAATGTGCACCACCTTTTCAGCGAGCCAGTCACTAGGAACTCTAAAAGTTAAGTGTGCACAACTTGGAGCAGAACTAGGATAGGTGAGCATTTGAGAAGTTGACCCTCCCTTGGACATGACTGAGGACAAGGTTCATAGTTAAGGCTAGTGATGGTGTGTGGGTCCGGTCCTCATTTCTAAAACTCTAGTAGAGCCTTCAAAAGTAGGCCTGAGTGTTACATTGAATCTCAACATAAGGTGTATAGTTATGATGTTTCCTTGTTGCTAAGTGATGAAGTATACATCTTTATCATGGTAGTTATTTAAGGGTATCAGTGTCTTGTTCGGGTGACTACATGGAGGATAAATTGCAAAGGTGGATGAGTATAGAGAATCCGCATTTTATAGTTGGATCTAGAGGTTTATATAGTGAAATGGAACATGTGACATACCTGTAGCTCACTACAAGTTTTGATATCTTGCAGGTATTAGAAAAAACTTATGGTGGGTTCTAACTGCTAAGAGACCATTTGTCTACAAAAAATGAACTACCATTGTTCTGGGTGGGTCCTTACACCTTTCCACTGATATGAATAATAAAAGATCTAGATTGTAGAACTTGTTGAGATGAATATTAATACCTACATAAAGATATATGGTTTTCTAGATTTCTCCATATATAAATTTCAAACACTACATCAATACAAAACTATTCAGGGTTTTCTTATGTATAAAATTCATTTGTTGATAGCTCACATATAGATAATAATAACAACAATTTTGGTTCTCTAATCAACAACCTATCTAAATGAAGAATAAGACTTTTAAATTTATTTTTCAACATGCCAAACAAGAAATGTTTGATCTTCAAATTTAATCCTTTATACTAGATCATGATGAGAGAAATATTTGGATATAACGATTGATTTATTATCTATGCTAAAATTTGTGAAGTTAAAAATTATAATAGAAAACAACAACCTCATAACCTTATTCATAGATAAGAAACAATACTAAGAATGATGCTCTTCTTCATCAATGGTTTCTCCCTCCGAATCATCTCCATACGACCCTTCATAGGACATTGGATGATAGTTGGAGCTAATCTATATAAAAATAGACATAAATGTATCACAATATAAGATATGTAGTTCCAACATATTTCTCACTTAAACAATGAAGAAAAAGCATGCAACGATCACAAATATATCATCACCCCATATGTCAATCGCACTAACCCTAGTTACGAGGAACTACTTATAGAGTGTTGAAATGGATCTAGATGATTCCAATGATACTGGGATAAAACATTATTATTGCTCCCATAGAATTATTATGGTCCGAGATATTCTAGTTTTCTAGAAATCCAAGTTGTCTTCATTTGGATCAATCAACATAGTACATCCTTTAGAACAAATAGGGACATTACATATCCTAGGAATCTTTCCTGAAATGAAGTATGGAATAAAATGAAGAGTTTCACAGAAAACCAAAACAAAGGTGTAAATGTATCTCTCAAATAAAAAGATGACATGATGAAATGTGCCATAACCAAATGAAGCACCTTGGCCATTATATAGAAATAAGAGGGTATTCCAAAATCTAAAATGACAACATCTCAACCACAACAAATAAACATAATTTATTATTTCTTTAATATTGTATTATTGATCCAATTAAAGCCTCAAATAGTATCCTCCAAAATTTTTCTAAATATGGCACAATGTCTTCTGTTACATTTTATAGTTCGTGTGGAAATTATAGAATCCCCTTGTTAAATATTCAATAAGACATTCCAAGATGATCTCTATTATATTAGGTCGTGAATTTTCTGACTGTGGATATGAGACTAGTATACAATCTTTTCCTGACCAAATGTCAGATAGATTACGTCTGCATACCCAACACATACCATGTTATCTTCTTATTTTGTTGAACAAAGTGTGCATATTATTTCCTATTCACTTGTAGAACAAAATGAAGATATACTTTTAAGTAGAAACATATATTATGAGGGAGGAATGCTAACAGAGCTATAATAGATAGAAAAATTAATTGTATATAGAAAAATGATCATTCATACAGGGAGACCAAATAGTATCAAAATCCTTTGAGGTATTGGATAATATACTATTATTGTTTTCATACCAAAATTAGGTAAATCAATAGAGTAGATATGCATTTATCTTTATTTTTAAGCATAAAAAATAGTAATAAAATTCCTTAAACTTAATCCATTTACTATAATAAAAAGGGCTCTTAAAGAAAGGATGATCTTTACTTTCCCCCTCAAAGAAACAATGAATGCATCTAAATGTGAAGTAAAGTGTATGACTATTTGGAAAATCAATAGCATTGTGCCTACTAAACCTACATTGATATTTAAGAATCATAGATAACATAGTATAGTACATTTCCTAGGAATCCATTTAGATAAAATCCAATAACTGTGATGGAGTGGACTTTAGAAATCCTTAAATGTCCAATGAATTAAGTGAAAGCATATGTTTGAGTAGATTCAAAGTTCCAAGCTTACAAAGTAGGTGTGTTGATGTGAGGTTCATATCGTGATTAAGATCTCTCTTTTGATGCCTTTTTGAGGAATTTAATTCAATAGTCTAACGGTTGAGTTTTGGAACCAAATTTGAGTAGAATGTATCTTGAGTGGTAGGGAAGCTATTGTTAAAATATGGTGGCAATTCGATGTTCCTAAAGGAAGTTATCAAGGTCTGAATCTGTGAAATAATATTTATATATTGAGGTATTTTGGACCAAGGCTATTGTTATACTAGCCTAAGTAGTTGATCATTAGGGTCTAACACGCCCCTTTCATTGAGGGCAGGATGGGTGGCCAGATCTTGGTCATTCATGACTAATCCAGTGGCTATGACTGCCTACTTTAGTGAGCCCCAGATTTGGTCCTGTAAAGGATCTAGTACAACCGTGAGATGCTTTTTAAACGGCCCTGAGATCACCTCCAAGCTCCGGATCCGGAGGAGTCATGGGAGCAAAGTGGCGTGAGAGAATCCATTCCACCATGATCTCTAGACATGCACCCAAAAGAAGAAGCAACCAAGCAGTTAAGTTCACTCGAGTGGAGGAGTGTGGAGACCCCTAAAACGAGCTGTGTGATCGCTCTTGTAGGGAGAACGGAAGCCAACTCCCCACTGTCTCTCCACTGTAGCCTGCAGGTGGCAGCCATGAGTAGAATATAAAGCGAGAAGGTCTTTCAGAGGAGGCTAAGTGGGGGAGAGCATAACTGGAGATCGTAGTGTTGGGTTCCAAGCAGATTTGCACAATCCTATGGTGGTATCACTGGGCGCAGAGCTCACCCACACCATGGAAGATGACAGAGTTGGGGACGTCAATCTAGGACTCTACAACTAAATCCAAGGGTCCCTTCAGGTCCTTGAAGCTCCGACGAAGCTTTTCGGTGCCTCATCGGTGAGATTCGAGGAAGGGCAACCTTCTTCCCCTTTCCTATCATCGCGACAGCCACCATGGCCGGTGAGCTCGTGGTCTTAGAGTTCCAGAGGAAAACTTGGAGAGTAAACCAACCACAGAGGTCTTTGCTAAGCCTCCGAAGCTGAGGGAAGCCTTATGGATGGATGATGAGCATCTTGGTGTGTTTGGTTGCTCTCCGGAGGAGTTAGCTGCGGTGGCAGTCCCGTGAAACAGAGTCTGTGGACTCTCGATCGCGAGAAAGAATGGTGGACGACTCCCATTTCCATTAAACTGGGTCCATCCTGAGCCAGCCTTGAACCGGGATGTTATCGAAGCCTTGGGCCGCGTCCAAGTGGCCATGTGTCAGAGGCCTATTTGCTTAAAAAGGTATTTCCTTCAATAATGTTCAGATTTTACAAAATTCATAGTAAATAGCTCAAGTATGAGAAAAATACATATAATATTCCAAATTGATCACAAAAATGCATAGAATAATATCGAAGCATAATATCAAGATTTTAATAATGTGATCTCACTGATATTTTATTAGTTGTGAAATGCTTAATTGATAGATAATAAATATCAAACATCAAACTAAAATTATGGAAAAATGTCAGTAAGTCCATAACCATGTTTTAAATGCATATGGTGTTAGATATGGTCATGTTGATGCACGAAATCATGTAATTTGATTAATATGACTAATTAGGGATAATAACACTAAAGATAATGCAATTAATGCATACATGCTCAATAAATGATGAAATTTACAGAGCAAGCTCATATCAGTATATGGAAACTCATATTTAACTATGAGATCATCATGATGAACATAATCTATGTTATATGAATATGAACCTTGATACATGTGATGAAACCTTAATTGGATTAATGTATATAATCTAGGGTTAATACATGGAAATAATTATATGAAAACTAATGCTCACTCAATTGATACTAATCTGGAATACAACATCAGTACATCAATTATAGATAACAATAAGAGTAAGATGAGACAAATAATAATGGGAATACCCTTTTAACTAAGCAAACCCTAATGAATGTAACTAGGGTTAAGATGAAATGTAAGACGGTGAGAACCTGATCGTATATGATCTTGTCTTAATCAGGGTTTGACTAGGAGGTTAGAGTTGACACGAGGAATATGATGATTAGGTTTATCTTGATCTAAGGTACACCATTACCTCTTACTTGGCTTATTATACAATATGCTTATGTTATATGAGTAGTAAAATACTTGGTATATGGTATTGGATGAAATGATTGTTCTTGTATGATATGTTGCTAGAATTTCCATATTTATGGCTATGAACACCTGCAAACATAATATAGATGTTCCATCATAATATAGCTCATAAACCACTTGGTGGTAGAGCGCATGCATAATGATCACAAACCACATGTTGGTAGACGATATGATGTTTGTATAATGATCACAAACCACTCGGTGGTAGATCATAAGGCCTGAAGACGTCAAAGCCACTTGGTGGTAGACATACGAGATATATGATGGAAATGTGCTTAAAATATATGTGTTCTCTTTTGCTAATGAATATCTTTGTGCAAGTATACACTTTTCTTATATTTCTTTATAACTGCCAAGTATTAGTTTTATCTTATTTCCAAGATATGAGGAGAGGTATATAAAAGACACGTAGGCGTACTCAGTACAATATTCTTGAATATTGTGATGACGTGTACCACATGTAATCTTTTGTTTAGGTTGTGGTTATGCTCTTGAAGATCCAGGATAGTTGAGAGTTGTGTGGCGAGATGATGTACAGGTGGACCTGTTGTCTTAAGATCCTGTAGTTTAGAGGTAGTACATGTATATGTATAAGTTTGTTGTTCAATATGTAATATCAAATGTTGTAACAATTCATGTTGTAATTATATGTTGAATGGTGAACATATGTGTATGGTTTTATTATTGTTCATATGCATGTGCAACTGATGTATGTTCCTTCTGACTCCCTCGATTTTCTTCTTCTTATCCTGGTGTGGGGTGTTTAAATTGGGATTCTCTCTGAGGTGAGGGTTTCAATTTGGACGTCACACATCAGATTAAGTTATAGAAAATCCGGGGATGTCACAGTAACTCTTGATTATCTAGTCTAAGTTGGGCATACTCAGCTCCCACTGGTTTTTAAGCTTAACAATCTTATTCCCCTTTAAACTTATATAATATTCATCCTTAGATATAGGAGACATGCTATTGAAGAACCTCAGACATACATAAAACACTATCAACTATTAATTATGCATGTATTTACTTTGCAGTTCAAACATGAACCAATTCTAAAATGAGTTTATTTTAATGGATTTCAAGAAAACACTTTCCCCCTTAATATTAGGTCCAATATTTTATTTGAATTTACCACATCGAATGTGCCTATATTGAAGAAGCGTCTTCCATATCCATGAAGAATTCTATTTGCATTCCACAAACTAGATCGAGTTATCTCCTATATATTTTTCATGTATTTGATTCTCACTAAAGGTGAGTTTTGGCACTTGCAACATCCCACAATTATTTTACAATGCTACAATAACCCATTTATCTATGGGTCTAATCCTTAGGCCTCCCTCACATTTGGGTCTGGAATTATAGTTCCAAGAATTTTATGTAGATTTGTTTTAGTTGTTAGTATCCCCCAGATGAAGTTTTTGAATAAATTATGAAGTTCTTTAATAAATACACTAGGATGAGAACAAGATATAGTCTAGAGAATGTGATATGAGGAGAGCATTGAGATGACTAATTCAACTCTGCCATCTATAGAAAGAGGATTGTTTTTCCAAGTATCAAGCTTAACTTTGACAATGATTGGTTCACACATTGACTTCATCAACCTTTCATTAAAGAGAGATAAACGTAGATATTGAATAGGAAGATTAAACATGGGAATAGGAATTTTTTTTTATTGAAAGTATCCCCAAACTCTTTTGGTAAGGAAAAGGTGGATTTTAGTAATATTCCATTCCATACTTAAAACCTTGTCAAAGATTTGTAGGGCATTTTCAATAGACTCAAAATTATCCACATTAGCTTTAGTAAATAATAAAAAACCATTCACAATAATTAAGTGGACATCAAATCCTTCTACAAAACAATAGAAGGAACATGTTTTTTCTAACAATCATATTCATAATGGAATATAACCCCTGCATAACAAAAAGAAGTAGGGGAGAGGGGATCACTCTGCTTCACTCCATTAGTAGAAAAGAAGAAAGCATTAGGGGAACCATTAAGAAATTTGAAAGAGGTGGTGACAAATCTCACACTAATCTAATTTTGAAAACCCATTTTCTTGATAATTAGATATGTTAATCTATATCGACATTATCATATTCATTAAAAAATCAGACTTAATGCACATACAATAGAAAATATACATTGGGGGAAGAAATGAGAAGTTTGTTTACATGAATAATAGCATTACCAATTCTTCTGCCATGGATATAGGCCACCTAAATCATTTTAATGAAATTTTTTGGTAGAAACTTCAACCATCTATCGAAATTCTTTGTAATTACCTTATAGACAGTGATACAAAGAGTTACTACTCTAACATATTTTGTATAGCAAGATTCAATACTTGTTAGGTGTTAGAAAAGTTATGTTCCATCTTTCATAAGTTTACAATCATCAAAAATTAAAAATATTTGACAACATCCTTTTACAATGCTCTAACATTTTTTTGTAGAAGAGTGAGTTAAAACCATAAGACCCAGGGGCCTTTTCCTCAGTCATGCACTTAAAAGTATTTTTCTCCTCTTTTACAATCACCCACATCTTCGAGGGATTTTTTTGATCAATAATCATTATTGAAAGACATTATTCCTCTTTTCAAACAACATAATAATCATCATTTTGTACTAAAGATACCATCATAGTATTTATCAACACGGTTAGAAATAGTCTTTCAATCATTTCTCATAATCCCATTGATATTCAAAATACGTTTTTATTCTTTGGTATCCAAATTTTCAACAAAATATAAAAAGTGAGCATTCCTAACACAAGCCTTCGACTTATAAACATTGTATTGTTTTCTAATAATGATTTCTTCCATATATATAGATACAAAGACTTTAGCATTGATATCATTCAACTCACTTTGTTGACCAGATCAGTAGGATTAATTTCCTCTCTCTCACGAATTGTCCCAAATTTAGCTTCTAATTCTATAGATTTAGAACTAAAATTGACAAGAGTATGCTCATTCCACTTGGTAAGACTCTTTATAGTGATTCATTTTTTTGATATAGTCTATACAAAGATTACCAAAAATGGATCATAGATTGCCAAAAAAATACATAAATCCAGGTTGAGAGTACCATGAATCTATGAATCTAAATGGAGTGTCAATTCTTTTTCATTGGCAAGATCATATTAAGAATACAATGGTCACTCATCATAGTTAAAGAAGCTTCACCCCATCCATGCAAAAAGAATCAGGACATTAGATAATAGAAAATTATCTCAATTTTTAGAAAAAAAAATAGATATCCTTATTACTAAATCTATATCAAGGGAAGAAGGTCCCTTTGCTAGGAAATTTAAGCAAACAAGTTGCTATTAATGATTTATCAAATTGGAGAACACCTAAAGCACAGGGGTGTGTGTTATCCTACATTTTCCCTTGTCAAGCATACAACTGTACAATAGCTCATCACTTTGTCCACTACCAAACTTACATTTATAAGAGATGATATACTAGAGATTACTCCTACCACTATCTCTATTGGCTCCAAATATTAAAGAAACATCTAGTATAAAATTTCCAACTTTATGTCACAATAGAGAATTTGGTCATTAGCGTAGATTATATTAATACTAATGGGATCCTTCCACATCATGTAATATGAAAAAAGATTAAAAATAATTAGTCAAAATGAACCTAGTATTCTTTCATAGTAAATTAATAGCAACATCAACATTTCTGCGTTTAACTATGTAATCATGATTAGTATAGACAGATGATTTAGTTCTTTTAATTTAATGATGAATAAGATTGAGTTTATTAGACCTCCCTCACATTCCCTGATATTATAGATAGCGGTTTATCCATTTGGAATTAGCCTCTTAAGATCACCACCCTTCAGGTGTACAAACTATCCATCATCCAAATTATCAAGTAGGATAACTTATGTGGATATATCTCAATAGTTATTGAGGTGATGTTCACACCATTTGTGTAACATTTTAGTTGGGATTTGGATTTTAGTGTGTAACATCTTGATGGGGATCATAGTGCAGATAAAAATATTAGAATTACTATAATATAGAGAAATTGTGATTGATTTACCTCAATGTCAGGAACATATTGAGCATTGTATTGAACTATATTCACAATAGTAAGAACATTACTCGGAATCCCATGATAGCATCTACAAAATCCTAAAAATTGCTCAACATTCTTGGACCTTTATCCTTCTTTAGATAGTAGTTGTAATGCACTTATGTTAGTTCCATTCCCAAAATTTCCACAATAAGGCATATCGAGAGCTCCCATTCATATTTAAGAGATATAGAATTACATTGGTCATCCTCACTCTAGGTTTGCATATTTTAGGGAAACTAAAATAAGAGGAAATAAGAACTTGCATCCTGGAAAACTCAAGACTTGTGAAATTTAGAGTAAGGTTTCCCACTCTAATTGGCCTCCTTGCAACATAGCCAATTTGGATGAACATTTCATCATCCCAAATCTCGTAGTGGAATATCATAGACATTTATCAAGTATGGGTTCTCCATGCATCTTAATTTCTCTAACACGCCCCCTTTTCCCACTTCTATAAGATGAGGGGTTTCGCAACGACAAACGAGGAACCTCCCTCAAAGGAATTATTCATATGTTTGTCATTTTGGAAAAAACATAATAAATAAACCTTCACCTCTTCATCTAATTTTAGTGGATCCATTTAGATTTTAAATATGGACATAATTGGAAAGTATGCTTGGACAATGTGGTTTTAGACTGACAATTTTCCTAGATTTAGCTCTACTCCATATAGTGAGATTATGCTATGCATGCAATTTTGTTAAACATGTTTTTGATCAATGAACTGAACTACCATCTTATGAAGATTTACTTGAGTCACACTAGGACCAAGGATGGAGAGATGGGCCCAAAATTTTGATCATTGTTGCAATTGAGAAAGATAAAGAGTTTCCTTACTCTCTTCTCCTATCATTGTTTTAATTCCACTTCACGTGGATAGATTGAAAGGAACCATAGGATGAGAAAATGAAGGTCTTTGTTTCCCCCTCCAACCTCCCTCCCCATACCCTTCACTCTTGAAATTCAAGTGCATGGCTATCCTCTATTATTATACTCACATACCTTATTATCATTAAAATATTACTAATAATTCAATTTTTTGTCCATAGTGATTACTTTTAAATTATTATAATTCTCTACCCTATTATAGTTCTATTCACACTACAACAAATAGGGTAACATCTCCATAGTTTTTTTTCCACTCCAGTGGAAGTGTGGCTCGGAATGGAAACAAAACATCAGTCTTTGTCTTATTTCTATTAACCCTCACTCGCCTCTATCTCTTACTAGTAACCTCCCCCTTCTTTCTCACATCCCATCTCCTCCATGACAAAATGATGTGTCGATTCTTCCTCTCCCCACCTCTAGCATGCAGCTTTTTCTGCCTCCCTTTCCATCTCCACCTACCAAATCTATTACTCTCATCCATGCTCTAACTAATCGTCGCAAAGGGGTTTCAGATAATGTGCTCAAAGGCAGGCGTGACACATCGAAAAGTTTGGTGCTACTTGAAGATGTATGCCTAGTCCAAGAGATAACACCGGCTTTGACTCTGCCAGTAGACAAACACTACCTCAAGGGAAAGTCATAAGTGATCGACCATCTTGGCATTGGGGGCAGACCCATTGAATCGCCACCGCTTGTATCTTAGACGGGGCAGAGTCAAGTTTCCTACATTGTGTTGTTGTCTTTATTCCTGGTAATAATTCTCTTTTTGTGCAATTCTATCTATGGTCCACACCAGAGCTTGTATGCACAAACCCTCCTCCCTAAATTTGTTGTGGACAAAGATCCATTTCAAATTCTTTGGATTCTCTTTGGTATTTTGATTCAGTAATACACAAACATCTACACCCTCGTCTTTGAAAATTTTTATCTCACGTCTATTCTTAAAACCTAATTTGTGTTTGATTATGGTCCTCTTTATGGAATATTGTCATCAAAAGTATAATCATCTAGTGATGCACAAACATTTGGGCCCTCTTCTTTGATAAAATTTATCTTGCATCTATCCTAAACCTGAGTTGTGTTCGATTTTGGTCCTCTGTATGGGATTTTTTCATCAAAAGTATAATCACCAAAAATCACATATAAAGTCATTGAAAACAATGAACTTTTTAAAACACAAGTATTTTTCCCTGGTCTACAGTTCTTGGCACTATAACCTTTAAAGTTAATGTTTAAATAAGAATCTAGTAGAAATTGAAGTTGTACATGTATGTATCCTTTTACTTTGTTAGCTAGATGAGATAATTAATGTTTTAGATTTTTGAGAAATTATTTTATGTATATTGAATTCCATTCTACTGGAATTTTTGTGTTCCTAATAAGTAGACTTCATGACCACACAAACAAATGTCCTGATGTAATTTTATGTAATAAAGTTCTAGTTCACAATGTGATCAGGGTATCTGGTGTTACATTCTATCCTTATCTACAAAATTGTGATAATGACTCCACTAGCATCCACTAGTCTGTTAAACATCAGTTAATATAGATGGTTGCTTTTTTTTATATGCTTGACCCCACCTTGGTGGTATAACTAGAGTACCAACTGTGTTGTAGTTTATACGAAATGACATAGTGAGATTTGTGTCATGCATCAATTGGACTATTTGTATTTGATTTCATAATTATCCTTATTTATATTAGATAAGTATCTCCATCTTATATTGAACAGAAACCAATCTCAATGCTAATATTTGCAAAAAATCAATCACATAGTGACACCAAGGTTGCCTAAAATTTACATTTTAAATAATAGTAAAAAAGAATTTTTCTTAATGTATGCTTGTACAATTGCATACCGACTTGAATGGATGGAAAATGCAAGTTGAATAATAAAGTGGTAACGGTCATTCACATACAGACTCATCTGACCTGAATTTTTTACAAACGCCAAACTTGTCGGGGGAGTGTTTGTTCAACCTCTGTCACTCAATTAGTCAAATCAATGTGTAATTGATATAGAAATCCTTACTAGAGAGTTTTTATTTCCTTCTAATATGTGCATACAAATCTGACCCGAGTCTGGACTGTTTAATTTATATTATGTTGTTATACACCTATATGAAAAAATCAATTAAAGAGTCATGTGAATATACACCATGTAAAGAGGAATTTATATGTACGAGCATACTAAAAGAAAAAATAGAGAACTTATGTGTGTTGATGTCCGCCTAACAATGGGTGTTAGTGGAGGGGTTAACATTTCTGAAATCATGGATGTTTTTTTGTGATTTTTACAAAAAGACGGGATTATTCAGAAAATCTCTTTAAGAAGTATCCATATTGTTGATAGGTTATTAGAAATCAATAAATTTTGCAATAAAAGCATTCAGTAGAACTGCCCATAAGATGAACCTTCATGGATCACATAAAAGAGAGATTGTCATAAACATGCTCTTTTATTTATGAACTAAGACATTATCATTAGAATCTACTAGCCTAGACGCCATACATACTAGTACTACATCACATGACAAGTCCCTCTAAGCATCATATCTTGCCACCTTAATCCTACTCATCTAGCAAGAAGACCATCATCTAACAACTCTAAAAGCCTATAATATTTTACAATTTTTTTTCAAGTTTTCTAAATTGTGACGTAGCCAAAATAATAAATGTGTGTGTATCACTGAATTCCACCCTCCCACAAACCCTCACAACCAAATCATTAGAGACCCGTGATTCACTTTTTTAATTAGCCAAATCCCAACCGAACATGGCCTTCCGTCTTCTTCCTCCTTTCTGCTCCCGCTTCCCATGTCCCCTAAACATCACGCCAATTATTCTCAAATAATTCCATGACCCAATCTTCCACATTCCTTTTTTTCTCGCTTCCCCTCTCCACACACTATGGAAAGTGCCCCTCTTCTTCTCCCGCTCATCTGCACTACTAATTTTCTTCCTCTTTGACTGCATTTTTCCTGTGTTGGAAAGTCTGACAACAGTAGGCATTGTTAAATGATTAGCAATTAGAGTGAAATTGGGAGATGAGAAGGCTCAATTATTCTAAGGCATCTGTTACAACATCTAATAGATCCACAATACTAGTAAGTAAAAATTTTGATAAGTGTCATTGGTGTCGGGTGATTCATGGAGGCACTTGTCACTGGGAAATTGATGGTGGAGAACGCTCTATTGAGACACTAGAAAAGAACTATAACCGAAAAGAGTAGCTATACGCTTCAGATATTGTCTTCATCTTCATAGATGTAGCTCATTGTGTATTGTCAAACAACAAGGGAATAAATAGGTGATGATCTATACATTTTTTCTCTCTTATGGAACCAGATTTACTTTTCTCTCTTTTATCTTTCTTTTCCTTTTTGGTCTCTTACAATTGTTTTACCAGAATTTTTTTGAAAACACTTACCCTAGTTTTATTTTAATTATGAACTACAAAACCGAAGTCCTTCTTGAAGAAAGGGACAATCCATAGAAATTTATCTACATTTATACAACTTTGAACATAATTTTTGCAATGAATCCTTACATAAAAAGCTTGTCGTGGGATTTATAAGAGTTTCAAGCTCTATATATTCCAAACCACTAGTGTTTCCCAAGTTCACTTGGTATGCACTTGATCATTTCCAATAAACCAGAAAATGAAGCACAATGTATATATTTATAATCACATTGCTCGCAACATGATTGTAATCATTCAATAATATGACACCTGAAATACTAACTTCCGGTTAGATACTATATTATGCAACATCATATCAATCTTAGGTACTACAATAAAGTAAATATGAAAATTTGTGTTGAAAGTGATATTAGTTGGACCTCTATCACATGTAATTGTGATGATTTTAGGAAAATCATAAGAACTAGAGCAACCCAAAACTAGATGATTGACTATACCAATTTTTACAAGTGACATAACATAACTGCTAGAAAGTTATCATCTAAATAAACAAGATGAAAAAGATCAAGCTCATGATCGTAGGGCCGTAGTTTTCACTCTTTCCCTTCCAGTTGATTCTATGCTCACATAGAGAACATCCAAGCACACATCTCATAAGAAATTTCCTCCTCCAAAAAGAAACACATAAGAACAATGCAAACATTGATAACATAGGTTCACATATCAAAAGTGTGACTTGTAATGGTGATACTAAAGTTTATTTTATCTTCTAGAACTCAGTGTAAATTCACCCACTATGCACATTTGGTGCCCAATCCCAAAGCAAAAATAATTGAGTTTTCATTTTTCCTAGTTAATATAAGTATATGTGGGCATATCATTTTAAGTTAGACGCATAGGCTTAAGTATCATCATGGTCTCAATACAAGTCAAATTTCCATCCACTATAAAGGTTTTTTAGTTCCCTCTCTCTCTTTCCTCATTGGGTCGTTGCTCCAGTACTATATTGTAATAGTGTAGCCTCTTGAAGCAACAAGAACATGTATTCCACAGTTCTCCTCATCTCATTAGTGGATAGGGATTCCTTCTCAACCCAAAGGTGAGGAGCAAAACTCCAACCACCATGACCAGCTAGGGGGAATCCTCCCATTGCTTGTTTTTGTGATGTCAAACTATGCATGTAGCATATGCATGGGGAGAGATATCCACCTCCACTAATTTGTTACCACCAAGGGCTCCACCATAGGGCCGCTCTAAGATCAATACTTATTAAGGCAATGCCTAATTGTTGATATTTATTACCTTAAGATAGATCCATATGAAGGGAATAACATGATATTTTTTATATATGTATATGTAACACTTAAGTATAAGTATATGAGTGGGGAAATATCTATAAAAATTTAAAAAAACTATATAGAAGTCATGGTTTTTCAAAAAAAAATGTATCAATTGGAAATAAGCACGAAAGATTCATTTAGAAAACTACCTAGGTGACTCCTAGGTGAGACAAGATGCAAGGGACCACTCCTGACGGCTAGATACCTTTTGTCCTTTACATGTTTTGTAAGGTCCCTCCATCCTCCCTCAAAGCACTTCATCATATGATGAGGGAAGGATAGGAGCTAATAGTTTCTTCTCATTAAGAGGCCACACAGATTAGCATGATAAAATTACCCTCAAAAAGTATGTAGAAATCAAATTCCATCTTTTCTTTGTCTCTAATAAATAGTTCTTAACAATAATTTCCTACTTGTTTTCATACTCAATATACACCCCCCATGAGTAGGTGAGTGCATAGATTAAGGGCATACTCTGTTCCCACACAATGCATCCTTCCAACAGCATGTCCTTCTACCATTGCCAAGCTACACATATCACAACCTTTATAATTCTAGGGTGAATTATCGAGTTTTTATATATGTAAACATTGGACCGTGTATACTTAAAGAATTCACCCAAGCAAGGAACTGTGAAAAGATTTAGGTGATGCCTCTTGATTTGTAGCATTATGAGGAGTTGAATGTCTTCCTTGTGAGGAGTAGGAATATGGGAAAAATTACCTTTCTAGGTAAACTTCTATGCTTTCTAAAACTAATATATTTCCCATTTACAATCTTCCATATTAGACATGATTGAATATAGATTTAGCCATCCAAAGGACCTTCCACTTGTAACTAGGGTCTTTATGAAGTTCTATAAATTTCACACTTACTATCCATTTGTACTAGACTTGATTTTCATGAATTCATACAATTTTCTAGATTACATTCTTACTAGTGTCATCCTGAAGTATGCACCTAATATATTTGTATATCTCTTACATTCATATATCTTGTTTGTTTTTCAATTTATCTCATGTTTCCTAAGTATGTACTGATATGTTTGCATACATTAATTATGTTTATTATGTTCAACTATTTTTCATGTTATTTTTTTATTATTTGGGAAATCATGAGAAAAAAATAAAAACATTATTTTCTCCACTATAATTAGATTGAAGCCTTTTAAAGATGGATAAAACCTAGATGGAAAAAATAGTTTATTCTGAAGCTTATATTGATGGTGTATGCTAGTTTCTTAAGTATGCTAAGACTGGAATGGAGGGAGGGACGATTATTTGTCCATGTAGGAAATGAAAGGTCACATGAAGAAACAACTTTTAATTGATGAGGTGGAATGTCATATTCTTTAGAATGTCTTTCATAAATATTAAAAGAATTGGATCTTTCATGGACCTAAAAGTCTTATTGAAAATCTTGCTACAAAAGGACAAATAGACAATGGAGAAGCATCTACAATTCATGAATACAATATGGAAGTTCAAGATGACATGGAAATGCTAGTAAGGGAGGATTTGGGAGTAAATGTTGCACATCCTGATGATGCATCTAATGGTGAATAAAATGAGGGGAGCACATTTTATGAGCCTAGCATTGATGACTATATTGATGAACATGTACATAATACATATACTTCAAATCTTGAAGATGATGTTAAATATAGGAAGATGGGGGAACTTTTTCATAAAGAGATGTATCCTATGTGCAAAACATTTTCAGTGCTCTCGCTTGTTTTACAAATCTTCAATATTAAATGTTTGTTTCATTGGCCAAATAATTCTTTTACTAAGTTGTTGGAGCTTATACTAGATGTCTTTCAATAGTTTAACTCATTCCCATCCTCATACTATGAAGTTAAAAAAAATATTAAGGAATTAGGCCTTGGATATTAAAACATACACACATGTCCAAACGATTATATGTTGTATTGGTGTGAAAATTCAGATAAAGTTCGATGAAATGTGTGTCAAACTTCTCGAGGGGTAAACAAAAAGGTGATTTTCATTATGGTGGTGAAGATTATAATGCACGCTTGAAATGGACTCCAACAGAAGTTAAGAAGTATTTTCCTTTAATTCCCAGAATAAAAAGGATGTACATGTCCTCTAAGATATCACAAGATATGATATGGCATGAGAAATGTCATGTGAAAGATGTAAAACTAAGACACCCAACAGATCCATTGATGTGGAAACAATTTGATATTATGTATCCACAATTTTCTTCAGACTCCCATAGTTTGAGGATTACCCTTGTTAGAGACGTCTTCGATCCCTATGGCATTTAAAACACAAATTATAGTGTATGGCTAGTAATTCTCAGTATCAGTAACATGCCACCTTGGTTAAGTATGAAATCACATTCCTTAATTCTATCTGTGATAATTCCTAAAAAACTCCAGTCCAGGAAATGATATTGATGTGTACATGAAAACATTGTCAGTTGAGTTGAAATTGTTGTGGGAAGGTGTTGATGCATTTGATGTTTATGCAAGACAACCTTTATGATGCAGGGAGTGTTGACATCAACTATAAGTGACTTTCCTACTTATGCTATGTTATCAGGTTGGATCATAAAAGGATATCAACCATGTCCTCATTGTGTTGAATCCACTCAGTCGTACCGATGTGGTTCAAAGATGTGTTATGGTGGTCATTGTATGTGGTTACCAGCTAATACTCTTTTCATATTGAGGGAACTTTATTTGATGGCATTAAGGAGTACAGACATTCCCCAACCCCCATATCTAGGAGTGATGTTCTACATGCACAACAACGGGTTCAATTCTTACATGGAAGGCTCAAAAGTGATATACTGAGATGAGAGGAAGAAAATATGGAAATGCAACAACCCGTTGTAATGGTGTGACTGCAGATAATGATTAATACAGGGGATTTTGGAACAAAAGAAGCATATATTTTTTTCTTCCATATTGGGAGTACAATCCTTTCTGTGACAATCTTGATGTAATGCACATTGAGAATAATGTGTGTGAAAATGTGCTTGTTACACTTTTAAATGTTGAGGGAAAATGCAAGTATGATGAGAATGCAAGAAAATTTCTTGAGGAAAGAAATATAAGGAAGTTTTTTTGGTTCCAACCTCAAATGGATAGCAATTTTTTATGCCTCTAGTGTCATACTCCATGTTTGAAAAAGAAAATGAACGGTTTATATATGTCTTAGATAAGCTTAAAGTTATTGATGGGTATGATTCTAATATTTCTAGATGTGTTAATTGAAATATACAAACGTTAATCAATCTTAAGAGTCATGACCATCATGTTATTATGCATGATATACTTCCTACTGCTTTACGAGCATCTGGAGAAAAAAAAGTGGTTTGTGTAATGTCTGGTCTATCATATATCTTCAAGTGATTATGATCTAATAATATTGATCTAAACAATTTGGATGACTTGAAAACAAGTATTGTTGAAACACTTTGTCGTCTGGAGATGGAATTCCTTCCTCCTTTCTTTACCATTATGGTTCACCTCTTAGTCCAAAAAGGATGGATGTATCCCATTGAAATGTTAGAATTTATCAATCATCCTTTATACTTTTTTAACCAAATAAAGTTACCAAAAAGGAAATGTTAATTTTTAACCCTAATGAATTTGTTGTTAGGTATCTAGGTCATCTAAAAGTCTATGCAAGAAATATGGCTCAACTAGGGGGTTCCATTGTACAGGGATATATTTTCGAAGAGATGATTACCTTCTATTCTAGATATATGCAAGGTAATGAGATGATGTTCAACAAAACAAAAAGAAATGATTACACTATTCCAAATAAATGCATGTACTTATTCAACTCTGGAGGTCATTGTTTTAGTGTTGTGAAATATATTTCTATTGATGAATAAAGTATGTCTCAAGCACATCGGTATATTCTACTCCATTGTGAGGACATTACGAAGGACCCAAAAATGTAAGATGTGTCTTAGTAATTGAAAGACTTTGTACCCAAAATAAATGAAGAATGAGCTAACCCAAAATCTAATTGTAAGAATTCTTATCTCATAATCGAGAACAGTGTCACAAGAAAGGAGTAAGAGTTGATCAAGCATTAGAATATAAGTGGATTCTAAAAGACTTTTCAAATGGCTTAATTCTCAGGTACCATTGAATTGGTTATACAAATAATGGGTACATATTTTATTTAATTAATGTGTCCAACATATTTTCACTATAAAAGGTACCTCACATTGATGTGGGAAAAATAGATAGTTAAGAAAAGCTTTAACTCATGGAATGAGTGCCTATGTCAAGAGTGTTAAGGTATTTATCATTAACAAATATGAGTTTCACACTATGTAACAAATAGAAAGCACAAAAGTATTGTAACATCCCTGACCTGGGTTATGCTTTAACCCTAGGTGTTTTAATAAAGAAAGATGATTATATGCTTAATCTTATCTTGTGAAAAGTAATTAGGGCTCATGAGGAGCTTATGTTTCAATTTTGGTCCTGTTTGAACAATGTTGAAGCAATGTTTGCTTATTTTGGACTAAATTTCTAATTACCCAAGTTGAGGTGTTAAATCACAAATGTTTCATGATAAGATGTTACTCATGTGTTGAAGCATCATGAGAATGAAGATGATGCAGAGGTATGGCTTGTGGTAGCCTGAGTACCAAGGAAGAGTTGATAAAGCAAGGTTTGCTCATTAAAACCTAGTTTTGGTGTAAAGTGCAATTTACCCAAAACCTAGGGTAAAATATGTAAATTACCACTTCAATAAGGTCCCTAATGTTTCTTGGAACCATGTAGAGTAAAACATTTTGAGAGGGGCGCCTCATTTGAATTAATTTGGAGGAGAGAGAATCTTGATATTAAAATAATCAAGATTTAATCCTAATTGAAACCCTGATTCGATTTAGGACAAAAATAAATGTATTAATTAAAGGGCCTTCAACCAAAATTAAAATGGTTGAATTAAGATGTTCGTGGACATACTTGATCCTTTCAAGGACCACGAAAATATCCAAGGGAATGGATAACTCACTCACAATTTTATTAGAAAAAGAAATATCCACTCACATATGGACATTAGTATAATATGATTTAAGGTGCTTAATTTGCTTTTCTTTAAAATTATGGATAATTGAGAGGAATAAGAGGAAAACAAGATATCCTCGTCCCTAAGGAAGTTTATGGGGAAGAGGCGGCCATATTTTTGGGATTAAATGGATTTTTACAAAGCATATTCTCTCTCGTTGAATTTTTATAAAAAGACCTTTTACAAGCCAAATGAAAGGCTTTTTCGACCCCACTTCTTCTACTTGCTTGGGAAACGACCAAGGGAACTTGGGAGGGTCAGGAGGAAGACCCCCAACCTGTTGGTAAGTCCTTGACCTTCGTTTGCCTTGATTCCATGGTGGAAATCGCAAAATAAATCATTGATTTCTTCTTATTTCGATCTCCTCAACAACCCTAGCCAATCTATTCAACCAAAAGCTTGAGGACGAGCCTAGGGGGAGTTGCAAGAGATTCATCCACCATTTTTACTGTGAGCTTGGAGCTTTGGATCTCAATTGGAGGTGTGTTTTATAACTTGAAACCCTAACTTTGTTATTGTATTCAATTCCCCATCAAATAATGATCATTTCTCTATTTACAATAATTGATTTGGTTGATTGATGCAGTTTCCATGGAAATCACAGAAGGTTTCATGAGTCCAAACCTTTATGATGATGAAATCATCATAAGCACACACCTCCCCAAATATCTAGACCAAACGGTTACAATTAAATGTCCAAATGGTTTCACAAACCGTTTGCGAGCAAACGGTTTCAAACCGTTTGGAATGAAACAGTTTCACTAAACCACATAGAAGCAAACGGTTTAAGACCGTTTGGTGATGTTGACCAGGGTTGACCGTTTGGGTATTTGTTCATAATGATCTAGGTTATTGACCCATCAATTAATATGGATTAACTCCAATTGGTTCATGAGTTGAAGGTCCAACAATCACCTAAACCCTAATCGGGTTGAGTGCTGATTTCATAAGTGATTGAGTTTGAAACTTGGGTTGATTGACCCATACGGTTTCAAAACTGTTTGGGAATCACCCAAACGGTCTCAAGACCATTTGAAGGTCAGAAAAGAACGTTTGGAGGTCTAGGGTTGAGTGCGGTTAGGTATTTGAAGATTCAAACATATGGTATAAACCCTAATCGGCTAAGTGTTGATTTTACAATTGCATGAGTTGATGCTTTGGTTTGATTGACCCAAACGGTTTCAAAACTATTTGGAGATCACCCAAACGGTCTCAAGACCGTTTGGGGGTCACCCAAGACCGTTTGGAGGTCTAGGATTAAGTTTGGTCAAGTGTTTGAAGGTCCAAATAACCAAATTGAAATACAATTAAGTGCTGATTTGGTGACCAATCCTAGGATCCAAACCCTAATTGAATGACATGGTTGATGATTATATGATGGGAAAACGGTCTCAAGACCATTTGGAGGTCATCCAAATGATCCCAAGACCGTTTGGGGGTCACCCAAGACCGTTTGGAGGTCTAGGGTTGACTATGGTTAGGTGTTTGAAGATCTAAAGGTACTAAGTTGAAGTGCAATCAAATGTTGACTTGTTGATCAATCCAATGATCTAAACTTTGATTGACTGACTTGGATTTTGATGTTGACATGGGAAAATGGTCTCAAGACCATTTGGAGGTTATCCAAACGACCTCAAGACCGTTTGGGGTCAGGTCATGTTCAATTTGGAATCGATGGTCCTTCAACATTAACTGATTGTGAAACTAGATACTTATAAAACTATAAATGATATACATGTCATTCCTATTCCTTATTAAAGAAATAGATTATATATTTCTCTATCATAAATAGCCGCAAGGATTTTAAAGTTGAGAATGCTTTAAAATGCTTATCATCTGCCCAGTTTCATATCTTTAAACTGCAATAACAATGTTTTGGCGGAGAGTTATATCTCCCACTGGGGCAATTTACAATTGTCTCACCCCCGTGGGATCCAACATTTTTAGGTGGATGCGGACAAAGAAGCAGATACTCATTTGCAGGAAAAAGCAAAGCAATGGCCTGGACAGTAGTGAGATCTCAGGCGGAGACCCTGATTGTCAAGTCTTATAGTTAGAAAGTCCTATGTGTCGTCTCTGTACTCTTAGGTCCTCAGAGTTTACAGTTAGAGTTTTTAATAAATATATCTGAGGTTTTGGCTTGATGCCTCGAGGTTTTATGCTGCCTGTACATAATGTTTATGGGGGCTGATGTTGTAGTCTAGGAGAATAAATGGTATAGGTTATGTACGTTTGAACCAGAATGTAAATGTTATACAATGGTTCTAGATGGAAAAGATTTCCTATGTGTGGATCTCTTTGCAAAAAGTTTTTTAGTGATTTTCAGTAATCCGCTGCAAATAATTCGCTTCCTCTTAAGTTAATTTTGTTTTTGCGTGTTGGATGCCACAATTTAGTGGTATCAGAGCTCTAGGCTCTATGAGTCTATAGAGACATAGGACTAAGGTATCGAGTCTATTCTAAGTGTACTTCAGTGTATCTTATAGTGTCTTCTACTTATGTAGAAGATGATATATAACTTAAAGATGTCTGAAGGACATGAAGAATACGTTGCTGAGAGAAATGTTGCTTCACCGGTGGGAGGTGCAAGGGATCAGGCAAGGGAGGAACCAGTGCCTGAAAATCCTCATGTTGATGAAAACATGAGAGGAAACCCAGAAGTTCATAATCTTTTTGGGCAACTTATGACTACAATGAGGTATATAGCAGACCGGATGCCAGCATCAACACCTAGGGCACCAGTTCCCAATGAGGGATATGGGTCTGGTAAGACCTTTGAACGACTACATCGTGTAGGAGCCATAGAATATGCTGGAACATCTGATCCAGCAAATGCTGATCTCTGGCTCACTGAGTTAGAAAAAGCCTTTAAGATCCTTAGTGTCCCAGATGTTGATAAAGTTAAACATGTTGTGTACCTTCTCAAAGGTAGTGATGGACATTGGTGGACTATAGAAGAAATAAAAAGGAATGATGAAGAGGTTGGATGGGAGGAATTCTGTCGAGAATTCATTAATAAGTATTTTCCAAGGACTTATTTAGATGAAAAGATCTCACAGTTTGAGAAAATTTGACAGGGAGTCATGTCAATAAGTGAATATGAGGTTAAGTTCATGGAACTTTTATAATTTTGTCCTCAGATGGATGCTACTGAGGAGGAAAAGATTCGAAATTTTGAGAAGGAATTGAATGTTGAGATGTCCATTTCGACATCTGCTCTAGAACGTAGAGAGATATTTGCCACATTTGTGGAATCAATTCGAAGGATAGAAGGGTCTATGAAAAAGAAACATGAGACAGACCTTAACAGGAAGTCTAAATAGTCACAAGAACAAGGAATTATTGGTACGAAACAATCAAAGATTTCAGTAGTACCGACTCAAGTACAATATAGTGCACCTGAGCAGCAGTCACCTAAAAAGCTTCGAGCTTGCTATAGATGTGGACAGAGAGGACATCTGAGGTGGCAATGTCGAAATAGAAAGCGATGAGGTGACTCAACAAACAAGACACTAGATAACTTATAATAAGGAAGACTTGTCAAGATAGAACTTTTTATTTTGAGTTACCTTCTATTTTCTTTTATAAGAAAGGTAGTTGTTGTTTCATTCATCTGTATAATTCTTTAAGGATATGAGGAAGAGATAGTAGTATGAATTTGTGTTCAGTTTAATATTCTTTTATATATTTTGAAGTTTCTCTTTTTCCATCAAGAAAGGGAAGAGATGAAAAAGAAACTCAGAAGAAATCTGAGATATTAAATATACTAAATCTAAAGAGATGAAAAACATAAAATAAAGTAAGTGCATACTACTTGATCTCAGTATTTATATTCCCTGGTCAGGTATACAACTATTGATGATAAAGTAAGTATAGAGACTCTTAGATTGTTATCTTTTTGATTGCCCTGATCAAGCAGTCATTCTGATACAATCTAATGAGTATCATGAAATAAGAAGTATAGAATGAATAAATGTGTCCTATCCTAAGCATAAGAAAGAGAAATATGAGATAACCTCAGATGAACATGGTTGTATGGGGAATTAAAAGTATACTCCTCATAAGATAAGAATGAAAATAAGGGAGATGAATCTTATCCAATAAAGTTGTAAGTATTACAAAGATCCCTTCCATGATGTGGGAATGGAAAATGTGATGAGATCCTAAGATGATCATAAACATGTTAGATAATAATAAAGAAAAGAATAATGTTATGTGATCATCCTTATAGATTCCTAAGCTTAGGGCGAGGAACTTAGGATGAGATGAAGAGTAAATGGTTCATGAATAGTTGAAAACACAGGATTAAATATGAGGAATATGAATCCTTGTTTTCTTTCCATTCAAGGACATGACAATCAAGTGGGTCATAGGACACTTGATGTGAATAATACAAAGATGTTTATGTGATGGATACTTAGAAAGGTATCAGTTTATCTTGGGCTTTGGCTCCAAGATGAAGATATATGTAATAACTAATGTTCCAAGATGAAAGGAAGATAAAGATGTCATGTGTCTTCAACACATGTGATAGGTACCAAGGTTAGAAAATCCTGGTATCTAAAAATATATCAGATGATTCATGTTGACTACTTGGAATGGTCAACCATGAAATCAAATTAAATATGTAAAATAATGTGAACATCACATGTTAGGGGTTTATGTTTTCCATAAACATAACAATTGAAGATATCTTTAAGAAAAGTTTTTGGGTGATATGTAACCTCTTCTTATGGTAAGAAAATGCACAACTAATGAGAAGTTTGTGTTGTGTCATCAGGTAAGGTGAAATAATTGAAGCATAAAAAGACTTATAGTCCCAAGTGAATGACAGAATATAATGGTGAATCTTTTATGAAAAAGGCTGAATTAATTAAGGAACATGGGAGTATATGTTCCATGTGAATCATTCCATGATAAACTTGTATGTAATAACTTTGTATTGATAAAAAAATATATGGTGTCTCCATAATAATGAGGTGTTATGTGAGTACATGATGATATGATACATGAATAATAATTGTTTTCCTTTATCTGGGATTTCTGGAACGAAATCCTTATGACGGGTGGATAATTTGTAACATCCTTGACCTGGGTTATGCTTTAACCCTAGGTGTTTTATTAAAGAAAGATGATTATATGCTTAATTTTATCTTGTGAAAAGTAATTAGGTCTCATGAGGAACTTATGTTTCAATTTTGGTCCTGTTTGAACAATGTTGAAGCAATGTTTACTTATTTTGGACTAAATTGCAAATTACCCAAGTTGAGGGGTTAAATTGCAAATGTTGCATGATAAGATGTCACTCATGTGTTTAAGCATCATGAGAATGAAGATGATGTAGAGGTATGGCTTGTGGTAGCCTGAGTACCAAGGAAGAGTTGATATAGCAAGGTTTGCGCATTAAAACCTAGTTTTGGTGTCAACTGCAATTTACCCAAAACCCAGGGTGCAATATGTAAATTACCACTTTAATAAGGTCCCTAATGTTTCTTGGAACCATGTACAGCAAAGAAAATGAGATGGGAGCCTCATTTGAATTAAGTTGGAGGAGAGAGAATCTTGATATTAAAATAATCAAGATTTAATCCTAATTGAAATCCTAATTCGATTTAGGACAAAAATAAATGTATTAATTAAAGGGCCTTCAACCAAAATTAAAATGGTTGAATTAAGATATGCATGGACATCTGTGAGCCTTGAAAGGACCACGAATATATCCAAGGGAATGGATAACTCACGCACAATTTTATAAGAAAAAGAAATATCCACTCACATATGGATATTAGTATAATATGATTTAAGGTGCTTCATTTCCTTTTCTTTAAATCATGGATAATTGAGAATAATAAGAGGAAAACAAGATATCCTAGTCCCTAAGGAAGTCGAGGGGGAAGGGGAGGCCATATTTTTGGGATTAAATAGATTTTTACAAAGCATATTCTCTCTCATTGAATTTTTAAAAAAAGACCTTTTACAAGCCAAATGAAAGTCTTTTTCGACCCCACATCTTCTCCTTGCTTGGGAAACGACCAAGGGAGCTTGGGAGGCTCATGAGGAGTACCCCCAAACTGTTGGTAAGTCCTTGACCTTCGCTCTTCTTGATTCCATAGTGGAAATCGAAAATAAATCATTGATTTCTTCTTATTTCGATCTCCTCATCAACCCTAGCCAATCTTTTCAACCAAAAGCTTGAGGACGAGCCTAGGGGGAGTTGCAAGAGCTTCATCCACCATTTTTTCCGTGATCTTGGAGCTTTGGAGCTCAATTGGAGGTGGGTTTTATAACTTGAACCCCTAACTTTGTTATTGCATTCAAGTCCCCATCAAATAATGATCATTTCTCTATTTACAATTATTGATTTGGTTGATTGATGTAATTTCCATGGAAATCACAGTAGGTTTCATGGTTCTAGAGCTTTATGATGATGACATCATCATAAGAACACACCTCTCCAAATATTTAGACCAAATGGCTTAAATTAAATGTCGAAACGGTTTAACAAACCGTTTGGGAGCAAACGGTTTCAAACCATTTGGAATGAAACGGTTTCACTAAACCGCATAGAAGCAAATGGTTTAAGACTGTTTGGTGATGTTGACCAGGGTTTAACGTTTGGTGATTTGTTCATAATGATATAGATTATTGACCCATCAATTATTATTGATTAAATCCAATTTCTTCATGAGTTGAAGGTCCAACAATCACCTAAACCCTAATCGGGTTGAGTGCTGATTTCATAAGTGATTGAGTTTGAAACTTGGGTCGATTGACCCAAACGGTTTCAAAACCATTTGGGAATCACCCAAACGGTCTCAAGACCGTTTGTAGGTCAACTAAGACCGTTTGTTGGTCTAGGGTTGAGTATGTTTAGGCATTTGAAGATTCAAACATATGGTATAAACCCTAATCGGCTAAGTGCTGATTTTGCAATTGAATCAGTTGATGCTTTGGGTTGATTGATCCAAACGGTTTCAAAACCATTTGAGGATCACCCAAACGGTCTCAAGACCATTTGGGGGTCACCCAAGACCGTTTGGAGGTCTAGGGTTAAGTTTTGTCAAGTGTTTGAAGGTCCAAAGATACCAAATTGAAATACAATGAAGTGCTGATTTGGTGACCAATCCTAGGATCCAAACCCTAATTGAATGACATTATTGATGATGATCTGATGGGAAAACGGTCTCAAGACCGTTTTTAGGTCATCCAAACGATCCCAAGACCGTTTTGTGGTCACCCAAGACCGTTTGGAGGTCTAGGGTTGACTATGGTTAGGTGTTTGAAGATCTAAAGGTACTAAGTTGAAGTGTAATCAAATGCTGACTTGTTGATCAATCCAATGATCCAAACTTTGATTGATTGACTAGGATTTTGATGTTGACATGGGTAAATGGTCTCAATACCGTTTGCAGGTCATCCAAACGACCTCAAGACCGTTTGGGGTTAGGTCATGTTCAATTTGGATGATGGACCAATAGTTTTAAAAGTATCTAGTTTCACATTAGTTAATGTTGAAGGACCATCGATTCTAAACCCTAATCCAATTGATACAAACACTAATTGATGATCAATTGAGGGTGAATTAAGGGTCAAATCAGTTGAAGGTTGACCTATTTAACTCAATTGTATGGTGATAGGTCCAATTGATGATTGGTTACATGAATTCAATGGTTGAAGGAACCAACATTGGAAACCCTAATTCAATTTGATTGGTTGAGACCATATTTGGTTCATGCGGTTTTGAGGTGGTTTGGAGCAAACGATCTCAAGACCGTTTGAGTCCAAACGATCTCAAGACCATTTGGGACCAAACGGTCTCAAGACCGTTTGAGACCAAATGATCCCAAACTGGTTGAGTCCATGCGGTTTCAAAAAGGTACTTTAGCAAACGGTTTCAAGTACTTGTTTTAGCAAACAGTCTCAAGCAGAACCTTTACCAAATGGTTTCAAACCATTTGAACTTTGAAAGACTAAGACTGTTTGGGGGTCAAGTAGTCAAGATTGATTGAGGATTCAATTGGTTAATCCACTTGGGTACCTATTGTAATTGAAGACCCAATTGGTCAATTCAATTGGATACCTTATGTATTGGAGGTCCAATGGAATTGAATCTCTTGAGAATTTAGATGATGAATGATCTACTGATCCAATGATGATTAGTAACGATAATCAATGAAGGTACAAGTTTGAAATCCTAATAGTACCTAATTGATTAGTGCCAATTAAGGGATGAACCCTAATTGCTTATAGGAACAATGAAGTGGTACTATATGTTAATCATAGTTGTATGTACTTGAGTGAAGGGTTGATATGATTTAATCAAGTTGAAAAGATGATAGCATGAAATTCATACATGAATATGATTCATGAGGTGATTAAGGGTATGATTCTTAAGCAAAGAGATCATGAAACCCTAATCATGAACATAAACCCTAATTGATAGGGCTATTGAATCCTAACCCTAATTGAGGGCAATTCTAAACGAAACTCTAATCCAGGGTGAGGATGTAACCCTAATCTAGGGTAGTGATATATGAAACTCCAATTTAGGGAAATGAGATGTAAAACCCTAATTGGAGATGAATAGTAGACCCAAGCTATGGGTAACCATAGTGGAAACCCTAATTGAGGTTGATTCCATGAGAAATCCTAAATGATGGGTGATGCTATATGCCATCCTATCCCTAATAAAGGGAGTTGGTATGTGAAATCCTGACCCTAATGAAGTATGATAGTATGTGAAACCATAAACCCTAATTAAGGGTGATGGTATTAGAGATCCTAATCCTAATAATGGAATGGTGATTAAGACATTGATAAGAGAAATACCTAAAGTGATTAATTATAGATAACCTTTTAGCAAACAATGCCTTAACCTGAAATGGGTCCATATCATTAAAGATAGTTGGAACATTCTTATGTGTGACCTATGCACTTCATGGTAAGAGTGATAGGTTAGTGAATGAAAGGATTAAGATGGGAAATTCCTTAATCCAAGATAAGTTGATAACTCAAGAAAGTTGGAAATGATGAGGAAAGTGATACATAAAGATGTGATAGATATCACTTTTAGCATTCCAGGGTTGATATACTCTGATGCACCTCAAAGCCAATATACTTGGATAAGAAACACATGAAGTGTGTTATGTCAATTGTTACAATGAAATGTAATGAGTTTGATATACTTTGATAAGTATAAGCTAATATACCTTAAGAATGGGGTTAAGCCTAACTAATGAGTATGATATAAGCATATCATGATAAGGATGGGAAATGAACTCATACCTTGCATTAATAAACATTTAATGAAAAATTTTAAGAGTAATAAACATGATTGATTACTCAAGATGTTAATGGATGCTCCTAGAGGTGTGGAACAATGTATTAAGGTTGATTTGATAAATATGAAAGCCTAATGTGAGATGGGAAAACCCTAACCCTAAATTGGGTATTGGGACATGAAAAATCCAAATGTGATGTGATAAGTAAGCCCTAACCCTATTGAGGGGATAGTGGTGTTACTATTGTGTTATATGAGGGAATATCTTGTTGTTGCCTAGAGAGAGGTGACAAGATGTGAATGGCCTTATGAGCCATATGGTTAGATGTTGCCTAGTAAGAGGTGACAAGATTCTTTAAGGGATTTGTGAGCCATGAGATTAGTTGAGAGGTAACAAGATGATTACAAAAGTCTCTTGTAAGAGATAATAATTTTCATAATGAATCAAGGAATGGGAACTTAGTAATATAATAATGATAATAACAAAAGGATACAATTATAATAATGGAATCTAGATTATGCATGTCATGAGAAAAGAGGAATACATGTAATACATAAAGAATGTATTTAGCATGATTGGCATGGCCAGAGTTTAATGTTAGAAAAAGAATAAGGTCCCAGTGCTGTGTAAACAGACATGGTATGTAATCAGGATTGGTTAAAGTCCAATACCTGGCAGAGGTGTAATGCCTGAAATCAGGATTGGTTAGAGTCCAATGCCTGGCTGTGTAATCAGGATTGGTTAAAGTCCAATGCCTAGCTGTGTAATCAGGATTGGTTAAAGTCCAATGCCTGGCTGTGTAATCATGATTGGTTAAAGTCCAATGCCTGGTTGTGTAATCAGGATTGGTGAAAGTCCAATGCCTGGCTTTGAAATCAGGATTGGTTAGAGTCCAATGTCTGGCTGTGTAATCAGGTTTGGTTAGAGTCCAAATACCTGGCAGAGGTGTAATGCCTGTAATCAGGGTTGGCTAAAGTCCAATGCCTGGCTGTGAAATCAGGATTGGTAGTGTCCAATGCCTAGCGGTGTAATCAGGTTTGGAAGAAGTCCAATACCTAGCAAAGGCTAAATGCCTGTACTGATGACACATGATTGGTAATAGACCAATGTCTGTAATAGTAACACAGGATAGGTATTAACCCAGTGCATGTATTGTTGATATATGAGTACATGGTAGATATATCTCCTTATCTGTTAAATAGGTTGGCTAAGGCCAACAGAATGGAACAAGAGTGTTTCATGGGTGACATAACATGGTGATAAGTGTCACAAGAAAAGTTTAATATGATGTATAAATGATATACATGTCATTCCTATTCCTTATTAAAAGAATAGATGATATATTTCTCTATCATAAATAGTTGCAATGCTTTCAAAGTTGAGAATGCTTTAAAATGCTTATCATCTGCCCAGTTTCATATCTTTAAACTGCAATAACAATCTTTTGGCGGAGAGTTATATCTCCCTCTAGGGCAATTTATAATTGTCTCACCCCTGTGGGATCCAACATTTTTATGTGGACGTGGAAAAAGAAGCAGATACTCTTTTGCAGTAAAAAGGAAAGCAATAGCCTGGACAACAGTGAGATCTTAGGTGGAGACCCTGATTGTCAAGTCATATAGTTAGAAAGTCCTATGTGTCGTCTCTGTACTCTCAGGTCCTAGGAGTTTATAGTTAGAGTTTTTAATAAATCGATATGAGGTTTTGGCTTGATGCCTCAAGGTTTTATGTTGTCTGTATATAATGTTTATAGGACAACTGATGTTGTAGTCTCTGAGAATAGATGGTACAAGTTATGTACGTTTGAACGACAATGTAAATGTTATACAATGGTTCTTGATGGAAAATATTTCCTATGTGTGGATCTCTTTGCAAAATGTTTTAATTTTTAGTGATTTTCAGTAATCCACTGTAAATAATTCGCTTCCACGTAAGTTAATTTTGTTTTTGTGAGTTGGATGCCACAAGTAATGGACTAATGGTTGAAATTGATGGGATTCCTTACTATGGAAAGATGAAAGATATTTATGATTTTGATTATTATAGGACTTGTAATGTATTTCTCTTTTGATGTCATTGGGTAGATATAAATTCACCAAGGGGGTTCAAGTTTGACAGGAAAAACCACCCTTATGTGAATTTCTCTAAGTTGATGCACATTGTCTTATCATTGAAAGACGGTCCATTTATTTTTTTATCTTAATCTAAGTAAGTATTTTACATATAGGATGAGATAGAAAAATCACAGCTACATTGTGGGATATAAGACAAGAGATTCTTTTGATGTTGGGATTGGACCCGAATAGGTTAATTATAACATTGATACAAATTTTGTTTGAGCTTGGAAAAGTTGTAACCATTTTTTTTCAACTACATTTCTACTTACAAGAAGTTTCTTTGTCAACTTACGTTGACGTACTAGCTATTTTTTTAGTCGGTTCAAAAAGGTACTTTGATCTTCAAAGATACATAACAAACATTTTGTATGCAATTGTTATTATACATCCAAAATTTTTGTAACTGTGTTAGGTGAATATATGAGATAATAAAAGATTTACATACAAATTACTTAGATCCAAGAAAACCTACAACAGTTCTATTAGGAATGTAATTTGAGATACCTACAATAGTAAAACTCTTACTTCTCCTGCAATAAATTCCCTAAAATTTAAACAAGGACAGTTGATGAAGTGGTTGTAGTTATTTACTTTTAGATAGATTTTTGTGAATCTTTCTGATCAGTTACAAAGATGTTTGGTGTTTGATTCATTTTTTGGTGATTGATGTCTATTTGAATGTTTTTATATTATGATTACATATGGGACGTTGTTAATGGTGCTGTGTTTTCCTAGCTGAAAAAGGTTATGGGCTTTTGAGTTTTCTTAACCAATGTTTGTTCCTCAATGCTTGTTTTATTTTCTAATTTTTATTTTTCATCTAGAAAGATATTTATATTAGCTTTTCAAGTGTAAGATACAATTTATGTATCATATACTACAATATTTAAATGATTATAAATTTATCTACTTAGGAGAAAGGTGAAAGATGTGGCGAAGATAGAGAGCTACAACAGACCTCACATCAAGGGATCTATGTACAAATAAGAATGAAAATCAATTTGCATAAGGTCAACATGGAGGTTCAATTAGAGAATCTATGTCTCAACTAAGGCATCATAATGAGACCACTTGTTTGAATGAAAATGAAGACTCCCAACCAATTTCAAAATTCTCCAAGGATGTGGAATGGAATGAGAATATTAACTTTGGTGAAGATGATATCATTGAAGCAATAGGGAAGTATTAAATGTATTTTTTGTCTTTAGATCAAAAATATTTCTTATAGAAGTAAACACAACATTAACTTATGTTGCAGATTCTAAAAGAAAAATTGATAAAAAGAAAGGAAAAATTTATGTATCTCAAGTATGGGTGTATGAGGCAAGTGTGAAAAATATTTCCAAATTCAATAAATTTATGCACCCTATAGGAAAAGGAGGGCATGTGTTGGTGAAATTTCTTAAACAGATGGTAAAGCAAGGGATCTATGCCCAATTGTGGAAACTAGTTGGCACATGATGCATGACTACTATAAAGTAAATCTTGTGAAATTAACTCGGGTATGTAAATAGATTATATTTTTATTCAAGTTATTTCTCCTATGTTTATCTAATGCCTATTTTAGTAGGTATGTGGTGCACCATAATTATTTTTAATTTTATCTGTATTTTTTACATCGAGCAAGCTTCATATTCCCATTGACTCGGAAATCGATCAAATGATTTTATCACATCTATGAGAAATGAATAACATTCATACATAAGTTGAAAAATTATTACATTGACCCAAAAAAGACAAAGAAATAAATAGAAAGCAATGTTTCAGATAATGTTATTAAAGAACAATGGGTCTTCTTGGTTAGCTATTGGTTTTCTCCTATAGGGAAGGTAGGTTTAACAATTGACTAAAAGTGATTACTCACTACATGAATCTCAACTAATTCAAATTACAAACTTATATGATGTGTTGAAACTTGCCTCCATAGGAAAGAGATCTCGGTCTCAAAAAGCTCATTGTCATACAATTGGGTCAAAAAGCTTCGCTGAGAAGAAGTTTGAGTTTATATGATATCATATTATGGTTTTTAACTTTATATTTAACTAAAAAATGTATTAGGGTTACTTTCAACATCTACTGTCTTATTCATGAAAAAAAAAGCAAGGAACCTAGCATATTGGAAGCATGGAGGATCACTCATGTAAGGAAGGACGGAAGCTACGTGGATAATACAAAGACACATGAATTTTTGGTATGTTAAGTTATTTTATTTTAACTAGAGAATAATATATGAATGCTTATTTTTGAGTTGATTTATTAAATTAGTAGACATTTTGACAAAATTGATATAGGATTGCTGAAAAGTTCGTAGATGAATGCCTTGTTAAGAAGCCTGAACTGCCCAAAACTACAATACAAGATGCGGTATTTAATGAGCTTATGTATGATGAGGAAAATGTTGCTCGATGTCTAATTGGGTATGGACATGGAGTGTATCGTAGTAAAGTCCTTGGGCTAAAGGCTAAGCTGAAGAAATCTATTTCTACAAGTGACTTCATGGATGTTACTGATTAACTTGCTTCCATACATAAAGAGAACAAACACTTGAAGAATGAATGTGCTATTTTGAAATCCCAATTTAATCAAATGGCTTATACACCTTCTAGGAATGGGATTGTGTTTCACGATCCTATTGGGAGGGATGATAGTGGAAGAAACACACATGATGAAGAAGTAAGTATTGTTATATGTGATTAACTCATCCTTTTTTGTTATTTATAAAAGTATATTTTATATCATTTTGTGGCTGTTTTTGTTTTTAGTATTCTACTATTGAAAATGTTAGTATCTATTCCTTACCTTACACACATTTTCCTTGGCTTTTACATTACGATCATCTAATTTGCACTTTATTGGATGTTGTATAATGTTTTAGAGGTAATTCTAAAATTTTCACCCCTTAACATTAGTATGTAGGTATTAGAAGGGTAACGAAATAGAATTCTATGAAGCATATTAGTGTGCGTTACTCCAACACAAATTCACTTGGTGTGGTGTCTATTGTTGTTGTCATATATGTTAGACATAACTTTATTCCTCTAATGACCTTGTAGAAGGTACAACTTGAAGGTAGTTACATTATGGATGTGTAACAGGATCATCTGGCCTGCATTGACGTAGGACTGAATTGATAGTTCCTCTCTATGCTACTTGCAAGTTATCTACACATCAGTTCTGTTATGTGACTCGAAGTAATGTCCTGATCCGACTGCATATCCAATTTGGAAAATTAAATAGATCTTCGCCAACACGTGGCTCATAAACGGGTATGGTACGACTTGGATTTTGGATCCGATTAGGAATCCACTTACTCTTTCTGTATCTATATATATGTACACCCTTGTTAGGGTTCGGTAATCATCATGTATTCTTCTTTTACGGCTGCCGCCGTACACAAGGTGTCCCTTTGTAATCTTTTCTCTGAAATAGTGGAAATCTCGCCCCATCCCGTGGACGTAGGCCATCTCGACCGAACCACGTAAATCTTGTGTTTTGGTTGTGTGATTGTTTCTCGTTTCTTGTTCTTCCGCTGTGAAATCGTTGTATTCTCGCGTTCAACTCTTAACAAGTTCCATATTGGTCTCTCTTATTTATTGGTAGGTGATAAATTCATCTATCATTTGGACCACAACCTTGATAGCTATAGTTGTGGGTTTGCAGCTGTTGCAACATCCATCAACAGTACATCTTGAATTGGGAAAAACATTGGCCCACTCTACATGTCTTGATCGATTTCGTTTGATCTCAGTTCAACTTTTCATCATCCCAACCCAGGATCCAATCAGCCATGGGCATATGTGCCTTAAACTCTATTTCAAAATCATTGTTTGATGTCACTTGCAATTTCAATCAATCCCTTGATCAGAATGCTCAGTTGACCCCATCTATATATAGACATGTGTGATCATGTTGTCTAGTGACATGTTATGTAATTCATGCATAAAGCAATTCACATGAACAACATTGAACCCAACTTCCATTATTCCATGGTAGTCCAATAGTCTCAACTACCTGTAAGAAAACATGAAGGCTAAGCACTACATTGGCAACTACAATTGAAACAGTACAAAGAGGTTGCATCACACTTCATTACAGTCCTTAGAACCTGTCTAGCTAGCTAAGTATAAAAGCCCCACCACCATTCTTTCCCTCTCCAGTGGTACTAGTGCCCACAATTACTGGGTTCCCTAGCACACATGTGCTACCTGCAATAGTGTTAGTACATTGCTTTTTGGTCACCATTCACCAAATGGTAGTTTTCCTGCTTACAACTTTGTTTTGCTGAACCGCAAGGCATGCATTCATCAGCCTGCCTATGGGGAGATGCCCTTTTCCTCTTACTCCCATTGAGTAAAATTCAGTAACTGTAACACCCCTCCCTAGGGTTTCTTACGTAACCAGAGTAAGCAAAGCCTAATCCCCAACATTATCCATAATGTGGGGTACTTGGCATATTTGGGAGGAAATGTCACATACATGATCTCATAACAAGAAACAAATAACACTTGGCATTATGAAAACATAGATTCATACATAAGTTCTTGGAATAAAAGCTACATCAGTTTTCCAAAGATATACTAAACATAAACTAGATAATGATAGGATCTCCATAGATGGACGTCCCACCAGGAAACAACTCCTTGGATCTCTGGGTCCTTGGTACTCTCAAGATGTTTCCTTCTCCTTGGCTCCAACTCCTGCGGACATCTCGTCCCCAGCCATGCAAAGGAAAACAAACATAGTAAGTAAGCGGCATTGGCATATTATAAGACATAAAAATAAATATACAAGTGACTTAACATAATCCTGAACATGCATTTATCATGAATCATTTCTTATTGTCTTTTACATAAAGAAATTTACTAGAAAAATATGTTCCTCTCTTAATGCCCCATAAGGAGCCCATGAATGCTCGGAAAGCCCATAATTGCTCGGAAAGCCCATAACAAGGTGCATATAAATCTGAATAAATTTCTATTATTCATGATCTTTCTTAAACTTAATTATCTTCTAAATGACTTAGGCTTGATCTTAATGGGATTTCTCCCTTTTAAACATAGTTGGGATTTCTCCCCATGAAACATAATGGGATTTCTCCCTCTTGAGCATGATTGGGAAACTTATTCCCTCTTTAAATCTTAATTTCTTGTATCTTAATCATAAACCATAATCTTAATAGGATTTCTACTCTTAGACTTAGCTTATAACAAACAACATTCAATAATCATATACTTGAAGAAAACATGAATTAACAATGATATTAACATAAGGTGCTTAACAATATTCATAAACATTCAATAACCAAGAGTTATCTATGCCAAGGG
Organism: Alisma plantago-aquatica; assembly: GCA_963693085.1. Classification (NCBI taxonomy): domain Eukaryota; kingdom Viridiplantae; phylum Streptophyta; class Magnoliopsida; order Alismatales; family Alismataceae; genus Alisma; species Alisma plantago-aquatica. The sequence continues at coordinate 1,065,359,451 of OY856412.1, read as the reverse complement.
CATGGCCCGCTTACCTTGAACTAAATCACCTAGGTCAAACCTGGTTTGACCAATTGGATCCTTTTAATCACCTGAAATTAACATAATTATCATTCATCATACAAATCAAACCCTAATATGTGTCACATAATTATTGAGATGTGAAATCAGTAAAATCAGTCGATAAAAACCATAAAATGGGATTCCTCATCGAAAATCCTTTCCAAAATGTATTTTTGCGTATTTTTCTGATAATCAGGCGATTTACTACGAATTTTCGAAGAACAGACCAATAGAAAATCCAAAAAAAACCACGTGTAAATCTATATATCTAAATCCGGAAAAAGGGGCCCGCATCTGACTTGGCCCAATTAGGCTCAGCCAAATCGGCAATGGGACTTGCCTCAGCGATCAAAGAAAAGGGTTGTGAAAACCCAAAACTACCCTCGTGGGTGAAGAGCATAAAAAAAACTGACAGGGGTATCCAGGTCATTTCATGACCTGGATTGCTCCCTGCTTGCCCCATGGCGAGAGCTGGACCTGGAGAGGAGTGCTCCGACTGCAGATGGGGATTCGAAGGCCACCAGACAAAAGGGAGGATTCCAACTGCTTCTTGGTGCTCTGACGAACTCAATGAGCCCAAGGTGGGGTCTCGCGGTGGCCGGGAGCTCCAGGAATGCTCCGCCGTAAAACGAGAACAGGGGAACAAGAGTTGAGATCGGGACCATTGAGAACAACCGGAGAAATCCTCCAATGAGGTGCGTAAAATGATCGCGAAGACAAGGCGAGGCTAAGACGTGCGTTTCTGTGGTCGGAGAGCCACTGATGTTCCTGGAGCTTGGGCGCCGGCGAGCAACATCATTGGTCTATAGGGCATGGCGTTTGGGCCACTCGCAGGGTAAACGAAAAACGGGAGGAGTTGTCCAAGGGTTCAGGCATGCTCACCGTGGTCGGAATTGGATCGGGGTGGTCGGAGTAGTCGGGGAGGAGCTCGGATCTCCGGAGAGGATAACTTGAGTAGGTCAGGGTGCTTGGGGGTAGGTGAGTCGCAATTAACTGAGGAGGAAGAGATCTTGCAGTCCGGTGGTGCTCTCGGGGCCTTTAAAAAGGAAGAAGAGGCACGGTCGTGCCCTCTGCAATTCGGGAGTCTAAGCCCTAGATTGGGCATTTCTTGTATAGGTCAAGGGAGAGGGTGTGTGAGGACTCTCTGTGTTCGGATCGACCTCGCGGTTTCATTGGGGAAGGAATCAAGGAGAATGATTTATTGAGGAGGGAGAACGAGATCGCCGAAGATAACACTGTGAAAACGGTTCTGCGCGCGGGGAGAAACGGAGGAAGAAGACAAGTGATCACCGTCGGATCTTGATCCAACGGTTACAATGTACGCGCGTGACAAATAACAGAAAAGTAACGTGTGACAAATTAAATGAGACGGAACCTTAGGGAATTAAAGGCAAATGATGATATTGAATTAAATTCTTTGCTAAACAATATTCAAATCTTTATAAATCGATTTGAATGGTCAAACATGGTCCAAATGGGTTCAAATTTGAACCATAGGTGTATTAAAGGGTCTAGAATATTCTCATACAATTGGATTTTATGCTTGTATTCGTTTTAGGCCTAAAAGTAGAAAAATCCTCATGTATACTTAAATGACCATGATAAAAGCAAATAAAGCCATTAATTTTTCAAATAAGAATTATAAAACACAAAAACGTGCCCTAAACATTATTTCCTCTCATTTGACAAGATGGGGGCCATTAAGCAAATAATTACACAAGGAAATCACTAATTATTAGATGAGAGAGAAAATATGACATAAAAGCCTTTATCCTCATTTTCTTCAACAAAAAGGGCATAGATATATATGAAGACATTTTCTTTAAATAAAACAAGTATAATAGAGAAATTGAACACAATAAGTGATTTTGCAAAACTAATTATGGTAAAATTGCATTTGAGTCCTCAACAATTATCTAAATTAGAAAAGAGCATGCAAGGACTAAAATAATTTGGAAATTTTTGCATAAAAAGATTGGGATGTTACAATACTACCCACCTTAAATAAATTTCGTCCTCGAAATTTCCTAGGGTTTCTACCCACCTTAAGGTTTTCACATAAGCATACAAATCTTTCCATACAATTTTTATTATAAAAGGAGAATACATAAACAAAGCATTATGATTAAACATAAATTACTCAACTACCCTTACCTTGATCACTTTCCTCTTCTCCATCAGACATTTGCATGGTGAAGAGCCTTGGTTTGACCTTGGGTGGAGGATTAGGGTTCTTAGCTTGGTTGTGGTTGGGATCCTTCTTTGCAAGCTTAGGGCAATTAGGCTTGATATGCCCTTCCTCACCACAATAGTAGCAAACAGAAGTCCCAAACCTACAAGGACCACCATGGTTTCTTTTACACTTGGGGCATGGGGTTTTCCCATTCTCAGGGGAAGGCTCAGGGGCTTTTCTCTTGTTGTTGGAGGGTGGAGGTGGTTGATGGGGCTGATGGTGACGATTGTTTTGGGGTACCTCTTTCTTATGATTCCTCCCAGGATGCTCCTCTAATTCTAGGGTTGCATCCAAGGCCGATTGCATGGTCCGGTGTCCTCTCCAGACAAGGCAAAACTTAGGTCGGGTTTAAGTCCTCTAATGAACTTCTTAGCTCTCTTTAGCTCAGTGTACTCAGGACCATACTTTTGGAGCTTACGGAACTTCATGGCATACTCAGTGACAGTCATGTCACCCACTTGCTTAAGGTTAACAAACTCATCCTCCTTCCTCTCTAACATGTCTTCGGATACATAATGGTCATTGAAGACTTCTACAAACTCATCCCAAGAGTAAGGAGGGTCATCATCTTCCCTAGAGGCTAAGAGGTTTTCCCACCAAGTACGGGATGCACCCTTGAGCATATGGGTGGCAAACCTAACCCTACTACGTGGGGGACACTCTAGGTCTCTAAAGCAATGTTCCATGTTGCTCAGCCACTCCTCAGCCTTGGTTACTACATCAACCTCATCTTCACCATGGAAAGCATCGGGTTTAATCTTCAAGAAGTCTACAAGGGAGATCTCATGTGCTCTAGGTAGAGCTCTAGGTTGGAGGGCATTGGTCAAGGCTACTACTAGGGCATCTAGGGTGATTGGTGGAGGGACGTGGTTCATGTCTTCAGTCTTATCACCACTAGAGGATCCGTGTGAGTGTCTTGACTCACCAACCTTCTCCTTCCTCTTAGGGGCCATCTGAAAGGGTAAACATAACATGATATTAGAACATAATATGAATCTCTAATGTTGCCTTAGTGGCCATCTATTCCTTGCTCTGATACCATTAATGTAACACCCCTCCCTAGGGTTTCTTACGTAACCAGAGGAAGCACAACCTAATCCCCAACATTATCCATAATGTGGGGTACTTGGAATATTTGGGAGGAAATGTCACATACATGATCTCATAACAAGAAACAAATAACACTTGGCATTATGAAAACATAGATTCATACATAAGTTCTTGGAATAAAAGCTACATCAGTTTTCCAAAGATATACTAAACATAAACTAGATAATGATAGGATCTCCATAGATGGACGTCCCACCAGGCAACAACTCCTTGGATCTCTGGGTCCTTGGTACTCTCAAGATGTTTCCTTCTCCTTGGTGTTGGATAAATTGGACATTATGATAAATCCCTTTGTTTCGATGATGGCAAACATTTCATTCTTAATGTTCTAACGAGTTACTTGAGTGTGCAGGATGACAAAGTAACAAGGGAAAATCCAAGAGCTTATTTATTTATTTTCATGCAATGTAATCAATGTTGTAAAACTTGTACAAATATATAATGTACAAGTACTTAGAATTGCATGTAAATCAAGCGTTAGATTTTCCCTAGCTAAACACCATAGTTAGACATGTCATCCCATTCCAATAGGATCACAATATGCACACTCACACATATAATTAGTGCCTAAATTGAAACCTTGAAATAGGGTCAATCTCGGTCAACAAACTCCTCGACCGAGACACTCTCGGTCGATAAACCTCTCGACCGAGATTGACCCAAAGTAGCCGTTAGACATAGTTGCATATAACTTGATCAAGAGAAGCCTGTCGGTCGACAAGCCCTCGACCGAGAGGTGTCTCGGTCGACCTTCACTCGACTGAGACGATCTCTGTAATTAGCCGTTAGACACATTAGTTAACAGTTGCAAATAAACGTTAATCCAGGGAGCCTCTCGGTCGACAAGACTTCGACCGAGTAGGTATCTCGGTCGACAAATTGTCGACCGAGATGGTCTCTGACAGCAACTGCAGAAAAAGTAACTAGCCGTTGCAAAAGTAACTAACTTACACTTAACGGCTAGTTAAGCACTTAGAACCCCCTAGAAGCTGTCTAGAACGTCCTTAAGCATCCATAGGCCATTCCTATAAATAGGACAAGCCTTAGGACACTAGGATATACTCACATACTCAATTGTGCAATCCTTGAGCTTACACTACATTGGCAATCTGTTTAGAGCAATAGTGCAATTCCCACACTTGTTATTCATTCCTATTGCTTCCATTTCGTGTCCTATAGACTAGGATCTCCTATACACAATAATCACATTGTTATACACCTTGGTTAGGAGATCCAAATGCTTGATATAGGAAAATCAAGCCTTGTGCTTAAACGGTATTGTAATTTCTCTATTTCTTTCTTATTCCTATTTATTCTTTGTACTCTCCTTGCTACTCCTAGGATTGGAGGCTGCGGATTGGAGAGGGTTGACTTCTCGGAGGAGAAGGGGACTTCAAGCTACTTCAAGAAGGCTATCGCACGGGAAGCTACTTCAGAAGGCTGGTGCAACGGGAGTTGGTGCATCTACTTCAAGGGAAGGCTGCTTCGAGTTGGGCGATTACTTCTAGGTGAAGGCTGCTTGAAGGGTTTAGGGAAAAGAGATTGTATTTTATGTAATTCCTTGAGAGGTAATAAAATAAATTTCTTTTCAAATCCCGATTGGGTAAGCAACCGGGTAGTGGACTGACTACCTTAGTATTTGCTAAGGCTAGGAACCACTCTAAACCCTTGTCTCCTTGTCCAATATTTTTATTGTGGTTGTTTGAGTTAATTATCTTTAAAAATCTCCATAAAACTCTATTCACCCCCCCTCTAGTAGTTTTCAGTTGGTATCAGAGCGAGGCTTCAAGGAACCTTAACACGGTCTTGAAGAAATGGGTGATGGAGTGCTCAACAACCTCAACATTGAAGGAACGCTCGTTGCTAGACCTCCAGCATTCGACGGGACAAACTATCAATACTGGAAGAGAAGGATGCAATTCTACTTCCAAGGAATCAACTGGGATCTTTGGAGAATGGTATCTACACCATACACACTTCCACAAGACGATTTCGCAGTATGGGATGCTAATACGGTAAAGATGGCCCAGATGAATGCAAAGGCAGTAAGCATTTTATATTGTTCTATCTCAGTAGGTGAATTTAATAGAGTATCAAATTGTGATACCGCATATGAAATTTGGCATAGATTATCTATAACATATGAGGGTACTGTTCAAGTTAAAAATTCTAAAGTTAGCTTGCTTAAAACCAAGTTTGAACATTTTCGTATGGATCCAAACGAAACTATTAGTGAAATGTATTCAAAATTTTCTACTATTGTTAATGGTTTGAGTGCTTTAGGGAAACCAGTTCTTGAGGAAGATCAGGTATCAAAAATACTTCGATCTCTTCCTCCAAAGTACAAACCAAAGGTGACAGCTATTGTAGAAGCAAACGACCTCACTCGCCTCAAAATGGAGCAACTCATCGGCAATCTAGAAGCTCATGAGGCAGATCTAGAAGAGGAAGAAAGGAGAGAACTTGAACGCCAACATGGGAAAAAGAAGGATATTGCATTCAAAGCATCAACTAAGGAAAATAATGACACAAGTGAAGATGATAGTGAAGAAGAAACTCTCATTGTAAATGGTAAGCAATATAAAAGTTTTAAAACTAATAAAATTTCTAGTGTTTCTTCTTCCAGGTGCTTTGAATGTGGAAAGAAAGGACATATGAAAGGTGAATGTCCAAAACTCAAGAAAGGGAAGAAATCATCTCACAAAAAGAAAGAAAAAGCATATCGAGCTGCATGGGATGATTCAAGTGACGATAGCGATGATGGAGAAGTAGAATGCCTCATTGCTACAACAAATGAAGACGAAGAAGAGGTAAGTCTTTATGATCTACCAAAAGAAGATATAATTGCTAGTCTTCAAAATACTCATGAGAAATATATTGAGTGCAAGAAGAAACTTAAAAAGGCAAATAAAGATTTAAATGCTAGACTTCTTGCTCTTGTATCTGAAAATGAAAATCTTAAAAAGGAAAATGAAGATTATGCTCTTAAGATTAAATCGGTAGAAGCAAATTGCAATCTTCTTTACTTAGAAAAGTCAAATTTGCAAACTCAGATGAATGATCTCCAGAAACAACCTATTCTATGTTCACATTTAGATTATGATAAGGTTGTCAAAGAAAGAAACTCTCTAGCATCCAATCTAGATCAGGCAAAGAAAGACATTGCTAAGTTACAAAGAAATGTAAATGAGTTAACAGGAAATAACCTACTTGACAATATTCTGAAAATTTCCTCTAGTTACAATGGAAGGAGAGGATTAGGATACGATCCAAGAAGAAATAAACCCAAAAGAGCATCCAAGACTATATTTGTACCTAGGAACACAATTCCTAGAAATAGAAATGAAGTTGATGCTATTAGTTGTCATTATTGCATGCGTCTTGGACATTATTCATTTTCATGCCCATATAAGAAAAAGAATGATGAGTTAGCTTGGATCGCTAAAACCTAGTAGCTTAACATTGACTAGTTGAGATTTGACCTAAACTGATTATTGATATCATAATGTCTTATCTCAACAAAATTGAGCTTTAATTTGCATTATATTTTTTTGTTTGAAATCAATTAACAATTTTGAACATAGTCCAGAAACTTAGTCGGTCGAGAATTTGTCGACCGAGTAAACCCCGGTCGAGAAATTGTCGACCGAGCATGTCACTGTTTTTCAGAATGCTGTAAAATTGCTGAATTCTTTTGAAATTGTTCAAAATTGTTGTCTATTCGTGATTAATGACTGTATAATAAAGTATCAATTATGGAACTCATCCTTGAAAGATTATGAGAAATGAATTTGGTCAAAAACCAAAATTATTCTTAGTTTAAAGAAAATTTCTGTTCTATCATTCTATCATTACATAGGCAAGCAAAAGAATTTATTGGTGATATATCTCTTAGAAATGCTTGCAAAAGAATATAATGTTTTCAATTGATATATTTAAAAGATTTGAAATATTCATTGTGCTTTCATGATTAGTATCATTTAAATACGCATCAAAATTGATTTAAATGCTTAATTGGAAATCTGCAATTTCTGCCTCTTGGTGAAAACAAAATTTAGCCAAGGGGCGCTTTGGTCGTAGTCAAGGGCGACCTAAAATAAGCTTTGACAAAATGCTTATTTGGACATCATTTTATTGAGCTTAATCTTAGTATACTTTTGACAAAAGGTCAAAATCAAAATTTAAAATTATTTACCTTAAAAGCCTTAAATTGCTTAAATTGTAAGATTAAGGGGGAGCTTATAAAAACAAATTTGATTATTTAAGAAGTTTACAAAAACATTATAAACATAATTTGGAGTTTGCTATGACCTTCGTATTCTTAAAAGTAATTTGTATGAAAAAGAATTTCATCAAAATGATGCTCTTAAAGGAATTCTCTAGACAAATCAGGGTTTAAACATCCCTTGTATTTGGTTAGAGACATCTTCATTAAAGGACTCTCATTTCATTGGGGCTTAACATCCCTTTCAAAATGGATGAGAAATCAACATGTATTATGAGCTTAAGGGAATCTCATATCATTTTCAGGGCTTAACATCCCTTGTAAATTGGGTGAGAAATCAATATACATATGCCATGCACCTAACATGATCTCATATCATTTCAAGGCTTAACATCCTTTGCAAATGATTGAGAAATAAATTGTGGCTAAATTGGACATAAATGATATAAAATCCAGGTTCCTAATAGGATATCTATTTAAGGGGGAGCACAATATAAAATTAAGGGGGAGAAGAAAAATAAAATATTCAAATTGGATATCTTTTTGAAATGACAAAGGGGGAGAAAGAATATAAAATCTAAAATATAAATGAGTTTCATCTTGATGGCCAGCACTCACTTGCAATACAAGAATGGCTACAAAAGGTAATTTTTAGGTATGAAACTCACATGCTTTATATTTCCTTATTTCATATTTAGGAAATGTTTGTCATCTTCAAAAAGGGGGAGATTGTTGGATAAATTGGACATTATGATAAATCCCTTTGTTTCGATGATGACAAACATTTCATTCTTAATGTTCTAACGAGTTACTTGAGTGTGCAGGATGACAAAGTAACAAGGGAAAATCCAAGAGCTTATTTATTTATTTTCATGCAATGTAATCAATGTTGTAAAACTTGTACAAATATATAATGTACAAGTACTTAGAATTGCATGTAAATCAAGCGTTAGATTTTCCCTAGCTAAACACCATAGTTAGACATGTCATCCCATTCCAATAGGATCACAATATGCACACTCACACATATAATTAGTGCCTAAATTGAAACCTTGAAACAGGGTCAATCTCGGTCGACAAACTCCTCGACCGAGACACTCTCGGTCGACAAACCTCTCGACCGAGATTGACCCAAAGTAGCCGTTAGACATAGTTGCATATAACTTGATCAAGAGAAGCCTGTCGGTCGACCTTCACTCGACCGAGATGATCTCTGTAATTAGCCGTTAGACACATTAGTTAACAGTTGCAAATAAACGTTAATCCAGGGAGCCTCTCGGTCGACAAGACTTCGACCGAGTAGGTATCTCGGTCGACAAATTGTCGACCGAGATGGTCTCTGACAGCAACTGCAGAAAAAGTAACTAGCCGTTGCAAAAGCAACTAACTTACACTTAACGGCTAGTTAAGCACTTAGAACCCCCTAGAAGCTGTCTAGAACGTCCTTAAGCATCCATAGGACATTCCTATAAATAGGACAAGCCTTAGGACACTAGGATATACTCACATACTCAATTGTGCAATCCTTGAGCTTACACTACATTGGCAATCTGTTTAGAGCAATAGTGCAATTCCCACACTTGTTATTCATTCCTATTGCTTCCATTTCGTGTATAATCACATTGTTATACACCTTGGTTAGGAGATCCAAACGCTTGATATAGGAAAATCAAGCCTTGTGCTTAAACGGTATTGTAATTTCTCTATTTCTTTCTTGTTCCTATTTATTCTTTGTACTCTCCTTGCTACTCCTAGGATTGGAGGTTGCGGATTGGAGAGGGTTGACTTCTTGGAGGAGAAGGGGACTTCAAGCTACTTCAAGAAGGCTATCGCACGGGAAGCTACTTCAGAAGGCTGGTGCAACGGGAGTTGGTGCATCTACTTCAAGGGAAGGCTGCTTCGAGTTGGGCGATTACTTCTAGGTGAAGGCTGCTTGAAGGGTTTAGGGAAAAGAGATTGTATTTTATGTAATTCCTTGAGAGGTAATAAAATAAATTTCTTTTCAAATCCCGGTTGGGTAAGCAACCGGGTAGTGGACTGACTACCTTAGTATTTGCTAAGGCTAGGAACCACTCTAAACCCTTGTCTCCTTGTCCAATATTTTTATTGTGGTTGTTTGAGTTAATTATCTTTAAAAATCTCCATAAAACTCTATTCACCCCCCCTCTAGTAGTTTTCACTTGGCTCCAACTCCTGTGGACATCTCGTCCCCAGCCATGCAAAGGAAAACAAACATAGTAAGTAAGCGGCATTGGCATATTATAAGACATAAAAATAAATATACAAGTGACTTAACATAATCCTGAACATGCATTTATCATGAATCATTTCTTATTGTCTTTTACATAAAGAAATTTACTAGAAAAATATGCTCCTCTCTTAATGCCCCATAAGGAGCCCATGAATGCTCGGAAAGCCCATAATTGCTCGAAAAGCCCATAACAAGGTGCATATAAATCTGAATAAATTTCTATTATTCATGATCTTTCTTAAACTTAATTATCTTCTAAATGACTTAGGCTTGATCTTAATGGGATTTCTCCCTTTTAAACATAGTTGGGATTTCTCCCCATGAAACATAATGGGATTTCTCCCTCTTGAGCATGATTGGGAAACTTATTCCCTCTTTAAATCTTAATTTCTTGTATCTTAATCATAAACCATAATCTTAAAAGGATTTCTACTCTTAGACTTATCTTATAACAAACAACATTCAATAATCATATACTTGAAGAAAACATGAATTAACAATGATATTAACATAAGGTGCTTAACAATATTCATAAACATTCAATAACCAAGAGTTATCTATGCCAAGGGCATGGCCCGCTTACCTTGAACTAAATCACCTAGGTCAAACCTGGTTTGACCAATTGGATCCTTTTAATCACCTGAAATTAACATAATTATCATTCATCATACAAATCAAACCCTAATATGTGTCACATAATTATTGAGATGTGAAATCAGTAAAATCAGTCAATAAAAACCATAAAATGGGATTCCTCATCGAAAATCCTTTCCAAAATGTATTTTTGCGTATTTTTCTGATAATCAGGCGATTTACTATGAATTTTCGAAGAACAGACCAATAGAAAATCCAAAAAAACCACGTGTAAATCTATATATCTAAATCCGGAAAAAGGGGCCCGCATCTGACTTGGCCCAATCAGGCTCAGCCAAATCGGCAATGGGACTTGCCTCAGCGATCAAAGAAAAGGGCTGTGAAAACCCAAAACTACCCTCGTGGGTGAAGAGCATAAAAAAAAACTGACAGGGGTATCCAGGTCATTTCATGACCTGGATTGCTCCCTGCTTGCCCCATGGCGAGAGCTGGACCTGGAGAGGAGTGCTCTGACTGCAGATGGGGATTCGAAGGCCACCAGACAAAAGGGAGGATTCCAACTGCTTCTTGGTGCTCTGACGAACTCAATGAGCCCAAGGTGGGGTCTCGCGGTGGCCGGGAGCTCCAGGAATGCTCCGCCGTAAAATGAGAACAGGGGAACAAGAGTTGAGATCGGGACCATTGAGAACAACCGGAGAAATCCTCCAATGAGGTGCGTAAAACGATCGCGAAGACAAGGCGAGGCTAAGACGTGCGTTTCTGTGGTCGGAGAGCCACTGATGTTCCTGGAGCTTGGGCGCCGGCGAGCAACATCACTGGTCTATAGGGCATGGCGTTTGGGCCACTCGCAGGGTAAACGAAAAACGGGAGGAGTTGCCCAAGGGTTCAGGCATGCTCACCGTGGTCGGAATTGGATCGGGGTGGTCGGAGTAGTCGGGGAGGAGCTCAGATCTCCGGAGAGGATAACTTGAGTAGGTCAGGGTGCTTGGGGGTAGGTGAGTCGCAATTAACTGAGGAGGAAGAGATCTTGCAGTCCGGTGGTGCTCTCGGGGCCTTTAAAAAGGAAGAAGAGGCACGGTCGTGCCCTCTGCAATTCGGGAGTCTAAGCCCTAGATTGGGCGTTTCTTGTATAGGTCAAGGGAGAGGGTGTGTGAGGACTCTCTGTGTTCAGATCGACCTCGCGGTTTCATTGGGGAAGGAATCAAGGAGAATGATTTATTGAGGAGGGAGAACGAGATCGCCGAAGATAACACTGTGAAAACGGTTCTGCGCGCGGGGAGAAACAGAGGAAGAAGACAAGTGATCACCGTCGGATCTTGATCCAACGGTTACAATGTACGCGCGTGACAAATAACAGAAAAGTAACGTGTGACAAATTAAATGAGACGGAACCTTAGGGAATTAAAGGCAAATGATGATATTGAATTAAATTCTTTGCTAAACAATATTCAAATCTTTATAAATCGATTTGAATGGTCAAACATGGTCCAAATGGGTTCAAATTTGAACCATAGGTGTATTAAAGGGTCTAGAATATTCTCATACAATTGGATTTTATGCTTGTATTCGTTTTAGGCCTAAAAGTAGAAAAATCCTCATGTATACTTAAATGACCATGATAAAAGCAAATAAAGCCATTAATTTTTCAAATAAGAATTATAAAACACAAAAACGTGCCCTAAACATTATTTCCTCTCATTTGACAAGATGGGGGACATTAAGCAAATAATTACACAAGGAAATCACTAATTATCAGATGAGAGAGAAAATATGACATAAAAGCCTTTATCCTCATTTTCTTCAACAAAAAGGGCATAGATATATATGAAGACATTTTCTTTAAATAAAACAAGTATAATAGAGCAATTGAACACAATAAGTGATTTTGCAAAACTAATTATGGTAAAATTGCATTTGAGTCCTCAACAATTATCTAAATTAGAAAAGAGCATGCAAGGACTAAAATAATTTGGAAATTTTTGCATAAAAAGATTGGGATGTTACAGTAAGCTATTCACTTCACCTCACATAATGTGTCTCTTGCCGTTGTTACTTTGGTACTTGGGGTTCAGAAACAACAGGACCCGCCCGCTGGCGCTCACCAAGGCATTCTCAAATACGGTGTCAGTTAAGCCCATGTCGTGCACTTGGGTGGCTGCAATGTAGCATTCACTTCTCATTGGCTCGTTTATATATCTCCCACTGCCTTCTACCCCCTGCATTCAATTCTCCTAACATAGGTCTGGTGCGACCCCTTTCTTCCAATGTAAGTGGCAACTTTTATAGGGGTATCTACTGTTTTGGTAACACCCATTCTCATCTGACATCAACTTCTGAAATTCTAGTGAATGTACCATTACCAAAGTTATAATTCAACTGCATTGCTAGTGTTGTGGTAGTTCTCAACCTTTTGGGAATTTAGGACTTTCTGGTACCCCATTCATTCCTCTAATAGAGGAGAGGACTCATGTCATAATCATAGTAAGATATAAGGTACAAATATAAACAATTTTGGCCATAATATCTAGATCCATAACATCACAAGTTTTAACTAAATGTATACATGTATACATTTATGTATATACAGTTCGTACATATTTTGTGTTGAATTGCAATGCATTCCCAAGTATATTTTCTGAACACGATGGGTTCAGTTTTGTTGTAGTGTAAATCTGAAGTTCTTAGAAGTATACATGTTGGTTGACTTCCTTGTAGTTGCCCTACTGCATCTATGCACACACGGTAACACAAAAATATAGCATTAATCTTCTGCTAGGATACTTGATGCTTGTGTCCATAGGAGTGTGCTATTACAGGACCGCTTCCCATTGAGTACAAGACTATGTGGGGTAAGTATTAGCTTGTGGTGATGCAAGAGTGTAACCTCACATACCTCTTGATATTCAGTGACTCAAGTGCCTACTCTGAGCATCATCTCCTTTATGATTGGATGATTTAAATTGGATCACTTTGACGCCCTTCTTGGACTACTTTTGTTGCTTCAATGGCCATATCCTGAATGGTGTTTTCTGGTTTTGATGGCCACCGATAAAATATGATGGCTACTTAGGCATGTTGATGTATGGTGCAGGCGCATGACAGTTTACATGCAAGCCTTTTCAATATGTAGCCGACAAGTACTCTAGAGGGTTAGTCCCTTACTAGTAGTTTTGGTTCAGTGTGTGGGGAGGGGGTTCAGTAGATAAATAAACATGATCTTCTACTTCAGATTTAACCAGCAAACAGAGTAAAAACTTGAAAAGCCTGGAGTTTGTTTGGTTGTTTCTCTTGTATGTTTCTTACCTATTAATGGCTTTTGTTGAAGATGCACTGAAGTGAAGCGGATTTTTTTCTAGATTCCTCTCGTTCCATGTGTGCTGTTTCAAACAGTGCTCCTTAGATTCACACAGTTGAAATTTGTACTATACTCAGGACTTACGTTTTTTAATTCTGTTAGGAAAAAGATACTTTTAACTTTTGATGACTTAAGGCCTGGTATGGGGTCCCGTTACTGCTGGTTTTGATGGCTTAGGGTGTTGTGAGGACAAGTTTTTGAACTTGATTCAAAGGCTTAGCACTCCTTTTCCGCTGTAACAGAATTTGCACGCAGACCCCCATATATGAAGTTGGTCCTTCATCATCTTGGATTAATGGTTTTCGTCTATAGGATCCCGGAATGAAATAGACTCCAATTCTTCTCAGACCTCAAGAAAATTCCAGCATGATCTCCTTCTAAATCTTCATGTGTCCCAGTTCCACCTCCAGGACCACGATTCATTTTAAATACCTGCTATTGCAGAGAGGAGACCAGCACTAAATTCCATGGAACGCAGATCTTAAAAATAAACCTTTTTTATCGTCCCGCATGAACCCTGAAAGTTGATCTGGGATAAGAGATGGCCTCCAAAACTGTCTCGTTTTCGATGACGAATAGCCACGGGGTGTCTAGCAACCAAAGGACGAGATAGACATGTCACGGATGAGGGAGTATGCCCCATATGTGCAGTACAGGAGGAGACCATTCCCCATATGCTAAGTCTTTGTCCTGGAGCTAAGATAGTAAGACGGGAAAGCTGGCTAGATAATACAAAACTCCTTGAGAGCCAAGGGAACCTGCAAGATGACCTTCTCGGCCTCATAGTTAGCTGTTGTTTGGTGGACCACATGGACCTGTCGAAATAACAAGCTCTTTAAAAATGAAGCACCGTTTCCCAGACCAATTCTTCAAGCTTATAGGGCCATGATTGCGGACCATAGAAAGGTTATAGGGGGACTGGACAGGGAAATGAACACGATGGAAGGAGATGCACGGGCGAGGACGAAGCGGGATGGGTGGTGAACGCAGCGTCGTTGGTTGATGTGGGCGTGGATAACAGTTGGAGATGGCTGCACGTTGACGCTGCAGTGCGGGAGAGCGGTCAGTGTGGGCTCGGGGCACTGCTGCGAAACGGAGGAGGGGAGTTTTTTGTAGGCGGTGCAAAGACATGTCCATGCGGATTGGAATTCGCGCATTTTTTAGTAGACTTATGTAATGTCCGAATTGCGCAAGGATCCCAAACTGTTTCCGACAAATACGAATAATTCGCGTATTATTCGTCGTGTACGCATATATTTCACGTTTCTAACGGATTCTGGTGTAAAATTCCCGATTTAATTCAAAACATTCGGCCCCATGGAGGCGGCCCACTTAAGCTATCATTTCCTTTCAGCGTCTGCACTCTCCAAAACACCCGACACCCTAATCCTAAACCGTTCTGCCCCGACGCTCTTGCGGTCGACGAGTCGACAAATACGACGCCTGCCCGGCTGCTCCTGCTACCTGCAGGCTACAACAGCGACCCCGGCTGCGGCCACTGCAGGGACACGAGAAAGCAACGGCAAACGGCCGACCTTCTACAAGCGGCGGGCGACGGTCATCCTTCTGCAACCCGCGGCCACCGACTCGCAACGTGTAGTAGGCGGCTACCAAGTGCCAACCAGGAAACCCGCAACAGCGGCCTGGTACTCCTCTCTTATCTCTGTTGTTCTATTTTCATTTGTTTGATCCTTGCCTTCACAACTCCTCCCCCATCCATCGTTATTGTTTTGCTTGGTTTTAAATTTTAGAGTACGACGCTGCCTAATATCAATTGGTTATTTATTCAGCCTGCTACTACTCGTGTATGTATACATAGATATGTCCCATATTGCCAATTTTTATGGTCAACTTCAATTCAGCATGCTATTATGTTACATACCTGACTTTTTAAACAGGTATCAGGTTATAGTGGAAGATGCTAATGCTAATAATTAGACCAGAACACTAGATTGTGTATACGAAAATTAGCATACTAAATTTGCTTCTCTCGTAGACATCTAGTCTGTTACTTCTTCATGTTGTCAATTACTATTAACTTTGTTCACAAATGTCACATCAGTGTTGTGTAACGTGTGTTTACTGTTTAGTCTTCTTCTTCTTCTTCATTTGTTTTTTATTACTATCAAATTAGTTTACTATTGTACTGATTCATGAGCTTCTGTCAATGTCTTATGTAGTAGCTTAACCCTGTGATTTTTTTGTCCATTTGATTTGGGTGTGCGGTCTGTAGCATAAATCTGTGTAAACCACTAATCTAACGTGCATTATTGCACAAATATATACGTGTTGTATTGCTCACAAAATATCAGTATGTAACTATTTGGCTTGCTTTTGTTAATTCTATGTTAACAGTGTGAGGTTGGATTGTGATATTTGAGCTTGAACAATGCCGCGTGGAAAGGATCCATTATGGGAACATACTGAACAAGTAGGGTCTAAAGTAAAATGTAAATACTGCCAATTAGAATTTCATGCTGGAATCACACGCATTAGATATCATCTTGAGAAAATAATTGGGAAAGTTATCAATCCTTGTGCTTCAGTTCCTGATCATGTGCGAGATTCTACTTTAAAATCTATTGATGAGATCTAAAACAAGGCCAAGAAGCAAAAGCTCTCTCAGTTTTGGACAACAGGCTCTTCTTCTAGCTCAAACACATCAACCGCTTGTCTTGCCACACAAAGCAATACAAGTTACATTGATGTGGACAAATTACAGTGTGATATCCAAAAGCAACAAACATTGCATGATCTAACGAAGAAGGAGGAGAGGAAATTGGCTGATAAAGCTATAATGAAGTGTGTTGTTGTCAATAATCTCACTTTCAATTTATTGAGGACTCCTGAATTCAAGGAGGCATGTGCAACTATAGCTAGGTGCGGTGCTGGGTATGTGCCACCTAATAGTGAAAAAGCAAGGACTTGGTTATTGGAGGAACTGAGAGGTGATGTTGATGAGTATATCAAGTCCATCAAGGAAAGTTGGTCATTTTCTGGTTGCACTTTGATGTCTGATGGATGGAAGGATGCTAGAAGTCGTTCGCATATAAATCTCATGGTTGCTTCTCCAAAGGGTGTCATGTTCTTGAAATCAATTTGCACTGAAGGGCACAAAAAGGATGCACAATATATATGTGATTTTGTCTCCTCTGCAATTGAAGAAATAGGCCCCTCTAATGTTGTCCAGTTTGTTTCTGACAATACTCTTAACTTTCTCGATGCAGCAACATTGTTGGAAATGAAGTACCCGACAATATTCAAAGTTAGTTGTGCATCACATTGTATTAATTTGATGTTCCATGACTTTGATAAGTTGGATATTGTCAACCCTATCATGGAGAATTCTAGGAGAATTGTGAAGTTCATGTATAAGTATCAACACGTTCTTGATTTGATGAGGAAGCATACTGAGGGAAGAGAGCTGAAGAAACCTGGCACCACAAGATTCACCACTCATTTTCTATGCGTACAATCTTTGTTGAATGTGGAGCAGGGCTTGCGCTTTATGGTGGCATATTTTGATTGGAGGGCTTTACCTCAGTCAAAATTGGAGGATGGTATTGATGTACAGGAAATCATTCCAGACAATGACTTTTGGCATTTTGCTACTGGTTTGATTCAAATAATGGAGCCTCTTATGAAGGTTCTTATGATGATAGATGGTGATGGATCTACCAATGGGTATATCTATGAGGCCATGGACAGAGTAAAAGAAGCAATAAAAGATATGTTTGATGGAGATCATGTTCGAAGATTTTTGATGAAAGGTGGGCAAAGAACTTGCATAATAATGTTCATGCTGCTGTTGGTTATCTCAACCCAAAACTGCATTATGAAAAAAGAGTGAGAATGTATGTTGAGGTAAGAAGGGGTATCCCAAAGGTGGTTAATAGATTGGTCACTGAGGCAGATGATATTGTTCAAGTTACCCAAGAACTACATGAATATCATGCTTTGAATCCTGAGATATATGATTCACTAGCCATCGCAGCTTTGCAAGATACACATCCTAGTAAGTCTCAATTCTTGGTTCAAATTTAACACTATATGTTTCTACCATATTAATGTATGATATTTTGAATTCACAGGGATGTGGTGGGACATGTATGGAGGCGAGCTTAAGATTTTGCAGAAGGTGGCTATTCATATATTAAGCCAACCTTGTACTGCATCCGCATGTGAAAGGAATTGGAGTTCTTTTGATGAAACACATACAAAAAAAGAGGAACAAGCTTGATCCCATAAGGTTGTACAATTTGATATTTGTAAGGATGAACATGCATTTGATGAAAACTTCCGAGGCAAAGGAAGTTGCAGATACCAAGCCCATTGATCTTGACAAAATTAATGCATTTGTGGGTAACATTGAGGATGCACATGGAGATGTTGAAGATGAAGGACAAGATGAAGATGACATTGAATCCGGTTCGGGTGATCATTTGGAGACAAATGATAATTCAGATGACCTTGATTTAGATTTAGATGAAGAAGAATCACCTTACATTCTAAATATTTTGGTGACATCTAGTTCCTCAGTTATTTTTGTGGCCAATTACTTTATCATATTTAGGACTCATATCATCATAGTTGTCTTCATGTAATATCTTATAATTCCTTTTTGAGATTGAGAACATATTATTTAACTTGGTTATTAGGACGTTGCAATTGGATCAATATATATATCTTGTGATATACATTATATATACACATTATATATATATATATATATATATATATATATAGAGAGAGAGAGAGAGAGAGTCAGGCTAGAATACACTCGAGTGTATGGATCGCACGAATACACTCAAGTGTGTTTGCATATCAAGACTATTTTTTACAAAATGTAAACTGTTGATCTTCACCGTCATACTATAACTAGGCTACATACAAATTTTGAGCCCATTTGGATGAGTGTAAGTCACTCATCCAAGGGCAACAAAATCGACGCGCGAAACTAATTTGAAATGTATAATTTTTGCGGTCTTCATAACATGAGCTATACATATCCAAATGTGCTCAAATTTTGCATATGAGTTGTTCACGAGATGTTTAATAAGATCAACGGATTAGATTTTTTCAAAAAAAAAATTGCATCATGAAAAACTACTTGAGTGTATTCCGCTCTGGATACACTCGAGTGTATTCTAGCCTGACTCTATATATATATATATATATATATATATATATATATATATATATATATATATATATATATATATATATATATATATATATATATATATATATATATTCCGATTTTTTCCGAATAGTTGACCAAACTTTTACCACATTATTACCGACTTTTATTCAAATTTCCCGCATAATTCCCGAATGTCGAATTTTTCAGCCTCGCCGAATGATTGCCGAATACTGAATTTGTGACTATGGCGGCAAGGGAGGGGCTACTGATGGCGATGGAGACTCCAGCCTTGGGGAGCAAACTGGTTATATGCTCGGATTCGCTCAACCTGGTGAATTCCTTGAAGGATGCAGTGAAACGGCCCGACGACTTGTGATTATTAGTTGATGGCATATGTAGTTTAGCCTCTCGGTTCCCTGCTTTCATGTTTGTCCATGTTAAAAGGGCTTAGAACTCGCTGGCACATTTTATTGCCCAGAATGCTTTTGGTTCGGGGGGTCATAGCCTTAGAAGGGCTATTCTACCTGTTAGTTGGCGTGTGACAGCCGAAAGTGATGTTTTCTTTGTATTTTGATGTCAGTTATAAATGAAATGGAAGTGACTTCAAAAAAAATAAAAATAAACCTTTTCAGGTTTTCTTTCCATAGCAGCTCACGCTCACTTATACATACAAGTAAAGAGAATTTTTGGGACAATGTGGACATAGATATGGTCTATGCAAGACCCATGTAATTAAATCCTAGCTACACCTTTATGTGAGATGATTAGTTATTTATCTCTTTTCTCTGACCATATTGACACAATAGTTAAATATTGCAGTCTATAAACATTAACAAATAAAAATGGCATTGATGGCATGTACATGTAAAGATAGTCTAGACATCTTTTTCTTTCTACGTGATGTCTAAATCTATTCTTGTGTTTGTTTGTATTATCATTTTGTGACTCACATCGTACGTAGATATTGATGCATCTTTGTTTTATTTCTGGTGAACTACTAACAATTTATATTAGGCAAAAAAAAAACAAATTGGCACGTTTGACCATTTTCATTCCCAGAATAGCACGTTCTTGAACTTAATTCTCAAAATGACACATTTGGGACCAATACGTCCCCGTATGAGATGTAATGTTCTGTCGGAAAACAATGCGTCCTGGCTGGGGATGCATTGGCCCCACAGCAGGGCAACGCGTCCTGAGTCAGGACGTATTACTCTGCACGAGAGCAATGCATCTCATGACGGGATGTATTGGTGCCGCCGCAGAGCAATGCATCCTGATGCGGGACGCATTGCCCTACTGTAGGACCAATGTGTCCCGCCCCAAGATGTCCAACGGCTCTTTGGTGCCACATAGGCAATGCGTCTCCACTAAAGACACATTGCTACCACGCAGTACCCGACCGTTGCAACCCAACGAATATGTTGTTGTTGGCGGGCGCGATATGGTGCCACGTAGAGGCAATGGGGACACATTTCTCTCCTATATAAAGGAGCTGACATCAACCCCCTAAACCCACACTATTCCTCAACTTCTTTAAATTCTTCTCTACTCCCATTCCTCTAAAGTTCCTTGCTCAGATTTCTATTTCTTGGAGGTGATTTTAGGCAATCTTGGAGCTAATTTTGCGCGATCTTGGAGCTATATTCTTCTTCTCTTCTTCTTTCATTGTCTGGCTGGGATTCTTCTTCTCTTCACAGGTATTCCTATTGACAAAGGAGATCTCACCATTCGAGGTAATTTTTTCTACTATATTTTTAGATTTAAAAATTTGGACCTAAAATTACTATGCAATATTAAAAATGAAATAATTGTATTCATACTATTTAATTTCACATTACTAAAATAATGTAATAGAAAATGACACTTGAAGGTTAAAACTGTTCAAAAAATTATTGTTCTAAATTCCAAAATTATTGTTCTAAAATGTTAATGTTATAGAAAAAATATTGTTTCGAATTTAATATTTTTGTTCTAAAATCTTAACTACACTTCTAAAAATGACATCAATGTTTTAAAATATTAATTCATGCTCTAAAATATGAATTCCTATTCTACAATATTAATTATAGTTCCAAACTTAATTTACTATTCTAAAATCTTAATTACTATTTTACAATGATAGGAACATGGCATCTAGTTCACATTCACAAATTATCAAGCTTCCACATGATGATCAATTTCTCTTTGATGGGTCTTATACTAGTCCATCTGTTAGACCCATAAATATTTCACTTATCAATACCGTATCCGAACTAAAATCATATATCCATACAATACTTGACATCAATCCCAACCACTTCTCTATCAATATATCCAATCTTTTCCCTGGAGAAGATCATATGCTACAACCTATCCACCTTGATCCCAATTTAATCATTGTCTTAGTTAACTGATGGGACAACTCTAGCAATACTTCTAGGTTTCCCCCTTTTGAGACGAGTGTAACCCTTCAAGATATTGCAGTTCTTTTAGGTCTTAGGATTGATGGCCAACCGGTTATAGCTTCATATCCTTTAGGCATAGATGAGGGGCACTTTTCTTCATAGTCTCACTTTTGTGAGAGTTTCTTAGGGGATGCACCAGATGGGATGTCTAAGAGACATATCTCCTTGATATGGTTGCATGAGACCTTTAGGGGGATGGATTTCATCTTGGGAGATGAAGAACAAAAAAGACAAATGAGGATAAGGTATACTAGAGTATATCTCTTATACTTTTTAGCTAGTTACTTCTTCCAGATAGTACAAGTGATAGAGTTCATGTACGGTACCTCCCGCTTGTGTCTGACTTCACAAGTTATAGCACTCTATCTTGGGGTGCTGCAACTCTAGCATACTTATATAGGGAGTTGTACAATGCCACCACCTGTTCTAGGAAAACTGCCCACCTGTCTGGTTGTGTATGTCTATTGTAGATGTGGTGTTGAAAGAGGTTAGGAATTAGACGCCCAGTTTCACTAATTATGAACTAGGGGGAGTGGCCAAAAGATGTTCTCTTGAGTTACATGTAAAGATTTACACAATTTATTTATACATTTGTCCAAACATTTTGTAATGTTTATCTAAATTAAATTTGTCAATTAATAGGTGGTCTGTATTTGTTCAAAGGAGTGATACTATGAGAGGATCGGTCCAGTTTTATGATTTAGCATTTGACCAGATTTTTCCCTCTCAGGTATAACTTACTTACTTCTACTAACATGGTGTATGATATATATTGTATTTTTATGCAATTTACTCTTTTTGATATGATACATGTTGTATCTATTTGAATAACAAATATAGTTAACTCCTTACACTGTTGATATTCTAGAGAGACTTCCAGCCTTGTCCGAGAGGGTCATGATATTTGGTTGGCATGAATGCCTTTAGTGTGATACACAGTAGTAGAGTGGCACTTCCCTGACAGAGTACTTGGACAATTCGGATTTGTTCAAGTACAACCTATTCTGGAGTTGCCACACCTTAGTAAAATAGATGGGAGGGGTCATGCGGCTGAGGACTGGTTACATCATTATAGACGGGAGGTGCAACTGTGGAACAACAGACGTGGGATCTTATATCCCCTCCACCAATAGAGACAGTCTTCAGTCCACATGTGTACTACGAATGGTATAATCCCCAGTACATACTACCCCCTCCAGCTCAGCCTCTGACCACATACTACCCACAAAGTTATCGTCAACAATAATTTGTGAGTATCATTATTATTTCTTTTACAAACTGTTATTATTTATCTTTATTATTTATAATATATATAATTGGTCTTTATTATTTGTACATACTTTTTTTGAACAGGTGGAATCGCATATGCATATCCGTGCAACTTTACAACATGCCCCTACACAGATCAGAGATGACATCTATGACATCCAGGAGACTTACTGTGACAGTCTTTCCGACTATGCTCGCCCGTATGATCCCATACACACTCATACCACAACTCATGAACCCACTCCTACTCCTACTCCTACTCCTACTCCTACTCATGTGCTTACTGCTCGTGCACCCACTCCTACTTCTCAGTTCATGGGATGGGGACCGACGTGCTCATACTATACAAGAGTTGGTTCATTTTCTTCATTCATCACCCCACCTCCATTGTCATCCTACTATGGAGCAGGTTCTTCTTTTATTCCATACACTCCACTCCCACCACCTATTATTCATGAGACTCGACCACCACCTTATGCCACATACTCATTGACTCTATTAGATATCTATGGATACACCCCCCTGATAGTTTTCAGAGACCCCTCACACCACCTCTAGTTTATCTTTACTTCCCAGGTGCTCATCAGGCTGTTGCAACACAACTGTCCCCAGTTGAGGCGTCTCCAGATGACTTTGATACTCATGAGCCAGATGTACAAAGAGGTGGGCGAGGCCGTCGTGGGTGTGGAGGACGTGCTTAGTTTTTCATATATTGTATTGTGTTGTATATATGCCTTTGTGAAGGCATTTATTTGACTTGTATGTGGATATATCATATTATGATATCATATTGGTTCATTTTGGATCTGTCATATTGTTCTGTTGTGTATTATTTTCTCGTCAAGTTGATTCATATTTTAACCTTGTTTTTAATTGATATCTCATTTTTTGGATAATTTCTTCTTATATAATCAATTAGGAACATAGTGTTGGTTGCAATACCACTTCTATATTCCATATGCATGTTAAGAGCTATTGAAATTAACAAATTTATAATAATTGGCTATAATATAGACATTCAAATACAAGTGAATGAAATGTAAGTGTACAAATATAATCAATATTGTTAATATACAAATAAATAAGCATGAAAGAATAATGATGAATGAAAAAAATAAAAGAAATTGTAATATGCCATGCATGGGGACGTTTTACTCTGATGTGGCAGCAATACGTCCACATGCAAGACACATTGCTTTCATGTGGGGCCAATACATCCTGTCTGAGAATGTATTGCTCTGTGAGAGAATAATGTATCTCGACTGGGGACACATTGGCCCCACAGTAGAGCAATGCCTCCCGCATCAGGACACATTGCTCTGTGGTGGGACCAATGCCTCCCGTGATGAGATGCATTACTCTCTCACAGAGCAATACGTCCTGACTCCGAACGCATTGCCCTGCTGTGGGGTCAATGCGTCCCCAACTGGGACACATTTCTCTGCGATAGAGCAATATGTCTCTGACGGGGACGTATTACTTCCAAAATATATCATTTTTGGAATTACGTTTAAGAATGTACTATTCTGGGAATTAAAATTGTCAAACTTGCCATTTTGGTTTGTTTACCTTTATATTATATTATATTATATTTAAATAGAAAGGACCGATTAACTTGAAATTGGATCATAGGATGAGAAAGAATGCATTTTTTGTTCACATATCCTTCTTATATATTGCTCATACTTTTACTCCACATGTTTTTTCCATATTTTTTATTTAAATATAGTAGGTTTCTAATGATGTCTCGGATGGATAAAGATGACAGATGGATGACTCCGAACAATCCAAGACTTGCGGCATTTCAATTCAACATGATGTTTTTTTTTGCTTTTTACATGTTTACAGTGGACCACTGCTATGCATGGCTACTTTATTTCTTTTATTCCAAATTCTTGTTGTGAAGACACGACTACATCCATTTTATGATTTGTTTATTAGATGTATTTATGAATTAAATGACATTGCTTTACTGAGTGTATCGTTTTGAGATGCATTGATGCACACATGGTTTGATGAGTTCCATACTCTGAATTATTGTTAATGGAATGTATACACGTGATTGTAAGTGCGCCAACACGTTGCTAAAAGTTCCTGTTTGCTTTATCACACTTAATCTTGCACAATTTCCACACTTTTTGGGGTAGAAAAACTTTCTATCATGTAAACTCTCTGGGTATTGAGGTTGCTAGATCTTCTGCAGGATTGTGCCTATCACAGCGGAAATATGTTCTGGATTTGTTGCATGAGACAGGCATGTTAGGCTGCAAGCCAGCCAACACACCTCTAGATCCCAATATGGATTGGGACAGTGAATCTTCTCCCCCATATGCTGACTGACACCAGTTCAGGAGACTAGTAGGCAAACTTATCTACCTGACTGTCACTCGAGCTGATTTAGCTGCTGTTGTTGGGTTTGTTAGTCGGTATCTTGATAAACCATGCCAATGTCACTGGGATGCTATCTATCACATTCACTACATATCCCTTGCCTTTCTCGGGCAGCACAAGTACATGTGCACTTGTCAACCTCTCCTTCAACAGCTGAAACGACTGCTGGCACTCATCACTCCAAACAAATGGAGCATCCTTCTGGGTCAACTTCGTCAAGGGTAGGGCTATGGAACTGAAGTTCTTAATGAACCTCCAGTAATAGTTGGCTAACCCCAAGAAACTCCAAACATATGTCGGTGTCTTCGGTTGTTCCCACTGTAGAACATATTCTACCTTCTTGGGGTCAACACGAATTCCCGAGGCGGATATCACATGTCCAAGGAAAGACACCTCTGGCAGCCAAAACTCACACTTATTAAACTTAGCATATAACTTATGTTCTCTTAGCAGGGTCAAAGCTTGGCGAAGGTGTTGTTCATGCTGCTGAGCATCCCTATTATAGATCAGAATGTCTTCTATGAAGACGACAACACACTGATCGAGAAAGGGTCGGAAGATTCTATTCATGAGTTCCATGAATGCAGCTGGTGCATTAGTTAGTCCAAACGACATAACTGTGAACTCATAGTGACCATACCTTGTTCTAAAGGAAGACTTGGGTATGTCACTGTCCTTAATACAGAGTTGATGATAACCAGACCTCAAGTCTATCTTCGAGAAGACGGATGCACCACGTAACTGGTCGAAGAGATCATCAATCCTCGGTAGAGGGTACTTATTCTTTATTGTTACTTTATTAAGTTGTCTCTAGTCAATGCATAAACGCATTGATTCGTCTTTCTTTTTAACAAACAAGACCGGAGCACCCCAAGGTGAAGTGCTTGGTCGGATGAAACCCTTCTCGAGCAACTCTTGAAGCTGTTTCTTGAGTTCTGCCATCTCAGCAGGCGCCATCCGATATGGTGTCTGGGCTATGGGTTGTATACCTGGGATCAAATTGATTTTGAAATCAATTTCCTGAGGCGGCGGTACACCATGAAGTTCTTCAGGGAATACATCTTCAAATTCCCTGACAACAGGAACTTCAGCAGGGGTGGGGCTCTCCATGGTAGTATCTACCACATGGGCTAAGAATGCATGACATCTTTGCCTCATCAACTTCTCAGCAACCAAGCTGACACAAGATAGGTGGGTAGATTCTTTCTCTCTCCTTGAAAGATCTTGTGTTGTTATCATCAGCAAACACAACCTGCTTGGATTCACAATCCAAGACAACTCTATACCTTTCCAAGGTATCCATCCCAAGGAATATATCAAATCCCTGCATATCAAGTGGTATAAGGTCCAGTCGAATGTGATGACCAGAAAAGAAAAGGATGCAGGGTGAGCATACCTCCTGCAACACAGAGGACCTGCTTAACGGAGTCTCAAGCAACAAGCTATCTGCCCTATGACTAACTGTCATATTGTAGTAATGAATCACTCTTCGAGTGATAAAGGAGTGTGTAGCACCCAGGTCAATCAAAACAGATATAACACAAGATTTAGACATATCAGAATATAAAAGTTCCATCTGACCTGCCACAACCCGTGGATTGACCACTGCATCTGGTGGGTTCATAGCATAGAACCTCGTTGTTGCCTGAGGTTGGGTTGGTGCTGATGATCTGACTTGGGACGCTATCCACGTCCCCTAGATGCTCCCTGGAACTGCCTTCTCTGTGATCCCTGTTGACTCTGTCTCTGAGGCTGTGTCACACTGACAGGCCTGGACCTGCAATCCTTCATTAGGTGACCTACCTTCTCACAGTTGTAGCAGCTACTGTCTTGCTATGGCCTAGCGGGTCCTTTGACCGACATCGATGGTAAACTGTAAGTCTCTTGTGGCGGTAGACTTCGTCCTCTACCTCTACTTGGGGACCACTGAGTCTGAGGACTAGATCTGGGTGGTGGAGGGTTAGGTGCAGAGGATCTAGTCTTCTTAAAGTCTCTAGATAAAGATGCCTGGAACTGCGGATACCTCTTGTGGGTTTGCCTCTTCTCGACTACCGACCTTTCTATCCTTCGGACAGACTCAGTGAAGGCAGTGAATCTCTCCCGGTTCTCTAGAGTGGACACGGGGGTAGACAAGTCGGGATTCAAACCCTTCTCAAACCTCCAGATCCTTTCTTCTTCCGTGGCAGGCATGTGTGGACAAAACCGCAGTAGCTCCATGAACTTGGCCACGTACTCGCTAACGTTCATCATACCTTGTCTCAATCTCTCAAACTGAGAGATCTTCTCGTCCATAAAGGACTTTGGGAAGTATCGGTTAACAAACTCCCGGCGGAAGTTTTCCCACAAAACCTCTACTCCAGGACTCTTCTGCTCTTCCATGTTCCACCAGTGACCATCACTTCCTTTGAGAAGATAGACAGCATGTCTCACCTTCTCTGCTTCGTGGATGGTCAGGATTCTGAAAGCCTTCTCCAGCTCGGTCAACCACAAGTCCGCATCTGCGGGGTCAGCTGTGCTGAAATATTCGGTCGCTCTGACTCTGCAAAGCCGCTCGAACGTCTTCCCAACACTCTGTCCCTCGCCCTAGGTGCAGGCATGGGCATCCGGTCAGTGATACGTGTCATGGCAGCGAGGAACTTCCCGAACATGGCTTGAACAGATGGGTTCACCATATCAGTCGGGTCAAACGGGGGTGGCTGTACAGGTGGCTCAGGCACTGGGTGTTCTATATCTGGAACCCTTGCACCGCCTTGAGGTGCAGCTACACTACTCTCTCCTTCAGATTCCTGATGTGGCTCAGACATCCTTATATATCTTCTTCTCCTGAGGAGCAGAAGACTCTATTAGATAAGAAGGAACACTAGGGATAGACTCGACATCTTAAGTCCTATGTCTCTATAGACTCAGCGAACCCAGAGCTCTGATACCACTTAATTGTGGGCTCTGATCTCCAAAAGACGAAATAAACTCAGCAGAAACGATTCGATTAACGGCGGAATGCGAAAAATCATGAAAAATTAAAACTTTTCGAGGAAAGATATTGAAAACATGAGATTCCTTTCATAATAATACGATAAACAGTTTACATCTCTGATAGGTCACTTCCTGAGTGAACATATACAAACATATACAATATTCTCAAGACTCCCAAAATTCAAAATCTCATATCATCATGCTCCTGGGACCTGAGTGTACAGAGACGTCATAAGACTTTTTATCTAACTGACTGAACAACCAGGTATCCACCTGAGGTTCACTGCTGCCTCAGATGTTGCTCCTGGTACTGTTCTCCTGCAGGCTGGTTCCTTCGTCCTCGACGACCACCTAAAAGGGTGAAGTCTATGGGGTGAGACAATTACAAATAATTGTCTGAGAGAGAGTTATAACTATTTGCCAGAAGCTTATTAATAAAAGGGAAATAACATAAGCAAGGTAGTCTATCCTGCAAGACCGAGTTTAAAAGTAGTTAATAGCAATTACTTCTAAGTAGAATATGAGGAACATGCAATCTAAATATTTTAGCTGAAACATTGTAAACAATGTAATATCAAGCATTGTTTCTCGTGGTTCAACCTAAGCAGGTATGCTACTTGGCTGATTACATTTTACATACAACATTATGCCCTGTGGAGATGAGGTATACCGCTCATACTCCAAACGACCACTAATAAGTCGCCTCGGTATCATACTAGGTCATCGAAAGAGCCAAATTCTCATGACCTTCAACTTCCTAAGTCAGGTTGAGGCTCAACATGAAGGACATCTAGTGTCTCTGCTACAATAGCTCACCAGGGTATTCTGGTCCTTCGCTATTAGAGTCACAGTGGTGTTCTGTACTCTCTTCACCATCGAAAGATTTCATGTTTATCTTCATCGATGTGGCATAACAGATACCTCGGGTGATTAGTGTTACATCAACCCAGCCTAAACACATAGTGTAGTGATGATGGATTATGATACGTCCACATCAACCCCTACACTAGGACGTAAGGATATGCGCGTCCATAACCCCCACATACTCAAAAGTATGTGTTCTAGGAGTTCCCTTAGGAAAACCTGTTTCACCATCATTTAACACCTGACAATGATGGATCTATGATCAGGGCTCTACATGATATGGTTATACTTGATTAGTTAGGTACATTTCAGTATTCTTTTATCATCAAACAGGTTTCCAAGCAATTAACTACCAAACATAATAATGACAGAAGAACACTACATGTACCAAGTTAAGTTCACATCAACTATTAACAAGATGTCAAATCATCACATGTCATTTAGTTAACATGACCCTGATATTACTCATGAATCTCACAGCCCATCATTCCCATGTGTGCCATTTGACTTAGGCAATTATGCATATATCACTGTTCACAAAGCTTAAACATGCTTTTGATGAATATAGTGTCATAACCCTCACTTGGTCATGATTACCTCTTATAGGAACCTGCATGGTCAATTCACATATTACAGTAAACAATCTATCTCCAGAATAGTATTACAGAAATAACATTCATCACATCATCCCCAATTAGGGTTTACTATTCATTCAGCATGTCACAACCCTAGAATTAGGGTTTACTATTCATTCAGCATGTCACAACCCTAGAATTAGGGTTTACTATTCACTTCATAAAGAATTGGGCTCATGGCATTACCATGTATGAGGTTATCCTCCTTGATGTCTTCAAATTAGGTTAGGATTCATCAATTATCATAATTAGGGTTTTCATGATCTCACATAAATGGATCATACCCTAATCGGTCACATTCATGTACATTGCAGGTATTTCACTTGAATTTCGACTTATACATGGGACCTTCTCTCTCCTCTCACTAATAGGTAGTGATTACATCACTCTAGGTTAGGTTAGGTCCAATCAATTTTGATTAACATAAGCCAATCCACCACTATCAAGTCATTAGGATTTGGTTGATTAAGTGTATCACCTATTTGAACCCTTCAAGGGCATATTGGTAAAGTATGCCTTCAACCACCACATGGTTCAATCTATTAGTCACTTAACCCCTTAATGTCTTAGGGTACCATTAGGGTTTAGATTAGACCACCATTGAACCAATTACACCTTCAAACCATTAAGCAAAAACAACCCTAAAAGTCTCCAAACGGTTTCACCTCTCAACCTCCAAACGGTCTTGAGACCGTTTGGGGGCGTTGACCGTTTGGACACTTTGACCTCAAGACCGCATGGTCACCAAGACCGCATGGTCACTGATGCGATGATTTTGAGTCGCGTTTATAGACTTGTTTGATATGTGTTTTATGCATTTATTAGTCATTTTCATGGTTAATGTTGCATAATTCATTCACTTTGGTCTATGCTACTTTTTTATGTCAAATTTCCCCTATTTCAAGCATTTTGAGTATTAATTATCCAAAGAATACATTTTGTGTGAACTTATGTGGTTTCATGTGTTAATTTCAGGAAAAACAAGTATCTGATACCGTTGATACCATCGACGGTGGTCGATACCATTGACCGGACCACAGGTTTCCAGCCGCAAGGACCAGACGAAGGTCGATACTATCGACAGGGATGTCGATGGTATCAAGATACCATCTGGTTGCTTGCGAGAAGTGAGTCGATACTATCGACTAAAATATCGATACAATCGACTGGTGGAGCTACAGCGACACAAAAAAGACAAAACTGTCGCTACAGGTTCGTCGATACCATCGACCCGCGTCGATGATATCGACACCGTCAGATATGAGTTTGTATCAGATTAATCTTAATCGGACGGCCATGATTAATTGGCGACCTAATTCGGGAAATATACCTAATGACGGCGCCCAAGAGGGAATGATCACGTCATTAGCTGCTGCACACATCCCAGAGAGTAAGGATAGAAGAACGGAGCACGAGAGCATGCCCCAGCCGATCCGGACGCTGAAGAAGATGATTTCCACCACCGAAAGGCGGGAGAACGCGTATTCCATGCCAAGGATCGCTTGGATCTTCTCCGTTCAGGGGTTTAACCACTCAATCACATTTTTCTTCATGTTTCCCTTTTTCTTCTCCACATTGTACTCTAAGATGAACATGCGGGGCTAATCCCCTTTGTCTTTTGGACCTGGAGTAGCCCGGGAATTCATTGTATGACGATTTTATAATAGTAATTCATATCTTATCTCTTAAATATGTGGTATAATTTCGTTTTCTCCAATATATTGTTATGCTTGATCACCATATTAATAATCTAATTCCCTTAATTGCTTTGAAAGAAGAATTAATGGTTGAAAAGAGACGAAATTTACATTAATTGACAAATCCCATGAACAAGGTGGTGTAAGATTAATGGTGGATACCAAGAGGTCGTTTTTAATGCACCTAGTTTAGGGTATAGGTTACTACGACAGTGGAACCGACCTAGACCTAGGTAGTGAATTGCACCACAACAGTGGGCAATTCTGATTTCAGGCCACTACCTGGATAGAGAGATAAAATTGAATAACTATATAGAATTTAATACAATGAAAACTCGCGGTAAAACTGCAATCCTAAAGATCTACTTTTGAATTGATTAAACCAAGCATTTAATAGATTGCTTGTTTTGTTTTATTTTTATTTTCTTTTAATTTTGACAACAACTCTCAACTATTTAATCATCTTAGCTGATCACGAGTAGTTAGTAGGAGTCTCCGACGATTTCACGTATCCCTGAGTTCGGCTCGGGCCTCACAAAGGCATGTATTACTTCGACGCGTTCACTTGCGTTTCTGCGCACGGTAAATTTGCGTCAAGTTTTTGGCGTCGTTGTCGGGGATACGACAAATTGTCGGCACTTCGAGTGCTGCAAGTGACCACTCTAGGCCACATTTTTATTTTTTCATCATTTCAAAAAAATCATAATCTATTTTCTAAATATTTGCAATCGTCATGTACTGTACTGAATTTTGATTTTTCTATTTGCAGGTACCGTGCATGGTGTAGACGCGTAATACTGACTACACGCAGCACGCACCAGAGGTTCCGCTATCGGGACCAGAAGACGAGGACGAGTATAATGAAAACAATCTGGAGGATATAACTTCTGAACCCGAACAAGACGAGATGGAAGAACAACAGACAATATGGGAGAAGATAAAGGCTTCTTCCTCGTCTGCGTCGAAAGGGCCAATAAAGAAGCAGTCAATTAACATTCCAACATATAAAATCGACCCTGCATTAATAAACTTGGTGAAGTCTAATGCTTTTCATGGGCTCAAGAATGAAGACCCTGTCGCGCATATAAGTCAATTTGTGGAAAATTGTGATATGATAAAAATAGACAGATTTCCACAAAATGTGCTCTACTTGAAGCTCTTCCCGAGTTCTCTAGCGAGAATCGCGAGAGAGTGGTTAAATAACCTGGATGATGAATATGTGGAGTCTTGGGACCACATGGTGGAGGTTTTCTTCGAGAGGTTCTTTCCGCCCGAGAAGACCAATGACATGATCAGAAAGATCCACAACATCACCCAACAAGCAAGAGAAACCTATTCTGAGACCTGGGAAAGGTTCTAGATCATGCTCAGGCGGTGCCCGCATCACGGCCTTCATAAGGAGACACAGGTCAATATCTTCTATTTTTCTATCTCCGAGCATGATAGAAGCAACCTCGAATCAGCCGGCTCTGGATTCTTCTTGAATAACACGGACACCAGATGTTGGGAAATCTTAAAGAACATGGCCAAAAAGCAATTGTAGGGCGAAAGAGGTGTTGTGGAGCAGGTTCGAGTGGCAGGTGAATCTAAAGAAATCAAGGAGCTAAATGAGAAGATGGATCTTCTCGTAAAGAAATTGCTTGCAAAGGAGGATACTGAGTCTGAGAATGAGGAAGCCCAAGTCAAAAATCATGCAACAACAGGGCTACAGAAATAATGACTATTCATGGAGGAAAGACAAAAAGTTCTCCTGGAAGGACCCCAATAGTTTCCTACAAGATCTTGATGCAAAGCCACAACCTAGAGATGAAGATAAGAGCACCGAGTTACTTAGTCAAATGGTGCAGCAGAATCAGGAGATGATGAGTATGTTCAGTAAACAACTGCAGTCTCAGGGTGACATCTTGACAAAATTTGGGCAGACACTGCAGAGTCATGGAGCACCAATGCGGGCGTTAGAAACCACTCTGACCCAGATTTCAAATGAAGTGGCGGCCATCAAGCATGCCAATCAGTAGAAACAGGCTGGGAATGCAGTTGTGGTCCAAGCACCTCATCAAGTTAAATACATGTATGTGATCAATGAGGAAGAACTCCAGGTGGCAGAGATAATGGATCAAAGCAAAATGATGTTTGATACGGAGGCTACACCGGCAATACCGTATCCTCACAGTCATTGTGGACTTCTAGGCAGATACACTCCTTTCAGGAAATCCCGCCAAGAGCCCATGATGGTTGCGCCCCTGCCTAGACAAGAAGAGCAAGTGAAGGCCATTTGTCCAGGTGCGGATACATCTAGTGTGAGGGGGAGCCACAACAAGTTAGACAGGTTGATGATAATCCGATAAAGTCCACGCCAGAGGGAGTCCTTGAAGCAAGCTTAGGGGAGCTGGCCTCGAAAAGCTCATATGTGCCACCTCATAAGCGTGTTAATGTGGCAGTTGTGTCAAGTCTGGACAACCCTAAGCTGAAGAAAGAGCATCGACATTATAGAAAATTCTTTGAGATGTTCAAGAAGCTTCATATCAACATTCCGTTAGTGGAAATGATTGAGAAGATTCCCGCCTACGGGAGGTTTTTCAAAGAAATCATCAATAAGAAGAGGCAGATTAAAGACACAGATGTTTTCCGGATGAATGAAATGGTGATCTCAATCATCCATGGGAGTTTACCACAGAAGAAGAAAGATCCAGGAAGTTTTTATATTCCATGTTCGATAGGCGATCGACACTTTCCATGAGCTCAATGTGATTCAGGCGCAAGCATTAACCTCATGCCACTCTCCACATTTAAAAAGCTTGGGTTAAAGGACATGAAGAAGTCAGCGACAACCATTGAATTGGTGGATGGATCTATTGTAAGGCCATACGGAGTTTTCGAAGATGTACTCGTCAAAGTGTATAAGTTCATTTTTCCTGTAGATTTCATCATCATGGATATGCCACTGCTTCAAAGTTGTGAGATGCTATTGGGTAGGCCATTTCAAGCAACAGCTGATGTAGTCACTGCAATTGGGAGAGGTACGCTGACGTTGGGAATTGGTCAAGATCGAGTGGAGTTCAAGCTACCGCACGATCCTTTGAGCACCTTCTCCAAACTACCGAGTTCATGAAAAGCTTCAAATCGTCTAGCCTAAGACGTTAAACAAGGGCGCTTGTTGGGAGGCAACCCAACCATTGGTACTTTAGTTTAGTTCATTTACATTCGTAGTTTGATTTGTTTTAACTTAGTTTGTAGTGTAAAAAAGATATCGTGATCGTTTGCTACATGTGCAGGGCTGAGGCAGAGTCGATACCATCGACCCTGGTGTCGATGGTATCGACCATGGTACAGGTTGGCGACTGTAGGAATCGCAGTGCATCGATACCATCGATGGCCTCGTCGATGGTATCGACATACCAACAGGCAAATCGCAAGCAGAGGTCGATGGTATCGACATGGGTGTCAATACTATCAAGATCTCTGGAGATTTTTAGAACAAATCGTCTTAGGAAAGTCGATACTATAGACGGGCGTGTCGATGGTATCGACACATTCAGGCAAAGAAGGCGGCGGCCGGGCCTCGCGAGGGTTTTCCCTAATCAGAGAGTCGATACTATCGACGCGCCACGTCAATGATCCGCGAGGAAAGATCAACGGTGATCGCAGCAACAAGGAAGTTGATCCGGGGGACGGGTCGTTACCATCGACCTGCATCGATAGTATCAACGCGTCAGCAATCTGGGCCCCACAGATCCAGCCATCGACAACCGTCGATACTCGCGGAGGTACGAATCGTGTTACCCGTGTCGATACCATCGACTCGCGTCGATGGTATCGACAGGCAGACAGTAGCACCGGCTACGGCTATATATGAGGAGGATTTGCATCAGATGACATCACAACTCCAGAGCACTCTTCCTCCACTTGTATCGAGCGTATTCCAGAGTTGTTCAAGCCCGACGACGAGCAACACCGAGCAAGTTCTTCATCGAGCGGAGATTCGTTTCTCCGATCTTCACCGAGCTCCCTTTTGATTCCTCTTTCTTTCACAATCATGGTGCATGTAGTCGGTGCATCGTCTTCACGTGCGAACTCGATGGACATCCTGGAGTTCGTGCCTCCTCCGACCGCGTCAGTTGCACGCCCACGGCTGATTCATCCATCCACGGAGGTCAAGAAGATATACGAGGAGATTCTGAAGAGGAAGATAGAGTCGACCCGTTATGTTGAACGGGAAACCATCCGCAACCTCTGGTTTGAAGCCAATCTCGACTATGTGATGAAACGACAGGCCTGACACACGGAAAGATGGCTTGATGAGCTGGAGTACCATGCTGATGGCTGGCCATTGTTCAGCGAGTGGCCCACGTACAAGGAGTTGGTGGCTGAGTTCATGGCGTCACTGGACATCTGCATCGTGCCCAACGACGTCATAGCCACCGATTGCGAGTGGATCAAAGGTCGGGTGTCTTTCCAACTATACAACAATTACTACACCATTACACTCTAGCAGTTCAACGAGATTTTCAAATGTAATCACTCGCGGGCAGACTACCAGCGACCGGACAACCGCACCGACTACGATGCCATCTTTGCCGAGCTGGTGACGGTGCCGCCGGGCAAGTAAGTGAGCTACCATAATGTTGCGGTAGCTGATTTTGAGCACCCCTTCATCCGGATACTGCACCACATGCTGAGATCTACATTGTTTTCTAGGGGTGATTTGGCCCTCAGCAAGTTTCAGGAGACAGACTTATTCTTTTTGTATAAACTCCTGAAGTGTCAAGAATGCAACTGGGGTGCCTTATTTTTGTAGAGAGTTTTGGTGGTGAAGAGGAGTACACGGAAAGCGCCGATTCACTTTGGTGGGCTTATCACCAAGCTAGCCTTCTACCTTGGTTTGAATCTCCAGCAGCTTACTCCTCTATCCAACAGGAGCAAGGTGAACTTGCAACATTTGCACCGCTCCAATCTCATCCTTCTTCGAGATGGCTTGGCGTATGCGCACTGCCACATCAACCATGCCTACCAGGAATGCTTGCTTCCTGATCCGGTCTTCAACATCGAAGGGGCGCAACACTTCCGATGGCCTATCATAGCTATCGCTGACTCCGATGAAGATGACAACAACGACGACGACGGCAATGACGATGAGGCTGCATAGGAAGAGGAGGCATTCACACCTCTTCGGGCACGAGTGGCACCACGGAAGTGTCCTTGGATGCATCCGGGTGCATCTTCATCATCACAGCCTCCGCCACCACCACCGCCCTCGCAGCCAAGCGAGGAAGCCTATTCTATGCAGGGCATGTATGCTATGATGCAGGTGATTCAGCAGACGCAGCAGCATCACATGACGATGTACACCGGTATTCAAGAAACTACAAACCGGATACTGGACAATCAAAGGGCAATGTTCGAGAACGAGCGTCTTCTCCTCGACAACCAACAACAAATTCATGATCGGTTGCAACGGATGGAGATGCAACAACAGCCCTTTTACGACAACTATTGGAGCCAAAATTACTTTGGAGGCTATCCACAACCTCCACCAAGGGCCCAGTTTGATCCGAGCTTCCAGGGGGAGTATCCGTCTTGGGACCCTACGGCTCCGCAGTACCTACCTCCACCTGAAGAGTAAAGCGGTATCTCTGTTCCAACCTTTAAGATTGTTTTTGACTATTAGGCCATAGTCAAATTCAAGCTTGGGGGTGGTGTTGGAACAACTCTATCTTTTATTTCTCTGTTTGTAGTTTTATTGCTTTTGTTTCTATCTTTTGTTTCGTGCAATTTTAGTTTGTTTTTAGGATCCACATTCTATCTAGTGTAATTGTGGATGTCTTTAATCTTGAGTCATCTCAGTTGCATGTACATGGGAAGTAAGGGAAAACTAAAAAAAATTGAGTGTTCGCAAGCTTGAGTGTTGTTCAACCCTTGATCACTTAACTTAGAAAATGATTGATTTTGTCAACTTTAAAACAGAAAATCACAACTATATATCCCTAATGATTCATGAAAGTGGACGAAATTGGTTGTTTGAGCCTAAACTGACCAAATGATAATGAGACTTTAATTTGAAGTAAGAGAGAAAAAACCTCTTAACTACTACACATGTAAGTAAGGAGGGACACAAAATATTTTTCAAAGGTTCAGTCAATTAGTCTTGTGATCTGTCCACCTCATTGCTTTTCACAATCCACCAAGATTTGGAAAGAAAGTACGGTTTTAACTCCTTTTGATTGCATGTCATGTAGATAGGACTTGCATTGCAACTCTTCATATGTTTTGCATGAAAAATAAAATAAAAATTAGAATAGGTATACCTGCACATTACCCTTAGGTGCATGTCATGTAGTTGCATTCATAACTTTTATGCATAAAGTATATCATGTACCTCATTTCTTCTTTAATGGTGAATTAAATTGTTCCATACCTTCTAAATAGTGCAAATATTCAAGTTATGCAGAAAAAATAAGCCCAATAAAGTATTCATTGTCAGTTATGGATATAAGGGTTGAAAAGAAAAAGCTGAAAAAAAATCTGAAATTGAAAAAAAAAAGAGAAAAGTTATTTAGAAGCAACTAGAATAAGAAGGAGAAAGGAACATAATCTCACCTGCATTTTAAGATGAGTGAGTACATGATGTAGCTTAATTAGATATCTATCTCATTTTGAGACGGAATGTTAGTGCATGCATCATTCCACCCAATCTTAGGCATTAGGGCATTTTTCATGTGCATTTGCATCGTTTAGGGCATTTTTGTTTTATGCATGTTGAAATCGTATAATTCTTCCACTTCTTCCATAAGCCACCCATTCCATCCAACCGTTTCTCGGATTGGTAGGCCACCGTGAATTTCTCCTCACTAGTGAATATCAGGAGAACTGCTTCCATATAGATGGTAGTTAGGGCGAGCAACGTAGTATAGGAGATCACAAGATGCACTAAGTCTGGACCGGCGAATTTTATTATGTTAACTGCCTTATGTGATAGTGTTCATTAGTTTTCAGGTTAATATCTTTTATGGATGATTATTGTCGCCTTCAGGGTAATTATCATTTTGTGGTTAGCGAGGGCCGGTATGTGAATGTCCGGTGGGAGTCATATGGGATGTTTGTTGTGATTCTTTGTTCTTTAGTTGACTCTGGCAATTCTATTCTAAGGTTTAGTTGCTCGAGGACGAGCAATGTTCAATCTTAGGGGAGTTTGATGCGATGATTTTGAGTCGCGTTTATAGACTTGTTTGATATGTGTTTTATGCATTTATTAGTCATTTTCATGGTTAATGTTGCATAATTCATTCACTTTGGTCTATGCTACTTCTTTATGTCAAATTTCCCCTATTTCAAGCATTTTGAGTATTAATTATCAAAAGAATATGTTTTGTGTGAACTTATGTGGTTTCGTGTGTTAAGTTCAGGAAAAACAAGTATCTTCTACCGTCGATACCATCGATGGTGGTCGATACCATCGACTGGACCACAGGTTGCCAGCCGCAAGGACCAGACGAAGGTCGATACTATCGACAGGGATGTCGATGGTATCGAGATACCATCAGGTTGCTGGCGAGAAGTGAGTCGATACTATCGACCAAAATGTCGATACTATCGACTGGTGGATCTACAGCAACACAAAAAAGACATATTGTCGCTACAGGTTCTTTGATACCATCGACCCGCGTCGATGGTATCGAGATGACATCAGGCGCAAGACGAAAGAAAAGAAGAACTGTCGATATCGCTCTAGGTCGATACCATCGACCTGCGTCGACGGTATCGACACCGTCAGATATGAGTTTATTTCGGATTAATCTTAATCGGACGACCGTGATTAATTGGCAACCTAATTCGGGAAATATACCTAATGGCAGCGCCCAAGAGGGAATGATCACATCATTAGCTGCTGCACACATCCCAGAGAGTAAGGAGAGAAGAACGAAGCACGAGAGCACGCCCCAGCTGATCCAGATGCTGAAGAAGATGATTTCCACCACCGAAATGCAGGAGAACGCGTATTCCACGCCAAGGATCGCTTGGATCTTCTCCGTTCAGGGGTTTAACCACTCAATCACGTTTTTCTTCATGTTTCCCTTTTTCTTCTCCACGTTGTACTCTGAGATGAACATGTGGGGCTAATCCCCTTTCTATTTAGGACCGGGAGTAGCCCGGGAATTCATTGTATGATGATTTTATAAGAGTAACTCATATCTTATCTCTTAAATACGTGGTATAATTTCGTTTTCTCCAATATATTGTTATGCTTGATCACCATAATAATAATCTAATGCCCTTAATTGCTTTGAAAGAAGAATTAATGGTTGAAAAGAGACAAAATTTACATTAATTGACAAATCCCTTGAACAAGGTGGTGTAAGATTAATGGTGGATACCAAGAGGTCGTTTTTAATGCACCTAGTTTAGGGTATAGGTTACTATGACGGTGGAACTGACCTAGACCTAGGTAGTGAATTGTACCACGACAGTGGGCAATTCTGATTTCAGGCCACTACCCAGATAGAGAGATAAAATTGAATAACTATATAGAATTTAATACAATGAAAACCCACGGTGAAACCACAATCCTAAAGATCTACTTTGAATTAATTAAACCAAACATTTAATCGATTGCTTGTTTTGTTTTATTTTTATTTTCTTTTAATTTTGACAACAACTCTCAACTATTTCATCGGCTTAGCTGATCGCGAGTAGTTAGTAGGAGTCTCCGATGATTTCACATATCCCTGAGTTCGACTCGAGCCTCACAAAGGCCTGTATTACTTCGATGCGTTCACTTGTGTTTCTGTGCACGGTAAATTTGTGTCAGTCACCAAGGCCACATGGTCACCAAGACCGCATGGATGCGTTGACCGTTTGGATGTGTTGACTTTGAAACCGTTTGAAATGGATCGACCTTGAGATCAATTGGATCCAAACGACCTTGAGGTCGTTTGAGCCCAAACGGTCTTGAGACCGTTTGGACCCAAACGGTCTCACGGTCTTGAGATTGTTTGGTCCAAATGGGCTCAAAACCGCATGGACCTCCAAAGTGCACCCAAGGTTGTAATCAATTAGGGTTTTCCATGTTGAAGCCTCCAATTGGCCACATCCTTGCTAATCACTTGTCAATTTAGTTACTTAGGGTTATCCTCAACTAATTGGACATTCAATTGACCCTCAATTGCTAACCAATTGGGGTTGAAACCGATTGAATTAGGGTTTATGGGCAATTAACCATCAACGTTGATAATTGTGAGTCTAATTGGAGTTGAACCCATCAATTGGCACTCAATTGGGCCCAAACTTGGCCCAAACGGTCTTGAGACCGTTTGGACACACTCCAAACGGTCTTGACACCGTTTGCCCAAGGTTCCACCAAAATCTAGGTAGAGTTGATGCGGGTTGGACCCTAATTAGGTCTAAAAATCAGCACTTTTATTCAATTCATCAACCTACTGTGATTGGACCCTCAATTGATCAAATTTCCTTAACCCTAGACCTCCAAACGGTCTTGGGTTGTCACCAAATGGTCTTGAGACCGTTTGAGTAAACCCCCAAACTGTCTTGAGACCGTTTGGGCCCTTCAACCCAAAGTTCACCAAAAGTGGTCATTCAAAATAGCAATTTCAACCGATTAGAGTTTACAGGGTTCAGGTGCCTTCAACTTGTGATTGGTTTGCAATTAGGCTTCAATTCTTTGTATATTTTTAATTCAACATGTGTACAACAGACCTCCAAATGGTCTTCCCTCGGTCAACTCTACCAAACGGTCTTGAGACCGTTTGATTCCAAACGGTCTTGCAAGACCGCATGAAATCAAACGGTTGTAAGACCGTTTGATTTCAAACGGTTTGCAAACCATTTGGACCAAATGGTCCAAGGTTGTTTGGTAAAGTCACCTAGGTATTCACGCCCAATGTCTTCAACCTCAAGACAGGTTGGCTTCTCCATGGATTTGCTTGCAAGAAGGCATGGAAGGTTGGGGAAGAAGAAGAACTAACTACTACAAGTATGAACAAGTATATGCATTATGAAAGCAAGAGGTTTAGAGATATAAAACCCGCCTGATGGCCGTTCCTAGAACTCCAAGCTCCAAGCTCTCAAGTCTTTAATGGAACCTTGAGCTCCACTTGGTCGGCCAAAGACTTTCTCCAAGAAAAGGTTAAGGAAGATCGGCTAGAACAAGAAACCCTAGTGAGATAACCATGAAACCAACCTTGTAATTCACTTTCCTCCATGAAACTGAGCTTAGAAGATGGTATCCCTTACCTAGGAACCAGATGGTCATCTCCTCTAGCTCCCAAGCTTCTTCCTTGGATGTACCAAACAAAGTTTGCAAAAGAAAGAGTGATGGGAACGTTCACTTGGTTGCAAGGGGGGTGGTTTATATATAGCTTGGGCTAGTTCTTCACAAAGACCTCTAGTTTTCTCCATTTCTCATCTAGGTCCCTCCTTTCTTTCTTGCACACCCCTCTTCCTTCTCTAGGTGAGCATCTTATTAAAACAAAAGGTCCAAAGTCAATGAAAGCCATCCTATCACTAAGGTACACATATAAGGGTTTCTTTACCTATAACTTGGTGATTCTACTACAAGGGTTATTTATCTTATCTGCTTAATTAATTGAGGCGCCCTTTTTAATCATTTATACTCTAAATGATGTAAAGGGCCACAAAAGATACTCTAGAGGATGCACTTTACAAGTTGCACCCCACATTTTCGGTAAATTGTGCTTTACACCAAAATTAGGGTTTTAAGCACAAGGATTGCTCCACAAGCTGCATCTTGATGCTCAAGCTTGGAGAATCTATCATACCTCATCGTATTCATACATATGATGTCTCATCATCAGAGGAACATCTCAACATGTGAAAATTGCAAGATAACCCCTTTAACTGGGTAATTTTCACATAGGTCCCTGCATAACAAAACATTACTAAAACATTGTTTAAAAAGGACAGAATTGGGATTCACTGCTAAAGAACCTACCTGTAGTGTCGGTTATTTAAGGCCTTTAGTGTCGGTTTCTAAGCGAAACCTATGTGGGAGACACTAAAATCTCACCCATTACGCGTCGGTTCCAAAACCGACGCCCAAACTCTTCGTGCACCACCGAAAACGAGCCCTCATGGGACTATAGGCGTCGGTTATTAGGTAAGAAACTGACGCCCAAACCATTCGTGCCACAAAAAGGGCGCCATCTTGGGCACTATCAGTGTCAGTTATAAGTAAGAAACCGACGCCCAAAGCCTTCGCGCCACAGAAAGGGTGCCATCTTGGGCACTATCAGTGTCGGTTATAAGTAAGAAACGGACGCCCAAACCCTTCGCGCCACAGGAAATAGATGTCGTTTATTTATATAAAACCGACACTATAACTTTGTGTGTCGGTTTTATACAAATAACTGATGCCTATTGTTTTTTTTTTTTGTCAGTCTGCAAACCTGTTGTGGTTGGTCGCAGGATGAGAAACCTGCAGTTTAGTTATGAACTGTAGGTTTTACGACATCCATTGATATCAGCCAACAACAGGCCACAAACCTGCAAAATTAACAACAAATATATATATATATATATATATATATATATATATATATTCACACATGCATTTATCAATGCAACCTGCAGTTCCATTTTATTTTCACACATTTAGAAACATTCATGTAGCTAGCAATCTATAGTTCCATTCATTCACATTCACACATGTAGAAACATTTATATAGCAACCAACACTTTCATTCATTTTCACTCAGACACATGTAGAAACATCCAGACATGTAGAAACATTCACACATATATTATAATTTAGAAATTCATTTACAAAATATCATTGTTTAGTCATTATTCGTTATCAGCATCCCAATTATATTTTAAAACCCCCACTATTTGTATGGTTGTTGCCCATTCTTCTCTTACTTCATTTAATTCTCCCATCGTATAGGGAGCATGTACATCTGGTAAGTCCTCTCCTGTAATGGGGTCAACTTTAAACACCTATAAAGAGAATGATGTATACATATAATTAATGATCTATAAATAAGATTGATATATTTCGATCATATTATCTAATGAGACTATATAATACCTGAGCAATACACTCGATATCCAGTGTGGCATGTTTGATAATCATGTGCATATATCGCATGACATAGTATCCAAATGCCCATCCATTGTCTTGTGTAGTACACTATAAATTCAAACATTCAAAATATTAAAAAATACAACTAATTAAGCATTGTTCACATAAAATAATATATACATATATTGCACTCGGGAACTTACTTTCACGTTCTTCCAAATTATTGGTTGGTTCTTTTTTGTGGGGACCTTTCCTCTAGCCTTTTTGAACTCATCAAAACCCTTACATGTTAATGTAACACAGAACATTGCAATTAAATAGTAATGTAATAACATATGTTAACGGATATGAAAATGAAATATTTCTCACTGGAATAATGTCATTTTCATTATGTGTCCAAATCTTGTATTCAATTTACTCCCCTTAGGATCTAGATAATAGACAATGAACGTCTTGGGGAGAACAACCAGTAACTCCCAATGCTTACCACTAGAGGTAAAAAAAGTTAAAAATTAATAACTCAAAATCCACAATAAAAATGTAATTTTCTTAAGTCCAAATTATAATAAGCAAAGTAAATTTACTCTACATTGAATGGAACCATTATCACCGTCTTCTTATTTACAGCAAAATTTGTAAAAGCCTCACAACAATATTGTTGAACTGAC
The DNA here is from genome assembly GCA_963693085.1 of Alisma plantago-aquatica. Taxonomy (NCBI): domain Eukaryota; kingdom Viridiplantae; phylum Streptophyta; class Magnoliopsida; order Alismatales; family Alismataceae; genus Alisma; species Alisma plantago-aquatica. Next base: position 1,065,315,499 of record OY856412.1, on the reverse strand, counting down.
ATAGGGTCTTTAGCTACTAGACTAATCAAAGATGGAATAAAAAACCCTACATGTTCGAATCCAAAATGTGCACATATCTTGTCTAAGTAGCTGCAAAATATGTATTAATTACACATGCATTAATAAATAAGAAACCAGATAATCAGATCATTCACAAGGTATATGGATGTATAAAAAAGATCTCACCTTATCCATAGCTCTATCACGGATGTATTTAGCCAAGCATATCCAAACAACTCCAAAATATCTTGTATAAATAGTTTGGTTTCGTATGACTAGCCTGTAGAATCTAAATCAGAAGAAACAGTTATAGGGTAGTTTATATCATGTTCTCCTAACCATATTGCCATACCCCTGCAGTTAGGACCTAACGGGATAGGTAGGTCCTGTGGAACCCAACTAGCTAATGTAGGAGGTGGAAGTGGAGGCCTAGATGTTGTGGGTGTCTTCTTTTTAACCTATACATATATATATATACATATATATATAATTTTAGATCAACTGAAATCATATTCACACACTAACAATTTAACATAATGTAAATTCATCATATAGTTTCAGTAAAGACGACATCCGCTTTTCGCCACAATATCACTCCGCCTTCTACCTCACCAAGCGTTACACAATCTGGGTGGGCATATGGCAATGGAAGATCCGCCCATCCTTGCAATACATGTACTGGGCTCATACGAAGCCAACCAGCTGGTAATGGAGACCCGTGAAACTGTTCCCCGGGTAGGGATGGGTAAGTTGACGCCTCTGCAACGACATATTCATTACTTTTTAGTCGGCATCGCTTCAACCCCTACAAATGTTTGTGTAAAGAATGTTATATACATATATACATATCATATTTTTTTGAAACGACTACAATTTCATATATACATATCATCTTGAATTAAAAAACTAGTTACTATGTCATAAAAATACTTACAACGGATGTGCTAGGTGGTGGTTCTACAGGATTACTCCCAACCTCTGCAGTAGGAGTAGGAGTAGAGCCATCAGTAGGTATTATCTAGTAAGTGGCAGTCGCCTCAGCCTGCCACTTTTTCATTGCTTCTTTGAGTTTCCTATCAAATAGCTTATCTACCTATACATGGATAAAAGAAACGTCAAATTCTCATTATTGAATTCTCTTTTACAATAACATTATAAAGAAAGAATATGTTACCTCATCTTGTGAAAGTCCCACTTTTGGGACATGTTTGCGCTGGGATGGCCCAAAATAAGCTTTGATGCCCACACCAGCGCCTGCAGCCCTAACACGTCCAGGATGCTCTAGGTTACCCAGAGCAACTGTCAATTCATCCCTTGTTCCCTCAGGGATGAACTTGCCTTGTTTCCTCAGCTCGTGCAGCTCCCGCTAATCGCCAAAAAAAAAATTGTAATTAAGTAAACATCACAAATAATAAATATTCGAATGATTGTTGTAAGAGTTGTATTTTACCATTTTTGCAGCCGCCTCAGCAGTTGCGGCCTTCGTTATTTCTCCCTTCTTATTTTGCCTCCCAGCTATCCAGACATCATGGCGAGGCAGAGGTGTGATACCTATGGTAGAGGACTCCTGAGTAGCAGCAGACTGAGTAGTAGCCTCAGACTGTAGTCTTTGGCGAACGCCTGCATATCCTCTTGGACCCATTGTGTGGTCGTGCACATTCAGTGCATGCCTTGATCTTTGTGTGTCATTGAGGGCCTAGTTAGTATGCACATTAATGATTTGGTTAGTAACACTAAATGTTAATCTTGAATAGGTGAATACAACATATATTAATAATGAGATTGAGACTGTCTAATACTTTGAATTCATCAGTTTGTCTTGAAGAGACAAACGTGTCCCATTCTTCTTAGTCCAGGAAGTTCCATTGTTCATTGGCTGTCTTCTTCCTCTTGTCAGCTTCTTTTATGTATTCTTGGGTGATATTTGTCCTATAGTTACTTAGGACTCTCCCACAGCGTTGCATCACGCATTTACGATGCAGTTTGTGACGTCCCCGGATTTTCTAAAGCTTAATCTGATGTGTGACGTCCAAATTGAAACCCTCACCTCAGCGAGAATCCCAATTTAAACATCCCACACGAGGCTAAGAAGAAGAAAATCAGAGGAGGTCAGAAGGAAACAATCATCAGTAGCACATGTACATGAACAATAATAAAACCATACACACATGTTCACCATTCAACATATAATTACAACATGAATTGTTACATCATTTGATATTACATATTGAGTATGGAGAATCATGCAACATATCATACCAGAACAATCATTTCAATCAATATCATATGCCAAGTCTTTACTACCATATAACACATGCATATTGTATAATAAGCCAAGTAAGAGGTAATGGCGTACCTTCCAAAGAGACATCCTAATCACCACATATTCCTCATGTAAACTATAACTTGGTCAAAACCTGGTTAAGACAAGATCATGTACTATCATCAGATTCCCATCATCTACGTCTCAGAGCATGAACAATAGCAAAGCCTAACATTTGCTCATTATGCAACTCAAAACTAAAGAACTTTGAACTTAATAATCTTTTAGGGTTAGATTAGTTGTCTTTTAGAGACTAGATCTGACCTAGCCTCTAGGTTAGCACCTAGATGTCCGAGAACTAGGTCTAGACTAGTGCTTGTTGAGTAGAAAGTCCTTAGATGTCGTTGTTTCCTTATAGTACAGTGGTATGGGACATTGTACTATTTGGAAATGACGTGCATCAAAGGAAGAGAAACCCTAGACATATGGCGCTCATTGTATAGAGTAGCTACACTAGTCTACACCATGTTCTCACCCCTTTCACTAGTTTTCATGACACTGTACTCTCTACTATGTGTGGGACACTCGTTTTCAGGATTTGGTTTTTGATTCCAATCGGATCGAACCTTGATAGTTTTCTCTGACGCATGTTTTATCGGAGAAAAACTATATAATATTTTATTATGTATATGTATTACAAAAATGTGTCCCCACATATGTACGAGTAGGAGGTGGTCATGTAACCTAAGTGAAAGGGGTGAGAACATGGTGTAGACTAGTGTAGCTACTCTAGACAATGAGCGCCATATGTCTAGGGTTTCTCTTCCTTTGATGCACGTCATTTCCAAATAGTACAATGTCCCATACCACTGTACTATAAGGAAACAACGACATCTAAGGACTTGCTACTTAACAAGCACCAGTCTAGACCTAGTTCTTGGACATCTAGGTGCTAACCTAGAGGCTAGGTCAGATCTAGTCTCTAAAAGACGACTAATCTAACCCTAAAAGATTATTAAGTTCATGGTTCTTTAGTTTTGTGTTGTATAATGAGCAAATGTCGGGCTTTGCTATTGTTCAAGCTCTGATACCACCTGTGACGTCCCCAAATTTTCTAAAACTTAATCTGATGTGTGACGTCCAAATTGAAACCCTCACCTCAGCGAGAATCCCAATTTAAACATCCCACATAAGGATGATGATATAAGATAAGTAATGATGAGAATATCATAATGAGCTAAGCTAAACCCTAATACGGACGTAATTAGGGTTAAGATGAGACGTAGATGATGGGAATCTGATGATAGTACATGATCTTGTCTTAACCAGGTTTTGACCAAGTTATAGTTTACATGAGGAATATGTGGTGATTAGGATGTCTCTTTGGAAGGTACGCCATTACCTCTTACTTGGCTTATTATACAATATGCATGTGTTATATGGTAGTAAAGACTTGGCATATGATATTGATTGAAATGATTGTTCTGGTATGATATGTTGCATGATTCTCCATACTTATTTCTATGAACACATGAAACATAAGATATCTGGTCCATCATATGATAGCACTAAACTCTTTGGTAGTACAGTGCATCGAAGTGATCTCAAACTCTTTGGTAGTAGATCACATGTGTTAGATCTCAAACTCTTTGGTAGTAGATCACACGTAAAATGATCTCAAACTCTTTGGTAGTAGATCATAAGGCCTGAAAACATCAAAGCCTAGGGGCAGATGTATGAGATATATGATGGAAATATGATTAAAATATGTGTTCTCTTTCGTTAATGAATATCCTTGTGCAAGTATATGCTTTTCATATATATATTCTTCTGTTACTGCCAAGTATATTAGTTTTATCTTATTGCCAAGATATGATGAGAGGTATATAAAAAGACACGTAGGCGTACTCAGTACAATATTCATGAAATATTGTGCTGACGTGTACCGCATGTAATCTTTTGTTTAGGTTGTGCTTATGCTCTTGAAGATCCAGAATGTTGAGAGTTGTGTAGCGAGCTGATGTACAGGTGGACCTGTTGTCTTAAGATCATGTAGTTTAGAGGTAGTACATGTATATGTATAGTTTGCTACTCAATATGTAATATCAAATGATGTAACAATTCATGTTGTAATTATATGTTGAATGGTGAACATGTGTGTATGGTTTTATTATTGTTCATGTACATGTGCTACTGATGATTGTTTCCTTCTGACCTCCTCTGATTTTCTTCTTCTTAGCCTCGTGTGGGATGTTTAAATTGGGATTCTCGCTGAGGTGAGGGTTTCAATTTGGACGTCACACATCAGATTAAGTTTTAGAAAATCTGGGGACGTCACACAGTTTTTCATCCAATTCAAATATACTCTGCAAAATAGAATTGCTATTAACTAGTATCCAAAAATTTAGTAATCTACAAAATAGAATTGCAAATTAATAATAACTCACGCATAAATACCTCCATATTAAGTCTTTCTTCTCCTTAGAAACGTTATGCCAAGAATCTAAGCGACAACCGCAATGGCTACGAGTAACAAACCCAAGATATGAAACAAATGAATTGTGATTCACACCACATGCATTTGTTGCATTATCAAAATCCACAACAAGTTTGGGTCCATTGCCCTTTTGCACAATTAACTTCTTCATCATAGTGATGCCCCTTCTCTTGTCAACTTTTTGGTGCTGCTGATCAAGTGCATCAAGTGCTTCAGGTGGTACCTGTGCATCATCAACCTAAAATTGGACAAAATAAACACATTTACAAGATATAACTATAAATGGACATATAGATATAAATATATGATATTTTTTAAAAACTTACATTGTGAGGCGACGCATTGATGTCCTCACCCTCACGGTAATCATCAGCACGGTCATCAGGAGAATGGTCAGCCATCTGCAAATTCACATTCAAATTGTAAAGTAATTCACATTATAAAGTAATTCACATTCAAATTGTAAAGCTCACATTGTAAAGTTCACATTCACATTGTAAAGTAATTCACATTATAAATTAAGCTCAAATTGTAAAGTTCACATATTCAGAAAAATAAAAACGTATAAAACAAAACATACCTCTAATATTGCGATTTTTTTCAATTAACAATCCTTCATTGTGATCTCCGTGCACATACAAGTCATCATTAGCTTCAATATTTGTTGGTGTTGGCAACCCAACTGAGAATGGACTGGATTCATCATACTTATCATAGTACTATTCTTCATCTATAGGATCTTCAATGAACGGTCTTTTACCATTAAGAACAACCGACCATTTATCATTTGCAGGATCATTGATATAAAATACTTGTTTCTCCTGTGATGCCAATATGAATGGTTCAACCTTCTCGCCAATCTGTTCAAAGTTCACTAAAGTGAAACCCAATTCATCCACTATATCTCCTTTGGTGTTATCAACCCAATTACATTTGAAGAGCGGAATTCTGAAATCTATGTAGTCAAATTCCCATATCTCTTCAATGACACTGTAATATGACATTTTAGCTTCACGTGGACTCTTATCCTTTACACTTGCAAGAAACATAGTCGATGCTTGAAGGGTGACCCCACTGTTTTGGACGACACTCTTATCATCTTGGCGCTTTGTGTAATATGTGAATCCATTAATGTCATACCCTTCATAAGACATAATAGTCAACTTTGGTTTAAAGGCGAGGCATTTGATAGTTTTAGTAATATCATCTGGTGTTTGAGATAGTTGATGTAAGACTTTATCTTCAAACCACTTAATAAAAGTCTTGTTATGCTCTCTAGCAAGCCACATTGTATTGGATCGAGGATATTGTCTTTTGATGATATTGGTATGTTCCTCGATATAAACGTTCACTTCGTCCATGTTGTGTAAAATATACAAATGACCTTGTTCCAACTGCTCACGGATGATTACTTTGACACGTGATCCCAAAATTCCTTTGCCAAATAGCTCGTCAATATTCTTGTCATTATCAGGAGTGTCATTACCACTGAGAAAGTCATTGCAGAAATCCATAACCACTCTCTCCACATAACCTTCAATAATACTCCCTTCAGTCTGATAACGGTTTCGAACATCACCTTTAAAAACGCTCATGTATCGTTCAAAGGGATACATCCAATGCAAGAAAACCGGTCCCAAGATTTTCACTTCCCTAGTCAAGTGGACAACAAGATGTACCATGATATCAAAGAATGAAGGAGGGAAATATATCTCAAGCGGACATAGAATAACAACCACTTCTCTTTGCAAATTATCGAGAGTCTCAGGGTCAATAACTTTGCTGCAGAGACTGTTGAAAAAGAAACAAAGTCTGGTGATTGCAAACCTTACATGCTTTGGCAATATAGATCGAATTGCCACGGGAAATATTTGTTGCATTAGAGTGTGACAATCATGAGATTTAAGACCTATCAACTTCAGATCTTTCATTGATACCAATCTATGGATGTTGGATGAGTAACCATGTGACACCTTAACATTTACCAAGCATTCACAAAAAGCTTTCTTCTCCTTTCTAGACAACATGTAACAAGCAGGAGGTAAGTATGTTCTTTTATTACCCATTTCACGTAACTCTGTTAATTCTGACCTTATTCCCATTTCACGTAGGTCCAGTCTGGATTTTATCCATCTTTAGTCTTACCTGGTATATTTAACAGAGTACCAATTATGCTATCACAGACATTTTTCTCAACGTGCATTACATCGATATAATGCCTGACTGTCAAAGAACTCCAATAAGGAAGATCCCAAAATATTGACTTCTTCTTGAATGAAGAATTGTCACTCTGTGTAGTACATTGTGATCTCTTACCAAATTCATTGAAAAAGTCTTTTACTCTTTCATAAACAACCTCCCCTGGTATAGGTTTAGGTGCACTGCGTTCCTCATTCAATCCATTGAATGCTTTGCGCTTCCTACGATATGGATGGAATTTTGGAAGAAACCTTCGATGACCGAGATATACATTCTTACCGCCATGTTTAGTTCTTGTTGAATCAATGTTCTCTTCACATAAAGGTCACACTTTAGCTCCTTTGACATTATATCCAGACAAATTCCCATATGCTGGAAAGTCATTAATAGTGCAAAACAACATAGCATGCAAACGAAATGTCTCTCTTCGTGAAGCATCATAGGTCATCACACCTTCACCCCTGAGTTTCTTTAAGTCATCAATCAGAGGTTCAAGATAAACATCGATGTCATTTCCAGGTTGTTTAGGGCCCGATATCAACAACGACAGCATTACGTACTTATTTTTCATACACTGCCAGGGAGGAAGATTGTATATAACAAGCATGACTAGCCAAGTGCTATGTTGGCTGCTCAATGTCCCGTACGGATTCATCCCGTCTGTATAAAGCCTAAGTCTTAGATTCCTGACTTCTTCACCAAATTTAGGGTACAATACATCAATCTTCTTCCATTGTGGGGAATCAGACGCATGTCGTAGGATCCCATCATTATTTTTCTTAACATCTGCATGCCACCTCAAATTCTTCGCATCTATCGGATTGGGAAACAAGCATTGAAATCGTGATATTATAGGTAGATACCACATCACCTTGGCAGGAGAACCAGTTTTGGACTCCCCCGAAGTCGTCAATTTATACCATGACGCACCACATTTTGGACAATCTTTCAAATCCGCATAGTCCTTTTGAAATAATACACAATCATTCGGGCATGCGTGTATCTTCTTGGCATCCATTCCATTGGGCACAACAATTTCTTTACCTGGTATGTTGAGATTGGCAGCTCGTTTCCTTCAGGAAGCATTTCTTTCAACAAAGACATCAATGATGTGAAGCTTTTGTCGCTCCATCTATTGTTAGCTTTCAACTTATACAATCTCAACACAGCGCTAAGCTTCGTAAACTTAGTACAACCTGTGTATAACGGCATCTCAGCATCATGCACAATGTTTCTAAAAATGGGAGGTGGATCGGTGTGCTCTACCCCACAACTATCCAGCATCGCATCAATGATGTCTACTGGAACTGGTTCATTCACATCTACGTCATCGTAGGCAATTTCTTCTTCCACACAAGCACTACTATCCACATCCACTAGTTTCGGGTTTGAAATCTCTCCATGCCAGTGCCATTCTGTATAGCCTTGTATAATCCCGTTGCACATGACATGAGTTTTGATTTCGTCACCAGTGTTGACTTTCAAGTTGTTACCGCAATGCCTACATGGACAGTAGAACCTATCTCCAGATTGTTTCCTATGTTCCTCGGCAAATCTAATGAACTGGTCAAGACCAGAAATAAACTCTGGGGTGCAGCGATTGCGAATGGACATCCATGATCTATCCATTCTATGATCAAAGAGAAAACAAGTATATATTAGGACAATATTAGGGTCTAGGGTTAACAAATACATGTGATGTCATTATTATATATAATAAATGTGTACTACCTATCCATTCTTGAACACCTAATCTCACTAGTAAGTGTATAATGTGTATTGGGTTTTCAATAAAATTTCGGCAGCATTTCCCCGTTGTTCTCCAAGTACATATGTACTTAGAGAACAAACGGGGAAATGCTGCCGAAAATTTTCTTGAAAACCCAATACACATTATACACTTACATCCTAAGAGAGATTAGGTGTTCAAGAATAGTCCCAAATCGGGGACTATCCAAGATTTACTCCTAATGAGTAAATCTTAGATGGGTTTCTAGGCCAACAAATAATGTGTTGTCATTCTTATACCTAAAATCCTAGTTCTTCAAGTTAGGGTGATTATTGATGTCTTTAAAAGCATGATTGGAAATTTAGGGAAAAGTTCATCATTTACATTCCAAGCATGTCACATGTGTGCATTACAGTTCATCATTAAGCAAGAAGGGTGATTAGGATTCTCACTAAGAACGGGTTTTGATTTTCTATACAATTTTATAAAAAAATGCACATGTATGCATATATATACTATACTTTTTGGAATCTTTATACATATCTGAACACCCTAAATAACCATACTAAACACCCAAATACTTTATAACACAACTATAAAACAATGATTATAGCTAAACTATTAAACAATAGACTTGTCACACATAAAACACCCTATACAACTATAAAACAAAAAGTATTAAGATATGCATGATACAATAAATATTTTGCATCACATTACAGAAGACTTATCATTGATACCTTACTAACTTACTGCTACATTTACATATCATCACTTGATCAAAAATTACAGCAGTACATTTAACCAAAGTATGCATTCTAAAATCAGCAATACATTCTAAAAAAAATAAAAATTACAGCAGTACATTTAATCAAAAATTATAGCAGTACATTCTAAAAAAAATGCCCTGCAGCAGCCTGGGCGTGCATTGGCACCGCCCAAGCATCCGCCTAGGCGGAGGAAGGAAGGAGGAAGAAGGAGGAAGGAAGTACCTGGCCTGGAGCACGGAGCGCTGACGACCACAGAGCGCCGACGAGTACGGGCCTTCCGACGAGCACGGCCGCCGGTGAGCACAGAGGGCCGACGAGAAGAGGGTCGGTAAGCACAGAGGGTCGGTGAGCACGGACGGCAGGGAGCGGTGTGCCGGCGGAGCACGTAGCGGAGGCGGCGGAGCACAGACGACAGGGAGCAGTGGCAGGGAGCGGCGGCGGCGGAGCAGCGGGGGCGAGCAAGAAATCGCCGGACCTAACTAGCTAAAATTGGGAATGAAACAGGGAAAGGGGAAGAGTCGATCACACTGTTGAGCTATTAAGTTGACAATAAGTGTCGGTTATTCAAAAAAACTGACAACTAAACCAACAGTGTCGGTTCTTTTCCAAAAACCGACACCTATACTAGATTATAGTCATCGGTTTTTAACTACAAGACAACTGACAACTATTCCTGTCTCGTGAATACCCTTTAGTCATTGATTATTTATTTATGAACTGACGCCATATGTCAAATTTTGGAGGTAATTTTTTCTCTGGAATTTTGGTTTTGGCGGTTGATTTTAGGTGTCGGTTTTTTATTAATTTACCGACACTTAATAAAATAGGTACCCGTGTCTGGTCGACCTTCATAGATTGGATGTCCGTTTATGTTATAAACTGACACTGTAGAATTTAGGTTTCGGTTTATGTGTACAACCAACACCTTAAAAAGTGACTTTATAAGCCATTTCTGTAGTAGTGATTGTATGTTCCTTAGGAACTTAATTACATACCAGAAGTTGATCACAATCATTTAATTACATATTTATGCAAAACTCCTAGGGTTATCTCATATCCCAGGTCAGGGATGTTACATTAAATGAAACCCTTGGCCAACAACAAGCATTTACTTTTAATTTATGCTACTAGCTTGAATATTCATCTTTCACACCCCTGATTATCCAAGACATGTAATGGTTGATTCTTTTCAAATAATGAATAACACTAAATTGTTTAGCATTCTATATGTCCTTGCCAAACTCCTAGTGCATTTTCAACCATCTCCCAATGAAATTTATTTCAAAGACATCAATAATTCCAATTAATTATGCAATCTACTAACTCTCTTATTTTTTGGGGAATGAATTTTAGTTCAGGGCCTTGTAGTTATTAAATGAACCTGATTCATTTTTTATTATCTATGCTAATTTAAAATTTCACATTTATAAGATATTAAAAGACGGCTAAACCACCCATGTTACATGTTATCCTAGTGTAAGTTCGATCTGGCCACGATAGTTAGGTGCTACTTCTTAAAAGAAGGTAGAACCCCAATCAACATTCCGCAGGTGCACAAGCCTATTTTAGTTGTCGAATGTTGGAATACAGGCCTCATTTCCACATTATTTTTTAAAACAAGGAGAGTGTTTCTAGATTGTTCATGTTAACTTTTATATCATCTTTTCCATCCTTAACAATTGAGAGTGTTAGTTCATATATTCACTAGTTGTTCGTATTGGCCACCTAATTTTTACATAGTGTTGTTATGTTGATTAGACCATCTAGCCTTCTACCACTCTTGCTGAACTTAAATTCCTATCTTGGGTATTTATAGTAAATTCGTGGCTAATAAGCATAAACCAACCAATTGTGGTTGGATTGGTTTCATTCCTTTTTCATTTCATTTGATGGGTGCATGTACTTGATGTTTTCTATAATTATATTTCCATATTCTATGTTCTTGAGGACAAGAAATAGTCCAATCTTAAGGGGATCTGATGTGATATTTTATACATTTTGTACCCATAATGCAAGCACTTTCAATCCACTTTCTACCTCTTTTGTTTCTAACTATACTAGATTTCCCACTCTTTTTAGTTGTTTTACTAGTCTCGTGCTTGTGATCACATGTACATATCTATGATGAGGAAATGGGGCCAACCCAACTAAAATCTGATCTTAGATGTATTCCACATATATCACATAGTTTATTTTACATCGTAAAAGAAACATGATATGTGTATCTCAACACATGACATGTGAGTTTATAGATGGATATTGTTTCCCATAAAAAGAAGTGGAATAGTGTGTCCCTTGGACCACAAGGCACACTCAATCAATTAAAAGATCTCACCAAAAAAATTCAGAAGACATGTCATGTGTTTTTATCATATCTGCCTAGGTCCTCCTCGACTCTTAGATACACAGTCTCTCAAACAACACAAAGTGTACGTATGTGTTTTAGGCATGTTGCAAATGATTCAGTAGATTTGTAAAGTAACCGTCCTTCATGTTTTGATTTGAGATCACACATGGGATAGTTAGATCATTTGGAACAAGAGAAAATACTAGAGCAGTGGAGAGGGTATTTTGGAGGAGAAGAAGCAGTTACTTGGGAGAGGATCCCTTTCTCTACTCCATTTCTTTAGTAGATTGAAATGAGGATGTCCGTTCTCCATTTCAACCTATTGATAGAGAAGGTTTCTGGAGATGAAGCTTTGGCAAGGGTGGAACTTCATCCCAATCTGGAATTATCACTAGTTTTTCTTCTATTGCAGATTTATTTTCTCTTTCCCTACTCTATTCATGTTCACATTCATCTTCCATCTCATGTACTTGTTATTGTTATCATGTACGTGTGTAACTTCTTTTTGTGGGTGTGGGAGCGTATCTCCCATGTACAACTTATGTGTTGGAATTCTCACTTTTTCTCTTCTTTTGCAGATTTCTTTGCTCTTTCCCTACTCTATTCATGTTCACATTCATCTTCCATCTCTTGTACTTGTTATTGTCATCATGTATACATACAACTTCTTTTTGTGGGTGTGGAAGAGTATCTCCCATGTACAACTTATGTGCAATCAAATTTCTTAACTAATGCTAGTTAATTGCTTTTCTAAGATATGCTTCGGAGTTGAATTGCTTGTTTTCTTTATTGGACATATTGCTTGCAATTGTTATGTTTCTTATACAATCTGGGAAGACATGTTAAAGAGTAGTGAGGAGTTATCTTGGAAACATATCCTTGACCACAAGAGTTGCTAGGATTATGTTGAGGATCTAGATTTACAGTTCAAAACCAAGCATAAGAACAAAAGTTCTATGTGGAGTTATATCCAAATTATATTGTTGGAAGGTGTATGATGATAACAAATCTTCTTTGTAAGTCTACTAGCTAGTTGAATTTTATTATTGTATATAAGTTGTGACGTGCAAGTGAATTCCAAAACCCAATATATTCTTAATCTGATCTAAATCTTCCTTCAAGTGATAAGAATTTACTACTTTATTAAATTTGCATTATGTAGTTTAATGTAAAACAATCCAACCTTTAAAATTGATCTAGATTGTTAAAAAATAACACTCTTGTGCCTAATAATACCCTACTCCTTGGACAACCTCTATAATACTATGTACACTCATATACTTGTTGGGAAGTGTTTAGTTTATAAATCTAAAATTCCACACATAGATAACAGATTTACCTAGAGTAGAGACACATGCGTAGATAGACTACCCTTGGAACCTAGAATTTGGTGTATGGTGACAGTGAAGAGTTTGTTATGAAGTGATAAGTTCTATACATGGTTCTATTAGACTCAACTTTGTACCTATAGTTTTTACATATTAGGTCAAACCTTTTTAAGAGGTGGAGGGGTAGTACTTGATAGTAGGCAGATATGCTGATTTTAGGGGAAAATCCTCTTGAAGGGGTGAAGTCTTGTAACATACTGAGCTTAGATATCCTGACTCTTAAAACCCTAATTAGGAATTTATGTAAACTAAAAAAGGGATACATGTTATCCTAATCATGCTTTGGATAAGTGATCTCTAATAAGATAATGATTTGGATGTATGGTACCTAACCCTAGACTTCATGCCAATTGATGGGGTACATGTGATGCATGATGAATCATGTTGATCTAAACATTGAGCTATAACTAACTATATCCTAACATATACATGTTTGGTAACCCATATAATACAACACTGACCTTAGGTGCTTAATCACATAATTTATATCAATACAAATGAAATGGTCTCAATTACTTTTTTTTGCATTTCAAGAAGATCTATTGAATTTTTTCCCTTATACAGTAGGAACTTGAAAACCTTGTAACGGTAAGCCAATCAAGCAAGCTAGTAAAGTTTACAATAGTATTGGTTTTTAAGATGAAGTTAGCTATATTATCCATGACAGAGTTGAAGCTTCTAGAAATGTATTTGATCTTACAATTCAGGGATCGTAATGTTTTGGAGTAGCATACTGACTGTGCAGGCTGAGTCAGTGAATATTATGGAATTCCTCTAGCCATTTTGTTAAGATATTTGTAAGGAAGTTTGAATCCTTACAAGCTTGTCTTAGATTACGCTCATGGTGTTCAAGTTGTTCCCCAAACCCAGGATACATTGTTCAACATTAATGGAAACATAGACACCAACAGTTCCTCTACGGTTGTCTTTATGATATGTAGCAGCATAGAAGACGTAGATTGTAGATGCAGCAGTGGAAGGTTCAGTTAGATTGGCACATCTCTTTGTGTTTTCATCTTTGGGAATATTAAGAATCGATTTTGTTCGTTGTCCCATGCATTAAAAGCCAGAGGAAAATTTTTAATCTGCTTAGGAAGTTTCCTTCACAACAGCTTTCTCCAGTTGCTTAGAACTTCTTGTTCCTTACTGGCCCTTATCCACTTGTATTTCGAGCTCAGAGATAAAGTACCATTATATTCAAATAGCCATGCCCAAGAGTCTTCACCATTGAGATGGTCAGGTAGAGTTAGATATTTGATCTCTGAATATGATTAAGGGGGAAGGTATTTGTTAATAAAGTACCAATCCCAATCTGAGTTATTGATCATGGACCTAAATTTATGGTCTTAGAGCTCATACAGCTGAGGCCATCACCAGTGGATTCTTTCCACTGTGGAGTCGCCCAGTGGTTTATCAGTCTAGACTTCAGACCCCTTGTGGCTGAGCACAGGGAACTAGATATTTTGCCTTTGTGGAAGTATTTCCCCTTCATAACTCAGACCCATGGTGTGGTAGGCTGAGTTAAGAAGGACCGAACTATTGGTATGTATGCCCTGAGTGCCAATCATGGGATGATTGGTGGGATACATTAAGATTTATTTGATAAACATCAAAGGCAAGCTTCCAATTCTTTCTGGTTCAATCATATGAGATAGTGATAGTACATATTGAATGTCTAGAGAATGATAGTACTCAATGATGTATGCCTTCAGGTTCAGGACCTGAACGATGAGATCATGCGGATGCTAAGAGTTTGTACATTCTTGTTATGTCCCTAGTCGGTTGTTATTGTGGAAGGTAGATAGACAACAATGACACACAACACTAGATTGTGGTGTTGGTTGATGACAGAATCTCATTAGTCATGATATAGAGATATCAAACCAAACACATAGGTACTTGTTAGAGAACAAGTGTACCGGACATACCCACCATGAGTTTGACACATGGAACCATGACATGGTAGTCACAGTCAGTACTCACAGTACTGAACGGTTCTATAGAGATAGTTCTCGAAAACCTCTTGACCTGAAAAGAGAAAACATACATTGGCAATCTGTACAGAAGGATTCAGTATGCACAGATTCAGTGGGAGAAAACTTGTCCATGTTACATGAAGTTAGTATCCCAAGGCCAAGTGTCCAATTCTTATGAAGAATGGTAACACTAAGAATAGATATGGATCTATCATGTATGTAATCATCCCATTATCTTGCATGTATCGATATGGCAAGAACAAAATGCATTCATCATCTTGTATGTAGGACATGGAAATATGATGTGCTCGTATGTGGGACATGACGAGTGGATGTCTGCCTACTTCCAGTAAGGGTTACTGGAATACCGTGAGAACTTGATAAGTACTTGTGAAGTACTAGTTCTATGGAGATAAGGAAGAGTTCAAGGTAAAAAGTTACATTGATGTGAACTTCCGAAAGGACAGAAAATTAATCGCAAAATATATATAGGATATATAAAAGTGAAAGTTTGTTGATAATTGGAAGTGTTCCAATAAAACCATTTAAAAATGAAATGCCAAGTATCTATGCGTTAGAGAATAGCAGTGGATACTATGTGGATCTAGAAGTTCATGATATGAACTTATAGATATTCCGCTCATTGATGACAAGTATGGAATCGTTGATCATGCAATGTGGCTAAAGGTTAGCAAAGGAATACGAGATTGCATATTACAACAACTCCATCGCATACGTATGGCGTACACTGAAGAGATGAGAGACATGTAATTTATACTGACTTTGGCAAAGTGTTTCCATTACTCACTATGTTCTCACTAGAGCACAGTAACATGTGGGACATGTTTGAAGATCACTATGAATATGATTCAAGGGTGATTGGCTCGCAGTGCAAGTGGGAGTTTGTTGGAATGTATGCCCTGATGTAACATCCCTGACCTGGGTTATGAGATAACCCTACGATTTTTGCATAAATATGTAATAAAATGCTTGTGATTAACTTCTAGCATTTAATTAAGTTCCTAAGTAACATACAATCCCAATTTTTTCCTTTTTAAACAATGTTTTAGTAATGTTTTGTTATGCAGGGACCTATGTGCAAATTACCCAGTTAAAGGGGTTATCTTGCAATTTTCACATGTTGAGATGTTCCTCTGATGATAAGACATCATATGGATGAATATGGTGAGGTATGATGGATTCTCCAAGCTTGAGCATCAAGATGCAGCTTGTGGAGCAATCCTTGTGCTTAAAACCCTAATTTTGGTGTAAAGTGCAATTTACCCAAAATGTGGTGTGCAACTTGTAAGGTTCATACTCTAGAGTATCTTTTGTGTCCCTTGACATCACTTAGAGTAGAAATGATTAAAAATGACGTATCAATTAATTAAGCAGATAAGATAAATAACCCTTGTAGTAGAATCACCAAGTTATAGGTAAAGAAACCCTTATATGTGTACCTTAGTGATAGGATGGCTTTCCTTGACTTTGGACCTTTTGTTTTAATAAGATGCTCACCTAGATAAGGAAGAGGGGCGTGCAAGAAATAAAGGAGGGACCTAGATGAGAAATGGAGAAAACTAGAGGTCTTTGTGAAGAACAAGCCCAAGCTATATATAAACCCCCCCTTTCAACCAAGTGAACGTTCCCCTCACTCTTTCTTTTGCAAACTTTGTTTGGTCCATCCAAGGCAGAAGATTGGGAGCTAGAGGAGACGACCATCTTGTTCCTCGGTAAGGTATACCATCTTCTAAGCTCGGTTTCATGGAGGAAAGTGAATTACAAGTTTGGTTTCATGGTTATCTCACTAGGGTTTCTTGTTCTAGCCGATCTTCCTCAACCTTTTCTTGGAGAAAGTCTTTGGCCGACCAAGTGGAGCTCAAGGTGCCATTAAAGACTTGAGATCTTGGATCTTGGAGTTCTAGTAATGGCCATAAGGAGGGTTTTATATCTCTAAACATCTTGCTTTCATAATGCATATACTTGTTCATACTTGTAGTAGTTAGTTCTTCTACTTCCCCAACCTTCCATGCCTTCTTGCAAGAAAATCCATGGAGAAGCCAACCTGTCTTGAGGTTGAAGACGTTGGGTGTGAATACCTAGGTGACTTTACCAAACGACCTTGGACCATTTGGTCCAAACGGTTTGCAAACCGTTTGAAATCAAACGGTCTTACAACCGTTTGATTTCATGCGGTCTTGCAAGACCGTTTGGAATCAAACGGTCTCAAGACCGTTTGGTAGAGTTGACCAAGGGAAGACCATTTGGAGGTCTGTTGTACACATGTTGAATTAAAAATCTACAAAGAATTGAAGCCTAATTGCAAACCAATCACAAGTTGAAGGCACCTCAACCCTCTAAACCCTAATCAGTTGAAATTGGTGTTTTCAATGACCACTTTTGGTGAACTATGGGTTGAAGGGTCCAAACGGTCTCAAGACCATTTGGGGGTTCACTCAAACGGTCTCAAGACCGTTTGGTGACAACTCAAGACCGTTTGGAGGTCTAGGGTTAAGGCAATTTGATCAATTGAGGGTCCAATCACAGTAGGTTGATGAATTGAATAAAAGTGTTGATTTTTAGACCTAATTAGGGTCCAACCCGCATCAACTTGACCTAGATTTTGGTGGAACCTTGGTCAAACGGTCTCAAGAACATTTGGAGGGTGTCCAAATGGTCTCAAGACCGTTTGGGCCAAGTTTGGGCCAAATTGAGTGCCAATTGATGGGTTCAACTCCAATTAGACTCACAATTATCAATGTTGATGGTTAATTGCCCATAAACCCTAATTCAATCGGTTTCAACCCCAATTGGTTAGCAATTGAGGGTCAATTGAATGTCCAATTAGTTGAGGATAACCCTAAGTAACTCAATTGTCAAGTGATTAGTGAGGATGTGGCCTATTGGAGGCTTCAACATGGAACACCCTAATCGATTACAACCTTGGGTGCACTTTGGAGGTCCATGCGGTTTTGAGCCCATTTGGACCAAACGGTCTCAAGACCGTTTGGATCCAAATGGACCGTTTGGTTCCAAACGGTCTCAAGACTGTTTGGGCTCAAACAACCTCAAGGTCGTTTTGATCCAATCAATCTCAAGGTCGATCCATTTCAAACGGTTTCAAAGTCAACACATCCAAATGGTCAACGCATCCATGCGGTCTTGGTGACCATGTGGCCTTGGTTACCATGCGGTCTTGAGGTCAAAGTGTCCAAACAGTCAACGCCCCCAAACGGTCTTAAGACCGTTTGGCGGTTGAGAGGTGAAACTGTTTGGAGACTTTTAGGGCTGTTTTTGCTTAATGGTTTGAAGGTGTAATTGGTTCAATGGTAGTCTAATCTAAACCCTAATGGTACCCTAATACATTAAGGGATTAAGTGACTAATAGATTGAACCATGTGGTGGTTGAAGGCACACTTTACCAATATTTCTTTGAAGGGTTCAAATAGGTGATACACTTAATCAACCAAACCCTAATGACTTGATTGTGGTGGATTGGCTTATGTTAATCAAAATTGATTGGACCTAACCTAACCTAGATTGATGTAATCACCACCTATTAGTGAGAGGAGAGAGAAGGTCCCATGTATAAGTCGAAATTCAAGTAAAATACCTGCAATGTACATGAATGTGCCCGATTAGGGTATGATCCATTTATGTGAGATCATGAAAACCCTAATTATGATAATTGATGAATCCTAACCTAATTTGAAGACATCAAGGAGGATAACCTCATACATGGTAATGCCATGAGCCCAATTCTTTATGAAGTGAATAGTAAACCCTAATTCTAGGGTTGTGACATGCTGAATGAATAGTAAACCCTAATTCTAGGGTTGTGACATGCTGAATGAATAGTAAACCCTAATTGGGGATGATGCGATGAATTTTGTTTCTGCTTTATAATTATTGTTCTCGAGATAGATTGTTTACTGTTATCTGTGAGTTGACCATGCAGGTTGCTATAAGAGGTAATCATGACCAAGTGAGGGTTATGACACTATATTCATCAAAGCATGTTTAAGCTTTGTGAACAGTGATATATGCATAATTGCCTGAGTCAAATGGAACACATGGGAATGATGGGTTGTGAGAGCCATGAGTAATATCAGGGTCATGTTAACTAAATGACCTGTGATGATTTGACATCATGTTGATAGTTGATGTGAACTGAACTTGGTACATGTAGTGTTCTTCTTTCATTATTATGTTTGGTAGTTAATTTCTTGGAAACCTATTTGATGATAAAAGAATATTGAAATGTACCTAACTAATCAAGTCTAACCATATCATGTAGAGCCCTGATCATAGATCTGTCATTATCAGGTGTTAAATGATGGTGAAACAGGTTTTCCTAAGGGAACTCTTGGAACGCATACTTTTGAGTATGTGGGGGTTATGGACGTGCATATCCTTACGTCCTGGTGTAGGGGTTGATGTGGACGTATCATAATCCAGCAGCACTACACTATGTGTTTAGGTCGGGTTGATGTAACATTAATCACCAGAGGAATCTGTTATGCCACATCGATCAAGATAAACATGAAATCTTTTGATGGTGAAGAGAGTACAGAACGCCATTGTGTCTCTAATAGCGAAGGACCAGAATAACCTGGTGAGCTATTGTAGCAGAGACACTAGATGTCCTGCATGTTGAGCCTCAACCTGACTGAGGAAGTTGAAGGTCATGAGAATCCGGTTCTTTCGATGACCTAGTATGATACCGAGGTGACTTATTAGTGGTCGGTTGGAGTATGAGCGGTATACCTCATCTCCACATGGCATAATGATGTATGTAAAATGTAATCAGCCGAGTAGCATACCTGCTTAGGTTGAACCACAAGAAACAATGCTTGATATTACATTGTTTACAATGTTTTAGTTAAAATATTTAGATTGGATGTTCCTCATATTCTACTTAGAAGTAATTGTTGTTAACTACTCTTAAACTCACTCTTGCAGGATAAACTACCTTGCTTATTGTTGGTATGTATGCCCATAGACAAAGTCATATGATGATTGTAATGGGATACTTTGTAAATGATTTGAATAATAATAAAGGCAATTTCCAATCTATATGTTTAAACTATTTTTGGATTGATGGTGTAACATGATAGATGTCTAAAGATTGTTTTACTCAATGACGTATGCTTTTAGGTTCATGACCTAAATGATGAGATCATATGGATGTTAAGAGTATACATTCTTGTTTAGTCCCTAGTCGGTTGTTATTGTGGAAATAACCATAGACATCAATAACACTGAAGACTAGATTGTGTGTTGGTTGATGACAGAATCTCGTTAGTCATGATATAGTGATATCAAACCAAGCACATAGGTACTTGTTAGAGAACAAGGTATCGGACAGACCCACCGTGAGAGTGACACATGGAACCATGACTTGGTAGTCACAGTCAGCTCTCAAAGTGATGGTGGTGCGTGTGATTCTTAGACCTGAAATCACTACACTCAACACATGTCGTTGGGTACACTTTGACATCATCAAACGCAATCCTGAAACATGGATTGTTATAAAGGTGATGATTGGGTGGCTTTGACACATGGGGCTTTTGAGGGGTGAGTGATAGATATGGGATTTGTCCCTCCTAAGGGAGTTTGATATCCTTGGCCACTTGATGAGTAGGATTGAGAAAGGCATGCACATGCACGTGTGAATCAATATGTGATATTGATGTCATACACATCTCACTCGGTCTACTCTGAGATCAAGGAAATGAATGAACATTGACAGGATGACTATTCCATGCCTTGAGTTCATTCTGGATATCAGTGACAAAGGAATTATACATTCACTGTAACACCATTCACGGATTGTAGGATGAAAGTTGTTCTCCAACTTTCTACTTTCACTTGGGTAGCAATGATGTGTGACTAGGCACCGCTTTTTGCTTGTGAAGTCATAAGTGTTATGGACTTTCACTGCCAACGTGAAATGGACCTGCAGGGTCACACACATAGGATTTAACCTGGAAGAGGAGATTTGTCCACAAGCAATGTTTAGATTGATTACTAAAGGAGTTTAGTAGTTCAATTAAACACTCAATTAATCGATAGCTCAATATCATAATGTTCAAGGTGTTGGACACATTGATTGGAGTATCGGATTGATTGAAATCGCATTTGACAGATTCTGCACAATCTGCATTCCCAACCGATCGGTTCATGTGATGAACCAGTCAGCTGAGGTTGCTGAACCGGTCGGCTCAATTGTTGAACCGATCGGCTCATGCACAGAGTGAAATGACTGGTTCAAGTGTTGAACCTATTGGTTCAACTGGTGCAATCGAGCAACTTGGGAAAGTAGGATTAGTGAGAAATTTCCTTTCGTTTCAATTATCCAATTTGATTGGAAATAGGATTGGTATTCGATACTGATTGGAAACAAAAGAAGGAAAGTCAATCGGGAACCAACCTGGAACCCCAACCGACCGGTTCATGAGTGAACTGATCGGTTCAAGGGTCCCAAATGATCGGTTCAGTGGTGAACCGATCGGTTCAGGTCCCCAACCGACCGGTTCACTTGTGAACCGATCGGTTCAGGTTGCGAGATGGTTGCTTTTTGTGGAAAATCCCGAACCCTTCTACTCCTGATTTTAGTCCCGTATTGCCGGGCACAGAGAACCCTGTCCCATGACCCGCCTATATATAGGGGTATTGGGGGCTTCTCAGAGTACAACTTAGTGCAAGTTGATTGCTCTGCAAAGTTGTCGTTCTCTCTAGTTTTGGTAACCGAGAGAGAGCTCGAGAAAGTGCTTCCCGCAAAGGGAGGTGCAGCAAGGGAAGGACAACTGCAGTTGCAATTGACAGTAAGAGAGTGTGTTGGTGACTAGTACGTCAATAGGAGGGTGTGACTCCTTCCACTTCCTTGTGGGACAAGGAGAGTGGAGTTCCAGGTGGTCCGTGTGGACTACTTCAGAGGCGGGAGGTCACTGCCGCTCAGGAGGACAACTGTCATCCGACAGTCCGGTAGGAGGAGTCATCAGTCTCGGTGTGACCAGGAGCTGCACAGACACCGTCCAAGACCGGAGGTGAAGACCGCGTAAGGCGCGTGGTATTGTCTCCGAGCAAGCCTCGGGACAAGGTATGATTCACAAACCATCTTTCCTATTATATAGATGTTGACGCGATTTCTTTTGTTCTGGGTTTGGGGAGAAAAATATTTGTTTCCACTGCTTCTCTGCCTCCTCAAAAACCCAACAGTGGTATCAGAGCCACGTCAACCTCTCTATATTTTAGGATTATCGATATGATCGATTTTTGTTTGTCGCCTTTATTTATTGCATGCGATGCGAATAATATCGGCTTTATACATGTCGAATCCACATATCCCTAATATTCATATATGATATGTAATATTAATGCACTCGATACGTGTCGTCCTTAAACGAGTTTTGTGGTGGATGTGTAGCATGATTATGGCCTATAAACCCCTATATCTGTGTGTGGTTGTTTGTGTGGTTGCTTGCATCTCGGTCTGCGCACCGATTCCCTTTCTCATATTCCTGATGTAACTCGAAATTATTCAAGAATTATTTTCCTACCTTTGTTCCCCCTGAATGTAACTCGGGGTTTCACAATTCAATTTTAAATAGGATAGATTTTATTTCCTGTTATGTAAAGGAACGGCAGACGAACTGAAGACGATCGGTTCAATGAGTGAACCGATTGGTTGGTGATCCAGACGGCCGGTTTGAGGAACGAGATGAAAGAGTGGCGACCTGAGGAGATGCACGATGACCGGTGAACCGATCGGCTGGAGGCGCCAGTCGATCGGCTGGTGGCACCCGAACAACCTACCTGATGGCGAGCCGATCAGTCATGGAGATGAGTTGATCAAACCCAAAAGGGCAGGCATTGATTTCATCTTGTACGGGTTGCATGTGATGTAGACCTAGATGACCGTGATTCCTCTTGGCTCGAGGAATCACAAATAGGATGGCCATAATCATTGCTTTTTATTGTTTATGCATGTTTTCTGTGGGATATAGCATGTATATGATACTTACTATATATTGTGGTGATTGGATATGTATATGTATAAAAACCAAATCCCTCATTAAATATGAAGTTTTAGATACCTTCCAAATGTGACACACGTGAAAAGCTTGATTGACCAAGTGTGGGCACGCCCTAGCATGGTGCACCGTCTATCTCGTGGAAGCGTGAAGGATGAATGTGTGGGTCTGCCCTAGCAGGGTGCATGTTCATCGTGTTGGCTTTGGGTCAGACTTAACAAGGTGACCTAGATAGGATCTAGCGCCTTGAGGCATGGAGATGATCATTGCAAGGAGTTGCATATGACATCTTTCAAGAGTTGCATATGATGCAATTGGCAAGAGTTGCCTACCTGAGAGATCTGAGTTGTGGGTGACAACCCTAGCTGGTCCATGGCTCAGAGGATTTCAGGATCTTGACCCACTAGAAGATTGTACGCTGCAATCTTCCGAATTGATGGTGAGGGCTATCAATTTGAGTCAAAATAGTGGGAGAGGTAATTAATTAAAGGCCTAATTAACTATCGTCAAATTTTATTCAAATCAAATCAAAAAGGTTTTGACAAATGCAAATTTTCTCTTGTAGAATGGCAAAAGAATCATCTTTTAAAATGGGCAAATTAATTGAGAATAAATTCCATAACTGGTTGAGGACTGTGAGAAGTGTTCTGCACAATCCAGATATACCAGGAGCCTTAGAATCCACTCTATGTACGCTTAATGCCTTGGTGAAGAAGAAAGTAAGTAATGGAGAGAAGTGTTCTCTCACCAAACCAATTTATTCTACATGGAGAGGATGGAAGGAACAATGGAAGAAGAAGTCAGAGATAGAGATCTCTACTTCTGGTGTATATGTGATAGAGATTAACTTTACTACTTCTTCGTCATGGGTACTTGATACCAGATGCGGATCTCACATTTGTTCAAATGTGAAGGATCTTAAGAGAAGTAGGCCTTTGGGAAAAGGTGAGGTTGAACTACGTGTTGCTAATGGGGCAAGAGTTGCCGCCAGTGCCGTAGGAACCTATGAGTTAACTCTACCTAGTGGGCTAATAATAGAGTTGAAGAACTGCTATTATGTACCTGCCATAAATCGGAATATCATTTCCGTCTCTTGTTTGGACAAAGATGGATTTGAATTTCTTATTAAGAATGGAAAGTGTTCCATTTCTAAAGATGGGATCTTTTATGGCAGTGCCCATATGTTTATGGTCTATACTTGATAGACTTCGAGACAAGTGTATACAACGTAAACACCAAAAAGCAAAAACTCAATGACTCAAACAAAACATATCTCTGGCATTGTCGTCTAGGGCACATAAATGAGAAGCGCATTTCTAGACTCCATAAAGATGGTTATCTAGACTCTTTTGATTATGAATCAATAGAGACATGTGAATCTTGTTTGTTGGGCAAGATGACCAAGACTCCCTTTTCAGGTAAAGGTGAGAGAGCTAGTGATCTATTAGGACTCATACATATTGATGTGTGTGGGCCTTTTAGAACTAATGCCAGAAATGGGTGTCAGTACTTCATTACCTTCACTGATTATTTCAGTAGGTATGGCTATGTGTACCTGATGAAACATAAGTAAGAAACCCTTGAAAGGTTCAAGGATTTCATGAATGAAGTACAGAACCAGCTTGGTAAGAGTATTAAGGCACTTCATTCCGATCGAGGTGGAGAATACTTGAGCCAGGAGTTTGAGGACCTTCTGCGAGCCCATGGTATTGTATCACAATGGACTCCGCCTGGAACACCACAACATAATGGTGTGTCTGAAAGAAGGAATCACACATTGTTAGATATGGTGCGATCAATGATGAGTTTTGCTGATCTTCCAATTTCCTTTTGGGGTCATGCTCTTGAAACCACCGTGTTTATGCTTAACCGTGTACCATCTAAATCGGTTCGAAAGACACCATATGAGATATGGTATGGGAAGCGTCCCGATTTGTCTTTTCTGAAGATTTGGGGCTGTGAAGCTTACGTCAAAAAAACGTTTCCTGATAAGCTTGGACCCAAATCCGATAAATGTTATTTTGTTGGATACCCCAAGGAAACGAGGGGATATTACGTATACCACCCTACTGACAACAAAGTGTTTGCTGCCAGGACAGTTGTGTTCCTAGAGAAGGAATTTATTTCCAAAGGAAGCAGTGGGAGGAATATAGAGCTTGAAGAGGTTCAAGCCCAACAAGAAAACATTGAACTAGTAGATGTACGAGAGGAAAATGGAGATTCACAAGGTGTTGTGGAATCTCATTCTCCTCAAGTAACACAAGGACCTCGTAGATCTAGTAGGACTCGCCTTGAACCTGAGAGGTTTGGATACCTTGTAACTCAGGAAGGTGGAGAGTTGATCATAGATGATGATCCAACTACCTATGTAGAGGCTATGGAGGGACCAGATTCTGAGAAATGGCTTGAAGCCATGAGATCCGAGATGGAATCCATGTACTCCAACAAAGTATGGACTTTGGTGGAACCACCCGAAGGGATAAAACCCATAGGGTGCAAGTGGGTCTTCAAGAAAAAGACTGACATGGATGGCAATGTGCAAACTTATAAAGGTAGATTGGTTGCAAAGGGTTTTCGACAAATTCAAGGTGTTGACTATGATGAAACCTTTTCTCCAGTTGCCATGATTAAGTCCATCAGGATCATGCTTGCTATTGCAACCTACTATGACTATGAGATTTGGTAGATGGATGTTAAAACCGCATTCCTTAACGGGAATATTCATGAGGATGTGTACATGACACAGCCTGAAGGTTTTGTAGATCCAAAGAATGCCAATAAAGTCTGTAAACTGCAAAGGTCAATCTATGGATTGAAGCAAGCGTCTCGGAGTTGGAATCTTTGATTTGATGAAGAAGTCAAAGTATTTGGCTTTATTCAAAATGAAGATGAACCTTGTGTGTACAAGAAGGTTAGTGGGAGCTCGACCACATTCCTCATATTGTATGTGGATGACATACTTTTGATGGGGAATGATGTCTTAGCCTTAGAGAAGGTAAAGACTTGGCTTGGGAAAACTTTCTCAATGAAGGACTTAGGAGAAGCATCCTATATTCTAGGAATTAAGATCTATAGAGATAGATCTAGAAGGCTTCTCGGACTAAGTCAGAGCACGTACATTGACAAGGTGCTAAAGCGGTTCAGCATGGAGAACTCAAAGAGAGGCAACGTCCCTATGCTACATGGAGTTACCGTCTCTAGAGCTCAATGTCCCCAATCTTGTGAAGAGAGGGAGCGTATGAATGGGATCCCATATACATCAGCCATCAGATCCATCATGTACGCTATGTTGTGCACACGCCCAGATGTCTCGTATGCTCTCAGCATGATGAGCAGGTACCAGTCAGATCCCGGGGATGCTCACTGGACAGCCGGGAAGAACATCCTCAAGTACTTGCGAAGGACTAAGGATCAGTTTCTTGTGTACGGCGGCGAGGAAGAGCTGGTTGTAAAGGGTTACACCGATGCAAGCTTCCAAATCGATAAAGATGATTACAGATCGCAGTCAGGATTTGTGTTTTGCCTTAATAATGGAGCTGTGAGCTGGAAGAGTTCCAAGCAAGAAACAGTTGCCGATTCTACTACAGAGGCCGAGTATATTGCTACTTCGCATGCAGCAAAGGAGACTGTGTGGATCAGGAAGTTCATTTCTAAACTTGGTGTAGTTCCCAGTAGCTGTGATGCAATTGAGCTTTATTGTGACAATAATGGAGCTATTGCACAAGCTAAGGAGCCCAGATCACATCAGCGGTCCAAGCACATACGGCGGCGCTTCCATCTCATACGAGAGATCGTACAGCAAGGAGATGTGAAGTTTTGCAAAGTACCAACTGAAGACAACATAGATGATCAACTGACTAAGGCCCTTTCTCAGCAGAAGCATGATGGTCATGCTAGGTCATACGGACTGCGTTTCTTTGGTGACTGGCTCTAAGTGCAAGTGGGAGTCTGTTGGTATGTATGCCCATAGAGCAAGTCATATGATGATTGTAATGGGATACTTTGTAAATGATTTGAATAATAATAAAGGCAATTTCCAATCTATATGTTTAAACTATTTCTGAGATGATGGTGTAACATGATAGATGTCTAAAGATTGTTTTACTCAATGACGTATGCTTTTAGGTTCATGACCTAAATGATGAGATCATATGGATGTTAAGAGTATACATTCTTGTTTAGTCCCTAGTCGGTTGTTATTGTGGAAACAACCATAGACATCAATAACACTGATGACTAGATTGTGTGTTGGTTGATGACAGAATCTCATTAGTCAAGATATAGTGATATCAAACCAAGCACATTGGTACTTGTTAGAGAACAAGGTATCGGATAGACCCACCGTGAGAGTGACACATGGAACCATGACTTGGTAGTCACAGTCAGCTCTCACAGTGATGGTGGTGAGTGTGATTCTTAGACCTGAAATCACTACACTCAACACTTGTCGTTGGGTACACTTTGACATCATCAAACGCAATCCTGAAACATGGATTGTTATAAAGGTGATGATTGGGTGGCTTTGACACATGGGGCTTTTGAGGGGTGAGTGATAGATATGGGATTTGTCCCTCCTAAGGGAGTTTGATATCCTTAGCCACTTGATGAGTAGGATTGAGAAAGGCATGTGCCTGCACGTGTGAATCAATATGTGATATTGATGTCATACACATCTCACTCGGTCTACTTTGAGATCAAGGAAATGAATGAACATTGACAGGATGATTGTTCCATGCCTCGAGTTCATTCTGGATATCAGTGACAAAGGAATTATACATTCACTGTAACACCATTCACGGATTGTAGGATGAAAGTTGTTCTCCAACTTTCTACTTTCACTTGGGTAGCAATGATGTGTGACTAGGCACCGCTTTTTGCTTGTGAAGTCATAAGTGTTATGGACTTTCACTACCAACGTGAAATGGACCTGCAGGGTCACACACATAGGATTTAACCTGGAAGAGGAGATTTGTCCACAAGCAATGTTTAGATTGATTACTAAAGGAGTTTAGTACTTCAATTAAACACTCAATTAATTGATAGCTCAATATCATAATGTTCAAGGTGTTGGACGCATTGATTGGAGTATCGGATTGATTGAAATCGCATTTGACAGATTCTGCACAATCTGCATTCCCAACCGATCGGTTCATGTGATGAACCAGTCGGCTGAGGTTCCTGAACCGGTCAGCTCAATTGTTGAACCGATCGGCTCATGCACAGAGTGAAATGACCGGTTCAAGTGTTGAACCGATCGGTTCAACTGGTGCAATCGAGCAACTTGGGAAAGTAGGATTAGTGAGAATTTTCCTTTCGTTTCAATTATCCAATTTGATTGGAAATAGGATTGGTATTCGATACCGATTGGAAACAAAAAAAGGAAAGTCAATCGGGAACCAACCTGGAACCCCAACTGACTGGTTCATGAGTGAACCGATCGGTTCAAGTGTCCCAAATGATCGGTTTAGTGGTGAACCGATCGGTTCAGGTCCCCAACCGACCGGTTCACTTGTGAACCGATGGGTTCAGGTTGCGAGATGGTTGCTTTTTGTGGAAAATCCCGAACCCTTCTACTCCCGCTTTTAGTCCCGTATTGCCGGGCACAGAGAACCCTGTCCCATGACCCGCCTATATATAGGGGTATTGGGGGCTTCTCAGAGTACAACTCAGTGCAAGTTGATTGCTCTGCAAAGTTGTCATTCTCTCTGGTTTTGGTAACCGAGAGAGAGCTCGAGCAAGTGCTTCCCGCAAAGGGAGGTGCAGCAAGGGAAGGACAACTGCAGTTGCAATTGACAGCAGGAGAGTGTGTTGGTGACTAGTACGTCAACAAGAGGGTGCGACTTCTTCCACTTTCTTGTGGGACAAGGAGAGTGGAGTTCCAGGTGGTCCGTGTGGACTACTTCAGAGGTGGGAGGTCACTGCCGCTCAGGAGGACAACTGTCATCCGACAATCCGGTAGGAGGAGGAGGAGTCAGTCCCGGTGCAACCAGGAGCTGCACAGATACCGTCCAAGACCGGAGGTGAAGACCGCGCAAGGCATGTGGTATTGTCGCCGAGCAAGCCTCGGGACAAGGTATGATTCACAAACCATCTTTCCTATTATATAGATGTTGACGCGATTCCTTTTGTTCTGGGTTTGGGGAGAAAATTTTTTGTTTCCGCTGCTTCTCTGCCTCCTCTAAAACCCAACACTTATGTTATTTTCCTTTTCTTAATAAGCTTCTGGAGAAGAGTTATAACTCTCGTTGGGACAATTATTTGTAATTGTCTCACCCCGTAGACTTCACCCTTTTAGGTGGTTGTCGAGGACGAAGGAACCAGCTTGTAGGAGAATAGTACCAGGAGCAGCATCCAGGGCAGAAGTGAACCTCAGGTGGATACTTGGTTGTTCACTCAGTTAGATAGAAAGTCTTATGTCATCTCTGTACACTCAGGTCCCGGGAGAATGATGATCTGAGATTTTGAATTTTGGGAGTCTTGAGAATTTTGTATATGTTTGTATATGTTCACTCAGGAAGTGACCTATCAGAGATGTAAACTGTTTATCATATTTTTATGAAAGGAATCTCATGTTTTCAATATCTTTCCTCAAAAAGTTTTAATTTTTCGTGATTTTTCATATTCTGTCGTTAATCGAATCATTTCCGCTGAGTTTATTTTGTGTTTTGGAGATCAGAGCCCACAATTAAGTGGTATAAGAGCTCTGGGTTCGCTGAGTCTACAGAGACATAGGACTTAGGATGTCGTGTCTATCCCTAGTGTTCCTTCTTATCTAATAGAGTCTTTTGTTCCTCAGGAGAAGAAGATATATAAGGATGTCTGAGCCACATCAGGAATCTGAAGGCGAGAGTAGCGTAGCTACACCTTAAGGTGGTGCAAGGGTTCCAGAGATAGAACAGCCAGTGCCTGAGCCACCTGTACAGCCACCCCTATTTGACCCCGCTGATATGACGAACCCAGCTGTTCAAGCCATGTTCGGGCAGTTCCTGGCTGCCATGACACATATCACTGACCGCATGCCCATGCCTGCACCTAGGGCACCTGCTCAGTATGAGGGCCAGAGTGTCGGGAAGACGTTCGAGCGGCTTTGCAGAGTCAGAGCGACCGAATATTTCGGCACAGCTGACCCCACAGATGTGGACTTGTGGTTAACTGAGCTGGAGAAGGCTTTTAGAATCCTGACCATCCTCGAAGCGGAGAAGGTGAGACATGTTGTCTATCTTCTCAAAGGAAGTGCTAGTCACTGGTGGAACATGGAAGAGCAGAAGAGGCCTGGAGTAGAGGTTTTGTGGGAAAACTTCTGTCGGGAGTTTGTTAACCGATACTTTCCAAAGACCTTTCTGGATGAGAAGATCTCTCAGTTAGAGAGATTGAGACAAGGTATGATGAACGTTAGCGAGTACGAGGCTAAGTTCATGGAGCTACTGCAGTTTTGTCCACACATGGCTGCCACGGAAGAAGAAAGGATCAGGAGGTTTGAGAAGGGTTTGAATGTTGACTTGTCTACCCCCATGTCCACTCTAGAGAACCGGGAGAGATTCTCTACCTTCGTTGAGTCTGTCCAAAGGATAGAAAGGTCAGTAGTCGAGAAGAGGCAAACCCATAAGAGGTATCCGTAGTTCCAGGCGTCTTCATCTTGAGACTTTGAGAAGCCTAGATCCTCTGCACCTAACCCTCTACAACCCAGATCTAGTCCTCAGACTCAGTGGTCCCCACGTAGAGGTAGAGGACGAAGTCTACCGCCACAAGAGACTCACAGTTCGGCATCAGTGTCAGTCACAGGACCCGCTAGGCCACAGCAAGACAGAAGTTGCTACAACTGTGGGAAGGTAGGTCACCTGATGAAGAACTACAGGTCCAGGCCTGTCAGTGTGACACAGCCTCAGATACAGAGTCAACAGGGATCACAGAGAAGGCAGTTCCAGGGAGCATCTAGGGGACGTGGACAAGTGTCCCAAGCCGGATCATCAACACCAACCCAACCTCAGGCGACAGCGAGGTTCTATGCTATGAACCCACTAGATGCAGTGGTCAATCACGGGTTGTGGCAGGTCAGATGGAACTTTTATATTCTTATATGTCTAAATCATGTGTTGTATCTGTTTTGATTGACCCGGGTGCTACGCACTCCTTTATCACTCGAAGAGTGATTCATTACCGTAATATGACAGTCATTCATAGGGCAAATAGCTTGTTGCTTGAGACTCCATTAAGCGGGTCCGCTGTGTTGCAGGAGGTATGCTCACTCTGCGTCCTTTTCTTTTCTCATCATCGCATTAGAGTGGACCTTATACCACTTGATATGCAAGGATTTGATATAATCCTTGGGATGGATACCTTGGAAAGGTATAGAGTTGTCTTGGATTGTGAATCCAAGCAAGCTGTGTTTGCTGATGATAGAAACACATGGATCTTTCAAGGAGAGAGAAAGATTCTGCCCACCTGTCTTGTGTCAGCTTTGGTTGCTGAGAAGTTGATGAGGCAAGGATGTCATGCATTCATAGCCCATGTGGTAGATACTACCATGGAGAGCCCCACCCCTTGCTGAAAGTTCCTGTTGTCAGGGAATTTGAAGATGTATTCCCTGAAGAACTTCTTAGTGTACCGCCACCTCAGGAAATTGTTTTCGAAATCAATTTGATCCCAGGTACACAACCCATAGCCCAGACACCGTATCGGATGGCGCCTGCTGAGATGGCAGAACTCAAGAAATAGCTTCAAGAGTTTCTCGAGAAGGGTTTCATCCAACCAAGCACTTCACCTTGGGGTGCTCCGGTCTTGTTTTTGAAAAAGAAAGATGGATCATTGTGTTTATGCATTGACTACATACAACTTAATAAAGTAACAATAAAGAATAAGTACCCTCTGCCGAGGATTGATGATCTCTTCGACCAGTTACATGGTGCGTCCGTCTTCTCGAAGATAGACTTGAGGTCTGGTTATCATCAACTCCGTATTAAGGACATTGACATACCCAAGTCTGCCTTAGAACAAGGTATGGTCACTATGAGTTCACAGTTATGCCGTTTGGACTAACTAATGCACCAGCTGCATTCATGGAACTCATGAATAGAATCTTCTGACCCTTTCTCGATCAGTGCATTGTCGTCTTCATAGATGACATTCTGATATATAGTAGGGATGCTCAGCAGCATGAACAACACCTTCGCCAAGCTTTGACCCTGCTAAGAGAAAATAAGTTATATGCTAAGTTTAATAAGTTTGAGTTTTGGCTGCCAGAGGTGTCTTTCCTTGCACATGTGATATGTGCCTCGGGAATTCATGTTGACCCTAAGAAGGTAGAATTTGTTCTATAGTGGGAACAACCGAAGACACCGACAGAGGTTCGGAGTTTCTTGGGGTTAGCCGGCTATTACCGGAGGTTCATTAAGAACTTCAGTTCCATAGCCCTACCCTTGACGAAGTTGACCCGGAAGGATGCTCCCTTTATTTGGAGTGATAAGTGCCAGCAGTCGTTTCAGCTGTTGAAGGAGAGGTTGACAAGTGCACCTGTACTTGTGCTGCCCGAGCAAGGCAAGGGATATGTAGTGTTTTGTGATGCCTCCAAGAATGGACTCGGGTGTGTGATGATGCAGGATAAGTAAGTGATTTCTTTTGCTTCTCGACAGCTTAAGAAACACGAGGAGAACTACCTGACACACGACCTGGAGTTAGAAGTTGTAGTTCATGCCTTGAAGATCTGGAGACATTATCTCTATGGAGAGACGTTCCAGATTTTCACACACCATAAGAATCTTAAGTACATCTTCTCACAGCATGAACTTAACATGAGGCAGCGTCGTTGGATGGAGTTAATCAAGGACTATGATTGTATGATAGATTACCATCTAGGCAAGGCCAACATAGTTGTTGATGCTCTAAGTAGGAAGTCAGCAACACCATCCTCTGATAGGGCACAACTAAACTCTCTGGTATGCCCTAGGAGAGATATGCTTATCTCTTTAAGACAAGACAATGTACAGTTGAGGGTGTCGTGGATTTCTGGGTTGTTGGCGGAGATGCATATCAAACCTACCCTAAGGGAGCAGATTAGAGAGGCACAGCTAGTTGATGTTGCGGTTCAGGAGATCAGATTGGAGTATGGAGAGGTGAAGGGAGATGGTTTCCATGACTCAGATGACCATGTGACATGTTATCATGGTAGGATGATAGTACCGGATGTGGATAACTTGAGGAAATTAGTCCTGGAGGAAGCTCATTCTTCGATGTATGCCATGCATCCCGGAAGCACCAAGATGTATCAAAACTTAAAAGATATGTATTGGTGGCCTGGGATGAAGAAGGATGTGGCTGAGTTTGTTCTGAGGTGTCTTGTGTGTCAGCAAGTGAAAGATGAGCACCAGAAGCCTGCAAGAATGATGCAAACTTTACCCATACCACAATGGAAGTGGGACCATGTGACCATGGACTTTGTTGTTGGCCTACCCAGGACAAGCAAAGGACATGATTCCATCTGGGTAATCGTTGATAGGTTGACAAAGACAGCGCATTTTCTGTCTGTCAAGACAACCTATTCTGCTGAGAAGTTGGCACAGTTGTATGTTTGGGAGATAGTTCGTCTGCATGGAGTTCTTGTCACCATAGTATCTGACAGAGGTCCCCAGTTTACGAGTCGATTTTGGGAGCGACTGCACAGAGCTCTAGGCACCCAGTTGAGGTTTAGTACAACTTTTCACCCACAAACTGATGGGCAATCGGAGAGGACTATACAGACTTTGGAGGACTTGTTGAGAGCATGTGTTCTCCAGTTTACCAGAAGTTGGGACCTACACTTGAGCTTGATAGAGTTTTCCTATAACAATAGCTATCAGCATAGCATTGACATGGCACCTTATGAAGCTTTTTATGGCAGACGTTGTAGATCACCAGTGTGCTGGTATGAAACTGGTGAATATCAGTTGTTAGGCCATGAACTGGTGCAGCAAACTACAGAGAAGATCAAAGTAATTCAACAACAGATTAAGGCTGCACAGGATAGACAGAAGTCATATGCCGATAAACGTCGTAGACCGTTAGAGTTCCGGGTTGGTGACATGGTGTATCTCAAAGTTTCACCTTGGAAAGGAGTTCTGAGGTTTGGAAATAAAGGGAAGTTAGCTCCTCATTTTATGGGGCCTTACCCAATCATTGAACGGGTTGGAAAGGTAGCCTATAGACTAGAGTTACCCCCAGAGCTGCAAAAGTTACACCCTGTGTTTCACATTTCCATGTTGAGGAAATGTCACCCGGATACCGAGTCAGTTCTACAACCTATGGAGGTAGAATTGAATGATGGTATAACCTATGAGGAAGGACCAGAGTCGATCCTTGATAACGGAGTTAAAAAGCTAAAGAAGAAAGATATAAGCCTTGTGAAAGTGCTCTGGAATCATCATGGTGCGAAAGAAGCCACCTGGGAACTAGAGGAGGAAATACCCTGCTCTTTTCTCTTAATACATCTTATCGATTTTGGGGACGAAATCCTTGTAAGGGGTGGATGATTTGTAACATCCCTGACCTGGATTTTGAGATAACCCTAGGAGTTTTGCATAAATATGTAATTAAATGCTTGTGATTAACTTCTGGCATGTAATTAAGTTCCTAAGGAACATACAATCCCAATTTTGTCCTTTTTAAACAATGTTTTAGTAATGTTTTGTTATGCAGGGACCTATGTGCAAATTACCCAGTTAAAGGGTTATCTTGCAAATTTCACATGTTGAGATGTTCGTCTGATGATGAGACATCATATGGATGAATATGATGAGGTATGATGGATTCACCAAGCTTGAGCATCAAGATGCAGCTTGTGGAGCAATCCTTGTGCTTAAAACCCTAATTTTGGTGTAAAGTGCAATTTACCCAAAATGTGGGGGTGTCACTTGTAAAGTGCATCCTCTAGAGTATCTTTTGTGACCCTTGATATCATTTAGAGTTGAAATGACTAAAAAGGGTGCTTCAATCAATTAAGCAGATAAGATAAATAACCCTTGTAGTAGAATCACCAAGTTATAGGTAAAGAAACCCTTATATGTGTACCTTAGTGATAGGATGGCTTTCCTTGACATTGGACCTTTTTTTTTAATAAGATGCTCACCTAGAGAAGGAAGAGGGGCGTGCAAGAAAGAAAGGAGGGACCTAGATGAGAAATGGAGAAAACTAGAGGTCTTTGTGAAGAACTAGCCCAAGCTATATATAAACCACCCCCCCTTGCAACCAAGTGAACGTTCCCCTCACTCTTTGTTTTGCAAACTTTGTTTGGTCCGTCCAAGGCAGAAGCTTGGGAGCTATAGGAGAGCACCATTATGTTCGTAGGTAAGGGATACCATCTTCTAAGCTCGGTTTCATGGAGGAAAGTGAATTACAAGGTTGGTTTCATGGTTATCTCACTAGGGTTTCTTGTTCTAGCCGATCTTCCTCAACCTTTACTTGGAGAAAGTCTTTGGCCGACCAAGTGGAGCTCAAGGTTCCATTAAAGACTTGAGAGCTTGGAGCTTGGAGTTCTAGGAACGACCATAATGCAGATTTTATATCTCTAAACCTCTTGCTTTCATAATGCATATACTTGTTCATACTTGTAGTAGTTAGTTCTTCTTCTTCCCCAACCATCCATGCCTTCTTGCAAGCAAATCCATGGAGAAGCCAACCTGTCTTGAGGTTGAAGTCATTGGGCGTGAATACCTAGGTGACTTTACCAAATGACCTTGGACCATTTGGTCCAAACGGTTTGCAAACCGATTGAAATCAAACGGTCTTACAACCGTTTGATTTCATGCGGTCTTGCAAGACCGTTTGGAATCAAACGGTCTCAAGACCATTTGGTAGAGTTGACCAAGGGAAGACCATTTGGAGGTATATTGTACACATGTTGACTTAAAAATCTACAAAGAATTGAAGCCTAATTGCAAACCAACCACAAGTTGAAGGCACCTCAACCCTCTAAACCCTAATAGGTTGAAATTGTTGTTTTCAATTACCACTTTTCGTGAACTTTGGGTTGAAGGGCCCAAACGGTCTGAAGACTGTTTGGGGGTTCACTCAAATGGTCTCAAGACCGTTTGGTGACAACCCAAGACCGTTTGGAGGTCTAGGGTTAAGGAAATTTGATCAATTGAGGGTCCAATCACAGTAGGTTGATGAATTGAATAAAAGTGTTGATTTTTAGACTTAATTAGGGTCCAACCCGCATCAACTTGACCTAGATTTTGGTGGAACCTTGGGCAAACGGTCTCAAGACCATTTGGAGGGTGTCCAAACAGTCTCAAGACCGTTTGGGCCAAGTTTGGGCCCAATTGAGTGCCAATTAATGGGTTCAACTCCAATTAGACTCACAATTATAGATGTTGATGGTTAATTGCCCATAAACCCTAATTCAATCGGTTTCAACCCCAATTGGTTAGCAATTGAGGGTCAATTGAATATGCAATTAGTTGAGGATAACCCTAAGTAACTCAATTGACAAGTGATTAGCAACAATGTGGTCAATTGGAGGCTTCAACATGGAAAACCCTAATCGATTACAACCTTGGGTGCAATTTGGAGGTCCATCTGATTTTGTGCCCATTTGGACCAAACAGTCTCAAGACCGTTTGGGACGAAACGGTCTCAAGACCGTTTGGTTCCAAACGGTCTCAGGACCGTTTGGGCTCAAACGACCTCAAGGTCGTTTGGATCCAATCGATCTCAAGGTCGATCCATTTCAAACGTTTTCAAAGTCAACACATCCAAACGATCAACGCATCCATGCGGTCTTGGTGACCATGTGGCCTTGGTGACCATACGATCTTGAGGCCAAAGTGTCCAAACGGTCAACACCCCCAAACGGTCTCAAGACCGTTTGGAGGTTGAGAGGTGAAACCGTTTGGAGACTTTTAGGGCTGTTTTTGCTTAATGGTTTGAAGGTGTAATTGGTTCAATGGTGGTCTAATCTAAACCCTAATGGTACCCTAAGACATTAAGGGGTTAAGTGACTAATAGATTGAAGCATGTGGTGGTTGAAGGCACACTTTACCAATATGCTCTTGAAGGGTTCAAATAGGTGATACACTTAATCAACCAAACCCTAATTACTTGATAGTGGTGGATTGACTTATGTTAATCAAAATTGATTGGACCTAACCTAACCTAGAGTGACGTAGTCACCACCTATTAGTGA
Source organism: Alisma plantago-aquatica (assembly GCA_963693085.1). Taxonomy (NCBI): domain Eukaryota; kingdom Viridiplantae; phylum Streptophyta; class Magnoliopsida; order Alismatales; family Alismataceae; genus Alisma; species Alisma plantago-aquatica. The sequence continues at coordinate 1,065,278,139 of OY856412.1, read as the reverse complement.
GAGGAGAGAGAAGGTCCCATGTATAAGTCGAAATTCAAGTAAAATACTTGCAATGTACATGAATGTGCCCGATTAGGGTATGATCCATTTATGTGAGATCATGAAAACCCTAATTATGATAATTGATGAATCCTAACCTAATTTGAAGACATCAAGGAGGATAACCTCATACATGGTAATGCCATGAGCCCAATTCTTTATGAAGTGAATAGTAAACCCTAATTCTAGGGTTGTGACATGCTGAATGAATAGTAAACCCTAATTCTAGGGTTGTGACATGCTGAATGAATAGTAAACCCTAATTGGGGATGATGCAATGAATGTTATTTCTGCTTTATAATTATTTTTCTGGAGATAGATTGTTTACTGTTATTTGTGAATTGACCATGCAGGTTCCTATAAGAGGTAATCATGACCAAGTGAGGGTTATGACACTATATTCATCAAACACATGTTTAAGCTTTGTGAACAGTGATATATGCATAATTTCCTGAGTCAAATGGCACACATGGGAATGATGGGCTGTGAGAGCCATGAGTAATATCAGGGTCATGTTAACTAAATGACCAGTGATGATTTGACATCCTGTTGATAGTTGATGTGAACTGAACTTGGTACATGTAGTGTTCTTCTATCATTATATGTTTGGTAGTTAATTGCTTGGAAACCTATTTGATGATAAAACAATACTAAAATGTACCTAACTAATCAAGTATAACCATATCATGTAGAGCCCTGATCATAGATCCATCATTGTCAGGTGTTAAATGATGGTGAAACAAGTTTTCCTAAGGGAACTCCTGGAACGCATACTTTTGAGTATGTTGGGTTATGGACGTGCATATACTTACGTCTTGGTGTAGGGGTTGATGTGGACATATCATAATCCATCAGCACTACACTATGTGTTTAGGCCGGGTTGATGTAACACTAATCACCCGAGGAATCTGTCATGACACATCGATGAAGATAAACATGAAATCTTTCTATGGTGAAGAGAGTACAGAATGCCATTGTGACTCTAATAGCGAAGGACCAGAATACCCTGGTGAGCTATTGTAGCAGAGACACTAGATGTCCTGCATGTTGAGCCTCAACCTGACTGAGGAAGTTGAAGGTCATGAGAATCTGGCTCTTTCGATGACCTAGTATGATACCGAGGCGACTTATTAGTGATCTGTTGGAGTATGAGTGGTATACCTCATCTCCACAGGGCATAATGTTGTATGTAAAATGTAATCAGCCGAGTAGCATACCTGCTTAGGTTGAACCACGAGAAACAATGCTTGATATTACATTGTTTACAATGTTTCTGTTAAAATATTTATATTGCATGTTCCTCATATTCTACTTAGAATTAATTGTTGTTAACTACTCTTAAACTCGCTCTTGCAGGATAAACTACCTTGGTTATGTTATTTCTCTTTTCTTAATAAGCTTCTGGCGAAGAGTTATAACTCTCGCTGGGACAATTATTTTTAATTGTCTCACCCCGTTGACTTCACCCTTTTAGGTGGTCGTTGAGGACGAAGGAACCATCCTGCAGGAGAACAGTACCAGGAGCAGCATCCGGGGAAGCAGTGAACCTCAAGTGGATACCTGGTTGTTCAGTCAGTTAGATAGAAAGTATTATGTCGTCTCTATACACTCAGGTCCTGGGAGCATGATGATCTGAGATTTTGAATTTTGGGAGTCTTGAGAATTTTGTATATGTTTGTATATGTTCACTCAGGAAGTAACCTATCAGAGATGTAAACTTTTTATCGTACTTTTATGAAAAAAAACTCATGTTTTCAATATCTTTCCTCGAAAAGTTTTAATTTTTCATGATTTTTCACACTCTGTCATTAATCGAATCATTTCCGCTGAGTTTATTTCGTGTTTTGGAGATCAGAGCCCACACCTGAGAGCCTATCATGGGATGATTGGTGGGATACATTAAGATTGATTTGATAAACATAAAAGGCAAGCTTCCAATTCTTTTTGGTTCAGTCATATGAGATAGTGATAGAACAGATTGAATGTCTAGAGAATGACAATACTCAATGATGTATGCCTTCAGGTTTAGGACCTGAATGATGAGATCATACGGATGCTAAGAGTTTGTACATTCTTGTTATGTCCCTAGTCGGATGTCATTGTGGAAGGTAGATAGACAGCAATGACACACAAGACTAGATTGTGGTGTTGGTTGATGACTGAATCTCATTATTCATGATATAGAGATATCAAACCAAACACATAGGTACTTGTTAGAGAACAAGTGTACCGGACACACCCACCATGAGTTTGACACATGGAACCATGACATGGTAGTCACAGTCAGTACTCACAGTGATGGTGGTGAGTGTGATTCTTTGACCTGAAATCACTACACTCAACACATGTCGTTGGGCACACTTTGACATCATCAAACGCAATCCTGAAACATGGGTTGTTATAAAGGTTGTGATTGGGTGGCTTTGACACATGGGGCTTTTGAGGGGTGAGTGATAGATATGGGATTTGTCCCTCCTGAGGGAGTATGATGTCCATGTCCACTTGATGAGTAGGATTGAGAATGGTGTGCACGCATGTATGAATCAGTATTTGATATTGGTGTCATACATATCTCTTCCAATCTACTCTGAGATCAAGAAAGTGAATGAACGTTGACAGGATGACTGTTCCATGCCTCGAGTTCATTCGGGATATCAATGAAAAAGGAATTATACATTAACTATAACACCATTCATGGATTGTAGGATTGAAAATTGTTCTCAAACTTTCTACTTTCACTTCGGTAGCACTGATGTGTGACTAGGCACCGCTCTTTTCTTGTGAAGTCATAAGTGTTATGGACTTTCACTGCCAACGTGAAATGGACCGGCAGGGTCACACACATAGGATTTAACCTGGAAGAGGAGTTTTGTCCACAAACAATGTTTAGATTGATCACTAAAGGAGTTTAATAGTTCAATTAAACACTCAATCAATAGTTAGCTCAGTATCATAATGTTCAAGGTGTTGGACTGATTGATTAGAGTATCGGATTGATTGAAACTGCAATTGACTGATTCTGTACAGTCTGCACTCCCAACCGATCGGCTCATGTGATGAACTGATCAGCTGAGCTTGTTGAACCGATTGACTCAGGTGGTGAGTCGATCGGCTCCAGGACATGGTGAAACGATTTCTTCAAGTGTTGAAACGGTCAATTCAACTGGTGCAACCGAGCAAGTTGGGAAAGTAGGATTGGTGAGAAATTTCCTTTCGTTTCACTAGCCCAATTTGATTGGAACAAGGATTGGTATTTGAGACCAATTAGAAATAAAAGATAGAAAGTCAATCGGGAACTGACTAGGACCATGAACCGACCGGTTCAGATGTGAACTGACCGGTTGAGGTGTCCCAACCGATCGGTTGAGGTGTCAACCGACCGGCTCAGGTCCCCAACCGACCGTTTCAGAAATGAAACGATTGGTTCATGTTGCGCAGTTGGTTGTTTTTGTGGAAAATCTCGAACCCTTCTACTCCTGCTTTAGTCCCGCATTGCCCGGGATAGAGAACCCTGTCCCATGACCCTCCCATATATATAGGGGTATTGGGGGCTTCTCAAAGAACAACACATTGCAACCAGTTTCTCTGTAAAGTTGTCATTCTCTCTGGTTTTGGTAATCGAAAGAGAGCCCGAGCAAGTGCTACCCGATAAGGGAGGCACAGTAAGGGAAAGACAACTGCAGAAAGCGACTGGTGGCAGGAGAGTGTGTTAGTGACTAGTACGCTTATAGGAGGGTGTGACTCCTTCCAATTCCTTGTGGGACAAGGAGATTGGAGTTCCAGGTGGTCCATGTGGACTACTTCAGAGGCGGGAGATTTCTGCCGCTCGGAGGATAGCTGTCAATCCCGATAGTCCTGGTGAGACCAGGAGTCGTCAGTCCCGGTGGGACCAGGAGCTGCACAGACACCATCAAAGACCGGAGGTGAAGATTGCGCAAGCCGCGAGGTATTGTCTCCGAGCAAGCCTCGGGACAAGGTATGATTCCACAAACCATCCTTTCCTATTGTATAGATGTTGACGTGTTTCCTTGTTCTGGGTTTGGGGAGGAAAATTTTTTGTTTCCGCTGCCTTCTCTCCCTCCCCTAAAACCCAACACGAACTTTCTTCAACATTACATCTTGATTAAAATCTCTTACATCCTTAATACACAATCCACATTTATCTCTTCTAGATGTGAGCTTTTTCCAGGATATGAGGGGCAATTTCTTTTCTTCTATGTTACCTAACCAGATGAAGTGTTAAACATATCAGTTGATGTTGTCATAGAGTGTTGGGGACAGTGAGACGGTCTTCATAAAAAATGTTGGGATTGTCTGCAAGATAGCCTTTTCTAGAGTGATGCATACTGCCAAGGATAGATACTTCAAGGTCCAGCTATTCATTCTAGCTTTCATGGTGTCAGGAATGTGAGAATGGGTTGCCTTATTGATATGGTGATGGAGGATCAACACACCTATGTAATTCTGATGGTATTTAGTATGTGTGATGCCTAGCTTCCTCAATATGATTCAGTTATCTCTACTTGTGACATTAGCGTAGAAGAAACACTTCGACTTTGCATTGGAGATTTGTTGGGATGAAACTTCTGAGAAATTGTCCATTATCTTCCTCAATAGTAGCTTGGGAAGTAGAAGCTTCTGCCGTTAGTAAGAGATTGTCTGCAAAACATATACATGTAAGTGTGAGCCATCCCTTATTCATAACACTCGGTTTCCAAGAACCTTATTCTGCCTCAACATGTATAGCCTGGCTCAGCCTTTCCGCATAGAGAACAAAGACATACAGGCTTATAGGGTCACCTTGATAGAATCCCTATGAAACTTTAAAAGATGGACGAGCCCTACCTTCCCATAGGATGGATGTTTCTCTTTGTGTAATGACCTTCATGATGATTCCAATGATTCTAAAGGGTAGGCCAACTTTATGGAGCGTGTCCCTAATTAAGTTCCATCCCATGGAATCAAAAGCTTTAGATAGGTCAATTTTAATTCCCATCCATTTCGTTTTTCCTTTTTTATGCCTCATGGAGTGAACCACCTCTTGAACCAAGAGGATATTGTCTCCACCTCTTTGGCTTGGAATGAAGCTAGATTGGGTAGGAGAAATCCAATCATTTTGCAGGGGTTTCAGCCTTTCAACTAGAATCTTTAAGACCAGCTTGAAGATAGATTTGTTTAGAGAGATTGGCTGGAAGTCACTACACTATTTAGGGTCTTCCACTTATGGTATGAGAACCATATTAGAGTTTGCAAGATTCCTATAAAATTTTCCCTGATTGAATATGGTAGTGATTGTTTAAATAATAGAAGGAACTATATGTTTTTGGTGATGTTGACGGAATCAATTGTAAACACCATCCGAGCCAGGTGCCTTAGTCATGGCCATCAATAAGATGATTTTTTGGATCTCTTCACGGACAGGAGTAATATGCATATCAAGAAGGTTTTCCCGTAGAGTGGACAACATACCTCGGTACTCCCTGATGTGGTTGGGATTGCTTTAGGTTTGGGTAGACATAAGCTCCTTGAAATAATTCCTCAGTAGCTATTGGACTTCCTCATAGGATGTAATCCATTCATTGGAGCTATTCTTGAGGCAGGATAATTTAATTTTTGTGCCATCAGGACTTTATGCAGCTGTTGAAGAATTTAAAGTTGCAATCACCTAGCCTGAGCCAGTTGATATGGGCCTTCTTCTTGAGGTCTGCCTCTTGTTTGGTTGATATGTGTTGGAACTCCTCTTGCAGCTTGATGACTTTGAGTTCATTAGGGAAACTGCCAATGGAGGTCGCAGCCTTTTGGGCAGTGTTTAGAGCATTAAGAAGTTTGGCTTTGATTTTTCTATTCTTGTTAGAATAGGTTGCATTCCATTTAAGTGTAGGCTTTTGAAACTTCCCCAGAGCATCAATGAAGTGCTTAGAGTTATCTGAAGAATGATGAAGGTGATTTTGGGAAGTAGGTAGAAGATTCCAGCTAGCCTTCGTCCTGAAATGAACAAAACGACGAGATTTCTCCTTTCTATTGATAACAAGGAGAGGGTTACAGTCAGAATAGATATGAGGCAATATAAAAATACATGAGTCACTAGAAAGATCGTGCCATGACTCGTTAGCAATAAGCCTATCTAGATGTTCATGCAGGTTCCCTCTTTAAAAGGTAAAGAACTATCAATCTGCCTTTATGGGTGCAAGTCCCTTGGTCATTAGCAAATTATTGAAATTGACACAGGAGTTGTGATCAAAGTATTTTCCTCCTTACTTATGAAAAATATAAAGCATTGTATTAAAGTATCCAAGTACCGCCCAAGGACCGTAGCATTAGAGGATATAGCTTGAAGATGATTCCATAGAAAGTTTCTTTTAGTGGGATAAGAACTAACATAGATGATTGTCAAATGCCATCTTTGATTCACTTGGCTATGAATGAACTGATATTGGTTGAGTATGATGTCGATGTTGCACTGATGGTCATCCCATATGTACCAAATACCAGCTGAGAACCCAATTGTTTCAACTTGATATGACGAGGTGAAAACAATTTGAGAGATGATGGATTGTGTTGTATCCTGTTGCATCTAAACTCAAGGATGGCCATAGCATGTAGGTTATTAGAGCTTTTATGAAATTTGAGATAATTGATTTTATCTTAGGAGTATGCTCCTTGTATATTCTAACAGAATAGATTCATTATAGCTGACGCTCAAGAGATAGTGATAGGGTCGCCATTATCGCCGACCATCAGCTCTTACTGGGTCTCCATGTCCCTACTGCCATCTTAATTGAAGTCAAGTACTTTCTTTGCTGAGGTATCTTTATCAACATTGATAACATTAACATAATAATTAGCTCTTTTACCTTTCTTCCAAACCAAATCAGGACTCAATTTAATATGTCGGTAGATGATTCTATGGTCACATAGTTGTACTCCTTCATTGTTATCATTAATAACGATGAAGGCTAGTATATCGTTCAATGAACTGAAGGGGTTGATAAACATCAAGTATGATTGACGTCCCTTTGTAGTCTCATCCTCAATGAGGTGCACATATGTCTCTTTTTTAGTTGTGCCTTGGGCACTAGAGGGGGGATTCTCTGGAGGTGAATTTGCGGTGATAGAAGCACTCACTTCTGCCTTTTTTTATCTTCTCTAGTTCTTACTAGGTACCTCTTAGAAGCCATTAGTTTTGTTGGACCTAAGGGCTCTAGAGGGGGGTGAGTAGAACTAAAAAATTTATCACAAAATAGATTAGACCTTCAAATTATATTAAGTTTGAGGCAATAGCTTAATTGCAATTTCAAGTCCTATCTAACAAGCATATCAAGGATGACAAAGACTGATTACAAGCACTTGAAAATGGGGTGTAGAGTGGTTCCACACTTCAAACTAGAAATGAGTCAGTCTACTACCTAGAGAGGTCAACCTCTAAGACTTTGCAAGTTCTTTTCTCTATATTATCAACAAAGATATTTACAACATAAGACCACCAAAGGACTTACCCATCCAAACACAAGGAGATCTCCACCTTACCAATGGGGTTACCCACTTAGCTTGAGTATTCAACCTTCACCAAAGTCTTGCCCACTCAAGCTCAAGTCTTCCGCCTTTAAGGACTTTGCTTCTCCTCTTGGATCTTTATCCTTTGCCTTCTCCTTCAGATGGATAAGATCACCACCTCTTCATCAACCTTAAAGAGGAACAGCTACAACTCCTTCTTCACTCAATGGAGCTTGCTTCACCTTTTCTTCATGTTGGAAGGGGATAGGGAAGTAGTGGAAGATTGAGAGATTTACATGCAAAAATGTTGATCTCTCTTACAATAAGCCTAACTCACTCACAAATCATGAAATGAAGTGTAAACTAGAGAGAGAAAGGGGCTCATGGAGTAGTAGCACACTCAACTATAGCAAGGACCTTGAATGTATTGAAAGAGCAAACTTGGAATGAACTCTAAGGGGTCCTATTTATAGCTGGGGTTCTCGGGGAACACTTAGGGCCAAAAAATAGTCATTTTTCTCAAAGCAACAAATCTATTTTCACCCCAAATAAGTCACCAATGGTTATAATCACTTTTTCTACATTTTCCATACAGTGCATTTGGTCGAGTTTCAATAAAGATAACTCGACAGATCAACCAAAAAACAAACCTAATTTTCAAACTATCGGTGGAGTTTGTTCTAGGGAACTCGACCGATCAGTCAAAATCAAATTTTCTCAGTGAGTCGGTTGGTCAAATTTTGTGAATGCACAACTTGATCGATCAGACCTCTTCAGAATATCAACCATATGATCGGTCAAGATTGTAACTCGACAGATCAACAGTCTGTGATTGATTTTCTAAATTGGCTATAAAGTGATTAAAACTTGGTATTAAGTGTCCCACATATTTTTCTCATCTCAGTTACTAGTCATATCATCAATACAAGTGATTACAAAATTCTTCTAAGGTTGTTTGACATGATTTCCTAATTAGCACACACTCACATTGCATTTGACTTGAACTTGGACAAGCTAGGGCTTCTACAATTTGATCCCTTTCATGTACCGAAAACCTGAAATCAATCTTGAACAAATATATTAGATACATATGAATGGAATGGTTAAGCCATTATCAAAAAATGGACAATGTATAACCTCTAGGTCAACATTCTCCTCCTTTTTGACAATCACAAACCATTCCTCAACCATATTGAAAAGGATATTGAAATTATACTTTTGCCTTGTGAATTGGAAGGGGATTCAAGATTTGAACAATGTCAATTGCTCCCCCTCAATCTATGCTTACTTTACCTGCATAGTTAGTCTATCTACATAAAGCAATATAACGCATGCATACTATATGGTCCTTTAGCAAGTCACATGATAAAGAATATAATGAACAAGAAAATGATCACATAGGCAATAAAATCAATATAGTTGAGCTTCAAAACATTGAATTTCTATCCCCCTTTTCACATTATCAAAAAGTAAGGGGGGTAGAAGAGAAGAAAAATATGTCTTCTCCAAGTAAAACAAAGCATATATTCAATACATGCAATCTCAAAACATACATCAAATAGAGACGAGAGAAACAAACACGATAAGTCATAATCAAAATATGGTGAAACATGGCACCAACTCATAAGATATAAAAGATCAAGGAGTAAAAGTGCACATAATTAAGATTACAACTCAGAATGCAAGTTCGCATAAGACAACTACAAGTCAAAATCTATGAAAGCTAAAGATAAAAATAGTACATCTCAAATCATGTGCCCATATGTTTCTAATACAAAATAGCCTAGAAAGATATATACAATCAGAAAACTAGACCAAAATTAAAGAACATCTAGACGTCTAAGCTATCTATATCCCCAAAATCATCATCCTCAGCATTAGGCTCGTAGTCATCATCTCTGTCTGAAGGAGCAGCATCATCGCCTTCATCACCAGAGTCACCAACAGAACCACCAGAGCCATCTCCATCATCAGAGGCAACACCATCATCCTCACCATCACCATCATCCTCATCAACATTGACAGTCAACATAAGGGCCAAAGCAACGACTGGGCCAACGAGCATTCTTCTCATCCCAATACATACCAAGAGCATAGAGATCATTGGCCTGTGGAAAGGAAGGAGCATACTTGCCAAGATTGGCAAGTAGAGTGGCTAAGGGGTCAGCAGGTAGAGGTAGGATGATTGGAGTAGGTCAACCAAAAGCATAGGGTGTGGGAGAAGCAACAGAAGGTGCATGTGGAGGGGCAGGGTAAAAATGATTATATGCATAGGATTCATAATCACTTCCTAGGTAAGGTTGGTAGGTAGGGTATGGGTGTGCATAGGACATGTACATGTTTGACATGATGGTACATAAATCCTGATGCAGGTGCTCCTAGACTTGGAGGTTGTATGCCTGTTGGTGTATCATATAACGCATGAGGGCTTCATTGGACACACAGAACGAGGCACGGCTAGGTCACGTAGGATGAGGAGGTAGAGGTTCTCGGGTGGAGATAGATGTAGGTGCAGATGAGGCAGAGGCAGAGGGTGAGGCACCAGGTGTGGTGGAGGAAAGGATAGGCACAGACTTATGGGTAGTGATCTCACTGATACGCACTCCCTTCCAGGCAGGTCTGTAATGAAAGTCATGAAAGGAGAAATTTCTCATTGGCAAACTGGAAAAGACCACATATCAAGGCAGGGTATGGAGGATGGATGCCACGGGTATTCTTTCCTGAGTCAAAGAAAGTCATTTGGTGGAGGATGTATCTAGACCACTTTAGTCTGACATTCTTTAGATTTAGTACACTATCATCGTAGTGTTCTCTACAATATCTGTTTGATTTTTCTTTGGATGGATGTTGTAGTTGACCACTAGGGCAAGTATATGCTTCTTGAGATCTAATACGCTTCTTGAGATCTAAGGAAGAGGAAGGTAGGGTGCTCTTCTTCTTATAGGAAACCTGAGGTTTTTTCAAGTAATGATGGATGTCAGGAAGGGTGATATCGTATTACTTGTAGAAACACTCGGGTTCAAGAAGGTCAAAATACTCACCATAATCTGGATTCCAGGAGTCATTCTCATCAACACCTGACAAAAAGATGTCCAGGATATCCTCTGAGACTTGGAACTTCTTCCCAGCTATCATTGACGTAAGGATAACTTGAGTATTAGAGGAGGTACAAGGGTGTCGTAATTTCAACGCAAGTTTGCATAGAATTCCTGAACGACTTTCGTGCTAGTCATGGAATTATTGAAACATGCACGTTCGACACCCAAGGCAGATAGGTGGTGAACTTGAAGCAACCTTGCCGCTTAATCTATGACCACTTGGCTTCTAGGGTAGGCTCAAAGAGGGTGCAAAAAGGGAAAGGACTCCATTAAAGATGGTCCTTATACCTATTAACGGCCTCATTTGAGACAAAGAAGGTCTCATCGAAGGGGATCAAGTGGGAAGACGAGGAGGAGGATGGTGCAGTGCTAGGGGCGGCTCTCTTCCTTCTATTAGAAGACATGGAGGAAGAATGGAGAGGAAGAAGAGATCAAACACACAAAACACTCCACCAAAAACATTTAGACACCTAGGTTAGGCAAGGGGGAAGGTCTCCCTAGGTCAAATTAGGGCTAGGTAAGGGAAGGGAAGGTTGAGGGTTGAGAGCTTAGGGCTTGAGAGAGTGAATCGGTCAACTTTTCTCTAGTTGAGAGGGAGAATAGTCGGTCGAACCCAACTTAAGTGATCTCCATCCCGGTGATCAGTCGAGTTCTGTGAACTCACAAACTCGACCTATTAGCCTTTTTTAATAAGCTCTCGGCCATCATCGATCGAGTTTGTCCTAGGGAAACTCGACTGATGGTCAACCTGACCTAAAACCACTAAACTTAATTTCTAGCCATTTGAGTGCTAATTTAATTTATTTTTCAATTCCTTTATGTATATTGAACATAATTAGGCACATATCACTCATCATTGGGTACTATTTTGTGATAAAACATGTGTTTTTGAAAAACACCCAAAAACAAGAGAAACATAAGTGAGAATGAACATGAAAAGTGAATTTTAAGCATATTAGCAAGAAAAGATGATCAAGATAGATGCAAAACATATAGGATAGATGACAACTAGCTAGAAGGAATATCATATTCATTCAAAGCGGTAACAAGCAATTTTGATCTAATAAAATTAAATTGCTATCTAGCTACAGGTTTAGTGAAAATGTCCGCCAACTGATTTTTCGTGTCCACACGAGTGATATAGATATCCTTCTTGGCAATGTGATCATGAAGAAAGTGATGGCGAACCTCTATATGTTTATCTATACTGTGAAATATAGGATTTTAAGACAAGTTAATTTCACTATTATTATCACAATAGATAGGAGAAGCATCAAAATGAATGTTAAAGTCTTGGAGCATTTGCTTCATCCAAAGGACCTATGCACAACAACTCCTGGATGTAATGTACTCAGCCTCAGTGGTTGATAATGCCACGGTGCTCTATTTCTTGGAGAACCAAGACACCAAGCATGATCCTAGGAGGAAACAAGTGTCACTTGTGCTCTTTCTATCAATCAAACACCCTGCATAATCAACATCACTATAAATTGTAAGAATAAAGTCCCTTAACTTGGGATACCATAAGCTAAAATTTAGAGTTTTGACTAAGTACCTTAAAATCCTCTTAATAGTATAAGATGATATTTCTTAGGATTTTATTGAAATCAAGAACACAAGCCAACACTAAACATTATATCCGACCTAGAGGCAATTATGTAAAGTAAACATCCAATCATATCTCTATAGGGCTTCTCATCTACCTTATTACCTTCTTCATCTTTATCATGTTTGGCATTGTTTGACATGGGTGTTTCCATCAACTTCGTGTTCTCCATCCCAAAGCGCATAAGTAGTTCAGTTGTGTACTTTCCTTGATTGATGAAGTTCCCATCTTTTGTTTGTTTGATTAGAAAGATGAGGAAAAATGAGAGTTCACCCATCATACTCATATCGAATTACTCTGCATAAGATCACTAAATTCTTTGCAAATACCAAGGTTTGTTCTTCCAAAAATGATATCATCAACATATGTTTGAATGATAAGAAAATTGTTAGATGTGTGTTTTAGAAACAAGGTAGAATCCACTTTGCCCATGATATAACCATGATCTAACAAAAGTTCTTTAATTTCTTCTACCAAGCCTTTGATTCTTATTTGAGTCCATAGAGAGCTTTTTGTAACAAATAAATATGGTTAGGTCAATTGTCATGTTCAAAAATGGGAGGTTGTGCAACATACACTTCCTCTTCAATTATACCATTCAAAAACACACTTTTAACATCCCTTTGATACAGAAGAAAGTTTTTATAACTAGCAAAGGAAAGCAACGTATGAATGGACTCAAGTCTAGCTACAAGTGCATATGTTTCATCAAAATGAATAACTTCCTATTGATTTTAGCCTTAAGCCACTAACCTTGCTTTGTTCCTTACCAATTTGCCACTTTCATCTAGCTTGTTGTGATAGACCCATTTGGTGCCAATGATCTTTCTATCACTTGGTCTTGGCACAAGGGTCCAAACATTGTTTGTCTCAAATTGCTCCATCTCCTCTTACATAGCTAGGATCCATTCTTCATCCCCAAGAGGTTCCTTGACATCTTTATGCTCGAGTTGTGACATGAAGGTGTTGTTGGCCCGTTCTTTATTGAGTGCATCCCACGTCTTCACTCTTTCAAATGGATGACCCTAAAATAATCTCCTTTGGATGATTCTTTGAAAACTATGGAGTTGGATCCTTCTTTTCATCATCTTTGTCTTCTTCTTAAGCAGCCACCTCTTCTCCCTTTTTGGTGATGTTGAGTTCTTGAAGGATAGGAATTACTTCACCTGCAACATCATGATTTGGAACAATATCTTTGGGAATATAGGGGTTAGTCTCAATAAACTTTACATTAATAGATTCTTCTACCTTAGCAAGATCAACATTAAAAACTCTATAAGCCTTGCTAGTAGTGCTATAGCTAAGAAAGAATCCTTGAAAGATTTCGAATCAAACTTGTCGAGAGAATCTTTCGTATTCAAAATGAAACAAGGACATATAAAAATGTAGAAATACTCAATAGAAGGCTTCCTACCACACCATAACTTATAGGGGATTTTCATTAGAAAAGGATGAGCAAAAACACAGTTTTGCATAAAACATGAGGTACTGACAGCTTCAACCCAAAACTTCTTAGGTGTATCACACTAAAGAAGCATGGTCCTAGCCATCTCCTTTAGAGACCTATTATTACTCTCTACAACCCCATTTTGTTGAGGTGTCTGAGGTGAAGAAATGTTATGTGCATAACTCGATTCTTGACAAAAAGGCTCAAAAAGCTCATTTTCAAATTCTCCCCCATGGTCGCTACAGATGGAAATAATTTTGCAAGAAGCTTCATTCTTAAATTGTTTACAAAAGCTCAAGAAAATATCAAGAGTATCACTCTTGGAAACGAGAAAGAAGGTTAAAGTACATCTAGAAAAATCATCGGCAATAACAAGGCAATACTTGGAACCATGAAGTGATCACGTTCTTATTGGTCCAACTAGATTAATATGAAGAAGCTCAAGAGCTCTCTTGGTTCTAAGGACTCGTTTGGATTTGAAGGAGGACTTGGTTTTCTTTCCTTGTGTACAAGGCTGGCATTCCTCATCCTTTTCAAAATCCAATTTAGGGGGTCCCTTGACCAAATTCTTTTTTCTCAATTTCTTTAATTAATGTATATTTACATGACCAAGCCGTTGGTGCCAAAGAGAAATATCATTCGAGTTGACTACTAGGCATCTACCAACCATAGGCTTAATATAGTTAAGAACAATAACATAAAGATTACCACTTCTAGTTCCCTTATATATAACTTGGTAGGTGAAGGAATCTAGAATAAATCATTTTTTTTGTTTAAGCCAGAGGATTCTCTATTCATCCCACCCCTCTCTTGTGGGCGAAATCATCAACAAAACTACATCTCCTGCTTATAAAATCGCAGGTTTTCCCCCCTCAAAAGACCATCAACTGAAACACCCATAACCCTAAACAAAAAACAACATCTAGAAAACAACAACATCAACAAGAACAGCAAAGAAACATCAAACCTCGATCCTCCTTTTCTTCACATAGATATAAGGCATCCCTCTCTTTTCTAGAATTGCCATACCTTGAATCTTTCTGGGCATTCTACTAACATCTGTGGAGACAATCACCTCAGAAGACCTGCTTCCCCAACGTTCCACAGCCATTGGAATCGAGTTGATCATCTTTTGAACCACTGACCCAGAGATCCCCGCTCTATGCATCTCATCTCTCACCGCTCTACCTTGAGCTTGCATCTTCCATGGTTCCTTGCTATTCTTCCAAAGAATGTTGTAAGTGTCGAGGTCATCCAGCTCAATGCTTGAGATTCTGATCGATCTATCTCTCGCAATCTTCAGACCAACCAATACAGCTTGGATATACGCCATACTGTAGTCACATGCATTCAACCAGGAGAAGAAAATCATGCATATCTCTGCATTATGATTTCTCACCATACCTGCAGTCCATCTCCTTCTACTCCCGTCCTCACAGATGTTTCTCCCAAAAGTCAGGTTCATCTTTAAGTTAAAAAGATCAGGTCTCGACCATCTGAGCAGCCTGATCTCCTTCATTCCTACCCCTGGCTGTACAAAACCTTCTGCCTCCATCTTATCATATAAATCACTGCCACGGATGCAAGGGAAAACCTTCTTCGTCATCTTGTTGTTAACTGCATTGATCACCTGTTTCCATTCAACTGTGATCTCTCGTTTTTTATCATCAAAACGAGCTGCACAATGAATTCTCCAAATGCATAGAGGAATCTGGATTGCAATGTATCCTTCCAAACACAAATCCAAACTCTTGTTCAAACCCAAGTTACACATCTTGACAAGAGACCCTATGTCCATCGGCGGATTCAAGCCTGTTATCTCAGAGAACTTCGACCAAAGGTTTGTAGCAATCTGGCTGTCAAAAAATAGATGCTTAGAATCTTCTTCTCGATGGCTCTCACAGCAAACACAACGAGATTCTATAGGAATACAGCATTGCATCTTGATATTATCATTAGTAGAAATAGCCTTTCTCGCTATCTTCCATACCAGAGCACTCGCTCTAAGGAAATCTATCTTCCATATCATCCCCAGCTCTTTCCACTCTTCTATTCTCGTGGGTTGCAGAATCTTCTTAGCTGAACTCAGAGAAAAGAGTCCTCTTCTATCCGGTCCCCACACCATGATGTCATCTGTATTATCAATCCAAATTCCCGCATCTTTGATGAGCTTCATACCACTGTCATTCACAATGTGACTCAACGAGTCCCAGTCCCATCCCTGTTCCTCCTCCCAGAAATCATAAACCATAAACGGTTGTCTACGATCACTTGCATAAATGGCGTGGCTAGCAAGTCTTTCTTCACACCACTTCACATCCCAGAAACTGATCTCTCCTCTACCAACAGACCATCTAATGTATGGCATAACCTTAGGAAAGACATCCCACAGCTTGTTCCAGAAAGGTGAAGGCGTACTGCTAATCTTAAGGTTCTGAGGATACAACTCGGATATGCCTGTACGAGTGTTTGAATACTTCTCTCTGCAGTATGTCGCCCAAAGAGAACTACTACTGATCACTTCCCAGCAAGCTTTGGAAAGGAACGCCTCATTCAACCTTCTCAGAGGTACAAAACCCATGCCTCCTTCCTCCTTGGGTATCGCCACCTTATTCCAACTAATCCATGCTCTACGATCATTATTATTTCTGTCCGCCCACAAGAATCTAGAAAACTTTCTTTCCAATCTGTCCATAATCCCAGCAGGCATCCCAATAGCCGCAGCAGTATATACAGTTATAGATGCCAGAACCTGATTAATAAGGATTCTTCTGCCCACAAAAGATAACAAATTTGCCTTCCAGTTAGCTATCTTCGTATTAACCTTCTTAACTAGAAAGTCAAAATCATCAAGTCTCGCTCTACCTTTCGAAATAGGGACCCCAAGATACACAAAAGATTTCACTGAACCATCAATGTCTAAAGCTCTCGCGATATCATAAGCATCATGTGTATCTGAACCCCCTACCATACAAAATGATTTCCTTCTGTTAATCATCTGCCCAGTTGCTTTCTCATACGACGTAAACACCTCTTTCACAGCTAGAACTGAACTAGATGACGCATTGAAGAACAGAATAACATCATCAGCATAAAGAAGGAGAGTTGGAGCAATGGCATTTCCTCTAGTATGAAAGCTTATGAGTTGTTGTCTAGTCGTCATCTCACTCACTCTTCTGCTCAACAGTTCTTCAAAAATAATGAACATAAAAGGAGAAATCGCATTACCTTGCTTCAATCCTTTCTCAATCTTGAAGAAACCTGCAGTTTCATCACCCACTGTGACCGTAGCCCACGTGTTTCTAAAGAAACTCATACAGATATCAATGGCGTATTGAAGGAAACCGAAGGCAAAAAGGCACTTTTCTAACACTTTCCAATCAACTCTATCATAGGCTCTCGACATATCGAACTTCACAATCGCATTAGGGGAAACCTGCCCTTGATTAATGTCATGTGAGATCTCCTTCACAAGGCGGATATGATGTGTGATGTATGTACCCTTCATAAAAGCTCCTTGCAAGGGGGATATCATCTTCATCATCAGCGGAGCCAACCTGTTACTAAGAACTCTCGCAAGGATTCTCAGCGATACATTTTCAATGGAGATCGGTCTGAAATTAGACCCGAGGTTCTTCGGATCATCATTCTTAGGTATAAGAAGGATTCTACTGCAGAAAATACCTCTATGGCACTCCTGTCCTTGAAAGAAAGCTTGGCCAACTCCAAGAAATCGTACTTTATCACATTCCAAGCTTCTGTGAAAAACGGTAACGTAAAACCATCAGGCCCGGGCGTCGTGTTAATGTCCATCTCTTTGATCGTGTTCCTGATCTCTTCCTCCGTGGGAATCATCGTAAGGGAGCAACTGTCGTCTGATGATATGACGTCAGGGATAAACTGTATGAACTGCATAAGCTCGCTATCATCAGTATCTCCACCATCTCTGAACAAACCTTCATAATGTCGAGCAGCTTCCTCCGCTATGGCAGTGGGGTTCGATTCCATTGAACCATATGGTAGAACCACAGATCTAATGGACCTACGTCTTCTTCTGCACTTCACCACAGCATGATAGAACCTAGTATTTCTTTCACCATCTTCAAGCCAATTTATCCTTGCCCTCTCTCTCCATAGGTTTTCCTCCATGTCAAGCAGGTGATTAAGTTCCTCTTCAGCGATCTTTAAATTCAACTCATTGATAGGGACCGGGTTCTCATCAAAAGCCATCTGAGTCGTATAAACAATGTCCTCAAGATCTTTGATTCTCTGTTTAACATCTCCAATAGTGTTCTTACTCCAATCACGAAGGATTTTTCTAACCATCTTCAACTTATGACAGAAAATAAAAGATGGGTGTCCAACCACCTCTTCACCCCAAGCTTGTTCAATAAGATCTAAACATCTGTTCTCTCTAAGCCACGAAGACATAAAAGTAAAGTGGCTCTTCCTCTTTGCATATATCTGCTGTCCAGGAACAGTAACAATGGGACAATGGTCTAAAACTCTCGATCTTGTAAGATGAATAGATCGAGTAGAAGGTCTCTCCCCCTCCCATCTTCCATTAATCAGCACCCGATCCAATCTCTCCCACACAGTGGGTGTGAGGATTTATTCACCCAGGTATAACGACTCCCATCAAACCGAACTTCACTCAACAAATTGTCAGCAATCATAGCATTGAAATCAAACATGTCCTGATACCCCGGGACATTTCCACCTCTCTTTTCTCTAGGGTTTCTCACTATATTGAAATCCCCAGCAATCATCCAGCAGTCATCTTCAAAGTCCATCGCCAAGCCTCTAATATCATCCCATAAGCTTCTTCGTTTAACAGCATCACAACTCGCATACACTGCAGTGACATAGAAAAAGGAACCATCACCTTTCTCTCCTCTGAAAGTAATATGCTGATCGGTCTTCTTTATCACCATAGGCTTCAGGTTCATATCAACATAACACCAAAACTTCCCCTCCTCTTCATCATTGTCCACTACCCAGTCCAGACGAACAATATCAAGCAACTCCTCCGCTACCTCCGCATGAAGGAAAGGTTCAAAAAGACATACAATTGCAGATCTAAGCTTACTACAAAGCCTGCTCAAAACCCTTCTAGTTGGGTTGTTTGCAGCCCCTCTTATATTCCAAAAGATAGTTGTACTATCCATTAAACTATGAGACCCAATCATCCTTCACCCCAGCGTCGCCTATCAACTATTCAACCACCCATCTTCCTCACTATACTCATCAAAACCATGTTTGTCATCATCAGAAAATCTTCTATCCAGGGATTCTCTTCCCCTTCTTATTCTCATATTAGAACTATATCTATCTTGATATTTGAAGATCGGCCGCCCTCTTGTTTTTTCATTCCTTCTAACCCTGCATGTTCTATCAAACTCAAAATCGATGTAGTCATCCAACCTTCTGTTATGAAGAATTCTTCTATTACCTTCTTCATCTACTATGTGTCTCCTCTGGGAATTATCAATTCTATGATACTGTCTTCTAGGTGAAAGGTCACGTATTTCACCTACTTCCCTTCCATCATCTTCCATCGCACGAGGACCATTCTCCACAAAACATTCCGTCGTGTTAGATTCCCTCGTCTTCTCTGCTCCCTCATCCACCGGGTTGATAATCTCCTATTGCTTCTCAGCTCCATACAACTCCTCTTGAGGAATCTGAAGATCCATCCCTAGTTCCGTTAAGGTAAACCTGCTTTCACCCACAGGTCCCCTCGCCACCATACCTAATTGCACTGCATTTCTTCTGTTCCCATAAGTAAGGTTTATGAATTGCGGAACGTCTTCACTAAAAGCCTCCACTTGTATTAGAATTCCAGATATGTCATCCTTGTCCCTCTGCCAATCAGAGATACGAACAACCTTGTCAAAAGGTTTAATCAAAGCTTCCACGGATTCATCATCCCTGCAAAACAACAGCATATCCATCACCCAAAACCAGAAGGATTCCTTCTTACAGTGTCTCTCTCCCAGTTTCATATGACTTGTATTAATCTTCAACCCTCGAAGCAAAGGTAACCCTTTGTCAGCCATGTCTTTCGCCTCTTCTGGACAAGAAAAGAACGCTACCACCCTCTTGTTAGCGCTCCTATATATGTCTTCAGCTGAAGGCCACCATCTACGGAGAAACGGGTGAATCTTTGTCCATGAAAGACTATTCGGCCAAGAAATCTCTATAGCTCACTTCAAAGCTGTATCTCTGCTAGATCTCTTATCATCATCCATCCCTAACTCCACAGATATCCTCTTCGGTGTGTGTTGAGGATCTCCCCTCACAGGCACACTGATCGGTGGAGCCGGCAAAGGTGGAAACGTCATGTTGGACTGCAAGTCTGATGCTCGATGTTGAATCCTACCCTGCTGACATCGCGCAGCAACATGGCCAGGACGGCGGCATTGATAACACACCTTGCTTCTCTGACATTGCGATTGCCAATGTCCTCTCCCAAGACATCTAAAATAAGTTTCATGCGGCACACCGTACAACTGCACTTTCCTCGGAAAACTATCATTCTTCCTCGATTGCTTCTCAGCCTGCTTCTGTTGTTGGGGTGTCTCCTGTTGTTCCACGTTCCTCGGAATCATATCAGCTCCTGCCCCCTCGTCGTTTCTGCTATGTGCCACCCTATGTACTTCTGAAGGTTCTTCCTCTCTACTGTTCTGAATCCTCGATGGATATCCATTATCCATATTGATCTCTCCCTTCTTCTCAGCATCATTATTGTCATCTACAAAGCCTGCATCTTCCCATCGAGGCACTGCCTCCGACTCTCCAGAACCCTGCCCAATCATCTCGTTCAACTCATCCCGACGATCGTCTTCTCCTTGTCGAGATAAAGGCTGGTCTCCAGACCGATAGGTTTCCGATCGTGTCGCGTGGGGAGTTGGCGATCCCAGGATATTCCTCAAATCCGGGAGTATCGTCTCTGGTTGCACCATAGAAGATGTGAACCTATCTCTACGTTCAAGTACGTACTATTGAGCGCGATGCTCACGCACGCTCTGCCTCGTAACCCTTATGAGAAGGGGAGACTGAAGCATCTCTCTCCACCTAACAGACCACAGATGTACTCACCTTCTATCACCTCGTAAGCTAAAGAGAACCCTTCACCGATCGAGGACCCATAGAGAAAGAAGATAAGAGGTAGACTCCGGACGGCGGAATGCCCACCCGGAGGGATAGTGAGAAGAGACTCCGGAAGGCGGAGTTCCCACCTGGAGGGAAAGTCGACGGCCGCCGCCGGAGGACGGCCGGATCTTCCTTGGATCGCACGCTAACCGCCCGCTGCCATAAAACCCCAGCAGAGCGTCTTTCCGGCCCGACCTTCCATCTAGAATAAATCATTCAAAAGAGGTAACTAGCACAAGGTAACCATTATCACAAAGTTGACTAAAACTAATTAAATTGTGATGTAGGCCATCCATAAAATAACATTCTTGATGCACAAGGATTCACCTACATCACCCTCACCTTTGACTTTACCTTTCTTGTTGTCCCCAAAGGTGATGGATCTTCCTTTTTTCTCAGTGAAATTGTTGAAATGGCTTATGTCACTGGTCGTGTGCTTTGTGCAGCCACTATCAAAAATCCATCTACTTTTTTCCTACAAAAAAGGAGAGTGTCAGTTCCCAACTCAAACTTTGGGATCTGAAGTTAGCTTGGGGACCCATTTCATCTTTGGGTTGGTCTTCTTAGGCTTGTAAGGAAAATAAGTACAATAATGATCATCACATTTGTAATGAGAGAAAACCATAGGATTCTTAGTGTCTGAAGACTCTCCTACAACGAAAGAGGTCTCCTTGCTATTTTTCTTACCTTTGGTTTTTCTCTTGACCTTTGATTCTCCCCCTACAAATCTCAAACCACTAGTACCACTTTGTTTGGTAGAATAGTCAAGGATTTCATTTAGGGAGTTCTTCCCTTTAAGGAATTTCTATAGAGATGCTCTCAATCTATGGTTAACATCATTCAAAGAAACAATAGTAGAAGATAAACTAGATATGTCATCCCTAGCATGCACAAGATCAGCCTCAAGTCATAAATATTTAGTAAGATATGAATCCTTTTCAAGAGATATGAAAGCAACATTAACACATGGCAACAATTGTCTAGAAGATAGATTATTTACTTGACAAAGTAGCTTCGAATCTTAAAATTTTAGCATTTGAATCTCTTTGAGATAGACATATTTCTCTTCTCTACGAGCATCAATAAGCAACTTCAATTCAACATTTTCAGTTTTAAGCAAATCAAGCTCTTTAAGGCAATTTTGGTTTTCTTCCTTAAGATTCTCAATGTTCTTAAGGTAGATACCATTCTCAACTTCAACTCCATTGTATTGGAGTTCAAGATCAAGGTATTGCCCTTGTAAATTATCAATACTCTCAAGGTTGTTCTTTTCATTCAATTCAAGAATTTCAAGGTTAGCATAAAGATCATCAATTATTTTTCCTAACCATTTTCTTTTAGATTTACATTTAGAAAAAGATGAATGGGTAGAAATAAGCATGTCAATAATTGCTTCCTTAGATAATTCATGCAATCTTACCTCGCGTACCTTACTTACCTCACTAATATCTTCACTTGTAGAGGTCATGAGAGCAAGTTGGCACTCTCCATCTTCTTTGGAGCTTGGGCTTCTTGAAGATGAAGCTTCCCAAGCCGCATGAGTTGCATTCTTGTGTCTCTTCCTCTCCTTGTCCTTCCTCTTGTATTTTCTCTCCTTTTTGTATTCCTCTTATTTCTTTGAGCTTTCCTTGTGGTATGACTTTCTTGACTTTGGGCATTCACTCTTGTAGTGCCCCTTTTGACCACACTTGTAGCTTCTCGGAGTAGAGGAGGAGGAGGCATGCTTTCCCTTGAAGTGCTTGCCCTTGATGTAGTTAGATTCATGCTCACTAGGGCCTTCACCTCACTAGATGTGGAGGGAGAAGACCGGAAAGCAAGTTGTTGTTGAAGGATGACAACCTCCACTTGTGCTTTAAAATCACTATCTTTGATCTTCTTGGCTTCCTTCTCTTCTTGCTTTGCTTCTTCTTCTTTCTTGTTAACTCTAGGCTCATTGGATAGAAGGTTGCTAATGAGTTCTTTAGTTGGGATGTCACCAAAGTGCCTCACTTCTTTAATGGAGGTGACCTTTGACTCCCATCTCCTAGAAAGTGTTCTCAAGATCTTTGATTTTATGATGCCTTTATCAAAAGTGTTGCCCAATGTAGCCAACCCATTGATGTTGACATCGAGTCTTGAATACATCTCCACAATCCCTTCGTTCTTACCCATCTTGAAGTTCTCTAGGAGGTTGTTCAACTTGTAGATATTTTCCTCCTTGACTTGCTTTGTGACTTCATATGTGATGCACAACTTGTCCCAAATCTCATAGGAGGTGTCCCAAGATGAGATCTGGTTGAACTTCGGGGGGTGAGGGCTGCGTAGAGGATGCTAATGGCCTTTGCATTGAGTTGAGCCTCCTTAAGAGTAGCTTCAGTCCATGTTACAACAGCTCTGGTTGGCTCCTTGTATGGTGTGATCATCACCTTCCTCATATCAAAGTTCATCCCTTGAATGTAGAACTACATCCGCCTCTTCTAATAGAGGAAGTTGGTGTCGTCAAAGATTTGAGGACAAATGGAGACGCCTCCCTCTAGTTTGAGTGAACCAAGTAGGTTGTTGCCCATCTTCTCATCTAGTGGGAGATTGTTGGAGAAGATCCTTGGGTCTGATACCACTTATTAGATTTAAGGGCCCTAGAGGGGGTGAATAAAGCTACAAAAATTCTCACAAAATAGATTAGACCTTCAAATTATATCCAGTTTAAGGAAATATGTGACATCCCTCTATCACATAGACAACGAAATGCCACGCGAAAATGTGCAGAACTGTCATAAACATCGTATTACCAAAAACATAGGTTAATTAAAACTTATTGTGGAAAGAAGATAAGAAAGGAACTATTACAACCAGATCCACATCCTACAAGGAAACATGTTATATAAATATACACAAACTTGATACATGTCCACAACTCATATGATCTAGCTGTCCCATAAGAACAAGAGTTCACCACCTATTTATGTACATAACAGACCTAGCCAGGTCAATAATAGGATAAGAGAGCCATATCAACTATACATCATGAAACCTCATCAAAACACCTCCAAGGACCTGAGAGTATATAGATGACTCTAGGACTCTACCACAAAACACCCAAAATAGAAGCATATCCATATCTTGCCTTCTACTATTCTTCTTACTGCTTGGTTGTAATACCACAATCACCACCACGTCTAGCACGTCCACCTAAAAAGCTTTTAAACCAACGGGGTGAGACACACAGTCCCTGTGAGAAACATAACCCCTACCGAAACTATAAAACCTTGGGAGAGCTAGAACAGATAAAGCAGGTAACTGATATAAGCATATCATATATGCAACGTACTGAGCAGAACTACCTCTATGACATCTTACCAGGATATCTGAGAGACATATAAATAGATAATATATGGAACATTATTGACAAGACAAGTCGTATATGATCTTATTATAACATCTGAGGACATGTAATTAGCTGAAAGATATAACTAGGGCAACTATACAAATAAGGCCTCAACCAATGTTTCGTGTTTGCCCTAAGAAAATATACTATATGGCTAGATTATGATTTATTATGCCCTGAGGAAGTGAGCCCTACTGCTTAAATCCAACCTTCGATTGTGAAACCCAAAGCTGGTAACATACAAGGTCAATGGAAGAGCTGGACTCCATGACCTCACCTCCTTGTGGTCAGTGCATGAAAACCAAAGCAGGACTGCAGTCTCTTACTCAAGTGACCTCAGTCACAGGGTCAGCTCCCACAGGCTACCCTTTCCTCTAGCCCGCCTTGGTACAGGTCTCGGTGCTAACATACCTTGAGCCACGAGCCTATTCACTGTGCTCCTGAGCCATGAATGCATTCATGCTCCATCACACTGAGCCATGGGCCAGTTCACCATGCTCTTATACAAATCTTGAGTCTACAACCGCAATTTCACTCTAATGCTCCTATTTTCGGCTAGGTGTAACCCTGCATATTCAACAATATGTGCTCGGGGTTAACCCGCAAGGAGACCTATTTCACCATCACTAGCTACTGAAGATGATGGATCTATGGCCAGGGCAAACTACATGAAAGGTTCATCTGTAATTAATTAGTGTATTTTAAGTGGATTGCAAGATTCAACCTAGTTATGTAACATGCAACTATAACAAGAATGAATAAACATAAAGGTCATTAACTTGTATTACATTGTCACTAAGGACTTCAATGCCATCAACATCATCTTGATCCATCACAAGGATCCAACATCACATGTTACCACTTGGCCTCTTGCCAATCATCAAGATCCATCTCAAGGATCAACATCACAGGGACTCAATCCCATCATCAAGGCACACATTTCCATTCCATGGGTAGCACCCATCATATATCCCTATATTCATCATAAACCATGATGTCCCACATTATGTTACTATCATGCCATTACCATGGCCTCATTGTACAACTATTACCTGCATGGTTAGTGAAATCACAATGGAGCAATGATACTTGTACAAGTAACATTTTCAAATCCTTACTTTATTATGAGAGTCAACCATGAAACATAGATGAGTGCATCAAAGCATATCATTCTTATATATATATATATATATATATATATATATATATATATATATATAACATATATATATATCAAAGCATAACAAGCATTAGGGTTACCAACCGAACACAACATACAACCCTCACTATAGGTGTATCGAGTAAGGAACAACATTCACCAAAAGCAACTCGGGTAAGGGATAGCCCTCACCAAAGGCACATCATCTCTCACCAAAGAGTGTGACGCCCATCACTATATCGGTTAAGCATGCAACTCTTCCCCACTTACTGTATCGTCCAACACCCATCTAGGGCTACAACCATATCGGCCAACCATTATCACCTTGGTATCGAGCAACATCAAACAAGAAGATATCAGCCAAGGAAGAGGTTAAGCTTCATTACGCCTAAGGCAACAAACCCTAACGTCCACTTCATATCGTCCAAGCCACTAAGGCACCATGTCGGGCAGCACCACCAGTGCAAGGTGAAAGGTATAAGCCATGACGCCTAGCCAAAGGGTCAGCCTTACCGTATCGGCCAACACCTATACAGGGCAATGCCATAATGGGCAACGCTATACTGGGTAACAACATGTTGAGAAACATGTCATAGCGGGCAACGTCTCTAAGAGTGTCAGGCAGCACACTCAAGAGGGTATCGTGCAAAGCAGCAGGGTCATGTCTCCAAGTTTAACGCCCAACGCCCGACGCAACCTCCTAACACACAACACAAACCCCATATTGTCCAAGGGAACACCAAGGAAGCCACCCACTGTATCGCCCAAAGAAGACAAAGAGGCAGCAAGCTACCCTATCACCTAAGCCAACTCTAACTTCCAAGCTCAGGTTATATCGGCCAAAAGTTAGAGCTCTCCTCACAACTCAAGGAAGGAGGGGTGTTTCTCAGTCATCAAGGCATGGCCTATCCGTATCGTCCAGGGTACTCAAGAGGGGATGTCAACCGAGCACCATATCGTCCAAGGACATATCACCCAATAGCATCTTGAGTAAGGATCCATATCTTGGAATTATTGAAGCATGCACGCTCAACACCCAAGGCAGATAGGTGGTGAACTTGAAGAAACCTTGCAACTTAATCTATGACCACTTGGCTTCTAGGGTAGGCTCAAAGAGGGTGCAAAAAGGGAAAGGACTCCATTGAAGATGGTCCTTATAACAACCCATGTTTCAAGACTACGTTTGATGATGTCAAAGTGTGCCCAATGACATGTGATGAGTGTAGTGATTTCAGGTCAAAGAATCACACTCACCACCATCTCTGTGAGAGCTGACTGTGACTACCATGTCATGGTTCCATGTGTCAAACTCACGGTGGGTTTGTCCGGTACACTTGTTCCCTAACAAGTACCTATGTGTTTGGTTTGATATCTCCATATCATGACTAATGAGATTCTGTCATCAACCAACACCACAATCTAGTCTTGTGTGTCATTGTTGTCTATCTACCTTCCACAATGACATCTGAATGGGAACATAATAAGAATGTACAAACTCTTCGCATCCGTATGATCTCATCATTCAGGTCCTCAACCTGAAACCATACGTCATTGAGTATAGTCATTCTCCAGATATTCATTCTGTTCTATCATTCTCATATGACTGAACCAAAAAGAATTGGAAGCTTGCCTTTGTGTTTATCAAATCAATCTTAATGTATCCCACCAATCATCCCATGATTGGCTCTCATGGAATACATACCAACAGACTCCCACTTGCACTGCGAGCCAATCACCCTTGAATCATATTCATAGTGATCTTCAAACATGTCCCTCATGTTACTATGCTCTAGTGCTAATGCAGTGAGTTATAGAAACACCTTCCCAAAGTCAGTATTAAATGCATGTCTCTCATCTCTTCGATGTGCGTCACACGTATGAGATGGACTTTCCATAATAAGTGATCTAGTGTTCCTTTGCTAACATTTAGACACATTGCATGACCAAGCATTCCTTACTTATCAGCAATGACCAGAATATCTATAAGTTCATCTCATGAACTTCCAGACCCATATGGTATCCATTGTTGTTCTCTAACACACGGATACTCGACATTTCCTTTTAAACAGCTTTATTGGAACATTTCCAATCAAAAAACGTTTACTTTTATATATCTCATATATATATTGTGATCAATTTTCTGTCCTTTTCAGAAGTTCGCATCAATGTAACTCTTTACATTGAACTCTTCCTTATTTCCATAGAACTAGTACTTCTTAGGTACTTATCGAGTTCTCATGGTATTCCAGTAACCCTTACTGGAACTTGATAGACATCCACTCGTCATGTCCCACATACGAGTTATCAGGATGAGCATATCATATTTCTATGTCCTACATACAAGATGATAAATGCATTTTGTTCTTGTTATGTCCATACATACAAGATAATGGCATGATTACATACATGATAGATCCATATCTATTCTTAGTGTTCCCATTCTTCATAAGAATTGGACACTTGGCCATGGGATACTAACTCCATGGAACATGCACAAGTTTTCTCCCATTGAATCAGTGCACACTGAACCCTTCAGTACATATTGCCAATGTATGCTCTCTCTTTTCAGGTCAAGAGGTTTTCGAGAACTATCTCTATAGGTCTCTATTCCTATAACATAGGAAACGTCTCTATCTTCCTAAAGATAATTTCCACTTTTTTATTTCCATTTTAGAACATTTCCATTTCACATCAACATGTGGAATGTGAATATGCTCCCACTAAATCATAGATCCCTTCTTTATCTTTGACATATCAGTCAAACCCTTTGACTATATCATCAAAGTAAAGATCCAATTTTGAGTTTCTTGTACTCAATCATATTGATTACTCCATTGTAACTTATAGACTTCATTTGCATTAATGGATTCATAAACCTTATAGGTTGTGTCATGTACACATCCTTGTTTTATTCCTCATAGGAATGCGGTTCTAGTATCTGTATGCCAAATCTCTTAGTCATTAAGTTGCAATCAACAAGCATCATCCTTCTCAAAATGTTATCCATGTGTCTTAATGCTTAAGACTTATTTGCACTTATGGATTTCATCCCAATGGGTGCTACCAATAAGGTCATACCTTATGGTTCACATGGAAGTCATTTAGGATGTAATGTTCGTAAACCATAACTCAAAATCTGGTTCCCCATATTTATCTAGATAGTTGACTCATCACATGAACAACTCATCACATAGATAATCGAGGTGTATTTGTCAAGGATATAAGAACTCACAACCCTTTGTGATTCTTAATGTCCTTTATTTAGTTTAGGGTATTCTTTATTTAAGAAGAATTTAGTTATTTGATAATCATCCTCTAACTCCATAGAGTATGACCCCTTCTGGATTTAGACATCACCATGCCTTAATCACGAGCTCATTATGATACACTATCATAATCACTCACAAGGTTCTCAAACATTTGGTTCAAGTATCTCATTCATTGATTTTGTAACATCCCTGACCTGGGTTATAACCTAACCCTGGAAGTTTTTCCTAAATATGTAATTATATACTTGTGAATACTCCCTGGCATGTAATTAAGTTCCTCAGGAACATATACTTCAATTTTGGTTCCTTTTAAACAAAGTTGTAGTATTGTTTTGTTATGTAGGGACCTATGTGCAAATTACCCAGTTTAAGGGTTTAGCTTGCAATTTCATAGGTTGAGATGTTCTTTTGATGATGTGACATCATATGAGTGAATATGATGAGGTATGATGAATTTTCCAAGCTTAGGCATCAAGATGCAGCTTGTGGAATGATCCCTCTGCTTAACAACCCTAAATTGGAGTAAAGTGCAATTTACCCAAATTGAGGGGTGCAAATTGTAATTTTCACCTTCTAGAACATCTTTTATAACTCTTGTCATCTTTTAGAGTAGAAATGATGAAATGTACACATCAATGAATAATCAGATAAGAAAAGTGATCTTTGTGGTAAAAATCACCTAATATGGGTATGGAGATCTTTCATATATGTACCCTAGTTGAAAGTTGGCTTTCTTTACCCTTAGATCTTAAGTTTACATGATCTTTGCATAAGTTTAGATGATCTTGGACGTGCCTTTGAATAAGGAGGGACTTGGATGAGAATTTCAAGTTCTAGAGGTCCTTATGGTGTAATATAGCCTAAAGTATATAAGCTAGAATCCTTGCAAAACCAACCAAACGTATCACTTCTTCTCTTCATTTCTCTTCTTTTTCAAAATGGCTAGGGCAAAGCTTTGGAGCTCAGGGAGACGACCAAGTAGTTTCAAGGTGAGTAGGAACAATCTTCTAGCTCAAATTCATGGAGGAATTCTTCTTAAAAGGTTGGTTCTATGGTTAACTCACTTAGGTTCCTTGTTCTGGCCGATCATCCCCACCTTTTCCTTGGAGAATCACCTCTGACCGAGTTGTGGAGCTCAAGACACCATTAGAGGATTTAATCTTGGAAGCTTGGAGCTCTAGGAACAACGTTCTAAGGTGGGTTTTATAATTCTAAACTCTTTGCTTTATATGCATATCTTGTACTTGCAATTTAGCAATTTAGTTCTTCTTCTACCTCCCTTCTTCCTTGCACTTTTGCAAGCAAAATGGTGGAATAACCGACCTTGACATAGGTTGAAGATGATGGGCGTGGATTCCTAGGTTACTTTATCAAACTACCTTGGACCCTTTTGGTCCAAACGGTTGCAAACCGTTTAAGGTAAAACGGTTTCAAACCGTTTGATCTCAAACGACCTTGCAAGACCGTTTGGATTGAAACGGTCTCAAGACCGTTTGATAGGGTTGACCAAGGGATGACCGTTTGAGGGTCTGTTGGTAATATATTGAATTTCATTCCTGAAAAGAATCAAAGTTTAATTCTTAACCGATTGAGAGTTGAAGGCACTTCAACATCCAAACCCTAATCGGGCTAAATTGCTGATTTCATATATAGATCTTGTTGAGTTTTGGGTTGAAGGACCCAAACGGTCTCAAGACCGTTTGGGGGTTCCTCCAAACGGTCTCAAGACCGTTTGGGAACAACCCAATACCGTTTGAATGTCTAAGGTTGAGGTAATTTGATGGGTTGAGGGTCCAATTGCAATAAGTTGATGAATTGATAAAAAATGCTGATTTTAGACATAATTGGAGTTCAACCCTAATCCAACCGACTTGGTTTTTGGTCAAACTTTGGGAAAACGGTCTAAAGACCGTTTGGAAGTCATCCAAATGACCTCAAGACCGTTTGGGACAAGTTTGAGCCCAATTGGAGGTCAATTGATAGGTTCAACCTTGATTTGATTCACCTTGTTGAATATTGATGATCATCCGATTTGAAACCCTAATTGAGATGGACTTAACCCTAATTGGCTTTCAATTGAGGGTTAATTTGGTGTCCAATTGATTGAGGCTCATCCTAATTGACTCAATTTATAAGTGGTCAACATGGCTTTGGCCAATTGAGGGCTTCAACATACTTAATCACAAACATTTGTAACTTTTGAACCATGTTGGAGGTCCAAACGGTTTGAGCCCATTTGGACCAAACGGTCTCAAGACCGTTTGGGCTCAAACGATCTCAAGGTCGTTTGGTCCAATCGATCTCAAGACAAGTTGATCAAACGGTTTCAAACCGCATAACCTCAAACGGTTTGGAAAGTCAACCTTTCCAAACGGTCAACGCACCCAAACGGTTTGGGCAAATGACCTTGAGGTCATGCAGTCTTGGAGTCAAACCTAGCAAATGGTCAACGCACCCAAACGGTTTCAAAACTGTTTGGTGGTTGAAGGTTGAAACCGTTTGGAGGTTTTCAAGGTTATTTATACTTAATCACTTGAAGTTGTAATTGGTTCAATGGTGATCTAAAACTAAACCCTAATGGTAACTTAGGACATCAAGGGACTAAGTGATTAATGAATTGACCCATGATGGTGATCATGAGGTAAATTACCAAAATACCCTTGAGGGGTTTAATCGAGTAATACCTTGTTCTAATCAAACCCTAGTCACATGATAGTGATGTTTTGACTTATGTTAGTCAATGAGAACTTAACCCAACCTGATCTAGAGTGGTGTTATCACCATCTACTAGTAAGAGGAGAGAGAAAGTATCATAAGAGAGAGAAAGTACCCTTTATGGTGGAAACTCAAGTAAAGTACCTTCAATACACATGAATGTGCATGATTAGGATATGATCCACCTATGTGAGATCATGGAAACTCTAATTATGATGTTTAGTGAATCTTAATCTTATCTAAGAGCTTTAATGATGATGTTTCTCATACATGATGATGTTATGAGTTCAATTCACCATGAGGTGAATAGTAAACCCTAATTCTAGGGTGATGACATGTAATGTGAATAGTAAACCCTAATTGATGAAAATTGGGGAACTTGATTCTTCTAAGAGTTTGAAAGTATAACCTCTAGAATGAATTGTTTACTGTTATCAGTTGAATTAACCATGCAGGTTGTCATGAGATGATGATCATATCCAGGTATGGATTATGATACTATATTCATTGAAAGCATGTCTTAAGCTTTATGAATAAGTGAAAAATCTTGATGCCCTGTTAGTGGAATCTAATGAGATTTATGGGTTGTGAGAGCCATGAGTATCATCAAGGTCATGCTTAACAGATGACTTGTGATGAGATGATTGAGAAATGATAATTGATTAGAGTTAGACTTGTTACAATTAGTCTTCTTTCTTCAGAGCTGCTATGCTAATGTTATTATTTGAGAACATATATGATGCCAAAAAATACTGAAATGTACCTAACTAATCAAGTATAATCATACCATGCAAAGGCCTGATCATAGATTCATCATTGTCAGAAAGCAATATGATGGTGAAACAGGTTTTCCCAAGGGAACTCCTGGAGCACATACTTTTGAGTATGTGGGGGAATATGGATGTGTAAATCCTTATGTCCTAGTATAGTAATTGATGTAGATGTTTCTTAATCCATCAACCCGTCACTACATGCTGTAATATCCAAGGAAACACAAACACCACATCGATCAGAGGTAAACAAGAAATCTCTCGATGACAAAGAGAGTACAGAACGCCACAGTAACTCTAAAAATAGTGAAGGACCAGATTACCCTGGTAAACTATAGCAGTAGAAACACAAGATGTCCTACAAGTCATCCTCACTCTGACTGAGGAAGATGAGATCATAAGAATCCGACTCTTTTAATGAGCTAGGTATGATATCGATGTGACTTATCAAAGTGATCGATTGGAGTATGAGCGGTATACCTCATCTCCGTAGGGCATAATAATGTTTGAAAAACATAATCAACAGCGTAGTATATCTGTTAGAGTTATCTACGAGTTACTTGATTGATGTTACACTGTATAGTGCATATGTTCTTCATATTTCATAAATGTTGAACTCTTGCTTATTACCAAAACTGTTGTTGAATACTTTGAAAGCTTTTACTGCTTAAGTTATTCTTTGTTTTGCCTTATAAAGCTTCTAGTGGAGAGTTATAACTCTCGCTGGGACAATTATTTAAAATTGTCTCACCCCGTAGACTTCAACTTTTTAGGTGGTCGTCGAAGACGGAGGAACCGGTCTACAGGTAACCAATCCCAGGAGCAGCAGTAAATCTCAGATGGAGATTCAGCCTGCTATGTGGTGTAGTTAG
This sequence comes from Alisma plantago-aquatica, assembly GCA_963693085.1. NCBI lineage: Eukaryota > Viridiplantae > Streptophyta > Magnoliopsida > Alismatales > Alismataceae > Alisma > Alisma plantago-aquatica. Next base: position 1,065,245,151 of record OY856412.1, on the reverse strand, counting down.
AGTCAGTCCTATGTGTCCTCTGTACTCTCAGGTCTTGGAGTTGTTAGTTTGAGATTTTATTATGAATTTTGAGATTTTGAATCATGATGTGTATAATTACTCAAGAAGTAATTTGACAGAGATGGAAACAGTTTAAATCCTTTTTCTATGGAAAAGGTTTGTGGTTTCAAGATCTTATCTCAAAAAGTTTTAATTTTCCATGATTTTTGTCTTCCGCTGTTAATCAATTTCTTCTGCTTAAGTTTAAATCGTGTTTTGTAGATCGGAGCCCACAATTAAGTGGTATCAGAGCTCTAGGTTCGCCGAGTCTACAGAGACATAGGACTTAGGAAGTCGATTCTATCTTTAGTATTCCTTCCTTATCTAATAGAATCTTCTGCTCCTCAGGAGAAGAAGATACATAAGAATGTTAGAGCCACATGATGAGTATGTGGTAGAAAGTAGTGCTAGTGCACCTCAAGGCGGTGCAAGGGTTCCAGAAGTAGAACAGCCTGTACCTGAGCCACCTAGGGAGCCACCCCAGTTTGACCCAGCTGACATGGGTAACCCAGCAGTTCAGACGATGTTCGGGCAGTTTATGACTACCATGACACACATAACTGACAGGATGCCTATGCATGCACCCAGGGCACCTGTCCAGCCAGAAGGTCAAGGTATCAGAAAGATGTTCGAGTGACTACGTCGTGTCGAAGCTACCGAGTACTTTGGAACTGCCGACCCCGCAGATGTTGATCTGTGGTTGACAGAATTGGAGAAGGCTTTCAGGATTCTCAATATCCCTGAAGCTGAGAAGGTTAGACACGCTGTCTATCTTCTCAAAGGAAGCGTTGGTCATTGGTGGATAATGGAAGAGCAGAAGAGACCTGGAATGGAGATCTCGTGGGAAGACTTTCGGTGGGAATTTATTCATAGATATTTCCCAAAGACCTTCCTAGACGAGAAGATCTCTCAGTTTGAGAGACTAAGGCAGGGCATGATGAACATTAGCGAGTATGAAGCTAAGTTCATGGAGTTATTGCGGTTTTGTCCGCACATGGCTGCCACAGAAGAAGAAAGAATCAGAAGGTTTGAAAGGGGTTTGAATGCTGACATGACTACCCCTGTGTCTGCCTTAGAAAATCGAGAGAGATTCTCTACCTTCGTTGAGTCAGTCTGAAGGATAGAGAGATTTGTGGTTGAGAAGAGGCAAACTCAGAAAAGATATCCACAGTTCCAGGGTTCTTCATCTAGGGACTTTAAGAATCCTAGATCCTCTGCACCTAACCCTCCACCACCTAGATCTAGTTCTCAGACTCAGTGGTCTCCAAGTAGAGGTAGAGGAAGAGGACAACCACCTCAGGAGACTCAGAGTTCTGCATCAATGTCAGTTACTGGACCACCAAGACCACAACAATTGGAGAGAAGCTGCTACAACTGTGGTAAGGTGGGACATTTGATGAAGGAGTGCCGATCTAAGCCTGTCAGTGTGACATAGCCTCTGAGACAAGGTCAACAGGGATCATAGAGAAGGCAATCTCAAGGAGCAGCTCGAGGACGCGGGCAAGCGTCTCAAGCTGGATCATCAACACCACCTCAACACCAGGCTACAACGAGGTTCTATGCTATGAACCCACCAGAGGCAGTGGTCGATCCACAAGTGGTGACAGGTCAGATGGAACTTTTATATTCTGATATGTCTAAATCTTATGTAGTATCTGTTCTGATTGACCCGGGTGCTACACACTCTTTCATCACTCGAAGAGTGATTCGCAACTGCAATATGATAGTTAGTCATAGGGCAGATAGTTTGTTGTTGAAGACTTCGTTGAGTGGGTCTGCTGTTCTGCAGGAGGTATGCTCTCCCTGCATCCTCTTCTTTTCTGATCATCGCATTCAAGTGGACCTTATACCGCTTGATATGCAAGGATTTGATGTAATCCTCGGGATGGATACCTTAGAAAGGTATAGATTTGTCTTGGATTGTGAGTCCAAGTTGGCTATGTTTGTTGATGAAAGCAACACATGGATCTTTCAAGGAGAAAGAAAGATTCTGCCCACTTGTCTTGTATCAGCTATGGTTGCTGATAAGCTGATGAGGCAAGGATGTTATGCATTCTTGGCCCATGTGGTAGATGTTACCAAAGAGAGTCCCAACCCTACTGAAGTTCCTATAGTCAGGGAATTCAAGGATGTGTTTCCTGAAGAACTTCCTGGTATACCACCACCTCGGGAGATTGATTTTGAGATCAATTTGGTCTGAGATACGAAACCCATAGCCCAGACTCCGTATAGGATGGCGCCTACCGAGATGGCAGAACTCAAGAAACAGCTTCAAGAGTTACTTGAGAAAGGTTTCATCCGACCGAGTACCTCACCTTGGGGTGCTCCGGTTTTGTTTGTTAAAAAGAAAGATGGGTCAATGTGGTTGTGCATTGACTACAGACAACTCAATAAAGTAACAATAAATAACAAGTACCCTTTGTCGAGGATTGATGATCTTTTTTACCAGTTGTGTGGTGCAACACTCTTCTCAAAGATAGACTTAAGGTCTGGATATCATCAACTCCGCATTAAGGACGGTGACATATCCAAGTCTGCCTTTAGGACAAGATATGGTCACTATGAGTTCACGATTATGTCGTTTGGACTAACCAATGCCCCAGCTGCATTCATGGAACTCATGAATAGAGTCTTTCGACCCTTCCTTGATCAGTGTGTTGTCGTCTTCATAGATGACATTCTAATTTTTAGTAAGGATGCTCAGCAGCATGAGCAGCATCTTCGCCAAACTTTGACCTTGCTAAGATAACATAAGCTATACGCTAAGTTTAGCAAGTGCGAGTTATGGTTACCTGAAGTGTCTTTTCTTGGACATGTGGTATCTGCCTCGGGAATTCGTGTTGACCCTAAAACGTAAAATTTGTTCTACAATGGGAACAACCGAAAACACCGACGGAGATTAGAAGTTTCTTGGGATTAGCTGGTTACTATCGAAGGTTTATTAAGAATTTCAGTTCTATAGCCTTACCTTTGACCAAGTTAACCCGGAAAGATGTTCCTTTTGCTTGGAGTGATAAGTGTCAACAGTCTTTCCAACTGTTCAAGGAGAGGTTGACAAGTGCACCTGTGCTTGTGCTACCTGAGCAAGGAAAAGGATATGTAGTCTTATGTGATGCCTCCAAGAATGGACTTGGATGTGTGTTAATGCAGGATAAACAAGTGATTTCTTTCGCTCCCCGACAGCTTAAGAAATACGAGGAGAATTATCCGACACACGATCTGGAGTTAGCTGCTGTGGTTCATGCCTTGAAGATCTGGGGACATTATCTCTACGGAGAAACCTTCCAGATTTTCACAGACCACAAGAACCTTAAGTATATCTTCTCTCAACATGAACTTAACATGAGGCAACGTCGCTAGATGGAGTTAATCAAGGACTACGAATGTACAATTGATTACCATCTGGGAAAGGCCAATGTGGTTGCAGAAGCCTTGAGTAGGAAATCAGCAACATCAACCATGGATAGAGCACAACTAAGTTCCTTAGTATGCTCTAGGAGAGATATTCTTATCTCTTTAAGGCAAGACAATGTGTAGTTGAAGGTGTCATTGTTAGCCGGTTTGTTAGCTGAGATGCATATTAAACCTACTCTAAGAGAGCAGATAAAGGAGGCACAGAAAGTAGATGCTGCAGTTCAGCAGATTAGATCTGAGTTTGGTGATGAGAAGCGAGAAGGTTTTCATGATTCAGATGACCAGTTGGCATGCTATCATGGGAGAATGATAGTGCCAGATGTGGATAACCTGAGGAAGATAGTTATGGAGGAAGCTCATTCTTCGATGTATGCTATGCATCCAGGGAGCACCAAGATGTATCGAAACTTGAAAGATATGTATTGGTGGCCTGGGATGAAGAAGGATGTAGCTGAGTTTGTTTAGAAGTATCCTGTGTGTCAGCACGTTAACGCTGAACACCAGAAGCCTGCAGGAACAATGCAACCCTTACCCATACCACAATGGAAGCGGGACCATGTGACCATGGACTTTGTTCTTGGCCTACCCAGGACAAGCAAAGGACATGATTCCATTTGGGTAGTTGTTGATAGGTTGACAAAGACAACGCATTTCTTACCTGTCAAAACAACCTATTCTGCTGAAAGGTTATCACAGTTGTATGTTCAAGAGATAGTGTGTTTGCATGGAGTTCCTGTCACTATAATTTCTGACACAGGTCCCCATTTTACAAGTCGTTTTTGGGAACAGTTACACAGAGCCCTAGGCACCAAGTTAAGGTTTAGTACAGCCTTTCATCCATAGACTGATGGAGAGTCGGAAAGGACTATACAAACCTTGGAAGATCTGTTGAGAGCATGTGTTCTCCAGTTTACCGGAAGTTGGGATCTACATCTGAGCTTGATAGAGTTTTCCTATAACAATAGCTATCAGCATAGCATTGATATGAAACCATATGAAGCCTTGTATGGTAGACGTTGTAGATCACCCCTGTGTTGGTATGAGACCGGTGAACATCAGTTGTTAGGTCCTGATCTTGTGCAACAAACTACAGAAAAGATCAAAGTTATTCAGCAACAGCTTAAGACTGCACAAGATAGGCAGAAGTCTTATGCCGACAAACGTCATAAACCTTTAGAGTTCCAGGTTGGAGATAGAGTGTATCTCAAGGTCTCACCTTGGAAAGGAGTCCTTCGTTTTGGAAGGAAAGGGAAGTTAGCTCCTAGATTTATGGGACCTTATCCAATTATTGAAAGAGTTGGAAAGGTGGCCTATAGACTAGAGTTACCTCAGGAGTTGCAGAAGTTACACCTTGTGTTTCACATTTCCATGCTCAGGAAATGTCACCCAGACACCGAGTAAGTTCTACAACCTATGGAAGTAGAATTTGATGAAGATATAAAATATGAGGAGGGACCAATGTCAATCCTTGATAACAGAATTAAAAAGTTAAAGAAGAAAGATATAAGCCTTGTAAAAGTCCTCTGGAACCACCGTGGTGCCGAAGAAGCCACTTGGGAACTAGAGGATGAGATGAGAAGGAAATACCCTACTCTTTTCTCCTAATACGCTTTATCGATTTCGGGGACGAAATCCTTGTGAAGGGGTGGATAATTTGTAACATCCCTGACCTGGGTTATAACCTAACCCTGGAAGTTTTGCCTAAATATGTAATTATATACTTGTGAATACTCCCTGGCATGTAATTAAGTTCCTCAAGAACATATACTTCAATTTTGGTTCCTTTTAAACAAAGTTGTAGTATTGTTTTGTTATGCATGGACCTATGTGCAAATTACCCAGTTTAAGGGTTTAGCTTGCAATTTCACAGGTTGAGATGTTCTTTTGATGATGAGACATCATATGAGTGAATATGATGAGGTATGATGAATTTTCCAAGCTTAGGCATCAAGATGCAGCTTGTGGAAAGATCCTTGTGCTTAAAAATCCTAAATTGGAGTAAAGTGCAATTTACCCAAATTGAGGGGTGCAACTTGTAATTTTCACCTTCTAGAACATCTTTTATAACTCTTGTCATATTTTAGAGTAGAAATGATGAAAGGGACACATCAATGAATAATCAGATAAGAAAAGTGATCTTTGTGGTAAAAATCACCTAATATGGTTATGGAGATCTTTCATATATGTACCCTAGTTGAAAGTTGGCTTTCTTTACCCTTAGATCTTAAGTTTACATGATCTTTTCATAAGTTTATATGAGCTTGGACGTACCTTTGAATAAGGAGGGACTTGGATGAGAATTTCAAGTTCTAGAGGTCCTTATGGTGTAATATAGCCTAAAGTATATAAGCTAGAATCCTTGCAAAACCAACCAAACGTATCACTTCTTCTCTTCATTTCTCTTCTTTTTCAAAATGGTTAAGGCAAAGCTTTGGAGATCAGCGAGACGACCAAGTAGTTTCAAGCTGAGTAGGAACCATCTTCTAGCTCGAATTCATGGAGGAATTCTTCTTAAAAGGTTGGTTCTATGGTTAACTCACTTAGGTTCTTTGTTCTAGCCGATCATCCCCACCTTTTCCTTGGAGAATCACCTCTGACCGAGTTGTGGAGCTCAAGACACCATTAGAGGCTTGAAGCTTGGAAGCTTGGAGCTCTAGGAACAACGTTCTAAGGTGGGTTTTATAATTCTAAACTCTTTGCTTTATATGCATATCTTGTTCTTGCAATTTAGCAATTTAGTTCTTCTTCTACCTCCCTTCTTCCTTGCACTTTTGCAAGCAAAATGGTGGAACAACCGACCTTGACATAGGTTGAAGATGATGGGCGTGGATTCCTAGGTTACTTTATCAAACTACCTTGGACCCTTTTGGTCCAAACGGTTGCAAACCGTTTAAGGTCAAACGATTTCAAATCGTTTGATCTCAAACGACCTTGCAAGACCGTTTGGATTGAAACGGTCTCAAGACCATTTGATAAGGTTGACCAAGGGACGACCATTTGAGGGTCTTTTGGTAATATATTGAATTTCATTCCTGAAAAGAATCAATGTTTAATTCTTAACCAATTGAGAGTTGAAGGCACTTCAACATCCAAACCCTAATCAGGCTAAAATTGCTGATTTCATATATAGATCTTGTTGAGTTTTGGGTTGAAGGACCCAAACGGTCTCAAGACCGTTTGGGGGTTCCTCCAAACGGTCTCAAGACCGTTTGGGCACAACCCAAGACCGTTTGAAGGTCTAAGGTTGAGGTAATTTGATGGGTTGAGGGTCCAATTGCAATAAGTTGATGAATTGATAAAAATGCTGATTTTAAACCTAATTGGAGTTCAACCCTAATCCAACCGACTTGGTTTTTCGTCAAACTTTGGGAAAACGGTCTCAAGACCGTTTGGAAGTCATCCAAACGACCTCAAGACCGTTTGGGCCAAGTTTGAGCCCAATTGGAGGTCAATTGATAGGTTCAACCTTGATTTGATTCACCTTGTTGAATATTGATGATCATCCGATTTGAAACCCTAATTGAGATGGACTTAACCCTAATTGGTTTTCAATTGAGGGTTAATTTGGTGTCCAATTGATTGAGGCTCATCCTAATTGACTCAATTTATAAGTGGTTAACATGGCTTAGGCCAATTGAGGGCTTCAACATACTTAATCACAAACATTTCTAACTTTTGAACCATGTTGGAGGTCCAAACGGTTTGAGCCCATTTGAACCAGACGGTCTCAAGACCGTTTGGGCTCAAATGATCTCAAGGTCGTTTGGTCCAATCGATCTCAAGACAAGTTGATCAAACAGTTTCAAACCGCATAAGCTCAAACGATTTGGAAAGTCAACCTTTCCAAACGGTCAATGCACCCAAACGGTTTGGGCAAATGACCTTGAGGTCATGCAGTCTTGGAGTCAAACCTAGCAAACGGTCAACGCACCCAAACGGTTTCAAAACTGTTTGGTGGTTGAAGGTTGAAACCGTTTGGAGGTTTTCAAGGTTATTTATACTTAATCACTTGAAGTTGTAATTGGTTCAATGGTGATCGAAAACTAAACCCTAATGGTAACTTAGGACATTAAGGGACTAAGTGATTAATGAATTGACCCATGATGGTGATCATGAGGTAAATTGCCAAAATACCCTTGAGGGGTTTAATCGAGTAATACCTTGTTCTAATCAAACCCTAGTCACATGATAGTGATGTTTTGACTTATGTTAGTCAATGCGAACTTAACCCAACCTGATCTAGAGTGGTGTTATCACCATCTACTAGTAAGAGGAGAGAGAAATTATCATAAGAGAGAGAAAGTACCCTTTTATGGTGGAAACTCAAGTAAAGTACCTTCAATACACATGAATGTGCATGATTAGGATATGATCCACCTATGTGAGATCATGGAAACCCTAATTATGATGTTTAGTGAATCTTAATCTTATCTAAGAGCTTTAATGATGCTGTTTCTCATACATGATGATGTTATGAGTTCAATTCACCATGAGGTGAATAGTAAACCCTAATTCTAGGGTGATGACATGTAATGTGAATAGTAAACCCTGATTGATGAAAATTGGGGAACTTGATTCTTCTAAGAGTTTGAAAGTATAACCTCTAGAATGAATTGTTTACTGTTATCAGTTGAATTAACCATGCAGGTTGTCATGAGATGACGATCATATCCAGGTATGGATTATGATACTATATTCATTGAAAGCATGTCTTAAGCTTTATGAAAAAGTGAAATATCTTGATGCCCTGTTAGTGGCATCTAATGAGATTTATGGGCTGTGAGAGCCATGAGTATCATCAAGGTCATGCTTAACAGATGACTTGTGATGAGATGATTGAGAAATGATAATTTATGAGAGTTAGACTTGTTACATTTAGTATTCTTTCTTCAGAGTTGCTATGCTAATGTTATTGTTTGAGAACATATATGATGCTAAAAGAATACTGAAATGTACCTAACTAATCAAGTATAATCATACCATGCAAAGCCCTGATCATAGATCCATCATTGTCAGAAAGTAATATGATGGTGAAACAGGTTTTCCCAAGGGAACTCCTGGAGCACATACTTTTGAGTATGTGGGGGAATATGGATGTGTAAATCCTTACATCCTAGTGTAGGAATTGATGTAGATGTTTCTTAATCCATCAATCCTTCACTACATGCTGTAATATCCAAGGAAACACAAACACCGCATCGATCAGAGGTAAACAAGAAATCTCTCGATGACGAAGAGAGTACAGAAAGCCACTGTAACTCTAAAAATAGCGAAGGACCAGATTTGGTAAGCTATAGCAGTAGAAACACAAGATGTCCTGCAAGTCATCCTCACTCTGACTGAGGAAGATGAGGTCATAAGAATCCGGCTCTTTTAATGACCTAGGTATGATATCGATGCGACTTATCAAAGTGATCGATTGGAGTATGAGCGGTATACCTCATCTCCACAGGGCATAATAATGTTTGAAAAACATAATCAACAGTGTAGTATATCTGTTAGAGTTATCTACGAGTTACTTGATTGATGTTACACTTTATAGTGCATATGTTCTTCATATTTCATAAATGTTGAACTCTTTCTTATTACCAAAACTGTTGTTGAATACTTTGAAAGCTTTTACTGCTTATGTTATTCTTTGTTTTTCCTTATAAAGCTTTTAGTGGAGAGTTATAACTCTCACTGGGAAAATTATTTAAAATTGTCTCACCCCGTAGACTTCAACTTTTTAGGTGGTCGTCGAAGATGGAGGAACTGGTCTACAGGTGACCAATCCCAGGAGCAGCAGTAAATCTCAGGTGGAGATTCAGCCTGCTATGTGGTGTAGTTAGAGTCAGTCCTATGTGTCCTTTGTACTCTCAGGTCTTGGAGTTGTTAGTTTGAGATTTTGTTACGAATCTTGATATTTTGAATCATGATGTGTATAATTACTCAAGAAGTAATTTGACAGAGATGTAAACATTTTAAATCCTTTTTCTATGGAAAGGGTTTGTGGTTTCAAGCTCTTATCTCAAAAAGTTTTAATTTTCCGTGCTTTTTGTCTTCCGCTGTTAATCGATTGCTTCTGCTTAAGTTTAAATCGTGGTTTGGAGATCGGAGCCCACAGATTTCATCAAGAATTAACACTTTACCAAATTTGTACATCCTCTATGATATTCTTGAACACTTCAAGATATTCATATTGGTATTTCTCTAAACATCATTTGAAGTATTAGCATTTGCTCCAATAGGTATGTAAATACATCACATGTATTATACCTAATAGGATAATCGTTCTCCCACTACAATTAGTGAAGACTGATTGATCATATCCAAGATATTCATGTCTCTTACTAGTTCTCTAACCAAAAGAGTCTAGATTTATCCATCATATGGAGACTAGAAATGAATTTCTCATGATTGATGCTAATTTGTTTGTTTGAGTTATCAATAACTTTTAGGTATCATTTTATGTTATGCATATCAAGTGCCACAAGATAAAAAAGGCATTTCCACAAAGATCATATCTTTGAAATTGAAACATCAACTTTATTAATTGCTATCATTGTCATACAATATGTAAAATAAAGTGTTTCTATTCATCGGCAAATATGAAATAGCAGTTCATAATTCTATTACATGCCTTCAAGGCTGAAAATAAACTAAAGTACTCCTATCTGTGGCAGCAACACTTGCCCCATTTATTGAGTGATCTACACTTTATATCTTGGTATCATATACCTCAAAAACTATTACAAGTTTATTTTATGACACCTTTATGTGGAGACATTCGTCGCCTCCTTCTTCTTTTGTTCTTCCAGATAGAGAGGACAATTCCTTTTCCAATGTCCTGGCTTTTGACAATGGTGGAAATTGCCTTTCTTGGTCACGCCTCCTTTGGCCTTGAGAGTATAAAATGACTTGCGTTGTTGTCTAGCATCATGACCTTTCTTAGCCTTGCCTTTGCCCTTGAACTTGTACTTGCCTTTCTTACTACTGATCACCATCACAGACCTAGGCTTGTCCTTCTTCATCTGTGCCTCCTCTGTCCTCAACATGCCCAACAACTCTGACAGTGGCCTATCAAAGTTGTTCATGTTGTAGTTCATCACAAATTGACTGTAAGATTCTGGCAACGATTGCAGTATCATGTTAGTAGCCAACTCTTGGCTCAGTGGAAATCCTAGTCTTGTTAGGTTCTCCACATACCCAATCATCTTGAGCGTGTGAGGACCAACTGGATCTCCTTCTATCATGATGCACTTGAACAGTGCCCTGGAGACATCATATCTCTCTTGTCATGCTTGATCTTCATACATGTTCCTGAGATGTTGAATCATCTCAATGACACCCATGTTCTCATGTTGTCTCTGCAACTCATGGTTCATGGAGCACAACATTAGGCACTTTGCATCAATGGCATCATTAGAATGCTTCTTGTAAACATCCCTTTCTACCTTCGGTGCAGTAGGAGTAGGTTCCTCTGGAGTTGGGGTATCCAGGACATAGAGCTTTTGCTCTTGAGTGAGAACAATTCTCAATGTCCTAAACCAGTCGTGGAAGTTAGTCCCATTCAGCTTGTCCTTTTCAAGGACTGATCGCAAAGAGAAGTGATTGTTGTTTGTTGTCATTTGTACTATAAAAGGAAAATATGCAATTTTAGTCCAAAACTCATTTTTGACTTATTTGATTGATTTGAAAGGTTGACGATATAATTAGGCCTTTAATTAATTATCACTCCCACTATTTTAGTTCAAATTGACAGCCCTCACCATCAATTTGGAAGATTGCAGCGTACAACCTTCTAGTGGGCAAGATCCTAAAATCCTCTAAATCATGGACCAGCTAGGGCTGTCACCCACAACTTAGATCTTCTAGGTAGGCAACTTTTGCCAATTGCATCATATGCTACTCTTGAAAGATGTCATGTGCAACCCCTTGACATGATCACCTCCATGTCTCAAGGTGCTAGATCCTATCTAGGTCACCTTGTTAAGTCTGACCCAAAGCCAACACGATGAATATGTACCCTGCTAGGGTAGACCCACATATCCATCCTTCACGCTTCCATAAGATAGACAGTGCACCACGCTAGGGCGTGCCCACACTTGGCCGATCAAGCTTTTCATGTGTGTCGCATTTGGAAGGCATCTAAAACTTAATATTTAATGAGGGATTTGGTTTTTATAGGTACATATACATATCCAATCACCACAATATATAGTATGTATCATATACATGTTATATCCCATAGAAAACATGTGAAATTATAAAAGCGATGATTATGGCCATCCTAATGTGATTCCTCGAGCCAAGAGGAATCAAAATCATCTAGGTCTACATCACATGCAACATGTACAAGATGAACTCTGTGCTTTGCCTTTTTGGGTTTGATCAACTCATCTCCATGATTGATCGGCTCGCCATGCTGCTATTCGGTTGGGTTCCACCAGCAGATCGGTTGGCTCCTCCAACCGATCAGTTCACTTGGTCATCATGCATCTCATCATGGCCGCCACCCACTCATATTCCTCCTCGAATCGGTCATCTCGAACGCCAACCGATCGGTTCACTCCTTGAACCGATCATCTCAGCTTCCGTCAGGGTGTCCGCCGTTCTTTGACATAATAGGAAATAAAATTCTATCCTATTTACATTTGAATTGAGAAACCCAGAGTTACATTCGGGGGGAGAAAAGGTAGGAAAGAAATCTCGAGTTATCTCAAATTACATCAAGAAAAGGAGGTAGGGAATCGATGCAGAGACAGAGATGCAAGCAACCACATACAACCATACACAGATAGGGTTTATTGGCCATAACCACTCTATACATCCACCACAAAACTCATTTAAGGGCGACGCGTATCGAATGTGATCATATTACATATCATATATGTATATTGGGATTTGTGGATTTCGGATTGGATATGCATACAGCCAATTTTATTCGTATCGTATGCAATAAATAAAGGCGACAAACCAAAATCAATCATATTGATAATCCTAAAGTATAGAGCAGATGACGTGGCTCTGATACCACTGTTGGCTTTTAGGGGAGGTAGAGAAAGCAGCGGAAACAAAAAATGTCTTCTCCCCAAACCCAGAACCAAAGAACCACGTCAACGTCTACACAGTAGGAAGGATGGTTTGTAGAATCATAACTTATCCTGAGGCTTGCTCGGCAACAATACCTCGCGGCTTAAGCTGTCTTCACCTCCGGTCTTGGACGGTGTCTGTGCAGCTCCTGGTCGCACCAGGACTACCGACTCCTGGTCGCACCGGCACTATCAGGATTGACAGCTATCCTCTGAGTGGAAGATGTCTCCCGCCTCTGAAGCAGTCCACACGGACCACCAGGAACTCCAATCTCCTTGTCCCACAAGGAATCCGATTGATTCACCCCTCCTGTCAGCGTACTAGTCACTGACACACTATCCTGCCACCAGTCGCTTTTCTGCAGTTGTCTTTCCCTTGTTTTTCCTCCCTTATTGGGTAGAACTTGCTCGGGCTCTCTCGGTTACCAAAACCAGAGAGAACGACAACTTTGCAGAGCAACTGGTATTTTGAGTTGTACTATCAGAGAAGCCCCCAATACCCCTATATATAGGAGGTTCCTGTGATAGGGTTCTCTATCATGGGCAATGCAAGATTAAAGCAAGAGTAGAAGGGTTCGAGATTTTCTACAAATATGACATGTTGTGACAGCTGAACCGATCGTTTCACTACTGAACTGATCGTTTTGGCCCCTGAGCCGATCGGTTGGGACCTGAGCCGATCATTTGGGGCTCTCAACCGATCAGTTAGTTCCCTGAAATGATCGGTTTGCGGTCCTGATCCAACTCAAATTGTCTTTCCATATTCGTTTCCAACTAATCCAATATTAGTCCTTGTCCAAATCAAATTTTTACAAGTGAAACAAATATATTTGCAAAATAGTCTTCTTATTTTCCAAACGATCTCGGTTGGTCACACCAGTTGATCGGTTCGACGATTGGGTCGATTGTTTGGTGACACATGAGCCGATCATCTCACTGGGTGAGTCGATCGGTTCAACAACCTAAGTCAATCGGTTCATCCCCATGAGCTGATCAGTTAGAGCAGTAGACAATGCAGTTTCAATCAATATGATACTCTCAATCAACTGGTCCAACACCTTGAACACTATGATATTGAGCTATCAATTCATTGAGTATTTAATTGAACTACTAAACTGCTTTAGTAATCAATCGAAACATCATTTGGGGATAAATTCTTGTTCTAGGTTAAATCCTATGTGTGTGATCCTGTAGGTCCATTTCACGTTGGCAGTGAAAATCCATAACACTTATGACTTCACAAGCAAAGAGTGGTGCCTATTCACACATCAGTGCTACCCAAGTGAAATAGAAAGCTGGAGAACAACTTTCAATCCTACAATCCGTAAATGGTGTTACAGTGAATGTATAATTCCTTTGTCACTGATATCCCAAATGAACTCAAGGCATGGAACAGTCATCCTGTCAATGTTCACTCGCTTTCTTGATCTCAGAGCATATTGGAGGAGATATGTATGACATCAATATCACATACTGATTCACACATGCGTGCACGCCTATCTCAATCCTACTCATAAAGTGGTCATGGTTATCAAACTCCCTCAGGATGGACAAATCCCATATCTATCACTCGCCCCTCAAAAGCCCCATGTGTCAAAGCCACCCAATCATCACCTTTATAACAACCCATGTTTCAGGACTGTGTTTGATGATGTCAAAGTGTGCCCAACGACATGTGTTAAGTGTAGTGATTTCAGGTCAAAGAATCACACTGACCACCATCACTGTGAGAACTGACTGTGACTACCATGTCATGGTTCCATGTGTCAAACTCATGGTGGGTCTGTCCGGTACACTGGTTCTCTAACAAGTACCCATGTGTTTGGTTTGATGTCTCCATATCATGACTAATGAGATTCTGTCATCAACCAACACCACAATCTAGTTTTGTGTGTCATTGATGTCTGTCTACCTTCCATAATGACATCCGACTAGGGACATAATAAGAATGTACAAACTCTTAGCATATGTATGATGTCATCGTTTAGGTCCTCAACTTGAAAGCATACGTCATTGAGTACTGTCATTCTCTAGACATTCAATCTATTATATCATTATCTCATATGACTGAACCAGAAAGAATTGGAAGCTTGCCTTTGTGTTTATCAAATCAATCTTAATGTATCCCACCAATCATCCCATGATTGGCTCTCAGGGCATACATACCAACAAATAGATGATTAAAGTTGATATTAACATGTTAATTGTAAAAAGGTACATTAAGAACAAAAAGGATGAATTTCGCACATAATTAGTTTAGTTTGGAATTCCATGTGCATAAATATGTTTTAATGGGCCTTGAAACCCTAATATTAGTGAATGAGATTATTAATGGCTTTAATTGATCAATTTCATGATTAAAGTTGAGATAAGATAATTCTAAGCTATTTTGAGCATAAATGTTACTAATTGTGGATAAATACCCTTAATGTAGTAATTGGGGTTTTCTAATGGATAAAGGTAGAATTAATTACAAATAGAGTTCCTATGTGAATTATACCATAATGAACTATGAATTGATAATAAATGATCATAATGATCTTATCATGATTTAAAAAAGATAAAAATGGTAGTTTTAATATAAAAAAGAGGCATTATGGACTTAATTGATGTTTAAGTGTGCCTATAAATCAAAATTAGGGTTATATGAGGTTAAAAGGTAATCTTAATATATTTCATTAAAAATAGATGAGACAATTAGGGTTTGTGAGTAATTGTATCAAATTAGGATTTAAAATAGTAAAAGATGAAGTGAAACCCTAATTTCAATGGAAACCCTAAAAGTGGACTAGAAACCCTAGGAAGCAAGCTAAGTTTAATAGATCTTGATGACATGAGTAATAAAAAGAAATGGTATGGTTATTTCAGGATCTTGTCTGTGTGCTTGGTTACTTGGATTTCCTACTTGCATGGAATATTTGTATCACAACTCATCAAATCAGGTATGTGGTTACGCTTATGAATAATCTCTCTAGTTTCACGGTGATTCTTGAATGTTTTATCGGTTTCTTGAAAATAACTTTTGGATGCCTTCTATTTCATGCAACTATAGAGTGACTATGATTATCACTATATATATATATATATATATATATATATATATATATATATATATATAACTGGCTTAGATCTGGGTCCTCCTCTGTGGCTTTGCAAAGGCTAAAAAGGGTAACCTAGAGCAAGGTCTAGGCTATCATGAGTTAGAAATTGGGCTACCCACATGTAGTGCCATGAGACTCTTAGCATACCATGAGTTAAGCAGTGGGCTACCTACGGGTAGTACCATGTGACTCAACCCTAGAAATTTATTCACGTATTAGGGGGGATCATGAGGGGTATAATGGGGATCTACCATAAGGAAGGTAGCATCCAGGTCCACTGTAGGGACAACATAGAGGATAGGGTATGCATGGATCGCGTAGTTATATTTAAAACGTAAAGTTGTTTTTTAAACTGTGATTGACTGCAATATGTTGTTATGGTTAATTGTGTGATTATTGTTTTCCCCACATACCAACTTTATGCTGATCGACGTTTTGTTTGTCGGTGTTTTAGGTACAATGAAAAGAACAAACAGTAAAGTGGCATATGTGGAATTAAGTGAGAATCAAAGTACAAAGGAGGATTAATTAGATTAGTATCTGTGTGGATAGAAGTTTAGAAATCCCAATTTTAAAAAGGTATGTAAAATGTTTATTTTATTGCAGCTTTCAATTTACTTAGTAGAATTTGATATTGTCGAACCTTTGATCCAGAAATTGGGATAATAGCTCTGAACTCTTGGTCTCCCTTAATTGGGGGTTACTGGGAGGCGGGGTTGTTACATTTGGTATCATAGCATAGGTTCCTCATTTAATCTTTAATAATTATTAAATTTTACAAACTCTGTAGAACCCAAGGGATTTATTAGAGGATTTTGCGAAAGATAGAGATGTCTAGAAAAGGATCCCGTTCGGGGGCTGGAAAGATTTTCCTTTGCACCGCTAGTCAAAATATGAGGACTCCCAAATCGTTTGACTGTCTAGCTGATGTCCTAGGATTTGACTCAAAATAAGATACCTTTAGGACTCCCTCATCTTGTTCATCTCTTCTCAACTCAAAATGATGTTAAGGACCTTAAGGATTAGGGTTTTCTCTCTTTTCCTCACCCTCTTGAGGTATGGGTAATGTTGATAAGGTATAAGGAATCCTCCACCAAATTAATGAAAAATCATGTAAATAAGATGTCATGGACATAAGATTAATAGATTCAGCATAAACTAAAGAATAGATACATTCTTAGGTCGTATGACATGAGTTGTCATTGCCCTCAGGAGAGACCTGAGGCTAGACCTTCTTGTCAGGAGGATGAGTAGAGAAAGATTAGTCTTGGAGGTAGATACCTCTATAAGTAGAGACTTGGCATATCCTCTAAGGATGATTTAACCCTAACCCTAAGTGGTGGTTCAAGAAAGAGATGACCTGAAGAGTTAGATATCATGGTAAACCAGGTGTGAGTGGACATGCTTTGAGCCATGAAAGGTTGGGTGATTTAGTGCCTTTGATGACCCAACCCTGGAAAGGGTCATGCTTGTTAGAGTGAAGGATAGCTCCTTCAATTATGAGGTAGGCTAAAACCCTGGCCAGAAGGGCATGATGGATGGCTTATGAGATAAGCATGAAGAGCTATGGATGATTTTGAGTAAACATAAGTTTGAGCATAGGCTTCACTCACATAGAGATATTCTTATGAGCTTGATCCTTTATTGAGAGAGGACCTCTAGTAGTAAGGTTGGATCTGGAGTTAGATCTAGAGAGAGAAAGAAGGACTCAATCAAGAAGGTTGGAAGCTTAGATTCTGAGACATTAGGAACAATGGGGAGTTGAGGATGATGCGACCTAAGTGGATGATAGTGGTTGCCTCGTACTTGATCCCTGGAGGCTGATGATATCTTGATGGACTTTAGAAGAACCAAACCCTAAAGAGAGGATGATGCTTCTGGAACCTATGTGCCTATGGTATAGGTGTCTACCTTCAGAGATAGGAAGAAGAGTTTTGTAGACCCCGAAGAGGTTTGGTAACTGATTGTGAGGCCTTGTACTTGTTGGTTGTCCTTGAGGAGGACTCAACTCTGAAGTGTTGATCAAGCAGAAGGATCATGGAAAGTGCATGTCAGGCTTGATTCATGGTTAACAGGTTGGGCATGCGGTTGGACACCCAAAGGTGAACCGAAGGTTCCTAGGCCTAAGAGGGGAAGTGGTGTCCTTGATGCTCATGATGAGATTTGAGTTTCCATATTTTTGAGCATGGTACTCCTCATGGTTAGAGGAAAGGGAAACCCCTTAAGTTGAAGGTATGTTTGATGAACCCCTCACAACTAAGTTGATGACATGGGAAGGTATGATCTTGATCCAATGTTGATGATGAGAACAAGTGTGACCTAGCATGGTTTAGCACGTGGTCCGCTTGTGCCTTAATGGCTTTCTAGGGTCAAGCATGCTCATATGGATGTAAACCTGAGACATAAGGATGTTTGTGACCTTGTTGTCAAGAGTTGTAGTTTCCTCCCATCCTGGGAGAGGGACCCTTTTGTAGGGTGTTTACCAGTCTTGTGGGTTTTGAGGAAACCTAAAGAGGTCTCATAGGATCTTGAGAAGCTAAGTGAAAAGTACATGGTATGAGAATGAACCTGTATACCCATAAATAACCATCTCTACGTGCATGTGGATGTGTTACCATGAAGGTAATCGATATGGGGCCTGGCCAAGGTAGGCAGGTCTCCATGACCCCTATGAAAGGATGAAAGTCAGCCCATGAATGCAGAGAGAGATGATGAAGGCTTGGGTAAGGTTCTAAGTTGAATATGTACTATAAGAGAATCCTAATTCTATCCTAGGGTCAAGTAGGGATAAGACTGATGGAAGTAGCATTTGCCTAATTCCCTAGTTGCACATGACCATAGGGTTGGGAGGTAACAACTATCATTGTCTGAGGGCCATGGGTTAGGAGATTGATCACCTTCATGAACTCATGGGACCCAAAGGGCAGATGAGTAAGGCACTCTCTGGATGCATGAGGGAAGAGGGATGACCCCTAAAATGTCGGCACACTATAGACCTAGAGGAGATGACCAAGGGATGTGTGTAAACCCAGTAGGTTCGAGACCAGTTTTCCATGGAAGTAACCGTGATATCGAGATGATTGTGATGTAGAGGCATAAGCTGCATGTTTAAACTTAGATTTAAAGGTGTATTGGCAAGGTGGAATGTACCATCTCTACTCTTGGAACCGGAAGAACTCTATATTTGGACTGCAACGAAATGCTTATTTCCTCTTTTTGTGGGAGTGAGAGATAGGACAATACACATGCCATACACCAAGGATAAAAGATGATGTGAGTTGGAACATTGCTATGAGGTATGAGAACATATATGATAACATGCCCTTGTGGAGTGAATGATACATGGATGGTTTATAAACACCAAGAGTATTAAGGTAGTCATCTTATGAGGATGTTTTTATTATGAGCTATGAGTTATACAAGGTTGAATTCAAAAAACCAAGAGAATAAGCTCAGAGTTTTCTTGATGAAGATAGACATAGAGCAGAGATGAGATAATAAGTGAAATACATGGAGGTGTATGTCTTCAAATTTATCTAACACCTAAGGATGTGAAGTGATAATGGATGCTCTCGGTGTGATACAGGTTCCTAGTTTAGATGGAGGCTAGAAGAGGTTGTTAGGTTAACCCTCAGTTGGAAAAAGAGATAAGTTTGGCTAAACTCAGATGTCACAATATTGGTTGATCAAGTTAATGGTTGTTTGGTTAGATAGCCTAGGGCTTATCATGATAAAAGGATTGTTGTAGAACCTTAGATACTCTTCTTTGGAAAATAAGGTGATGAAACCCATCTAGAATGGTTGAGGGTTTCCGAGGCATCAAGCTTGAGGAATTATGACATACAGGAGAACATGATTTTAAGATCACCATACACCATACTACGAAGATAGTAAGTGACCGTAGTACTTTTGATGCTTAAGATGAAGTTGTCGGTGGCATGTGGCCATGCATGTTGGAGGTGAAGGACGAACACCAGTAACCTAGTGCATTGATATAGAGGATAAAGAGTCCCCAAGAGGGAAAGGGAGTTCATCACTATTGATGTTGTAAGTCTCCCCTAGACCAAGGAAGGTCGAGATACAATATGGGTTATGGTAGATCTCCTTACCTAGATGACATGAGAAAGAAAGACTATTGTCGAGGGACAGATCCGATTGAACTACATATGAGAGAGATTGTTCGACTACATCATGATGTGAGTTCAAAAGTTCTAACCTAAAGATTCAATTCCATAAGGTGGAACTAGGTACATGAAGAACTCGATGTTAGTATAGTTTATCACCCCTAACTAATGGTTATTATAGAGGGTCTGATATGAGCATGTGTGCTCATTCAGGGTGATACATGGAGACAGTTCTTGTTCTCTGAAAGATGTGATGATAACCACCATAGCCAATATTAGGATATAAAGAAGCTCTGTAAGGGAGGTTGTGTCGGTTACCACTTCATTAAGGTGATCTTGGTGAAGGGACCTCATGATAGTCAGAAAAGGACCACAGTGTGTGTAGAAGTCGCTTTGATTGTGCCATGGCTGAAAGGAGACCAGGGACGACATGAGGCGTAGATTGATGCAAAGTAGACTGGCATACAGTTCACTGTGGGGGTATATGTGACATGAAAATCCGACCCCTCTAAGTTATAGCTAAGAAAGTTGAGTCTCCGATACATGGGTTCATTTGAGATGGATTGGTGAAGAAGGTTATGGTTGACCTTACCCCTTAGGATAAAGTAATGGGTGATGACTTCTAGGTGTCCAATTTAGAGCACAATGTGAGGTACCCAGGCCATGTGTTGAGCATTGAACCTAGTGAGCCCAAGGGAGGCTGAAATGACTGGAGTCACCTGTGAGGTTTATAGATGCCAAAGTGAAAGAACTCAGAGAAAACATTATGTGATGATAAAGGTTTCTTGGAAGTGCCATGGATAGGGCAAAGCCACATAGGGGCCAATAATGGACATATAAAAGTCTTATCCTGAATTGTTTGTTTGTTTGATGGAATTTTGAGGACAAAATTCCTATAAGAGGGGAAGAATGTTACAACCCCAATTTTTGGGTTCATTTGTCGAGAAATGGAATTTCTCATATTAAAGATATTTGGACAAATAATGATACAACTTGTTTTGAATAAATGGATTTCGTGTACATTAGCCTTAATGATTGTTTTGTGGGCTTTCTTGGCTATTGGGCCCAATAACAAAGAAAGGACAAAAGAAACTCTATTATTGAGTAAATAAGAAAATAGAGAAAACAGAAATGTAGAAACATCTAGAAGGAAAAAGAATATAATTCAAAGGTGGATTTCGTGCCTCTTGGGTTCCTTGGGTTCTAAGGAGTCCAAAGTTGCAAAGATAAAGCAACAAGAAAAGAAAAGATCAATTAAATATTTCTTTATTAAGAAAGAAATTGAAAACAATGATAAAATGTGGAAAATAAGTGAAAATAGGTATAATTGAGTTATCCTTGGTGGATTTTCATATCCAAAGGATTTCTAATGTTAAAACGAATGCCAATGAGGAAAATAAAAGAGAAATCCTCAAAAAGAGATATTTTAAGAAATAAACAATATAATGAGAAATAATGGATATAGATGTATCTAGAAGGATAATAAGTATCCTTAAAAAGGAATTTTGAAATATTAGAGTTTCTTGGGATCCAAGGAGTCCCAATGAAGAAAAAGAGAGAGAAAATACTCATAATAGAAAATAAGAAGATAATGTGAATACATAATTAATGGATTATGTGGTATTGTTAAAAAGGAAGTATTTTCTACTTAAAGGAAATATAAATTTCGTGATCAATGAAGTAAAAGGCAAGTATAAAAGAGAATAAGGGACAGAATTTTCGTATTTCTAATTATCCAATGAATAAGGAATATGAAAGGAATAAGTTAGGAGAGAGAATATTTCTTCTCAATGAAGGAATATGTTTCCTTTAAGAGTGGGACTTGTTTCCTCTTGGATGAACGTCTTTGGGCATGGATACCCTCCCCTATATAAGGGGTAAGACCTAGGGCCGAGTCCAGAGAAACCCCATGTATCTCTCTCCCTCTTTTCCTTTTTTTCTTCTTTCAACCCTAACAATGAGGGTATAACCCTATCCCTAGAGCACAGAGGGGCCGTGGAGGAGCTACAATGGGGTCTTGTTGCTCCCACGACATCAAGAAGATGCTCAGTGGTCGTCCCTCTCCTCCTAGCTACGCGTAGATGTTGTGGCACGACTGCATAGGACAGCCGTGAGTTGCAGATCGTCGTGCCTAATCCCACCCACCGCATCCCCAACTTTAAACCTCCGTAGGTACGACAGAGGGAGGCGGAAGCGTTGGGACCATCGTCGGCGCCCTAAAGTCCAAGGAGGGAGGAGGAGAGCTCCCCCGAGCAACTGCAGGAAGTAGCTTAGGGTTCATCGCGAGGAAGAAGGAGCATGGGTGGCATTGGATGCATTTACCCCTCTGTGGGCTGAAGTGCCTTTCACTTATGCGGGCGTAGTTTCGTCTTTGTGTTATGTTTCCAAACCAGCGAGCAAATTGCATGGGATCAGGGAGACATGGCAGCTTTTAATTGGCTTTGGTAAGTAATTTCTTACAAAAATCGTAACTAAATATCGGTAGCTCAGATCAATACATGTAAGATATGAAATTTGCTCAGGAGAATGAGAGGAATCCAAATAAAATAGTTTTAGATCCTGATCCCTCTTGCAATACGAAAATTAATGAAAGTTATCAACTTTAATGCTTTAATGATTAAGAAACCCTATCTCGAGATGATTAATGTGTTTAGTAGGGTTTAATAGATGATTAAAGTTGATATTAACATGTTAATAGTAAAAACGTACATTAAGAACAAAAAGGATGAACTTTGCACATAATTAGTTTAG
This sequence comes from Alisma plantago-aquatica, assembly GCA_963693085.1. Classification (NCBI taxonomy): domain Eukaryota; kingdom Viridiplantae; phylum Streptophyta; class Magnoliopsida; order Alismatales; family Alismataceae; genus Alisma; species Alisma plantago-aquatica. The sequence continues at coordinate 1,065,222,648 of OY856412.1, read as the reverse complement.
TTTGGAGTTCCATGTGCATAAATATGTTTTAATGGGCCTTGAAACCCTAATATTAGTGAATGACTATTAATGGCTTTAATTGATCAATTTCATGATTAAAGTTGAGATAAGATAATTCTAACCTATTTCGGCCATAAAACTTCCTAATTGTGGATAAATACCCTTAATGTAGTAATTAGGGTTTTCTAATGGATAAAGGTAGAATTAATGACAAATAGAGTTCCTATGTGAATTAGACCATAATGAACTATGAATTGATGATAAATGAGCATAATGATCTTGTCATAATTTAAAAAGGAAAAAATGGTAGTTTTAATAAAAAGATGCATAATGGACTTAATTGATGTTTAAGTGTGCCTTTAAATCAAAATTAGGTTTATATGAGGTTAAAAGATAATCTTAATATCTTTCATGAAGAATAGATGAGATAATTAGGGTTTGTGAGTAATTGTGTCAAATTAGGGTTTAAAGTAGTAAAAGATGAAGTGAAACCCTACTTGCAATGGAAACCATAAAAGTGGACTAGAAACCCTAGGAAGCGAGCTAGGTTTAATAGATCTAGATGACATGAGTAATAAAAAGAAATTATATGGTTATTTCAGGATCTTGTTATGTGTGCTTGCTTACTTGGATTTCCTACTTGCATGGAATATTTCAATCTCAACTCATCAAATTAGGTATGTGGTCACGCTTATGAATAATCGCTCTAGTTTCATGGCAATTTCCGAACGTTTTATTGGTTTCTTGAAAATAACTATTGGATGCCTTCTATTTCATGAAACTATAGAGTGAATATGATTATCACTATATATATATATATATATATATATAACTGGTTTAGATCTGCGTCCTCCTTTGTGGCTTTGCAAAGGCTAAAAAGGGTAAACTAGAGCAAGGTCTAGGCTATCATGAGTTAGAAATTGGGCTACTCACGTGAGTGCCATGAGACTCTTAGCATACCATGAGTTAAGGAGTGGGACACCTACGGGTAGTTCCATGTGACTCAACCCTAGAAATTGATTCACCTATTAGGTGGGATCATGAGGGGTATAATGGGGATCTACCAAAAGGAAGGTAGCATCCAGGTCCACTGCAGGGACAGCGTAAAGGATAGGGTATGCATGGATAGTGCAGTTATATTTAAAATGTAAAGTTGCTTGTTAAACTGTAATTGACTATAATATGTTGTTATGGTTAATTGCGTGATTATCTTTTTCCCCACATACCATTTTTATGCTGACCGGCGTTTTGTTTGTCGGCATTTTAGGTACAATGAAAAGAAAAAACAATAAAGTGGCATATGTGGAATTAAATGAGAATTAAAGTGAAAAGGAGGATTAGTTAGATTAGTATCTATGTGGATAGAAGTTTAGCAATCCTAGTTTTAAAAAGGTATGTAAAAAGTTTATTTATTACAGCTTTTAGTTTAGCTAGTAGAATTTGATAATTATTATAGATTATTTGTCGAACCTTTGATCCAGAAATTGGGATAACGGATCAGACCTCTTGGTCTCCCTTAATTGGGGGTTACTGGGAGGCGGGGTCGTTACAACCTAAGTGTACATGGATGACATATAGGACTCTACTTCAACACACAAGCAGCATGTCCAACCTTTCAACAATGACTAGTCCTCTTGTTGCTCAGCACCAACAACACGATCTCTACTTCCTTGTGCTCGACCACCTAAAAGATGTAGGAACCCACAGGGTGAGACCAAACATCCCGGAAAGAGATATAACTCTCTGCCAATGTCTAGGAAGAACATGTAATTACTCTATTAGCATGATAGGCATATTCAATTAAATAATATGAGTAAGGAAAATATTATTATCTAAGAAGTCAAGGTAACGATAACAGAGTAGTAGACCATCTTTCAATTTGAGAAGGAATATGAAGAGCATGTCTATTGTCTACCAACTAAACTATAAAAAAGCAATGCAAGGCTTCATCCAATGTTATTGTATTTGATCCTAAGAAAATATGCTACACGACTATTTACATCTTTTATTATGCCCTAGGATTTGGGTCACACCACCAATGAATGCATATTCATCCCATTTTTAGATGCATCATCAGTCTAGTTTAGCATTCATATAGATTAGTTTTCACTAAAATAGCTTTGTTTTGATGTACTTAGGTTTTTATGTTAATTTATAGGAATTTGATACTTTTCTTGCATCCCTTTTGTAGGTTTTGAATTTTATCACTCTGCAGCAAGTTTCCCTAGCGGGACAATGCCTTGGAAAAAATGGATTTTGAGCACTTTCAGAAGGAATATCGATACACAAAAAGTATGTCCAAGGCCAAAATCTACCCATCGGTCAACATGCCAATTGACTTTTAATTTTTGACAAATATCAATCATCGACAAACTCATCAACATTTTGGTTGATACTCAATGCTCGACAGCTCCATTGATCCACCATATAATCATTTAGAAGGTCAACATTCAACTCATTTATAATTGAGGTTGACACCACTATCGACCCCCCTACTCGACATCATCATAGGACAACAACCGACAAGAGATCATCCCATCGGTCGACAATCTTTTCATCACACTTATCGACATCCACAACTACTTGATAGCCTTATCGACTCTCAAAGTCGACAGTCCCATCAACCGACAGACCGATGACTGGAAGTACAAAATCCATCAACCAATAGACCTATCGACTGACAACAAATGGTTGACACCGATGGAAAGAGGTCAACAGCCTCAACCCTATAAATATACCCCCTAGCACAGCCATAAAACCATCTTAGATTTTTAGGAGATAGAGCATGCCAAGAGGTTGCCACTAAGATTAGAGAAAGGATGACACCTATCGACCAGCTAGTATTATTAACCTAGCTAGTCGACACCTATCGACCTCAAGCATATATTGGCATATCTATTTCATTTGCAACTCCATGTCATCGATGTCCCTACTTGGGTGATCGATCTCTTCCCCTAGCTTCTTTCCATTCTCCTACTTCTATTGCAAGTCAGGGTAATACCTGAAGGATAAATAAGAAAAGAAGTATGTCATTGTACACCACACTGAGTTGCTTCTATTGCCATCACGGCCGTGATGGTTTCCTCCTCCTCTTCTAGTGATATTAATCTTTCCATGTCGAGCGAGTAGTCTTTACACTGGGGTGTGGGGACTAGCCCCACTACACATTTCTTGCAATTTCATTCATATTCCAATTCTTGTATGAACTCCTATAATTCATATCTAATCATTATTGCATGTCTTGTGGATTGATCACCCCCTTTATGTAATTTATTAGAATCTTTTATTATGAGAACTTCAACGGTTAATATCTGAATACTGATGAGTTTTGGTTGACACCCTGAATAGAATTTCTGACAGAAAGTCTCCAGAGTAGTGGATAGAGGATCTGTAAGTAACAAGTCATCAAGCTTACATGGATATCTACTCATACAAGTTTCTGACTCCAAAAGGGGTATCTTGTATAACTCCAATTATATCTTCATACAAGATTGGATTTGAATGGTTGTGAAAATTTGAGTAGTGGTGATGAAGCCCAGTTCCACCCTAGTGTTTCCATCCATTGATAATTAGATCCTTAATATAGCTCTTTTTATTCTTGCAATCATAAACCAATATCAACTTTTGTGATAAATACTAGTTCTTGCTAAGTCACTTTGACTAGAGAGTTCTTAAAAATGTTGTCCCTTAGGATTCGATCCTCAACTATACTACAATAAGAGTTGTCTGCATGCTGGTGGCATTATTGCACTTAGTTTTGGTAAAATCTAGGAACTATATTCCTAGTGAATTTATAGTACGATAATATTTCATGTCAAATTTTGGTGACATTTTTGAGGACAAAAGAATTTTTGATCCTTGCAACTTACTTGGAGTAGTTAGGAATTTTCCTTTTCTATTGATACTATTGCATATCTTCTTGAATCAAAATTTTCTGTAAACCATGTGAACTTAACTTCTCTTACTTTCCAGATGATTATTCTCCTGCATGTGATGCTCCTCTAGCATTGACTCCTTGACCCCCGTCAACCCCTAGATCGAAAGAACTTACCACATGCTCCTTCATGAACAAAGAGCCAAGATGAATGACGAGGAGGTCAACCATAGGGTGCAAGTAGCCTTGACTACACAAAGAGAGAGGCTAATGGTTCAAGCTAGTGTCATTGTATAAGTGGAGAAACAAGCAACCACAGAAGTAGAACAACAATGACAGGTATGAGAGTTCTCTATCCCTAAGGTTGAAGATGTAAGCAACCTTATTGTCTAGCATGCCATCCATGCTCAGAACATTGAGATCAAGACAAATTGGGTGTCAATGATGCAGAACGATAACTTTAGAGGACACATCGGTGAAGACCCTCATGAACATTTATGGAAGTTCACAGATCTCTATGGAGTGAGTAAACAAGATGGAGTACTAGAAGAGGTAATGAAGCTAAGACTATTCTACTAGTCCCTCACCCAAAATGTAAGGACCCTGACCTTTGTTTAGGGTCTACCCTGTTTGCTTTGCTTAACCCTGGTGCCTTGATGCTTGTTAATCACCTTTAGGTGATTAGGTTTTGGTTGTGCTTTGTTGAGAGTTGGAGGTGCTACTTGCAAATAATCCAAGTCTAGGGTTTTGTTGGCAAGTTTTTCACCTTGTGAGGTGTTCCTCTCTCTCTTTGATTCCTCTAGGGTTGAGAGGAAGGCTTGGGCTTGTTGTTTGAGTTCTTTTGGGCCTAGTTGAGCTTGTTGGGCCTTGAGGTGCCTTGCTTTGCTTTGGTTGATCCTTGTATCGGCCAAGTGTGGATGTGTATCGGCCAAGGGAGTGTGTCGCCCATGAGGATGAGTTGTGTCGCCCATAGTGCAAGTGGTTGTGTCGCCCATGATGCTTGACCTAGATTTGACCTTGTTTAGTGGACACTTGGTGCATATCTTGGACATGTGTATGGAGCTTGCTAGAGTGGTGGCTCGTGCACTAGGACAAGTGTCCCTAGGCAAGTGACACCTTGCTTGGACCAACCTTGTTTTCTCCTCCCTTTCCTTCTATATATGTGGTTCTTTCCTTAGCTTAAAGTCCCTTTAGTTCCTCTCCACCTTTTTGCATGACACAACCCCTCTACCTTGCTAGTGGTGGCCGATATCCCCTTGAAGAAGAGAGTGGTGGCCGATACACCCTTGAAGGAGCAAGCTTGTCGTCCGACACACCTTGGAGGAGCAAGTGGTGGTCGACATCCCTTGAAGCTTGGAGCTCTTCTTCTTGTTTGGAGCTTGGATCTTAAGGCGGGTTGCATAACTTCTAACCCTATCTACATTATCTCTTGCTTTGATCTTGTTTATATGCATGATAGTAGCTTAGTTTCTTGCTTTAGTATCCTTGTTGGCCGATCACCTATGTGGACTAGTGTTTCTTGTGATCTAGGGTTTAGGGAGCAATACTCCTTTCTCCCCTTGGTCTAGAGGAGTGAGTTTGAGTTTCTAGTGTCATGAGAAACACCCCTCTTTCCCTTAACCAAATGAGGTGAGCTTGTGATCTAGTTACTTGAGAAAGACTCTCCTCTCACCATGGGCTAGAAGGGTGAGCTCGTTGGTGATGGTTGATGAGCAAGACCGCTCCTTCTTAGTTGATTGAGGTGAGCCATCTTCCTAGGGTTCGGGTGACCTTATGATGAGGAAGAAGATGATCTTGTGAGTGGTACCTTTGGGTCATCTTGAGAGTAGGGGAAGGGTTTCCCGATAGTCCCTTTGACCTAGATGCTTTGGATGATAGGTGGTGATAACTGTGATGGATGATACCCCTTGATCTTGAGTCTTGGACGACACATGATGAGTGTTGTGTTGGGCGTCACCTACCTAGTACATGCCTTGTGTGACGGGTGTCACACCATACTAAGATGACATGCCCTACACACCTTGATTAGGTGTTTGCCTTATGTTGTTATGCCTTGATCGATAGGACGTTGGGGTTTGGCACTGTGACGGCCGTTAGGTCTTGGTCCGTAGATCGCACGATGCAGGGGTGAGATACCCACCTTGAACGACACCTTTGTGGTTTGATCTTGGTCGATAGGCCTGTGTGACGGGTGACACCCCTTGTTCTTGTGATGGGCGCCACACCCTTTCCTTTACTTTGTGTCAGCCGTTAGGCCTTGACTAAGTCGTTGCACGTTTTGTGGGTTGTGTTCTCTCATGTGAACGTTATCTATAGTGGGTTGATCTGGCCGTTATAGGCTCTGTGACGGGCGTTGCTAGGCAAGATGTGACGGGCGTCACATGCCCGATAGTTACCATGTATCAGTCGGTGTTTGTGACGAGCATTATCCTGAGTTGTGACGGGCGTTGCCCGGTATATATTGAGTGCCCGACACCCTGGTGTGTGATACCCCTGACGCGCGTTATCTCTTGCAACGTAGCGTCGTGCGTTATGTAGGTTGTCCGTTAGCTGATGGGCTTTGGGTGAGGGCAGGTTGCCCGATACACCTCTTTTAGTGAGGGTTTTAGTATCTTTTATGAGGGATCCTTGTATCATGGAAACAACCTAGTGGTATATGTCTTTGCTTAATGATGGTGACTCCTTATATAAATGAGGATGCACGTTATCATAAGCTTGATCATTTATCATAGCCTGATGATTATCTGTTAATGATGAGAATGGTAATGGTAGTAGCATGACTACATGTATGAAGTTATCATTATGTTTATCTATTATTGATAAGGAGAATAGTGATAGTTATACTAGTGCTTTTCTTAATGATGTGCTTTATGCACTTGATCACCAGATAATGTAAGATTGATAAGTATAGTATCTTGAATGTCATTTCATAATGGTAAGCATAGTCCTTATGTTGCAACCATGATTATTGTATACCCTAACCATGCAGGCGATGATTAGCCATGAAAAGGCTATGGGAAATAGGTGATGAGTAACATCACTTTGATAATTACTCTTGTGGTTGAGATTGCAAATGTGATGTGTTTGTCCCATGATGATGATGATGTAAGCCTTGAGAGGCAGTGGCAATACATGATGAGGGATTGAGATCCCATGGTATGTGATGATCCATGAGATGGATTCTGATGGTTGGCAAGAGGCCAAGTGATAACATGTGATCCTTGAGATGGATCTGGTTGATGTGATTACAATAATTACAAAGAGTTCAGTTTATGATTGTTTACTTTCTATCTTGCATGTTATACATTCTATCTTGTTAATCATGTTTCACAAGGAAATAGTTGGATAAATGACTGAGTACTTTTGGTAAGCTTGATAAGTATGAATAGTCTTATCTTATAATTGCTCTTGTTATACTTTTTATCACTTAGCTGATATATATATATATATGAGGTTTTGTAGTTTTGGTGAGGAGTTATGCCTCCCACTGGGACAATGTTCCTCACCCCGCTGGTTTACACTCTGTTTAGGTGGTCGAGCTAGACGTGGTGGTGGTCGCGGAGTTGCGGCCGAGCATCTAGAAGAACAGTAGAAGGCAAGCAATGGACATGCTACTGTTTTGGAAGTTTATAGTAGAGTCTAGAGTCATCCATGTACTCTCAGGTCCTTGGCGGTGTTTTGACAATGTTTTACGACGTACATCTGTAGATGTTTTGTACATCCTACTGTGGGCCGGATGTGGGCCTTTATGTATATAAACATGTGGTGAATTCTTGTGACGGATAGACAGATGTTCCTATAAGTGGTGGACATGTATCAGATCTTGCATGCATGTATATAACCTATTTTCTTGTAGGATGAGGACTGGAGTATAATAGTTTCTCAGTTTATCAGCTTTCTGCAAATGGTTTTAATTAACCCGTGTTTTTGGTAATCTGTGGTTATGGTGATTTCCGCACATTTTTGCATAACACCTCGTTGTCTGTGTGATAGTGGGATGTGTTGCTACAAGTTTGGTATCAGAGCTCTAGGTTCGCTGAATCTACAGGGATTTAGGACTAGGTTGAGTTTGTTCTTGTCAGCTTTCTTGATTTTCTTACAATATCTTCTACCCTCAGCAGAAGAGAAGCTAAGATGTTTGGAAACCATGAAGAACATGCTCCTGGGTATAGTGATGTTGCATCAGTTGATGGAGCAGCAGGACAGGCACATGAAGATCGGGTGCGTGAGGTCCCTCAACCTAATCCAGCCATTCTTGAACATCCTGCTTACCAACAACTGATGGGGAAGATGATGGCTATGATGAATCTCATGGTTGAGCGATTACCAGTGCCTCCTCCGCGAGCACAGGTTCCCCATGGAGAAGCATTGGGTATTGGGAAGACCTTCAAGCGGCTTTGCCGAGTCGGAGCTTCGGATTATGGTGGAACGGCTGATCCAGCGGATGCAGATCTGTGGCTGACAAGTCTTGAGAAGGCTTTCCGGATCCTCGACATCCCCGAAGTAGACAAAGTAAAGCATGTTGTCTCCCTTCTGAAGGGTAGTGTCGGTCATTGGTGGGCCATTGAGGAAGAGAAGCGGCCTGGTGAGGAAATCTGTTGGGAAGTGTTCCGACACGAGTTCGTCAGCAGATACTTCCCAAAGACGTATCTGGATGAGAAGATCAGTCAGTTTGAGAGGGTGCGACAAGGAACGATGAACATCACTGAGTATGAATCCATGTTCATGGATCTGTTGAGGTTTTGTCCTCATATGGCAGCAACAGATGAGGAGCGGATCAGACGCTTTGAGAAAGGTCTGAGTGCTGAGTTGACAACACATGTATTTTCGTTGGAAAACCGGGAGCAGTTCGCTACGTTTGTGGAATCTGTTCGAAGGATTGAGAGGTCAGTAAGAGATAAAAGAGAATCCATGTCTCACTAAAGACCTGCTCAGTCTCAAGGACAAAGGTCTGGAAGTTCTAAGAAGTCGAGATTTTCTACATCGCCAGCATCATCAAGATTCCATGCCCATACGCAAGGGACGTCAAGTAGTGGTAGGGATCGTAGTAATGTTCCAAGTGGATCCCCCGACATAGCATCAACATCGGTAACTGGATCTCACAGACCCTATTTTGCACCTAGGATCTGTTATCAATGTAAACGACTGGGACATCTAATAAAGGATTGTCCAGACGGGAATTTGATGATGACTCAACCCCAGGGGCAGAGTCAGCAAGGCTCACAAAGGAGGCAGTTTTCTAGTAACAATAGAGGATGTGGAAAAACGTCCCAGACAGGTCAGATAAAATAGATTCATTCTGATATTTCATTTTCTGATTCTATGTGTTAAAAATAAGAAAGTAGATGTTTTTGAACTTCCTTTAACTAGTCCTATAAGGACACAAGGAAGAAGAGAACTTACATTTTTCTCAGTGCTCCTTAAAATGCTTTATAATCTCTCTTATCTATGTAATAAAAGATGAGATATTGGAGCAAAATCTGAAGAAAAATTTAGAAATGAAAAATCATGTGTATAAGGTGATGAGAAGTGAGGAAAATGATAGTAAATAAAGTACATACTACCTAATCTCAATACTTGTATACCCTAGCCATGTATATGATTATTGAAGATAAGGCAAGTACGAAACTCTTAGATTGTTGTCTTTTTGATTACTCTGATCAAGTAGTCATTCTGAAACAATCTAGAGAGTATAACCCAATTATATAGGAAAAGTTGTGTGATCATTCCTAAATGAGAAGAGTTGTCTGAACATTCCCAATTACATAGGAAAAGTTGTGTGATAATTCCTAAATGGGAAGAGCTTTGTGAACATTCCCAATTAAATAGGAAAAGTTGTGTGATCATTCCTACATGGGAAGAGCTCTGTGGACATTCCAATTACATAGGAAAATTTGTGTGATCATTCCTAAACGGGAAGAGTTGTGTGAACATTCCCAATTAAATAGGAAAAGTTGTGTGATCATTCCTACATGGGAAGAGCTGTGTGAACATTCCCAATTAAATAGGAAAAGTTGTGTGATCATTCCTAAATGGGAAGAGTTGTGTGAACATTCCCAATTAAATAGGAAGAGCTGTGTGAACATTCCCAATATAGAGGAAAAGCTAAGTGAACGTTCCAAATTAAATAGAGTTTAGCTATGTGAACTTTTCGAGACGAATAAAAGATGCACAGCAGATAGATGATGCAATACAGTTGATCATATTAGAGTTCGGTAGTGAAAAGGGTGATGGGTTTCATGAGTCCGAGGATGGGCTAGTCTGCTATCGTGATAGGATGGTGGTTCCTAATGATGATGATGAGCTAAGGAAGTTAGTGCTCAAGGAAGCACACACGTCGATGTATGCTATGCATCCAGGTGTCACCAAGATGTACCATAGTCTGAAGGACTTGTATTGGTGGCCCGGCCTGGAGAAAGATGTAGCTGAGTTCGTGGCTAGATGTGTGGTTTGTCAGCAAGTGAAGGCTGAACATTAGAAGTCGGCATGTACGTTGAAACCTTTGTCAATACCACAGTGGAAATGGGATCATATAACCATGGATTTTGTAGTTGGTCCACCCAAGACAACTAGAGATCATGATTCCATTTGGGTGATAGTGGACAGATTGACAAAGTCTGCCCACTTCCCACCTATAAAGACGATGTATACAGTCGAGAAGCTCGCTAGAGTGTATGTGGATGAGATAGTATGTTTGCATGGTGTGCCAACAATGATAGTTTCTGACAGAGGTCCTCAGTTCACGAGTCGTTTCTGGGATGTACATCTTAGTTTGATAGAGTTTGCCTACAACAACAGTTATCGACGGAGCATCGATATGGATCCTTATGAGGTTTGTATGGGAGGAAGTGCAGATCTCCTTTGTGATGGGATGAGTCTGGTGAGTATCAGTTGTTGGGTCCTGAGTCAGTACAGCAGACGACAGAAAAGATCAAGGTGATACAACAATAGTTGAAAGTGGCACAGGACAGGAAGAAGTCTTATGCAGACAATCGTCGACGACCTTTGGAGTTCCAGGTAGGAGACAAAGTATACCTCAAATTCTCGCCATGGAAAGGTGTGCTAAGGTTTGGCCGGAAGGGTAAGTTAGCGCCCAAGTATATGGGGCCTTACCCAGTTATAGCACGTGTTGGTAAGGTAGCCTATGAGATAGCGTTACCTCTAAAGTTGCACAGGTTACATCCAGTGTTCCATGTCAGTATGCTAAAGAAAAGTCATCCGGATTCAGGAACAATGATACATCCAGTTGAGGTTGAGCTTGATGAAGATGTGACCAATGAGGAAGGTCCTGTGGCGATCCTTGACAGAAGGGTCAAGAAGTTGAAGAGGAAGGACTTGGTTCTTGTGAAGGTTCTTTGGCATCATCGTGGCATTGAGGAGCCACGTGGGATCTTGAGGAAGAGATGAGGAGGAAGTATCCCTCGCTTTTCTCTTCGGATTTCGTCCCCAAAATCCCTTAAAGGGGGTTAGCTGGTAAGGACCCTGACCTTTGTTTAGGGTCTACCCTGATTTCTTTGCTTAACCCTGGTGCCTTGATGCTTGTTAATCACCTTTAGTGGTGATTAGGTCTTGGTTGTGCTTTGTTGAGAGTTGGAGGTGCTACTTGCAAATAAACCAAGTCTAGGTTTTTTTGGCAAGTTTGTCACCTTGTGAGGTGTTCCTCTCTCTCTTTGCTTCCTCTAGGGTTGAGAGGAAGGCTTGCGCTTGTTGTTTGAGTTCTTTTGGGCCTAGTTGAGCTTGTTGGGCCTTGAGGTGCCTTGCTTTGCTTTGGTTGAGCCTTGTATCGGCCAAGTGTGTATGTGTATCGGCCAAGGGAGTGTGTTGCCCATGAGGATGAGTTGTGTCACCCATAGTGCAAGTGGTTGTGTCGCCCATGATGCTTTACCTAGCTTTGACCTTGTTTAGTGGACACTTGGTGCATATCTTGGACATGTGTATGGAGCTTGCTAGAGTGGTGGCTCGTGCACTAGGACAAGTGTCCCTAGGCAAGTGACACCTTGCTTGGACCAACCTTGTTTTCTCCTCCCTTTCCTTCTATATAGTCAGTTCTTTCCTTAGCTTAAGGTCCCTTTGCTTCCTCTCCACCTTGTTGCACGACACAACCCCTCTACCTTGCTAGTGGTGGTCGATATCCCCTTGATGAAGAGAGTGGTGCCCGATACACCCTTGAAGGAGCAAGCTTGTCGACCGACACACCTTGGATGAGCAAGTGGTGGTCGACATCCCTTGAAGCTTGGATCTCTTCTTCTTCTTTGGAGCTTGGAGCTTAAGGCGGGTTGCATAACTTCTAACCCTAGCTACATTATCTCTTGCTTTAATCTTGTTTATATGCATGATAGTAGCTTAGTTTCTTGCTTTAGTATCCTTGTTGACCGATCACCTATGTGGTCTAGTGTTTCTTGTGATCTAGGGTTTAGGGAGAAATACTCCTTTCTCCCCTTGGTCTAGAGGAGTGAGTTTGAGTTTCTAGTGTCATGAGCAACACCCCTCTTTCCCTTAACCGAATGAGGTGAGCTTGTGATCTAGTTTCTTGAGTAACACTCTCCTCTCACCATGGGCTAGAAGGGCGAGCCCGTTGGTGATGGTTGATGAGCAAGCCCCCTCCTTCTTAGTTGATTGAGGTGAGCCATCTTCCTAGGGTTCGGGTGACCTTATGATGAGAAAGAAGATGACCTTGTGAGTGGTACCTTTGGGTCGTATTGAGAGTAGGGGAAGGGTTGCCCGACAGTCCTTTTGACCTAGATGCTTTGGACGATAGGTGGTGATAACTGTGATGGACGATACCCCTTGATCTTGAGTCTTGGACGACACATGATGAGTGTTGTGTTGGGCGTCACCTACCTAGTACATGCCTTGTGTGATGGGCATCACACCATACTAAGATGGCATGCCTGACACACATTGATTAGGTGTTTGCCTTATGCTGCTATGCCTTGATCGATGGGGCGTTGGGGTTTGGCTCTGTGTAGGCCGTTTGGTCTTGGTTCAGTAGATCGCACGATGCAGGGGTGAGATACCCACCTTGAACGACACCTTTGTGGTTTGATCTTGGTTGATAGCCCTGTGTGATGAGTGACATCCCTTGTTCTTGTGACGGGCGCCACGCCCTTTCCTTTGCTTTGTGTCGGCTGTTAGGCCTTGACTAAGTCGTTGCAAGTTTTGTGGGTTGTGTTCTCTCCTATGAACGTTATCTATAGTGGGTTGATCTGGTCGTTATAGGCTCTATGACGGGCGTTGCTAGGCAAGATGTGACGGGCGTCACATGCCCGATAGTTACCTTGTATCGGCCGGTGTTTGTGACGAGCGTTATCCTGAGTTGTGACGGGCGTTGCCCGGTATATATTGAGTGTCCGACACCCTGGTGCGCGATACCCCTAACGCGCGTTATCTCTTGCAACACAGCCTCGTGCGTTATGAAGGTTGGTCGTTAGCTTATGGGCTTTGGGTGAGGGCAGGTTGCCTGATACACCTGTTTTAGTGAGGGTTTTGGTATCTTTTGTGAGGGATCCTTGTATCATGGAAACATCCTAGTGGTATATGTCTTTGCTTAATGATAGTGACTCCTTATATAAATGATGATGCACGTTATCATAAGCTTGATCATTTATCATAGCCTGATGATTATCTATTAATGATGAGAATGGTAATGGTAGTAGGATGACTACATGTATGAAGTGATCATCATGTTTATTTGTTAACGATAAGGAGAATAGTGATAGTTACACTAGTGGTTTTCTTAATGATGTCCTTTATGCACTTGATCACCATATAATGTAAGATTGATAAGTATAGCATCTTGAATGTCATTTCATAATGGTAAGCATAGTCCTTATGTTGCAACCATGATTATTGAATACCCTAACCATGCAGGCGATGATTAGCCATGAAAAGGCTATGGGAAATAGGTGATGAGTAACATCACTTTGATAATTACTCTTGTGGTCGAGATTGCATATGTGATGTGTTTGTCCCATGATGATGATGATGTAAGCCTTGAGAGGCAGTGGCAATACATGATGAGGGATTGAGATCCCATGGTATGTGATGATCCGTGAGATGGATTCTGATGGTTGGCAAGAGGCTAAGTGATAACATGTGATCCTTGAGATGGATCTGGTTGATGTGATTACAATAATAATAAAGAGTGGAGTTTATGGTTGTTTACTTTCTATCTTGCATGTTATACATTCTATCTTGTTAATCATGTTTCACAAGGAAATAGTTGGATAAATGACTGAGTACTTTTAGTAAGCTTGATAAGTATGAACATTCTTATCTTATAACTGCTCTTGTTATACTTTTTATCAGTTAGCTGCTATATATATATATCTGAGGGTTTGTAGTTTTGGCGAGGAGTTATGCCTCCCACTGGGACAATGTTCAATTATCTCACCCCGCTGGTTTACACTCTATTTAGGTGGTCGATCTAGATGTGGTGGTGGTCGCGGAGTTGCGGCCGAGCAGCTAGAAGAACAGTAGAAGGCAAGCAAAGGACATGCTGCTGTTTTGGAAGTCTATAGTAGAGTCTAGAGTCATCCATGTACTCTCAGGTCCTTGGCGGTGTTTTGACGATGTTTTACGACGTACATCTGTAGATGTTTTGTACATCCTGTTGTGGGTCGGATGTGGGCCTTTATCTATATAAATAGGTGGTGAACTCATGTGACGGATAGACAGTTGTTCCTCTAAGCTGTGGACATGTATCAGATCTTGCATGAATGTATATAACCTATTTTCTTGCCGGATGAGGACTGGAGTGTAATAGTTTCTCAGTTTATCAGCTTTCCGCAAGCAGTTTTAATTAACCCGTGTTTTTGGTAATCTGTGGTTATGGTGATTTCCACACGTTTTCGCGTAACACCTCGCTGTCTGTGTGATAGTGGGATGTGTTGCTACACAAAAGGCTAGGGTATGGTACAATTCCCTAGATGACCACAACATCACAACTTGGGAGAAACTTCAGAGCCAATTCCTTAAGAAGTTCTTTCCACCCTCACTCACTTATCAACTCAGAGGGGATATCACTCGCTTAAAGAAAGATCCATCTGAGACTCTCTTCAAAGGCTGGGAGAGATATAAGGAGTTTCGGCGAAAATGCCCTCATCATGGCATACCTCTTTCACAACTTCTGGATTATTTCTATAGGGGAGTTGATGATGAAATCAAGCGATTACTCGATGCCGCCTCTAGTGGAGATTTCATGAGGCAAAGGTTTGATAATGCTTGGAAGGTCATTAGTATGGCTATTGAGAACCAAACTAATTGGGGTTCATCCTACAAGGGATCAATCCTCAAGGTGGCAGTGGTAGAAGATAAATCTAAATAGAAGGCAATTGATGAATCTCTAAAGATGCTCACCCTAAAGATAAATAACCTTGAGTACACCCTTTTGAATAATGGTCAAAGAGGCCAATCCCCCCTTCAACCTAAGACATCCCCAGAAGTCTGCCAAGTCTATAGTGAAGAAGGCCACACAAGTCTACAATGCAACCATCTCTACCAGGACACTATGAACATGATCCAACCTTAGTTTGATAATGATCCTTTCATTAAAGAAGTTAATGCCATCAACTCAATTCTAGGACATGGGTACTACAACCCCAACAGGTCGAGGAACCATCTAGGGTTCTAATATGGAAATCTAGATGGAACAGCCAATGCCCAACAATTCCAATAGAGACCCAGTCAAAATCAAGTTTAGGGTCCTCCTAGCCTCCAATAGAATCAAAACTACCTCCAGAAAATCTACAACCCTGGTCAATACTGCAACAATCTCAACCAGGGAAACAACTACAATCAGGGGCAACAACAGTACAACCAGCAAGAACGACTTATCATAGGGCAAGGTAGTCATCATAATACACTAGTCCCCAATGAACAAAGCCACCTAGACACTATAGAGAAGATGTTGGCTATCCAACATGCCTACAACAAAACCATGGAGGCTTATCTTACTCAAATTGCGGCCGCAATCTGTTCTCTAGCAGACTCATTTTTTGGCCAACCTGAAGGAAACCCCAAGCACCAAGAAGAACAGCTAAACGCAACGAGAACACACTCTAGTCATGTCCTATCAGAACCTCAAGGTTCAGTAGTCAACAATAATAGATTGATCCTTGAAGATGACGAGGATGAAGAAGAAACTCCAACAACTATACCAACAGCCACACCAATAGAACCAGTTGTTGAAACTCCAATGGAAGATAGAAATCATGATCCCGAGAAGGCACCAGAAGATACACCAACCCCTCCACCCATGCATGTGGTGCCTATATACAAGCCTCAAGTCTGATACCAGAGTCGTCTAGCTCAAGCACATCTAGACTCAAGATTCATGAAGTTCAAGGTAGCGATGAAGAAGCTACATGTGGACATCCCTCCCCTTGATGTTCTTGTAGAAATGTCATCATGAACCAAGTTCCTAAAGTCCCTCCTAATGTGCAAGTACTTCACATAGGGGATTGGGACTATGAATCTAGCACGGATGACATCAGATATCATCCTAAGCAAGATGACAAAGAAATTAAAAGATAATGGATCTTTTTGCATCTCTTATTTTGTTGGAGACACTACGTGTGGGAAGGGCCTAACTGATCTTGGGGCAATCATTTTATCATGCTCTATAGCTTATGAAAATGACTAGGTTT
Organism: Alisma plantago-aquatica; assembly: GCA_963693085.1. NCBI lineage: Eukaryota > Viridiplantae > Streptophyta > Magnoliopsida > Alismatales > Alismataceae > Alisma > Alisma plantago-aquatica. Next base: position 1,065,206,127 of record OY856412.1, on the reverse strand, counting down.
CATAAGAGACATTCTTCCTATTGACATCATGACTCAACTTGCTGACTCTACAATGACTACTCCCATGGGTATTTTAGAAGACATCCTTGTTCGTGTAGGTCCCAAGTCATATTGCCCATGTGACTTTGTCATCATGGACATCAAGAAATACCAATGTTATTCTCTAATATTTGCGTGACCCTTCCTTGCTATTGCTTGCACACTCATTGATGTTGAAGCAAGAATCTTGACATTAAGGCTCAGGACAAATACTATTGACTTTAGAGTCTCAAGAGTCCCTTCTTTCAAGAGCAATGTTATTTATTTGATTGTGTTGACAAGATGGCATAAGAGGAGGATGCCTCTCGCATGGTGTGGGGAAGCACCCCAGGAAAAAATGGAATTTGAGAACTTTTAGAAGGTAGATCGAAACATAAAAATTGTGTCCAAGACCAAATCCACCCATCGGTCGACATGCCAATCGACCTTTGATTTTCAGAAAGTATTAAGCATCGACAGACTCATCGACACTTTGGTCGATACTCAATGTTGGAAAGCTCCATTGATCCACCAGATCACCATCTAGAAGTTCTAAATTGAACTCATCGATAATTGAGATAAACACCTTTGTCGACCCCCTTGATCGACATCATCATTGGCCAACAACCGACAAGAGATCACCCCATCGGTCAAAAATCTTGTCGTCATGCTTATCGATGTCCACGAGTGCTCGATAGCCTTATTGACTCTCAAAGTTGACAGTCTCGTTGACTGGAAGTCCAAAAGCCATCAACCGACAGACCCGTCGACTGACAAAAAATGGTCAACGCCAATGGAAAGAGGTCGACAACCTCGACCCTTATAAATAGGCCCCCAGTGTAGCTGTACAAATCATCTCAGATTTTCTGGAGATAGAACATGCGCAGAGGTTGTCTCTTAGATTAGAGCAAGGATGGCACCTATTGACCAAGACAGTTCTACCGACCTAGTTATTTGACACTTATCAACCTCAAGCATAGATTGACAGATCTCTTTCATCTACAACTCCAAGACGTCGATCTCCCTCCTTGGCCAATTGATCTCTTCCCCTAGCTACTTTTCATTCACCTTTTTTTGCTACAAGTCAGGGTTAATATCTGAAGCTAAAAAGGAAAAGAAGTATGCTAGCCACTACTAAGTCAACCACACAAATCCAACCGACCATTGCTAAGTCAAAATTGGTGCCATACAAGGTCAATGGAAGAGTCAGAATCCACAACCTCTTCACACCTCTAGGTCAGCACAAGAGAAAACACTACAAAGACATATCGGTCAATTGCAAAAATGGCATATAGTCAAACTAAAAGAGTGGCTCACGCATGTCCATCCTCATATAATAACACCTAGCCTACCTTTCTATAGTAAACAACACTATAAGAATAGGCTCACACATGGACGTTTTGAAAATAAGAAGTGTCTCACACATGGCCATCCATATCACAAGGAGAACGACTCACGCATGACTGTCTCACACAATCTATTATTGTGGATGCAAGGAGATACTCGACTTGCACCCCCCACATATTCAAAAATATGCTCTCCGAGTTTCCCATAGGAATGACTCGTTTCACCATACAACACAAAGACTAACACTGGAATGGATCTATGGCACATGGCGCCTACATGATTAGAGTTTCACTTTATTAATTATGCCAATTGAGTGTCTTTTAGCATCAATCAAGCTAAAACATACAAATCGAGAACAAACTCTATAAAGATAATGGATTAGTGCAACTCTAGAAGATACAAAATGTATAAGGTGTGAACTAGTCACACTATCACCACATGTACTTGTAACACTGCCATTTACAAGGTCATCACAATTCTCATCATTGTAGGATATCAATTCCTCATTAATAAAACTAGAGGGTATCACCTCACAATAGGCATCAAACCATCACCAGGTCATAGGACCCATCATATCAGTATGATCTCATCATGTCTCATCATGACTCATAGCCATTATCATGTGTCATATGATCACCATCATAGAATTCACAATTATGATATTAATTTCATATTACATGCTAGGTTAGGGATTTATATACAAGAGAGAGAAAATAGCATAACATGATAAACACTTCAAGAGAGAAAAGCAAACACAATACATTGCTTAATGTTAAGGTCAGGGCTCCATGCATGTCTGATTAGGGTTTTGTAGTTATATTCAATCACCAAACCCTAGATTCACAACCTCCCAATTTCTTGGAGCATATAAGGGTTAAAGGACATGATTAGGGTTGATTACAAAACTATCCAAATAGCATTACTCATATATATGTGTTGATTTTGTATTCAATTAGGTGTCTCAACCATCCCTCTTAAACATGTATCAATCATTCATGAAATCAAGGTCGCGACCTCAACACAACCAATGTGTCTTGAACGTGACACATTGGGTGTCTTGACCACAACAACCCACATGTTTCGACCCCTCTTGAACTAGGGTTTTGACCACCCCATGAAACACATGTCATGACCTCAAGAAACAAGGATGTCTCATCTTCAAAAAAAGGACATGTCATGAACAAAACCAAGCATGTCGCGACCTTGAACCAAGCACATGTCGTGACCAAAACAAGGACGTGTCTCGACCCCAAAAACTAGGGCATCATCTAGACCAACAAGGGATCATCTTGACCATCATCACCAAGAACAAAGTTTCGGGACCTCAACTAAAACATGGCGTAGCAACCACTTAGGTCAAGCTACCCTCAAGTAAGGGAACAACATCAAAACATGGATTAAGCATGATCACAACAGAAGATTCCCACGGCTAAAATAGAATACAAGACCATAGAAATCCATCATCGAGATGGAGGAGGTGACCGTGTGCAAATTGGTCCCCCAAAAAACCCTGAAACTTGTATCATGAAAATCCCATAAAAGTTTGTTTTGTAAGAGAGAGAAAACCACACTTGACACCATTAAAACAAAACTTAAACTTGATAGGACATCAAGGAACATGAATACTATCCATGTGATCAAAACCAAGATCAAAAGGTAGGAGAAAACTACCACTACACATCAATCACCAAAATCAGCTTTCATCCATTGGGGTTTCATATTCCAAGAAAACCAAGTATGTTAATCATCATCAAACAAGTTCTAGAGCATGGTATCATCTAATAGAACATTAGGGGTACCTTTTAGAGAAGAAAACAACAATGTGAATGTATGGAATGTACGATAATAGAGAGGGCAAAGTCTTATATAGCCCACCTGTTTTGAAGAGAAAACATGCTCCAAGCTCACGCTCCAAAAGAGCGAAGGAAGCTTCAAAAAGGATCAACTCTTCAGTCACAATATCGCCTCCAAAAAGAAGAACACCTTGGTCAAAGGTAGCTCAAGAAAAAGGTCAAGGAAACCCTAGGCCTAATCAAAGAAGAAAGGAAAAAAGAGAAGAAAACATCCTCCCACTAGTTACCACCTTGGATAGTCCACAGTCTAAGGCCTTTGTGAAGAGGAGTTTCTCTCAAGGTGACCACTATGGTAGAACCCTAGTCCACAACCAAGGAAAGAGGAAGAAGGATATGGAGGTTGCCGAGGAAAATGTGATCAAAGATGGAAAAACTACTTACCAAGTAAAGAAACCACCACAAGGAGGAAGATCTAGCTTCAAGGCACCAAATGCAAGGTTGAACCACCTCCAAAGCTCCAAGGACAACACCTTATTGCTTCACCAAGCTCCAATAAGGATACATAATATGGTTAAAAAGAGTTGTTTGCATGGAGAGAAGAGGGTTTATATAGAAAAGGGGGAGGGAAGTAGGATGGAGATGAGGTGTCAACACCAAAAGGTACCAAAGGGACACTTGTCACCCAAGAAACACACATGCAAACACTTAAACCATGCATGCACAAGATAGTGATACAACCTATGTTGGGTATTGACCACTTGGGCCACCCAACATATGGTTGTAGTTGTGACACACCAAGGACCACCTCATGGTCGAGACAAAAGGATCACCACAAACACTAGGTTGAGACACTTCACTAGAAGGCAACTGCCTCGACCCAAGGCAAACCAAAACCATCACATTGAGACAAGAGAAACCAAGGGAAGTGTCTTGGTCAAGAAACTCCCAAAACAACCTCAAGGTCAAGATAAAGGGTCACGACACTCAAACATGCTCAATAAGGTCAACACCAAGTAAACCCTATCATCACCCCAAGGTGCCACTCATTCACCAAGGTCCAACCAAGGCATCCCTATGCATTTTTAGCTCTCTTAAGATGACAAATCACAAAGGGCACACTCTACATGTGAAAAATTGCAAGAAAATCCCTCAAATTGGCTAAATTGCAATTTGGTCCAAAACAAGCAAACATAGCTCAAAAGCATCCAAACAAGAACAAACTTGAAACATAAGCATGTTACATGATAAAAAAATATCTCCAAGGATTAGAACAAGGTTCTAAACATAATTATTAAGCAAAACATGCATAATCAAGCACTAAGCTAGGTTAGGGGCCTTTACACCATTGGGTGATATGCTTGGAAATGTAGTTCACAAACATGCAATCATATTTGAACTCAATAAGCAAGAGTTGCTCAACCAAAATTTTGAATCCTTACTTAAATACAATATGTTATTTATATGAGGATAAGTATATAATGGTTTGATATGTAGGAGATCCATGTCTAGTCTTAATGTTGAGGAATGGACTCAAATGAACCATTGAATCATTATTTTCTCATATATGATTTATTGATTGTGTGGAATGAAATCTACGGTTTCCATGTGTGTGAATAGCCCTAATGAACCCTTATGCACCATGATGAGATTATTGAGCGATAAGGTTCTGGTGATGTATTGAACATAGATGATTTCTTCAACACCCTGCAAATTCAACATTTAGGTGAATATGAGGATAAAGGTCAAAAATGTACATAACCTTATAAACATGAAGGAATGTTGAAATGAATGTATTATTACTTCAATTAAAGATAATAAGTCTTATTAAGATGATCTAAGCCTAATGAATCTATTTCGGTATAGTATATGGAATAACGAGTAAAACAAGCATGTATGCAAGTCTTTTATACAAGACACACAACAATGAATTGAGATGTTGACTAGAGATTTATATAGAGGCAAGAACAAGTAACCTTGATCTGTGTGGTACCTTGTAATTTGAGAGTTATGTAGGGAATAGAATCATTACTTGTATTTTCCAAAATTCCATTATGATTCCAATGACATGATAAATGTATCTTGATACCATCTAAGAAATGGAAAAGGGTGACTTGCATGGTTATGATAAGAAATTGATGATATACTTGTAAATAAGTATGGTGTGTGACCCTAGAGAGAGAGCCGCGCCAAGGATCTTTCACACACCACACCACCCCGGCGGTTGTCGCTAGGGGGAGGGAGCATCTTCCTTGATTCCTTCCTCCCCTGGACCTAACAGTCTAGGCGTAGATTCAGTTAGTGTAGAGATCGTCACAGCGTATCGTTTGGTGAAATGGGAGCGGTCATCGGGCGTCGCCTCAGATGAGCCAGGTGGTGAGTAGTGCAGTGGCACGAGGAGTAGTCCAGGGTCAGAGGCGTGGCTGGTCGACCTGGTCGATTCCTTTCCGTTCAAGGGTGACAGTTGGAAAGTGCTTACCAGATCCGGGTTCTTCGTTGTCGGTCCTACTCGCAGATTGGTGATTTCGATGGCGGTTGATTCTGCCGTTTGGTTGTTATCGACCTGTTTGGTGGTTCGCCCCTTGCCACAAACGACAATAAGGTTTGGCGACTCATCAGAAGGACAGAGGTCAGTGCCTCCTGAAGACGACGTCCCCCTCTAAACCTCAACGCCAGGCCGACTTCTTTGGTTTTGGGAAACTTACTTGATTACGGATGGGTGCGATCTTGGAGGCCTGTCGGCAGGTGGGCTCTAGCGGCGTCCTCCAGGATCGATGGAGAGTCCTTCTCCAGGCTCTGGTAGTGTCCCCCTCGCCCTGCAGGAGATTCATCTCCAGCTCAGGCTTCTTCCCCGATTCGGGCGTGTGCTTGGAGTTGGCTTTTCAGGCTGTCGATGGATGGGTGACTCGCCAACTCTATGGTGGCAGGGGGCTACTTCTACCCTCCTCTCTGTCGCGTGTGTGTTCTCTGTAGATGAGTGGTTGAACGCCTTCTAGGTGTTCGATGAAGTGCTTATGTGAAAGCAGGAGCATCGTGTGGGGATGGGTTCAAGGAGGGGTAGATTTGTTTTTCTTCTCTCCTTTGGATCTCTCCTGTTGCTACGTGTAGCTGAGCTCATAGGGTCCTGAACTTTTTGATCATTGACTGTTGAAGAGGGGCTAGATACCTACCTGGACTTCACATCTTCAGGATATGAGTCAAACGCAGCGGAGGAAAGGTAGCTTTCTGGTTCAAGGTGTAACATCCCTGACCTGGGTTATAACCTAACCCTAGAAGTTTTTCCTAAATATGTAATTAAACACTTGTAATTATCTTTTAGCAGGTAATAAAAGCTCCTAAGGAACATATGTTTCCATTCCTGTCCCCTAGGAACAATGTTGTAGTATTGTTTTGCAATGCAGGGACCTATGTGCAATTATCCAGTTAAGAGGTTTAACTTGCAGAGTCCACAGGTTAAGATGTACCCTTGGTGATGAAACATCATAAGAGTGAATCTGATGAGGCATGATGGATTTTCCAAGCTTGGGCATTCAGATGCAGCTTGTGGAATGATCCTGGTGCTTAAAAATCCTAATTTGGAGTAAAGTGCAATTTACCCAAATTATGGGTGAAACTTGTAAAGTAAACCTTCTAGAGCATCTTATATGACTCTTGGCATCATTTAGAGTAGAAATGATGAAAGAGATGCATCAATAAATAATCAGATAAGAAAAGTAATCTTTGTGCATAAAATTCACCATGTATGTGTATGAAGACCTTCATATGTGTACCCTAGTTGAAAGTTGATCTTTTCTACCCTTAAATCTTGAGTTTTGATGAACTTGGTTTAAGTTTAGATTGCTTGGACGTGCCTAAGAATCAATGAGGGACTTAGATGAAAATCCCATGCTTTAGAGGTCCTTATGGTGTAAAATGGCCTAAAGTATATAAGCCCTTTTCCTTGTAAACCAAGTGAACGATCCTTCATTTCTCTTCACTTCTCTTCTTTCTCAAAACGTCTAAGGCAAGCTCTGGAGCTCAGGGAGGCGACCAAGTAGTTCTAAGGTGAGAAGAACCATCTTCAAGCTCGGATTCTTGGGTGAATTCATCATGCAAGCTTGGTTTTGTGGATAACTCACTTAGTTTTCTTGTTCTAGCCATCCATTCCTACCTTTCTTTGGAGGAATCACCCTTGAACAAGTTGTGGAGTTCAAGACTCCATTAGAGTCTTGAAGCTTGGAAGCTTGGAGCTCCAAGAACATCATTTAAGGAGGGTTTTATAACTCTAAACCTTTTGCTTTCTTATGCATATCTTTGTACTTGCAAAAGTAGCTTGTTCTTCTTTTCCCCATCCTTCCTTGCTTTCCTGCAAATAAAACCAAGAAGAACAGACCTTGATCTGGAGGTAGAAGAAGATGGGCGTGATTACCAATGTTACTTTATCAAACGGTCCAGCTCCCCCCCCCCTTTGACCAAACGGTTTGGGGCAAACGGTTTGCAAAACCGTTTGAAGGGCAAACAGTTTCACAAGGTCGGTTGGAGCAAACGGTCTCCAAGACCGTTTGAGGATGTATACCAAGCGTGGAACGTTTGGTATTTCTGTTCATAATTATGTAGGCTAATGACCCACAAAATTTGATGGGTTAACTCCAAAGGAATCGTAGGTTGAAGGCCAATCAATTAGGCAAATAGAATTGAATTAAATACTGATTTTCAATCTGATTAACTTGAACGTTTTGGGCAAACGGTCCCAATACCATTTGAGGGCGTTGACCAAGCGTGGACCTTTTGGGATTACTGTTCCTAATTATGTGTCCTAATGACCTACCAAATTTTATAGGTTAAATCCCAAGGAATCATGAGTTAAAGGCTAAACAATTAGGCAATCGAATTGAATTAAGTGCTGATTTTCCAATCTGATTAACTTGAACCTTTTGGGAAAACGGTTTCAAACTGTTTGAGTGAGTTGACCAAGCATTTACCGTTTGGGATTCCTGTTCATAATCATGTTGGGTAATAACCCTACAAATTTTAGGGATTAACTCCAAAGTAATCGTGAGTTGAAGGCTAATCAATTATGTAAACCCTAATTGGATTAAGTGCTGACTTTCAACTTGATTGATATGACTTTTTGGGTTTTCTTGCCCAAACGGTCTCAAGACCATTTGGGGATCACCCAAACGGTCTCCAGACCGTTTGGAGGTCACCCAACACCGTTTGGAGGTCTAGGGTTGAATATGGTTAAGTGTTTGAAGGACAAAAGATATGGTGTTAACCCTAATCGACTAAGTGTAGGATTTGCATTGAATTGAGTTGATTGTTTGGGGTTGATTGGCCCAAACGGTCTCAAGACCATTTGGGGATCACCCTAACGGTATCAAGACCGTTTGGAGGTCACCCAAGACCATTTGGAGGTCTGGGGTCAAGTATAGATGACCAATTGAAGGTCCAAAGGAACACAATTACAAGGCAATCAATTGCTGATTTGATGATCAACTCAATAGCTCAAACCCTAATGATTTTTTCACTAGAATCCAAGGGTTGGGTGAGCCAAACGGTCTCAAGACCGTTTGGGACTCATCCAAATGGTCTCAAGACCGTTTGGAGGTCTAGGGGTGAGTATGGTTAAGAAATTGATGATCCAATGATACTAAGTTGGAATGTAATCAATTGTTGTTTTGGTGATCAATCCAATGATCCAAACCTTAATTGGTTGACTTGGATTTTAATGATATGATGGGAAAACGGTCTCAAGACCGTTTGGAGGTCATTCAAACGACCTCAAGACTGTTTGGGGTCAGGTCATGTCCCATTTGATTGATGGTTCAGTAGGTTCAAATCAATTAGACCCACATTGAAATATGTTGAAGGGTTATTGATTCCAAAACCTAATTCGATTGAGTTAAACCCTAATTGATGGTCAATTGAGGGTCAAGTGAGGGAAAAATCAGGGACTATGTGATTAATGAGTTGACCCATGATGGTGATCAATTGGGCAAATTACCCTTATACCCTTGAAGGGTACCATTGAAGGATACCTTGTTTTAATCAAACCCTAATGTCTTGTTTTTGAAGACTTAGCTTATGTTGATCAATGAGGACTTAACCCAACCTATCTTGGAGTGATGTAATCATTATCCACCACATGAGGGGAGAGAAAGTCACTACATGTTAGTGAGAGGAGAGAGAAAGTATCAAATATGATTGAAACTCAAGTAAAACACCTTCAATGTGTTTAATTGTGCACGATTAGGGTATGATCCACCTATGTGAGATCATGGAAACCCTAACTATGATAATTGATGAATATTAACCTAACCTAAGAGCATCAAAGGTGATGTTTTCTCATACATGATGATGATATGAGTACAATTCAATGTAATGTGAATAGTAAACCCTAATTCAAGGGTGATGACATGTAATGTGAATAGTAAACCATAATTCAAGGGTGATGACATGTAATGTGAATAGTAAACCCTGATTCTAGGGTGAGGGCATGTAATGTGTGCCTTAAAACACTATTTGATGAAAACCCAGGAAACCTAGATCTTGTAAGAGTAGGGAGATACAACTTCTTTAAATGAATTATTTACTGTTATCAGTTGAATTGACCATTCAGGTTCCTATATGAGGATGATCATATCCAGGTATGGATGATGATGCTATATTCATTGAAAGCATGTTGTTAGCTTTATGAATAGTGATATATCCTGGTGCCTTGTTAGTGGCATCTTATGAGATTGATTGGCTGTGAGAGGCATGAGTACCATCAAGGTCATACTTAACAGATGACTTGTGATGAGAGAATTGAGAAATGGTAATTGATGTAAGTTAGACTTGTTACATTTAGTATCCTTCTTTCTTAGCTGCTATGCTAATGTTTAATGTTCAAGAACATGTATGTTATCTGATAAGTGATAACTTATGAGTTTGATAGGTTGAATGAGTCATGAGTAATATGCGCTGATGATCATCAAAGGTCATATTATTTAGATGACCAGATAAAATAAGATGTTCTTGGTAATAAATGTTATAATTAGTCCAGGGGTTTGGACTCTCACTTTTCGGATTCTTAGTGATAAGATGTTTAGGGATTGATATCCCTATGTTAAATTATGAAATGTGATCCTAATATAGAGTGTTACTATGTGAAATTCTATTACAAGATAATCCTATGAAAGGCTTAACTGCAGACTTATGGGTGATGAATGTAAATAACCCTTGTGTCAATTGAGTATGGTTAAGTATGATTTCATGTGTGCTAATCATACAGTTATGTTGTGGATTTGGAATCCTAACACCTTGTAGGAAAGGGTATGGCTACAGGCCATGATATCCCTTATTATAATGCCAGGTGATGGATATATGATCTAAGCCTGAAGAGAGCTAGTGTGGTGATGATGGATTTATAATAAATAGATGTTATACATGTCCTTTTATTTCTAAAAGAAAAGTGATATGTGGGTTTATCTTAGATATGCTTTGCTTCTAGTAGGAGGAATAGATTACAATCTATGAAACATAGTTCTAACTACTCCTAAAATATATATGACTTCTTTGTGTATTGTTATTCTCTTATTCTGTAATAATCATGTTTCTGGCGAAGAGTTATAACTCCCGCTGGGACAATTATTTAAAATCGTCTCACCCCGTAGATTTCAACTTTTTAGGTGGTCGCCAAGGATGAAGGGACCAATCTCCAGGTGACCAGTATCAGCAGCAGCAGCACCCGGAGCAGTAGTAAATCTCAGGTAGAGATTCAGACTGCTGAGTTATATAGATAGATAGTCAGTCCTATGCGTCCTCTGTACTCTCAGGTCCTTGGAGTCATGGTCTGAGTTTTGATTCGTCTCTTGAGATTTTGTAGCATGATGTGTATAATTACTCAAGAAGTAATTAACAGAGATGTAAACAGTTTATCTTGAATCTATGAAAGGAGTTTTTATGGTTTCAATGCCTTATCTCAAAAAGTTTTAATTTCCGCTAATTTTTGGTATTCCGCTGCTAAACGAATCGCTTCCGCTATGTTTACTTCGAAGTTCATGTGTTCATCTCGGATTTTGGAGATCAGAGCCCACAATTAGTGGTATCAGAGCTCCAGGTTCGCTGAGTCTACAGAGACATAGGACTTAGGATGTTGAGTCTATCCTTAGTGTTCCTTCCTCATCTAATAGAATCTTCTGCTCCTCAGGATAAGAAGATATATAGGAATGTCTGAGCCACATGAAGAGTATGTGGCGGAAAATAGCATTGCTACACCACAGGGAGGTGCAAGGCACCCAGAAATAGAGCAACCCTTACCTGAACAACCCAGTGAGCCACCCCAGTTTGACCCATCTAAGATAGAAAACCCAGCTATCCATGCTTTATTTGATAAGTTTCTGACAGCTATAACACACATAGCAGATAGGGTGTCACCATCTGCACCTAGGGCACCATCCCATCAGGAAGGTTATGGAGCCGGCAAGACTTTCGAGAGACTTCTCCGGGTGGGAGCCATAGACTATGCTGGTACATCTGACCCAGCAGATGTTGATCTATGGTTGACAGAGCTGGAAAAGGCTTTCAGGATCCTTGATATTCCTGAAGCTGAAAAGGTAAAACATGCGGTATACCTCCTAAAAGGGAGTGTTGGTAATTGGTGGATGATAGAGGAGGATAAGAGACCAGGCGAAGAAATAGGATGGGAGGTTTTCCGACGAGAATTCATCAATAGATACTTCCCTAAGACGTATCTAGATGAGAAGATCTCTAAATTTGAGAAGATCACACAAGGACATATGAACGTTAGCGAGTATGAAGCTAAGTTCATGGAGTTACTACGGTTCTGTCCACAGATGGCAGTTAGTGATGAAGAAAGAATTCGACATTTCAAAAAAGGATTGAACTCTGAACTAGCCACTCTTGTGTCTACTCTAGAGAGTAGAGAAAGGTTTGCCACCTTTGTGGAGTCAGTGAGAAGGATAGAGAGGTCGGAAACCATGAAACAACAGTCAAGTAGTAAGAAGATGTACACCCAGCCTCAAGAACAAAGGCCTGAAAGCTTTAAGAAACCAAGATTTTCTACACCATCAACAATGTCAGGATTTCCTACCCAGACACAATGGGTGTCAAGTGGAAGTAGGAATCATAGTAGTATTCCAAGAGGATCTTCCGACATAGCATCAGCATCGGTAACTGGATCGTATAGACACTTTGCACCCAGGATCTGTTACCTATGTAGACAACCAGGACACCAGGCAAAGGATTGTCCAGACAGGAATACAATAATGACTCAACCCCAAGGACAGAGTCTGCAAGGCTCACAAGGGAGACTCTATTATAATAGAGGATGTGGACAAACATCCCATACAGGTCAGATGAAATAAGTTTTGTTTTAATATTACATATCAGGATTCTATGTATTAAAAATATGTAATTTTGCTGCTTCTGAATTCCTTGTCTAAGTCTTGGAAGAACACAAGGGAGATAAGAACTTGTATCTTACTCAGTATTCTTTAAAACAATTTATAATCTCCCTTAACTGTGTATGAAAAGGATGAAATATAGATGTGATACCTGAAGAATAATCTAGTATGGTAAATTTTGTGTGTATAATGATATGAAGAATGAGGAATATGTTGATAAGTAAAATACATACTACCTAATCTCAATACTTATATACCCTGGTCAGGTATATAGTTATTGTAGATAAGGCAAGTATGAAACTCCTAGATTGTTATCTTTTGATTACTCTGATCAGGTAATTATTCTAAAACAATCTAGAGAGTATAAGGAAAAATTAAATGATAAAAGCTAAGTGAATACTTAGTGAATATGCTCAGTGAATATACTCAGTGAATACTTAGTGAATATACTCAATGAATACTTAGTGAATATACTCAGTGAATACTTAGTGAATATGCTTAGTGAACATACTCAGTGAATACTTAGTGAATATGCTTAGTGAATATACTCAGTGAATACTTAGTGAATATGCTCAGTGAATATACTCAGTGAATATGCTCAGTGAATATGCTCAGTGAATATGCTCAGTGAATATGCTCAGTGAATATACTCAGTGAATATACTCAGTGAATATCACCCAAACGGTCTCAAGACCGTTTGGAGGTCACCCAAGACCGTTTGGAGGTCTAGGGTTGAATATGGTTAAGTGTTTGAAGGACAAAAGATATGGTGTTAACCCTAATCGACTAAGTGTTGGATTTGCATTGAATTGAGTTGATTGTTTGGAGTTGATTGGCCCAAACGGTCTCAAGACCATTTGGGGATCACCCAAACGGTCTCAAGACCGTTTGGAGGTCACCCAAGACCGTTTGGAGGTCTGGGGTCAAGTATAGATGACCAATTGAAGGTCCAAAGGAACACAATTACAAGGCAATCAATTGCTGATTTGATGATCAACTCAATAGCTCAAACCCCAATGATTTTTTCACTAGAATCCAAGGGTTGGGTGAGCCAAACGGTCTCAAGACCGTTTGGAGGTCACCCAAGACCGTTTGGAGGTCTAGGGGTGAGTATGGTTAAGCAATTGATGATCCAATGATACTAAGTTGGAATGTAATCAATTGTTGTTTTGGTGATCAATCCAATGATCCAAACCTTAATTGGTTGACTTGGATTTTGATGATATGATGGGAAAACGGTCTCAAGGCCGTTTGGAGGTCATACAAACGACCTCAAGACCGTTTGGGGTCAGGTCATGTCCCATTTGATTGATGGTTCAGTAGGTTCAAATCAATTAGACCCACATTGAAATATGTTGAAGGGTTATTGATTCCAAAACCTAAATCGATTGAGTTAAACCCTAATTGATGGTCAATTGAGGGTCAAGTGAGGGACAAATCAGGGACTATGTGATTAATGAGTTGACCCATGATGGTGATCAATGGGGAAAATTACCCTTATACCCTTGAATGGTACAATTGAAGGATACCTTGTTTTAATCAAACCCTAATGTCTTGTTTTTGAAGACTTAGCTTATGTTGATCAATGAGGACTTAACCCAACCTGTCTTGGAGTGATGTAATCATTATCCACCACATGAGGGGAGAGAAAGTCACTACATGTTAGTGAGAGGAGAGAGAAAGTATCAAATATCATTGAAACTCAAGTAAAACACCTTCAATGTGTTTAATTGTGCACGATTAGGGTATGATCCACCTATGTGAGATCATGGAAACCCTAACTATGATAATTGATGAATCTTAACCTAACTTGAGAGCATCAAAGGTGATGTTTTCTCATACATGATGATGATATGAGTACAATTCAATGTAATGGGAATAGTAAACCCTAATTCAAGGGTGATGACATGTAATGTGAATAGTAAACCATAATTCAAGGGTGATGACATGTAATGTGAATAGTAAACCCTGATTCTAGGGTGAGGGCATGTAATGTGTGCCTTAAAACACTATTTGATGAAAACCAGGGAAACCTAGCTCTTGTAAGAGTAGGGAGATACAACTTCTTTAAATGAGTTATTTACTGTTATCAGTTGAATTGACCATGCAGGTTCCTATATGAGGATGATCATATCCAGGTATGGATGATGATGCTACATTCATTGAAAGCATGTTGTTAGCTTTATGAATATTGATATATCCTGGTGCCTTGTTAGTGGCATCTTATGAGATTTATTGGTTGTGAGAGCCATGAGTACCATCAAGGTCATGCTTAACAAATGACTTGTGATGAGAGAATTGAGAAATGGTAATTGATGTAAGTTAGACTTGTTACATTTAGTATCCTTCTTTCCTAGCTGCTATGCTAATGTTTAATGTTCAAGAACATGTATGTAATCTGATAAGTGATAACTTATGAGTTTGATCGGTTGAATGAGTCATGAGTAATATGCGCTGATGATCATCAAAGGTCATATTATTTAGATGACCAGATAAAATAAGATGTTCTTGGTAATAAATGTTGTAATTAGTCCAGGGGTTTGGACTCTCACTTTCCGGATTCTTAGTGATAAGATGTTTAGGGATTGATATCCCTATGTTAAATTATGAAATGTGATCCTAATATAGAGTGTTACTATGTGAAATTCTATTACAAGATAATCCTATGAAAGGCTTAACTGCAGACTTATGGGTGATGAATGTAAATATCCCTTGTGTCACTTGAGTATGGTTAAGTATGATTTCATGTGTACTAATCATACAGTTATGTTGTGGATTTGGAATCCTAACACCTTGTCGGAAAGGGTATGGCTACAGGCCATGATATCCCTTATTATAATGTCAGGTGATGGATATATGATCTAAGCCTGAAGAGAGCTAGTGTGGTGATGATGGATTTATAATAAATAGATGTTATACATGTCCTTTTATTTCTAAAAGAAAAGTGATATGTGGGTTTATCTTAGAGATGCTTTGCTTCTAGTAGGAGGAATAGATTACAATCTGTGAAACATTGTTCTAACTACTCCTAAAATATATATGACTTCTTTGTGTACTGTTATTCTCTTATTTTGTAATAATCATATTTCTGGCGAAGAGTTATAACTCCTGCTGGGACAATTATTTAAAATTGTCTCACCCCGTAGATTTCAACTTTTTAGGTGGTCGCCAAGGATGAAGGGACCAATCTCCAGGTGACCAGTATCAGCAGCAGCAACACCCGAAGCAGCAGTAAATCTCAGGTAGAGATTCAAACTGCTGAGTTATATAGATAGATAGTCAGTCCTATGCGTGCTCTGTACTCTCAGGTCCTTGGAGTCATGGTCTGAGTTTTGATTCGTCTCTTGAGATTTTGTAGCATGTTGTGTATAATTACTCAAGAAGTAATTAACAGAGATGTAAACAGTTTATCTTGAATCTATGAAAGGAGTTTTTATGGTTTCAATGCCTTATCTCAAAAAGTTTTAATTTCCGCTGATTTTTGGTATTCCGCTGCTAAACGAATCGCTTCCGCTATGTTTACTTCGAAGTTCATGTGTTCATCTCAGATTTTGGAAATCAGAGCCCACACAAGGATACCGTTCGATGGCCAGTTCATGGAAGGATCCTATTGTATTCTCTCCTGCATGTTTGAGCCTCCTCTGCAGCTTTTACCCAGGAGAATTGGGATGAAGGAAGGTGCTCTATTTTCTCCTCAGTCACTATTTGTGGATGTTCGTTGATGCAGTGAAGGGGGTTTGAATTTGTGTTCCTTCTGAAGTCTCCTTGCTCTTGTTCAAAGCTTGGAGTGGTTTTGAATCAGTTAGGCTCTACTATGGGTTTATTAGGTTTTTTTGTTGGGATTGTTCTCAATTCTGGAGAGAGTTTTCTCAACCATGGGCTTTGCAGGGGGATTTTGTCTTTTGCTCTAGTTTCTCCTCGAGGCTTGATGCTGGTGGAGTCTGCGTTCTGTTCTTTGTGGGTGTACTCAATGTCATTGAGGACATGATTTCTCTAAAGTCATGTCTCACGGGGTTTGTGGTGGATTGGGTGTAGTTTTTTGCTGTTCAGTGTCCATGTTTGACGTTATGACTTGTAACCTTGATAACCATTTGTTTGGTGTATTAAGGCTTAGTTTCTTTTAAGGGTGCTAATGTACCTAAAGTTTTTGGTTATAGTAACACGCTTTTTAGACCGACCAAAAAAAATAAGTATGATGTGTTCTATTATTGTGATAACCTATAATCTCTCTTTGTATGTAACTCCAAATTTTGGACCTCATTCTTGTTCTCACTTTTAGTTTCATGATCAAGTGCATTTTGATACATAATTAGGTCACTGTATGTCCATATGCATGTCCATATGCCTCGCGATGACACTTTTTCTAGCAAAAGCTAATTTCGAGCTACTTCATACATCATCATATCTTTTCCTGTTGGGGATCATATCTATGTACATATATGTAAGTTTTTCTTGTCCTCATGTTATAAGGCTCATTCTCACATTTCTAATGCACCTAATTTTGCTCAATTCCGAACTAAGATGAGAAAGTTATGCACTTTTCAAACTACATTGATTTAACCTTGTTTTAGCCTTTAAGTTCATGTTTTATCCTTGTTGGGCCGAATGTAGGCACGCGCGGTCCCTTCTCCTTTTGGTGATCCAGCTGTCTTCTTTTGGACCAATCCTGTGCTCGGACCGAAAAGCAACACTTCTCGGCCCTTGGATTTCCCCCACCCATGAATTTCACCCACCATCCGACGGTCTTGCCTTTGTCACCTAGCTCCGTATGGTGGCCGACGAGTTTGGCGCTGATATCCACCGACTACCCCCTTCCCGCCATCTTCGACACAAGATAACCCCACCTTTGCCAATAAAATCCCTCCCCTAGTTCCTTGCCCCCTTTTTCCCCTCATTTCGCAAACCCTAGACCCCCTTTCTTCTTCCTCCTCTACCTCCAACCGCCAATGGCGGCAGCTATCTCCACCACTCGAAACGTTGACCTCTAGCTCCTTTCGTGGCTTCCTTTTTCCCTCTCCACTTCCGCATTGTCCCGAAGAGGGCCCCCGGCTATGTTTGGGCCTTTATCCATGGGTGTGGCCGCAACGACCCTCCTCCCTCGCTGCCTTCTCGCCGGCGCAGCGTAGGGGTCTCGCGATCCGTGAGTCCCAGTAGTCGTGGAAAGAGGGCTTTCGCCCTGGCAGTCCGCCGGTAAAAATATAAGAGTAATGCTACCATATCCGGCAGCCCCACGTGTCTTCCCAATGCACTCCAGGTAACCTGCAAAAGCACTTCACTCAGTCATTTTTTAATTAATGTCACCTTTTCCGTACCTCGGAAGTCGAAAAGAAGTGTATGACTCCCAAACTTCTCCCAACTGCTGTCTGCCGTCAATTTTTTTTTTAAATAAATTTTTTTATTACTTAGGTTCAACACCTCTAAGTTCTCGCGGAAGTACAGGATAAGAATAAGTTATAAAATGATCTAAAAGTATCGTACAAACTACTTGTTAGTTTCAACTTAGTTAGTGACGCATAAGTACAGTACTCACGTATTTTTAAAAAAATACAAATCGAATACATATTTGTACAGTATTCAACATGAACAAATAATATGTACAATACTTACTCAGTGCTTGGCGGAAAATGCATCCATAAGTACATTAGTCCACTTGTTAATTTTAACTCATTTACTCAAGCATAAGTACAATACCTAGCAAATTTAATCCATCAGTACAGTACATAGCAATATATACGAGAATGTACCACATGGGTGACTAATGGCTTGTTGAATAGCGTAATTAGGTTTGATAGATATGAGAATAATAATTATTGTACTTTTGCATCTTACAGAAATGAATGTTATAGTGGGATATTGTACTTACTGAAATAATTTGAAACGACTTACTGAGTGTTGGGCGGAACTGGTTCGAAATAAAATGGTACGTACAATACTTAATCAGTGTTGGGCGGAACTGGTTTAACACTAAAAAATAGTACGTACAGTACTTACTCAGTGCTGGGAAAAACTGGTTCAACATGAACAAATGAGACGTACAATACTTACTCAGTGTTGGGCGGAAATGAACAAAGAGGGGGATGATTGAGGGATTTGCAGCAATATACGAAATTCGAAATAAAATGGAGGGAATCATTATAGGAAAATCAAATTTTAAGAGAAAATATAGGTGATAGATTCGTTTTCTGTAAGGAGATAATTATTTCTTGCATAACTTTTGAATGTGGAGACATGCAGAATTAAGAGGCGCATGACTTTTGTATGTGTAACTTTAAATGATAGTGAGACGCAACTGTTAGTCCCGAGTATACAGTCGGGTGGGGCAGCGGTTACGTTCAGAATTTCTCTTATGTAAAGATCAATTAGCGCATGAAGCCCGGTAGTAAAGACTTATTTAGTTCGCTTTTAGGTTAAAAATAAAAAGCGGATCATTTCATAGCATTCATTTCACCATAAGCGGACTGTCACATGGTGGAGCTGCCGTTGTGTCAGTTTGTCCATCACCCAGTTGAAGAAATATGAAAATCATCCCGTCGCACATCTTTAGTAACAGTCGAAATATTAGCGAAGTCTCAAGACCGTCGTAGTTTCCCTGCATAAAACAATAGTATGCACTGTAGTCCTCCCTAGTGGCATGACACCTGGTCATCGCACCCCAGAGGAAGTATTTTAATTTGGGAGGGCAGTGCAAACTTTATAGCTTTCTGCATCTGATTCTGCTCTCATCATTGAAGCTTGCGTTGCAAAGGGGTGTATTTTTCAAGAGCACAAACCAATCAAGCTACTTTGACAAAAAACTCTCAACTCTTATCTAGTCTCCAAGCAATCTCGTCGGCTTGTCTAGTATGACGAAACGGGGTGATCTTGATGTGTTCAACCAATTTGAGGTTGATTTCCTGTGCGAGTAGGTCAATGATCCATGTATTGTCAGTATTATTTGTTGAGGATGTTGAATTGATACAATCTTATGATATGACGAGAATTTGTTATGGAAGTGACACTGAAAAGCGTGTATATCTAAAGAAGAAGCACTGAATTTAACGTAGAAAACTCTCCTCAAAACGAGAAGAGAAAAACCATCAGGCAATATCGATCAATAAGCACTATGTAAGAAAAATACAACTCACGTTGTCCGAATTAAATTACCCCTAAATCTGAGTACCCCACACACGCGAATAAAGATGAGGAAGAAGAGAATCACACCTGATGTGTATAAAACTTCACGTTTTACTTGATCTCCTCATGCCACCACTGTCATTGCTGGGGACCGCTTGATATATCTATTATCGCTTACTGGGTCAGACCCGTTGCCGCTATGGAACACTATGTTTGTACTCGTCAAATTCTACTTTACTTCAAGGCGAAGTCGTTAGCCTCTCTTATTAACCAAGAGAGTTGTGGTGTCAGTACACCCAATGTGTCACTGACTATCAGTCACTTTTTGTTTCAAGAAAAAGTTGTTAACCCTCTCTTATTCAACCAAGAGAGCTCCTCCAGTTATTCTTGTTCTCTTGTGCTTTTACCACAGAAGGCACTAACAAGAAACTAGATGGATTACACGCCAACATGTGGGATGATCTCAATGGCCTCCCCCAAGACCTCTATTTATAAAATTCATTCCATGTGGTAGCAACTAGAAATCCTACTCCAACTCCTAGTCCAATTTTAGACAACAATTAATGTCACACATATAGGAAATAGTTTTCTGTCCTTTTTAGATTTGACTCCTATTGAGATTGATAGCACAAGTCAACTCCTACTCAATTCCAAATCCAACTGAGACATGGGCCAGATCCCTTTTCTTTTTCCAACAATCTTCCCCTTCGTCCCATGAGGGAGATGTTGTATTCAGTGATTATTTGGAGTAGCCTCTAGACCCCATCACCACATGTGATGGATCCAGTCTCCTCAGATATGTTAGCATCTTGTTATTTTCATCAATCTTCTTGAAGTCCCATCCTAACTTTACTGTGTTCCCAATCAATTGAGAAGAAATATTTTGGCAGTGCCACTTCTCTCTCCATGCCCACACCTGGAACTTTGTTGGCTCCCTCTGACCAATCCGTCGAGCCATCTTGGATGAAAATCTTATTTTCGACTTTATGTACCAAGGCTCAGAAACTCTCTGATGATGTTCTCATAGTCTTTGACTAAAGCCCTTAACAACTAGTGTGGCTTTGTATTTGATATCATTGTTGTTATCATATATCTTCATCTTGTAAACCCACTTGTTCTTTGGTGCTCTTTGGCCCTTGGGAAGCATTACAAGCTCATAGGTATCATTCTTCTTCAAAGAAGACATATCCTCCTTCATTCCCTGATGCCATTGTACTTTTTCTCTATGAGTTTATGTCTCCCGAAAAGTCTCTGGATCTCCCTGATCAGTAACAAAAATATATTGAGATGTCAGATATCTGGATGAAGGTTGACAAACTCAGTTAGACCTCCTCAACTGTTGCTTTGAGGACTCTGTCTGGTGATGATCCTGCTTCCCCTACCCAGATGTCTCTAAGTGTGAGTCTAAATCACTCAATTGTCATCTGGAATCGGAACACTTGATTTCCTATCACTATTCTACTCCAAGTGATCATGTTTCTCTTCTTTGTCATCTGAAGGATACACCTGTGAAGAATTTGAAGCATCCTCATACTCATCATCATAACTATCAGCTGATTTTGCAACCTCTCCATCATCATTTTAGGCTCTTTCACTATCTGACTCTCACAGAAAGTCCCATCTTTGTGTCTGTTCGTGATCTTTTCACAGGGCCCCATAACTTGTAGTCAAATTGTTCATCTCCATAGCCAAAAAAGATACATGACATCTCTTTATCATCCAGCTTTTGCCTCTTTCCCTTTAGAACATATGCAAATGCCTTGCACCCAAATACTCGTAGATTAGTATAGGATGCATCCTTGCATCTCTATATCTTCTTGGGTATATCAAACCCCAAAGCAACTGATGGAGATCGATTAATTAGATAGCAAGAAGTACTCATTGCCTCACCCCAACATGTCTTTGGCAACTTTACAGCCTTCAACATGCATCTGTCTTTCTTCACTATGGCAGGGTTCATCCTCTCAGTTGTACCATTGTGTTGTGGTGTGTTGGGCTATGACCTTTTGTTTCATATCTTGTGTTGCACACAAAATTTTGTAACTCCTTGGAGGTGTAGTGTCCTCCATTGCCTGTGCGAGACACTTTAACTTTTTCTCTATCTCTCGCTCCTTGGCATGAAATTTCTGAAAACATTGAGAGAACTAATTCTTAGTCTTCAGCAAGTAGACTCACACCTTGCTAGATGCATCATCAATGAACGTGACAAAGTACTTATTGTCACCCAACAAAGCCATCTCAAATAGACCACATGCATCGGAATGAACCAACTGTAGAAGATTTGACTTCACCTTTGATCTTTTCTTGAAAGAAGCTCATTGATGATTTCCTATCTAGCATCCATCACATGAACTGAGACTAGTTTTCTTACACAAGGAACAAATCTCTATGTGGATAAAAGCTTCAATATTTTTTCACTCATGTGTCATAGCTGTGCGTGACATACATAAATTTAGTTATCCTCAAGAGTATGTATATTTCCACCTTTGAGCACTTTAAGGTTGGTCTTGTATAGTGTGCAATACGATTTGCCCAGTACAATAACCAAAGCTCCCTTAGTGATCTTACATTTGCCACCACCAGAATCGAGATGATAACCTTCCCTATCAAAGAATGAACCAAATATCAAACTCATCCAAAAATCTAGAACGTGACAAACATCCTTTAGTGTGAGCATGTAGCCGACATTTGTTTGAACATAAATGTCTCCAATACCTATAATTCTATAGAATTTAGCATTTCTGATATTCACCCTACCAAAGTCCCCCTTCCTGTATGAAGTGTAGAATTTGTTACTCGGCGAAGCATGTAAAGAAGCTATGGTATCTACCACCCACTCAGAATCATCATCCTTAGCATGCAAAACTCCTCTTGGATTGTCAACATTACATCATCATCATCTTCCTTGTCATCTGAGATTGCCTCTAAAATATTCTTGTTGCCATCTTTCTTGCCTTTGACTTCAAGCCCATGTTTCTTTTTCCAAACCTTGCAATCCTTTTTGAAGTGACCTGGCTAGTTACAATAGGAGAAACCTATACTACTCTTTAGATCTACCATGAAACTTCCAACGGCCCTAGGACTCACTACAACTCTTGGGTCTGCCATAGTCTCTTACTCTATCAGCACCCTTGCTCTCTATGAAGTGCACCTCTGATCAGTTGTCACTTGAGTCTCATAGTCGAGTCTCTTCATTTAGTAGACTACTCTTGACCTGGTCAAGTCTCAACTTTACTTCTTGTATAAAATTGTTGGTTGTCACAACGAGCGTCTTCCAACTGTCAGACAATGGTCTCAAAAGAAGTAGAGTCTGGAGTTCATCATCAAGAATCAATTTCATGGATCCTAGTAAATTTACAAGGCTTTGGAATTCATTCATATGCTCAGTGATACTTGCACCATCCCAATACTTGAGGTTGATCAACATTTTGATCAAGAAAGTTTTCTTTGTGATAGTCCTCTGCTCACATTGTTGTGTCTGCATCTGAGATCAATTGGTAAATTAAGGTTTACTTGGATGTTACATGCTAATTAGATTTATCATCACTTAAATATGATTAACAATAGTATCTTATTAATGATGATGTAAAACTAATAAGAAATTTAAGCATTTGAAGAATTAGGATTTGAAGAGTGTAAACCTTAGTCGACAAAAAATAGGATATTGTTAGTACATAAATTCAAAATTTGATAGATATAGTAGTATGGTAATTTCTTCTTCATATTTTTCTATGTAAAATTTATTACCTGAAATTTGGATATGATATGGATAACTTAGTCATGCGTATTAATGAAAAATTTCAGAAAATTTGGATATTTTTTGAATGTGGTGCTTGGTGAAACTATACTTCATCTGACCATGCTACAGACTGATGTTTAGTAGTGTGGCATTTGATTTTCATTTATTTTTTCTTAGCTTAAAATGATCTAAATTTTAATTGGATCTATGAAATACTGTTCCTAATAATAAGTTAAATTTTCACAATTTTTGGAGGAGTTTGGATCTATTTAGTAAACGAATTACAGTAACATTCTTATGATAGGAAAGTCTGTAGAAATAAAAGAAAGTATAGTGAGCGATCAATTTGCAAATTACCCAATCACTTCAATTGCTTTATATGAGTAACCTATTACACTAGTACCTCTCATAATTCATGATTCATTCTATAGAAATTAAATCCTAGAGAGAGGGAGAGTCAGGGTTTGGTTGAAGGAAATGGTGAAGATAGCGATCTAGGGTTTCAACTTCCTATAGTTGATGAAATCAAGTATGTTTGTCATCTCTATATAGATTTTCTTGGTGATCCTTCTCTCACATGTCAAGATTCCACCTCTCTTTGATTTGATTTGAAATGATATAAAATATCCATCTTTTCTCAATCTTTATCCATCTTCCTCCGTTCCTAGGGTTTTAGAGTTGAAAGCAAGAAGAAAACGGTGATTTGCTAGGGTTTTGATATGAGTTCAAGAATTTAATATCGATGTTACAATTTTAAGGTGTTTTCGCACCTTAGGGTTAGTTTGACTTCCTTTAAACAGTTGATTCACGAAATTGTATTAAATCCTCAAAAATATTCAATTCCTTTGCATGTGAATACAAACCCTAAACTGCCTTTCAACTCTAGCTTTTATAAGATGATATGAAATGGATTATTTTTTTGTTGTGATGAATTTTAAATGATAAAACTTTATTAGAAATGAATACAAATAGTCTAAAAGAGAATTCCTAAAGTTATTACAAGAGTTATAAGAATATACTAGAATCTAGGGTTTTCGATTATGTTGAATATAATTATATAATTGAATAAATAAGTTTGCCTATTTGAATCTCCCTTTTATGAATAATTTCTTGTTCTAAATGTGTAGTATAGATATGTCAGAAACTATCTTCTATTTCATTTCATATTATGAGTGTTTGCTTCATATCTCAAGATACGGTGAAATCCTAGATGAATGGAAGTTGGAAATTTGTGAATACATATCATGAAATTTAACTCATGTGATCTTTTTATCATTATAAATTCCTTTTTTCAAAGTTATTCTTGATGCGTGATATTTTAGTAATTGGTACAAAATCCTAGTTCAGTTTTTTCCAAGGTTTCATATATATGTTTGGTTATATGTGAACTTGTCACACCCCAAAATTTTGTTAAGTGCCACGTAAATATAAGTACAATAAGAAGACTCTAGTTATGTGGATCAAGACATGTGAGTCAAGTTTCATATGTTTCAACCATATCAGAGTCAAGTTTTACATACGGAGGCCAAGGGAACTTAATTAAATTTACCACCATGTAATTATATCAGACACAAGAAATCCTAGGTTTGATTTATATGGTGATACTAGCGTTCTTATAGAATTCAATGGCGATCGGATTATCATAGGATTATATATACCATACCCTAGAGTGTATGTAGCATTTCTTGCATTAGGCACATAGATCCTAGAAGTGGTGAATTTTAGGACCTATATTGACATATATAAGATGTGGTATACTTTTGGAAATGTTTGAAGTTGTTTTGGTGATTCAATTTGTTGATCTAGATCACGAGAAAAATGAAATCACACACACTATATAGGTGTGGTCTAGTTAGTGAATTAGGTTGTGATAATTTTGTACTAGAAGATGATAGGTATTGTTGATCAAATTTTGGGATCAGTCTAGATTAAAGAGTACCCTATAGAAATTATAGAAGAAATCTAGAAATTGGATGCACTTTTAAATGGTGAACCAAGGCTGAATTGTTGGTTCATGACCAACCATTTAGTTTAGCTGAGCCAGAACCGTTCTTTGAAGAACACTCACATTGGGGAAAAGTATCGCGACCCTCTATTGTACAAAAATAGGTAAATGGCCAGAACCTAGGTTGGATTAGATCTCATTATGAGAATGAGAAGGGTCTATAAAAGAGGTATACTTTGGCACCGTGAAGGAGGAACTCCCCTACTATTTTGAGTGGCAGTGTGAGAGAGATGGAAGAAGTACAAAAAAAGATGAGTTAAGGGAGGGGCTGCAGTAGGCTAGGCCTGCTCATCCCTAGCCATGACATTCCCACAGATGCTGCCACCCTAGGCAGGGAAGTCGTCTAGAGTGCTAGAGACCTTGAATCACTCAACATGCGCGACTGTTGGGGTGTTTGATTCCCTCTGTACACAACATCATCATCGACAAGGGAGGGCTAACGCAAAATAGGGAAGACGAGTACCCAATCTGGATGTGTGGGTATGAAACATGTTGAGTCGAGCTTGGGGACCAGTTTTCTACGTGCCTTAACGCTAAGGGGAGGCTCAATGGCAGCTTGTTCCAACCGTGATTGTTGGTTCAGTCTTGGACAACCTGACTTCACACTGGAGAGAAGGTAGGTGTTGCACTCTGTTTTTACAGAGGAATAAGGGCATCACACTTGTGTTACGCCCCACGAGAGAAGGAGGATAGGGTCCCAATCCTCCTTGCTAGGTCATCGACCATCAACCCAATTAGCATGAAAGGTAGAAGAATAGCAAGGTTATTTGAATGATCAAATTTTATTTGGCTATAAACTGTACGAATTCATAGAGATTGATCTGATTGTCAGGATAGGGTGTTAGGGGCTTGTTGGAAATGTTAAGATATGAAGAACATCTTGAAGGAGAATCCATACTTTGGAAATACCTAGATAAGGTAATTTAATTTGATGAAAGGTTATATAAGTGGATTATGTGCATATTTGTTGATACATTGTTAAATCAATGTGATATGTGTAAAACTCATCTATGAACTTCAAGGAAGTGTTACACCACATGTTTCAAAGGTATGATGCAATGAGAATTAATGATTTGAGTATTATATTGTTCTTATATGATATTTTGGGGGTACTTTTTATACATGTCATAAGATTATGTTGAGCGTGATTAAGGGATAAAGATGAATATTATTTGAGTATATAAGAATACATTAAGGAGAAACCCTAGAAATTAACTACTTTGTAGTGATGGAAATTATGAGTAATGATAAATTGATTCTGATGGGTTTTAATGATAGGAAGTGTCTTTTCAAGATTTAGACCTCTCTCCACTGACTACGTACACGTTGACTCATTATGCACTTGTTTGATTCAATGACCTACCTCAGGATCCATTTGAGGTTTTGTAATGATATGTTTCTTGATTGTTGAGATATGATTGATAATTGCAATTTTGGACTCTTTTGAATAAAGCTGAGTGACTTAATATACAACGAGGAACTTTTGAATTTTTTGATCCAGTAAATGTGCTTATATTTATATAAAATATTATCCATTAGATAGATAATAAAATTTTGGATCTAATGGTGAACATTTCACCCAATTCTGATAATCAAGCAAAAAAATATGGCCTTTGCAAGTTTGCTTCTTTTCTAGTCCTCTTTACTTTGTTTTTTCCCTTTTGTTCCTTGTTGGGCCTCGTCCATTGCCTTTTTTTCCTTTGCAAGGTTATCACACCCAGATAAGTCCTACTAGCAGTGCCCCCCGGGAGCATTAATCCAATGATTGAGATCGTACACGCCACATCCGACGACCGTGGTTCGTCATCTAGCTTGGAACAGGGCGTACAGTGAGCTAGGGCCGTGACCACCTTGGGCGCAATGCACCGGAATGCACCAAAGTCAAATTTGAGGCCACCAAAGTCTCCCTCATTCTCAACGACCTTGCCCCTACTTGTTCCTAGTGTTATGGTCCAAGATAGAAGCATGGAGCACCTCTCCTACCATGTCAGTCACCATGGTCGCGACCACAGTGGTTGGGGGTCATCCACACTCACTCGAGCCCTCTTTTTAAGCTGAATGAAATTGTAAAGCTTTTGCCTTTGTTTCTTTCTTGTTACCACATTCTCCAATACCTTATATCCCTCTCTTCTAGTTTGTCTTCCTCCATGAGCTCACTGGAACTGCCTTGGCAATTATTTTTGGGGCTTTTGCCCTCACACCACTCCTCACGGTGTTGTACTGGAGGCGAACAGAACCCTAGCAAGCCCTGATGATGCCTCCTCCATGCTGCCCTTGGAGAATTGATGAGCTCACATCACCACAAACACCGCATGGGAGTCTGTGCATGAGCCACAATGTGTGGAAATGGGGTTTTGACCCTGACCGTCGATTGGCGCAAAGGTGGACCCAGACTGAAGGGTCGTGATCGTGCTACATCGTGCAGACCTCCCCCTCTCTCTTTCTTTTCTTTCCCTTGACTGGTCAAAGATGCAGACCAAGGACCCCACCGCACAGACACACACTGGCTCACATGGACCCTCCATCGGCCAATTGGCGTGTGCCACGTCGTCGCCCCATGGGTATAATCCCTCTCTTTCACATATTTATGTATGAAATCTTGCAAAAATTTTATCAAATAAATTACGTCCAAATTGGACATATTATATATGAAAATTGATCTACACAACGATATCTATCCAATGTGCTTTGTTTTAGAGGCTAATTCCATTCCTAGCTACTGATATGTTGAAAATGGCATCAACTACATCTCTTTTGCATGATTAATGATGTTTAATGTAAAACCACGATCATATCTTGACTCCACTTGTTTTTGATGAACCTGATCATTAACTTAAGATATTGTATGATTTTTTAATCGAACTTGACCATGCTTAGTCCCTTTGATGACTCAAATGTATATAATGGGCCATGTAATATGTGTAATTTGGACATTGATGCTAATGATCATTAAATTTATGCCCAAGTTGATTATATGGACTCCAAATCATTATTTTTTATCTTTATCAGTAAATTTTACATGCTTTGACCACGTAAATGATTTATTGGTCAGTTTTGTTCACTTTTATGACTAAGTGACCTAAACATGACATTGAAATGTGACCTAATGTGCATGTTGCTAAATTTGCTACCCAATCTCGTACAAGACTTGGCCTAATGGTTACTCATGCTATTTTATACTTCAAATCAGTAACTTTTTGTTAAATATGACACTAAATCAAGTGTGATATATCATGTACTCTACTATTGACTATCTTTCATGAAAATGATCAGATATGACTAGTTTGATAATGGTGATACTTAAGTTGCTTAATCTTGCTCAAAACTCATGTTCGATCTATTAATATCATGAAACCCTAGGTTTTAAATCCTTGATGTAGTTGTGATTTGTCACTCTAGGAGCTAAATCAACTCTTCTATGTTGCTGATAATGATAATGCATGATCTAGTTTGGGATATTGAAGCAATTTTTTTTTGGTTAAGCCAGGAGGTGCTTTTATTCATCCTACCCTCCTCGTGTAGGCAAAATCACCAAAAAAACATTTACAACTCCTGCTTATAAAGTGCAGGTATTCACCCCAAGCAAAGAGATAACACACCTCTATATATAAACCACTCCCAACTAATTACAACTCCAACCCTTATCCACATGGACATAAGGAATATTGCGCCTCTCCATAATCAACATACCCTTGATCTTTTGTGGCAGATTTTCTAGGATAGAACTGATGTATATATCTTCCATGTACAAGCCCCATGATCCTAGTTCTTTAGGGATAGAATTTATCACTTTGTGAACCATAGATCCATTAATCGCATCCGTAATGATCTTTCTTCTCAGTTCTCTGAAGATCGGCATAACTTTCCATGGTGCATCAACAGTCCCCCATAGGATGTCGAAGGTGAGTTGATCATCTATCTCAATGGTGGCAATCTTCAAACATTTATCTTCAAGAATCTTAAGGCCCACAATACACGCTTGAATGTATGTAAGAGTATAGTATTCTGCCTGCAACCATGTTATGAAGGCCATCGACACCTGACCTCTTCTATTTCTCACTATACCCGCCGCCCATCTACGACGATTACCTTTCGGATCGACTGCTCTTCCAATGGTGATGTTCAACTTGAGGCTATGTATGTCCGGCAGATTCCATCTCAGAAGCATAATATTCCTGACTCTCCATGAAGGTTCATTCATCCTGTTATCAGCTAACGCCTGAAAAAAATTGGGCCCTTCTTCGAGCACAAAGCACTTCTTATTCATCATAATATTCATTCTCATAATCAGATACTCCCATTCTAGGTTCAGGTTTCTTCTGTAATTCTCAAACCTGCTTAAACATCGAATCCTCCAAATGCTCTCCACGATGATGGCAGCCAACCTGCTCCCTAGCCAAGTTCTTGCCGATCGGGTATGTATGTTACTACAGACAGCTACTAGATTTGATAAGTTCTGTGGGGCGGGTTCCTCAACCAAAACTGTGTATTTGTCCCAGAAATACCTCGCTATCTGGCTCTCAAACATAAGGTGGGCAACGTTCTCCGACGAGGGGTCTTCACAGCACGAGCACCTGGATGCAATCTGAATGTTGCATCTTCTAACATTCTCATCCGTTGGAATGGCACGATGCATCATCTTCCATATGATGGCACTCGCTCTAGGGCAGTCCAATTTCCACACCTTTTCAAGATCTATACTATCTGACGAAGGTGGATTAAACAAGAGCTTCTTAGCAGATTTAATATCAAACTCTCCATTATCTGTTAACGTCCAACTGAGATAATCTTTATCGGTGGAGATAAAACAACTTGTTCGTTTGATAATCGCCAAGCCTTCTTCATCAATAATCATACTCAGAGCCTGCCAGTCCCATCTGTGGTCCTCGGACCAGAAATCTTTGACAAGGAATCTCATACTTCTGTCGGATCTATGTAATGCATGATCAACCATCCTGCTTTCACACCAATAGGTGTCCCAGAAAGGTATGTCACCAGCTCCTATAATCCATCTACATTTCAGATAAATGGACGGAAACATCTCCCAAATTTTCTTCCAACAAGGGGACGCCCTGGCACCTTTCTTCAAATGAGGGGGTATAGACCCGAATTATTTCTGGTTTGTGAACCATACTTCTGTCTGCAGAAAGTATCCCATAAAGAGTCTCCTGTAAGCATCTCCCAGCAAGCCTTGGCAATGAAAGCTTGATTAGTAATCCGAAGAGAGTGAAAACCCAGTCCTCCAACATTCGTGGGGATGGACAACCTATTTCAAGCCACCCACACTCTTTTGTCATGGTTGTCTCTGTCAGCCCATAAGAAACAAGACATCATCATCTCTAGCTTGTTGCAAGTAGAAATAGGGATACCTGCAGCCGATGCAGTATGAATGGTTGTACTAGCCAGAACATGCTTGATCAACAATCTTCTACCAGTAAACGACAGAATCCTCGCCTTCCAAGATGCCACCCTGTGTTGGATTCTCACAGTCAGGTATTCAAAGTCTTTCTTTAAGGCCCTCCCCATTGAAATTGGAACACCAAGGTTTGTCAACGAGTCAGCAATATGATCAATCCCAATATCTTCTTTGATGCGGTCCCTCGCCAAATCATCCGAGCTACCTAAAACACATACAAACTTTGCTCTATTAATCTTCTGACCGGTCGCCCTTTCATAGCCATATATCACCTGTCTAAGGATCTCAACCGATCCATTCGACGTAGCTAACAGCATCACCAGGTCGTCTGCATACATGAGAATCGGGGGTGAGATTCCAGGACCCCTCGTGAAGTAAGTATCAATGACAACTTCTTCCTGTAAATGGACAAGTCTTCTGGCCAACATATCTTCAAAGATAATGAACAATGAGGGAGATAAAGCGTTTCCTTGCTTGAGACCTTTCTTCAAAGAGAAAAAACCATCAGTGAAGTTCCCAACTGATACCGTTGTCCATGCTTCTTTAAAGAACCTGGTACAAAGGTCTATAGTGTCTTTGATAAAGACAAATTTCTCCACGATTTTCTCCAATATGACCCAAGATACCCTGTCATATGCTTTCGACATATCTAATTTGATAATCATATTCTGTTGTTGAGGACCCTGTCTAATATCATGGGCGAGTTCTTAAAGAAGATGTATATGATGAGAGATGTCCCTGTTCTTTACAAATGCCCCCTAAAAAGGTGAAATTATCTTAGGAAGGAGCTCAGCCATCCTGTTATTAACAATCCTGGCTATAATTCTCAGTGCCAAGTTCTCAATGGAAATCGGTCGGAAGTCTTTCTGTAAATCCACAGGAGATTCATTCTTCAGAATCAAAATTGTGCGGCAGCAAAAAAGACTTCTATGACACTGCTGGCCTCGGAAAAATTCTCTGACCAAGGAGATGAAATCAGCCTGTATACAGTCCCACATGTGAGTGTAGAAAGGGAGAGTAAAACCATCCGGTCCAGGAGCAGTATAAGGGTCCATTCCTTTCATACACTCCCAAACCTCCTCCGCCGAAGGAATGGCAGAGATAAGAAAATTATCTTCTATAGATATCAGCTCAGGAATCAACTGCGTGAACTGTTCCAACCTGGATAGATCAATATCCACATCTTCATCATGTAAAGATTTCATCTGATAAGCAGCTTCTTTGGCGATCTCTAAGGGATCATCAATGGTATACCCGTCTGGTTTGATAATATGCAGAACTCTTCTTCTCTTTCTTCTATACTTGACCATGGAATGGTAGAATCTAGTGTTCCTCTCACCATCTTCCAACCACGAGACTCTCGCCTTATCCTTCCAAAGCATCTCCTCCTGATCTCGGATCAATTAGAGCTCTTTTTCTGCCTACAGAAGATTATACTCGTTAATGCTATTAGGATTATCATCGAACGCCATTTGAGTAATATGAACCACGTCCTCCATGTCCTGTTTCTTTTGGTGAATGTCCCCGAAAACCTCCTTGTTCCACCTAGACTTAAGTGACATATCCAACCCCCATGATAATGATTAGTGAGACCTATTTCTTGAAGCAATGTTGAAGTAAATGAGTACCTAGACTTAAGTGACATATCCAACCCCCATGATAATGATTAGTGAGACCTATTTCTTGCTGATATTGATCCAAGTATACTTTCTTGTAATGTTAGGATCTCTATGGTGACTCAATTGCAAAGATCTAGTCTTGCTTGTTATATATGGTTTTTCTAAATCAAGTTGTTAATCAATGCTCGTATCAAGGTACGCTTTATCCTCCTATTGGCCAGACTAGCAATATTGAAATTGCTTGTTTGTATGAATTATAAGATGCTTGTCTTATATACTTCTTTGAGATACATGTTCCCTACAACTACTATATTTTTGGTCTTGATTACATATGTTGAACAAACATGAAAACATAATGATATATGTCAATTATACAACCTTGTGCACCTACTTGTATTCTTGGGGTAAGGGCACAAGGTTGGGTGTCCTACTTGAGTTGTCATGTTAGGGCATACCACAATGATAGAAGAGTTAGCACTTGACAATGGCCTTGAGGTCCCTTACAAATACAGTTAACACTTGATGTTTCTTCTTGTAATCCCTCATGTTCAAATAGGCTAGCTAATCTTGAGCACCCTCAAAGACCCCTTCCTTTGAGAAGATGGTCAAAGGCCTTATGATATTGTTGGTGTAATGAAAATGAACATAAAACACTCTTGCAAGTTTACAAGAAAATCTTTAAATGTTGTTTCTTTGTTATTGTTATCTACTTTATGCTTTTTCCAAACAATATATGTTCTTAAACCTGCAATTTTATATGTTTGCTAGCGTACTTAGCACAATTGTGCTAATGTGTACTCATTTTATGATTTAAGGTAATAGGTATACTATGAATCTCTATTGACGATTAATGCTTCCGCACTCATGATAATCTACTCATAGTCTGATGATATATAATGACTTGCAAATGGAATACACATGGTTGATATATGGGACCTAAGATCTTATCAGGTATTAGTTTAGCATTCATTTATGATTTCTTATCTCATACCTTAGTTGTTGTTTGTGATTTATTCATGCATATGTTATGTGATATCCTATGTACAGACACTCAGTTCCTCTCGCCTTTGGCTTTCTAGCCATTAGGAGTGAGGATTTTGGTAACAAACGGTTCCGTGATAGTTGAGATATGAAGAACATCTTGAAGTAGAATCCAGACTTTGGAAATACCTATATAAGGTAATTTAATTTGAGGAAAGGTTATATAAGTAGATTATGTGCATATATGTTGATACTTTGTTAAGTCAATGTGATAGGTGTGAAACTCATCTTTGAACTTCAAGGAAGTGTTAAACCACATCTTTCAAAGGTATGATGCAATGAAAATTAATGATTTGGGTATTAGATTGTTCTTATATGATATTTTGGGTGTAATTTTTATACATGCCATACGATTATGTAGAGTGTGATTAAGGGATAAAGATGACTCTAGAATATTATTTGAGTATATAAGAATACATTAAGGAGAAACCCTAGAAAATTACTACTTTGTAGTGGAGGGAATTGTGAGTAATAATAAATTGATTCAAATGGGTTTTAGTGATAGGAAGTGTCTTTTCAAGATTTAGACCTGACTAGAGGAATCCAAGATGAGATTTTATCCTCTCCAACAACGGTAAGTGGTTCATGCCCATGAATATTCGTATTTATCAAACTAAAAATATTATATAAACATCATGATTTATGTGATCTTGTTCTCTAAGACTTTCACTACAAAAAATATGGTCTTTAACTACGATTTTTCTAATTACATATAATTTCTATGTAGTAAAATCCCTAATTAGCTACAAATTTGAAAAGTATAAATAAAATAAGTATAGTTAACTCAATTCATAAGACTTAGCTACACTTATCCTCTACATGTCTTAAATGTATTAACTAAATATAACTAAACCAAAACTTTTTAAAATAAAATCAAACTTAATATCATCCTCTTTTGCGTGCGATATTCCCAGTATTCCCAGTAGGTGATTTGAAAATCACACGAGGCTATTAATTTCATCCTCTTTTGCATGCAATTCTCCCAGTGATCACCCACGTAAAGTGATCCAGGCGATCACCCTGGTTCAACAGATCGCTCGCGCGCCCGCTCTCCCACAGAGAACCCGCGTAAAGAGCCTCCAACACCGATCCTGGTTCCTCCCTAAGTGCTCGCCCACACGCAGCTCGCCGCCCAGTAGTCCGAGGACAGCATTGCCGCCCAACAACCGCTCCATCCTCCATCATCTCCGGTGCCTCCATCCTCTCTGGTCCCTCTATCATCTCCGCCCAGCATCAGAGCGCCCCGGCGTCCATCGCCGCCAAGCATCTGAGCTCCCCGACGTCCATCTCCGCCCAGCATCAGAGCGCCCTGACGTCCATCGTCTCCGCCCAACATCAAAGCGTCGAGACGTCCAGGTTTGGGTCTCTGATAATGCTCATTGGTCCATCATCTCGGCCCAACACAAATGCTGACCGCCTAGACGCCGTGACAACCTTGATTAGGATAATGTAACTCACTTCACGACTGAATTAGATCAAAGTAGGTCGTTAGGCTAAGATTAAATCAAATTTGGCATGGTTTTTTCATGCTATATATATTTGGGTCAAATTGGGTCTGATTGGATCAAAATAAGTCACCGTTGCTGCATTTAGGCCTAATCTGAAAAAAGGCCTCCCTTTACTCAATTTAGGTTAGATTAGGGCAAGCAGGGAAAGTTTGTTTAAATCTTGTCTTATACAGAATATAACTGACCAAGTTAATTCTCATTTGGGTCTGATTTTGGTCAAGTTATGTGATTATATCTAATATAGGGTATGTGAGGTGTGATTTTGGTGTATATAGAATTGATTTCAGTTTAGAGAACACCAATGTATATAAACTTGTTTAATCATATATGCAGATATGGCTAAATCTATTTGCAAACTCATTTAATATCTAGATATAAATATGTAAAAATAAAAACACCCAGGCTGCTAGGCCTCCTGCCCTAGAGGGCATCTCCAGCCGCCTAGACAACCTTGCTTTTCTTTTTATGTTTTGAGGTCAAAATACACCAATTGTACTTCGAGTTCATTGGCATTATGTTTTTAGTGTCCAATAATTTTTGAAGCCCAAATCATAATTCTATTTGTATATTCAATAGAGAAAAATATAATATGTCCATGCACAAACTTTTGAATTTGACTTGAGGGCACTCTGTAGAATGAGTTCTATCATATAAATCTGTTTGACTTTTTGACTAATGTTCTTGATAAAAGAAGTTCTTTAGTTTTTTTTTTCAATTTCTTCTTAGAATATGACCTTGCAATGTTGCCATATTGTTTGATTATGCAACAATCTTTTTATCCTCATATTACAAACACCACCTTTTATTCTAAATAGTCTTAATTTGTTTAAGGAACTATCTTTCTGACACTTATAGACAAGGAAGCAAGGACACTTCTAGACAGCCCCCGTGTCCGTGTCGGACACATTTTGGACACAGACACTTCCCGGACACGGCCCAAAATGTTTTGGACACGGCTGGGACGTGTCCAGTTCAATTTAGTTTTTTTCAGCACACCGGACACAGCTGGACAGTGCCCGGACACAGCCTGGACACTTCACTACAACAGATGCTACTGTAATTTCATATTTGACGATGCAAATATTGAATATACAGTTGCTGTTTATGTCCTATCACTGAGAAAATGTCACATAGAGCTAAAACTGATCACAATTACAAGCAAATCTATTGAAAGAAAAAACAATATGTAAAGTCTAAGCACTGAATCAGATACTATGAATTAAATTATGGTCTAATAAGTTGGTTAAATGAGTAATATGAACCTCATATATATAAATATTCTGTAATATACTATATTTACAAAAACTACGTGTTTAGTTTTGTTCTTCACATTATATCTACTACACACACAAAGACACACCTCTACATGCATATAAGATTATATATACATAGATACCTTAATCTGGACAAACTTAAAAATAAATTCCAGTTCATACATCATACATCCACACATATTGATATATTATAAAACATTTTCCCCTCATCCAATGCCGTGTCCGTGTCCTACATTTTTGAAATTTGTCGTGTCCCGTGTCCGTATCCATGTCAGTGTCCGTGTCTAGAAACGTGTCTTGCTTCTTTGCTTATAGCTTTAGCGAAACTGAGAATCACATGCACTTTGTAGTTTGTTGTTTATCTGTAAGTCTGTTTGGGTGCTTCAGTGCAAGGTTACCTTTTTGCAAAGAAGAATGTCTGATTTTGATGCTGTTTCGGTGGCCCAAAAACATAAATTTTGACATATTTCAAACGAAATTTTGATAGATGCATTGTTGGCATTTCGCCGACCAAATGATCAAATTATTTAATGAGATTTTACCAAAACAATCTATTGGTGTAGATCTATTCAATGCAATAAAATTTCATATTCGATATGTGGGGTGGGGGTGGGGCTCCTCATGTGTGAGTGAAGGAAGCTGAACTGTTTTGAGGGGGATTTTGAGGTCAAGTTAAATGGTGAAGTGAATGAATTAAGTCATTATATTTTGCAAGCACAATATATAGACCTAAAGACACAAATTTATGGAAACATTATATAGTCTAGGATGGTAGGACCTATAAGTAGGATGACGGGACATAGTACTTTAGAGTTGGAGCTGTATATGAGTGAGTATTAAGGAAGCATGAGACAACTATGGGGTATGTGTATAGTTGAACCATGATGGCTGTCTATCCTCCTTGTTGGTTATACCGGTCAACATATTGGATCCAATTTATTTTAATTTGTACAAGCATAGATGTGTCACGATGTGTTTACTATATGCCTACTAGTAACAAAATGCATACTCATGGATTAACTCAAGCATTTTTCTTCATTTGTTGTGTAACTAGAGCTTAGAGGAGGCAACCATGTAGTCAGAGGTGTGATTGATAGTGGCATTCATACAAAATATCGTGGAGGTCATGCTAATTTTTCTCACTATTATTACAAATCATATGACCTCAAAAATGAAAGCAAGCGGGAGATCAGAGGCATATATACAACTTACAACCCCATTTTCAAATATTTCCTTTGTAGATCTTAATAGAGGTGGGAGAAATAGAAGAGAGGTAGAATTAGGCTAGGAAGACAAGAAACATAACTGAGATGCCCCTAAAAAGTCCAAGGAGGCAAGGAGTCATATGGTAAAATCTACAGACGCGATACCCTATTTCTCAAAATATAACCTATATTTCTTGAAATTTCGCCGAAATGTGGACAAAATGGGCCTTATTCTTTGTCGAATTTTAAAAAAGCCATCAAAATCTGGCGAAATTCCCCACATATAGATGTTTGGTCATTTCTATATCTGATGGTTGTCGACATCAAAATAATTGGCAAAATTTTGCCGATTTCGACGAAGTTTTAAACTCGACCTTTAGTGTTGGGCGTATTTTAATTTGTCTCGTACCTTGTACCTATGATCTTTTTACTTAATAATTGAGCCTTGTGGATTTGTCCAAAACTATAATTGTGAGTGGGTCTGTAGGGATTGTGAAAGCCTTTATGTAGTGGATCTCAGTAGTTAAATGAGTGATAAAAAATTGATATTTTAAGCATTTTGCACCTTTTGAATGCAATTCACCTCTAAGTTCAATGCTAAATCTCCCCCACTCTAGATCCTATATGTAATTGTAAATGTTTATTTACATTCGTTTGTACTTTGTATGCAATCCTTTAAAGTACTATGCTGATTCACCATATATTGGTTGTAGCCTTGTAAATTCTCTTGAAAATACTTTCATCACTCACCTTGTTACATATACTATGTTGGGTTTATACCCTAGAGGTAGAACTCAAGGTTATAGCTTCTAATATTTTTTGGCAACATTGCAATATTAGACTCCACGTGCAAGACAAATTCATTTTGGGATCAATTTTGTAGTAGGAAAATGACTTATCTTTTGCTTTAAAATTTCAATAAGATGCCCAACTTCCTGCATATGATCCACTATGTATAATTCAAAAAGGCATATGGTGAAAGAAATGTTGAATGTAGTTGTTATTATAGAAAGAAAAAGTAGAGGCACATGAAATAGATGAGAAGAGTACTCACAAGATGTTTAAAGACATGATATTAAGGAGACTATTGTTATGTGAAGTATGTATCAACTCTTTCTTCTCCAATACGTCATAGATAAATAGATATATACATGGCTTGTCAAAGTATTATGTAGTATTAATGTATAATATGATCGGTATTATACTATATTGATTTTCTACTTATTTATATATTTAATTTTTCATTGTGTTAAATTTATGTATACTTTTTTACCTTCTTTATTATTATTTTTTTAAAATCTTTCCGTTTGATTAATAATTTATACATATATATTGATTATATTGATGTGTTTACTTACATTTATCAAGGGAAGTATGATCAACAAAAGCTGGATAATTGAGGAAGACAGGACCAGTACAAAGTACTTAACTGGGGTAGTAAAATTCATAGAGGACGCTTTCAAAAAATGTAGTAGGAATGAGACTATCTTATGCCCTTGTAACAGGTGTCTAAATACACAAAGACACAACCGTCAAGTGACAACCGAGCACCTGTTATGGAATGTTTTTTTCAGCAACTACAGTGATTGGATTTTTCATGGTGAGACTTCTTCTGATTCCATGGAAGATTCTTCTATGCAAGACAACATGCCATTTGATGATATGAGAGACATGTTGCACGATGCATATAGAGTCCAAAACTGTCAAGAAACTATGGACAATGATGATTCATTTGTATTGTTGACGATGAAGAAGCTGAGCAATTCTACAAATTGTTAGAGATTGCTGCACAAGAGTTGTATCCTGGAAATAAGAAATATTCCAAGCTGTATACCGTCGTGAGGTTGTTCCATATAAAATGTAGCAATCATTGGAGCAATAAATCATTACTGAGCTGCTCGAACTTTTGAAGGATTTGCTTTCTAAGGGTGACACGTTGCCTGGCTCATACTATGAAGTAAGGGAAATAATTAGGGACCTTGGTCTTGACTATGAGAAAATTGATGCCTGTATAAATGATTGCATTTTGTATCGCAAGGAGTTTGCAAATAATACTTCATGCCTGTGTTGTCATGTTTCTAGATATATAGAGATTGAAACTGATGTAGACGGTGCACAAAGTATGGGAATTAAAAAGAAAAGAGTTCCTTATAAAGTTATGCGCTACTTTCCCTTGACTCCTAGGTTGAAGAGATTGTTCATGTCCTCTAGAGTCGCACCACTAATGCGGTGGCACGATGAAAGTCGCACCAAGGATGGAGTTTTAAGACATCCAGCAGATTCACCTGCATGGAAGACATTTGATAACATGCATGCTGATTTTGCATCTGATTCTCGTAATGTGCGTCTTGGTTTAGCATCTGACGGATTTAATCCATTTGTCATGATGAGTAACTCATATAGTATTTGGCCAGTCATATTGATTCCGTACAATTTGCCACCATGGTTATGCATGAAGACACCTAATTTTATCCTTTCTATGATTATTCCTGGTCCAACTCAACCAGGAATGAAGATAGATATCTACTTACAACCTCTGATTGAAGAGTTGAAAGAACTGTGGGAAGTTAGTGTTGATGCCTACGCTGCTGATCGTAAAGTTGTATTCAAATTGTGTGCCGCCTTACTATGGACAATAAATGACTTCCCTGCCTATGGTTATTTATCTGGTTGGCAAACTAGTGGGTATGATGCATGCCCTGTTTGCAATAAGGACACGTGGTCTATTAGACTACCACATAGTAGGAAACAATGTTTCATGGGCCACAAGAGGTTCCTTTTGATGGATCATAAATTTCGTAGGGATATGTGTCCTCATTTGATGGAAAAAAAGAATTAAGACCTGCTCCAAAGATGTTGTCTGGAAATCAAGTTTTAGTTCAAACCAAAGATGTAGACAATATGCCTTACAATTGAAAAAAACAAAGCATTTTTTTGAGTTGCCATACTGGAAGTACAACCTTATTTGTCATAATCTTGACGTAATGCATATTGAAAAGAATGTATGTGAGAGTTTGATTCACACGTTACTTGGGATGGACAAGTCAAAGGATAATGAAAAATCACATTATGACCTTTTAGAGATGGGAATAAGACCTAGACTGCACATTATCAAGAACGGAAGTAAGAATATTATTCCACCTTCTTATTTTACATTGAAAAAAGAGGAAAAAGAATTATTTTGTAAGTTTTTGAAGTCTGTACAGGTTCCAGATGGTTATTCCTCCAATATCTCGTGAAATGCATGCATCAAAGAAAGAAAATTGTTGGCATTAAAGAGTCATGACTACCATATATTAATGCAACTATTTCTGCCATTGGCTTTACAGGTAGCGTTGTCGAGCAAGAACGTCATAACTGTGATAACTGAGTTGTCTAGATTTTTCGAAGACATATGCTAAAAAAAGATAAATATGTATGCTATTGAGAAGTTAGAATCTAGAATTGGGGTGACTCTGTGCAACATGGAGAAGATTTTCCCGCCCTCATTTTTTGACATAATGGAGCACGTGGTCATTCATCTTCCACGAGAAGCTAAGATAGATGGACCACCATTTTATCGTTGGATGTATCCAGTGGAAAGGTAGTATGTTTTTACTATTTGTTTCACTAAAATTTTATCAAATATATTTTTTGATTTTAAACAAACTCTATTTATCATTATAGATACTTGAAAACTTTGAAAGAATATGTGAGGAATAAAGCTGCTCTGAAGCTTCCATAGCAGAATGTTACCTGGCAGATGAATGTGTAACATTTTGTTCAAGGTATCTCTCCGGGGTAGAGACAAGGTTCACAAAATTGGCTAGAAATGATGTTGAAGATGACGATATTGTTACTGATGATGATTTGTCTATATTTTCACACAAAGGGCATCGAATAGGAAAGAGTATTCCTATTTATCATGAAGATGTGATGTTGAAAACTGCACATTAGTATATTTTATCTAATTGTGTTGAAGTTGAACCGTTCATGGAGTGAGATCATTAAATTATTAAGAAATATGCATGTTCACCGTTAGATGTTTGTACACACGACTTATGTACTTGTTAGCAGGGCACACATTCGCCACATGAAGAAATTGAATCCACGTGCAAGACATTGGGAAATCAGTAATATTCATTGAACACTTTTAGTGATTGGTTTAAGAAGCATGTAAGTCTATAACATTAATTTCATTTAATATTGTTAGAGCATTGTATTAATAACTCAATTCATAATGTATACAGATTGAAGAGAAGGCCAAGTTAGAAAATTTGCCATCAAATCTACTAACTCTAGCTCGGGGACCACAAAACATGGCGAACAAATACAATGGATATGTAACAAATGGATATAGATTTCAAACCAAGGAGCGGGAACATGGTAAAAAAACCCAGAATAGTGGGATAATGGTGAATGCCCAGACAGAAAGTTTTTCCAGTTCCAAGGACAAAAATCCTAAATTGGGTCAAGTTACCTACTATGGGGTACTCCGAGAGATTTTTGAGATTAGTTACTATGAGCAACTGAAAGTTGTACTGTTCAAAGGTGATTGGGTCAATGCAAACAAGGGCGTAAAAAAGATGAAAATGAATTTACAATGGTCAAATTAAAACTCATTGACTTAATTGAAAATCCATTTGTATTGGCCTCTCAAGTACAACAAGTCTTTTATCTGGATGACATCAATCACCGGGGTGGAGCTTTGTCGTGCAGACGCCACCACGTGATACTTATGACATGGATGAGAAGCTTACTGAAAATTTCATGGATGGGACATGCGTACCCGAAGATTCTCATGCAGATGATTGGGAATCTATTTTTAGCGATGTTTCTGATGGATCTGGTTTGGTTAGAGAAGATATGGAGGGTGTAACTTTTTACGATGGCAAAAATGATGAGCAACTTGATTGAGATCGTTGTGATCTATCATATGTAGTTTTTATTATTTTGTATCTTGATGTAGCGTTATAAGAATTTAGTTTTATTCATTTATTATTAATTATCAATACCATTGTTCTTCCTTTAATATGCATACTATTTATCTTAAAATTTGCAAACTCTTTTTGTTCTCAATAATTGAATCAGCAACTGTTTTATAATGTTTATATCAGGTAGCCCCTACAACCATTATTATTTAACTATATTTTTATGGTTATATTTGTTTTATTAATATTTGTTATGCAATATATTTTCAGGATGTTGAAAAGATGTTCACAATTGTTGTCTGCATGAGAAACTGATGATGCAAGCAATGGAGTAATTAAATGAAAATTGGCAGGTACGGTGACAATTTGTTACTCCTTTTCTTCTAGATCTACATTTAGTTGTCTTTAAACATGGAAGAGGAAGAATTGTTATGCTCATTAGATGTCAGAGCACAATCATCATTGCTAGAAAGATTACAGCTAGGAGCTCTTCTATGAAAAGCATGGGCATCCCTCTAAAGTAGTACATTGGTCTATGATATTACTGATGGCAAGCTATATTTCATTTCTCATATGCGTCTCGGGGCTGCTATGTTTCTGAGATTTTATTGACACTTTTGTCTGTTGAGTTTCTACTTTACCCCATGCTGTTGATGCTTTGGAGCTCCCGTGATGATCTGTCTAGGTTCAGTAATACTATAATAGACAAGATAATCATATTATGTAATCAACATATTATAGTCTATATGTTGTGATACATATATTCTATGATTTCTTACAATACAAATGCAATCTTACCAGTTATCTAATAGGCACTGTTCTTCATGTGTGTGTTGTAGGAGGAGGTTTGAGGGCTTGAACTGAATAGAGTTTTTTGTCCAGAGCACCACAACATACTACCTTCTGCTTGGTCTTTCACTTAAAATTGTTGCTCTTTTTTACATAGACAGAACAATGTGATCTTTAAGCTTCAGAGCAAGGTGGTTCAATTAAATAAGGTACTTGAAACGAAGTCTTAGTGGTACATCTTGAGACACTAGTAAGGTAAATCAAATACTCAATTTC
The DNA here is from genome assembly GCA_963693085.1 of Alisma plantago-aquatica. NCBI lineage: Eukaryota > Viridiplantae > Streptophyta > Magnoliopsida > Alismatales > Alismataceae > Alisma > Alisma plantago-aquatica. Next base: position 1,065,162,691 of record OY856412.1, on the reverse strand, counting down.
TACCAAGAAATACTCTAGGCTGGATTCTGGTATCAACTACAAACAATGTGGATTTTATTTTATTGATCTTAAGGGTTATGTTTCTCAGTCAAATTACATAAGGTATGTATCTGCAAATTTAATATCCACCTTAATTTTACACATATATATTAAGAGATCATATACAAGGAATGGGGAAAACTGAGTGACATGAAAGACTATGATGAAAGGTCACTTGGTCCAGTAATATATAATCTGATGGTCCATTATCACAAAGGTAGATAGATTGTAGTATTTTGGCTGATTCTAGAGTGAAATGTGTCTAACTCTATCCTAATTCGTTGTTTGTTGGAGTTCTATTAGGAATGACTATATGAGAGTGTCATGATGGGTTTTAGTTTGCCCAGAAAAGAGGCATCTATAGTATTTCATAGTGCAATCTATCTGGAATTGTAATTTGGTGCATGAATGAGAATGAGGCATTAACAGAGATGTATGACTGAAAATGTTGTTAGCTCAACATAGTCTTTTGCCTTTCCATTTCAGTAATTAGTATAAAACTTTAGCACAAGCACAGAAAATAGTTTGATATATGCATCCAATTCTTCAATCTTTACATCACAGATAATTGCCAATCAATCATGTTGATGGACTTCTCAACATGGCAGGTCTGTTGTCCTAGTCAATAAGAACATCTACAAGAAACCTACTACAAAAAGAAACATAGGAATTGGACAAAGGTCTATTAGACTTGCAAGAAGAAACTTATGTTTATCGTTTATAAAATTATTATTACTTCACAACAAATTAATTACTTATACATGCATAGTATGAAGATCCAACCCCCAAGTGAGATATATTTACCACACTCATAGTGACCATAGATAGATATTAACTAGCACAAATAACAACATAAGCTGCCTTCTTGGCCTTCTTAACTCCCTCCTCCCTCTCCAATCTCCAAAATAGAAGCTAGATGCTAGAAACAATACATTACTACTGTAGATAGCTAGCCAACTACCTATGGGTGTACCCCACATCATGCATCCCATAATTGGGCTCTTGGTTAGCATCTGCATCATTATAATTGGCTCTTAGCTATAGATAAGCATCCTTCCTACCATGTTCACCTATGAATGCACATGATGTGTTGCAGGGAGTGACTAACTTGGGTTCCACCTCTACAATGACTGGAATCTTCACCCACTCCTCTTACTATTTTCTACACCATTACAGCACAACAAACTTTGTGCCCCTTATGTGGTTGGTTACAATAGGGCAATGACTTCCTTCCCTAAGTTCCTTATCATTGCCATAGGCAAGACTGTCCCGCACTGTTGTGTGGTTATTGAGCGAAGATGCAAAATGATTTGCATTATTACTAGTATATGAATTATTCAAGATCTTGGTCATGGATTGTTAATGTAATGTGTTTTATTAAATACTCAAACAATCAACAAAGTATTGGCCCATCTATGCAACAAGTTCCTTTTACTAGTCTTGTATGATTCAATAAGAAAAGGATGGGGAATTGGTGGTCAGGTTAGTATAGTGATACAAGTACATATTTATCTTCCTTAACACATGTTTATCTCATTGTTAACTTTCCCGGAAGTCAAACTCACCGTCCAATTGGGTAATAGGGGCAAACTCATCCCTGAGTTGGGTGGTCTAGCCTCTAAAGTAGTTCCATAACCATTCCTTAAAGTGTGAGGTTGGGAATTCAAAAATTCTAGTGCCTGCCTACTCTTATTACAACCATTCAGAGACCTAGAAAAATAAATTACCAAAAGTTAATTATCATTAAATTAGAGATGTCCATTAATATGTATAAACTTCTTTCAGAATATTTTCAAAACTATTAAAAACATAGGGACCTTTGAGCTTAGGAGCTCCAGCCAAGGAAGACCCTACCCACCTACCTGGATATCCATATATACAACAAAGCAAAGAACATGTCCCATTATGTACATAAATAGATCCACCATGTGTAGCAGCTATACTACTTCTCAACTTGGTTTAATTTGAGATCAGAACTTGGTACTTCGGTAGCAAGTGTATTTGAATTTGAATTTCGTTTTTCCTATTATGTTGTAGATTGTAAACTTAAGTTTATGTACCCAGAGGTAAACAAGAAATAGAGATAACCAGTCCTAAAATATTAGTTCAAATGGCATTGGGTTCTCACATAAACTTTGGTTAATTAGCAACAAAGTCAATATATACAGATTGAAAATATAATTCCCTAATCCATGCTCTAACTTTAATTTGACATCTGTGTTGTAGTCACATTTAAGTTCTATCAAATAAAAAATTAATATCCAAACTGACCTTGACTTTGTACAATTACTTTCGAATCAGAGCAATCAGAACCAATGGTTTTACTAAACACCATCCCCACTCACTCAAGAACCCATTTCCCTGCCTGTATTTTTTGTGACCTTCCCCGTACTTAATTGCTAGTTGCAAGGTTGTTTTTTGTTAGGTGGTGAATTGCCTACATTTGGCAAGGTATCATAAATATATAGTTGTAACCAGCTGAGATGAGGTGGTCTGCCAAGAGCTCGAACCTGTAGTTCATCTGTGAACTTCCTATCAGTGCATTCATGTTCAAAACACACCTGACCAATGTAGAAATCCGTTATTTTATCAATCACATAGCACCTAAAAAATAGCTCCCCCCCTCACAAGGCAAACAACAAGGGGCTCTGTCCTATTCAATTATTTGGGTGGCCTGAAGAGGCTTCTCTTGCATCTCGCTTAGTGTTTGATAAGTTAATTAAGGTGCCGAACTTTAAGGTTACTATCTTTTCCATATACTTTATTACCTAATTATTGGTATATGTTTACTTTCTAGGAGTTTTATAGAACTTAAGGATGGTTAATGGTATTACCATGTTCTTTAAAGACTGATGAACTCTTGGAGGTGTAGATATAGAAGTCTTTTTTATCTTGACAGATTATACTATCTGCATGTTACCAAAGAAGTAGGAAACTACATGTGTAAATAATAAGTAAGATTGAGTATTATTTTGAACCCATTTCTAGTCTTGCTAATACCCCTACTAGTTCACTCAGGAGCCAATCTTGAGTCTGCATTTGCAACTTGCACGGGATACCAACATGATGTAACATAGATCCATTATCACCTAATATGAACTAGTTAAGATTGGCTCAAATGTCCCACTATTTTTTTCTTCAATTTTACTTCTTTATATATCTAATATGAACTGTTCTAATGAGGTTCTTTTGCAGACTGATTTTTCCTTTTTTTAGATTTTCCTCACTTTAACATTTCTGTACATTACACACTACTACTTCTCATCATGATCTTTGCTGTAATTTACTTCAAGTATAAGGATGTTTGTGATCTTCATCATGCCACAGTAGGGGTGGTTCATACATGTCATATTTTGGATCATAAAATTGTGGTGGTGGACCTCACAAGGATGACTAGGTGGTGGGTTTGGCGTGGTGAATCCCCTGTAGGATGCTAAGATCTAGTCCAAACCCCCCACAGTTTCCCTACCATCTTCTGCCCAAAAACCATACAATGATTTGAGGCTCCCTCTTTTGGATGAGTAGATTCTGTACAACAAGTGTAGAGCTGAAGTATCCCCCCCTAACATGTATTACATTTCTTGGTGACTTGTCCAGGTTTGCAACTGAATGTCTCTTTAGTGAGCTGAAGATATACAATTATATGAGATTCTATTAAAATAACAAAACATGGGTTGGGAAGCTCATTCAAAAGGGATGTAATTTTTCACTATTTTTGAATGGCATATAATCTCAATTTGGTGTGCCTGCAGTTGTGAAGGATAGTACAAAATACATCTTAGATAAATTATGCATCATTTTATTTGAAAAGTTATAAGTAGATTTACTCGTTTTCCTTCTCATGAGAAAGTTATCAAAGTGAAAGGTCACTCCTGATGAAGCTCGCTCAGAGGGTGCCATCCTCCAGTTTTCATATTTTTTGTTGTCATGAAGTCTACCTCGTAACAGTGCATCTTTCTAATGCAGACGGGCGTGGTTACAACAGTAATGCTAAGCCAAGAATGTGCCCAACTTGCAGGGGAAGTGGAAAATCAATATTTTATCTTATCGATCTCCAGATGGCTTTGAACCTAGTCAGCTACAGCCTATAGGCTTATAGCTATTTTCATCATTGCCTTTTTCACATAATTTCATCACCATTGTTAGAATTTTTATTCAGGTTACAATTTTTCCATTTTCAACAACCTGCAACACTTGCAAAGGGCATGGCCATATTATACAAGTATGCTTTTAACATTCTTCTTCTTGGGAAAGGGAACATTGTGTAGTTATTCTAATGATGAACTTGCATGAAGGATTTTTGTTTGGCATGCAGAGGAGCTGAGGTAGTTGAAGGGACCAAGGATGTTGATGTTACTGTCCCAGCAGGTAGGATTGCACTTAACTGTTAATTAAAAGTTGTTCATGTTACCATTCATACCTGACCTATCTATTCAGGGCACAACAACACACTATGGAGACTTTTAAAAGATTACTATAAGAAAAGAGTATTGTAAATTTGTAATTGTATAGAAAATGATATGTGTAGTACTGAAACGTAGTTGTTTTATTATGACATAACTTGTTAAAGAGGTGCTCATGAACATTATTAGAAGGAGATTTCTCCTATAGAGAGATGTATATCACTTGCTTTATCGAGGAAAGTTTGTTGGAAAGGAACTAGCGACCATTAATATATACCCATTTCAATGGTTATAGGTTCTCTGATGCCCCTTCCTTATGGGGTGATAGAGGTTTGGGGGAAAAGCGTAGGGCATCATGGCTCATCCCACAGGTACCCTATTTCAGATTAAATGTTTTCTCTTCAAATAACTATTTTCATGAAGTTTATTATTTTCTGTTGGAAATTGCATTTGAATCCATCATTTCAATTAGCTTTGCATACATGTCCTTACATAGCTGCTCTCATTTATCAGGAAAGAAGCAGAGAACAAGACATCCCACAAAGAAACCCTCCCATCCTTTCCTCAACCATGAACTGGGAAGACGGCTCACCACAAAGAACTCCACCCAAAAACAAAGAAATAGGACAACATAACAGATTTAAAGCGGATGATCAAAACATATCAAATAGCTGTAAGTCATTATTAATCATCTCCCATGCTCTAGACCAAGAGATCTCTACATTAAGATGAACTCTAGCTTTTCTCTCATTCCACAATCTAGGCAAGATGCACAAAGCAGCAAGATGGCTTTTCCTACTGCTGCAATTCACGAGATCTTCCACTGATTTAGGACAACTCAGAATAAAATTCTCAGAAGCAGCCAAGTTCCAAACCTTAGCAGAGAATTCACGCTGAAACATACAATGGTCCACACCTTCCTCACTAAGCCTATAGAGAAAACACATAGAAGGAGTACTAATGCCCAATCTTTGAACATAATCCGTGGTAATAAGTCTTCTATGACAAACTTTCCAACCATGAATTTGGTATCTAGCTGGAACTTTAAACTTCCAAACCCAATCAAAGAAAGGAAGCACCATACCTTTCACACGAATAACATTCCAGATATCTTTTAGTTTAATGTTATTCAGATTGTAAATTGAACTTCATTAGTTTATCACTAGTTGTAGTGTTGGGTTGTATTTGTTTACAGAAAAAAAATGCATCTCTTTTATTCTAGTGATGATTTGATTACTCGTTTGTATGCTTATAGGAAGTAGGGACTTGCACAACATTAGAATCAGTGATGCTGGGATAACAATATAAGTTCTAAGTCCACGAGAAGATGCCATCTTACAAACTGAACCAGGAAAAAGACTTCCTGGGCCATTTCACAGGTAGAGGTCTTGTCCAGTCCTACTACCAGATAGCTTAAACTCTGGAACAAACTCCAGCAGTACATGAAATATTAGAGATTCTATGGCTAGCTCTACTCATTCCAAGCTTTTAAAGAGTTGTTTAAAGAGGTTTCTCTTCTTTGCTTCTCTAGGTTCCTAGAAGTATGATGCAAATTTAGAATTCAGATACTATTTGAGATGTCAGATAACTTTTTTACCACTTTATAAGTATGATGCAGCTTAAAAATGAATGAAATAATTATTCTTTTCAATGATTGTAATTTGATAATATATGATGCAGGATAAAAAAGGCCTCAATGTCAACTTATTGCTAAAACAAGAATCCCTCTTTGAGTATAGATCAAGTCCAACAAAATAGAGTACAAAGAAGATTCCTAGAACATCTATGGATGGTCCAAGTTGTAAAAGAAAGATGTCACTATGAGGGGTGATGCTACAATCTTCAAACCAAGACTTCTTCCATTCAACAAAATCGACCCACTCATCAAGGAAATCGGATGAAGGGCCAACGTGTCACAAGGTCACAACTTTGTGCAACACAAGAACCCATTCTATCACCAACTCATTGAATAAAAGGAGAAGACAACAACGATTCTAAAACTGGTCGAGAAAGATAGATACTCTTTTTCCAAGATGCGTGTAGACCTCACCGAATTTATTAGTATATGTATATCCTTTTCTTTGTACACATTATGTAATAGGGGCAAGGTATACATCCTCCCCATGTACATTTGACGTTTCAGTATAAATGAAAGTAAGTTTGTTGGCATAAAGAGCATAACTTGGTCTAATTACTATAAATTTGTTACTAAAAGAGCTTCGGGACTAATTACACAATACATGAATAATCAAACTATGCATATATGTATATGTGGCACTACGTATGTAGCTAGTGCATAATCCAACTACATATATATGTGTGTAGTAGATTCTGCTTTTCCCTACACATTAACTACATATAATTTGTATTAACTTCATATTTTTGCTACATACTGACTATATATACAATTGTAGGCATACATTTAGATATAATTATACCTATATTTAAATATGTAAGGACAATATCTAGCTACGCTTATGGATACATATGAATTTGTAGCGAATGGATTATCTAACTACATATTTGAAAAATATAGTTAAAGGCTTTAGCTATACGAGCATATACTACAATTTGTATGTGTAAAGAAATATGTAGTCAAAGCCTTTCGCTACTAAATATAGGGTTTTCGCTACAATTTTTTTTTTATAGTTAAAGACCCTTTTTTTGTAGTGTTTATGTTAAGATATGCAAGTAAGATTTTCATACATTCATGGTTATGTCCTTACATGTGCCTAATATATCGAGAAGAGATGTGTAACTAAGATTTCTGAGAATGATAGAGACTCATGAACCAATTTCATGAGAAAACTAAAGGATAACGTTCCTATAAGATTTATTAGTAATGATTCATATTGATGAATAAGGCTACTCGATAAGATACACAAGTAGGATAGTCATACTTAACTGATAACTTGGAATAACTTTGTATTTAATATTTCAAGTAAAAACATGCTAATAAAAATTCCTATATAGAAGGCGACTGGGAGGGCGCCGGCTGCCAGTCGGTCGTCTCCTCCAGATCCCACAAAGCGGACTGAGATTAACAAGAGTGTGGTTCCTACTGATGAATTTTCTTCACTCGCTGCTACCTGTTTCACAAGTGCGTCTACAGTCAATTCTCCGCTACATTGGGAAGCCTTGAAGTCGATATCTTCTGGGGGTGCATCAGATCTGTGTTGGGTCGATGTCTCTACTATTGAAGACAAGATCATCTACCCAAGCAAAGAATCGGAAGAGAATGCTATTAGATGGGGTAAATGTCTCCTTGGTTATATTCTTGATTTCTGGCCGGATATTCACCTTCTGTCTAACCATTTCTACAATTCCTGGTGTACTCGCGAGCGCTTTGAAATATTTGATAGAGGAGAAGGTTTCTTTCTGGTCCGATTTGATAATGTCGATGACCTAAACAGAGTTCTTAATGGCGACTGGTATGTCCTTGGTAGACTGGTCATCCTTAAGAGATGGAGCCCTGGAGATCAACAATTTAGATCTATTCTTACTGAGGTTCCTGTTTGGGTTGATATCATCAATCTTCCCATGGAATTATGGGATTCAAGAACGTTCGGTAGGTTTGGGTCCTTCCTGGGTCGTCTTGTTAAGATGGATGAAACTACTCGAAACCTAAAGCATCTGGTTGTGGCTAGGATACATGTTCTCATGCATAAATATGCCATCTACTCGAAGAGTTTGACTCTGAGGAGTGATAAGGGGAGTGAGCATACTGTTCTTCTGGAATATGAATGGATTCCATACAAGTGTTGCTTCTGTGGTTTTCTAGGACACGGTGACTGTCATAAAACCAACACGAAGAAGAAACTGAGATCCAAAGTCATAATGAATCCAAAGAAAGTATGGGAAATCAAAAAAATGAAGGCAGCTCCTCTGTTTGAAGTTATTCTTGTTACAACACTGGTGGAAAACACTGACTTCTTCATTGAAGAAATTACTGATGAAGCTGAGATACAACAGGCCAGAGTGGCTGGACATTTCCAAGGGCATGTTGTGGAATATGTCCTCCTTTCTATTGCTGTTAATGTTGGGCTTGAGGCGGCTATTTGCTCTTCTGTTAGTGAAGGGGGTACTGTTCCAACAACCCCAAGTGTTATACATACTTTTGATATGGCTTCCCCTTATAGTTCCATCTTTGGCAAAGTGTAGATCGATCAAAGTGATAGGAGAAGAAATATTTTCCCTTCTGAATTTAAATCTAACCAACGCTTAGGAATTCAATATAATCCTGTAGGTTCCGAGTTATCTCCCACTCTTGTTCAAGTTGAAGAACTCCACATCAATTCAAGCGAAGCTGAGGCTGCCAGCATAACAACCCATGTTGATAAATGATTCCTCCCCTTTCCATCTCTTCCTGGAACGTTCGTGGCATAAATAACAAAATCTAGGAGGTTTAGGAAGAGATTAGGAGGGCTAACAACAACATTGTCATCCTGCTTGAGACTAAGATTAAACCTCGTAAAATCAGTTCCTTTGTTAATAAATTTTTCTCTGGTTATAGGTGGATTGTGAATCACTCTTCTCATGTTCTTGGTAGAGTTGTTGTTTTATGGAAAGATCTTGATGGTGCCATTACTAATATAGATGAAAATGATCAAGTCATTCATATGAAAATCAGTTTTGATCAATCTCATTTCTTTCTTTCTACCGTTTATGGCCAAAATCTTTATAATGATAGAGTTAGATTATGGTCTTCTATAAGTACTTTCAGCTCTATAGTTGATTCCTCTTGGCTCATTATGGGGGATTTTAACTGTGTTCGCAAAGTTGATGAAAGGATAAGCAAAGTTCTACCTACTAGAAAATCAATGGATGATTTAATGAGTGTGCTTTGAATTCTAATCTTTTTGAGATGAGCCTTCAAGGTCCCTTATTTACATGGGATAATAGACAAGAGGGAGACAAATTTGTCATGTCTAAGATTGACAAAGTTCTTCATAATGCTGAGTTCATTTATGAGAATCATGATTATTCTGGTGAGGTGATTTCCAACATCATTAGTGATCATCGGAAGATTGTTGTTAAGATTGGTAATCCTAGGAAAGTTAAAGCTCCTTTCAGATTCATCAACGCCTGGGCTGATCATAAGGATGTTTATACCATTGTCAAAGAGGTTTGGGATACTGATATCCTTGGTTTTACTATGTTCAAACTGTATAGAAAATTTGAATTACTTAAGAAAAGACTTATCAACTGGAATAGTCTTGTTTTTGGTGATGTCAATGATAATTTTAAGATAGATAAACTCCAAGCCATTAAAGCTCAAGAAGAGGCTGATGGCAATCCCCTGAATGAGGATTTGAGAAGGGTTGCTAAGAACCTTAGAACTGAAGCTAATAAACAAGCTACTATCCAAGAATCTTTTTATAGGCAGAAGTCAAGGGTTCAGTGGCTTAAAGAAGGTGATTCCAATACTTCTTTTTTCTATTCTTCCATTAAGGTTAGAAGGAATTCTAATTCTATTAAGAAACTGGATATTGATGGTTCTGTTTCTCACGATTATGATGCTATTAAGTCTGCTATTACTGATTTCTACACAAGGTTGTTTAATGATAACTCCTCTTTGAATGGCTCTTGGCGTGGTGAGTGGAATGGTAAAACTATCTCTGTTCAGCAGAAAAATTTTCTTACTTCTAGAGTTTCCAGAAAAGAAATTGAGGATGTTGTTAAAGATATTAAAACAGACAAGGCCCCAAGCCCAGATGGTTTTAATGGCCTCTTCTACAGGAAAGCTTGGGATATCATTGGTGATGATGTCTGTGATGCCGTTTTTGAGTTCTTTGAAAATTGCAAAATGCTTAAAGAAGCTAATCTAACCTTCTCGACTCTCATTTCCAAGGGTGGTGATTCCACTAATATTAAGAACTGGAGACCCATAGCTTTGTGCAATGTTTTCTTCAAAATTATCTCTGAAATCCTTGCCAATAGACTTCAAAGTGTCCTTCCATCTATCATAGATAACTCTCAATGTGCTTTTGTCAAAGGTAGGAGTATCCGAGATGCTACCTTGCTTACCAATGAAATTGTTAGTGATTTCAAAAAATCTAATTCTCATGATAGAATGTGCATCCAAGCTGATATCTCTAAAGCTTATGATTCTCTCAATTGGACTTTTCTTTTCTCTGTTATGTATCGTATGGGTTTTCCTCCTATCTGGATCAATTGGATAAGTGAGATTTTCTCTACTGATTCTTATCAAGTTCTCATCAATGGTGAACCTTCGAATGTTATCAAACCTTTGAATGGAGTTAGGCAAAGAGATCTTATTGCTCCATACATTTTTGTCATTGGTATGAAGGGTATTTCTGAACTTTTCAAAAAGGTTGTTCATGATGGAAATGTTAGTCCTATTGCTGTTTCTAAAGACTTGAGCATTTCCCACCTCATTTTTGCAGAGGACCTGATGGTCTTTTCTAAAGCTAGTGTTGATTATGCCAGAGCTATTAGAAATATTCTTGAATCTTTTGCAGGCATTTCTGGTCTTTGTGTCAATAGGGGAAGAGTTCTACCATTTTCAGTAAGAATGTTGATAGAAAGCCTATCATTGAGATTATTGGTATAAAGGAAATGTGCTTTCCATTAAAGTATCTCGGTCTTCCTTTATTCTTTGGTAAACTGTCTAAAAGGCTTTGTGGATCCTTGGTGGATAAGATCAATATGAGGTTGGATTCTTGGATGTCAAAACTCCTATTTATGGCTGCTAGACTGGAGCTCATTAAATCTACTCTCTCCAATATGCATTTATACTGGGTCTTTTCCTTTCCTATTCCGAGCTCTACTTTGGATTATATTGATTAATTGTGTAGAGACTTTCTTTGGGGTGAAACTAATTCTAAGAGGAACCTTCATCTCCCTAGGAGACCAAAAAAAACCTTCATCTCCTTAAGTGGGAAAAAGTTACTGAACCTAAGAAAGATGGAGGTTTGGGAATAAAGAAACCCAAGGATGTCTCTAGATCTTGCCTTATCATCAATTTTTAGAATATTGCAAGTAAGAAAGACACCCTTTGGGTTAAGTGGATTAATGAAAAATACCTGAAGAAGGTTTCTTATTGGACTATCAGTGAATCTTCTAATCATTCGTGGATGTTTAACAATCTTATTCAAGTCAGAGATTATATTCTGAAATATGTTAGATTTGATATTGGTGATGGTAGTCTCATTTCCATATGGCATGATCCCTAGTATAGATCTAATTTCCTTAGTTATCATGTTGGCAGAGATTGTATTGTCAGGTCTGGTATCCCCTTGAATGCCAAGTTGAATCATATCATTGTTTAGGGTAAATGGGTTATGCCTAGACCCAGCAATAGGGGTCCGGTTGACATTTTTAATGTGGTTAACTCTATCTCTATTAGTCAAGGACATAAAGATTCTATTTCTTTTGCTAGCCTTAAGTTGGTTAATCTTCATGGTGTTTGGGATACTATCAGAGTTAAGTTGGAAGGTATTCCTAACTTTGATTGGATATGGAGAATTAAGAATCATAAATGAGCTATCCTTCATTTATGGAAGGCCAGACACAATAAGATTCCCACCTCAGAATATTCTAGAAGAAGGGGCCTTTGCCTTGCTTCTATTTGTTTTCTGTGCACTAAAGCCTATGAAGATACCAATCATATCCTCTTCAGTTGCAGTTTCACTGAGAAGATCTGGGACTTGTTCAATACTCCTATGCCTAAAACATGGGATGCAGCTGAAGTTATCTCTGATCCCAAGAAGTCTTGCCTGATGAGCCTTATTTTTTACCACTGCTGGGTTGAAAGAAACAACCGAGTTCATGATGATAAAGCAAGTCCCCCTGAACTGATCTCCAAAATCATTAATGATGAGATTCTTGCTTTCTTTCCTATTAGAGATTAAGAAGTCTACTCTTTCCTGTCTGCCTTTGTGTTTGACGTTCTTCCATCTGTCCTGGTTTTCTGCTCAGCTTTGTGCTATAGCTGCTGCTGCTCTGCTGCTTCTTGGTTCTGCTCTATTTGTTGTGATGCATGAACGTTTCTGTTTATGGTACTTTTCTCTGGCCCTTCTCACTTGCCTATACGTGGGTGTTGAAGATGGTTGTTTCTGGCTGCTTCCTTCTGGCGATCCCTGTTGGAGATGAGCTTCTGCTATAGTTTCTATGATGGTAGCTTCACCATGATGCTCCTCTATTTGCTATGATAATGAATGTTTGTTCTGGTTTTTTTGCTCTCTGGCCCCTCTCACTTGTCTCTAAGTGAGAGCTGAGTATGCTTTTTTCAGGCTGTTTCTTCTGGTGATTCCTGATGGCGTTGAGCTTTGCAAAAATTTCTTGGACTCAAGTCCAGCTATGCTTCAGGGCCTGCCTTTCTTTTACTTTTGTATATGGTGTATAGAAATCTTTCTTTCCTTTTAGTTGGTCCTTAATTTGGGACCAACAAGTTCTGTAACTACAAAAAACAAAAATACAAAAAAAGCAACATAAGTTTTACCGACCAAAAAAAATTCCTATATAGATAGAGATCTAAGGACTAAGAATTGATTTAGATTTCATACAGTTGATAATATCTAAGAGTTAAGTAAAATGTAAGAATATAAATTATGAACATAGTAAGACATGGTCATGTTTTCAAGATAAAGATTCTAAGATCAGATTGAATGAGATTTTATTGAGATTGGATTATCTTGTCAGTAATCATGTTTTGGATATTTTTTACTTCCATATACTCAATATTTCTATATCTATATTTAGTTCAGATCCTTTTTCCTAAGCCTTTAGACACAATTTTCATATATCTAGTATCAAAATCTAATCATAGTATAAAATTAAGGTTTATACAAATAATAAGAATATCAGATTTGAACGCAGACTTGTATTGCTCATTATATTAGTGTTCAGATATTGGATAAAGATACATGACAAGCATTTTAGATCCAATCTCAGTTATGTAGTAATTGAGATTCATATTCAGATTTAGATCCAATTCATAATGTAAAAGCAAATATTCAAATTTAGATTCAAAATTTAGTACACATTTAGTACGCAGTATTTAATTTTAGTTAAGTCTAGATTTAGAATATAGTAAGCTTAGACTTAAGATAATTAATTCAGAACCTTCACATAATACATTATATGATAATTCCTCATTCAGAGAGTCCCAAAATGATTCAGAGGCATCTGTTTCCAATTTAGAGTAGTGATTAGTCCATTATAGAGGTACTTCGATACCAATAGAGGGTGTGTTGCACCACAAAGGATACTTTGGTGTTAATAGAGGGCACATTGTGCCAATAGAGGGTACATTGCACCATAAAGGATACTTCAGTGTCAACAGAGGAGTAATTATTGTATGGTGGTGGCCACAATCAAGAAAAACATGTAAGTAAAAGATACCTTAATTTAGAGCATATCCATAACCTCATATTTAAGTATGATGAGAGAGATTGAGATAAGATAACTGTGACCCAAACACTTTGGTGCATATCATGAGATGCAAGTATCAGAGTACATGTTTCTAAAGAAAGATAAACTCAAAAGATAAGAATTAAGTTAAAGAATGAAGAGATATTTATGTTTTAGATTTTATATAGAGTTTAATGTTAATTTTAGGATTAGAATGTTCAATAATATTTTGTAACATATTATTACTTTAGTTTTGTACATATAGAATACTCATGCCACTTACAACAACAACCATTTTTCCAATGCATAACTGGGGACGAGATGTCCATATGTGAGGAGCAGGAGCAGAGTAGATCATGCAAAAGGATAAAGTAAGATAATATCTAGTGGGGTGCCAACTATAAGATTATCCTCATATTTATATGTCCAATTATATGTTTCCATATGTAAAGTAGAGACTTTGAAAATGAGTTTTCCATGTGTTAGCATTTATGTTCCTATTGTAAAAGCAATAATGAGAATGTTTTAATGCTTCAGTTTTTGTGATTTATTATATTGTTGTTATGGATGCCAATTTTATGTAATGCCCCCCTTGAGTGCAAGAGTTATGGATATCTGGGTGTTGCTTCCGCTATATGCATGTGTGTTCTTAGGGAGGGTGTTACAAAATGGTATCAGAGAAACATTATAGTTGGACACCAGACAAATTCTCGTGTTCTTATAAGATCACCCTATAAGAAGTAAAGTGAGAGTAGAGTGTAGATTCAGAAACATAACTAGTAGCCCTAATTATTAGAAGGGGTAAATGGAAGGTACTAGAAATTGAAGTTGGGCCCTAGATGGAAGAAAAAAGTTTAGATAAAGATAAGGGTTATGTACCTATTTTTTTTGGTATTTTATGTTAACTCTCGAATAGCATATAGCATGCTCTCTCTCTTTCCCACATGTTTGTAGTATGTGACACAAGCTTATGTGATGTAGAAGGGAGAATGTTATGTGCATAATCATGCTTGTCTGGTCCTTTCAAGTGCATATGATATGTGAGATGTACATGAGGGAGGTGCTAAGACATGTCACCTCTAAATATATGACCGACGGACAAGTATCCAAAGGTGACAAAGAAAATAGAGTTAACATTAAAAGTTTGAGACATATAGTACCTAAACCTAATCGAATACTTAGTAAAACCAAGCATGAATAAAAAAGATATATAAAATGAAATAGATATGTTGGATATATTTAGGGTAGAACCAAAATCCTAATCCAACTTCCTTAGAAAAGAGGTAAACAAGGTCCTTTTCTATGTAGCTGATGGATGATGATGATGATGATGATGATGCAAGACAAAACCTAAGATTCATTTGTAGAATATCCACATTTTGGTTTTCTTGATGAGATTAGAGATAAATGTTCAACCATGAGAAGGTCACTTCTTAATTATGATAATGAGACTTTAAGATGATTAGAATACACATTCAGTATGTAAAATCCTATGGTGGGTATCCTAGTATAATTTTTAGGACAAAATTCCCATAAGGCGGGTAGTATTGTTACATCCCAAATTTTTTTTAAGCACCACATAAATATAAGTACTATAAAAAACCCTAGTTATGAAGGATCAAACATGCGAGTCAAGTTTTATATGTTTCAACCATATTGGAGTCCACTTATGCATACAAAGCCCAAGGGAACTTTATTAAATTTACCACCATGTTATTATATCATAAACAAGAAAACCTAACATTGATTTATATGGTGAGACTAGAGTTCTTATAGAATTCAATGAAGAATGGATTATCAAAGGATTACATATACCATACCCTAGAGTGTATGTGGCATTTCTTGAATTAGGCACCGAGATGCTTGCAATGGTGAAGTTTAGGGCCTATATTGTGTTTTAATGACATATATAAGAGGTGGTACAATTTTTGTGCAGTTTATAGTTGTTTTAGTGATTCAATTTGTTGATCTAGGTCATGGGACAAGTGAAATCACACAAACTTTATTGGCATAGTCTAGTTAGTGAATTAGTTTGTGATAATTTTTTACAAGAAGATGATAGGTATATAAGGTGTTGATAAAAAATTTGGACCAATCGGTTTAAAGAGTACCCTATAGAAATTATAGAAGAAATCTAGAATTTTGATGCACTTTTAAACGGTGAACCAAGGTTGAACTGTTGGTTCAGGACCAACCCTTCAGTTCAGCTGAGTCGGACCCATTCTTTGAAAAACGTTACCATAAGGGAAAAGTCTCACGACCCTGAGTTGTTCAGAAATAGGTAAATGACCAGAACCCAGGTTGAATCAGATCTCAATATGAGATTGAGAAGGGCCTATAAAAGTAGTAGACTTTGGTGTCATGAAGGAGGAACTCCCCTAGGGTTTTGAGTGACAGTGTGAGAAAGATAGAAGAATAAGAATAAAATGAAGATGAGGCAAGGGAGGGGCAACGGCAGGTTAGGCTTGCTCATCTCTAGCCATGGTGTGCCCAGAGATGGACCTCAACTTGCACAACGTTTGTGACTATGGCAGTGTATAATGCCCTCCGTACACGACAACATCATGAACAAGGGAGTGATGATGTGAAATAGGGGAGGCGAGCTTCCAATCTGGTAGTACGGGTGAGAAACATGTTGAGTCGATCTTGTGGACCAGTTTTCTATGTGCCTTGGTGCTAAGGGGTGGCTCAATGATGACTTGGTCCAACCGTGATTGTTGGTTTGATCTTGGACGATCAGACTTCATGCTAGTGAGGAGGTCGGCGTTGCACTCTATTTTTACAGAGGAAAAAGTGCATCACACCCGTGTTGCACCCCGCGAGAGAAGAAGGACAAGGTCCCATTCCTCCTTGCTAGGCCACCGTCAATCAGCCAATTAGCATGAAAGGTAGAATAATAGCTAGGTAGTTTGAATGATTGGTTCTGAACTTTATGAATTCATAGAGATTGATCTAATTATCAGAATAAGATGTTTAAGGGCTTTTTGGAAAGGTTGAGATATGAAGAACATCTTAAAGGAGATTCCCAAATCTGGAAATACCTAGATAAGGTAATTTACTTTAAGGAAAGTTTAGATAAGTGGGTTATGTGCATATATGTTGATACTTTGTTAAATCAATGTGATAGGTGTGAAACTCATATTTGAACTTCAAGGAAGTGTTACACCACAACTTCTAATGGTATGATGCAATGAGAACGAATGATTTGGGTTTTTGATTGTTCTTATATGATATTTTAGGTGTACTTTTCATGCATGTCATAAGATTATGTAGGGTGTGATTAAGAGATAAAGATGACTCTAGAAGATCATTTGAGTATATAAGAATACATTAAGGAGAAACCCTAGAAATTAACTACTTTGTAGTGGTGGGAATTATGAGTAATGATAAATTGATACAAATGGTTTTTAATGATAGGAAGTGTCTTTTTAGGATTTAGACTTGACTAGAGGAATCCAAGATGAAGATTTTATCCTCTCCAACACCCAGTAAGTTGTTCATGCCCATGGGTATTCATATTTATCACGCTCAACATATTCTATAAGACTTCATGCTTTATGTGATCTAGTGCTCTAAGATTTTATATTAAGACATGCAATTATGATTTGTATATATTCATGGTTAGGTCCTTACATGTGCCTAATATCTCGAGAAGAGATATGTTACTAAGATTTCTGATAATGATAAAGACTCATGAACAAATTCATGAGAAAACTAAAGGATCATGTTCCTATAAGATTTATTAGTAATGATTCATATTCATGAATAAGATTACTATATAAGATACACAAGAAGGATAGTCATACTTAACTGATTACTTGGAATAACTTTGTATTTTATATTTCAAGTAGAAACATGCCATTACGATTTCTTATCTAGATAGAGATCTACGAAGTAAGAAGTGATTTAGATTTCTTAAAATGAATAATATCTAAAAGTTAAGTAAAATATCAGAATATAAGTTTTGAAAATAGTAAGACATGATCAAGTTTTCATGATAAAGATTCTATTAAGATCTGATTTAATAGATTTTATTGAGATTGGATTATCTTGTGGGTAACAATATTTTGGATATTTGCTACTTTCATATACTCAATATTTCTATATCAACATTTAGTTCAGATCCTTTTACCTAAGACTTTAGACTAAATTTTCATGTGTCTAATATCAAAATCTAATCAGAGTATCAGACTAAGGTCTGTACAAAGAATAAGAATATCAGATATAGACCTAAACTTCTATTTATCATTATGTGAGTGTTTAAACATTCGATAAAGATACATGATAATAGTTTTAGATCCAATCTCAATTATGCAGTAATTGAGATTCATATTTAGATGTACATCCAGTTTGTAATGTAAGATCAGAGATTCAGATTTATATCCAAAAGTTAGTACATGTTTAGTACTCAGATTCATCTAGATTCATAATTTAGTAAGCTTAGACTTAAGATAATTAATTCAGAACCTTCACATAATACATTATATGATAAGTCCTCATTCAGAGAGTCCCATGACGATTCAAAGACATCTGATGTCAATTTAGAGGAGTGATTACTCCATTTTAGAGGTACTTTGATACCAACAGAGGGTGCCTTGAACCGCAGTCAACACTTTGGTGTCAACAGAGGGCACATTGTGCCAACAGAAGGTGCATTACACCATAGAGTACACTTCTATGTCAACTGAGGAGGACTTATTGTATAATGCTGGCCACATTAGATAAAACTTGTAAGTAAAAGATACCTTAATTTAGAGCATGTCCATACCCTCATCTGTAAGTATGATGAGAGACATTAAAATAAGATAACTGTGACCTAGATACTTTGGTGTAGATCATGAGACCCTAGTATCCGGGTACATGTCTCTAGAGAATGATAAAGTCAAAAGATAAGAATTAAGCTAAAGAATCACGAGATATTTATGTTTTAGATTTTATATAGTGATGTTAGTTTCATGATTACAATGTTCACAAATATTTTGTAATATCTTATTACATTAGTTTTCTACATGTATAATAATCATTCCACTTACACTAACAATCGTGTTTCTAATGCATAGCTGGGGACGAGATGTTCACATGTGAGGAGAAAGAGCAGAGTAGATCCCAAAGACTCAAGAACGAGGATAGAGTAAGATAATATCTAGTAGGGTGCCAAATATAATATGATCCTCATGTTTATAGGTTCAATTATATGCTCATATGTAGAATAGAGACTTTGAAAATGATTTTTCCATGTTCTAGCATTTATGTTCCTTTTTTAAGAGCAATCATAAGAATGTTTTAATACTTCAGTTTGTGTGATTGATTGTATTTTTTTGATGGACACTAGTATAAAAATGGTCTATAGTGTCGGTTTTTTAAGCCTATAGCGTCACTTTTCAGCCGACGTCTAAGTGGCCGTTGCTACAGAAATTACTCTGTAGCGTCGGTGTTTTTAACCCAAAAAACCGACCTTGTATAATAAAAACTGACCCTATAGGCTCTCAAAAACTAAACCCAAATGAGAAATGAAACTGTACATGAACCCTATAACATCGGTTTTTAATAAATAACAGACTCTAAAGATTATTTCTAAGGACCCTATAGCATCGATTTTCTTAAAAAATTGACCTTATATGTGTCTTGGTCGTTCCGCGTAGAATGGTCGTGCTGCATAAAACGGCCGTGTTGGGATGTGGTAGAACGGCCGTGCCGCCTAGCACACCCGTGTTGGTTTATATTAGCACGTTCGTGCTACACGGCACGACCGTTCTACCATATCTCAACACGGCCGTTCTACGCGTCACGACCGTTCTACCTCATCCCAACACGACCGTTATATGCAGCACGACCGTTCTACGCGGAACGGCCAAGACACATATGAGGTCGATTTTTTTAAGAAAATCGACGCTATAGGGAAGATTTTTTTTTTAAATTTCTACAGAAAATGAATAGAACAAAATAGAAGAATAAGAATAATATATGGCAGAGGCGAGCATTAATGCTCAACCGTCACCATTCCAAACCACACATTCATAACAAAAATGATTCATATATTGAGTTGAGTACACATAGTCACATCATAATTTACAAAATGATAGATTGCAAGTCTGAGATGATATTAAATGTCAGATATAAAAGTAAATATGAAAGAGTACTGAAACCACATACATGATTGGAACGTAACTGACATATTTATTCCAATGCTATATTGATGTCATTTAGAAAAGCATCTGACCACTCTTCTCATAATTCATTTAAGTCCTCACGTGTGTAAGGCGGAGTTGTAAAATCTGTAACAGAAAATGTACATGCTAATATTTTATAAAATGAATACAACTCACTTGTAAATTTATGATTGTATTCTTTATTACCTGATCTATAGTCTGAATGTCATTTGATGCTTGTTTGACAATAGCTTGCATATATTTTATTACATAGTAACCACAAGCCCAGTCATTATTTTGTATAGGACACTACAAATAACAAATTATACTTAATGTTAGTAACTACTATAAATAGAAGACTATAAGAGTTGACATATAAGAGTTGAAAATTAATACATATAAGACTAAGTAGTTGTCAAAGTAGCTACCTTGACATTTTTCAAAGTCAATGTCTTTAATTTTGTGAGTATTTGTCCTCCTCCTTCACGAAAAGTTTTTATACCCCTATCAATTAAACGATAGTTGGTAAAATAGAAATTCTAAACAGAAATATCATGTTGAAGCATTGACTATATTTATGCTTACGCCATAGCTGGAAATTTCAGTTTGTGACCCCTTGTTGTTTTTCCCATTGGGTCAAGATAATAAAGAGTCATCAATTTTGGGACAATCACCACTAATTCCCAATGTCTAGCTCTGAGTAAGAATAAAACAAACATTAAAATAAATACATTTGTTCATTATTAATGTTATATTGAATAATAATACTTACTGGACGTTAAAAGGAATTAGGATAATTTCCTTTACCGCAGTAGCAAAATATTTGAATGCATCAGAGAAGTACTCACTCACTTCCTCAATATGTGTCTCCACTTGACTAGTGACGGAAGGAACTAAGAATCCAACATTCTTTATATCAAAGTTTGTGGCCTCGGTATATAAATGGCTGTTAAATATTTGTAATTATTTTCATATGTAGAAATAAGCTAAAAATGTGCATTGGAATTTTCTATATTGATAGATTCTTACCTTATCCATACTTCTAATATCAAAGTATTCAGCCAATCATAACGGAACAACTCTATAATATCATCAAGAAAAATATAATTGTCAAAGTCCCTCCCAGTTACATCTTCGATTAAATTGATCAACATTTGTAGTCTAGAGCTTTGGTTGGCTAAGTATCGATACAAACATTTACATTTACTTCCCAACTCGTCGAATGTGGATTCTGGAATAATAGATGGCTTGGGCATAGGAGGACGACTAGTAGAATTTTTACCTTTTGGTTTGCAAACCTGTTAATTAAATTGCATACTTCTATTACACGAGTTCATATATGCAATCAATAATGAAGAACATGGTAGAATTCAAGTATACCTTGTCATTGATAACCAAGTGTCTAGGCCAACCCACCATAGCACCCTCTGCTTCTTCAAATATACTATATTCATGATTAGGTATGGGTAGTGGTTTGTCCCCCATTCCGTCATACACAAGATGGATGGACACACGTCAAATGTCATCAGTAATTTGTTGGCAATGCAATGTACCACCAAGGTTGTACACCTTGCCCGCTGCCACAACATTATATTATGGAACCTCCACTGCAAGTTTACAGTTCATACCAACCTATATTGAAATAATATAGGTTATATAAGAAGCAGTAGAACATATACCTGTTACAACTATATATATTATCATATATATATCATACTAATAACACAACATATAGAACGAAAGCTTACTGCAGATTGTTGTGGTGGTTCATTGGGAGTGCTCCCATGACCTTCTACAACTGTAGCATGGGCTTGTACCTCATCACTTGAGAGATGCACAATATGAATAGGTTGAGAAGGTTGAGTAGTCTGAAATGAAGACATTATTTCTTGTACTTTCTACACTACTAATGCTTCAACCTCCTCTTGTGTAAGACCTCCTGCATGACCTCTTCTAGATTGCGAAGGGCCAGAATAAGAATTGAATCCTATGCCATCTCCTAATCCCCTAACACGTCCAGGATGCTCCTTCGTACCAAGAGCAACTGATAGTTCATCCATGTGGCCAGTTGGGACGAACTTTCCTTCCTTCTTTTGCTCATGGAGATCAATCTATTCATAGTTAAAAACATATTAAATCACAATATCAATTAGATATAAATAAATCTACGTTTGTGGGAGTTACTCTTTACTTAGTTGGGATAAACCTACCATCTTTTGTGCCACCTCCTTAGTTGCAGGATTGACAATTTCACCTGCTCGATTCTTTCTAGCATCAATACATGTCAAGTGTCGGGGTGGACGCTCAACTTGAGTTGTACTAGATTCTTCTCCAGAAGAGGATTGCTTCTCTTGTAGTTGGCGGCAGAAGGCATAACCATCGGGCCCCAAGCGATGGTCATGCACATTTTTGCCCCGTCTTTCCTTTTGAGCCTGGTGGACAGCCTGATCATTTAAAATTAGATATTGCAATTTAGACTTGGCAAACATGTATAAAAAGATTCACCTCCTTAATTGTATAAAATTAAAGATTCATACAATACACTCTTTTCTTGTGATCTTTTTCATTTAAATGAAAAACACCATATACATACAAAAGAAGCAATTACTAATGTTGTTTTGAAAAGAAATTAATTCCAAGCAAACTAAATTAGAATCAATAGATAAAAAAACATATTAAAATAATATCACTTCCACTCACAGATATATCTTTCCATATGAGGTCTTTTTTGGCATTAGGAACATCATGCTAATTTTCTATCTCTATTGGCACCTTACTGCGCGCGGTCGCCCCTACGTATGCTTGAAAGCACTAGCATGTTCCCCAATAGGTGCTCCTGTGATATCAAACTGGACTGGCAATTTGTCCCCTTTAGCCCTGAGCTCCTGCAACCTACGCATAAGTGTGGGACCTCTACTTTTCTTAGCATCACCACTACCATCCTCATGGTGCTCATGCTCATGCTCATAATGTTCATCTTCACTCGCTTTAGAACCTGCAAGTATACATGATAAACAAATAAGTGATAATAAAAGCACAAGTGATAAGGTATACTTGCTTGAATAATGATAGTAAAATAAATAATTCAAAGAATACATGTCTCTAGTATTGGTTGAGTTGTTAGTCAAGGAAAATTGCTTCAACATGGTGTTGACGTTTATAATATTCATCGGTGTTATCTTCAACATTTACACTTGGCAAACCAATTGAGAATGGACTGGAATTATCATACTTTTCGTAGTATTCTTCTTCATTTATAGGATCTACAGTAAACTGTCTTTTTCCATGAAGAACGACAAACCAATTTTTATTTGCCAGGTCATCAATATAGAATACTTGTTTTTCTTGGTCTGCCATGATGAATGGCTCATCTTTCTCACTAATCTTTTTAAAATTCACCAATTTGAAACCCAACTCATCCACTAAAACTCCTTTGTTGTTGTCAACCCAATTACACCTAAAGATAGGAACTCGAAAATTTGTA
Organism: Alisma plantago-aquatica; assembly: GCA_963693085.1. Lineage (NCBI taxonomy): Eukaryota > Viridiplantae > Streptophyta > Magnoliopsida > Alismatales > Alismataceae > Alisma > Alisma plantago-aquatica. Next base: position 1,065,139,241 of record OY856412.1, on the reverse strand, counting down.
TAGTCCATTTCCCATATGTCCTCAATGACGCCGTAATATGACATCTCAGCTTCGCGTGGTCTATTATCTTTGGCACTAGCAAAATACAACGAACAAGCTTGAATAGTGACCCCACTATTTTGAACTACACTACTTTCATCTTGACTCTATGTGTAGTATGAAAATTCGTTTATGTCATAACCTTCATATGACATGACATCCATTTTTGGCTTAAAGGTGAGCCATTTTATGTTCTCAGCAACAATATTCAGTGATTCAGATAGTTGATTAAATAGTTTCTCTTCAAACCACCTAATAAATGTTTGATTATGCTCTCTTACAAGCCACATTAAACTGGATCGCAGATGATTTCTCTTGATAAGATCATTGTGTTCTGTGATGTAGCTACTAACTTCATCGATGTTGTGTAAAATATACAAATGCACTTGTTCCCACAACTCACGACTGATTCCTTTCACTCGTCCTCTCAGAGTTCCTTTGGCACAATAAGATTCAGTGTGATGGGAATATTTTAGATCGCTAGAAGTTTCATTGCAATTCAAAAAATCATTGCAAAAGTCCATCACCTCAACAATACTCCCTTCAGGTGATAACGATTCCGAACATCACCTTTAAAAACACTCATGTAGCGTTCAAATGGATACATCCAGTGTAAGAAAATTGGACCCAACATCTTCACCTCCCTTGTAATATGTACTACAAGATGAACCATGATATAAAAAAATGGAGGAAAGTACATTTTAAGCTGACACATGGTAACAATTACATCTTTCTGTAATTTATCAAGAGTATCAGGATGTATCACTTTGTTGCATATTTCATTAAAGAAGAAACAAAGTCTTGTGATTGCAAACCTTACATGCTTCGACAATATATATCGAATAGCCACAGGTAAAATTTGTTGCATTAAGGTGTGACAATCGTGGAATTTGAGACTTATCAACTTCAGGTCCTTCTTTGATACCAATCTATGAATATTAAAAGAGTATCTTTGTGGAACCTTAATATTATACAAGCACTCACATAATGTCTTTTTCTCCTTCTTTGACAAAGTGTAACAAGCTGGTGGTAAATATGTGAGGAGACCCCTGATCTCGACTGATAATTCTTTTCTTATACCCATTAATTCTAAATCTTTTCTAGATTTGATGCCATCTTTCGTCTTTCCTGGTATGTTCAATAACGTACTGATGATGCTATCACAAATATTTTTTTCAACATGCATGACATCAATGCAGTGTATAATTGCAAAAGATCTCCAATAAGGAAGATCCCAGAATATTGACCTCTTCTTATATAGAGATTTGTCACATGCGAGTGTATGACTACTTGAACTCTTTCCAAATTCATTAACAATATGTTTCACCCTATCATATACAACATTTCCTGGTATAGGTTTAGGGGCACTTCGTTCCTCAGTTGACCCATTAAAGGTTTTGCATTGCCTTTGATAAGGATGCACTGGTGGGAGAAATCTCCGATGACCAAGATATATGATTTTACCACCATGTTTCAGTCTGATTGAATCGATATTTTCCTCACAAACAGGACATGCTTTGTATCCTTTGATGCTATATCCAGACAAATTTCCATAAGCTGGAAAGTCATTAATTGTGCAAAACAACATAGCACGCAAATGGAAGATCTCTTTACGTGAAGCACCATATGTCATAATACCTTCTTCCCATAGTTTCATTAGGTTCTATTAGAGGTTGAAGGTAAACATCAATATCATTTCCAGGTTGCTTGGGCCCTGATATCAATATTGACAACATGACATATTTATTTTTCATACACAACCAAGGAGGAAGATTGTATATAACAATCATAATGTGCTATGTTGGCTACTTAATGTACCATAGGATTCATTTCATCTGTACAGAGTCCAAGTCTTAAGTTTCTTGGTTCGTTACCAAATTGAGGGTATAATAAATCAATTTTCTTCCATTGTGTTGAATAAGATGCATGTCGTAGGACGCCATCATCATTGGACTTTAACTCCCCATGCCAAGAAAAATTTTGCGCATCTTCTGTATTAGCAAATAAGCGTTGAAATCGTGGTATTATTAGTAGATACCACATCACCTTGATAGGAGAGCCATTTTTAGCCTTGGCTGAATTTGTGGTCTTATACCTTGACGCACCACATTTTGGACAATTTATTAAATTACTATAGTCCTTCTGAAACAACACACAATCATTTGGACATATTTGAATCTTCTTAGACTCCATTCCCATTGGTCACATTATTTTCTTTGCTTGATATGTTGAAATTGGAAGCTCGTTGCCTTTAGGAAGAATTTCCTTTAAGAAAGACAACAATGAAGTGAAACTCTTATCGCTCCACCAGTTTTGAGCTTTAAGAGTATATAATCGCATCACAACACTCAACCTCGTGAACTAAGTACAACCCTATATAAAGGTTTTTCAGCATCATGGACTATGTTTGCAAATAAAGAAGGTGGATCAATGACATTGTCCCGACAACTGCATAGCATCTCATCAACCATATCATCCTAAATCGAGTCATCCTGAATCGGTTCATCATTGAAATTATCATCATTATCTATATCTTCTATGCCACAACTATTATTATCGACATTTTTTGATCCATTATTAATTTTCTCTCCATGCCAATACCATTCATTATAACCTTGTATGATCCCATTGCATATGACATGATCCTTAATTTCCTCAACAGTATCAACTTTCAAATTGTTACCACAATTCCTACATGGACAATAGAACCTATCTGTAGGTAGTTTCCTATGTTCCTCAACAAATCTGATAAATTCATCAAGACATTTGGCAAACTCTGGACTACAACAGTTCTTGATAGACATCCAACTTTGATCCGTTTTGTATATCACATTAAAAATTAATTATAAAAAATATCTCCAACTTTGCTCCCATTTTTTTCCATGTGCAATAGAAGTTCCATGATCTAGTGATGAATCCCATATTATCTTCTCTTAGGGAGCATGATACTGCTAAACTAGGTGTTGAACTCATGGCCACATGAATACGGTGCAACGCGAATACTATTTCCACCATCGAAATTTGACAGAAAGCATATGTTATTTTTTGAAAATGGAAATAGTTCCCTATTTTTGTACATCTTAGTTGTAGTTTTAGTTTATTGCGAAAATTCACATAAAAACTACAAATCAAGGTCTATTACATAAGTTTACATGAGATGTGCATAGATAAATTTGAATTGTGTTGATTGGTCTTAACTAAATTTTATTTTTAATAATACATAATCATGCATGTCATGGGGTTCACGATAAGGTTTGTCACATAATAATGAGTTGGGTCGGTATCATTGGCTAAATACTTCGATATTAGAAGTATGAATAATGTAAGGAACTATCAATATAGAAAATTCCAATGCACATTGTTAACTCATTTCTATATATGAAAATAATACCAAATGTTATACAACCACTTATATACCGAGGCCATAAACTTTGATATAAAGAATGTTGGATTCTTAGTTCCTTCAATCACTAGTCAGGTGGATTTAATAAAAAAAATAGTTCAATCTATTATTGATCAAATTTAACTAGATATATACATATTTATAGGGATATATTTGATGCACAATGGAAATACATTGTGTACTGATATAAATAAAAAATATGTACATGTATTGTACCTATCTTATCATGTATACCTCCAAATAAAACATGTACAACCATGCCCTCAAAATAATTCCCCACACATTCTACCACATGGTTGACATATGTAATTATAGAAGTTTAAAATTTATGTAATTAGACACAATTATTAATAAGATTATTGCTTACATCAAATGATTGTCAATGAACATAGTGATTATGTATTATTTGTAAAAATGTAAATGAGAACTTGTCTATAGTTTATTAACATACAACAATAAATAATAATATACATATACGTTAAATGTTAGACATAAAAAAAATAATGTGTAGGATTGTTTCATCACAACTTCAAACCATGCAAAGAGGCACCATCACTTTCAACTCTACTATACTTGAATATATAAAACTAAGTAATGCCTCCACTATATATATACATGGGGTTAAGAACCACCACCTAAACTCAAATAAAAGTGTATACGATGTGTGCTAGACTCCAAGATACATGACGAAGATTACATTATACTAGCTAACTCAATCAAACATACAATATTGCGGTGAAAAAATCAAACTAGTAAAGTTCTAATAAATATCAAGTTTTCAATAATTAGAAAACTTGATGTAACAACTACATCTACAGAGATTCAATTTGAATTAAGGTTTCACAAAAATAGATGTGATGAGATATATTGATCATATGAATTTCAACCTCTCAAAAATAGATATAATGATCATGAGGTAGTTTAAGAAAAATACATATCAAAGGATATAATGAACATGTGAATTTCAACCTCTTTACAATATATATAAGGATCATGAGGTAGTTCAAGAACCTTTTAAGGATATCAAAGAAATGTTGCCATCAATGGATTAACATAATTAATTTCAACGATCCTAAGTCCAACTTAGTCTCTATTATCCCAACATAAATTATAGATTATTAAAGTTTAAACTTCATTTTTATGTGAAAATAGAAGAACTAACTCTTATAAAAACCAAAACAACCCATTAAACCTATACCTACACTTAGGGTTGAATATCTTAATGCTCACAAATGTTTTATAATAATTTTGTGAGCTATAACAAATTTCTTATTATATAAGTCTAATCAATTCATTTTGAACTTATTTGAAAAATAAAACAGTCAGTGACAGAAATACTCATGTATCATGCCTCAAATTATAGACACTTGACATGCTATATACATAACTTAATAGACCAAAGACACTCTGGTCAATACATACAATCATGGCCAAGGAACATATTTTTATTTGATGGCGCATCAGTTATTAAAGCCAAAGTGAGGTACAACCCAATAAAAACCTGATAATGTTGCCTTCTATTGTCAAAGCATTATCTAGAGATCAAAAAATCATAGGATGCCATGATCTTTTGTGGAGATCACTTTAAATAATTCAATCATATCTACACCTCAGATGTGGACCTCTTATGGATTTACAACACATGCATGATGAGACTACTCTGGTCTCCATTGTACTAGAAGGGTGGAGAAGCATGATCTTATAGTCTTGAGTAAATCAAACCTAAAATGATGATGGTATCTGAGTTTCATTGCTCTATGAAGGTACTAGTTTCCATTGTGAAATGATAAAAAGGTAAAAAATATGAAGAAACAATACTTGGAAATATTACATAAAACTAGGGATCAAAAGAGCATTATTGGAGGTAAAATGATGCTCTCCAATCAATTTTCTTGTTTGTGGAGCCATTGGAATAACTCCTTCATAAAGTTTACCTCTCAATGCTCAATACCTTGAATAGTGGAGAGAATTGCAATTAATCACTGAATCTTGTAAGAGTGTGTTTTTTGCATGGGATTCCTCTAGGGAACAGACTCCTAATCATATTGGTAAATGAATCTCGTGTTTGGTTGTGTTATCACAAAGGATGGATGTTATATGGACCACATTTGAGTCCTATGTGAGTAGGACTCTCGAGTACTCACCCATCCTAGGGATTAGCTCCAAAAATGTCATCAACTTCTCACACACGTTCTGAAGATTCTACCCCCAAAACTCCTAACGCTGTGCGACCCTTCATTCAACACAACATTCCTTACAACATCCGACGTCTCAGCCACCACACCCTCACAAACGACCGACAATCCCCTTCTCTTTGGTTGTCTTTATCTTCATTCCTCATGCATGTGGATCTCCTCCTCCGTGACAGATGCTCTTCCACACCTTCTTCATAGGCAATCAACAAACTCCTCCGATAATGAAAGTCTATGCATCTACACCTCCATCACTCAGGGATGGATAACTCTTCATTGGGCATCATTATTACTTTCTCATGCACCATCTATCTCTGCCTCCCATTACACAAATTAATCTATGTCATTTACTCCTTCTACAATCAACAACTATGATGCATCAATTACGATTAACAGCGATGCTGCATTCTGATCATGGCATTTGTTTCCGTGAGAAACTATTTGCTGATTATGCGAATTAATCACAGTAAAAGACCTATAGATCTTGTCAAGAGGAACTTGACAAACTCTCCCAGAACTCGCATGAACCTAGAAAATGCAACGCTGTAGTGATATTTGTGTGATAGAGCATTACCAGAAGAGGGCAAAAATAAATTTCTAGATTCACACATCCTATTTGACCTGCATCCAAACATGCATTTCCATTTTCATTGTCCTTTATTTTTAGTTTACCTATCGATCCCATACTCCATCATATCCTATTGATTTTCCATTTGACAAACCAAACACGACCTAACAATGGTAAAAGAAAAATAAAAGTCTAAGGAATCTTACCGTAAGAGAAATAGTTCTAGGGTGACTTGAGGTGTTGAGGCACACCTTTTTATGCCATATATGAAGTCCAACTTCACAAATGAAGCACCTAGAGCCATAGCATAACTTTTAGAAAATATGAATGCACATGAAGATTAGTTACTCAATGGAGGATAATGTATAGGTGAAAATTTGGTTTCAAGACCGTAAGAAACTTGGTTTTTTGTGTGGAGATGGAAACTCCCCCAAAATTTGAACGTATCTAATATGTTGTAAAATTCATGTTTATGGATCATTATGTGTGGAAAGTGATGAGGAAATCACTTACAAAGAAATTTATTGATGAGATGAAGAATGGAGAGTGAAAAATATGAAGTATGATTAGGTATTGTTTGTATCTTAAATTAGACCCTACTTGAGGTGAGAGATGGTTTAGGTGCCCTTTATTTAGGATCGCCCAATTCCCAAAAAATCTAATTAGTAGAAACAACTAAATAATGTTGAGTTAACTGGAAAAATCCTTTGTAAGTGTGTAGTTTGAGAGTAGAAAATGTCATATAATATATCTATATAGAAATTTATGGGTACCATAAATCACCAACTTGGGTCTATTAGATGAGCATAGTAGAAAACTCACTAGTTGCATTTTTCAAAATATTTAACCTTTGCGATTGGTTAGAGTGCATATTGTGTTTGATGCCTCTATCTATTTGACTTAGTTGGTACACGTGATCTTTATTGATCTTATTTAAAACTCTAAAGAGAACAATTTACTAGTAATCATATTGATATTGTCATCTACATAGAGTATCCAATCATTAAATGAACTAGTATTGTAGACACATGTTTATGAATATTGATTAATAACAATTGTGGTGTGACAAACCTTATCGTGAACCCCATGACATGCATGATTATGTATTATTAAAAATAAAATTTAGTTAAGACCAATCGACACAATTCAAATTTATCTATGCACATCTCATGTAAACTTATATAATAGACCTTGATTTGTAGTTTTTATGTGAATTTTCACAATAAACTAAAACTACAACTAAGATGTACAAAAATAGGGAACTATTGCCATTTTCAAAAAATAATATATGCTTTATGTCAAATTTTGATGGTGGAAATAGTATTAGCGTTGCACCGTATTCATGTGGCCATGAGTTGAACACTTAGTCTAGCAGTATCATGCTCGCTAAGAGAAGATAATATGGGATTCATCACTAGATCATGGCACTTCTATTGCACATGGAAAAAAATGGGAGCACACTTATCTAAGACTTCCTTGATGACACATGTCCTTCATACGTGGACACCCAATGCACAATGTCAGAAACAAAAGATTGTGATAGAATACATCCTATGTCCTAGGAAAACACACTGAGTCAAGTGGTGCTTGCATGAGGCTATTGCAATAGAGCCAAGTCATAGTTTCTTTCTCGCATAATATTTTAACAATGATATCCAATTTGGTCTCTTAGGAAGAGGATTCAATAGTCATATAATGATATTTTATAGAGATAAAAAAATGTGTTGTCTTAGGCAGAGGATTCAATAGTCATCACATGATTTGTTAATGGAGATAAGGCAATGTGGTCATAGGCAGAGGATTCAATAGTCAACACATAATTAATTTATGGAGATAAGGCAATAATGAGACACTTCAGGTAGTAAAGTTCTCACTTTAACACCCTTAGGAAAAAGATTCCCTTAAAGCATACCACCTAAGAAAAGCCCCAGTCATATTGGTATTTTTCTAATTCGGGGAAAACACATCGGTGTCTTAGAAGAATCTAAGAATATGCACCAATAACATAAAATATAAATTACCTCTTTATGACTTTTCACATTTGGTGTTCCTTTTAGAATTAGAAATACATGTACTTTGTAAGCTAATGATAAAAAAATAAAGAAGCGGAAGTGTCCAGTTAAGGAAGTGAATTTTATTTCCTTATGAATTTGGAAAAAAAAACAAATGAATGGATAATTGTGCTTGAAATATAGCGAGGAAGTCATTGGATAAGAAAATATCTTGATGAGATGATGTATGGAGAGAGAGACAAAATCAAGGGAGGATAAAGTATGATTTCTCTCTCCGCATAAATCTTGCCTGAGGTGGGAGGCAATCCAGGCACCTTCGGGTTAGGACCAGATGGCTCACAAAAAACTTGGGCAAGCTAAATGTTAAGTAAACGCTTGAACGTCTCATATTTAACAATATTCTAATATTATATTATTAATAATTTTTAAATTTTGGTTAGAATAGTTATTATTTATTCCTAACAAAATCTACGTAGACGGATTCCATCTAAAAAGCAATCTTTTATTAGAGTTGCTCAGAAACCCCTATTGGTACCTTACTTTATGCTTACAAGTTATAGCCAAATAGATATGGATATTTGTTCGATAAATAATATCGTGATAAGGGAAATGATTATTAGGATTATTATTATTTTACTATATGTGTATGAGGAAGGAATACACGTCGTGCCTAGAATCGGGTATGTTAAAGACGCTTGTCCTATATGCGCTATTCTATGATGGAACCCCATTAAAGAATTTTTGAGACGTACGTGTCATGGATGTGAAGGTAGTGAGTCATCCATGCATGTAATTAATCTCATCACTTGCTCAACAAGAATGTCTAAGTGTGAAAGTGTGTATTTTGAATCGTGTGTGACCTCCAACGGGTGGAAACTCCACAAAATTTAGATATTTCTAAAATACTATGAGAGAAGTTTAATGTAATGTATTATTGTTCACATAAAGTAACGAGGAAGTCATTTATGAAGATATTGACGAGATGAAGTAGGGAGAGAGAGAGCAAAAATGGGAGAGGATCAAGCACTATTTTCCTCTTCACTCTGATAGTGTTTGAGGTAAAAGATGATCCAATACCATGCGATTAGGGTCGGGCACTGGGGTGTAAACAGTGGGGTGTATATGGTGTGAGTACAGTGCGAGTTTAGCCATATTTATACTCATATCCATTTAGTTTAGTGGGTCCGGTATCAGTTCTGGACCGCATAGTAAAAAAATTAGACCGACACAATACACATATCCATAATAATAGCGGGTATGCGATGCGAGTATGCTGGTACGCCATTCTATATACACAACATACTTTTTATATAAGAAGATTTAGGACTATGTTATATATATTCTTATATAAGAAGATGTTGTTATTATACTAGTTAACACGCATGTGCACATGCATGTGCCCTATTAAACATGTTTATTTTATATTAAATATTTGAAAAATAAAATTTACCAAAAGGATAATGGTAATTCTGATAACTGTTATGTAAAAAATTTGAAAACGTGTTGTTTGTTGACTTTGAAACACACGTTTGAAGGAAGGAATGTGATAGAAAAGTTGAGAAGTTTGTCGCAACTGATTTCATCATGGAAGAGAAGAAATAAAATAGAACAAATATAAAAAAAAGGTTGACAAAAATTGTGAGGAGAGAGAGAATCAATGAGAGCGTAGCATGAACTTGCTCTTTTTATAGTAGTATAGATAGGACATACATATGCAATGATTATATTAATAATGTAATACTTTGTGAATTAAAGATAATTGAGTTAATTATTTACATTTTTGTAGTAAAATAATGTAGCATATCATGTAACTAATTTTATTTTAAAGTTACATATGTTACTTGTTCTTGTAAATTATTCCTTTATTTGATGACTACTTTTAACTTTATATTATAATTAGAGTAACATGTAATTTGAAGTATTATATTAAATAGACTAGTAAAGTATGATGTAATAGCATATTATTTAGGCAATTAAATATAGCGGGTTTAGCCGTCTGAGTCTAAGCATATCCATTAGTGGACCTACTTATCTGCAGATCCATATAAATGTGCGCGGTTGTGGGCTAAAAATTTCGACCTATGACCGGTTTTAAAATGTCTGAATTTGTGAGTCTGCGGGTGTAGTCGGACAGCTCAAAACAAAATCCGTGTTAGTTAAAAGTTAGCCAAAGCATGTGATAAATAATGTTTCGGAAAAATAAATTAATTGGATCTTAATGCATTTTTAGTGTGAACATGATTTTATGTGTTTAGCATTTTTAGTTGACGACTCCTCTAAATGCCAGTCGGCGTCAGCGTGTATAAAACACGAGTAACGATTTGCTGCTCCCTCTTTTGGCAGGAGTACGCTAGTCCTAAGATGATGTCCGTCCATGTCTGGGTACAGATGAGTAAAGCCGGTTTGGATTAAATCTTGTAAACACGCGGCGGCATCTATAAGAGCGAGCAGCGTGCTCCTGTGGAATAGCAAATCCGCTAGCATAAAACACACCTCGTAGCCGCAGCTTGATAGTATTCACTTGAACTTCTCCGTTTTCCTCTACGAACGCACCGACCTTTGCCTTCCTCCTTCGCTCGCGTAACCAGCCTCTGGTCTCGCCCAGCAGATCGAAATGCCCAAGAAGGGCATCTCTTCCTGGCGGGCATTGGCGAAAAGCCAAGTTCGTGACACCCGGAAAGCGGCACCGAAGAAAGATCCGACGGTCTGCGAACTCTGCGGCAGAAAACTGCCAGCGAAGATGAGGATGTCCGTTCACCTACGGAAATGCGAAATCGCAGCGTCGGGTGCAGTGGCGGAGGCTGAGGCAGAGGAGCCAGCTGCGCCGACCGAGGAGGACAAAGCGGCGGCGGAGGGCAAAAGGGTGACCCCGAAGGACGACGTGGCAACGGTCGCCGATGCTGGAGACGCTGCGCCGGACCTCGCTGCACCGACCAACAGAGAGTGCGAAGGAGCAGATGAAGGCGGAGGACAAGATGGATCGACGCGCGGATGAATGGGAAGTCGAAGACAAGATCACCGAAATAGCGTGTTCTTGTCCGTTCTTTCCTCAATTCGCCTCACACGCCCCACAAGAACTTTTGGAGTCTCCTCACTTCGACCGTTCCATCTTTTGTTTTGCATCAGAAAAACCATTCTTTTTGCTAGTTGTTGTGTCCTGACTCCTGAGCATAACTGAGCTCACATTCAAGTCAATTGAGCAGCTTGAAATCTGCTCAACGTAACTGCTAATTTTACTCTGTTCAGTTAATTTGCTCGTGGACTTCAAAAGCATTTACTGTTTCTCGTGACAAAACTCCTACACTTACAATATGTACATGTTATCTCTGTTTCAAGGCAGTGTTTCCTATATTTCTCATAGTCATCAGTTCAAAGTTCTTGCAGTGAATATTTTCTCCTCACTAATCACCCTGCAGCGTGCCCCTCATATCTTCAATACCTCCGTGGGCTGGGTACGGGAATTTATACTATAATCCTCGGCCCCCTGTTCCTCCTGCAACCCGACCAAGCTACGTCACCGCTAGCTGCGTTCTTGTGCTGATCCTTTCCGCGCCGCCCACAAGGGTCCAGTTCTCATTATCGATCAGTTCATGGCTCCTGAGAGTAGTGCAGAAAGAAGCACCGAAGGAGGAGAAGGCCCACCTCACCAAAGAACACCGGCAACAAGATGCTGAGGATGATATTCACGGGGAGGAGGCGACTCCAACACCTGCCGGAGTCTACGCCACAGCCGGAGGCGAGTAAAAGTACAGAAAAGGGCGACAAAGCGGAGTGCAAGAAGCGCCCCGATGCCCTTCCTGGAGTGCAAGAAGCGCGAGCCGCAGATGGCCTCCACAGTGTAAATTTCATCTCGTGGCTTTCGGGGTCGCAGATTTGCAACGGTCGAGCGTGTCGATGTTGTGGATAGCAAGGCACAGCACCCGCAGACGCAGATTTGCGGCAAATGGCAATTATCTTGCAAAATAGTCTCTTTATGACACTCCAGTAGTTTCTTCTTATGCGTTTTCAGCTATATTTCCACTTTCGCTACTTCGTCTTATTACTTCTTGAAGAGATTTATACTTACATTCGAGGTCAGTTTAGAGTCATATTCCAGTTCTTTTATAAATACCTTCTAGTAGAAACCACTTTGGGGAAGGGGATATTTGTAATTGTAGATTCTGAAATGCCGTTGTGTCATCCAGTTTCACAAACAGAACGAAAGTTGAAATGATTAGGGACTATTCAAAAATAGTCTTTGTAATGAATGCTATGACAGATGTAAACAAAATGGAAAAGATACAAAGAGCATGTGGTTACACTCACTTCTTGTGTCCTGCTAGCATTTGGAGTTCAGGAGGTATTAGATTCTAGATGGATATAGATAGTAGTAGATATCAGGAGCTTTTCACAACATGAACTCTGATGTAATCATCGATGAAGTGGCTAGAGAAAATCACTAGAGAGTGGTAGGTATCTATGGGCGGTTAGATTAATAAAGAACAAAAATAAAATATGTGGAATCTCATGCGTACATCCACAAGCAAACCACATAGACAACCTAACATGGATGAGAATGTAATGAGCGTGACCCGATAGGGGCACCACACGTTACTCATTTGAATGAAAGAAAAAATATATAAAATTTCAAGCCCCAATATAATTGATCACTAAGTGAAACATCTTGTATATTCAATTAGTATGTAATGGCAGATTCACAAAATGGTTGAAAGCAAAGCCACAAAAAAGAAGAGATAAAAGTTGTTAGCTAAAATTGGTAAGTGCTTATAATGGGGGATTGGGAATGATAAAAGAAAAGAGAAAATTATTAAAGATAACAAGGCTTCCAATCAAGCAAGTGAAATATTGTCATCCAAATGAATGTCAAGATAAATTATTTAACAATAGGTCAATACATATACCATATACTGAGTTAATTACAATATAGTTTGTAACTATAAAAAGCATGTTTTTATTATGAAAAGGCTAGAATAAGATTCAAAAAATAGTTCATAGCATCACCACTATAAACTAATGGGAGTTACCGTTCGATATGAAAAAAAAGATGCATAACCACCTTATACAAATGGACATCACCATCCAAAATTGAGGAAAGATGCATCATCACCTCAAGTTCATGATAAAGGAGTAATGGGCATCACCAAACAATTACCTTAGAAAAGGTATTACCACAAAGTTCCTACAAATTAGTTATTGTTAGTAATGAGCATCACCACCCAATTTACTCAAAAATAAGCAACACCACTATTGTCCCTAGAATAGGCACAACCACTGAATTTCAACAATAATCATGTAAGTATAAAGGTATCACCACCAAATACAGAAAAAAGGAAATCACCACACTCAAAAATAGACACCACCATCAAATACCATTTATGAACGAACTATACAAGATAATTATAATTGCCTATAGTGTTATGATTTATTAAATTATGTCGACATAAATACATGGGAAAAATAGGGAGGAAATAATTATGTTTAGTTAGAATTATTACAATGGATTCCATTGTAAGGCTATTTCACAAGAATGGATTAATAAGACCATATATTAAATTAATATGCAACTTAAGACATTAATAGGAAATCACATGGAAACCTAAGTTTCCATTTCAAAAATGGAGACAAGATAGTCACATTTCACAAAATAGGGTACAATTCGAGCTAAGATGAGTAGGTACAACGGTTAGATATCAACCGTCCTAACAATCCAATAATTAGTAATATATCATTAATTCCAAGATTGAGACTCAAGGCACATCTAATAGAATAAAAATGGAAATTATAAGTCACATAGTCATAGTTTTGTTACATCAAAAGGGGGATATGGATCAATTTCCCAACTAAGATCATAAGGAGATGCAACAAACATGATTCTAGAGTCAAACTAAGTCTACTAATCCAAAGCCAAGTGTTACCTAAATCTAGATTAAACATTAACACAATGAAGGTTGCAATTAGATTACTTGACCCATAAATTTACTTACTTTTTATTTTGAAAAAAAACTCACTTTTGAGAAAATATCATAATCCCTTCCCAGTTGTCACTAATCCTATATACTTCCCTTGACGTATACCCATAATTTCCAAACCATTAAACTTAATAGCTTGATACTTTTTTCTATTTTACTAACATCTCTGTCTACACTACATCATTGAATTTATTTTATAATTGATTATTATATTTTCTATGATATGTGCTATTTATAATTCCTCTACACTACTACCACATATCCAATTTTGTTTTAAAAAAATTGGGTTATATTAATGCTCGGGTTTGCATATGAAAGTACAACCCTTAGCCAACTTGGATTTGTGTAGTTTTAAAATCTTGAGTAGATATTGAGGCATCACTGATAATATGTATCTCTAAAATATTGTAAATAAAATCATGTGTGGGTGCAATATATTACAAGATATATTGGTTTATAATGGTTTGATTGGGCATGTAGTCGTGGTTTAGTTGATTGATGCATGTTCAGGTGATTTTGGTTGAGTCTATATAAGACCCCTGACTCATGTTTTGGGCTAACCCTATTTGTTTTATCTTTATTATTTTCTTAGAACCATTCTCTAATCTTTTGATATGATCTTAGAGCATGTGGAGAGCTTAAGTATTTCAGTTTGAGCTTGTTTTGATGTTGTTTGTGCTTTCTGTGCTAGTTTTGGGGCAAATTGCAAACTACCCATTTGAAGGGGTATTATTGTAATTTTTCACCTCTAGAGTGTTCCTTCTCTCTCTTAGCTTCATGAGGGAGGTTTTGGTGCTTTGGGGAACCTTGTCGGATACTTAGTTTAGTGGTATCTCCCTTAGTGGTGATTAGGGTATTCCTAGGGTTGGGTGCCTTGACGACGTGACCCTTGTTGGTTTGTTTCAACCTAGGTCACAGCCTAGGGCCTAGTTGGAGGATGTCACAATTGAGACACCTCCCTTTGGTATGGTTGTCATGACCAAGATGGTCTTGGATGTCTTAGGTCAAGAAGGATGCTCTTGTGAATAGTGTCTTGACCTAGGGTTTGTGGTGACCTTGTGTCACAACCTAGTGGTCATTGGTGGTGTGTCGTGACCATAGATGGTTCCCTTGGTGTGCTGCAGTCACAATATGAGTGTTGGGTGGCCTAGGTGACCGAGATCCAACCTAGAGTGCTTCATCATTCCTTGCATGTAGGCTTTATGTGGTTGCATGTTAGTTTCTTGAGTGGACAAGTGTCCCTCAGGGGCATTCTTTCATTGACACTTCATCCCTTGCCCTACCTCTCTTCTCCTTTTCTATATAAACCCTCTTCTTTCCATGCAAGTGATATTTTTCAGCCATCCATATTCTCCTTCCTAGCTTGGACAATCTTAGATCTTGGTGGAATAAGAAGGATCTGCTCTTGGCACCTTGAGGGTGGTCCAACCCTTGCGTGTGGTACTTATGGTGATCCTTGGTCATCTTCAACCTTGGTGAGTGTTTATCTTCCTTTTTAATGTCTTCTTAGGATCTTCTATCCTACCTTCTTACTTTTTCTCGATCCTAGACCATGTTTTGACATGGTGGTCGTTCTTGAGAGTAAGCTTCTCACCACAAGGGTAATAGGTCATGTTTTGACAAGGCGACACCCAAGTGAGAGAGAGAGATTCTTCTCACTTTTCCCCCTACTTTCTTTTGGTTTGGCCGTGCACTTTTTTCCCTCTTTCTTGAGCTATTCTTTGACCTTGGTGTTTCCTCTTTATTGAGGTACTCTTGTTGCTGAAGGTGGAGCTTTTAGTGGATCTTGATCTTCTTTGTTGATCGTCTGCTTGGAGTTTTCCTACCTTGGAGCTGATCTTCTTTAAGACAGGTTACATAACTCTTAACCTCCTGTAATATTTCAATCCTTATTCTTGCATGTTACTATTTTCTCTCTCCAAAAGTTTCCTTAACATGCTAAGGGATGGTGATGGACCTAGAACTTGGATGATGTTAAGATGTTGCTTTGTTTGGATGTAATCTGGAACCCTAATTTCCTTTATACCGATTTTGGTGTTAGGGGTACATGATGGTTTTCATTCCTTTCTGGACCTTGGTTGAGTTGCATGCATGATGATTGAGGGTTTTAGTGATCTATGATGTTTTGGTTTGTTTTGGGTGGTGACGATCTTGGTTTCTCTCCCCTGTTGAGTTTCCTTTTTATGATGATTCTATGAAGCTTCTTTTAGGGTTTGATAACCATTTTTCATGAAGTTTTTCCTCTATGGTGACGTTGAGTTTCCCTTGTTGGATCACCTATTTAGTCACAAATTTATCTCTATTTTGACCTTGTTTGATTGTGGTTCTTGGTCTTGGTGGTGGCTTGGCCTTAGTGGTCACCATGCCTAGCTTTGCTCATGATCGTAACATTGTTTTTGCCCTAGTTTTTATCGTAGTTGTAACACCACATTTGTCCTGGTTTTTGGTTGCACCCATAACCTCATGTATACCCTTATTTTGGTCACAATCATAACTCCACATTTACCGTGGTTTTGGTCACAATTGTTACATCGTGTTTTCCCTGGTTTTGGTCACGGTTGTAAGGCCACTTTTTTTTGAGGGGGGGGGTTAAGATGGGTCTTCTCTTTGGATGTCACGGTCATGACATCTTGGATGGTCACAACCCATGAGATATTTTGGGTTGGGAAGCCCTAGTTGTAGGTCATTCTTTCCTTCCTTAACATGGTAGGACCTTGATTCTGTTTCAGATGAATGCTTGCTCGTGTTGAAGACGACCCATGTCCTTGGTGTGGTTGCAACATGCATAGGGTTGGTGGTCGCAACAACTCTTCTTCTTGGGGTCACGACAAGTGCTTCTTGGGGTGATCATGACATGGTTGCATGAGTGGTTGTGGCACAAATGTGATAGCTAGTTGAGAGACTTGTTTGATCACATAGTTGATATAATTCTATGAGTAATATATAAGCCATGTAAAGTGATGTTTGGATAATGCGTAATAACCCCTAATCATGTTCCTCAACCCTAAGATTCTCCAAGATAGTATGAGGTGGTGCCCCTAGGCTTCTGTGATTAAATCTAGATTAAAACCCTAATCTACTATAGTGTGGAGCCCTAACCCTATATGAGAATGTGACATGTTTGTTTCTTGATGAGTGCATACTCATCATGAAATTCAATTACCTTTTTGGAATAATTTCATCTCTATTCCACATCTTTTCACCCTAATGTGAATCATAATGCACAAAACTACTTAGTTGATTCAATAATCAAGATTTTAACTAAATATTTTTCATTTAATGCAGGAAAATCAAGCAACTCCATGCATACGATCTCAAGACCGTTTGGATCCTTGCGGTCTCAAGACCGTTTGGGTCCACGCGGTCCCAAGACCGTTTGGTGGAATACACGAAGAACGAATGACGAAACCGGTTGCCAAAGAAAGCCATGCGGTCTCAAGACCGTTTGGTCCCATGCGGTCCCAAGACCGTTTGGTCCCATTCGGTCTCAAGACCGTTTGGTCCCATACGGTCCCAAGACCGTTTGGTCCGATGCGGTCCCATACGGTCCCAAGACCGTTTGGTCCCATACGGTCACAAGACCGTTTGGTCCCATGCGGTCTCAAGACCGTTTGGTCCCATACGGTCTCAAGACCGTTTGGTCCCATACGGTCCCAAGACCGTTTGGTCCCATGCGGTCCCAAGACCGTTTGGTCCCATGCGGTCTCAAGACCGTTTGGTCCCATGCGGTCTCAAGACCATTTGGTCCCATGCAGTCTCAAGACCGTTTGGTCCCGTGCAGTCCCAAGACCGTTCGACGCAAGCGCAAGGATCGATTGAAGAACTAAAGCCGCACGACCACGCCAAGGCCAGGACCGATCAAAGCAAACCGTTTGGTGCCCAAACGGTCTCCAAACCGTTTGGTGCCAAAACAGTCTCAAGACCGTTTGGCGACCAAACGGTCTTCAAACCGTTTGGCGCCCAAACGGTCTCCAAACCGTTTGGGGTCAGATCTGAACCTATAAATAGACCCCCAGGGTCCCCATTTGAAGGCATCGAATCCAGACGCCGAGAGGCTTCTAGAGCACCACCCTGATCAAGTTCCACTCCACCTACTACTCGTGTTGCATCCAAGGAGGCCAAGAAGAGAAAGAAGACAGAGCAAGGAGCACATCTTCTTCACCGGGCTGCGTCCACCCTCTGCACCGAGCTCATGGCGGATCTATCTTTCTCTCCTATCCTTCTTGTATCTCGTATCATGAGCGAGTAGTCCTCTTTCGCTGGGGTGCGGGGACTAGCCCCGCTGCCCATGCAAATCATGTTCTTTGTTAATCTTTCCATGGCAATATATATAACTATTCATTTTGTTGTTTATCGTTAAGCTTGTAGGTTGGTTATATGCTTGTTTTCATCTTTGTGCTCCCTATGTTGTGATAACTTCAATGTATGGGTTCGAATGTCGTTTAACGAGTTTGAGTCCCTGACTAGAAATAGAAGGAGATTCCTTGAGGTAGTAAGTGTATGATCCGCGAGGGGACGAGCCATCTAGCCTTCAATGACGCTTCTGTGCGCCTAACGCCTGTATAGGCGGTTCACAACCTTAGTTGGATTTTGCATCATCTTGCTAAATGTCGATGTTTCCTTGCATGTCACCCTCCTGCTTGTTTATCCGTTAACGTGGCTGACTCCCAAACTAGAAATAGGATGGGATTTCATCGAGGTAGTAAGTGTATGATCTGCGAGGGGATGAGCCATCTAGCCTTTGGTGACGCTTCTGTGCGCCTAACGCCCGTATGGGGGGTTCACAACCTCCGTGGATTTCTGTATCTTCAGAGCCGTAAGACATGTGATCCGGATGGCGATGAGAAATCTGCTGCCTATGGTGATGCTTACGCGGACCTAACGCCCGTATGGGTAGTTCTACAGCAGCTCTACTTGGAGTGTTATACCGTGCCTGGATTGTTTGCAATAAAGTATGTTTGTGTATGTAGCGGTGGTCAAACCCAGTACCATCCCAGCGATTCCATATCTTTGATCTGAACCTATCTTTAATTCAGCTTTTACTTTCCTGCATTTAGTTTAAACAACCCAAATCACCCTTTTGTTCTACATATTAGTTTTACTTGAGCTAGATCTAACTGACAAAGATTCTTAAAAACATTGTCCTTTGGGTTCGATACTCAACTATACTGTGATAAGACCCATCCTCTTGCGGGTGGTATTATTGCACTTGGTTTTGGTAAAAGCTCGGGGATTTCATCCCCGGGTGAATTTGTTAGTGCATTCAAAAACCACATCAAATTCTGGCGCCGTTGCCGGGGACAACGAAATCAGTCAGTCAAATCTAGTTCTTCTAAGACTAATCTAGGATTTTGCTTTTCTTTTTGAAACTATCGCTCATCTACTTGACCGTTATTCTACTTTGTGGATCTCACTTTCGAATCTTTTCCAATTTTAGGTGCTCTTCAATGGTTAGTGCATGCACCGTTCGGATAGTCCCGGACTGACTGCGAGCTTTGATACCGAAATAGATAGAACCTTCCATCGACATATTCAGGAAAATCAAGCAAGGATGGTGCAAGAGAAGGAAGTAGCCCGCAGAGTGGCTCAAGCCATCAATGCACAGAGAGAGAGGCTCATGCAAGAAGCTAGAGATGCGGTTCAACAGGAGATCTTAGCAGCACAGGCAGCAGCGCAAGCAGCCGAACTTCAGAAAGATCTTATAGAGTTCTCTATCCCAAAGGCCGCGAATTTCTATCATCCGGTGCAGCCTCCTCCCATCGAAGCTGCCAACTTTGAGATTAGAGCACAATGGATAACTTTGCTTCAAAACAACCCCTTCTACGGTAAACAAGCTGAAGACAGCCAAGGTCATCTTCTCAGATTCATCGACCTATGTGCTATGACGAAGCAAAATGGAGTCTCTGATGATGCCATTCGACTCCGCCTTTTCAAGTACTCTCTTGCTGATAGAGCCATTAGTTGGTACAATTCACTGCAGAGTGAAGTACCTATCACCACCTGGGAGCAGCTCCAAGACACTTTTCTGGAAAAGTTCTACCCCCCATCTCTTACATATGAAATCAGGGGACGAATCACAAATTTCACTCAAGTCCCAGGAGAAACCCTTGCCGAAGCTTGGGATAGGTACAAGGATCTCCTACGCAAATGCCCACACCATGGAATCCCTAACAACCAGCTGATAGAGATATTCTACAGGGGTGTGGAGGATGACATAAAGATATTCCTTGACTCCTCGTCTGGAGGGAACTTCATGCGGCAAAGGTACGACAGCACATGGAGAGTAGTCACCCTGGGAGCAAAAAATCAAACCAATTGGGGCAGATCTGTTAGTAAAGGAGTCTTAAAGGTAGCCATGGCTGAAGCTATCCCAGAATACAAATCTATAACTGAAACTTTAAAGCTCTTAGTTGCAAAGCAAGATCACATAGAATCATCCCTTGTTGCGATTGGAAGAGGACATTCTCCCACTAGGCAACCAGAGCAGGTCAAATTGACTTCTTTGTTTTGTGAAGCATGCAAGGGAACTTATCATTCCACACTGTCATGCAATTTTCTCTACGATGTTGTTTTAAGCAATGCCTGTGGACAAGGAGATAATTTCCAGATGGAAAATCTTAATGCTATTAACACCGTCTCTGGGAAGAACTATTACAATCCAAATCAAAATAGGAATCACCCAGGTTTCCAATATGGGAACCCTTCAGGAGCTATGAACTCACATCAATTTGGTCCGAACAATCAACCCAGGGGCCCATCTGGTTACCAGTTTAACCAACAACAGAACTTTGGGAATCAAGGAAACTTCAAAGGTAATTTTCAGAACAGAAACTACAATAATTATCAAAACAATTCTCAGTATCAGAACCTAAATCAACAGCAAGGTCAGGCAGGATCCATCCCTTCTGACGACAAGCTATCTACCATTGAAAAATTATTGCAAACACAACAAACGATGATAGCCAACCAACAAGCCCAATAGAAAGCGATTGAAACTCAACTAGCTCAACTTGCTGCTAGTATTAAGCCACCAACTGGAGTCTTTGCCGGACAACCTGAGAACAATCAGAAACATCTTGAGCAGCTGAAGGTTGTCACCACAAGATCAGGGAAATGTTATTCGGATCCCCCAACGAACACGACTGTGGTTATCCTTGACGAGAGTGAACCTCTGACAGTCCAAAACCTGACCACACCAGAATCGCAACCAAAGGAAAATGAGACTGATAAGGGAAGTTCTGAAAAGATTGCTGATGAAGTAGCTGAGACACCAGAGCCGTATATTCCTGTATATAAGCCTCGTGTTCCTTTCCCATCCCGTCTGAGGCAAACCAAGCTTGATACAAGATTCATCAAATTTAAAGAGTCTATGAAAA
Organism: Alisma plantago-aquatica; assembly: GCA_963693085.1. Lineage (NCBI taxonomy): Eukaryota > Viridiplantae > Streptophyta > Magnoliopsida > Alismatales > Alismataceae > Alisma > Alisma plantago-aquatica. The sequence goes on along the minus strand of OY856412.1, from coordinate 1,065,117,682 downwards.
AACTCCATGTTGATATAACATTCTTAGATGCTCTTAATGACATACCAGCCTGGACCAAGTATCTAAAGTCGCTTCTCACCAAGAAGTACATCACTGAAGAGTATGAAACTGTAAAACTGGCTACAACCACATCAGATATCATACTAAGCAAGATGCCAAAGAAACAGAAAGATCTAGGATCCTTCGGAATCTCATGTCACATTGGTGACTCATCATGCAAGAAAGGATTGGCAGATCTTGGCGCAAGTATTTCTATTATGTCGTTCAGTCTATGCAAGAGATTAGGGTTTGCATAATTGCTTCCAACTGCTATGACCATTCAACTTGCGGACAATTCGATAAAAAGACCGTTAGGAATTCTCGAAGACATCCCAGTCAAGGTAGGCAAGGACACATATGTTCCATGTGATTTTGTCATCATGGACATAAAAGAAGACACCAGATACCCTCTTATCTTCGGCCATCCGTTCCTCGCCACTGCTAGAGCCCTTATTGATGTTGAAGAAGGAACCTTGTGGCTCAGGTTAGGTAAAGAAACTCTGGAGTTCAAAGTTTTTGAAAGCATGAGAAGACCAAGTATACAGGAAGAAGTATATCTGATTGATAGCGTTGAGCAATTGTCACAACTGACTAAAGAGTATGATGAATCATACGACCCCTTGGAATTGGCTCTATCTGACTTATTTAATGATGAACCTATTGACCAACAAGAAAAGGATTGCAATGAATTCCCCAACTCTACTAAAGAGAATGCTGAAGCTACTTACGAAGAACTAAAGACTACCAGAACTACAGAAGAAACTAGTGAAAAACCAGAACCTCCTGAAATGAAGCCCCTACCTGAAGGACTGAAGTACATGTTTTTAGACGATCTCAAAGCTTTTCCAGTGATCATAAACTCTGATCTAACAACCAAGCAAGAAGAGAAACTTCTGGAGGTATTAAGGGAAAGGAAGAAATCCATAGGCTATAAGATGAGCGACCTCACAGGGGTCAGTCAAGCTTTGTGCATGCACAAGATCCCCATGATGGAAAACCATAAGCCAACCATCGAGCATCAACGAAAGTTGAACCTGAATATGAAGGAAGTGGTCTGTCGCGAGATCATCAAACTTCTTACAACCGGAATAATATACCCGATATCGAACTCACCATGGGTGAGCCCAGTTCATGTGGTTCCCAAGAAAGGAGGGACAACTGTTATGAGAAACGAAAACAATGAGCTCATCCCCACTCGAATGGTCACTGGGTGGCGGATGTGTATTGATTATAGAAAATTAAACAAGGCCACTCGAAAGGATCATTTTCCTATTCCCTTCCTCGATCAAGTTTTAGAAAGATTGGCCCATCAAGAATATTTTTGTTACCTGGATGGTTACTCTAGATTCTATCAGATTCCCATACATCCAGATGATCAAGAAAAAATGACTTTCACCTGTCCCTTCGGGACATATGCTTTTAAAAGGATGCCGTTTGGTCTGTGTAATGCCCCCACAACTTTTCAACGTTGCATGACTGCCATTTTTGTGGGGCTTACTAAAACTGTTATGGAGGTCTTCATGGGTTCTGTGTATGGGGACTCCTTTGATTCCTGTCTTAAGCATCTCTCCATGGTCCTCAAATGTTGTGAAGAAGCACATCTGGTGCTAAATTGGGAGAAATGCCACTTTATGGTAAAGGAAGGCATTGTCTTGGGCCACAGGGTTAGCAACAGAGGAATTGAAGTTGATACAGCCAAGATAGAAGTCATATCTAAATTGGCTATTCCCACAAATGTGAAGGAAGTTCGCGCTTTCCTTGGTCACGCTGGATTCTATAGAAGGTTTATACGAGATTTTACCAAGATAACAAATCTGATGACCAATCTACTTTTAAAAGATGTTGATTTTAATTTCAATGAAGAATGTGTCAAAAGTTTTGATACGCTGAAGAAAGCCCTTACAACTACCCCCATCATTAGAGCTTTCGATTGGGACCACCCCTTTGAAATTATGTGTGATTCCAATGATTACGCGGTGGGTGCTGTCTTAGGGCAGTACATAGAGAAAAAACATTATGTGATCTATTATGCGTCGAAAACCCTCGACGAAGCTCAAAGGAGTTACGCTACTACTGAGAAGGAACTTCTGGCAGTCATCTATGCCTTCGATAAATTCAGATCCTACCTAATTGGTTCGAAGGTCATCGTTTACACATACCATGCTGCTATCTGTTATCTTATGGCAAAGAAGGATGCTAAGCCAAGGCTGATCAGATGGATACTCCTTCTACAAGAATTTGACCTAGAAATAAGAGATAAAAAAGGGACGGAGAATGTCGTGGCAGATCACCTCAGTCGCATCCACACTCTGGATGCTGAAGGGATTCCGATAAACGACTCCCTACCATATGATCAACTTATGAGGGTCTCAAGATTCGAACCATGGTATTTCGACTTCGTAAACTACCTTGCCGCCGGAGTCATCCATCCCCAATACACCGGGAACGCTCTGAAGAAATTTATGCATGATGTGAAGCATTACTATTGGGATGAACCATATCTTTTTAAACTCTGTGCAGATGGATTGTATAGACGTTGCGTTGCCGAAGAAGAAGCCCATTCTATTTTAGAACAATGTCACTCAGGACCTGTAGGCGGCCACATGAGCTCAAAGAAGACAACTTTAAAAGTTTTGCAATGTGGTTTCTTCTTGCCGACTTTATCCAAAGATTCCTACGATTTTGTCCAATCCTGTGATAAATGTCAAAGGGCCGACAATATAACCAAGAGAGACGAAATGCCACTGAATCTATGGCAAGAAGTCAAGATATTTGATGTTTGGGGAGTGGATTATATGGGACCATTCCCATCTTCCAATGGATTCTCGTATATCTTAGTAGAAGTGGACTACGTTTCAAAATGGGTCGAAGCTATCCCAACTTTCACTAGTGATTCAAAACCCGTCATCAAATTATTCAAAGATATCATCTTCCCACAGTTTGGAGTACCGCGAACCGTGATTTCTGACGGAGGCTCCCATTTTATTGAAAGAAGCTTTGAAGCTTTATTAAGAAAATATGGTGTCTCACACAAAATAGCTTCACCATACCATCCACAAACAAGTGGACAAGTCAAGGTATCCAACCGTCAACTTAAGTCTATTCTCGAAAAAGCCGTCGGACGCAATCGAAAAGACTGGTCAACAAAAATCAACGACGCCTTATGGGCTTACCGGACCGCTTATAAGACTCCCCTTGGGACTACACCTTTTCGATTGATAAATGGAAAGGGTTACCACCTGCCAGTCTAACTAGAATATAAGGCATGGTGGGAAATTAAACAAATAAACTTCGATACGAAACAAGCGGGTCAAGCCAGAATTCTGCAACTCCATGAGCTGGATGAACTCAGAATGTCAGCCTATGAGAATGCACGAATCTACAAAGAACATATAAAACTCTGGCATGATGGACATCTGAAACGAAAAGACATACGAGTGGGAGACCAAGTTCTAGTTTTCAATTCCAGATTAAAATTGTTCCCAGGGAAACTCCGCTCACGTTGGTGTGGACCTTACATCGTCAAAAGCATCTCTCCTCATGGTGCTTTCTCTTTATGGAGTGACAGCTCTGGCGAATTTATAGCAAATGGTCACCGCTTGAAAAGATACTTCACATCAACTGACAAAGGCACCGAAATAATGTTGGAATTCAACAATCCAAAGGATCCACCATAATACCGAAGAACTCTGTCAAGCCATCGACATAAAATAAAGGTGCTCGTCGGGAGGCAACCCGACCGATAAATCTGTTTTACTTCTCCTTTTCAAATTTTGTTTCTTACCTTATAGATAAATTTTCCTTAAATAAAATTTTCCTTATGAGATAGTTTTCTTTCAGAACACGAGATCAGAGTGGCGCTGACCAGAACGAAATCATTCTCGGCAGTCATACCTGGTGTTTCCTTTCCCCTCCATCTTGAATTTAGGGTTTGCTCGAGGATGAGCAAATATCTAAGTTCAGGGTGGAGGGTGGGTGGTACGTACTTCACTTCCATAAACACCCTCTCTCATATAAGTTGTCTTTATCATAAAATTTTTCAAAATTTTTGAACAGATACCTGATGAAATTTTGACTCTTGTCGATAAAAATGTAACTAACTATCTTGCTATGCACTTTCGATCATAATATTCTCCTTATTCAAAGCGAATCCTCAAGAGCACTGACTTTGGAAACTTGCCTTTTTGCCTGAAACCATCCTATGAAGCTTATGATTCCTAACATCATAATTCTTTTTACAAAATGGTAAGTATCTGTCAAACTGATAAGGATCAAACACGTCGTGCTCCCTAACTGACTAGTGAAACAATGGATCAGAATCCCCACCGGATCCGCATCAAGTCATTATTTGAGCAGAGTATGAAAAAGAGAATAACCCGGTTTTGAATTGTAAATCAAGTTGCATTTTGATCTGAACCCTCTTCTACACTTCTTCTATCATCTTCGTATCCCTCCATCCATTAATACCACCAAAATAGCCAAACTTTTGCCAAACCCTAAGTTCGGGGTGGCACGCCACTTCCCCCGTATCCACTTCTTCCATACCCCTTCCTATAAATAGGGGCGTACCACCAAAAATGCAATCTCGAGTCGAATAGAGGAGAGATCTGCAATAAAAGATGCCAAAGTGCACACAAAAAGAAATGGAATCTCGAGTCGAATAGAGGAGAGATCTATAATAAAAGATGCCATAGTGCACACAAAAAATATGCAATAAATAAAATTGTAAAACAAATAAAAATCTCAAGTCGAATAGAGGATAGATTTACTTCTTCTTTCCATACCACCTTTCACTCCTTTTTCTACCTAAGGGCACAATACATGCCCCACCATCCTGAACTACACTAGTGTCAGATCGGATGCATACTTACTGATTCTGCGGGTATCTCAGAACTCCTACAAAACTCTTCGACATACTTGGTGTTGGAAAAAGTGGGGAGGAAGCGTTGTTGGGAAACGAACTCAGTAACGAAGCTATGGAAAGACGTGTTTTGTGGTCCCAGGAAGTTATGGTACTCATTCATACTGAGCAGAAAGAACACATGTGTGATGTGAAGATGAAGAAATCACACGGATCGAAAGTATTTCATTAGGCAACAGTTTCAAACTTTATGTTACTCGAGGACAAGCAATGATTTAAGTTCAGGGTGTTTTGATGAGTGCATACTCATCATGAAATTCTATTACCTTTTTGGAACAATTTCATCTCTATTCCACATCTTTTCACCCTAATGTGAATCATAATGCACAAAACTACTTAGTTGATTCAATAATCAAGATTTTAACTAAATATCTTTCATTTAATGCAGGAAAATCAAGCAACTCCATGCATACGGTCTCAAGACCGTTTGGATCCTTGCGGTCTCAAGACCGTTTGGGTCCACGCGGTCCCAAGACCGTTAGGCGGAATACACGAAGAATGAATGACGAAACCGGTTGCCAAAGAAAGCCATGCGGTCTCAAGACCGTTTGGTCCCATTTGGTCTCAAGACCGTTTGGTCCCATGCGGTCTCAAGACCGTTTGGTCCCATACGGTCGCAAGACCGTTTGGTCCCATGCGGTCTCAAGACCGTTTGGTCCCATACGGTCCCAAGACCATTTGGTCCCATACGGTCCCAAGACCGTTTGGTCCCATGCGGTCCCAAGACCGTTTGGTCCCATACGGTCCCAAGACCGTTTGGTCCCATGCGGTCTCAAGACCGTTTGGTCCCATGCGGTCTCCAGACCGTTTGGTCCCATGCGGTCTCAAGACCGTTTGGTCCCATGTGGTCTCCAGACCGTTTGGTCCCATGCGGTCTCAAGACCGTTTGGTCCCATGTGGTCCCAAGACCGTTCGACGCAAGCACAAGGATCGATTGAAGAACTAAAGCCGCACGACCACGCCAAGGCCAGGACCGATCGAAGCAAACCGTTTGGTGCCCAAACGGTCTCCAAACCGTTTGGTGCCCAAACGGTCTCAAGACCGTTTGGCGCCCAAACGGTCTTCAAACTGTTTGGCGCCCAAACGGTCTCCAAACTGTTTGGGGTCAGATCTGAACCTATAAATAGACCCCCAGGGTCCCGATTTGAAGGCATCGGATCCGGACACCGAGAGGCTTCCAGAGCACCACCCCGATCAAGTTCCACTCCACCTACTGCTGGTGTTGCATCCAAGGAAGCCAAGAAGAGAAAGAAGATGGAGCAAGGAGCACATCTTCTTCACCGGGCTGCGTCCACCCTCTGCACGGAGCCCATGGTGGATCTATCTTTCTCTCCTATCCTTCTTGTATCTCGCATCATGAGCGAGTAGTCCTCTTTCGCTGGGGTGCGGGGACTAGCCCCGCTGCCCATGCAAATCATGTTCTTTTGTTAATCTTTCCATGGCAATATATATAACTCTTCATTTTGTTGTTTATCGTTAAGCTTGTAGGTTGGTTATATGCTTGTTTTCATATTTGTGCTCCCTATGTTGCGATAACTTCAATGCATGGGTTCGAACGTCGTTTAACGAGTTTGACTCCCTGACTAGAAATAGAAGGGGATTCCTTGAGGTAGTAAGTGTATGATCCGCGAGGGGACGAGCCATCTAGCCTTCGGTGACGCTTCTGTGCACCTAACGCCTGTATAGGGGGTTCACAACCTTAGTTGGATTTTGTATCATCTTACTAATCGTCGATGTTTCCTTGCATGTCACCCTCCTGCTTGGTTATCGGTTAACGCGGCTGACTCCCAAACTAGAAATAGGATGGGATTTCATCAAGGTAGTAAGTGTATGATCCACGAGGGGACGAGCCATCTAGCCTTCAATGACTCTTCTGTGCGCCTAACGCCCGTATGGGGGGTTCACAACCTCCGTGGATTTCTGTATCTTCAGAGCCGTAAGACATGTGATCCGGATGGCGACGAGAAATCTGCTGCCTATGGTGATGCTTACGCGGACCTAACACCCATATGGGGGGTTCTGCAACAGCTCTACTTGGAGTGTTATATCGTGCCTGGATTGTTTGCAATAGAGTATGTTTGTGTGTGTAGCGGTGGTCAAACCCAGTACCATCCCATCGATTCCATATCTTTGATCCGAACCTATCTTTAATTCAGCTTTTACTTTCCTGCAATTAGTTTAAACAACCCAAATCACCCTTTTGTTCTAAATATTAGTTTTACTTGAGCTAGATCTAACTGACAAAGATTCTTAAAAATGTTGTCCTTTGGGTTCGATCCTCAACTATACTGTGATAAGACCCGTCCGCTTGCGGGTGGTATTGTTGCACTTGGTTTTGGTAAAAGCTCGGGGATTTCAGCCCCGGGTAAATTTGTTAGTGCATTCAAAAACCACATCATTTCTCTATCTTGAAATGGTCATTATAGTATGGTAATTTCTCTGTCTTGTTTATAAGAGTTAACCTTGCAGGTGATATGTATGTCATGGCATGTGTATGTTGTGGTGATGATTATGCGCTACAGGGCGGTGCTTATGCACATCCAAGTGGCACAATGTAGTGTTAAATATGCATGGCTTAACGTGATGGGTAGTATGATCTAATGATTGCTTAATGCCTATTGAAAGTGATATCCTCAAGTAATGTGATTAAGGGATTGAGATCCCATGATGATGTGTGACATTGATGGTGTCCTTGTGAATGGTAGAGCAATGAGTATCATGTGGTGATCGTGTGACTAGTTCACACCTTACACATTTTATATCTCCTAAATATGCAACACACCCTTAATCATGTAGAGTTTGTTTTCACTTTATACATTGTAACTTGATTGATGCTAAAAGTCACCCAATTGGCTAAATAATCAAGTGAAACCTAATCATGTATTTTCCTTGTTCCATAGATCCAATTCTGGTGTCAGCTTTATTTGTTGGATTGGTGAAATGAGTTTAACTCAGAACACATATTTTTGAATATGCAGGGGTGCAAGTTGAGTATCTCCTTGCATCCATAATTACAGGTTGCGTGAGATGGCCATGCGCAAGCCGACCACCTTGTGATATGGATGGCCATGAGTGAGCCACTCCTCCTTTTGAAAACGTCCATGTGTGAGCCTATTCATGTACCACTATTACCCATACCAAGGTGGGTAAGGAGTTTTACATGGATGTCCATGTGTGAGCCGATGCTTTTGTGACCATATGTCACTCTTTTGTAGTTGACTGGTATGTCTCTACGGTGTTCTCTTGTCATGACCAAGAGGTTTTGGAGAGGTCATGGATTTCAACTCTTCCATGGATCTTGTATGGCACCATCAGTTGTCCTTCATAGGGGGAGGTTGGATTTTGGCAGTATGAATCAAATCCTCGGGGAATAATAAAAGATGTACAACCGTGTAGTATATGGGCTGAGGGTGACATACATCTCACATTGGTTGAAGCATTTTCCTTATCCTTGTACTAATTTCTTAAATTATGAGGCGGTAAGAGAAGTCAACTATTATACATATTCTTCATATTCCTTTTTAGAATATAAATTGACCTACTATTTAGTCATAGCTGTTTAGCCTTGTTTAATATGCTTTACCTGTTGAATACTGATAACCTCCCATTTTAGTCGATTATCTTAGTCTTTTTCTTTAGTTTTCCATACTCTTTTTTACGTTTAAACTATAACATAATCCTAATTTTACCCCTTTTTGTAAATACACCATCAGACTAACTTTTTCCTTTTATATTTGCAGAAAAAGCACAAAAAAATCATAAAAGAATAACCCATCCTCAAGATTGAGTGGATTCAAACGGTCCCAAGATCGCATGAAGCCAAACGGTCCCGAGACCGCGTGGAGTTCAAACGGTCCCAAGACCGCATGAAGCCAAACGGTCCCGAGACCGCGTGGAGTTCAAACGGTCCCAAGACCGCATGAGGCCAAACGGTCCCGAGACCGCATGGAGTTCAAACGGTACCAAGACCGCATGAAGCCAAACGGTCCAGAGACCGCATGGAGTTCAAACGGTCCCAAGACCGCATGAAGCCAAACAGACCCGAGACCGCATGGAGTTCAAACGGTCCCAAGACCGCATGAAGCCAAACGGTCCCGAGACCGCATGGAGTTCAAACGGTCCCAAGACCGCATGAAGCCAACCGGTCTCGAAACCGCATGGTGTTCAAACGGTCTCAAGACCGCATGAAGCCAAACGGTCCCAAGACCACATGGAGTTCATACGGTCTCAAGACCGTTTGACGCCAAATGGTCTCAAGACCGTTTGAAGCCAAACGGTCTCAAGACCGATTGAAGCCAAACGGTCTTGAGGTCCAAACGGTCTTGAGGCCCCAAACGGTCTTGAGGTCCAAACGGTCTCCAAACTGTTTGGACTTCACTCAAGGCCTATAAATAAGACCCCAAGGGTCCTCCCAAGGGGGATATCTCAGACGCCCAGAGGCTGCCTCTCCAGTTCCAGAGCAATTCCATCCATCGCCCCAAGGCTGCCGGTTTGAGATCCACGTCCCATCATCAAGCTACCTTCTCTCTCATCAACAAAGAAGGTGAGAAGAGAAGATCCGTCATCAATCAAGCCACAAAGGGTGAAGATCGTTGCTCTCTCCACCAAGGGTTCAACCTTCCCTCCTCCGTGGAGATGTTGTTCTTTCTCTCTCTTCTCGCCTCCTCCTTTGTTGCTCCCTCTATGAGGAGCGAGTAGTTCCATTCACTTGGGCGCGGGGACTAGCCCCACTTCCCATGTTTTGTATATTGTACTAAAAAGATGTTATCATTTCGTTTCAATACTAAATCGTTTCATACATCCTTGGATGTTGGCCGCATTCTTGTATGCATCTATTGTCTTTCATTGTGGTTTGTCTACGACCGCTCTTGAGACTCGAATACCGATTTAGTGTTGGTTTCTGGTGTGTGTATCCACCACGCACCCGTTTCGGTATCTAGGAACGCTTTCCAAGGAGTGGAGTAAACTCACCTCCATCGTTGCACTTTTGTACTATGAAATGGAATCAGTTTACGCGCAAAAGTGCAACCTTGACAGGTCGAGGAACACACTCTGAGGAGAGAGTGGTGCAAAGTACTTGACCATTCGTTCGGGAATGGCTGACGTTGCAACACTCTCACATTTCTCGTAGCTATATCCTCGAAAGAGGGATAGTCTATAAGGATGCTAATCGATTTGGTAATTATCGCTCACTTGTTGGTTTTCCGATGCACATTTCACGAGGTTGAGTAAGATTTTCTCTTCGGAGACTACATATCTTCATTGACACATAGATACGTACCGAATGAGAGTTACTCAACCCATGAAGTATGTGTGCATTACTCTTGTCCTATAAGACATCGATATTGTACAACATCCATGTATCTTTCTTACAAGTTTTTCTATGTTTGGTATAAGTGCAATTCATGTGTAGTGGTGGTGAATACCCACATCACCCCAGTGATCCATCATCATTTGCTAATCTTAGTTTCTACTTTCTTGCTTTTACTTTCCTTGCATCTAGTTTAAACAACCAAATCAAACTTTCGGTCTAAATATCAATCTTTAAGTAGTTAAGTAAGGCTAAAAGGTTTTCCATCTTGTTTAAACTATAAATAAGACCGTTGTCCCGTGGATTCGACCCTTAAACTATATTACGATAAGACTTCCGTGTGTCTTTGCACACGCGGGTGGAGATCTTACCATAATACAAGCAAGGCTAAAATTAGAGACTCATCATCTCTAAGATTTTTAGTGGCGTTGCAAAACTCCATCAAAAATTGGCGCCGTTGCCGGGACAACGGAACGTTTTAGCTTTTACTTAACAACTTCTTGGTTGATTAGGATTTTACACTTTTTCTTGATAACTACTCCAAATCTTCTTGTTTTCTTCGTTTTCTTTCATCATCTTAACGTGTGACTTTCTTTCTACTCAGGTAGAAAACGTGTATGCTAACCCCGCATCGCATCGGATTCTCCCCTGAGCCAGAGTACGACTCTGAGGTAGAAAGAAGTTTCCAATGAAGGATCAGACTTAATCGCCTAAGAGCCAGACAGATGGCTGACGAGCAACGCCTCATGGTGGAAAGAGTTAACACTGCCTTAGCAGCCCAACGAGCACAACTAATTGCGGACACTCGTACTCAAGTGCAAGCCGAGATTCGAGATGAGGAACAAGCTCACATCCAAGCCGAGAATGATGTTGCTCAATTAGCATTAAGAAGTAAGCAACTTTGAGATTACACAGTCCCAAAGAATTATGAAGATGATCACCCAGTCCGACCACCAATTATCAACATTCCAAACTTCAAAATTCGGACGCAATGGATCCAGATAATGCAGGGCATTTCTTTCTCTGGAGGACCGGGAGATGATTGCATGGATCATCTTAAGAGATTCAAGTCACTCTGCCGACTTGTACCTCAAGAAGGAGTTGCCCTTGAAGCTATAATGTTACACCTCTTCCACTTCACCTTGTCTGGGAGAGCTTTAAGCTGGTACAATGCTTTAGATAGGCACCCTATCATCACTACTTGGACTCCTTTAGAAGAAAAATTTCTTGAGAAATTCTTTCCACCTTCGCTTACCTATGAGATTAGAGGCCAAATAAATCACTTTACCCAACTGCCTGGAGAAACACTTGCGGAATCTTGGGAAAGATTCAAGGAACTCTTGAGGAAGTGCCCTCACCATGGCATATCTCAAAACCAACTGATAGAAACATTCTATAGAGGATTAAGTGATGATATTAAGCAATTTTTAGATTCCTCATCTGGAGGAAACTTTATGAGAAAGAATTATGAAGATGCTTGGAACATAGTTACGATAGGGGCCGAGAACCAATCTAATTGGGGAAGGTCATCTAATCACACCAAGGGAGTTCTTAAAGTTTACAAAGCTGAAGAATCCATGGAACTCAAGGCTATTGCTGAGGCCCTGAAGACTATTGCTAACAAGCAACAAGCTCTCGAAACTTCTTTCAGAGAGTACGAAAAGAAGAAAAGCTCTCAGGTTCAACAAGTGAAAGCTGCTACCGGAACTTGTGAAGCCTGTCATGCATCTGATCATCCCACATTATCATGTGGCGTGTTATACAATGTTATGATGGATTTACAACCACCAGTGCCGCAATATGAACCCACTATTGAACATCCCGAAGACCAAATGCCGGAGCAAGTTAACTCCATTCACTCAATACCTGGCCAAGTGTATTACAATCCTGACAAACCAAGAAATCACCCGAGTTTCCAATATGGAAATCCTGCAGGAACTGCCAATCCTCAACAACAGACGCAAGGTGGATCTTTCAGCAAAAAACCACCAGGATTTCAGAATAACTTCGCCCAAAATCAAGGGAATTATAGAAATGGGTCCCAACGATCCAATTATCCTAGGAATCCCTCTTATCAATACTCAGGACTGCACCCACAACTGCAACAACCTCAGTTGCAGCAGCCACAACAACCGCAGTTGACAGCACCTCCACAGCAACCCCAGGGGCAACAAGTCACTCAATATCAACAGAGGAGTGCTCCTCCCCAACCATCTGATGAAATATCTTTGATTAGGCAAATGCTACAGTCCCAGCAAACCATGCTTGCGAACCAGCAGGCTCAACAAAAGGCTGTGGAGGCCCAATTAGCACAAATTGCTGCTCAATTGAAACTACCAGCAGGCACCTTCGCTGGGCAACCAGAGGCAAACCCAAGGCATGACCAAAATAGACCTGAGCAACTGAATCCTATCACCATAAGGTCTGGTCGTGTCCTTCCTGATACCAGTATAATCATCCATGATGATGATGATGTAGCTATTCCTTCACCAACAGAAAGCTCAACTCATGAAAAGGAAAAATCCACTAAAATTACTGAAAGAGAAAAAGAAAAGGGACCTATGCCAGAAGCCCCACTTAGAATTCCTTATCTGGACAGGCTGAAAGGAACCAAAATGGACACTAGGTTCCAGAAATTTAAAGACGCTATGAAGAAACTGTACATCGATATCCCATTTCTGGATGCTCTTTCTGAAGTGCCCGCTTGGGCCAAATACCTGAAAACCCTGCTGTCGAGAAAATATATGACACAAGAGCATGAAACAGTGAAACTAGCTCAGACCACATCAGATATTCTGCTTTACAAAATGCCAAAGAAAAAGAAGGACCTAGCTTCCTTCGGTATTCAGTGTTCGATTGGAAATGGATCCAGTAAAAAGGGATTAGCAGATCTAGGAGAGAGTATATCCATCATGCCCTTTTCTATGTGTAAAAGATTAGGCTTCACTGATTTGTTACCTACGTCAATGACAATTCAGTTAGCCGACTCCACCATAACTGCTCCCCTTGGAATTATTGAAGATATACCCGTCAGGATAGGGGCAAATCTTATGTCCCATGCGATTTCGTTATTATGGACATAAAAGAAGATCTAAGATACCCAATAATCTTCGGAAGACCCTTCCTAGCTACCTCTCGAGCACTCATCGATGTAGAAGCAGGAACGATTATCCTGAGACTTGGGAAGGAAGCTTTTCAATTCAGAGTCCTTAACAGCATGAAAGGACCAAGCATTCAAGAGGAAGTTTTTCTCCTAGATGCTATAGACCAAATGTCCCACATAGAAATGTCCGAACCCTCCGATGAGTTGGAAAGTTCCTTGACAAACCCGGAAGTAGAATTTTTGGCAAATGAACTAGTGCAACAATGCCTTCAATACTTAGAAAAAGTTGAAGAAGCCCCAGCAGCCACCTTTGAAGAACTCAAGGCTGTCACCGTTATAGGAGCAACAGAGCCACCTAAGGCTCCTGAATTGAAGGCCTTACCCGAGGGACTCAAACATGTCTTCCTTGACAACGAGAAACTTTGCCCAGTAATCATCAACTCTACTCTGGAAGAAGACCAAGAAAACAGACTTCTTGATGAGTTGAAGAAACACAAGAAAGCTATCGGATATAAGATGACTGACTTGACTGGTATAAACCCAGCTTTATGCATGCACAAATTGCCTATGGTGGAAGAATTCAAACCATTGAGGGAACATCAAAGGAAGTTGAACCCTAATCTCAAGGAAGTAGTTCGCATATCGAGGTTCTCAAACTTCTGAAGGCAGGTATCATCTACCCAATCTCGGATTCTCAATGGGTAAGCCCCGTGCAGGTGGTCCCTAAAAAAGGGGGGACCACTTTTGTTCTTAATGATAAGAATGAACTGGTACCCACTAGAACAGTAACTGGGTGGAGAATGTGCATAGACTACAGAAAACTTAATAAAGCAACAATGAAGGATCATTTCCCCCTGCCCTTTTTGGATGAAGTTCTCGAACGTCTCGCCCACCAAAAATTTTTCTGTTACCTTGATGGATATTCAGGATTTTACCAAATTCCAATCCATCCTGAAGACCAAGAAAAAACAACCTTCACTTGTCCTTTGGAACATATGCCTTCCGAAGAATGCCTTTCGGATTATGCAACGCACCCGCAACCTTCCAAAGATGTATGACTGCTATCTTCGCCGGACTAACATAATCTATCATGGAAGTCTTCATGGATGATTTTTCTGTATACAGAGATTCTTTTGACAACTGTTTATTTAATCTAGGAAAAGTCTTACAAAGATGTGAAGACACCAACCTGATCTTGAATTAGGAAAAATGTCATTTTATGGTGACTGAAGGTGTGGTCTTAGGACATCGAGTAAGTGAAAAAGGGATTGAAGTAGATAAAGCAAAGGTCGACGTCATCTCAAAGCTAACTCCACCTAAAGACGTCAAAGGAGTCAGGGCATTCCTTGGTCATGCAGGATTCTACAGAAGATTTATAAAAGATTTCTCAAAGATAGCAAAGCCGATGACTCACTTGCTGACCAAAGAAGCAGATTTTATTTTTGACCAAGAATGCCTTAATAGCTTCACGACTCTAAAGAATGCCCTTATCTCTGCCCCTATTCTAAGAGCTCCTGACTGGTCACAACCTTTTGAAATTATGTGTGACGCTAGTGATTATGCTATAGGGGCAGTTCTTGGACAAAGGATCGACAAAAAGCCTCATGTTATATATTATGTCTCCAAGACGCTTGATGAGGCACAAAAGAATTATACTACTACTGAAAAAGAGTTTTTGGCAGTTATCTATGCTTTTGAAAAATTTCGGTCTTACCTAATAGGATCAAAAGTCATAGTATATACTGACCATTCTGCTATACGATACTTGATCCAAAAACAAGATGCTAAACCCCGACTTATCAGATGGGTGTTAATGCTTCAGGAATTTGATCTAGAGATTACAGACAAAAGCGGGGTTGAAAATGTCGTCGCAGATCACCTCAGTCGCATTGAAGTTAAAGACTCTAATGAATTACCCATACAAGACTCCTTACCAGATGATCAACTAATGAAGATTACTACTGGTTTTCCTTGGTATGTCGACATTGTGAATTATTTGGCAACATGAATCATCCATCCGTCTGCATCATATCATGACAAAAAGAAATTCCTTCACGACGCTAAGCAGTATTTCTGGGATGAGTCGTACCTATTCCGCTTATGCGCTGATGGACTCTTTCACCGATGCATTCCAGAAACAGAAATCATCCCAGTTTTAGAGCATTGTCACTCAGGCCCTACTGGGGGGCACATGAGCTCTAAGAAAACCACTCTTAAAATTCTTCAATCCGGTTTTTACTGGCCAACCATTGCAAAGGATGCACATGAATATGTGCGATCATGTGACAAATGCCAACTCTCCGGAGGAATAACCAAACGAAACGAAATTCCTTTGAATATGTGGCAAGAAGTCTAACTCTTTGATGTTTGGGGAATAGATTACATGGGTCCCTTTCCCTCATCTTATAGATTCACATACATTCTAGTTGCTGTGGACTACGTCTCAAAATGGGTGGAAGCTCTACCGACCACTTCCTCTGATTCCAAACCAGTCATCAAAATGTTTAAAGAAATAATATTCCCCAGATTTGGCGTTACAAGAACAATAATATCTGATGGTGGATCTCATTTTCTGGAGTGAAGTTTCGAATCTCTTTTAAGAAAATATGGTGTCAATCACAAAGTTTCCACACCTTATCACCCACAGACTTGTGGGCAGGTTGAAGTCTCTAACAGGCAACTCAAAGCTATTTTGGGAAAAACTGTTAACAGGCACCGCATAGACTGGTCTACTAAACTTCTTGACGCTCTATGGGCCTATCGCACAACATTTAAAACACCAATTGGAACAACACCGTTTCTATTGGTGTATGGGAAGTCGTGTCATCTACCAGTAGAATTAGAACATAAAGCTTGGTGGGCTATCAAGCAATTGAATCTTGATCTCAAAAGTGCTGGTGAATCTAGACAACTTCAATTACAGGAATTGGAAGAACTGCGAATGACATCATACCACAATGCCAGAATTTACAAAGAACAAACCAAGATGTGGCATGATGGCCACATAAAAAGAAAGGATATAATCATCAGAGATAAGGTTCTCCTATTCAATTCCAGACTGAAACTATTTCCTAGAAAATTGCGTACAAAATGGTCGGGGCCTTTCACAATCAAACATATTTACCCGACAGGAGCAGTCATTATCTTTGATGATAACGAGGGAGAAAGAACCATCAATGGTCATAGATTAAAGAAGTACTACACTCCAGTAGACAAATTACCAAGACAAACTATAGAAATCCAAGATCCTATAACATCAACATAGCCGGAGCAGTATTTTGTCGAGCCAGCGACGTTAAACCAAGGCGCTTCTTGGGAGGCAACCCAAGATTTCTACTCTATGTTCTGTTCTTTAATTTTTCCTTAGCTTTATCTTAAGAAAATACAAAAAAATCTACATAATCAAAAACTACAAAAAAATAATCAAAAACAAACAACATAAAAATATAAAAACCTTTTTGCCTTTGCCCTTCCAAGCGGTCCTGAAACCGTTTTTGGAGCCAAACGGTCCTCAAACCGTTTGGGACCAAACGGTCTTGAAACCGTTTGGGCTCCAAACGGTCTTCAAACCGTTTGGGACCAAACAGTCTTGAAACCGCTTGGGACCAAACGGTCTTGAAACCGCTTGGGATCAAACGGTCTTGAAGCCGTTTGGGATCTAACGGTCTTCAAACCATTTGGGACCAAACGGTCTTGAAACCGTTTGGGACCAAACGGTCTTCAAACCGTTTGGGACCAAATGGTCTCGAAACCGCTTGGAATACAAAGGGTCACCAACCGTTCCCTATAAATATTAACCCTACCCCTTCGTCTTTCTCTCTTCGAACTTTCTAACTCCAGAGCTCTTGTGCGAAGAACTTTCTTGCTGCTTCCGTTGCTCCCGCGCAATCGCTCTCCCGTCCACCAGTAGAGGAAATGACTGACGTGGACTACTACACTTTACGAGGACAGTTCGCTTCCAAGCTACTTCGTTCTCCAGGGGCAAATGAAGATTTAGCTTAACCTGCAGCCCTTGTCCTAATGACTTCTGAACCTATCACTTTGGCACTCTGGGGACAGAGTGTGTGATAAGTTAGGGGGGGGGTACATTAGACCATGGCTAGGTATCAATTTCTACACTTCTCTTTTTCTTTTAACATTTTCCATACAATTCCTTATTCTTAAAATTCTAATTTCTACACTTCTTTTTCTTTTAACACTTTCCATACAATTCTTTATTCTTAAAATTCTTTTTACAATTCTTTTTACTTAATTTCATTTTAAAAAATGGTCACCTCAACTAACTCTAGAATCATGTTAGTCCCTACAAGTAAATAGCACTTAGACATCGAATGGCGATTTATCAATTTCCACCCACTACTGATCCCATATTTTTGCTTCAATTCTTTATCTGACTCTCCACAGGTCAAAATCAAGGCAGAAATAAGCCAAGATCTCGAGGATGAGAGGGAAATCATGCAACTTCCAAATCAAAAGGTTCTACAAGTGGACCACAAACCAAATAAGTGCACGTTGAAAAACTTTAAGAACAACTTTCCTCTTCAAAATAAAAGAGGCATGGCCGCCCAAAATAAATTCTCAAAAATCCCAAAACCCAAGCCTGTGAGTTATTGAATAAAAGCCAGAGAGACGAATAAAATTATGAGAGTTTTGCCACGCATAAGGATCTATATGAAGAACTGACGAAGGTCTCACCCGGCCGGCACATTCCCCTGCCCTCACAAAGGCATATGTGTCGCGCCCGGTAGTGAAACCCTAAAGTTTCCAAGTATATGAAAGGCTCATAAAGGACTCTCCCGACCGGTACATTCAGCTGCCCTCATAAAGGTAGATGTGTCGTTCCCAGTAGTGAGATTCTAAAAAGCATAGACAGCCCCTCCCCCACTTGAAGGGGGAGCTACACTTCAAAGCCTTTAGCCAACCCTCATACCCTCTCTAGCTTCCAGTAGGTTTTTTAGAGAGGTATAAAGTTGATTAGAGTCAACAACATGCACAAAATAAAGGTGGTCCCAATGCAAACTTTGAGATACGGAAAGAACCTGAGATCCAAGCAACTCTCGAAATCCGAAAGAGTCAAGACATGCAATAAGCCTTGATATGACTCCTGGGGAACTCAGGTCAAGAATTGAAGCAAGAGTATGGAAATCCTAAATAAGATCGCCTCGGCATTACATGTCTCAGCTCTATCTAACTTGAGGACAAGCTAGACTCTAAGTTAGGTGGGGTGATAACCTCCCATTTTAGTCGATTATCTTAGTCTTTTTCTTTAGTTTTCCATACTCTTTTTTACGTTTAAACTATAACATAATCCTAATTTTACCCCTTTTTGTAAATACACCATCAGACTAACTTTTCCTTTTATATTTGCAGAAAAAACACAAAAAAAATCATAAAAGAATAACCCAGCCTCAAGATCGAGTGGATTCAAATGGTCCCAAGACCGCATGAAGCCAAACGGTCCCGAGACCGCGTGAAGTTCAAACGGTCCCAAGACCGCATGAAGCCAAACGGTCCCGAGACCGCGTGGAGTTCAAACGGTCCCAAGACCGCATGAAGCCAAACGGTCCCGAGACCGCATGGAGTTCAAACGGTCCCAAGACCGCATGAAGCCAAACGGTCCCGAGACCGCATGGAGTTCAAACGGTCCCAAGACTGCATGAAGCCAAAAGGTCCCGAGACTACATGGAGTTCAAACGGTCCCAAGACCGCATGAAGCCAACCGGTCCCGAAACTGCATGGAGTTCAAATGGTCTCAAGACCGCATGAAGCCAAACGGTCCTGAGACCGCATGGAGTTCATACAGTCTCAAGACCGTTTGACGCCAAACGGTCTCAAGATTGTTTGAAGCCAAACGGTCTCAAGACCGATTGAAGCCAAACGGTCTCACAGTCCAAACGGTCTTGAGGCCCCAAACGGTCTTGAGGTCCAAACGGTCTCCAAACCGTTTGGACTTCACTCAAGGCCTATAAATAAGACCCCAAGGATCCTCCCAAGGGGGATATCTCAGACGCCCAGAGGCTGCCTCTCTAGTTCCAGAGCAATTCCATCCATCGCCCCAAGGCTGCCGGTTTGAGATCCACGTCCCATCATCAAGCTACCTTCACTCTCATCAACAAAGAAGGTGAGAAGAGAAGATCCGTCATCAAGCAAGCCACAAAGGGTGAAGATCATTGCTCTCTCCACCAAGGGTTCAACCTTCCCTCCTCCGTGGAGATGTTGTTCTTTCTCTCTCTTCTCGCCTCCTCCTTTGTTGCTCCCTCTATGAGGAGCGAGTAGTTCCATTCACTGGGGCGCGGGGACTAGCCCCGCTGCCCATGTTTTGTATATTGTACTAAAAAGATGTTATCATTTCATTTCAATACTAAATCGTTTCATACAAGCTTGGATGTTGCCCGCGTTCTTGTATGCATCTATTGTCTTTCGTTGTGGTTTGTCTACGACCGCTCTTGAGACTCGAATACCGATTTAGTGTTGGTTTCTGGTGTGTGTATCCACCACGCACCCGTTTCGGTATCTAGGAATGCTTTCCAAGGAGTGGAGTAAACTCACCTCCATCGTTGCACTTTTGTACTATGAAATGGAATCCGTTTACGTGCAAAAGTGCAACCTTGACAGGTCGAGGAACACACTCTGAGGAGAGAGTGGTGCAAAGTACTTGACCATTCATTCGGGAATGGCTGACGTTGCAACACTCTCACGTTTCTCGTAGCTATATCCTCGAAAGAGGGATAGTCTATAAGGATGCTAATCGATTTGGTAATTATCGCTCGCTTGTTGGTTTTTCGATGCACGTTTCACGAGGTTGAGTAAGATTTTCTCTTCGGAGACTACATATCTTCATTGACACGTAGACACATACCGAATGAGAGTTACTCAACCCATGAAGGATGCGTGCATTACTCTTATCCTATAAGACATCGGTATTGTACACCATCCATGTATCTTGCTTACAAGTTTTGCTATGTTTGGTATAAGTGCAATTCATGTGTAGTGGTGGTGAATACCCGCATCACCCCAGTGATCCATCATCATTTGCTAATCTTAGTTTCTACTTTCTTGCTTTTACTTTCCTTGCATCTAGTTTAAACAACCAAATCAAACTTTCGGTCTAAATATCAATCTTTAAGTAGTTAAGTAAGGCTAAAAGGTTTTCCATCTTGTTTAAACTCTAAACAAGACCGTTGTCCCGTGGATTCGACCCTTAAACTATATTACGATAAGACTTTCGCGTGTCTTTGCACACGCGGGTGGAGATCTTACCATAATACAAGCAAGGCTAAACTTAGAGACTCATCATCTCTAAGATTTTTAGTGGCGTTGCAAAACTCTATCAAATGCATATCATTTAATTGAATTTGCTCAATCTTTCTATTGTGATGATTTACCTACTTAGCTTATTTGTGCTTTAATAGAATTGGTGGAGAGTTATATCTCTCGTTGGGACATTTAATCTCACCATATAAGTATCCACATCTTTTAGGTGACCATGCACGAACAGGTAGAGTTCGTGCAGCTAAGGATGAGCAATAGCAAGATCAGTAGCCAATAAGGTTGGGTGTGTTGCAAGTCTTTTGGTGCTAGAGTCCTAGAGTAGTCCCTGTACACTCGGGTTCTTGGGGTGTTTTTTTTGAGATGTTTTGTGGATATGTGATCAATACAAGGTTTTGTCCTGTGTTCCATGGTTGTGTAGTTATGACAGATGTACATATATATATATATATATATATATATATATATATATATACATACATACATATATATATGTGTGTGTGTGTGGAACCGGTATCATGTGTAGCAGGTTGATGACATGAATGTTGACATGCAGTGATGTAAGTACCACGTGACATGTTATGCCCTATGTGTGGTAGGCCTTGTGGACTCCTATGTAATAAATTTTATCTTATGGTGCTTAAATGAAAATAGTTTCAATTACATGTGTTTTCTAGCAATCCACTTGCTTAGTATTGTTCCATAGTTTTCTTTTAAGTAATCTCATTTGTGGCACGTCAGGAAGTCACATGCTCTTCATAACTTGTATTTTTTTCAAGTTAGGTCGGGTTGTCCTTATTCATGTTAGACTATGTTGGTCAACATGCCTGGTCATTCAATTTTTGGTTAGATCAATTGCAGATATTTTGATTTTAATATGACCCAACTTGAATAAGGATAATCAAGCCTGATCTGACCAACCTGACTGGAACTTGAGTTATGAAAGTCTCACCACTCACCTGAACCTACATTGACCAATACCTAGTTGATCCAACCAAATGTTGCTATAATATATATATATATATATATATATATATATATATATATATATATATATATATATATATATCAGCTTAGATAAAAAATATAGATATACTTAAAATATGACCAACCAAACCTAAACAAGGCCAAAACTAACTAAAATAAAGCTAACTTCGAAAATAATCAAGGTTTGATCTGAATTCAGTTGAATATGCATTGACCCATCTAAATAAAGACATCAAATCATCTTAGACCAATCAAAACCAATAAACTTTCATATAATACTACACTTTTACATGATTTGATTATTAACTAAGAAAACTTATATTTTATCAAAAGGAGTCTATGACACAGTTTCAATTTTTAACAATCTAGGTTTAATATGGTCCACATTAGACTTTGACACACAATGCCAAATATTTATCTAGCCCAAACCAACTATTTTTTTATATACATGTCATGTAGGCGAACCAACTTTCCACTTTAACCAGATCCTGGGTGGACATGGCACACATGGCCAAAGAATTGTACACGTTCTAATATGATTACTAAGTGGTGCAACAATCTATAGGGGTGGTTCCCTCAACATTTTTTATATATTATAACAATGTAGGCAAAATTGTAAGCCAAAATATATTACTAACCACTAAATAAATTAAATGATGTTGTGTAAAGGGAGATAATAGAAAATAAAATAGCAAGAATCAATAAGAAGTCGGTTTAAATGTTTCATTAACAACATACACATGTAGATAGGGTTATTTAGGATTTGAGATCATCTAGGGTTTTTATGGCTTTTAGAAAAATTGGATGGGATTTTTTGTGGAAAAACTAAAAATTGTAGGTTGGACCATAACTACATGGTTTGTCATAACCAACCAAACATGAAGAAGTAAAATTGTATCCATTATGGTGTTCTCATCCGGATTCTACACCTTTATTTTCAAGCAACAAATTATATTGAAATCAAATGAATACATATCTATCATCTTGATAAGATCTAAAGGTGGCACTTTCAATGCATACTTAGTTTCTACTTCACTCTTACACTCCATTTCCTAACCTTTGTTTCTATCTATTGCATCCATTGTTAGTTTTTGCCTTGGTCATCTAATTCATCGTCGTCCACCTTGGAATATGGTAAAAGTATCCACACATCATATTGAAGATAAATAATAGCTAAAAATAAAAATAGTTTTTTTTATTTCATTACTAATTTGTCACACTACACATATTAATTATCAAAATACTAGACTTTGGGGAGCAATGTTTCCCTTGAAGAACACATTTCTGTCGATGGGACCAATGCAACAAATTGGTAAATGCATTATTCTTCTAAGGGAAATATGTCCTCATTTGAGATGCATTAGTTTCAAAGCGGGTAATGCGTCTTGAAAAGATACAAATTACTCCCATAAAGGATCCATGTGTCCCGGTAGGGACATATTGATCTTGTGTGGGACAAATATGTCACATGCTGGGATGCATTATTTCCACAAAGGAGCAATGTTCTTGTAGCATGACACATTGATCCAACTAGTAGGATGTGTTGTTGTCATGCGGGAGTAATGTGTCTCCTTAGGAGACATATTAACCACATAGGCTACCCGGCTGTTGTAAGGAGTGGGGCCTAAACGGGGATCCACTTCCTACTTAATTTGAGGAACAAATCATCTATCCCAAACACACTTGGAAGGTATGTTGGAATAGGGGTAACTTTTTTTATTTTTCAAATGATAGTAAACCAAAGACTAAACTATAGTATTGGAATCATATTTCATGACTATATTCAATTTTACAAAGGTACACCATTTCCCATAAGGGGTTAACAAGAAAGTTACAATATAAGGATCTAAGTACATGGATATCCAGGTATATCAATTCTTTCTCCCAAGATCTCCACCTAGAAAATCCATGTCACCATGTCTAGTCTTCCAAATCCTACACATCAAGGTTGGAGCCATACCCTGACAAAAGGAGAAAAGGTAAAAGATATCAACATAAAAATTTGGTATGTGCATATTGAATACGTATTGAGAAATATAAGGAGTAAAGGATGTCAAAGAGGGTATTAAAGAATATAGATCTTTAGATGATAAGAAGAACACTTGTCATTAAACAATCATAATAATTTTGAACCACAATCATATATAAAACTTGGGCACAAAACCCATCAAAATAATATCAACATGCCTGCATGTGAAATAAACATAGCACTAGGAACAATATAAATAGTAATGGCAGAAAAGACTCAAAACTTAAAATGTGATAGAGGATGACGTACTTTCAAACTCCAAATATATATAAAACTTGGCACAAAACCCAGGTATGGGGCACACGACCTCCATTCCAAAAAATATAACATGTAGACACAACCCAAAAACCAAAGTATTTACACTACTCGAGGGCTATTGAATTACAAAGCAGTATAATGTAGAGGAAAGTATAAGGTTCAGTCTTTTATAGAATAAATAAAGTTTCCATCAAAATAATGAACAATACAATAATCCACCACAAATGTGGGTAAAATTAGGGTTTCATTTCACATTATGGAAAAACATGGTTAAAGTTCAAAAACAGGGTCTCATTAAGAAGCTTAGTATAATTTAAAAGTCAAAATAGATCAAGAGTTCAAAGTCATTAATATTAGACCCAAATAGGTCATCAAGTCAAGAAAGAGATATTTTATTAATAAGATACCTCAAAGAGACCCAAGAAAGAATAGTTCCTCAATATGAGTCATGGGGGATGCAACATAAAACATGAGAGAGAGAGGAGAAGATAGATTCATTGCTCAATTTGAATAAGGAAGTGCAACATATCTCATATATAGCCTACATGAACTCCAAAGTCAGACCTAGGTTGAAACCTAGGTCCCCAAAACACCTATTAAACCTATATGTGGAATTAGGGTTAGGTTTCCATATATTATATCAATACTAAAAATCTCCTTTTAATATTATTAATGAATTATGTTATCAAAACTATGCCAAATTGTAGATTATATATTTTTATACTAGACAATATTTTATTTTATTTTTAAAACTTATATTTTATGAACTATGAATTTTAGAAAATCTAACCAATTATATAAATCAACTTTATTATATTTGATTTAGGTGACAAAACTAATACAATTGGATATAGAATAAATCACTATTTTTAAAACACCTTTTATTTTATTTTTTCGATATATGAATTAGTTACTATGAATTTAAGAAAAAATTACCTATAAAAAATAGAGGAATTCCATGTCTATAATTTTTAGAATCTACGTGTACAGAGTATAGCACTGGAAACAAAAATTTTATCTATCTTCATTTTCATAATAGTAAGATCGTTTCAATTATTATGAAATAGGAAGGATGGTTTAATTAGATATACATAGTCCTCGAGGAATTCCAATGACAACAACTCATTGCAGTGCAACTATCTTCTAGTTGCTCTTGGGCGATGGTTGTGCAGCTCCTTGTAACATCCCTGACCCGGGTTATGAGTCAACCCTAGGTGTTTTGCCTAACTATGTAATTAAATGCTTGTGATTATCCCCTGGTATGTAATTAAGTTCCTAAGGAACATACATTTCCATTTCTGTCCTTTTTAAACAATGTTGTAGCATTGTTTTGTGATGCAGGGACCTATGTGCAAATTACCACATTAGAGGGGTTAATTTGCAAATTTCACATGTTCAGATGTTCCTTTGATGATGAGACATCATATGAGTGAATATGATGAAGTATGATGGATTCTCCAAGATCGGGCATCAAGATGCAGCTTGTGGAGCAATCCTTGTGCTCAAAACCCTAATTTTGGTGTAAAGTGCAATTTACCCAAAATGTGGGGTGCAACTTGTAAAATACACCTTATATACTATCTTTTATGACTCTGTACATCATTTAGGTGAAGAATGATGAAGGGGGCACTTCAAATAAATAATCAGATAAGAAGAATAACCTTTGTAATAGAATCACCAAGTTATAAGTAAGAGACCCTTATATATATGCACCTTAGTTTCATGTTGGCTTCCTTTACCCTTAGATCTTGAGTTTATGAAGGAGCTTTGCTAAACTAGGATAAGGAGAAACGTGCTAAGGATTAAAAGAGGGATCTAGTTGAGAATAAAAGAATAAGTTAGTTTTATCTTGATATATACCCCTAAGGTATATAGTCATCTCCTCCTTTACAAACCAATGACCGTTTTCCTTCTTCTTTCACTTATCATCTTTCTCAACTGACTTGAGGCAGAGCTCTGGAGCTAAAGGAGACGACCAACTTGTTCTAAGGTAAGAAGAGACTATCCTCTAGCTCGGATTCATGGAGGAATTTCTTGTGTAAGGTTGGTTTATGGTTCTTCTTCTTTAGGTTTCTTGTTCTAGCCGACTTTCCCCAACCTTTCCTTGGAGAATCACCTTTAGCCGACCTGTGGAGCTCAAGATGCCATTAAAGGCTTGAAAGCTTGGAAGCTTGGAGCTCTAGGGACGACCTTTGAGGTGGGTTTTATATCTCTAAACCTCTTGCTTTATTATGCACATCTTTTTCTTGCAAAATAGTAGATAGTTCTTCTTCCTCCCCAACTTTCCTTGCAAACTTGCAAGCAATCCGTGAAGAAACCGACCTGAACTGAGGTTGAAGATAATGGGCGTGATTTGCTAGGTAACTTTACCAAATGACCTTGGATCATTTGGTCTAAACGGTTTGCCAACCATTTGAAATCAAACGATCTCAAGACCGTTTGATTTCATGCGGTCTTGCAAGACCGTTTAGAACCAAACGGTCTCAAGACCATTTGGAAAGTTAGACCAAGGGAAGACCATTTGGAGATCTTCTGTACACATATTGAATTAATCATCTACAAAGAATCATAATCTAATTGCAAACCAATCACAAGTTGAAGGCACTTCAACCCTCTAAACCCTAATCGGGTTGAATTGATGATTTCAATGACCAATTTTGTTGAACTTTGGGTTGAGTAGCTCAAATGGTCTCAAGACCATTTGGGGTTCACACAAACAGTCTCAAGACCGTTTGGTGGTCACCCAAGACAGTTTGGAGGTCTAGGGTTAAGATAATTTGATCAATTGAGGGTCCAATCACAATAGGTTAATAAGTTGATTAAAAGTGCTGATTTTAGACCTAATTAGGGTTCAACCCTTATAAAATTGACTTAGTTTTTGATGAAACTTTGGGCAAATGGTCTCAAGACCGTTTAGATGATGTTTGGTCTCAAGACCATTTGGGCCAAGTTGGGGCCCAATTGAGTGTCAATTGATGGGTTTAACTTCAATTAGACTCACATTGATGAATGTTGATGGTTCAATGACTACAAACCCTAATTCAATCGGTTTCAACCTTAATTGGCTATCAATTGAGGGTCAATTGAGTGTCCAATTGGTTAAGGATAACCCTAGTTAGCTCAATTGATAAGTGGTTAATAAGGATGTGGCCAATTGAGGGGTTCAACATTGGAAACCCTAATCGATTACAAGCTTTGATGCACCTTTGAGGTCCATGCGGTTTTGAGCCATTTGGACCAAATGGTCTCAAGACCGTTTGGGACAAAACGGTCTCTATACCGTTTAGGGGCAAACAATCTCAAGACTGTTTGGGACAAAATGGTCTCAAGACCGTTTGGGACAAAACGGTCTCTAGACCGTTTAGGGACAAACGGTCTCAAGACCGTTTGGGACCAAATGGTCTCAAGACCGTTTGGAACCAAACAGTTTCAAGGTCACATAAATTCAAACGGTTTCAAGGTCGCATAAATTCAAACGGTTTCAAAGTCAACTCTTTTAAATGGTCAATGCACTCAAACGGTCTCAAGACCGTTTAAGGGCAAATGGTCTTGAGTGTCATGCGGTCTTGGAGGTCAAAGTGTCCAAACGGTCAACGCTTCCAAATGGTTTCAAAACCATATGGAGGTTAAGGTGTGAAACCATTTGGGGACTTTTAGGGCTATGATTGCTTAGTAGTTTGAAGGCCTAATTGGTTCAATTGATGGGTTCAACTTCAATTTAACTCACATTGATGAATGTTGATGATTGAATGACTACAAACCCTAATTGAATTGGTTTCAACCCTAATTGGCTATCAATTGAGGGTCAATTGAGTGTCCAATTGGTAAGGATAACCCTAATTAGCTCAATTGATAAGTGGTTAATAAGGATGTGGCCAATTGAGGGGTTCAACATAGGAAACGTTAATCGATTACAAGCTTTGATGCACCTTTGAGGTCCATGCGGTTTTGAGCCATTTGGACCAAACAGTCTCAAGACCGTTTGAATCCAAACGGTCTCAAGACCGTTTAGGGGCAAACGGTCTCAAGACCGTTTGGTACCAAACGGTCTCAAGGTCGCATAAATTCAAACGGTTTCAAGGTCGCATAAATTCAAACGATTTCAAAGTCAACTCTTTCAAACGGTCTCACGACTGTTTAAGGGCAAACAGTCTTGAGTGTCATGCGGTCTTGGAGGTCAAAGTGTCCAAACGGTCTCAAGACTGTTTAAGGGCAAACGGTCTTGAGTTTCATGCGGTCTTGGAGGTCAAAGTGTCCAAACATTTTCAAAACAGTTTGGAGGTTAAGGTGTGAAACTGTTTGGGGACTTTTAGGGCTATGATTGCTTAGTAGTTTGAAGGCCTAATTGGTTCAATGGTTGTCTAATCCAAACCCTAATGATACCTAGCGACATTAAGGGGCTAATTGATTAATAGATTGAACCATGTTGTGAATCAATGGTGTACTTTATCAATGTACCTTGAAGGGTCCAAATAGACAACAACCCTTGATCAATCAAACCCTAATGACCTAATGGAAGTGACCAGGTTTATGTTAACTAAAATTGACTTGTCCGAACCTAATCTAGAGTGATGCAATCACCATCTATTAGTAAGAGGAGAGAGAAGGTTCCATTTATGGTTGAAACTCAAGTAAAGTATCTTCATTGTATATGAATGTGCATGATTAAGGTATGATCCACCTATGTGAGATCATGGAAACCCTAATTATGATAATTGATGAATCTTAACCTAATTTGAAGGCATCAAGGATGATAATTTCATACATAGTGATGCTATGATCTCAACTCACTATGAAGTGAATAATAAACCCTAATTCTAGGGTAGTGAATAGTGATAATTTCATACA
Organism: Alisma plantago-aquatica; assembly: GCA_963693085.1. Lineage (NCBI taxonomy): Eukaryota > Viridiplantae > Streptophyta > Magnoliopsida > Alismatales > Alismataceae > Alisma > Alisma plantago-aquatica. The sequence continues at coordinate 1,065,088,917 of OY856412.1, read as the reverse complement.
TAGAGACACTAGATGTCCTGCATGTTGATCCTCACACTGACTGAGGAAGTTGAGGTCATAAGAATCCGACTCTTTTGATGACCTAGGTATGATACTGATGCGACTTACTAGTGATCGGTTGGAGAATGAGCGGTATACCTCATCTCCACAGGGCAAATAATGTTTGTAAAACATAATCAACCGCGTAGCTTATCTGCTAGGGTTGAACTATCAGACACAATGATTGATGTTACACTATTTATGTTAGTATACATGTTCTTCATATTCCTTTTTGAAGTAAATGCTTGAGTAAGAGTTGCTTTACTTAGTATCAAACCTGATGTTGGATGTTTACAGTTACTTTGCCTATATTAATCTTTCTTTGTTATAATAAAGCTTCTTGCGGAGAGTTATAACTCTCGCTGGGACAATTATTTAAAATTGTCTCACCCCATAGATTTCAACTTTTTAGGTGGTCGTCGAGGACGCAGGAACCAGTCTGCGGGAGAACAGTACCACCAGCAGCAACATCAGGGGCACCAGTGAATCTCAGGTGGAGATACTGACTGCGGAGTCCTATAGTTAGATAGTCTTATGTCGTCTCTGTACTCTCAGGTCCTTGGAGTCAGTAGGTCTGAGATTTTGGTTTTTAATCTTGAGATTTTGTATCTGGTTGTATATAATCACTCAAGAAGTGATTTAACAGAGATGTAAACTGTTTATCTTGTTTCTTATAAAGAATTTTCATGATTTCAAAATCTTGTCTCAAAAAGTTTTAATTTTTAGTGATTTTTCATATTCCGCTGCTAATCGAATGCTTCCGCTGATTTTATATCGTGTTTTGGAGACCGGAGCCCACAATTAAGTGGTATCAGAGCTCTAGGTTCGCTGAGTCTACAGAGACATAGGACTTAGGATGTCGAGTCTATCCTTAGTGTTTCTTACATATCTAATAGAATCTTTTGCTCCTCAGGAGAAGAAGATAAGTAAGGATGTCTGAGCCACATGAGGAGTACGTGGCTGATAGTACCGTAGTTGCACCCCGAGAAGGTGCAAGAATCCCAGAAGTGGAGCAGCCTGTACCTGAGCTACCCGTGCAGCCACCTCAGTTTGACCCAGCTGACATGGCAAACCCAGCTGTTCAAACTATGTTCGGGCAGTTTATGACTTCCATGACACATATTACCGATAGAATGCCCATGCCTGCACCTAGGGCACCTGCCCATACTGAAGGGCAAGGTATCGGTAAGACGTTCGAGTGACTTCATAGAGTCAGAGCGACTGAATACTTTGGAACAACTGACCCCGTAAATGCAGATCTGTGGTTAACCGAGTTGGAGAAAGCCTTTAGAATCTTAAACATTCCCGAAGCTGAGAAGGTTAGACATGCCGTCTATCTTCTCAAAGGAAGTGCGGGTCACTGGTGGACCATGGAAGAGCACAAAAGACCAGGAGTGGAGGTTTCGTGGGAAGATTTCCGTCGGGAATTTGTCAACAGATACTTCCCAAAGATATTCTTGGATGAGTAGATCTCTCAGTTCGAGATTTTAAGGCAAGGCATGATGAACATTAGCGAGTACGAAGCTAAGTTCATGGAGTTGTTGTGGTTCTGTTCGCACATGGCTGCTACAAAAGAAGAGAGGATCAGAAGGTTCGAGAAGGGGTTGAATTCCGAGTTAACTACTCCCATTTCTTCCCTAGAAAACCGGGAGAGGTTCGCTACCTTCGTTGAGTCAGTCTGAAGGATAGAGAGATCCGTAGCCAAGAAGAGGCAAACCCATATGAGATATCCGTAGTTCCAGGAATCTTCATCTAGAGACTTCAAGAAGCCTAGATTCTTTGCACCTACACCACCACCACCACCCAGACTTAGTGCTTAGACACAGTGGACACTGAGTAGGGGTAGAGGACGAAGCCTACCGCCTCAAGAGACTCGCAGTTCAGCATCGATGTCAGTCACGGGACCACCTAGACCACAACAACAAGATAGAAGCTACTACAACTGTGGGAAGGTGGGACATCTGATGAAGGATTGTAGGGACATGCCTGTCAGTGTGACACAACCATAGAGACAAAGTCAACAAGGATCTCAGAGAAGGCAGTTTCAAGGAGCAGCTAGAGGATGTGGACAAGCGTCCCAAGCTGGATCATCAGCACCAGCTCAACCTTAGGCGACAACGAGGTTCTATGCCATGAACCCACCTGATGCAATGATCAACCCTCGGGTTGTGGCAGGTCAGATGGAGTTGTTATATTCTGATATGACTAAATCCTGTGTTGTATCTTTTTTGATTGACCCGAGTGCTACGCACTCCTTTATCATTCGAAGAGTGATTTGTAACTGCAATATGACGGTCAGTCATAGGGAAGATAGCTTGTTGCTTGAGACTCCGTTGAGAGGGTCTGTTGTGTTGCAGGAGGTATGCACTCCCTACATCCTCTTCTTTTCTGATCATCACATTCAAGTGGACCTTGTACCACTTGAGATGCAAGGATTTGATATAATCCTTGGGATGGATACCTTGGAAAGGTATAGGGTTGTCTTGGATTGTGAATCCAAGTAGGTTGTGTTTGCTGATGATAGCGACACATGGATCTTTCAAGGAGAGAGAAATATTCTACCCACCTATCTTGTGTCAGCTATTGTTGCTGAGAAGTTGATGAGGCAAGGATGTTATGCATTCTTAGCCCATGTGGTAGATACTACCATGGAGAGTCCTAACCCTGATGAAGTTCCTATAGTCAGGGAGTTTGAGGATGTATTTTCTGAAGAACTTCTAGGTATACCACCGCCTCAGAAAATTGATTTTGAAATCAATTTGATCCCTGATACACAACCCATAGCCCAGACACCATATAGGATGGCGCCTGCTGAGATGGAAGAACTCAAGAAACAACTTCAAGAGTTACTTGAGAAGGGTTTCATATGACCGAGCACTTCACCCTGGGGTGCTCTGGTCTTGTTTATTAAAAAGAAAGACGGATCAATGCGGTTGTCCATTGATTACAGACAACTCAATAAAGTAACAATAAAGAATAAGTACCCTCTACCGAGGATGATGATCTCTTTGACCAGCTGCATGGTGCAACCGTCTTCTCGAAGATAGACTTGAGGTCTGGATATCATCAACTTCATATTAAGGATAGTGACATACCCAAGTCTGCCTTTAGGACAAGGTATGGTCACTATGAGTTCACAGTTATGTCGTTTGGACTAACTAATGTACCAGCTGCATTCATGGAACTCATGAATAGAATCTTCTGACCTTTCCTCGATCAGTGTGTTGTTGTCTTCATAGATGACATTCTGATCTATAGTAGAGATGCTCAGCAACATGAACAACATCTTCGCCAAGCTTTGACCTTGCTAAGAGAACATAAGCTATATGCTAAGTTCAGCAAGTGTGAATTCTGGTTGCCAGAGGTATCTTTTCTTGGGCACGTGATATCTGCCTCGAGTATTCGTGTTGACCCTAAAAAGGTAGAATTTGTTCTACAGTGGGAACAACCAAAGACATCGACAAAAATTCATAGTTTCTTAGGGTTGGATGGCTATTACCAAAGGTTCATTAATAACTTCAGCTCTATAGCCCTACCCTTAACCAAGTTGACCAGGAAAGACGTTCCTTTTGTATGGAATGATAAGTGCTAGCAGTCTTTTTAGCTATTAAAGGAGAGGTTGACAAGTGCACCTATGCTTGTGCTACCTGAGCAAGGCAAAGGATACATAGTTTTCTGTGATGCCTCCAAGAATGGACTCAAATGCGTGTTGATGCAGGATAAACAAGTGATTTCTTTTGCTTCCCGACAACTTAAGAAACACGATACGAATTATCCGACACATGATCTGGAGTTAGCTGTTGTGGTTCATGCTCTGAAGATTTGGAGACATTATCTCTATGGGGAGACATTCCATATTTTCACTGATCACAAGAACCTTAAGTATATCTTCTCTCAACACGAGCTTAACATGAGGCAACGTCGCTGGATGGAGTTAATCAAGGACTATGATTGTATAATTGATTACCATCCAGGGAAGGCCAATGTAGTTGCAGATGCTTTGAGTAGGAAGTCAGCAACACCACCCTCTGATAGGGCACAACTAAACTCTTTCGTATGCTCTAGAAGAGATATGTTCATCTCTTTAAGGCAAGACAATGTACAGTTGAAGGTGTCGTTGTTAGCCGGGTTGTTGGCTGAGATGCATATTAAAACTACCTTGAGAGAGCAGAATAAGGAGGCACAACAAGTTGATGATACGGTTCAACAGATCAAATTGGAGTATGGTAATGAGAAGCGAGATGGTTTCCATGACTCAGTTGAACAGGTGGCATGCTATCATGGGAGGATGATAGTACCGGATGTGGATAACTTGAGGAAGTTAGTCCTAGAAGAAGATCATTCTTCGATGTATGCCATGCATCGAGGGAGCACCAAAATGTATTGAAACTTAAAATATATATATATTGGTGGCCTGGGATGAAGAAGGATGTTGCTGAGTTTGTTCTGAGATGTCCTATGTGTCAGTAGGTCAAGGATGAACACCAGAAGCCTGCAGGGACAATGCAACCTTTACCCATACCACAGTGGGAGTGGGACCATGTGACCATGGACTTTGTTGTTGGCCTACCCAGATGAAGCGAAGGACATGATTCCATCTGGGTAATAGTTCATAGGTTGACAAAGACAACACATTTCTTACCTGTCAAAACAACCTATTCTGCTGAGAAGCTAGCACAGTTATATGTTCAGGAGATAGTGAGGCTACACGGAGTTTCAGTCACCATAGTTTCAGACAGAGGTCCCCAGTTTACGAGTCATTTTTGGGAACGACTGCACAGAGCCTTAGGCACCGAATTGAGGTTCAGTACAACTTTTCATCCACAGACTGATGGACAGTCAGAAAGGACTATACAGACCTTGGAGAACTTGTTGAGAGCGTGTGTTCTCCAGTTTATCGGGAGTTGGGATCCACACCTAAGCTTGATAGAGTTTGCCTATAACAATAGCTATCAACATAGCATTAACATGGCACCTTATGAATCTTTGTATGGTAGACATTGTAGATCACCGGTGTGTTGGTATGAAACCGATGAATATCAGTTGTTAGGTCCTGATCTTGTGCAACAGACTACAGAGAAGATCAAAGTAATACAAAAATAGATTAAGACTGCACAAGATAGACAGAATTCATATGCTGATAGACGTCGTAGACCTTTAGAGTTACAGGTTGGAGATAGAGTGTACCTCAAGGTCTCACCTTGGAAATGAGTTCTTCGTTTTGGAAGGAAAGGGAAATTAGCTCCTAGATTTATGGGACCTTATCCAATCATTGAACGAGTTGGAAAGGTAGCCTATAGACTAGAGTTACCACCAGAGTTACAAAAGTTACACCCTGTGTTCCACATTTCTATGTTGAGGAAATGTCACCCTGATACCGAGTCAGTTCTACAACCTATGGAGGTAGAATTGAATGATGATATAACTTATGAGGAAGGACTAGTGTCAATCCTTGATAACAGAATTAAAAAGCTAAAGAAGAAAGATATAAGTCTTGTGAAAGTCCTCTGTAATCATCGTGGAGTTGAAGAAGCCACTTGGGAACTAGAGGAAGAGATGATAAGGAAATACCCTACTCTTTTCTCTTGATATGTTTTGTTGATTTCGGGGACGAAATCCTTGTAAGGGGTGGATGATTTGTAACCTCCCTGACCCGGGTTATGAGTTAACCCTAGGTGTTTTGCCTAACTATGTAATTAAATGCTTGTGATTATCCCCTGGTATGTAATTAAGTTCCTGAGGAACATACATTTCCATTTCTATCCTTTCTAAACAATGTTGTCGTATTGTTTGTAATGCAGGGACCTATGTGCAAATTACCCAATTAGAGGGGTTAACTTGCAGTTTTCACATGTTGAGATGTTCCTTTGATGATGAGATATCATATGAGTGAATATGATGAAGTATGATGGATTCTCCAAGCTCGGGCATCAAGATGCAGCTTCTGGAGCAATCCTTGTGCTCAAAACCCTAATTTTGGTGTAAAGTGCAATTTACTCAAAATGTGGGGTGCAACTTGTAAAATACACCTTCTAGAGTATCTTTTATGACTCTTGACATCATTTAGGGGAAGAATGATGAAGTGGGCACTTCAATTAAATAATCACATAAGAAGAATAACCTTTGTAATAGAATCACCAAGTTATAAGTAAGGAGACCCTTATATATATGCACCTTAGTTTCATGTTGGCTTTCTTTACCCTTATATCTTGAGTTTATGAAGGATCTTTGCTAAACTAGCATAAGGAGAAACGTGCTAAGGAGTAAAAGACGGACCTAGTTGAGAATAAAGGAATAAGTTAGTTTTATCTTGATATATACCCCTAGGGTATATAGTCATCTCCTCCTTTACAAACCAACGACCATTTCCCTTCTTCTTTCACTTATCATCGCTCAACTGACTTGAGGCAGAGCTTTGGAGCTAAAGGAGAGGACCAACTTGTTCTAAGCTAAGAAGAGACCATCCTCTAGCTCGGATTCATGGAGGGATTCCTTGTGTAAGGTTGGTTTACGGTTCTTCTTCTTTAGGTTTCTTGTTCTAGCCGACTTTCCCCAAGCTTTCCTTGGAGAATCACCTTTGGCCGACCTGTGGAGCTCAAGACGCCATTAAAGGCTTGAAATCTTGGAATCTTGGAGCTCTATGGATGACCTTTGAGGCGGGTATTATATCTCTAAACCTCTTGCTTTATTATGCACATCTTGTTCTTGCAAAATAGTAGATAGTTCTTCTTCCTCCCCATCTTTCCTTGCAAACTTGCAAGCAATCCGTGAAGAAACCGACCTGAACTGAGGTTGAAGATGATGGGCGTGATTTCCTAGGTAACTTCACCAAACGACCTTGGACCATTTGGTCTAAACGGTTTGCAAACCGTTTGAAATCAAACGATCTCAAGACCGTTTGATTTCATGCGATCTTGCAAGACCGTTTAGAACCAAACAGTCTCAAGACCATTTGGAAAGTTTGACCAAGGGAAGACCATTTGGAGGTCTGCTTTACACATATTGAATAATCATCTAAAAAGAATCATAATCTAGTTGCAAACCAATCACAAGTTGAAGGCACTTCAATCCTCTAAACCCTAATCGGGCTGAATTGATGATTTCAATGACCAATTTTGTTGAACTTTGGGTTGAGTGGCTCGAACGGTCTCAAGACCGTTTAGGGTTCACTCAAACGGTCTCAAGATCGTTTGGTGGTCACCCAAGACCATTTGGAGGTCTAGGGTTAAGATAATTTGATCAATTGAGGGTCCAATCACAATAGGTTGATAAGTTGATTAAAAGTGCTGATTTTAGACCTAATTAGGGTTCAACCCTTATCAAATTGACTTAGTTTTTGATGAAACTTTGGGCAAACGGTCTCAAAACCGTTTGGAGGATGTTCAAATGGTGTCAAGACCGTTTGGGCCAAGTTGGGGCCCAATTGAGTGTCAATTGATGGGTTCAACTTCAATTAAACTCACATTGATGAATGTTGATGATTGAATGACTACAAACCCTAATTGAATTGGTTTCAACCCTAATTGGCTATCAATTGAGGGTCAATTGAGTGTCCAATTGGTAAGGATAACCCTAATTAGCTCAATTGATAAGTGGTTAATAAGGATGTGGCCAATTGAGGGGTTCAACATAGGAAACCTTAATCGATTACAAGCTTTGATGCACCTTTGAGGTCCATGCGGTTTTGAGCCATTTGGACCAAACAGTCTCAAGACCGTTTGAATCCAAACGGTCTCAAGACCGTTTGGGGGCAAACGGTCTCAAGACCGTTTGGTACCAAACGGTCTCAAGGTTGCATAAATTCAAACGGTTTCAAGGTCGCATAAATTCAAACGATTTCAAAGTCAACTCTTTCAAACGGTCTCAAGACTGTTTAAGGGCAAACAGTCTTGAGTGTCATGCGGTCTTGGAGGTCAAAGTGTCCAAACGGTCTCAAGACTGTTTAAGGGCAAACGGTCTTGAGTGTCATGCGGTCTTGGAGGTCAAAGTGTCCAAACGGTTTCAAAACAGTTTGGAGGTTAAGGTGTGAAACCGTTTGGGGACTTTTAGGGCTATGATTGCTTAGTAGTTTGAAGGCCTAATTGGTTCAATGGTTGTCTAATCCAAACCCTAATGATACCTAGGGAAATTAAGGGGCTAAGTGATTAATAGATTGAACCATGTTGTGAATCAATGATGTACTTTATCAATGTACCTTGAAGGGTCCAAATAGACAACAACCCTTGATCAATCAAACCCTAATTACCTAATGGAAGTGACCAGGTTTATGTTAACTAAAATTGACTTGTCATAACCTAATCTAGAGTGATGTAATCACCATCTATTAGTAAGAGGAGAGAGAAGGTTCCATTTATGGTTGAAACTCAAGTAAAGTACATTCACTGTGTATGAATGTGCATGATTAAGGTATGATCCACCTATGTGAGATCATGGAAACCCTAATTATGATAATTGATGAATATTAACCTAATTTGAAGGCATCAAGGATGATAATTTCATTCATAGTGATGCTATGAGCTCAACTCACTATGAAGTGAATAGTAAACCCTAATTCTATGGTAGTGACATGTTAAATGAATAGTAAACCCTAATTGAGGATGATGTGATAAAATATACAATAAACCCTAATTCCATGTTATGCTCTCAAGCATGAATGTTTATAATTAAAGTATGAAGTTAGGAATTAATGTTCCTAATCATAATGAAAGGGATTGAATAACCCTAATTGATACTAATGAGGGAACCTAGCCTTAGTAAAAGCATGAAGGTACAACCCTTGACTGAAATGTTATTTCTACCTTATAAATTGCTGATTTGGAAATGAAATGTTATTAGTTTTAATTGAATTGACTATCCAGGTTCTCATAAGAGAATGATCATAACCACGTAAGGGTTATGATAGTGTATTCATTGAAAGCATGTTGTAGACTTTATGAATAGTGATATATTCTATGTTGCCTATGATTAAGTGACAACATATGAAGTTAATGGGCTGTAAGAGCCATGAGTAACATCAAGGTCATGTTGATTAGATGACTTATGATGAATTGATATCCATATGATAACTGATATGAGTTAAACTTGATACATTTAGTATTCTTCTCTTATAGCAATGTTTAATACTTAAATGATTGGAAACATGATTGATGCTAAAAGAATACTAAAATGTACCTAACTAATCAAGTATAACCATACCATGTAGAGCCCTGATCATAGATCCATCATTGTCAGTAGTTAAATGATGGTGAAACATGTTTTCCTAAGGGAACTTCTAGATCATATACTTTTGAGTATATGGGGGAATATGGACGTTAATATCCTTACGTCTTAGTGTAGGAGTTTATGTAGATGTATCATAATCTATCAACCCTTCACTATGTGTTGATGCCGGGATGATGTATTACTAATCACCCGAGGAATCTTTTATACCGTATCGATGAGAGATTAACAAGAGATCTTTCGATAGCGAAGAGAGTACAGAATGCCACTGTGACTCTAATAGTGAAGCACCAGAGTACCCTGGTGAGCTATAATAGCAGAGACACTAGATGACCTACATGTTGATCCTCACACTGACTGAGGAAGTTGAGGTCATAAGAATCCGACTCTTTTGATGACCTAGGTATGATACCAATGCGACTTACTAGTGATCGGTTGGAGTATGAGTGGTATACCTCATCTCCGCAGGGTATAATAATGTTTTTAAAACATAATCAGCCACGTAACATAACTGCTATGGTTGAACTATCAGACACAATGATTGATGTTACATTGTTTATGCTAGCATACATGTTCTTCATATTCCTTTTTGAAGTAAATGCTTAAGTAAGAGTTGCTTTACTTAGTATCAAACCTGCTGTTGGATGTTTACAATTACTTTGCCTATATTAATCTTTCTTTGTTATAATAAAGCTTCTGGCGGAGAGTTATAACTCTCACTGGGACAATTATTTAAAATTGTCTCACCCCGTAGATTTCAACTTTTTAGGTGGTCACCGAGGACGTAGGAACCAGTCTGTGGGAGAACAGTACCAGCAGCAGCAACATCAGGGGCAGCAGTGAATCTCAGGTGGAGATACTGACTGCCGAGTCCTGTAGTTAGATAGTCTTATGTCGTCTCTGTACTCTCAGGTCCTTGGAGTCAGTAGGTCTGAGATTTGGGTTTTTAATCTTGAGATTTTGTATCTGGTTGTATATAATCACTCAAGAAGTGATTTAATAGAGATGTAAACTGTTTCTCTTGTTTCTTATAAAGAAGTTTTATGATTTCAAAATCTTGTCTCAAAAAGTTTTTTTTAGTGATTTTTCGTATTCCGCTGCTAATCGAATGCTTCTGCTGAGTTTATATCGTGTTTTTGAGATCGAATCCCACACTCCTGGTCTTCACCATGGGCAACGGTCAAGACAGCTTCTAGAGAAGCTCATGTGGTCTCACCATAGACTGACTTTGCTCTCCTTCCAATAGCCAAAGAACTCCTGCCTCTAGAGTAGTCCACATAGACCTACTAGAACTCTTATCATTCTAATATAATATACATGAAGGAGTTGTCCCTCCTATTGGTCTAGTAGTCACCAACTTGCTCTCCCAAAACAATGATCCTCATGTTTCTCTCTCTTTTTCTATCCCTCCCTAGTCGAGTAGGAATTTCTTGGGCTCTCATGGTTACCACAACCAGAGAGTAGAATAATTGTCAGAGCAACTTATTCTTAATTTTCTGTGTTGTACTTTGGGAAGTCCCCGATACCTCTCTATTTATAGGAGAGGTTAGGTTCAGGATTCATAGTCTGTTTGGGATCTATGCGAGGGTGGAAGGGACCTGAAGATCTTGAATTTTCACAACTTGCAACACTCAGACCGGTCATTTGGCACCCCAAACAACCGTTTGGTGTGTAAGACTATTAGTTTTCACTACAATACCATCGTCTTGTAGTTTCCTAATCATACATGAATTTGGTAAAATATGAACACTAATTTCCTTACGTCAATAGAATTGATCAATCAAAATGATCAAACTTTCTCATGAATTTGGGAAAGTTACAAGAATCTTCCTCTAACCCAACCGAGCCGATTGGTTTACCAGGTGAACATGTCACCTTGCTCACCCGAGCCTTATTCATGTAGAACTCCATCCAATTTGGTTCCAATCAGCCTGACACTCCGAATAGGCATCTCAACACTAGAGCTGATTATTTGGAACTCCAAGCTGTCGTCCAAACTTGTGAGTCAATCGGTTGGAAATGTGGTCAACTGATTAGTTGCATGAATTTAGTACCTACACACTTGAGTAATTAAATCCAATCAGCATTCAAGATTAAAACTCCTCTTCTAGATGAATTCCTATGTGTGTGACCCTATAGGTCCCATATCATGTTGACAGTGAATGTCCATAAATAACTTATGACATCACAAGTATAGAGAGGTTCCTAGTCGTACATAAGTTCTACCCAAGTGAATGGAAAGTTGGAGAACAACTTCAACCGACAATCTTTGTAAGGTGTTGTAGTGATTGTATAATTTCATTCTCACTGATATCCAGGATGAACTCGAGGCATGGAATCATCCTCCTCTTAATGTTCAATCCATGTTCCTTGATCCAAGAGAAGACTGTCTAATATAATGAAACCTCAACATCATACATCATTTCACATGTGCATGTGTTTCTCGGTCTCACTTATCAAGTGGCCAAGATATCACACTCCAGTAGGAGGAACAAATCACATCTCTATCACTCACAGTCAGTCCCCATCTGTCAAAGCTATCCAATCATCACCCTTAGGGAAACCCGTACTTTAATATTATGTTTGATGATGTCAAAGTATACCCAATGAGATGAGATAATTGTAGTGATTCAGGTCTAAGAACTACAATCACCACCTTCAGTATGAGAGATGACTACAACCACCAATGATGAATTCCATGTGTCACTCACAAGGTGGGTCTGTCTGATACGTTGTTCCCTAACATGTATTTGTGTGCTTGGTTTGGCATGACATATCATGACTAATTAGATTCTGCCATCAACCAACTCACACTCCAGTCTTATGTGTTGTTGGTGTCTATCTACCATCCATAGTAACAACCTACTAGGGACATAATAAGAATATACATACTCTTAGCATTCCTATGATCTCATTCTCCAAGTGACGTACTTGAAGACATTCGTCATTGAGTATTGTCATTCTATAGAAATTCATATTGTTTCCTTATTATCTCATAACTAAATGACACATAATGAATTGGAACCTTGCCTTTATGATTATTATTCAATTCCTTTATGGTATATTCCATGTCAACCATCGTAATATTGGCTCTCTGGGCATACCTTACCAACAAACTCCCAGTTGCAGTTAGAAACCAAGAATCTCATTCTTAGTGATCTAAGCATGTCCACCATGTTTCTGCTACACTAGTGCTAATCCAGTGGGTTAACAACATTTTACTATTTAGTCAGTATTATTGCATGTTTATTATCTCTTCTCTATGAGATGAAATCACTGTCATATGGTATTTGATATTCCTTGCCTAACAAGTAGCTCCATTATTGTAAAACTATTGGTACTATGTCATTAATGGTTGGAACATTTTTAAGTTCATCCATATGAACTTCTAGATCCATATAATATCACTTTGTGTTCTCAAAATAGGTATAATCAGCTTTTTTTGTAGAATAGAACTAAAAGATATTAGTTTAGAATCCTTTCCACTAATAATATATTTCCTTATAATTAAACATATTTTATTACAATAACTTTTGTCATTTTGAAAGTTTGCATCAGTGTAACCCTTTACACGCAAATCTTCCTTTATTGCTATCTTTAATAATTAGTAATTTATCCTCAAGTACTTCACAAGTACTAGTGGATACCTTTAATGATATTTTAATAATTCTTATTGGAATTTAATATCATCTTGCCATGTCTAATACATACAAAGATTATATGGGACAAGTACACTTATAGCATTCATGATATATCCATTTCTATAGCCTATGGTATCCGAATCATGTTAATTCCATTCTTCACAAGAATTGGAACATGAGAGACTCATTTAGATTCTCTCTCATTGAATCCTTTCTTTGTTGACCTCTTTCAACATCTTGCTATTATATATGCTCAAACTTTCATTGTGAAACTTTCAAGAATTATCTCTATAGGTCATGATCCTTATCTAATTATATGTTTCACCGAATCCTTCATTATTGAAGGTGTTTTCATGCCAGTTCTCAATATTCACAATATTGAGACGTAATTCCTAATCATATGTGGAATATTCATATATGCTCCAACTAAATATTTTGTAATAACATATTTCATCCTTTATCTTGATTCAAGTCAAACCTTTTGACTATCTTATCAAGTCAAAGAGCCCTCCTTTGAGCTACTTATTTCGATGCCAGATTCAACTTTGTAGTTTATAGATTTTATTTTCATTCCTTGAAGTTATAAATGTTGACTTGAGAGTTCTACATTGTCCATATCTGGATAATGATTTAACCATTCCATTACTATGTATCTAATATGTTTGCTCAAGATTGATTTCAGGCTTTATGTACTTGAAAAGGACAAAATTACACAAGCCCTAGCTTGTTCAAGTTCAAGTCAAATGTGATGCAAACGTGCAATTTGGAAAATCACTCCAAACGACCTTAGATGATTTTTATAATTACTTGTATTGATGATATGACATGTAACTAAGATGAGAAAATTATTAGGGACACTTAACTCCAAGGTTTAATCACTAAAAATTCAACTTAGAAAATTTGTCACATGTTGTTCATTGGTCGAGTTTCCTATATATGATGGATTTTCTGAAGATGACCCATCGGTCGAGTTGTATGCTCACAGAACTCGACCGACTGACTCAATGAGAAAATCTAATTTTATCTAATTGGTTGAGTTTACCAGAACATACTCGACTGATAGTTTAAAAATTGGCTTTGTCTTTTAGTTGATTGGTCGAGTCGACCAAATGTAATGTATGGAAAATATAGAAAAAAGTGATTATAACCATTGGTGAGTTGTTTATGGTGAAAATAGATCTGTTGCTTTGTGCAAAATAGATATATTTCGACCCTAAGTGATCCCCAACCAAAGGGAAGACCCCCATCTATAAATAGGACCCCTTGGAGTTCATGTTATTCTAAGTCCTTACTATAGTTGAGTGTGTTGAAAATCCTTGAGCCCCTTTATCTCTCTAGTTTGCACTTCATTTCATGATTATGAGTGAGATAGACCTATTGTAAGAGAGCTACTTCTTTATGCTTGTAAAGCTCTCATCTACTCCATATTCCCTACTCCTTTCCTCAAAGAAGCAAAGGCGAAGCAAGCTACTCTGAGTGAAGGTGAAGCTATTTCTGATCTTCTTCAAGGTTGAAGAAGAGGTGATGATCTTCTCAAGGTAAAGGAGAAGGTAAAGGCTGAAGATCCAAGAAGAGTGGAAAAGTCCTTGAATGCAGAAGACTTTTGCTAGAGTGGGTAAGACCTTGGAAGAAGGCTAAAGACTCTTGCAAAGTGGGTAAGCCCTTGGTAAGGTGGAATACTGCTTGTGCTTGGATGGGTAAGTCCTTTGGTGGTCTTGTATTGTAACTCTAATTGGTGAATATATATAAAAAAGCACTTGCAAAGTCCTAGATGTTGATCTCTCAAGGTAGTGGACTGACTCTCTCCTAGTTTGGAGAGTGGAACCACTCTACATAACCTTATCAAGTGCTTGCTATCAATTCCTCTCATCCTTGCTATGGTTGTTAGTTAGGAATTCAAATTGTACTCAACCTATTTGTTTTAATTTGATATAATTTTGAAGGTCTAATATATCTTGTGAGAATTTTTGAAGCTCTATTATCCCCCTCCTCTAGATCCCTAGATCCAACAAGTGGTATCATAGTCAAGGATCTTCTCCAACAATCTCCCACGAGATAAGAAGATGGGAGGCAACCTACTTGGTTCTCTCAACCTAGAGTGAGGCTTATCCATGCATCCTCTAGTCTTTGATGACACCAACTTCATCTATTGGAAGAGGTGTGTGTAATTATACATTCAAGGCATGAACTTTGACATGTGGAAGGTGGTGGTCACATCTTACAAGGAGCCAATTCAAGTTGTTGCAACATGGAGTGAAGCTACTCTTAAAGAGGCTCAACTCAATGCCAAAGCCATAAGCATCCTCTATTCAACCCTTACCCCAACAGAGTTCAATCAGATCTCATCTTGGGACACCACCTATGAGATTGAGACAAATTGTGCATCACCTATGAAGGAACAAAGCAAGTCAAGGAGGACAAGATCTACATGTTGAACAACCTTAAAGAGAACTTCAAGATGGGTACGAAAGAAGGGATTGCAGAGATGTACTCAAGCCTCAATGTCATCATCAATGGGCTGGCAGCATTGGGGAACGCTTTGGATAGAGGTGTAATCAACTCTAAGATCTTGAGGACTCTACCAAAGAGATGGGAGTCAAAGGTATCATCCATTCAAGAAGTGAGTAGCCTTGGTGACATTCCAACCGAAGATCTCATTGGTAAACTCCAAGCCCATGAGCCAAGGCTTAACAAGCAAGAAGAAGAAGTCAAGCAAGAAGAGAAGGAAGCCAAGAAGATCAAAGATAGTGCTTTGAAAGTAGAAGTGGAGGCGATCATCCTTCAATAACAACTTGCTTGCCAAACTTCTCCTTCCTCCTCTAGTGAAGATGATGGCCCATGTGAGCATGAAGCCAACTACAACAAGGGCAAACACTTCAAGGAAAAGCAAGCATCCTCCTCTTCCACTCCTAGATGCTATAAGTGTGGTAAAAAGGGACACTATAAGATTTAATGTCCCAAGTCAAGAAAGTCACACCACAAGGGATGCTCAAAGAAGGAAGAAGAATACAAGAAGAAGAACAAGTACAAGAGGAAATACAAGAAGGAGAAGAGACACAAGAATGCATCTCATGTAGCTTGGGAGGCTTCATCTTCAATACGCTCAAGTTTTAAAGAAGATGGAGAGTGCCACCTTGCACTCATGGCCTCAACTAGTGAAAAAATTGGTGAGGAAAAATGAAGATGGATTGTTGATAGTGCAAGCATATGATAGGTGATACAAGCCATTTCAACAATTTCACTAAAAGGAAAGGAGGATGGGCCACCTTTGGAGACATCAAGAAAGGTAAATTCAAAGGTGAGGGTGATGTAGATGAATCCTTGTATATCAAGAATGTTATTTTTGTGGATGGCCTACATCACAATTTAATTAGTGTTAGTCAACTATGTGACAATGGCTACCTTGTGTTATTTACTTCCTTTGAATGCTTGATTCTAGATTCCCTCACCTACCTAGTTATATATAAGGGAACTGGAAGTGGTAATCTTTATGTTATTGTTCTTGACTCTATTAAGCCCATTGTTGATAGATGCCTAGTATTCAACTTGAATGATATTTCTCTTTGGCTCAGTCGGCTTGGTCATGTAAATATGCATCAGTTGGAGAAGTTGAGAAAAAGTACTTGGTTAAGGGACTTCCTAAATTAGATTTTTAAATGAATGAGGAATTCCAACCTTGTACCCAAGGAAAGCAAACCAAGTCCTTCGTCAAATCCAAAGGATTCTTTACTACTAAGAGAGCTCTTGAGCTTCTTCATATTGATCTATTTGGAGCAATGAGAACTCAATCTCTTCATGGTTCCAAGTATTGCCTTGTTATTGTCGATGTTTTCTCCAGATATAATTGGACCTTCTTTCTCATTTCTAAAAGTGATACACTTGATGTTTTCTCGAGCTTTTGTAAATAAGTTGAGAATGAAGCTTCTTGCCACATTGTTTTCATCCGTAGTGACCATAGGGGAGGATTTGACAATGAGCTTTTTGAACGGTTTTGTTAAGAATCTGGTTATGCACACAACTTCTCTTCACCTCAAACACCTCAACAAAATGGAGTTGTAGAGAGGAAGAATAGGTCTTCACATGAGATGTCTAGGACCATGATTCTAGAGTAGGATACTCCAAAGAAGTTTTGCGATGAAGTTGTTAGTACCTCATGTTTTTTGCAAAATCAGGTTTTTACTCATCCTTCTTTGAAGAAAACCCTCTATGAGCTATGGTGTGGTAGGAAGACTTCTATCGAGTATTTTCATATTTTCAGATGTCCTTATTTGTTTTTAATATGAAAGATTCATTTGACAAGTTTGATCTAAAATCTGATAAGGCTTTCTTTCTTGGTTATAGCACTACGAGCAAGACTCATAGAGTTTTTAATGTTGATCTTGCTAAAGTGGAAGAATCTATAAATGTAAAGTTTATTGAGACTAACCCCTCTATTTCCAAATGTATTGTTCCAAATGATGATGTTGCAGGTGAAGTAATTCATATTCTGAAAGAGCTCAACATAACCCAAAAGGGAAAAGAGGTAGCCACTAAACAAAAACAAAAAGATGATGAGAAGAAGGATCCAACCCCCCAGTTTGCAAAGAATCATCCAAAGGAGATGATTTTAGGTGATCCATTTGAAATAGTGAAGATGCAGGATGCATTCAACAAAGAACAAGCCAACAACACCTTCATCTCACAACTCGAGCCTAAGAATGTCAAGGAAGCTCTTGGGGGTGATGAGTCGATCCTAGATATGCAAGAAGAGTTGGAGCAATTGTGAAAAGAACAAAGTTTGGACCTTAGTTCTAAGACCAAGTGATAGAAAGATTATTGGCACCAAATGGGTCTACCACAATAAGCTTGATGAAAGCAGCAAAGTGGTAAGGAACAAAGCAAGGTTAGTGGGTCAAGGCTACAGTCAACAGGTAGGTATAGATTTATATGAAACATATGCCCATGTAGCGAGACTTGAGTCCATCTGTATGTTGCTTGGCTTTTCTAGTTATAAAAACTTTTTTCTGTATCAAATGGATGTTAAAAGTGCATTTTTGAATGGTACAATTGAATAGGAAGTGTATGTTGCACAACCTCCGAGCTTTGAACATGATAGTCTACCTAACCATGTTTATTTGTTGCAAAAATCTCTCTATGGACTCAAACAAGCACCTAGAGCTTGGTATGAGAAATTAAAGAACTTTTTGATAGATCATGGGTATATCATGGGTAAATTGGATTCTACCTTATTTCTAAAGAACACTTCTAACAATTTTCTTATCATACAAATATATGTTGATGATATAACTTTTGACGAAACTAACCTTGATCTTTGCAAAGAATTTAGTGATCTTATGTAGAGTGAATTTGAGATGAATATGATGAGTGAACTCATGTTCTTCCTAGACTTTCAAATGAAGAAAACAAAAGATGGGAACTTCATCAACTAAGGCAAGTACACAAGTGAACTATTCAAGTGCTTTAGGATGGAGAACACCAAGCTGATGGACACACCCATGAAAAACACTATCAAACTTGACAAAGATGAATAAGGTGAGAAGGTAGATGAGAAGCTCGATAAAGGTATGATTGGAAGTTTACTTTACTTAACCACCACCATACCTGGTATAATGTTTAGTGTTGTCTTGTGTGGTCACTTTCAATCAAATTATAAAAAATCACATCTTATATATGTTAAGAGGATTTTAAGGTACTTAGCCAAAACCCAAAATTTTGGACTATGGTATCCCAAGTCAAGGGACATTACTCTCATTGCTTATAGTGATGTTGATTATGCAGGGTGCTTGATTGATAGAAAGTGCACAAGTGGCACTTGTTTCCTCCTAGGACCACGCTTGGTGTCTTGGTTCTCCAAGAAATAGAGCACAATGGCATTATCAACCACTGAAGTTGAATACATTGTAGTCGAGATTTGTTGTGCACATGTCCTATGAATGAAGCGAATTCTCCAAGACTTTAACATTCGTTTTGATGCTTCTCATATCTATTGTGATAATACTAGTGCAATTAGCTTGTCATATAACCCTATCTTGCATAGTAGAGATAAAAATATAGAAGTTTTTCATAATTTTCTCTGTGATCACATTGGAAAGAAGGATATCTATATCACACATGTGGACACAGAAAATCAATTGGCGAACATTTTCACTAAACCTCTAGCTAGAGAGCAATTTAACTTTATTAGATCAAAATTTCTTATAATTGTTTTAAATGAGTCGTATATGCCTTATAGATAGTTGTCATCTATCCTATATGTTTTTCCTCTGTTTTGATCATCTTTGCTTGCTAATATGCTAGAAATCCAATTTTCACGTTCATTTTTCCTTTTTTTGGGTATTTTTTGCAAACACATATTTTATTGCAAATTAGTACCCAATGATTAGTGATATGTGCCTAAGTATGTTCAAAATACATAATTGACTTGCAAAATAAATTTAATTAGCACTCACATGGTTAGAAATTAAGTTTCTTATGTTTAGGTCAGGTTGACCATCGGTCGAGTTGCCAACTCGATCGATCGGAGGCAGAGAGCATTTTGAAAAAGCTTATTAGTTGAGTTTCCAAGTTCATAGAATTCAACCGATGGCCGGTCTGGTGGTATCTTAAGTTTGGTTCGGCCAAATATTCTTCTTCTTAACTAGAGAAAAGCCAGCCAATTCCACTTCCATTTGCCCTAAGCTGTCTACCCTTGCCCTAACCTTCCTCAACCTAGCTCTTATCTGACCTAGCTAGACCTCGTTTGACCATCCCCCTTACTAACCTAGGTCTGTGGACGACTTTAGGTGGTGATTTTTCAGCTTTTTCTCTCTCCTTCCTATCTTTTTCATCTCTATGGTGTCCAACAGGAGGAAGAGAGCCTCCCCAGCTAATTCTCCTTCATCTTCATCAACTCCCGCTTGATTTTTTTGATGACACCTTCTTTGTCTCAAATGAGGCTCTAAATAGGTATAAGGAGCTCCTTTCCAATAATACTTTCCATTTTCATGCCCTTTGTTAGCCTAGACCTAGAAGACAAGAGGTCATAGATCAAGTAGTGGTGTTCCTTAACATTCACCATCTCTCAGCCTTAGGTGTTGAACACAGGTGCTACAATAATTTCATCACTAGCACGAAAGAAGTTCACAAATTCTATGCTAACTTGCATTGGAATTACATCACCCTCATACCCCCACCTAATGCTCAAGTAGTCCTCACATCCATGATAGCTGGGAAGAAATTACAAGTCTCTAAGGATACCCTGAACATCTTCTTTTGAGGTACCAATGAGACTGATACCTGGCGTAAGGATTACCCCGAGTATTTTGACCTAGTTGAGCTGAGACCTTATACAATAAATATGATCTCACTTTCCCTAATATTCATAGATCCTTGAAGAAGCATCAATTTCCTTATAATAAGAAGTGCACCCTTCCCTCCTCTGCCTTGGGTTTCAAAAGATGCATCATCGCCCTAGTTGTTAACTGCAATATCCATCCCAAGAAGAATCAAACAAAGATAGAAGAAAACACTGTGGTGATCATGTATTGTATCTTAGAGAATGTCAGGGTCAAGTTGTCAAGATACATTCTCCACCATATTACCTACTTTGACTCAGGCAAGAACACCCGTGGAACCCAACCTCCCTACCTTACTCTGATTTGTGGTCTATTTCAGTTTGCCACTGGCAAATCTCTTTTCCACAATTTTCATTACAAACCTACATGGAATGGAGTTTGTATCAGTGAGACCACTCTTCGTAATATGCCTATCATATCATCCAAAACACCTGGTGCATCTACCTCTACCTCTACCTGAGTACCTCCACCTCCTCATCCTACCCGACCTGCCCATTCCTCATTCCATGTGTCAAATGAAACCCTTATGGGCTACATGATGCATCAGTAGGCATACAACCTTTAGGTTTAGGAGCACCTGCATCAGGTCCTATGTTCAATCATGTCCAACATGAACATGTCATGTGCACACCCCTACCCAGCCTAGTGGCCCTACCCTGGAGGTGATTATGCATCCTATGCATATAATCACTTTTACCCTACCCCTCCACCTACACCTTCCGTTGTTGCTACACCCTCTGTTATGGGTGGACCTACCCCTATTATGATGCCTCTACCTGCTGGCCCCTTGGCCACTATGCTTACCAGCCTTGGTAGTTCTACTCCTTCTTTCCCATAAGACAATGAGATCCATGCTCTTGGTATGTCTTAGGATCAACAAATGCTTGTCGGATGATGCAACCCTATTTTAGGGATCCATCATGTGCCATTTTGTATTTTAATCACATCTAAACATGTTAGATTACAAGTTTTTTCCCCTAATATGGTTATCATTGCAAATATTCTTATGAATGTTCTTTGTGCTATTTTCAGGTACTTGGACCATGCCTAGATGGACGAGAGAGAGAGAAGGAGTTCTAGGGTTCCCCCACTCATGTAGGTACCCAAAGGAGGCCCCAAAATCTCCCTCAACCTACCTCCAATGGCCAAGGGTTATCAACAAGCAAAGACATCTGAGAATGATGAATATTGAAGTGTAATCAAGTGATGCAAACCTCACCACGGTCGTGGCTACAATGCCACAGTCGTGCGTTTATTAGAAAAGAAGTGCCCTTTTCAATAGGGGTTTCCCATAGAGTCCCATGGTCGTGGCCACCTGTCACAACCGTGGCCATTGAAGACACCACGACTATGGCTATCAACACGGTCGTGGCCAAGAGAACTGAAGACGGCCGTGGCCACCCGCCACGGTCGTGTGTTTATTGTCCAAAATAAAAAATGACAACAGGGGATTTGCACCCAATGCCCACGGTCGTGGCCATCAAACACGGTCATGGCCAAAAGAGTTGAAGACGGCTGTGGCCACCTACCACAGTCGTGGTTTTATTGCTAAGATGAACAAGTTGTCACCCCCAAGGTTCCACGACCGTGGCCAATAGCCACGACCATGGTCGATGAAGAATGGAACACCCGTGGTGCTGCTCCATGGTCACCTCTCCCTCCTCCAAAATGGTTGTGTTACCCAACACGGTTGTGGTTCCTATCACCCACCACGACCGTGCCACTCTGCCACGGTCATGGCCACCACCATACTTTAGCTTTTCACCACTCCCTCTATACCATGATCATTTTACCACCGCACGACCGTGTCCCACTACCCTCACCACGGCCGTGGTGATCCACCAACCCTACACTACTTTTACACTGCATTTCCAAAACTACCTACACATACCCTAGTGCCTCCCCACCACCTATATATACATAGGTGGCGGCTGGGCACGAAGGTTAGACGCCCCTATAGCTGCTCCAAGCTTCCACCTTCCTTCCTTGAGCTATTTGTGCAATTCCTTTGCATTTTATCTCACCATCCACCATTTCCACCCTCATTCCACCATGGAAACCTAGTTTTCTAGGTTTTCCTCCATAATCCCCCATATCTTCATTCACCCCTACACCCTTGGAGGAGGGAGGACGTCTATAGAAGCTTTGGAGGTGAATAAGGAGGCCACTTCATCAAGCTTCGTGGAGTGTCTACCTCTTCTTCCCCTTTCTTTTGCTCTTTCTTTGACTATGTGTAGCTAAGCCCCTAGTGGTGGGTGTTTGGGGATAAAATGTGGCTTTGATACCATGTTGGGGGAAAGTTGATTGTAATGAACTTAATTCATATCTATGATGATTACCTCTTACTTCTATCTCATTTCCCATTTTATTGCATGTGGTTTGTGCTTTTTACATGAATTGCTTGCTTTGAGATGTTTGATGACACTTAGCTTCTACTAGGAATTCGAGTGTATGTGGAAATCTTAGGAATGGCTCCTAGGTCCAAATAGTAGATCCCTAGCTAGCCCCCTTTGTTCCTACATTCACATCCCTCCTCCTACAAATGAGTGTGAGATCTAAGTAGCTAGTGTAAGTGATATTGATGCAATTGCCTAGGACCTTCTAAAGGCTAGAGTGGCTAGTGGAATGAGGTCATATACCGTCATCTCTACTCCTATCTCTACCCTCAACCCTCAATTGCCCACTATCACTTACTCTAGAAACCTAAATTTGGATAATCTCATTAGAATTACACCTAACCCTAGTCTTCTACTAGTAGTGTAGGGTATATTATAATGGCATTGACCTTATTGTTTGGTTTGGTAATCTAGATATGGAATGAGAACCATGCTTGTCTAACAATCTCCCCCAACTAATATCAAAGTTACACCCCCCAAACGGCCCACCTGCCCTAATCAACTGCTTAAAACCCATCTTGCTCTGTTTGCTTCTTACTGCTAGCTTTGTTTAGTTGCTTTAGCTTAACTTAGTCAATTGCTTAGATTTGCTTTCTAGTGTTAATTTAGGTCCTTTCTCTTGTTAGGGATTAGTTTAGCTTCTTAAGTGATCCTTTCTTGTTTAGCCTAGAGTAGCTTGCTCTTGCCTCTGTTTAGCTAGTTTGTTAACCTAGTTTACTAATTTAGCTCTTCCATAACTTAGTTTCCATCTTGCATTTCATACTTGTTCAATTAGATTAATCAACAACCAAAACCTTTTAAACCCTAAAACCCTAATCTCCACAATAGGAACATAGCATACACTACCTAACTCTAGCGCCCCCTCTATCTCTGTGGTTCGACCCCTTATCTTGCCAATCGTGTATACTATGACAGTACCCCGTACGCTTACATGCGACCAGTTTTAGTCTTAGTGATCGACTCAGTTAGGGATAACATAATTTTCGAAAGCACGATCCCATCCCATGCGTTCCGACCTCGTGGAGTGCATCTCGCCACCCAAGTTGGCCAGTGTGTATGCCTCTAGAGGAATCCTCACCAAGCTTTCTGGCGCCATTGCCGGGGATAGAGGCGCTCGACCTAGTTAGATACTATAGCTTAGCCTTTCCTTTTGCCCTCACCATTGCTATTATTTATTCTTTGTTTTCCTTTTGCATCTTGGTTTTCTAACTTGGTTTCTTGTTGTTTGTTTGTGCTTTGCGCAGGTGACAGTTGTGCATGCGTAGCACACATTCTACTTCCACCGACTTGGTGATATACGACCCCGAGATTGGTAGAATGAGGCGTCAAGCTCGCCACAACCTACATCGAGAGGCTAAGATGGTCGAAAACAACCAACATGAAGATGCTCAACCACCTCCACCGCCACATCGCCCGCTCCACGAGTACTTCATGTCAGGGAACTACAACTCCCCCATCGCCACCTTGGTTGACCAGATGCCCGGTCAACAATTCTCCATTCCGCCTGCACTTCTGGGACTCCTCCCTACCTACTTTGGGATGGAGAATGAAAACCCCTACCACCACATTGATGCATTCCTTGAGACATTTTCAACCTTCTGCACTCCCGCAGCCACTGACGATTCCATAAGAATGACCCTCTTTCCTTTCTCCCACAAAGAGAAAGCCAAAGAGTGGTATGTGTCCAAGCCGGAGTTGGTCTCGTGGAATGATGTCAAAAATGAGTTCCTCAAGAAGTTCTTCCCCATTGCCAAGCTGTCTTACACGAGGAGGTGCATCACGTCGTTTGCTCAGAAGGAAAACGAGCCCTTCCACGAGGCGTGGGAGAGGTTCCAGAAGTTGTTGCTCCGTGACTACCCTCACCATGAGGTACCTTTCTGGCAGCTCGTTCAAGCGTTCTACATCAGGCTTGAAGAGCAATGCTAGAACGACGTGGACTTTTCATGCGGGGGCACTTTCATGGCAAAGCCGCCCGAAGAATCATGGCCATTATTTTAACACCTTGCGGAAAATTCTCACCACCACGCTTCTACTAAAGGGGGGGCATGTCGGCCGGAGCTACACTCCTCCATCTTCTTTTACAGCTCCGACTCGCAATGCTACTGATCCGAACATGATGAAGATGATGGCCGAAATGATGAAGATGATGCAAAATCAAGCTGGTGGCTCTTCTAGCCAACCCACAATGGCAGTTGACACTGTAGATGAGGAAGTAAATGCTCTACGCTCTTTTGGTGTCCGCAACAACCAAGGCCTTATGTCCAACTCCTACACTCCCGAGTGGAGAAACCATCCGAACTTCTCTTGGAAACAACATAGTAAGGATGGACCCATACAAGGGCAATCAAAGCCACGTTACAGTTCAAAGTTTGAAGATGGAGTGCTGGGAAGGCTAAGAAGCCTAGATGAAGTGAAAAAGGATGTGAACTCGCAGGGGCAATCCATTCACTGCCTTGAGCAAAGGTTGGATCAGATTTTCCTCTCCCTTGCAAGGAGGGAGGAAGGAAGACTACCTTCTCAACCGATGCCCAATCCGAACAATGACGGTGCCTTCCAAGGGAGCACTTCAAGTACATATGCTACGCCACAATACCAAGCACCACTGAACCCTTATGCACTACCACATCTTCAAGCACCTCTCAACTATCATTATGATCCTCCTCCACCTCATACATATCAACAACCACCTCCGCAATATCACCCCCATCCATAACAACAACAACCACCACCACAACCACAACCCCAATTCATTCTCCAAAATCCCAATTCACCTCATCAAAGGCCTCCACCACCTCAACGACCATAACCACCTTCACAAGCCTCTTCTTCTACTACCCATGAGCATGTGAAGGTGGTGACTACGTTGAGGAGTGGCTGGACTTTGGAACACCCCTATGATATAGTTGTTGTTGATAGAGGTGACACTGAGGCTGAACAGGTTGATACTAAGATACATGTTGAGGATACTGTGATAAGAGGCAGTGTTAATACCGTGACACGATGCAGTGTTGATACCGTGATGAGAGGCAGTGTTGATACCGTAATACCGAGAGTTGATACTGTGATACCCATGATTCCAGTTGATGATACTGCTGATATGGACCGTACAAGGTCCCAACTCACTCAGTTTCCTGAGGCTCTTAAGGAGCCTTCTATTGAGAAAAGAAGAAAGAAGCACACTGAGGACATTCTTGAAACCTTTAAGAAAGTGAAAATTAACATCCCATTGCTTGATGCAGTCAAGAAAATACCCTCATATGCTAAGTTCTTAAAGGATCTTTGTACATTTAAGAGAAGAACTACGGGAAAAACCCCGAAGAAAGTGAAACTTACCGAGCAAGTGAGCTCGATTCTGCAGCACACCATTCCAAGAAAGAGGAAGGACCCCAGTGCTCCTATCATATCATGCTACATTGGGGTGCACCGCATAGGCCAAGCCCTCCTAGACTTGGGTTCTAGCGTGAACCTCATGCCATATGACATTTTTGTAGAATTACAGATGGGACAGTTGGGTCCGGCCCATTGCACTTTGCAGTTAGCTGATAGGTCAGTAAAGAAACCTAGAGGATGTGTTGATGACATGCTCATGAGACTAGATGATGAGACATCTGCTTTCTTTCTTGCTGATTTCATTGTTTTGGATATGGAGGAAGACACAAGGAAGGTTCCTATCATCTTAGGGAGACCCTCCCTAGCCACAACTGATGTAGTTATCCATGTTAGAACCGGTATAATGTATGAGACGTTCATGCACATGAAGATCCAGTTAAACATCTTCAAATCGTCATCCACAACCGAAGTGATAGGGGTGACAGAAGAAGATTGCTATCTCGTCGAGTGTCTAGATGAGATTGTGGAGGAATGCCTACCTTCGTGGATCCAAACTGCCACTCAAGGTAGAGGACTGGAACCGATAGTTGAGTTTCCTGATGATGATGAGGAAGATGATGAAGAGAATGAGCTAGACTTAACGGCTGCAAGCGAGGATCTCCCTTCCATCTCTGAGCCATTGAAGAACTCTCTTGTAGAACGCCCAACTCTTGAGCTGAAATCACTTCCTAAAGGTTTGAAATATGCTTTTCTAGGGGCGAATGACACCCTCCCGGTGATCATTTCATCCATAATCTCGCCCGAACAAGAGGAGGCTTTAATGAAGGTTCTGAAGAAGAACATCCAAGCCATTGGATGATCTATAGCTGATTTGAGTGGTATCGATCCCTCCATCTGTGTGCACTGAATCTATCTTGAGGAAGATGCAAGACTCACCCGCCAAATGCAAAGGCGGTTGAACCCAAAGTTGAAAGAGGCGGTGACTCAAGAGTTAGTAAAATTTCTTGATGCTGTAATCATCTATCCTATTTCTGACAGCACATGGGTGAGCCCCATACAAGTTGTGCCCAAGAAGGGTGGGATCACCATTGTTGAGAATGCAAATGGGGAACTAATGTCAGTTAGAGAGAAATCCAAGTGGAGGATGTGTGTGGATTATCAAAAACTCAATGAGAAGACAAAGAAGGATCACTACCCCTCCCATTTCTTGATCAAATTCTAGAGAGACTAGACGGACAAAGCTTCTATTGTTACCTTGATGGATACTCTGGGTATTTCCAAATTGTTGTGCATCTTGTGGATCAAGAGAAGATGACATTCACTTGCCCGAGTGGCACCTTTTCTTACCAAAGAATGTCGTTTGGGTTATGAAATGCTCCGTCTACTTTTCAGAGGTGTGTGACCTCGATCTTCACAAACATGCTTGATTCGTCCTTGGAAGTATTTATGGCTGACTTCTCACTTTTTGGAAAGACATTTGATGAGTGCCTGTTACATTTAGTTGCTGTCCTCGAACGATGTGTGAAAGCCCGACTAGTTTATCTTGGGAGAAAAGCCACTTCATGGTGCTCGAAGGCATTGTTCTAGGCCACCAGGTTTCTAAAGACGGAATTGAAGTTGATAAGGCCAAAGTGGTCCTCATTTCTACCCTCACCATTCCTTCCACCATAAGACATGTCCAGTCGTTCTTGGGACATGTTGGTTTCTATCGCCGCTTCATAAAAGATTTTAGCAAGATCTCAAGACCTTTGTGCCACATACTCGAAAAGGATGTTGAGTTTGTTTTGATGACAAGTGCATTGAAGCCTTCAATCATTTGAAAGAAAGACTCATTTCTGCTCAGATCATGCAGGCCCCCGACTTCTCTTTGCCATTTGAGATCATGAATGATGCATCTGATATGGCAGTGGGGGATATGCTGGGCCAAAGGATTGGCCGAGTTCCTCATGCCATCTACTACACGAGCAAGACTCTTGACGGAGCACAAAGAAATTACACAACTACCGAAAAAGAATTGCTCGCTGTCATCTTTGCTCTGGACAAATTCCGCTTCTATCTTCTGCAAAACAAAGTTTTGATTTATACAGATCATGTCATGCTCAAATATCTCATGTCTAAGAAGGATTCAAAGCCGAGGTTGATAACATGGATTCTATTGCTACAAGTGTTTGACATCGAGATAGTGGACAAGAAGGGAGTGGAAAATGGCGCAGTCGATCATCTCTCCTGGATTGATCACCTCTTTGATGAGACAAGGCTAATCAAGGAAACCATGCCACATGAACAACTCTTCCTCCTTTCATCTTCTCAAGGGCCATGGTACCAACACATAGCCAATTTCTTGGCTAGTAGGAGGATACCTAGCACGTGGATAAGGGAGGAGAGAAAAAGACTATTTTCTATGGTGAAGAATTTAGCATGGGATGACCCTCACCTTTTCAAGTATTGCCCCAATCAGCTTGTAAGAAGATGCATGCCGAAAGTGGAACAACAAGACATCCTCTCAATGTGCCATTCCAGGATATGTGGAGGACACTTTGGAGGAAAGCGCACATATGTCAAGGTACTTCAGTGTGGTTTTTATTGGCCCTTGTTGTTTAAGGATTCACACAAATTCTGCAAGAGTTGCTTGAAATGCCAAAAGGTGGGAAATATCTCCAAAAGATACATGATGCCTCTATCACCCATTCTTGTGGTGGAGGTATTTGATGTATGGGGAAGTGATTTCATGGGTCCTTTCCCTCCTTCATTTGGGTATATCTACATCTTAGTTGTCATTGACTATGTGTCAAAATGAATAGAAGCTATTCCGACACAAATGAATGACCACAAGGTGGTTTGTGATTTTGTGAAATCAAACATTTTTAGCCATTTCGGACTTCCAAGAGTCATGATAAGTGACAGGGGAAATCACTTCATCCACCGCACCTTTGAGGTATTGCTCAAGAAACATGGAGTGAACCATAGAGTAGCCACTTCGTATCATCCTCAAACAAGTGGCCAGGTTGAGTTGGCCAATTAGGAAATAAAGCTCATTTTAGAGAAAATAGTAAGACCAGACCGCAAGGATTGGTGTGGCAACACATCCCATTATCACACAGATAACGAGGTGTTACGCGAAAACGTGCGAAAAATCACCATAACCACATATTATCGAAAACACTGGTTAATTAAAACCGTTTGCGGAAAACTGATAAACTGAGAAACTTATTACATTCCAGTCCACATCCTACAAGAAAACATGTTATATATATATATATATATATATATATATATATATATATCCATTCAAGCCTGGGTACATATCCACAACTTAGAACAACAGTTGTCTTGCCATCACATGAGTTCATCACCTGTTATACATACATTAGGCCCACATATGACTAGCAACAGGATATACAAACATCATCAATCGTTCCTCGTAAAACAACGTCAAAACACCGCCAAGGACCTGAGAGTACAGGGATGACTCTAGACTCTATCACAAAAACATCCAAAATAGCAGCACATCCGACGCTTGCCTTCTACTGATCCTCTTGCTGCTCGGCCGCAACTCCACGACCACCACCACGTCTAGCTCGGCTACCTAAAAAGGGTGTAAAACTGGAGGAGTGAGACAACTGAACATTGTCCCAACGGGAGGCATAACTCCTCGCCAAAACTACATAACCTCATAAGATCATATACATCAAGCAACTATCTGATAAAAGATATATCAAGAACAGACTATGAAATAAAGCTATCTATGCTTACCAGATGAATGCAAGTATTACATGTGAAACATAATTAACAAGACAAGATATCCAAATCCTACTGCCATTGAAAGACATATGAATAACTACAATACATAAAGAGAGTAAGTACACAAATAAGGCCTCAACCAATGTTTCGTATTTGTCTTAAGCAGTAAATACTAAACGGCTGGATTACGTTTTATCATTATGCCCTGAGGAAGTGAAATGTATCGTTCAAATCCAACCTTAAGCTGTGAAGCCGATAACTAGTGCCGTACAAGGTCAATGGAAGAGCCAGACTCCACGACCTCACCCCTCATGGTCAGTACATGAGAAACACATCAGGACTGTAGTCTCATCCTCAAGTGGTCTTAGGCCACAGGGTCAGCTCCTCAGGCTACCCTTCCTCTAGCCCGCCTTGGTATAGGTCACGGTGCTAGTAAAACCGAGCCACGGGTCTCAACACTGTGCTTTGAGCCATGAACGCATTCATGCTCATCAAACCACATATCTAGAGCCATGGGCCACGTTCACCATGCTCATCACATATCCGAGTCTGCAACCATAGGTGCACTCGTTTCACCTCTCTATTTGAGGCTAGGAGTAACCTCGCATATTCAAAAATATGCGCTCTGGGTTAACCCGCAAGAGAACCCGTTTCACCATCACCCTATCCTGACTGATGATGGATCTATGGCCAGGGAAAACTACATGATAGATTTCACTATGATTAATTAGTATCTTTTAGATGGATTGCAAGGATTCAACCAAGTTGTATAACATGCAAATCATAGAAGGAAACAAACAACATAAACTCAACATTATGTTATTATTTCAATTACAGCAACCTGATCCATCTCAAGGATCCAACATTACATGTTATCACTTGGTCTCTTGCCAACCATCTAGATCCACCTCAAGGATCATCGCATAACATGGGATCTCAATCCCTTATCACATAGTGCCACAACCTCTCAAGGCTTTCATCATCATTATGGAACATCATTCATAATACCCTTGTCATCATAGTATTCACATATAACCATCCCTCATAGCCTTTCATTTGACTATTCAATACCTACATGGTTAGCACCATTCAATAACTACAAGTTCAACATAAGGACTATGCTCACTACCATGAGCTGTCATTTATGATGTTATAATTATCAATTATGCATTCACGGATGATCATATGCACAAGACATATTATTAAGCAACTATTTAGGTACTTCATCTTGCTTTAAAACCATGCTAAATATACAGAACAAATGTTATGATTACTATTACCATTGTCACTATCATTATCATTAAGTGAGCAAGGAATCACCAAAGTTATCAAGGACATATGTAATTCAAGTTGTTTCCATGATGTAAGGATCCCTAAAAAAAGTATCAAAACCCTCACCAAAAGAAGTGTGTCGGGCAAGGCTTACTAACACAGTATCGGGCAATTCTGCCCTCACCCAAAGCTCATCAACTAAGGGCCAACACACGAGCCATCTCACGACTAAAGCAACCCATGTGCAGTAGTGCAACGTGCACCTAGGCGTGCAAGCTATCAGGCGTACAAGGTGTAACGGGCGTGCAGGGTTCATCGGGCGAGTAGGGTGAAGCTGAGCGAGCAGGGTATGTATCGGGCGAGCAGAGGGATGTCGGGCGAGCAGGGTGTGTCGAGCGACACTGGCTGATGCCGGGTGAGCAGCATGGTATCAGGCGAGCACTTGATACAGGGTGAGCAAGGTGCGTCGGGTGAGCAAAGTGTCAAGCGACCAGGATGGTGTGTCGCTAGCACGTCAAAGGCTATTCGTGCATCATTGTCGGGCGAGCAGAGCCTACCGGGCGAGCAGCTCCAAGCGGGAAGCCTTCCGTGCAGCTAAGGTCTGGCTCGCGTGCCCCACACAAAGCAGAGTTCTCAACTGATAAAGAGCAGGCCATGCAAGGGGAAAGCTAGAGTAAGGGACTGTCAGTCAGCACCTCCTCAAGAACCGAGCCCCCAAGATACATCACAACAAGGTCATCTAAACCAGCTCACCTTCTTGTCCATGGTGAGAAGAGAGTATTTCTCAAGCCACTAAGTCTTAAGCTCACCTCAATCGACTAGAAAAGAGGGGTATTGCTCATGGCATTAGGACCCAACTCACTCTTCTAGACCAAGGGGAGAAAGGAGTGTTGCTCCTTAAACCCTAACTTACATGGATCGGCCAACTTGGCTACTAGGCAAGAACTAAGCTACTCACATGCATATAAGCAAGATTATGAAATCAACATATATGAAAAGAGAGTAGAGTATCTAGGGTTAGAGTTATGCAACCCGCCTTAAGCTCCAAGCTCCAAGGAAGAAGAAGAGTGTTGGTATGTATGCCCTCAGAGCCAATCATGGGATGATTGGTGGGATACATTAAGATTGATTTGATAAACATCAAAGGCAAGCTTCCAATTCTTTCTGGTTCAGTCATATGAGATAGTGATAGAACAGATTGAATGTCTAGAGAATGATAGTACTCAATGACGTATGCTTTCAGGTTAAGGACCTGAACGATGAGATCATACGGATGCTAAGAGTTTGTACATTCTTGTTATGTCCCTAGTCGGATGTCATTGTGGAAGGTAGATAGACAACAATGACACACAAGACTAGATTGTGGTGTTGGTTGATGACAGAATCTCATTAGTCATGATATAGAGATATCAAACCTAACACATAGGTACTTGTTAGAGAACAAGGTACCAGACAGACCCACTGTGAGTTTGACACATGGAACCATGAGATGGTAGTCACAGTCAGTACTCACAGTGATGGTGGTGAGTGTGATTCTTAGACCTAAAATCACTGCACTCAACACATGTCATTGGGCACACTTTAACATCATCAAACGCAGTCCTGAAACATGGGTTGTTATAAAGGTGATGATTGGGTGGCTTTGACACATGGGGCTTTTGAGGGGTTAGTGATAGATATGGGATTTGTCCCTCCTGAGGGATTATGATATCCAAGGCCACTTGATGAGTAGGATTGAGATAGGCGTGCGCACGTATGTGTGAATCAGTATGTGATATTGATGTCATACATATCTCCTTCAATCTGCTCTGAGATCAAGAAAGTGAATGAACGTTGACAGGATGATTGTTCCATGCCTTGAGTTCATTCGGGATATCAGTGACAAAGGAATTATACATTCACTGTAACACCATTCACGGATTGTAGGATGAAAGTTGTTCTCCAACTTTCTACTTTCACTTGGGTAGCACTGATGTGTGACTAGGCACCGCTCTTTGCTTGTGAAGTCATAAGTGTTATGGACTTTCACTGCCAACGTGAAATGGACCTGCAGGGTCACACACATAGGATTTATCCTGGAAGAGGAGTTTTTGTCCACAAGCAACGTTTAGATTGATTACTAAAGGAGTTTAGTAGTTCAATTAAACACTCAATCAGTCGATGGCTCAATATCGTATGGTTCAAGGTGTTGGACGCATTGATTGGAGTATCAGATTGATTGAATTCGCATTTGACTGATTCTGCACAACCTGTACTCCCAACCGATCGGTTCAAGAGTTGAACCGGTCGGCTGAGGTTGTTGAACCGGTCGGCTCAAGTGTTGAGCCGATCGGCTCAAGCCCAGGGTGAAACGAGCGGTTCAAGTGTTGAACCGATCGGTTCAACTGGTGCAACCAAGCAAGTTGGGAAAGTCAGGTCGGTGAGAATTTTCCTTGCGTTTCACTTGCCCAATTTGATTGGGAATAGAATTGGTATTCGATACCAATTAGAAACGAAAGTTGGAAAGTCAATCGGGAACCGACCAGGACCACGAACCGACCGGTTTAAAAGTGAACCGATCGGCTCATGGGTCCCAACCGATCGGTTGGTGCTCCAACCGACCGGTTCAGGTCCCCAACCGACCGGTTCACTTGTGAACCGATCGGTTCAGGTTGCGAAGTGGTTGCTTTTTGTGGAAAATCTCGAACCCTTCTACTCCTGCTTTAGTCCCATATTGCCGGGCACAGAGAACCCTGTCCCATGACCTGCCTATATATATAGGGGTATTGGGGGTTTCTCAGAGTACAACTCAATGCAAGCCGGTTGCTTTGCGAAGTTGTCGTTCTCTCTGGTTTTGGTAACCGTGAGAGAGCCCGAGCAAGTGCTTCCCGCCAAAGGGAGGTGCAGCAAGGGAAGGACAACTGCAGTTGCAACTGGCAGCATGAGAGTGTGTTGGCGACTAGTACGTCAACAGGAGGGTGCGACTCCTTCCACTTCCTTGTGGGACAAGGAGAGTGGAGTTCCAGGTGGTCCGTGTGGACTACTACAGAGGCGGGAGGACACTTCCGCTCAGGAGGACAACTGTCATCCGACAGTCCGGTAGGAGGAGGAGGAGTCAGTCCCGGTGTGACCAGGAGCTGCACAGACACCGTCCAAGACCGGAGTTGAAGACCGCGCATTGCGCGAGGTATTGTCGCCGAGCAAGCCTCGGGACAAGGTATGATTCCACAAACCATCCTTTCCTATTATATAGACGTTGACGCGTTTCCTCGGTATGGGTTGGAGGAGAAATTTTTTTTGTTTCCACTGCCTTCTCTGTCTCCCCTAAAACCCAACAGTGGTACCAGAGCCACGTCAACTGCTCTATATTTTAGGAATATCGATATGATCGATTTTGGTTTGTCGCCTTTAATTATTGCATGCGATGCGAATAATATCAGCTTTATGCATGTCCAATCTTGAATCCACAAATCCCTAATTACATATATGATATGTATTATTAATGCACTCGATACGCGTCGCCCTTAAACGAGTTTTGTCGTGGATGTGTGTAGCGTGATTATGACCTATAAACCCCTATCTGTGTGTGGTTGTTTGTGGTTTCTTGCATCTCGGTCTGTGCACCGATCTTCCCTCTCTTATTCTCGATGTAACTCGAAATAATTCGAGATTCTTTCCTACCTTTGCTCCCCCCGAATGTAACTCGGGGTTTCTCCTTTTAAAGCAATGTAAATAGAATAAGTTTTATTTCATGTTATGTCGAAGACCGGCGGACATCAAGACGACAGCTGAAACGATCGGTTCAAGGCGTGAACCGATCGGTTGACGTACCAGACGGTCGGTTCAAGGAGTGAACCGATCGGTTGATGACTGGTTCGAGGAGCGAGACGAGTGGGTGGCGGACATGACGAGATGCACGACGACCAGGCGAACCGATCGGTTGGAGGAGCCAACCGATAGGATGGTGGCACCCAGACGACCGGTTGGAGAGTACAGATCATTCATGTGATGAGTTGATCAACTCAGATAGCAAGGCACAGAGTTCATCTTGTACAGGTTGCATATGATGTAGACCTAGATGACCGTGATTCCTCTTGGCTCGAGGAATCACATTAGGATGGCCATAATCATCACTTTTTATCGTTTGTGCATGTTTTCTGTGGGATATAGCATCTATATGATACGTACTATGTATTGTGGTGATTGGATATGTATATGTATATAAAACCAAATCCCCCATTAAAATATTAAGTCTTACATGCCTTCCATTAGCGGCACACATGAAAAGCTCGATCGACCAAGCGTAGGTTACGCCAAAGCGTGGTGCGCCGTCTATCTTGTGGAAGTGTGAAGGGTAGACATGTAGGTTCTGCCAAAGCAGGGTGCATGTTTACCGTGTCGGCTTTTGGGTTAGACTTAACTGGTGATTCTTAGAGCGTCTAAGCCCAGAGGCAAGGAATGTTCATGGCAAGGAGTTGTGCATGTTCATTCAACAAGAGTTGCATATGATGCAATTGGCAAGAGTTGCCTACCTGAGAGATCTAAGTTGTGGGCGATCAGCCAAAGTTGACTCATGACTTTGAGGATTTCAGGATCTTGCCCACTAGAAGGTTGTACGCTGCAATCTTCCGAATTGATGGTGAGGGCTATCAATTTGAACTAAAATAGTGGGAGCGATAATTAATTAAAGGCCTAATTTAATCGTCAACTTTTCAAATCAATCAAACAAGTCAAAAGAGTTTTGGACTAAAATTGCATATATTTCCTTTTTGTTAATATAAATGGTTAATCAACAAATCACTTTATTTGCGATCGGTCTTTGAGACCAACAAATTAAATGGGAATAATTCCACGATTGGTTAGGATGATGATGAGAAGTGTTCTCAATCAGAGAGCGAAAGCTCTAAGTCCTAGTTATACCAGAACCAGATGAACTCGATCCCACCACATCAATGGCTGTAAGTATGCTTATGGAAGCATACTGAGGATGACATTGATGAGGAGTGCTTGATGTTGTGTTCTCTGAACTATGAGTTGCAGAGACAACATGAGACATATGATGTCTCCAAGACACTGTCCTAGTATGTCATGACAGAAGGAGATCCAGTAAGGTATTCACACACTCAATGTGATTGGGTATGTGGAAAAACCTGACTAAGAAGGATTCCCTCTGAGCCAAGAGTTGGCTATTGGTATGATACTGCAAGTGTTGCAAAATCATACAATTCATGATAAGCTACAACATGAACAACTTTGACAAGCGTTGATAGAGTTGTTGGACATGTTGAGGACAGTAGAGGCAAGGATGAAGAAAGACTAATCCAAATCTTTGATATGATCAAAGAAAATGTAATCTTAAGGGCAAGGACAAGGGCAAAGCTAAGAAGTGTTCTGATGCTAGCCAGAAATCCAAGCCGTCTTCAGCCTCAAGGCTCATGGGGAAAGGGTGTATGAGGGAATTGCCCTCTATATCTGGAAGAACAAAAGAAGATGAAGGAGGGGATGGAGATCTCCACATAAGGTATCATGAAATGAACTGCTTCTTTATTTGAGGTATATGATACCAAGATATGGATATGTCATATATGATATGCAATATCCACAAAGAAGTGATGGCCTTTGTGAAAGGACCAAGAAAGAAGTACCCATCATCGGAGCAAGTGTTGCTGCCATAGATAGGAGTATCTTTCAGTTTATTTCAGCCTAAAGGGCACGAAATAGAGTTGAGAACTGCTATTTCATATATTGCCAATAGATAGAAACATTTTATTTTTGCATATTGTATGACAATGATGGCAATTAATAAAGTTGATGTTTCAATCTTAAAGATATGATCTTTGTGGCAATGCCTTGTTTATCTTGTAATACATGGTATGTATAAGATAAAATGATACCTAAAGTTATTGATAACTCAAACAATTAAATTAGCATATATCATAAGAAATTCATTTCTAGTTTCCATATGATGGATGAATCTAGACTCTTTTGGTTAGAGAACCAGTAAGAGACATGAATATCTTGGACATGACTAATCAATCTTCACTAATGTAGTGGGATAATGATTATCCTATTAGGTATAATACATGTGATGTATTTACATACCTATTGGAACAAATGCTAATACTTCAAATGGTGTTTAAAGAAATACCAATATGAATATCTTGAAGTGTTCAAGATTATCATAGATGAAGTACAAATTTGGTAAAGTATTAATTCTTGATGAGATCAATGAATGAAATACTTGGACCAAATGTTTGAGATCCTTATGAGTGATTATGATAGTGTATCATAGTGAACTCATGATTAAGGCATGGTGATGTCTGAATCAAGAAGGAATCATACTCTGAGGAGTTAGAGAATGATTATCAGATAACTGAATTCTTCTTAATAAAAGAATACCCCACACTAATAAAGGACATTAAGAATCACAAGGGTTGTGAGTTCTTATATCCTTAACAGATACACCTCAATTATCTATGTGATGAGTTGTTCATGTGATGAGTCAACTATCTAGATGAATATGAGGAACCGAATTTTGAGTTATGATTTATGATCATTACATCCTAAATGATTTCCATGTAAACCATAAGGTATGACCTTGATGGTAGCACTCATTGGATGAAATCCATAAGTGCAAATGAGTCTTAAGTGTTAAGACACATGGATAACATTTTGATAAGGATGATGCTTGTTGATTGCAACTTAATGACTGAGACATTTGGCATATGGATACTAAAACCGCATTCCTATGAGGAATAAAACAAGGATGTGTACGTGACACAACCTATAAGGTTTATGAATCCACTAATGCAAATGAAGTCTATAAGTTACAATGGACTAATCAATGTGATTGATTGAGTATAAGCAACTCAAAATTGGATCTTTACTTTGATGATATAGTCAAAGGGTTTGACTGATATGTCAAAGATAAAGAAGGGATCTGTGATTTAGTGGGAGCATGTTCACATTCCACATATTGATGTGAAATGGAAATGTTCTAGAATGGAAATCCAAAAGTGGAAGTTATCTTTAAGGAAGATAGAGATGTTTCCTATATGATAGGAATAGAGATCGATAGAGATAGTTCTCGACAAATCTCTTGACCTGGAAAGAGAGAGCATACATTGGCAATCTGTACTGAAGGGTTCAGTATGCACAGATTCAGTGGGAGAAAACTTGTCCATGTTACATGGAGTTAGTATCCCAAGGCCAAGTGTCCAATTCTTATGAAGAATATGAACACTAAGAATAGATCTGGATCTATCATGTATGTAATCATCCCATTGTCTTGCATGTATGCCATGGCAAGAATAAAACGCATTCATCATTTTGTATGTATGACATGACAATATGATGTGCTCATCCTGATAACTCGTATGTGGGACATGACGAGTGGATGTCTGTCTACTTCCAGTAAGGGTTACTGGAAAACCATGAGAACTTGATAAGTACTTGTGAAGTACTAGTTCTATGGAGATAAGGAAGAGTTCGATGTAAAGAGTTACATTGATGCGAACTTCCGAAAGAACAGAAAATTAATCGCAAAATATACATAGGACGTATAAAAGTGAAAGTTTGTTGATAATTGGAAGTGTTCCAATAAAACCATTTAAAAGGGAAATGCCGAGTATCTGTGTGTTAGAGAACATCAGTGGATACTATATGGATCTAGAAGTTCATGAGATGAACTTATAGATATTCCGGTCATTGATGACAAGTCTGGAATCCTTGATCATGCAATGTGGCTAAAGGTTAGCAATGGAATACTAGATCGCATATTACGGCAACTCCATCTCATACGTGTGACGTACAACGAAGAGATGAGAGACATGCAATTTATACTGACTTTGGCAAGGTGTTGCCATTACTCACTATGTTGGCACTAGAGC
The DNA here is from genome assembly GCA_963693085.1 of Alisma plantago-aquatica. Lineage (NCBI taxonomy): Eukaryota > Viridiplantae > Streptophyta > Magnoliopsida > Alismatales > Alismataceae > Alisma > Alisma plantago-aquatica. The sequence goes on along the minus strand of OY856412.1, from coordinate 1,065,050,077 downwards.
ACAGTAACATGTGGGACATGTTTGAAGATCACTATGAATATGATTCAAGGGTGATTGGCTCGCAGTGCAAGTGGGAGTCTGTTGGTATGTATGCCTTGAGAGCCAATCATGGGATGATTGGTGGGATACATTAAGATTGATTTGATAAACATCAAAGGCAAGCTTCCAATTCTTTCTGGTTCAGTCATATGAGATAGTGATAGAACAGATTGAATGTCTAGAGAATGACAGTACTCAATGACGTATGCTTTCAGGTTAAGGACCTGAACGATGAGATCATACGGATGCTAAGAGTTTGTACATTCTTGTTATGTCCCTAGTCGGATGTCATTGTGGAAGGTAGATAGACAACAATGACACACAAGACTAGATTGTGGTGTTGGTTGATGACAGAATCTCAATAGTCATGATACAGAGATATCAAACCAAACACATAGGTACTTGTTAGAGAACAAGGTACCGGACAGACCCACCGTGAGTTTGACACATGGAACCATGAGATGGTAGTCACAGTCAGTACTCACAGTGATGGTTGTGAGTGTGATTCTTAGACCTGAAATCACTACACTCAACACATGTCATTGGGCACACTTTGACATCATCAAACGCAGTCCTGAAACATGGGTTGTTATAAAGGTGATGATTGGGTGGCTTTGACACATGGGGCTTTTGAGGGGTGAGTGATAGATATGGGATTTGTCCTTCCTGAGGGAGTATGATATCCAAGGCCACTTGATGAGTAGGATTGAGATAGGCGTGCGCATGCATGTGTGAATCAGTATGTGATATTGATGTCATACATATCTCCTTCAATCTGCTCTGAGATCAAGAAAGTGAATGAACGTTGACAGGATGACTGTTCCATGCCTTGAGTTCATTCGGGATATCAGTGACAAAGGAATTATACATTCACTATAACACCATTCACGGATTGTAGGATGAAAGTTGTTTTCCAACTTTCTACTTTCACTTGGGTAGCACTGATGTGTGACTAGGCACCGCTCTTTTCTTGTGAAGTCATAAGTGTTATGGACTTTCACTACCAACGTGAAATGGACCTGCAGGGTCACACACATAGGATTTAACCTGGAAGAGGAGTTTTTGTCCACAAGCAACGTTTAGATTGATTACTAAAGGAGTTTAGTAGTTCAATTAAACACTCAATCAGTCGATGGCTCAATATCGTATGGTTCAAGGTGTTGGACGCATTGATTGGAGTATCAGATTGATTGAATTTGCATTTGACTGATTCTGCACAACCTGTACTCCCAACCGATCGGTTCAAGAGTTGAACCGGTCGGCTGAGGTTGCTGAACCGGTCGGCTCAAGTGTTGAGCCGATCGGCTCAAGACCAGGGTGAAACGAGCGGTTCAAGTGTTGAACCGATCGGTGCAACTGGTGCAACCGAGGAAGTTGGGAAAGTCAGGTCGGTGAGAATTTTCCTTGCATTTCACTTGCCCAATTTGATTGGGAATAGAATTGGTATTCGATACAAATTAGAAACGAAAGTTGGAAAGTCAATCGGGAACCGACCAGGACCACGAACCGACCGGTTCAGAAGTGAACCGATCGGTTCATGGGTCCCAACCGATCGGTTGGTGCTCCAACCGACCGGTTCAGGTCCCCAACTGACCGGTTCACTTGTGAACCGATCGGTTCAGGTTGTGAAGTGGTTGCTTTTTGTGGAAAATATCGAACCCTTCTACTCCTTCTTTAGTCCCATATTGCCGGGCACAGAGAACCCTGTCCCATGACCCGCCTATATATATAGGGGTATTGGGGGCTTCTCAGAGTACAACTCAATGCAAGCTGGTTGCTTTGCGAAGTTGTCGTTCTCTCTGGTTTTCGTAACCGTGAGAGAGCCCGAGCAAGTGCTTCCCGCAAAAGGGAGGTGCAACAAGGGAAGGACAACTGCAGTTGCAACTGGCAGCAGGAGAGTGTGTTGGCGACAAGTACGTCAATAGGAGGGTGCGACTCCTTCCACTTCCTTGTGGGACAAGGAGAGTGGAGTTCCAGGTGGTCCGTGTGGACTACTACAGAGGCGGGAGTGAAAACCTCTAGAGGGGGGGTGAATAGAGTTTTTTTTTTAGAGATTTTAAAATAATTTAAACTCAAGCAACCACAAAGAAAGATTGGACAAAGAGACACAAGGGTTTAGAGTGGTTCCTAGCCTTAGCAAATACTAAGGTAGTCAGTCCACTACCCGGTTGCTTACCCAACCGGGATTTGAAAAGAAATCATTTTATTACCTCACAAGGATTTTACATAAAATACATTTCTTTTCCCTAAACCCTTCAAGCAGCCTTCACCTAGAAGTAATCGCCCAACTCGAAGCAGCCTTCCCTTGAGGTAGATGCACCAACACCCGTTGCACCAGCCTACTGAAGTAGCTTCCCGTGCGATAGCCTTCTTGAAGTAGCTTGAAGTCCCCTTCTCCACCTGAGAAGTCCACTCTCTCCAATCCGCAGCCTCCAACCCTAGGAGTAGCAAGGAGAGTACAAGGAATAAATAGGAACAAGAAAGAAATACAGAAATTACAATACCGTTGTAAGCACAAGGCTTGATTTTCCTATATCAAGCGTTTGGATCTCCCAACCAAGATATATATCAATGTGATTATTATGTGTAGGAGATCCTAGTCTATAGGACACGAAATGGTAGCAATGTGAATGTATAACAAGTGTGGGAATTTCACAATTGCTCTAAACAGATTGCCAATGTAGTGTATGCTCAAAGATTGCACAATTGAGTATATGTAAGTACTTTTTTAGTGTCCTATGACTTGTCCTATTTATAGGAATGGCCTAAGTATGCTTAAGGACGTTCTAGACAACTTCTAGGGGATTCCTAGTGCTTAACTAGCCGTTAGGAATAAGTTAGGCGCATTAGCAACGGCTAGTTAATTAATTCTGCAGTTGCTGTCAGAGACCATCTCGGTCGAGGACTTGTCGACCGAGATGCCTGGTCGGTCGAGGATTTTTCGACCGACAGGCTCTCTGGATTAACGTTTATTTGCAACTGTCAACTGCTGTGTCTAACGACTACTTTTGGTCAATCTCGGTCGAGAAGTTTGTCGACCGAGAGTGTCTCGGTCGAGGAGTGTGGTCGACCGAGATTGACTCTGTTTTCAATCTTTCAATTAAGATACTAAGTGAGTGCAAGAGTGTGCATTATGTGATCATATTAGAAGGAGATGTCCTAACTAAGTGTAGTGTTTAGCTAGGGAGATCTAATGCTTGATTTACATGAAGTCTAAGTACTTGTACATTATATATTTGTACAAGTTTACATATGATTACATTGCATGACATTTATAAATATTCAAGCGTAAGGATTCCCTAGAACTTTGTCATCACCTTGTTCCTGCACACTTAAGTAGCTCGTTAGATTAATAAGAATGAAATGTTTGTCATCATCGAAACAAAGGGATTTATCATAATATCCAATTTATCCAACAATCTCCCCCTTTTTGAAGATGACAAACATTTCCTAAATATGAAATAAGAAAATATAAAGTAAATGAGTTTCATACCTGAAAATTTACCTTTTGTAGCCATTTATGTTTTTCAAGTAAGTGCTGGCCAAGATGTGATGAAACTCTTTTATATATATTTTTATATTCTTTCTCCCCCTTTGTCATTTCAAAAAGATACCCAAAGTTGAATTTTTTTTTTCTTCTTAATATAATGCTCCCCCTTAATTAGATATCCTATTAGGAACATTGATTTTTATCTATTTTATCCATAATTTGTTTCTCAATCATTTGCAAAGGATGTGAAGCCTTGAAATGAAACGAGATACCTTTAAGCATAAGATGAAATGTATATGGATTGCTCATATATCAAAGGATGTTAAGCCCTAGATTTAGATGAGAATCCTCTAAGCTTAGAGTACCGAAAAATGTCTCCATCCAAATGCAAGGGATGTTAAGCCCCATTTTGGATAGAGAGTTCCTTCAAGTACAAGATACCAATTTCGATAAATTCATAACTTTCTTGAAAATATTCAGTTATACATAGTGATTGCAAAGTTTTTTTTTTTTTTTTGTAAGCTTCTTTTAAACAATTATCAAAGTTTTAATGATCTCCCCCTTTTTCTTATGCTTTGCTCCTCCTTCGATAGATATCTCAAATGAAAGTTTGAATACTCATAAAATGTCCAAGATTTGAAAGATGTATGCAATTTTGTCAATCTGGAAAAACAGAAACCCAGTCGGTCGACGGTTGCTCGACCGACAATGTTCTCGGTCAACCAGTTGCTCGACCGAGAATGTTTCTGGAGAACTATTTTGTTATTTGAAAATTTAATTTTAATTTGTAATAGTTGCCTGTTTTAATTATTATTATTCCCTTATTTGTTATGCTCTACAATAATGAACTGATAACCCATATTTTGAAGATAACATCATAAGCCAAACAAATAACCATGTGAATAAAAATGGCAAATTTCATTCAATAGCATGAAGAAGATTACAATCATATAGAATACAACTATAACAACACCAACACTTCACAGGAAAGATTTAAGAATTACATCAATGTCCGGATCTTTCCCAAGAAATGGCTCAGCTCCATAGTATTGGACCAGAGTTTTCCAATCCAAAGCACCAGTTGTAGTCAACGCATATGCTTCCAGGAAAGTGGGAACTCGGTCAAAACGGAAGTGAGCAGCTATGTCTTGCAATTGTATGGAAGAAAATTGAGTATGTGCAAGATCCATTGATGGTGAAGGTGGAGGTTGATAGTAGTTGTATGAGGGGTTAAATGGGTTGAGCATGCCAGGGTTTAAAGAATGCGGATATTCATCGGTTTGGCCAGGAGAAAGGTTTTGCATTCTTTGATTTAAATATGTCATGGCATGGTGATTGTAGTTTAATTGTTTACTAAGGTGGTATTGGGAGCCAGCAATATAAGTAAGGGTATTTTGGATGGGATCAATGGAAAGGTTAGTAGAAGGAGGGGGTGGTATATCCTGATGTGATGACTCTCCTTCTACTCTTGCCTTTTTATGGCCAAAGTCAATCCCCATCTTCTCTACGGTGTTCTTACTTATCTTTGGTGGTCTACGCTCCCATATATATCCCATATCTTCAATGTTTACCTTAAGACAATGTTGAGTAATCTGGCATACAAAATCGGCATATGGTGGATTGCCAGAAAACTCAAGCATATTTTTAAGTACTATGCGAATGAAGTTGATGGGAATTTCTTTTATGATAGCATAAATGAGACACATACGGAAAATGGGAACCTCAGATTTATTGGCTCGTGGATGTATGTTGGTGGAAACAATGAGGTTTACTATTCTACATGTTTGTTTTAGGTTTATAGCATAATAGGTTCCCCTATCTTCATGACAAGTGGTATTGGCTTGAAATATGGCTCTTTTGATATCACTTAGGCTAGTGGTGTGGTCATCATGGGAAAATAAATTTATTGGATTGCTGGTGGTAAGGTCAAGGAAATCTTGATATTCATCTATATCAATTTCAAGCATGTCAAGAATATCCCCTTCGGAAAACTTAAAACTATGCCCATTGACCATGGTGTAGAAGAAAGTGGTGTCATTTTCGGTGTGAGATAGAAGATTGGCATAGAATTCGTTTACTACCTTAATGGAGTAGGAAGGAAAGGATGGATTGATGAAGTCCTTCAGCTTTTGTACTCCAAAGAGATGCTCCAGGTCGACTATGTTGATGAAGTCCATCACTTCGACTGGACGTCGGGGAAGAGGAGCTTTAGAGGAAAGCCGAAAGTATCTATCTCCAGCATCTCCGTCGACGAAAGCTATGTCATTGATGATCGTCAGTGGCGGAGTGGCTTCCCTCTCTTCTCTTCTTTTTCTTCCAGCAACTTTCTTCTTCCCTCGGACAGTTGATGATGAGGCCATTGTGTTTCTTGAGAGTGGAGAAGAAGCAAGGAAGATTTGAGAGTAAGAGTGCTGAAGGATTGCACGAAATTGCACTAGAGATGGACTATGGAAGCAAGGAAATGCAAGTGTGAGTAAGTGGCTCGTTTTTGCACTTATTTATAGAATTCCAGCGACCCGGTCGGTCGACGGCTCGTCGACCGAGCGTCAGCAACGGTCGAGTTGCAGACGCGCCACTTGGTCCTCCAACGGTAAAGAAAACGGTCATAACGGTCGGGTCGCAACGGTCATATCCAACGGCTATTTCTCGGTCGAGCGCTTGTCGACCGACATTGTCTCGGTCGAGCACTCGTCGACCGACAGTTTGTCTGATACTGAGTCTGTTTAGAATTTGTCGGTCGAGTGAGACGGGCTGACCGAGTGGTTCTCGGTCGAGCATTTGTCGACCGACTAACTTTCTGAGTTCAATTTTTGGCTGAATCTTAATGCAAATCATAGAACATTTTTGTAGAGCATATGTATATTCCAAGGGAGTAATAATATTTAAGGCTTCTAATTACCACAAATGATTTGACGTTTTGATTTAAAAATATGCTAAGATAAAGTTCAATAAAATAATGTTCAAATAAACAATCAAAGTTTATTTTAGGTCGCCCTTGATTACGACCATAGCGCCCCTTGGTCAAATTTTATTTTAACCAAGAGGCATATTTTGCAGGTTTCCAGTATGAATCATTCATATGCGAAGTATGAGTTCTGCAGATAGCTTGCAAATATCAATTTGAGACACATTAAAGTGTACTAATTATGAGAGCTTAATAAGGACATCAAATATGGTGAAGCATATTCAAGAATAATATCCATTCATGAATTTCAGATTACTTTGGATAGACTAAAATATAAAAGCATACACAAAAATTTATTTGAAACGTTTTATTCATTGCAAGTATTTCTGAAAATGATTAAATAGAATCTTTCAAGAATAATTTTCACATACAATGTAAAGATTTGTTATCCCTAAATGTTAAGTTGAGATAGACATAAGGATATACAAATTAAGGTCTATGGTCATATCTCAACTTAGTCGAACCTATTTAGTTTGGGTTTTTGGAACCCATACCATTTCGACATGTTTTTTCTTGTATGGGCATGAAAAAGAATAATGTCCAAGGCGTGAGCAATAATGACAACAAATTGAATCAACCTCAAGCCTTTTTCTATAGTTTTGATCTAGGTTATTCTTGGGTATATACATTTTTGTGCCTCTAGGTATATAAGCGGATTGACTCGCTTGTGTTCTTCTAGGTTGTTTATGGGATTTCTCATTAGGCTTATAACCTAGTCCTCTTCTCCCTATTTGATGATAGGAATTTTCTAATATTCTATCAAGGATTCCATTGTTGCTTAACTTACTAACTTCTTGTTGTAACTTAACGATCTCATCCATTCTTTTCTTGATATCTAATTTTGCTTGGTCTAGATTGGATGATAGTATATTTCTTTCTTTCACTATATTGTCATAATCTACATGATTGCACAATATAGGTTGTTTTTGAAAATCATTTAATTTTGTAAGCAATTCAGCTTTTTCTTGACATAGAAGATCATAGTTTGTTTCTAGAGTAAAAATTTTCACTTCACTATTACTTAGAGATGATTTCAAAGTACGATTGTCAGACATAATGCTATCTTTTTCAAAACCAAGAGTATTCAATTTAGCATATAAATCGTCATTTTCGGATGTAAGCTCAAGAAGTCTAGCATTTAGATCATCATTTTCTTTATTTGATTTCTTTAATTTCTTTTTGTATTCAACATATTTATTATGTGTTTCTTCAATAATAGTAACTAACTCTTCTTTAGGTAAATCAAGCAAGCTTACCTCTTCTTCTTCTTCCTCACTTACTGTAGCAACGAAACATTCTTTATTTGACCTCCATGGACATTTAGAAGTAGAGTGCTTTGTTCCTAAGCACCAATTGCAACTTGTCGCACATTGGTCCATGCTCCTTTTCTTGTGGTTGTAGTCACCTCCTCCCTTTATCTCTTCAAGACCTTGTTAGGGCTCCTTGAAGCCTGCTCTGATACCAATTGAAAACCTCTAGAGGGGGGGTGAATAGAGTTTTTTTTTTTGAGATTTTAAAATAATTTAAACTCAAGCAACCACAAAGAAAGATTGGACAAAGAGACACAAGGGTTTAGAGTGGTTCCTAGCCTTAGCAAATACTAAGGTAGTCAGTCCACTACCCGGTTGCTTACCCAACCGGGATTTGAAAAGAAATTATTTTATTACCTCACAAGGATTTTACATAAAATACATTTCTTTTCCCTAAACCCTTCAAGCAGCCTTCACCTAGAAGTAATCGCCCAACTCGAAGCAGCCTTCCCTTGAGGTAGATGCACCAACACCCGTTGCACCAGCCTACTGAAGTAGCTTCCCGTGCGATAGCCTTCTTGAAGTAGCTTGAAGTCCCCTTCTCCACCTGAGAAGTCCACTCTCTCCAATCCGCAGCCTCCAACCCTAGGAGTAGCAAGGAGAGTACAAGGAATAAATAGGAACAAGAAAGAAATACAGAAATTACAATACCGTTGTAAGCACAAGGCTTGATTTTCCTATATCAAGCGTTTGGATCTCCCAACCAAGATATATATCAATGTGATTATTATGTGTAGGAGATCCTAGTCTATAGGACACGAAATGGTAGCAATGTGAATGTATAACAAGTGTGGGAATTTCACAATTGCTCTAAACAGATTGCCAATGTAGTGTATGCTCAAAGATTGCACAATTGAGTATATGTAAGTACTTTTTTAGTGTCCTATGACTTGTCCTATTTATAGGAATGGCCTAAGTATGCTTAAGGACGTTCTAGACAACTTCTAGGGGATTCCTAGTGCTTAACTAGCCGTTAGGAATAAGTTAGGCGCATTAGCAACGGCTAGTTAATTAATTCTGCAGTTGCTGTCAGAGACCATCTCGGTCGAGGACTTGTCGACCGAGATGCCTGGTCGGTCGAGGATTTTTCGACCGACAGGCTCTCTGGATTAACGTTTATTTGCAACTGTCAACTGCTGTGTCTAACGACTACTTTTGGTCAATCTCGGTCGAGAAGTTTGTCGACCGAGAGTGTCTCGGTCGAGGAGTGTGGTCGACCGAGATTGACTCTGTTTTCAATCTTTCAATTAAGATACTAAGTGAGTGCAAGAGTGTGCATTATGTGATCATATTAGAAGGAGATGTCCTAACTAAGTGTAGTGTTTAGCTAGGGAGATCTAATGCTTGATTTACATGAAGTCTAAGTACTTGTACATTATATATTTGTACAAGTTTACATATGATTACATTGCATGACATTTATAAATATTCAAGCGTAAGGATTCCCTAGAACTTTGTCATCACCTTGTTCCTGCACACTTAAGTAGCTCGTTAGATTAATAAGAATGAAATGTTTGTCATAATCGAAACAAAGGGATTTATCATAATATCCAATTTATCCAACAGGGAGGACACTGCCGCTCAGGAGGACAACTGTCATCCGACAGTCCGGTAGGAGGAGGAGGAGTCAGTCCCGGTGCGACCAGGAGCTGCACAGACACCGTCCAAGACCGGAGTTGAAGACCACACATTGCGTGAGGTATTGTCGCCGAGCAAGCCTCGGGACAAGGTATGATTCCACAAACCATCCTTTCCTATTATATAGACGTTGACGCGTTTCCTCGGTATGGGTTGGGGGAGAAATTTTTTTTGTTTCCGCTGCCTTCTCTGTCTCCCCTAAAACCCAACAAAGAGCTCCAAGCTTCAAGGGATATCGACCACCAAAGCTCCTCCAAGGGGGGTGTCGACCTCCAAGCTACTCCTTTAAGGATGTATCGACCACCACTCTTCTTCTCCAAGGGTGTGTCGACCTCCAAGCAAGGAAAGGAGGGAGTGTGTCGTGCACAAGAGGGAGAGGAACCAAAGGGGCCTTAAGCTAAGGAAGGAACCATCTTTATAGAAAGAAAGGGAGGAGAAAACAAGGTTGGTCCATGCTAGGTGTCGTCCACCCAAGGAACACTTGTCCTAGAGTTCAAGCCACCACACTAGCAAGCCATAAGACACTTGTCCAAAGCATGCACCAAGTGTCCACCAAACAAGACCAAGCACCATGGGCGACACACCAAGATTGCACTAGGGAGACACACCTCCTTGTTGGCTGACACAAACACCCTAGGTCAACACACACCTCACTAGGCCGATACAAGGCCCAACCAAGCCCAAACAAGGCACCTTAAGGCCCAAACAAGTTCAACCAAGGCCCAAAGAGCTCAAACAACAAGCCCAAGCTTTCCTCTCAACCCTAGAGGAAGCAAAGAGAGAGGGGAACACCTCACAAGGTGGGAAACTTGCACACAAAACCCTAAACTTGGGTTATTTGCAAGTAGCACCTCCAACTCTCAACAAAGCACAACCAAACCCTAATCACCACTAAAGATGATTAGCAGGCATCAAAATACCAGGGTTAAGCAAAGCAAACAGGGTAAGCCCTAAACGAAGGTCAGGGTCCTTACAATCTAACCCCCTTTAAGGGATTTTGTCCCCGAAATCCGAAGAGAAAAGCGAGGGATACTTCCTCCTCATCTCTTCCTCAAGCTCCCATGTGGCTTCCTTAACGCCACAACACTGCCACAGAACTTTCACAAGAACCAGGTCTTTCCTTTTTATCTTTTTGATTCTTTTGTCAAGAATCGCCACATAACCTTCCTCATAGGTCACATCTTCATCAAGTTCAACTTCAACTGGCTATATCACTGTTCCTGAATCCGGATGACTTTTCTTCAACATACTGACATGAAACACTGGATGTAACCTGTGCAACTCTGGAGGCAGCTCTATCTCGTAAGCTACCTTGACAACACGTGCTATGACTGGGTAAGGCCCCATATATCTGGGTGCCAACTTACCCTTCCGACCAAACCTCAACACACCTTTCCACGGCGAGACTTTAAGATATACTTTGACTCCTACCTAGAACTCCAAAGGTCGTCGGTGATTGTCCGCATAAGACTTCTTCCTGTCCTGTGCCACTTTCAACTGTTGCTGTATCACTTTGATCTTATATGTTGTCTGCTGAACTAACTCAGGACCCAAAAGCTGATACTCACCAGACTCATACCAACACAAAGGAGATCTACACTTCCTTCCATACAAAGCTTCATAAGGAGCCATGTCGATGCTCCACTGATAACTGTTGTAGTAAGAAAACTCTATCAAACTCAGATGTACATCCCAGCAGCCTAGAAACTGCAAAACACAAGCTTGAAGAAGATCCTCCAGAATCTAAATAGTCCTCTCAGACTGTCCATCTGTCTGCGGGTGGAAGGCGGTATTGAACCTCAACTGCGTTCCCAACGCTTTGTGCAACTGCTCCCAAAAACGACTTGTGAACTGAGGACCTCTGTCAGAAACTATCGTCGCTGGCACACCATGCAAACGTACTATCTCATCCACGTACACTCTAGCGAGTTTCTCAGCTGTATACGTCATCTTCACAGGCAGGAAATGGGCAGACTTCGTCAATTTGTCCACTATCACCCAAATGGAATCATGGTTCCTAGTTGTCTTGGGTAGACCAACTACGAAATCCATGGTTATATGATCCCATTTCCACTGCGGTATCGGCAAAGGCTGCAGCGTACCTTCCGACTTCTGATGCTCAACCTTCACTTGCTGACAAACCGCACATCTTCCCACGAACTCAGCTATATCTCTCTTTAGATCGGGCCACCAATACAAGTCCTTCAGACTATGATGCATCTTGGTTACACCTGGATGCATATCATACATCAATGTGTGTGCTTCCTCAAGCACCAACATCCTTAGTTCATCAACATCTGGAACCACCATCCTATCATGATAGCAAACTAGTCCATCCTCAGACTCATGAAACCCATCACGCTTGTTGCTGCCAAACTCTGATCTGATCAACTGTACCGCATCATCAGTCTGCTGTGCATCCTTGATCTGCTGTCTCAACGTAGGCTTGACTTGCATTTGTGCAAAAAGACCAGACAACAAAGAAACTTCCATCCGCACATTCATCTGCCGCAGAGAGACGAACATATCTCACTTATGGCATACCAGAGAATTCAACTGTGCCTTTTTGGAAGAAAGAGAAGAAGACTTTCTGCTAAGCGCATCAGCTACCACGTTCGCCTTACCGGGATGATACTCGATAGTGCAGTTGTAATCATTGATCAACTCCATCCAACGCCGCTGCCGCATGTTCAGCTCGTGTTGCGTAAAGATATACTTTAGATTCTTATGATCCGTAAAGATCTGACATGCTTCCCCATACCGATAGTGTCTCCAAGTTTTTAACGCATGAACCACTGCTGCCAACTCCAAATCATGAGTCGGATAGTTCTCCTCATGCTTCTTGAGCTGTCGCGAGGCAAAAGAAACCACACGATCTTCCTGCATCAACACGCAACCTAAACCTGTCTTGGAAGCATCACAGAAAACGACATAACCTTTCCCAGGTTCTGGCAAGATCAACACTGGAGCACTGGTCAGCTTCTCCTTCAAACTCTGGAAAGCTTGCTGACATCGATCATCCCAAACAAAAGGCACGTCCTTCCTTTTCAACTTCATCATTGGCAACACGATCGCACTGAAGTCCTTGATAAACCTCCGGTAGTATCCTGCTAAACCAAGGAAACTACGAACTTTTGTCAGCATCTTTGGTTGTTCCCATTCTGCAACAGATTCCACCTTCTTCGGATCTACTTTGACTCCTTCAACAGATATCACATGACCCAAGAAAGCCACCTCTTCCAACCAGAACTCACACTTACTGAACTTAGCATATAACTGATGCTGGCGAAGAAGAGTCAACGCTCGATGAAGATGTTGCTCATGCTCTAGCCTGTCCCGACTATAGATCAAGATGTCATCTATAAAGACTACTACAAACTGATCTAGGAACGGACGGAACACTCTGTTCATCAGATCCATGAAAGCAGCAGGTGCATTGGTTAATCCAAATGGCATAACCACAAACTCATAATGACCATACCTTGTCCTGAAAGCTGACTTTAGTATGTCATCCGCCTTAATCCTCAACTGATGATATCCGAACCGTAGATCGATCTTTGAGAACATTGTAACACCACGCAACTGATCAAACAGATCATCTATCCTCGACAATGGGTACTTATTCTTAATCGTGACCTTGCTCAACTGTTGGTAGTCTATACACAACCGCATCGAACCATCCTTCTTCTTAACGAACAACACGAGAGCACCCCAAGGGGACGTACTCAGTCGGATAAAACTGTTGTCCAGCAACTCTTGTAACCGCTTCTTCAACTCTGCCATCTCTGCTGGAGCCATTCTATAGGGTGTCTGTGCAACTGGCTGCGTTCCTGGTACCAGATTGATCTCGAAATCAATCTCTCGTGGTGGGGGAACACCAGGAAATTCCTCAGGAAACACGTCAGCAAACTCTCGAACAACTGACACCTCCTCAAGGCAATGACCTTTTCCCTTGGAAGCCACAACCGTATCCACTACATGAGCTAGGAAAGCCTCACATCCTTGTCGCAACAACCTATCTGCCACCATAGCTGATACCAGACACGTCGGAAGAATCTTCCTATCTCCTTGGAAGATCCACTTCTCTCCAGCATCATCAAACACTACCTGCTTGGTACCACAATGCAAAACAACCTTATACCTTTCTAAGGTATCCATCCCAAGGATAACATCGAAACCATGCATATCAAGTGGTATAAGATCCACTTAGATGCGGTGTCCCGAGGAAGACAAGACACAAGAGGGACACTCTTCTCGAAGCAAAGAGGAACCATCAATAGGGGTTTCTAACAACAAGCTATCCTTCTTACTACTAACAGGTAAACGACAGTTCTCAAGCATATTATAAGCGATAAAAGAGTGTGTAGCACCTGGGTCAACCAAAACAGATATAAATCAAGAAGAAGACATATCAGAATGAAATAACTCCATCTGACTTGTCACTACTCGCCGGTTGACTATCGCCTCCTGCTGATTCATAGCATAGAATCGAGCTGTTGCTTGCTGTCCACGACCTCTGCTTCCTTGAGAAGACGATCCAGCCTGAGACGCTTGACCGCATACTCATCCTTTGCTACCACTAAGATATGGTCTCTCTGACCCCTGAAGGTTCTGCCTCGGCTGCTGGGTTACTTCATCATCTTTGTAGGGGCAGCTCGACTTAACATGCCCTATCTGACTAAGATATGGTCTCTCTGACCGCAGGCATAGCATGTTCTACCATCAACTCACGGCCTAGATGGCCCTGTCACTGCCACAAAAGCCGAACTTTGTGCCTAAGATGGTGAAGAAACATAACCTCTTCCTTTACTTGGAAACCACTGAGACGGTCCTCCAGAACCTCTCAACACTGACGGTGCCAAAAACCTATGCTTCTTGAAGCCACCAAACCTTTGACCCTAAAACTGAGCAGGTCTCTTCTTAGCCATAGACTCTCTCTTCTCCTTAACAGATCGTTCAATCCTCCAGACAGATTCCACAAATGTCGCAAACCGTTCCCGGTTCTCCAACACAGAAACTGGTGTCGTCAGCTCAGCACTCAGACCCTTCTCGAAACGTCTGATCCGTTCCTCTTCTGTCGCCGCCATGCGAGGACAAAACCTCAACAGATCCATAAACTTGGCTTCATACTCAGTGATGTTCATCGTTCCCTGTCGTAAACTCTCGAACTGACGGATCTTCTCATCTAGATACGTCTTGGGAAAGTATCTGGTGACGAACTCGCGTCAAAACACTTCCCAACAGATCACCTCACCAGGCCGCTTCTCTTCCTCAATGGTCCACTAGTGACCAGCACTACCTTTCAAAAGGTAGACAGCATGCTTTACTTTGTCCGCTTCGGGGATGTCGAGGATCCGAAAAGCCTTCTCAAGACTTGTCAGCCATAGATCCGCATCCGCTGGATCAGCCGTTCCAGCATAATCCGAAGCTCCGACTCGGCGAAGCCGCTCGAAGGTCTTCCCAATACCCGATGCTTCTCCATGGGGAACCTGTGCTCGCGGAGGAGGCACTGGTAATCGCTCAACCATGAGATTCATCGTTGCCATCATCTGCCCCATAAGCTGCTGGTAGGAAGGATGTTCAAGTATGGCTGGGTCAGGTTAGGGGACCTCAGGCACCCGCTCTTCATGTGCCTGTCTTTCTGCTCCATCAACATATGCAACATCACTATGCTCAGGAGCATGTTCTTCATGGTTTCCAGACATCTTGGCTTTTCTTCCGCTGAGAGCAGAAGATTTTGTAAGAAAACTTGGAAAACTCATAAGAACAGACTCAACCTAATCCTAAATCCCTGTAGACTCAGCGAACCTAAAGCTCTGATACCAAAACTTGTGGAAACACATCCCATTATCACACAAATAACGAGGTGTTACACGAAAACTTGTGAAAAATCACCATAACCATAGATTATCGAAAACACTGGTTAATTAAAACTGATTGCGGAAAACTGATAAACTGAGAAACTTATTACATTCCAGTCCACATCCTGCAAGAAAACATGTTATGCACATCCATTCAAGCCTGGGTACATATCCACAACTTAGAACAACAGCTGTCTTGCCATCACATGAGTTCATCACCTGTTATACACACATTAGGCCCACATATGACCAGCAGTAGGATATACAAACATCATCGATCGTTCCTCGTAAAACAATGTCAAAACACCGCCAAGGACCTGAGAGTACATGGATGACTCTAGACTCTATCACAAAAACATCCAAAACAACAGCACATCTGACACTTGGCTTCTACTGATCCTCTTGCTGCTCGGCCGCAACTCCGTGACCACCACCACATCTAGCTCGGCTACCTAAAAAGGGTGCAAACCGGAGGAGTGAGACAACTGAACATTGTCCCAACGGGAGGCATAACTCCTCGCCAAAACTCCAAAACCTCATAAGATCATATACATCAAGCAGCTATCTGATAAAAGATATATCAAGAACAGACTATGAAGTAAAGCTATCTAAGATTACCAGATGTATGCAAGTATTACATGTGAAACATAATTAACAAGACAAGATATCCAAATCCTACTGCCATTGAAAGACATATGAATAACTGCAATACATAAAGAGAGTAACTACACAAACAAGGCCTCAACCAATGTTTCGTATTTGTCTTATGCAGTAAATACTAAACGACTGGATTAAGTTTTATCATTATGCCCTGAGGAAGTGAACCGTACCGTTCAAATCCAACCTTCGGCTGCGAAGCCCATAACCGGTGCCATAAAAGGTCAATGGAAGAGTCGGACTCCACGACCTCACCCCTCCTTGTCAGTACACGATAAACACAGTAGGACCGCAGTCTCATGCTCAAGTGGTCTTAGGCCACATGGTCAGCTCCTCAGGCTACCATTCCTCTAGCACGCCTTGGTACAGGTCATGACGCTAGTAAAACCGAGCCACGAGTCTCAACACCGTGCTCTGAACTATGAACACATTCATGCTCATCAAACCACATATCTGGAGCCATGGGCCATGTTCACCATGATCATCACATATCCGAGTCTGCAACCGCAGCTGCACTCATTTCACCTCTCTACTTGAGGCTAGGAGTAACCTCACATATTCAAAAATATGTGCTCCGGGTTAACCCGCAAGAGAACCCGTTTCACCATCACCCTATCCTGACTGATGATGGATCTATGGCCAGGGCAAACTACACGATAGATTTCACTGTGATTAATTAGTATCTTTTAGATGGATTGCAAGGATTCAACCAAGTTGTATAACATGCAAATTATAGAAGGAAACAAACAACATAAACTCAACATTATGTTATTGTTGCAATTACATCAACCTGATCCATCTCAAGGATCCAACATTACATGTTATCATTTGGCCTCTTGCCAACCATCTAGATCCACCTCAAGGATCATCACATAACTTGGGATCTTAATCCCTTATCACATAGTGCCACAACCTCTCAAGGCTTTCATCATCATTATGGAACATCATTCATAATACACATGTCATCACAATATTCGCATATAACCATCCCTCGTAGCCTTTCATTTGACTATGTAGTACCTGCATGGTTAGCACCATTCAATAATTACAAGTTCAACATAAGGACTATGCTAACTACCATGAGATGTCATTTAAGATGCTATAATTATCAATTATGCATTCACTAATGATCATATGTACAAGACATATTATTAAGCAACTATTTAGGTACTTCATCTTGCTTTAACACCATGCTAAATATACAGAACAAATGTTATTATTACTGCTACCATTGTCACTATCATTATCATTAAGTGAGCAAGGAATCACCAAAGTTATCAATGACATATGTAATTCAAGTTGTTTCCATGATGCAAGGATCCCTAAAAAAAAGTATCAAAACCCTCACCAAAAGAAGTGTGTCGGGCAAGGCTTACTAACACAGTATCGGGCAATTCTACCCTCACTCAAAGCTCATCAACTAAGGGCCAACACACGAGCCATCTTACTACTAAAGAAACCCGCGTACAACAGCGCAACGTGCACCTAGGCGTGCAGGCTATCGGGCGTGCAAGGTGTAACGGGCACTACTGGGCGTGCAAGGTTCATCAGGTGAGCAGGGTGAAGCTGAGCGAGCAGGGTATGTATCGGGCGAGCAGAGGGATGCCGGGCGAGCAGGGTGTGTCGGGCGACACTGGCTGATGCCAGGCGAGCAGTACGGTATCGGGCGAGCACTTGATACAGGGCGAGCAAGGTGTGTCGGGTGAGCAGAGTGTCAAGCGACCAGGATGGTGTGTCGCTCGTACGTCAAAGGCTATCCGTGCATCATTGTCAGGCGAGCAGAGCCTACCGGGCGAGCAGCTCCAGGCGGGCAGCCTGCCATGCAGCTAAGGTCTGGCTCCCACGCCCCACACAAAGCAGAGTTCTCAACCGATAAAGAGCAGGCCGTGCAAGGGGAAATCTAGAGCAAGGGACTGTCGGTCAGCACCTCCTCAAGCACCGAGCCCCCAAGATACATCACAAAAAGGTCATCTAAACGAGCTCACCTTCTTGTCCATGGTGAGAAGAGAGTATTTCTTAAGCCACTAAGTCTTAAGCTCACCTCAATCGACTAGGAAAGAGGGGTATTTCGCATGGCATTAGGACCCAACTCACTCTTCTAGACCAAGGGGAGAAAGGAGTGTTGCTCCTTAAACCCTAACTTACATGGATCGAACGACATGGCTACTAGGTAAGAACTAAGCTACTCACATGCTTATAAGCAAGATTATGAAATCAACATATATGAAAAGAGAGTAGAGTAGCTAGGGTTAGAGTTATGCAACCCGCCTTAAGCTCCAAGCTCCAAGGAAGAAGAAGAGCTCCAAGCTTCAAGGGATATCGACCACCAAAGCTCCTCCAAGGGGGGTGTCGACCTCCAAGCTACTCCTTCAAGGATGTATCAGCCACCACTCTTCTTCTCCAAGGGTGTGTCGACCTCCAAGCAAGGAAAGGAGGGAGTGTGTGCACAAGAGCGAGAGGAACCAAAGCGGCCTTAAGATAAGGAAGGAACCATCTTTATAGAAAGAAAGGGAGGAGAAAACAAGGTTGGTCCATGCTAGGTGTCGTCAACCCAAGGGACACTTGTCCTAGAGTTCAAGCCACCACACTAGCAAGCCATAAGACACTTGTCCAAAGCATGCACCAAGTGTCCACCAAACAAGACCAAGCACCATGGGCGACACACCAAGCTTGCACTAGGGCGACACACCTCCTTGTTGGCCGACACAAACACCCTAGGTCGACACACACCTCACTAAGCCGATACAAGGCTCAACCAAGCCCAAACAAGGCACCTCAAGGCCCAAACAAGTTCAACCAAGGCCCAAAGAGATCAAATAACAAGCTCAAGCCTTCCTCTCAACCATAGAGGAAGCAAAGAGAGAGGGGAACACCTCACAAGGTGGGAAACTTGCACACAAAACCCTAAACTTGGGTTATTTGCAAGTAGCACCTCCAACTCTCAACAAAGCACAACCAAACCCTAATCACCACTAAAGATGATTAGCAGGCATCAAAACACCAGGGTTAAGCAAAGCAAATAGGGTAAGCCCTAAACGAAGGTCAGGGTCCTTACAATTGGTCTCTCCATCTAAATCAGGCTTTATGTGCATATCAGACAACATTCAAAGCCCCTATTGGCACCACACCATTCAAGCTAGTCTACGGGAAAAGCTGCCACCTACCAGTAGAGATGCAACATAAGGCGTTGTGGGCCTTGAAGAATATGAACTTTGATGGTGAAAACGCCGCAATGAAGAGGAAATTCCAACTCAATGAGCTAGAGAAAAGGTGCCACGAGGCTTATGAATTGTCAAAGAGTTACAATGAGAGAACAAAGTTCCTCCATGACAAGATGATTAGGACGAAGGACTTTGAGCCTGGAAAATGGGTATGGCTATACAACTCGTGAATGAAGTTCTTTCCTGGAAAACTCCGGTCTAGATGGGAAGGACCCTATCTTGTCAAAAAAGTACACCCATCAGGGGCTGTTGTCATTTGTGAGAAAGAAGGTGCGAAGGAATTTGCCGTCAATGGGCAAAGGTTGAAATCCGTTGTTGAAGTCGGCCCAGACAAGGGAAATCAAAGTTTTGATATCATCATGCTTGTGGAGGAACAATCAGATTAAGAAGAGTGCTTGGTTGAAGATGAGAAAGGAATCTACTAGAAGGATCTATTGAAGGTTCCAAAGAAGTGACATAGATCTAGAATCAATAAGCTCGGCTGAGGGCGTAAAATTTAGCGCTAGTGGGAGGCAACCCACATGGTTTGAGATTCTCGAACCTTGCTTTTTGATACTTTTGTTTTATTTTACACAAAAACACACACGCACACCTGTGCTGGACAATTTTCTTTTGAGTTTTGATGCTATGATAGGTGATAGACAATAAAGAGAGAGAGTATAGAAGTTAATCATGGTCGTTTAGTCAGATATGTCACCAAAAACAAATAAAATTGAAGTGCAAGTTTTGAAGTTAGAAAACTGAGGAGACAACCCCAACACAACTGTGGAGCTTGACCACGACCGTGGTGTATGTGGTGTGGTTTCATTGCAACAAAATGGCCAAGTCTACAAGGTTTTTAGAAGAATGAGCATGACCGTGGCCACCGGCCACGACTGTGTTGAAGAGAAATGGCCACGACCGTGGCACTGTGCCATGACTGTGGCAAGGTCAAACGGGGGCGTTCTCCATCGACAACACGACCGTGGCACCCATCACAGATGTGCTACCTCACGCTGGCCATGACCGTGGCCACCTGCCACGGTCGTGGCCGAGCCCGGTTCAGCAAAAAAAAATATATGTTTTAAATGTCCAAAAGCGACCCCCACCCTCATTTCTTTGTCTTCCACCTTGAGAAAATGACTGTGGTGGCGGTGTGCAACCACGAGCTTCCCCAATCTCCACCTCTAACCCCCCCCCCCCAAAAAAAACCCCTGTTTGGCTCCCAATCAACACGAAATTGATCCCCAGCTATCCCTCTACCATTTCCACCGCCTATTCTTCCCCAATTGCTCCTCCATCTCCACATCCATCTCCACATCCACCCAACAGCCACCTCTACCAAAACTCCACAAAAACCCTTCACTTTTCACACAAATCCACCAAAAATGATATTTCCACCATCTACACATCACCATCCTTCCATTCTATACCCAAAACCACATCCACATCACCTTCCCCACCAAAATTCGAAAATCATCACTTCCACCTCCACAATCACCATGAAAAAGATTGGAAAAGCCATCACCAAGGGGACTAGAATCCTCACTGGAGGGAAACGGCGTTGCAAAAATGCCTCCTCCGAGGTGTCCATGCCCTCCCATACCCCTACGCCAACCCATTCCGCCTCCCAAATCCCTCCGTCGTTCACAATCAGTGAGCGGATCACACTTCTGCTCATCCAATAGCCAACACATCACCGACACCACCTACGAGGGTGAATATGATGAAGATGAGGAATCTATGGGAGTCTATTTGGACAACCTTATAGATGAGATTGAGCCAGTGGCTGTGAGAAGAAGCCATAAATCTGAAGCAGCACCATCCTCATCCAGGCTCCCGCAGAAGCCTACACCAGCCCGCCACTTGACGTCTCAGGTGACGGCGAGGCGTGGTGTGCAGCCGCAACCCTCACGGCAATTACAACAAGATGAGGAGTAGTCAGCCCACTGGTATAACCTTGACATCAGATCGGGGTCGCAATCATACAGGATGGAGGAAGAAGAAGAAAGTGAGGGGGAAGAAATGGAGCTCGAGCCATAAGGAGATGATGTTCTGGCACAACTGGAGGCAGACAGAGCAAAGACTCTGGGCAAAGCACCGACAGGGGTGTCCTATGGTAGAGGACATAGGCAAAAAAAGGTTGATCTTATCTACCCTGAGTGCATGATAAGGTGAGTCGTCGCCACCAAGTATGGGTCTAAGAAAGTAATTGATGATCTAGGGATCAAGGAGGTAGTGGAAGAAAACTTGAAGAGAATAGGGCTGTGGGATATTCTTTTCACACCCCAACCAGCCTACGTCGCCTTGACTTGGGAATTTTTTGCCACTCTTGAAAGGATAAAAGTAAGAGGGTGTGACACAATCAAATTTGCCATGATGGGCAACGTGCACACCCTCACATCTACTCAACTGAATGGTATTTTTGCTGCAAATCCTGAAGAGGCCGTGAAAATGAATGATGACTTGTTAGGGACGGAGGAAGATCTTGATTATGCTTATTTCTAGAAGACAATCACATGTAGTGGTGTGTACGATGCAGGAAGATAAAAAACAACCACCATAAGAAACCCGATGATTCGCTATGTGCAGAAGGTCTTGGCGAACATAATTGTTTGGAGGTATGATAATCAAGGCTCCATTTCACAAAAAGATATGTTTGTCTTGATAATGATTCACCTCAAGAAGTACCTAGACCTTGGCGTTCTGTAGATTGACCATATGAAGTCCATACCCTACATGAGCTCAAAACCATTTGTTATGGGGGGGGTTGTGACTTCAATTGTACTAGCGTTAGGGTATGATCTCTCTGGGTTACAAGATGGAATGGAGGTGGAATTTGTTGACCTCAATTACCTTGTGCGCTCACACACTATTAAGGTGAAGGACAAAAAGATGATGTATTTTACTACTAGTGTGCTGGACTTCGAGCTTGAGCTGCCATACCACACGGTGCCTCTTCTATCCACATTGGGAGTTCTCTTTAGAGTGAAAGAAAAACTTTTGAAATGGCAGTAAGAACACCCAAGAGAGACATATATCAGGGGAGCCACTACCGTACATGAAGACATTGCTGAATATAATGTGCAAGGGTAGGAGCAAGAAGATGCAGAACAAAGGCAGCCCCGCAGGACAAGAAGGAGGGATGAGGGGACATCCCAGCTGTTGCCACCCTCAGGGAACACCTATGACATGGAAACCATCCAGGCACTCCTTGAGATTATTCAAAAGACCCAAGGTGACATGCAACTTGTCCAACAGTACATGTGGCAAGATCAAACACAAATGCACCATCAGATCACCCACCTATATCACTACAACCACGCCCAAGCAGCACGAAACCCCGGATGGGGTGCACATTTTTGGGGTGGTTTGGCTGGATATCCAAAGACGTACCCTCCACCCCAGAACGACTACCGGGGACATTATTACCAGTATCCCCCATCAGGCTCAGTCCCATCCTCAGCTCCTCCTCCAGATCCTCCACAGATTCCAGACTAGCCACTACAACCATGACACTTCCCCTATCTCCCCTAAGCTATAGTTTCATGTTGAGGACAACATGATTCTAAAGTTTGGGGTGGGTAGGGCGGTATGCACCACCCTATATCTCTCATTTTGTCATTTTGTTATCATCTCTGCCATTGAGTTTAGTTTTATTGTTATTGTTCTTTTCATTGCATCTTTGCATGGCTTGTAGTTGATTTCTTGAATTTTTGTGTAATTTTTCAAAATTTTTGCTTTTCCATACCATGCAGTGCATCTTCATGTAGTTTTTGTAGTTTCTTGTGCATGGTAATTAGGAATTGCTTCTTTATGTTTTCAAATTCCCCTAAAGTAGGTTTAGATGTGATTTAGTGCAAATTGGCATCATTTTGGCCAATTTTTCCCGAACTTGAATGTTCTTTCTCTAAAAGTTTGTTTTGACTTAATCTCCATTGTTTGAAATGAAATGTTTTACTCTTGTGACAAATGCATGCTAGTTTCTTAGATCTTATTGTTGTATGGTATTGCTTGTTGAGTTTTTAAATGTGCAACACATCTCTTAAGTTTATGAATGTTTTGGTTGAATCATGAAGTGAGCAAGCTACAAGCGCTTAAAGCCAATGGAATCACTTGGTAGAAATGTGAATATTATCTTGATTCTATCATGTGGTGTGATATCACTTGGTGAAGTGTTGAATTAGCTCTCATGCAGGGAATTCTATTTTGAAAAATACACTGATGAACCCTATTTGATCCGACCATTCTCTCACCACCTTCAAACCTCTCTGCCTCATGAAAAGATGCCAAAGTGCACAAATTAGCCGTGGCCACCCACAAAAGTTTGGGGTGGCCACATCTCAAACTCCCTACTTCACTCTATCCACCATACGCCCTATCTACACCAAGGGCAAAGAAAAAGAGAAGAAAAAGAAAAGAAAAAATAAAATAAAAGGATGCTCCTGTTTAATAGCATTTGAATAAAGAAAAGATGAGTTTGTAAAAGCACTCTAAATCTTTCCACAATCCTTTCTTCCTCTTGCATGCCCATTGAGCTAGAAAACATCAAATCTAGCTCACTTTACCCTTTCTATAGACAAGTGGGTCATCCAGTGTGGTTTGATGCATGAGAGAAAATGCATCAAAGTGAAACCACACTCCTAGTCACCTTTGATTAACACCAACAAGAAACGGTTTACCCAGAATGACATGAAGGACATATGGACAACTTGTGTTTCTATGCTTTATATTTGAAGTTTGCATGCTCAGTGCTCGGTTCATGAATGGTTTGTGAAAGGGGAGAGGAGAGATGTGAAACACATGCACTTAGTCACTCTCAATACCATGTATTTAATAATCATTTGTTGCTATGCATTTGTCACTTGTTTTTTTAAAAGAAACTGAAAAGAGAGATTGAGTTAGAGCATACTTGAGTACAAGTATGTTTTAAGTTTGGGGTGGTGATACAACCCTATTTTAGGGCTCCATCCTATGCCATTTTGTATTTAAATCACATCTAAACATGTTAGATTACAAGTTTTTGCCCCTAATATGGTTATCATTGCAAATATGCTTATGGATGTTCTTTGCACTGTTTTTAGGTACTTAGACCATGCCTAGATGGGAAAGAGAGAAAGAAGGAGTTTTAGGGTTCCCCCACTCATAGAGGGACCCAAAGGAGGCCCCAAAATCTCCCTCAACCTACCTCCAATGGCCAAGGGTCATCACCAAGCAAAGACATCTGAGAATGATGAAGATTGAAGTGTAATCAAGTGATGCAAACCTCGCCACGGCTGTGGCCACAATGCCACGGTCGTGCATTTATTAGCAAAGAAGTGCCCTTTTCAATAGGGTTTTCCCATAGAATCCCACGACCGTGGCCACCTGCCACGACTGTGGCCATTGAAGACACCACGGTCGTGGCCATCAACACGGTCATGGCCAAGAGAACTAAAGACGGCCATGGCCACCCGCCACGGTCGTGCGTTTATTGTCAAGAATCAACAGTGACAACAGGGGATTTGCACCCAACGCCCATGGCTGTGGCCATCAAACACGGTCGCGGCCAGAAGAGTTGAAGACGGCCATGGCCACCCACCACGGTCATGGTTTTATTTCTAAGATGAACAGGTTGTCACCCCCAAGGTGCCATGACTGTGGCCTATAGCCACGACCGTGGCTGATGAAGAATGGAACACCTGTGGTGCTACTCTACGGTCACCACTCCCTCCTCCAAAACGGTTGTGTTACCCAACATGGTCGTGGTGCCTATCACCCACCACGACCGTGGTACTCCACCACGGTTGTGGACACCACCATACTTTAGCTTTTCACCACTCCCTCCATACCACGACCATTTTACCACCCCACTACTGTGTTCCACTGCCCTCACCATGGTCGTGGCTTTCCACCACGGTCATGGTGATCCACCAACCCTACCCTACTTTTACACTGCATTTCCTAAACTAGCCCCCACTTACCCTAGTGCCTCCCCACCACCTATATATACATAGGTGGCGGGTGGGGCACGAAGGTTAGATGCCCCTAAAGCTACTCCAAGCTTCCACCTTCCTTCTTTGAGCTATTTGTGAAATTTCTTTGCATTTTAGCTCACCATCCACCATTTCCACCATGGAAACCTAGTTTTCTAGGTTTTCCTCCATAATCCCCCATATCTTCATGCAACCCTGCACCCTTGGAGGAGGGGGGACGTCTACAATAGCTTTGAAGGTGATGCAGGAGGCCACTTCGTCAAGCTTCATGGAGTTTCTACCTCTTCATCCCCTTTCTTTTGCTCTTTCTTTGACTATGTGTAGCTAAGCCCCTAGTGGTGGGTGTTTGGGGTTAAAATGTGACTTTGATACCATGTTGGGGGAAAGTTGATTGTAATGAACTTAATTCATATCTATGATGATTATCTCTTGCTTCTATCTCATTTCCCATTTTATTGCATGTGGTTTGTGCTTTTTACATGAATTGCTTTCTTTGAGATGTTTGATGACACTTAGCTTCTAGGAGGAATTGGAGTGTATGTGGCAGTCTTAGGAATGGCTCCTAGGTCCAAATAGTAGATCCCTAGCTAGCCCCCTTTGTTCCTACATTCACATCCCTCCTCCAACAAATGAGTGTGAGATCTAAGTATCTAGTGTAAGTGAGATTGATGCAATTGCCTAGGGCCTTCTAAAGGCTAGAATGGCTAGTGGCATGAGGTCATATACCCTCATCTCTACTCCCATATCTACCCTCAACCCTCAATTGACCACTATCATTTACTCTAGAAACCTAGATTTGGCTAATCCCATTAGAATTACACCTAACCCTAGTCTTCTACTAGTAGTGTAGGGTATATTCTAATGGCATTGACCTTATTGTTTGGTTTGGTAATCTAGATATGGAATGAGAACCATGCTTTTCTAATAATCTCCCCCAACTAATATCAAAGTTACACCCCCCAAACGGCCCACCTACCCTAATCAATTGCTTAAAACCCATCTTGCTTTGTTTGCTTGTTACGACTAGCTTTGTTTAGTTGTTTTAGCTTAACTTAGTCAATTTCTTAGATTCGCTTTCTAGTGTTAATTTAGGTCCTTTCTCTTGTTAGTGATTAGTTTAGCTTCTTAAGTTCTCCTTGCTTGTTTATCCTAGAGTATCTTGCTCTTGCCTCTGTTTAGCTAGTTTGTTAACCTAGTTTACTAATTTTACCTCTTCCATAACTTAGTTTCCGTCTTGGACTTCTTACTTGGTCAATTAGCTTAATAAACAACCAAAACCTTTTAAACGCTAAAACCCAAATCTCTGCAATAGGAACATAGCATACTCTACCTAACTCTAGTGCCCCCTCTATCCCGTGGTTTGACCCCTTATCTTGCTAATCGCCTATACTACGAAAGTACCATGTATGCTTGTGGGTGACCTATTTTAGTCTTAGTGATCGACTCAGTTAGGGATAGCATAATTTTTTAAAGCAAGATCCCATCCCGTGCGTTCCGACCTCGTGGAGTGCATCTAGCTACCCTAGTTGGTTAGTGTGTACGCCTCTAGCGGAATCTGCACCGTCGACCTGGTCGTGGGTTCGGTCTCTCTATTAATGAAGATATGTCATACCAGGATGATGAGGAGGTTGTTGATGTTGACGAGGATGCTAGTGATGATGAGGAGGATGGTGATGCTTCTGATGATGATGGATCTGATGGATTTGCTGGTGACTCTGATGAGGAAGATGATGCTTCTGCACCTTCATACGAAGATGATGACTATGAGCCTGATGGTGAGGATGATGATATTGTTGATATAGATAGCTTAGATGTCTAGTTGTTCTTAGTTTTTAGCCTAGATGTTGATCATATATATCTTTCTAGGCTATTTTATATTAGAAACATCTGGGCACATGTTATGAGTTGTACTATTTTATCACCTTAGCTTTCATCATTTTTTCTTGTTGCTATTTTATGATAACTTGCTTTTTGGTTGTATCTTAATTCTGTGTACACGTACTCTTAGATGTGCTATATCTCATGAGTTGGTGTCATGTTTGACCATATTTTGATTATTCCTTAGACTATTTGTTTCTCTCGTCTCTATTTGATGTTTGTTTTGAGATTGCATGTTATGAATACATGATTGGTTGTGCTTGGAGAAGACCTATTTCTATGATCTTCTACCCCCTTCCTTTTTGATAATGTCAAAAGGGGGAGAGAAATTGAATATCTTGAAGCTCAACCATATTGCTTTTATTGCCTATGTGATCCTTTTCTTGTTCTATATATGCTTTATCATGTGACTTGCTAAAGGACCATATAGTATATGTATGTTATGTTGCTTTGTGTAGATAGACTAACTATGTACGTTAAAGTAAGCACAGATTAAGGGGGAGTAATTCACATTGTTCAAATATTGAATCCCCTTGCAATTCAAAAGGCTAATGTATAATTTAAATATCCATTTCAATATGATTGAGGAAATGTTTGTCGTTTTCAAAAAGGGGGAGAATGTTGACTTGAGAGTTCTGCATTGTCCATATTTTGATAATGACTTAACCATTCCATTCCTATGTATCTAATATGTTTGTTCAAGATTGATTTTAGGCTTTAGGAACATGGAAAGGATAAAATTACATAAGCCCTAGCTTGTTCAAGTTCAAGTCAAATGCAATGCAAGTGTGCAATTAGGGAAATCACTAAAAATGACCTTAGATGATTTTTGTAATCACTTGTATTGATGATATGACTTGTAAGTCAGATGAGAAAATTATTAGGGACACTTAACTCCAAGGTTTAATCACTCAAAAGTCAACTTAGAAAATTTGTCACATGCTGTTCATCGGTCGAGTTGGAAACTATGATGGATTTTCTAAAGATGGCCCATCAGTGAAGTTGTACATGCATAGAACTCGACTGATTGACTCACTGAGCAAATCTAATTTTGGCTCATCAGTCGAGTTTACTAGAACAAACTCAACCAATTGTTTACAAATTGGCTTTGTCTTTTAGTTGATTGGTCGAGTTACCTTTATTGAAACTCGACCGAATGTACTATATGGAAAACACAGAAAAAGTTATTATAATAATTGGTGAGTTGTTTTGGGTGAAAACAAATCCATTGCTTAGTGGAAAACGGTTATATTTCGACCCTAAGTGATCCCCAACCCAAGGGAACACCCCATCTATAAATAGGACCCCTTGGAGTTCATTCCAAGTTTGCTCATTCATGCTATTCTAAGTCCTTTCTATAGTCGAGTGTGTTGCAACTTCTTGTGCCCCTTTCTCTATCTAGTTTACACTTCATTTTGTGATTATGAGTGAGATAGTCATGTTGTAAGAGAGTTACTTCCTTATGCTTGTAAAGCTCTCATCTACTCCATCTTCCCTATCCCTTTCCTCCATGAAGAAAAGGTGAAGCAAGCTACTCCAAGTGAAGGAGAAGTTGTTACTACTCTTCTTCAAGGTTGAAGAAGAGGTTATGATCTTCTCCAGGTAAAGGAAATGACAAAGGCTGAAGATATAAGAAGAGTGGAAAAGTCCTTAAAGGTGGAAGACTTGTGCTAGAGTGGGTAAGACCTTGGAAGAAGGCTGAAGACTCTTACAAAGTGGGTTAGCCCTTGGTAAGGTGGAATATTCTTTGTTCTTGGATGGGTAAGTCCTTTGATAGTCTTGTGTTGTAACTCTAATTGGTAAATATATAGAGAAAATCACTTGCAAAGTCCTAGAGGTTGACCTCTCTAGGTAGTGGACTGACTCTCTCCTAGTTTAGAGAGTGAAACCACTCTACATGACCTTGTCAAGTGCTTTTTATCAATTCCTCTCATCGTTTCTATTCTTGTTAGTTAGGATTTCAAATTTCACTCAAGCTATAGGTTTTAATTTGATATAATTTGAAGGTCTAATCTATCTTGTGAGAATTTTTGAAGCTCTATTCACCCCACCTCTAGAGCCCTAGATCCAACAATAAAACATTTTAGGTTGTGTAACATACATCCTATGATGTATTCCCTTTAAGGAATCCAGTTTCTACCTTCATATGCTAAATATTTTAGTCTATTTTAACTACAACAACAAGCTTTAAAATTGGTAAAGGAATTTCTATCATGTTCAAAAATTTGAATTGATATGAAAAATTGTCTAACCAATTTGTCCTTTTATGTTATCCATGTAGGTCTTTCCAACAAGACCTGTTGCACCCTTTAAGAATTACCAATTTAGGTGGCGCTATCAAAGTCTTACCTTGTTAGCTTACATGGACCCCATCACGACTTTAAGACATTACTCAGATTATGGTATTCCGTAGCTTCTAGTTGATTAGTTGTCTGATCTTGTCATAACCAACATGTCTTAGTTGTTGGATTCTCAATCATCAATTTCAGACATGTTTTACTAGAACTACTTCATTCTGTGTCCTATAATGAATTTGAGATTCCACAACAATTTGTAATTCTCTTAGTTCTCATTGTACCTCTTTCCTGACCTCAAACATTTTGAGTTCTACTTTTATTCCCACTGATTCTTTAGGAATTCAGTTATCATATCAAGAAAACAATTTTTTTATTTGATTGGGATTAAGAGTAGCATTCAAAAATGATTGTTTGTGGATAAACCATTTCATGACACTATTTAACAAAGTAGGGTTCATGTAATATCATATATGATTCTTTATAAACCATTCAGACCTTACATCATTTAGTGATAGGTATATATTTATGAGGATACAAGAAGAAAAGATTAATTGATAACTATCATGACTCATCATCATTTTATTCCTTCATTCTGACACATTATTATGTTCAGATGTATTTGACTTGCGACACATTATCACAATTCATTCTTGAAGGTTCTAAAAGCATTGATGTAAAGGGTTTCCACATTTGATCTCATCAAAGTTTCTTAATTCTTTTATCAAAGTTATACTTTATTTATAATATCCTTGAATACTTCAAGGGATTTATGTTTCTATTTTATGAGTGCATATCATCATACTACCAGTAAATGAAATGATGTATAATCAATTATCTATAACATTCATTCCATAAGATCTTCAAGCATCACATGTATGAGGTCTGGTGGAAACCTTATCCTCCCAATACATCTAGTGAAGGATGTTATGTCACATTGTGTGCAAGTAAGAGTTGCATGTTTCCTCAGGTTCATTAACCAAAAGAATCTAGATTAACATCAATACTTATTCAATATATGCATTTCTTTTATTTAAGTGAAAGATGACTAATGCTAATAATAGTTTTGAGTTATAAATTATAATCCTTTGGTATAAACATTATAAACATTTATCTTTAAATCTTTCGTATAAAGACCATTTAGAAGTTTGGTCATTGCAATGTAGGATCATATCTTTTGAAATAGAAACATTAACATCTCACTTTATTGGTTTATCATCCTTGTCAGAAAAAATGCCTTAAGTAAATGTTTCTATTTGTTGCAATAATGAAATAGTAGTTCAAATAACACTATTACATGCCCATTGGGCTAAGATAAATTTTAAATGTAGACTAATGTTTCAGCAACTCTTGCTCCTCCTTGTCCATCTTTGTCCTTCTGTGAGGCCTTTTACTTCTGATCAGATCCTCAACATCAAATATGTCAGATCTTTGTTTGGTATCACATACTAAAATGAAGACCTAATCAAATTTATCTTGAAACATTTATACCTAAAGTGGAGGCCTCTGTTCCTTCCTTCTTCTTCTTTAGTTCCTCTAACCAGCGTGGGGAATTTCTTTTTCAATGTCTGGGTTGGTGATAATGGTTACACTCGCCTTTTTTTTTACTCCTCCCTTTGCCTTGAAATCTGAAGAGTTGGGCTTCTGGATAGATTTAGAAATTTTATTAGATTTACCTTTTTCTTTAGACTCCCCCTTTGTTTTTTTAATTACCATCACAAACTTGGGATTGTCCTTTATCATTTTTCCCTCAACTGTTCTCAACATGCCCAACAAATCTGTTAATGTTTTGTCAAAATCGTTCATGTTGTAGTTCATGACAAACTGACTATATGACTCTAGAAGATACTATAGAATCAAGTTAGCTGCCAATTCTTGACCCAAGGGGAATCCTAGTCTATCTAGGTTCTCCGCATATCTAATGATCTTGAGTACATGAGGACCTACTGGGTCTTCTTATGCCATGTTACATTTGAAAAGTGCCTTGGAGACATCATATCTCTCTTATCTTGCCTGATCTTGGAACATGTTCTTGAGATCTGTGACCATCTCAATCACATCAATGTTCTCATGGTGCCTCTACAACTTGTAGTTCATGGAGCATGTCATCAGAAACTTGACATCCACGACATCTTCAGTATGCTTCTTGCAAGCATACATGTCAACCCTAGGTGCAGTCGGAAGAGGTTCATATGTTTCTCACATCTTTAGGACATAGATCTTGCTCTCCTATGTGACAATGATTCTCACTGTCCTTTCTAGTCGTGGAAATTGTTCCCATCTAGTTTGTCCTTTTCAAGGACCAATCATAGAGAAAAGTGATTGTTGTTGGTAATTTGCAAATTAGTCAATACTCATTTAGATTTGGTCTGATTTGATTAAGATTGTGGACATATTAATTAGGTCTTAAATTAACCATCATTCTCATTATTTTGATCAAACTGACAACCCTCAATTATCAATTCAAAAAACTACAACGAACAATTTTCTAATGAGCCAAGATTCATGTTTTATCATATCATGAGTCAACTTTTGCTGATCAGCCACAACTTGACTATTTAGGTAAGAAATTTTTTCCAATTGCATCTATATGCAACTCTTACATAGAAGATATGTGCAACTCCTTGCCATAATCATCTACATGCTTTTGGTCTTAGACTCTCTATGAATCACCAGTTAAACTAGACCCTATATCCGACATGATAATAATTCATCCCGCTTTGACATATCTTACATTACTACCATCACACTTCCATGAGATAGACACTGCATCATGATTTGGCATTTCGTATGCTTGGTCGATCAAGATTTTCATGTGTGTTACTTTTAGAAATCATCTTACACTTAATATATTTTGATTTGAGGGATTTATATATATATATCATATATTGTATCCAATCATTACATATATGGTACATATCATATGAATTTTATATTTTACAGTGTAAACATGTAATATAAAGAAAAAAGTGATGGTTATGGTCATGTCTACTATAATTCCTTAGAGCCACAAGGAATTACTACCACCTTGTATGAACATGTTGTTGTTGTAGATTTGTGCTTGCCCATCTGGGAAGATAAGTTCAACCATTGAACCGGTCATCTTGCCTTTTGGTCAATTGGTTGGTTTCCAAGAACGGTCATCTGGATACCTCTCTAAGTGATGTTTGGACACCTTCCAGACGATTGGTTGTCTCCACCATCTGGTCCTTTGTCCTCTTATCCAACCTATGTTTGGACTCCTTCCAAACAGTCAGTTGGGACCACTGGGCGGTCGGCTCTCTTTATCGTTCTGTCTTCCATGGCCATCCTACGATGATCATTTTCATCATAGTTACAATAAAGGAAACTATCTTATTGCTACTTTGTTACATTGTAAAGTGAAATCTTGAGTTACATTTGAGGGGAGCAAAGGTAGGAAAAATTAACTTTACATTGGGGAGAAGGAAGTGGAGGCTCAATACGCAGACTGATATGAATAGGAATAAAAGCAAACCATCCAACCACACACAAATATTGGGTTATTTGCCATAATTGTGCTACACATTCACCATCAAAATCACTCTTAGGGAGACACATTTCAATTGCACATATTATATATACATATATTAGTTTGTGATTATCATGTGGTCTTTGATCAGATACACATATGAGATAATTTAGATATTCACAACATATGAAATAAATAAATGATTAAACAAACAATCAGATCATATCGATTATCCTAAAACATATTAAATTGATGTGGTTCTAATACCACTATTGGAAAATATGGCCATAGAGTATACCCGGGACGCAAGACCGTGTAACTACTATGAAATAGGAAGGATGGTTTAATGATTTATACCCGGTCCTGGAGAAATTCTAGTGACAACAAATATTTGAAGTGCAATTATCTTCTAGTTGCTCTTGGATGGTGGTTGTGTAGCTCCTAGTCTTCACCATAGATAGCGGACAAGACAACTTCTTGAATGGCTCCTGCGGTCTTTCCACAGACTATAGACTGACTTTGCTCTTCTAGTAGCAGCTAAAAGACTCATACCTTTATAGTAGTCTACATGGACCAACTATCACTTATGTCTTTCAACTAGAACAGATAGGAATGAGTTGTGCCTCCCTTTTGTGTACTAGTCACCAACTTGCTCTCCCACAACTATGATCCTCAGTTGTTCTCTCTCTTATTATCCCTCTTAGTCAGGTAGGACTTGCTTGGGATCTCTTGGTTACCACAACCAGAGAAGACAACAATTGTTAGAGAAAATGATTCTCAATTGTGTGTGTTGTAATATGGAAAAGCTCCCAGTACCCCTCTATTTATAGGCAGGGTTAGGGTCAGGGTTCCCATTTTGTTCATGATATGTACAATAGTGGAAGGGATCGGAAGATCTTGAATTTTCACAACCTGTGACACCCAAACTGATTGTTTGGCAACTCAAACAGCCATATGTTGCACGAGACGATCTGTTTGCACTGAGAGAGGATGTCTTGTTGTTTCCCAATCATACATGAATTTGTTAAAATGGTTTCTGGTTAAGTGAGCATTAATTTCCTTTCATCAATAGAATTGATCAATCAGACTATCAAACTTTCTCAAAATTTCGGGGAAGTTACTAGAACCTTCATATGGCTCAATCGAGTCGATCATTCACTAGGTGAATTGGTCGTCTCGCAAACCTAAGTCGATCGATTCTCCCAGTGAGCCAATCCGTTGGTGGCTCATTCTTATAGAACTGTAGTCAATTCAGTTGTAATTAGCCTGACACTCCAAACGTCTGTCTCAAAACTGGAGCCGATCATTTTGCAATCCATATAGTGGTCTCAACATGTGAGTTGATCAATTGTCAGTGTAGTCAGTTGATCTATTGTGTGATTTGAGTACCTAAACACTTTAGTAATCAATCCAATCATCATTCAAGATTGAAACTTTTCTTCTAGATGAGTCCCTATGTGTGTAACCCTATAGTTCCCATATCACGTTGGGAGTAACATAATTGACTTATGACATCACAAGCAGAGAGTGGTGCCTAATCACACATCAGTGCTACCTAAGTGAATGGAAAGTTGGATGAAAAACTTCAACCTACAATCTGCATAAGATTTTGTCGTGATTGTATAATTCCTTTTCCACTGATATCTGATATGAACTTGAGGCATGGAATCGTCATACTCTTAACGTTCAATCCATGTACCTTGAAGCAATAGAAGACTGTTTGAGACAACGTGTCCTCAATATCATATATCGATTCTCATGTGCATGCACATGCATTTTTTAGTCTCACTTATCAAGTGGCCAGGATATCAAATTCCAATAGGAGGGATAAATCCCATCTCTATTACTCACACTCAGTCCCCATGTTTTAAAACTACCCAATCATCACCTTTATGGCAACCCATATTTCAATATTACATTTGATGATGTTAAAATATACCCAACGACATGTGATGAGTGTAGTGATTTCATGTCTAAGAACCACAACCACCACTTTATTATGAGATATGACTAGGTGCACCAATGATGGTTTCCATGTGTCACTCTCAAGGTGAGTTTGTCTGATACATTGTTCCCTAACATGTATTTGTATTCTTGGTTGATATGCTATATCATGACTAATGAGATTCTGTCATCAACTGAACCACACTCCAGTCTTATTGTTTTATTGGTGTCTATCTACCTTCCATAGTAACAACTCACTAGGGACATAATAAGAATGTACATACTCTTAACATTCATATGATCTCATTCTCCAAGTCACGTACTTGAAGACATATGTCATTGAGTATTGTCATTCTTTATACATTCATATTGTTTCATCATTATCTCATGACTGAATGAAACATAATGAATTGAAAGCTTGTATTTATGAGTATTAATCAAATCATTAATGGTATATGACATGTCAACCATCATACACTAGTACAGAATTGACCTTTAGTGTCGGTTATTTAAGGCCTTTGGCGTCAGTTTCAAAGATACACCCAAGAGGGTGCCGCTAAAAGTCAAAACCTCCAGCGTCGATTTTAACGCCGACGCCACAATCCTTCCCGCTACCAAAAATGTGCCAGCAAGGGAACTATAGGCGTCAGTTACTTAATAAGACCGACACTATATCTAGGTCAAAGACATCGACATTTCACAAAAACCGACGCCATAAGCCTTCCCACCACCAATAAAACATGCCAGGAAAGGCACCATCGGTGTCAGTTATTATATATATCTGACACTATTTCTAGAGATAAAGACGTTGGTTTTATACTAATAATCGATGCCATAATTGACACCAAAAAGGGATAAATACGTCAGTTTTTTGCTAATAATCAACGCCTATGTGTTTTCTTATTGGTTTTATACAAATAACTGACGCCTATGTTCTGATTTTTTTTTCTTATTAGTTTGCAGGCTTGCTGTATGGCTGGTCAGCAGGATGTAGAACCTGCAGTTCAGTTCTGAACTATAGGTTTACATCATCCATTGATATCAACCACCAACAAGCCACAAACCTACAAAATTAACAAGATGGACAATATTATATATGGATCATGCAATTCACACACTTGTATAAGCAAATTTAATTCATATTATTTTTCATCACACACATGTGAAAACAATAGTTCCATTAAAATTTCCTCCATTTTCACACATATTTAGGAACCTACAGTTCCATTCATTTCATCTCTTTCCACATTCAGACACATGTAGAAACATTCATGTATTGATCATCTTCACATTGACACATATGACAATTCAAAAAAATTCATTCACATTCACACAAAAATAATTATGAGAACAAAGTTCAGAAATATCATTCTTTATTCATCATCATCATTATCGCCATCACTATCCCAATCATATTTAAAAATTCCCACTACTTGTAGGGATTTTACCCATTGTTCTCTTACATCATTTAAGTCTTCCATCGTATAGGAAGTATGTACATCTAATAACTTTTGACCTATAGTGAAGTCAGTTTTAAACACCTGCAAAGAGGATGATGTATATATAATTAATAATATATAATAAGATTGATATATTTCATATTATCTAATGACACTATATATAATACCTGATGTATGGTATCGATTTCCATTGCGGCATGTTCGATAATTAGGTTCATAAATCGCATCACATAGTATGCACATGCCCAACCATTGTCTTGTATAGCACACTATAAATTGAATGATATAAAATATTCAAAAATACAAATAAGCACAGTTCACATAAATAATATATACATTGGAGTCGGGAAATTACTTTCACATTCTCCCAAATTAGTGGCTGGTTCTTTTTCTTGGGGACCTTTCCTCCAGCTTTTTTGAACTCATGAAAATCCCTACATGTTAATGTAACACATTAAATTGCATAATTAAATAGTAATGTAATACTAGATGTTAACAGATATAAAAATATGAAATATTCTGCATGAGAATAATGACATTTTCATTGTGTGTCCATATAATGTATTCAATTCCTTCCCCGTATGATCTAGATAATAGACATTGAACGTCTTGAGGACAATAACTACTAACTCCAAATGCCTACCACTAGAGGTAAGAAAGTTAAAAATAATAACTCAAAATCCACAATAAAAATGTAATTTTCTTAAGTCCAAATTATAAGCAAAATAAACTTACTTTACATTGAATGGAGATATATTATCACCGTCTTCTTTTTTTACCAAAATAATTAAAAGCATCACAGCAGTATGAAGTAACTGATGAAGGGTCTTTATCTCCAAGACTAATCAAAGATGGAACCAAAAATCCCACATGGAAAAATGAAAAATATGTACATATCGTGTGTAAGTGGCTGCAAAATATGTATTATGTATGCATTAATATATAAGAAACCAGATCACCATATATAAAACAAGGTATATGGATGTATAAATAAGATATCACCATATCCATAGCTCTATCATAGATGTATTCCGCCAATCATAGCAAAACAACTCCAAAATATCTTGTATAAATAGATTGTTATCGTATGATTGACCTGCAGCATCCTACGAAATAGAAACATTTATAGGGCAATTTAGATCATGTTCGCCTATCCATATTTCCATAACCCTACATATAGCACCTAACAAGGCGTGTATGTGGCGCTCCGATCTCCGAAAACCACGAAGTAAACTTAGCGGAAGCATTCGATTAACAGCGGAAGACAAAAATCACGGGAAATTAAAACTTTTTCAGACCAGATAAAGAAATCATAAAACTTCTTTCATAGAAAGGAGATAAACTATTTACATCTCTGTTGAATTACTTCTTGAGTAATTATATACAACATGATACAAAATCTCAAGAGTTAAAAACCAAAATCTCAGACTACTAGCTCCAAGACCCGAGAGTACAGAGACGACATAGGACTATCTAAACTACTAACTCAGCAGTCAGTATCTCCACCTGAGATTCACTGCTGCTCCTAGTTCTGCTGCTGCTGGTATTGGCCAGCTATAGGTTGGTTTCTCTATCTTCGACGACCACCTAAAATGTTGAAATCTACGGGGTGAGACAATTTTAAATAATTGTCCCAGCGAGAGTTATAACTCTCCACTAGAAGCTTTATATATCAAATCAAGGAACAATATAAGCAATAAAAGCTCTCAAAGTAATCAACATCAGTTTGGTATTAAATAAAATATCAATATCTAAGGAATATGAACAACATATGTACTTATGCAGTGTAACATCAATCAAGTATCTCATAGTTCATCCTAAGCAGATATACTAAGCGGTTGATTATGTTTTACAAACATCATTATGCCCTACGGAGAGGAGGTATACCTCTCATACTCCAACTGATCACTGTTAAGTCGCATCGGTATCATACCTAGGTCATCAAAAGAGCCATATTCTTATGACCTCATCTTCCTCATTCAGTGTGAGGATAAACATGCAGGACATCTTGTGTCTCCGCTAAAATAGCTCACCAGGGTAATCTGGTACTTCGTTATTAGAGTCACAGTGGCATTCTGTGCTCTCTTCGTCATCAAAGGATTTCTTGTTTATCTCTCATCGATGCGGTATGAGGGCTTCCTTGAGATTACATCATAAACATATAGTGAAGGGTTGATGGATTAAGATACATCTACATCAATTCCTATACTAGGATGTAAGGACATACACATCCATATTCCCCCACATACTCAAAAGTATGTGATCCAAGAGTTCCCTTAGGAAAACCTGTTTCACCATCATATTGCTTCTGACAATGATGGATCTATGATCAGGGCTCTACGTGGTATGATTATACTTGATTAGTTAGGTACATTTCAGTATTCTTTTAACATCATACATGTTCTCAAACATTAATCATTAGCATAGCAGCTATGAAAATAGAATACTAAATGCAACATGTCTAACTCATATCATATATCATTTCTCATTCATCTCAGCACAAGTCATCTGTCAAGCATGACCTTGATGATACTCATGGCTCTCATAGCCTAACAATCTCATAAGATGCCACTTACTGGACAACAGGGTATTTCACTATTCATAAATCTAACAACATGCTTTCAATGAATATAGCATCATAATCCATACCTGGATATGATCATCATCTCATAAGAACCGGCATGGTTAATTCAACTAATAACAGTAAACAATTCATTTCACAAGTTATACTTTCAAACTCTTAAAAGAGTCAGGTTCCCTAATTTCTCATCAATTAGGGTTTACTATACACATTACATGTCATCACCCTAGAATTAGGGTTTAATATTCAACTCATGCTGAATTGAACTCATAACATCATCATGTATGAGAATCATCACCATTGATAACCTCAGATTTGATTTAGATTCATCAATTATTACAATTAGGGTTTCCATGATCTCACATAGGTGGATCATACCCTAATCATGCACATTCATGTCTATTGAAGGTACTTTACTTAAGTTTCAACCATAAAAGGTACTTTCTCTCTCGTCTTATTAGTAGATGGTGATTACACCAATGTAGACTAGGTTGGGTCAAGCCCCCATTGATTAACATAAGCCAAAGTACCACTATCATGTGATTAGGGTTTGATTAGAACAAGGTATTACTCAATTGAACCCCTAAAGGGCATTTTGGTAAATTAACCATTGATCATCATCATGGGTCAATTCATTAGTCACATAGTCCCTTAATGTCCTAGGTTACCATTAGGGTTTAGATTAGATCATCTTTGAACCAATTACACCTTCAAGTGATTATGTATAAACAACCTTGAAAACCTCCAAACGGTTTCAACCTTCAAACACCAAACGGTCTTGATACCGTTTGGCCTCAAATGGTCTTGAGACTGTTTGACCTCAAACAGTCTTGAGACCGTTTGGGTGTGTTAACCGTTTGGGAAGGTTGACTTCCAAATTGTTTGGTGCTTATGTGGTTTGAAAACGTTTGATCAAAACGTTCTTGAGATCGATTGGTCCAAACGACTTGAGACCGTTTGGCCTCAAACGGTCTTGATACCATTTGGATCCAAACGGTCTTGAGGCCGTTTGGTCCAAATGGGCTCAAACCGTTTGGACCTCCAACATAGTTCAAAAGTTACAATCGATTATGGTTATGTATGTTGAAGCCCTCAATTATCCAAATCCATGTTAACCACTTACAAATTGAGTCAATTAGGATGAGCCTCAATCAATTGTACACCAAATTGACCCTCAATTGAAAGCCAATTAGGGTTAAGTCCATCTCAATTAGGGTTTCAATCGGATAATCATCAATGTTCAACAATGTGAATCAAATCAAGGTTGAACCTATCAATTGACCTCCAATTGGGCCCAAACATGGCCCAAACGGTCTTGAGATCGTTGGGATGACCTCCAAATGGTCTTGAGACCGTTTTCCCAAAGTTTGACCAAAAACCAAGTCGGTTGGATAAGGGTTGAACCCTAATTAGGTCTAAAATCAGTTTTTTTATCAATTCACCAACTTATTGTAATTGGACCCTCAAACCATCAAATTACCTCAACCCTAGACCTCCAAACAGTCTTGGGTTGTGTCCAAACGGTCTTGAGACCGTTTGGATGAATCTCCAAATGGTCTTGAGACCGTTTGGGTCCTTCAACCCAAAACTCAACAATATCTATACTTGAAAACAACAATTTCAACCTGATTAGGGTTAGGGTGTTGAAGTGCCTTCAACTCTCAATTGGTTTGGAATTAGATTGTGATTCTTTTTAGGAATGAAATTCAATATGTTACCAACATACCCTCAAACGGTCGTCCCCTGGTCAACCCTATCAAATGGTCTTGAGACCGTTTTGATCCAAACGGTCTTGCAAGATCGTTTGAGATCAAACGGTTTGAGACCGTTTGATTTCAAACGGTTTGCAACCGTTTGGACCAAAAGGGTCCAAGGTCGTTTCATAAAGCTACCTAGGAATTCATGCCCATCATCTTCAACCTCTGTTCAGGTCGGTTACTCCACCGTTTTGCTTGCAAAAGTGCAAGGATGAAGGGAGGTAGAAGAAAAACTAAGTACTAAAAGCAAGAACAAAGATATGCATAAAAAGCTAAGAGTTTAGAGTTATAAAACCCACCTCAAACTTGTTCCTAGAGCTCCAAGATTCCAAGCTTCAAGCCTCTAATGGCGTCTTGAGCTCCACAAGTCGGCCAGAGGTGATTCTCCAAGGAAAATATGGGGATGGTCGGCTAGAACAAAGAACCTAAGTTAGTTGACCATAGAACCAACCTTATACAAGGATTTCATCCAATAATCCGAGCTAGAAGATGGTTCCTCCCTCACCTTAGCACTAGTTGGTCGTTTTCCTGAGCTCCAGAGCTTTGCCTTAGCCGTTTGAGAAAGATGAGAAGTGAAGAGGATAAAGGATCCGTTCACTTGGTTTGCAAGGGTTTTAGCTTATATAGTTTAGGCTATTTTCCACCACAAGGACCTCTAAAACTTGAAATTCTCATCTAAGTCCCTCCTTGTTTCTATGTCACGTCCAAGACATCCAAACTTATGCAAAGCCCATAAAAACTCAAGATCTAAGGGTAAAGAAAACCAACATTCAACTAGGGTACATATATGAAGGTCTCCTTACTCATACTAGGTGAATTTTATGCACAAAGATCATTTTTCTTATCTGATTATTCATCAATGTGCCCCTTTCATCATTTCTACTCTAAATGATGTCAAGGGTCATAAAAGATATTCTATAAAGTGTATTTTACAAGTTGCACCCCATAATTTGGGTAAATTGCACTTTACTCCGAATTAGGGTTTTTAAGCACAAGGATCATTCCACAAGCTGCATCTGGATACCCAAGCTTGGAAAATCCATCATACCACATCATATTAACTAGTATGATGAATTATCATGAGAGGAACATCTTAACCTGTGAAATTTGCAAGTTAACCCCCTTAATTGGGTAATTTGCACATAGGTCCCTGTATTACAAAATAATACTACAACTTTGTTTAAAAAGGACAAAATTGAAAGTATATGTTCCTGAGGAACTTAATTACATGCCAGAGAGTATTCTCAAGTTTATAATTACATATTTAGGCAAAACTTCTAGGGTTAGTCTTTAACCCAGGTCAGGGATGTTACAAATCATCCACCTCTTCACAAGAATTTCGTCCCCGAAATCGATAAAACGTATTAGGAGAAAAGAGTAGGGTATTTCCTTCTCATCTCATCCTCTAGTTCCCAAGTGGCTTCTTCGACACCACGGTGGTTCCAGAGGACTTTCACAAGGATTATATCATTCTTCTTTAACTTTTTAATTCTTTTATCAAGGATTGACACTGGTCTTTCCTCATAAGTTATATCTTCATTCAATTCTACTTCCATAGGTTGTAGAACTGACTCGGTGTCTGGGTGACATTTCCTCAGCATAGAAATGTGAAACACAGGGTGTAACTTCTGCAAATCCTGAGGTAACTCTAGTCTATAGGCTACCTTTCCAACTCGCTCAACAATTGGATAAGGACCCATAAATCTAGGAGCTAACTTCCCTTTCCTTCCAATACGAAGGACTCCTTTCCAAGGTGAGACCTTGAGGTATACTCTGTCTCCAACCTGGAACTCTAAGGGTCTATGACGTCTATCGGCATAAGACTTCTGTCTATCCTGTGCAGTCTTAAGTTGTTGTTGTATAACTGTAATCTTCTCTATAGTCTGCTGCACAAGATCAGGACCTAACAACTGATGTTCACCAGTCTCATATCAACATAAGGGTGATCTACAACGTCTACCATACAAGGATTCATAAGGTGCCATATCAATACTATGTTGATAGCTATTGTTATAGGCAAACTCTATCAAGCTTAGGTGTAGATCCCAACTTCCGGTAAACTGGAGAACACATGCTCTCAACAGATCTTCCAAGGTCTGTATAGTCCTTTCTTACTATCCATCAGTCTGTTGATGAAAGGCTGTACTAAACCTTAACTTGGTGCCTAAGGCTCTGTGTAACTGCTCCCAAAAGCGACTTGTAAACTGGGGACCTCTGTCAGAAACTATAGTGACAGGAACTCCGTGAAAACACACTATCTCTTGAACATACAACTGTGATAACCTTTCAGCAGAATAGGTTGTTTTGACAGGTAAGAAATGCGCTGTCTTTGTCAACCTATTAACAATTATCCAAATGGAATCATGTCCTTTGCTTGTCCTGGGTAGGCCAACAACAAAGTCCATGGTCACATGGTCCCACTTCCAATGTGGTATGGGTAAAGGTTGCATTGTTCCTACAGGCTTCTGATGTTTAGCCTTAACCTGCTGACACACAGGACACCTTAGAACAAACTCAACTACATCCTTCTTCATCCCAGGCCACCAATACATTTCTTTCAAGTTTCAATACATCTTGGTGCTCCCTGGATGCATATCATACATCAAAGAATGAGCTTCCTCCAAAAATAACTTCCTCAGGTTATCAACATCTGGCACTATCATCCTCCCATGATAGCATGCCACTTGATCATCTGAATCATGGAAACCATCTCGCTTCTCGTCACCATACTCTGATCTGATCTGCTGAACTGCAACATCTACTTATTGTGCCTCTTTTATCTGCTCTCTTAGGGTAGGTTTAATATGCATCTCAGCTAACAAACCGTCTAACAATGACACCTTCAACTGCACATTGTCTTGCCTTAAAGAGATAAGCATATCTCTTCTAGAGCATACTAAGGAACTTAGTTGTACTCTATCCATGGTTGATGTTGTTGATTTCCTACTCAAGGCATCTGCAACCACAT
This sequence comes from Alisma plantago-aquatica, assembly GCA_963693085.1. Lineage (NCBI taxonomy): Eukaryota > Viridiplantae > Streptophyta > Magnoliopsida > Alismatales > Alismataceae > Alisma > Alisma plantago-aquatica. The sequence continues at coordinate 1,065,006,570 of OY856412.1, read as the reverse complement.
TGGCCTTCCCTGGATGGTAATCAATTGTACAATCGTAGTCCTTGATTAACTCCATCCAGCGACGTTGCCTCATGTTAAGCTCATGCCGAGAGAAGGTATACTTAAGATTCTTGTGGTCTGTGAAAATCTGGAAGGTTTCTCTGTAGAGATAATGTCTCCGGATCTTCAAGGCATGAACCACATCAACCAACTCCAGATCGTGTGTCGGATAATTCTCCTTGTGTTTCATGAGCTGTCGGGAAGTGAAAGAAATCACTTGCTTATCCTGCATCAACACACATCCGAGTCCATTCTTGGAGGCATCACAAAAAACTACATATCCTTTTCCTTGCTCAGGTGGCACAAGCACAGGTGCACTTGTCAACCTCTCCTTCAACATTTGAAAAGATTGTTGACACTTATCACTCCAAGCAAAAGGAACATCATTCCGGGTTAACTTGGTCAAGGGTAAGGATATAGAACTAAAGTTCTTAATAAACCTTCGGTAGTAACCAGCTAACCCTAAGAAACTTCGAATCTCTGTCGGCATCTTTGGTTGTTCCCAGTGTAGAAAAGATTCTACCTTTTTAGGGTCAACACGATTACCCGAGGCAGATACCACATGACCAAGAAAAGATACTTCAGGTAACCAAAACTCACACTTGCTAAATTTAGCGTATAGCTTATATTCTCTTAGCAAGGTCAAAGCTTGGCGAAGGTGCTGCACATGCTGCTGAGCATCCTTACTATAGATCAAAATGTCATCTATGAAGACGACAACACACTGATCAAGGAAAGGTCGAAAGACTCTATTCATGAGTTCCATGAATGCAGCTAGTGCATTAGTTAGTCCAAACGACATAACTGTGAACTCATAGTGACCATATCTAGTCCTAAAGGCAGACTTGGATATGTCACTGTCCTTAATGCGGAGCTGATGATATCCAGACCTCAAGTCTATCTTTGAAAAGACTGTTGCACCACACAACTGGTCAAAAAGATCATCAATCCTCGGCAGAGGGTACTTGTTCTTTATTGTTACTTTATTGAGTTGTCTGTAGTCAATGCACAACCGCATGGACGCATCCTTCTTTTTAACAAACAAAACCAGAGCACCCCAAGGTGAAGTACTCGGTCGGATGAAACCTTTCTCAAGTAATTCTTGAAGCTGTTTCTTGAGTTTTGCCATCTCGGCAGGTTCCATCCTATACGGAATCTGGGCTATGGGTTGTGTATCTGGGACTAAATTGATCTCAAAATAAATCTCCCGAGGTGGTGGTATACCGGGAAGTTCTTCAAGAAACACGTCCTCGAATTCCCTGACTACAGGAACTTCAACGGGGTTGGGGCTCTCTTTGGTAGTATCTACCACATGGGCCAAGAATGCATAACATCCTTGCCTCATCAGCTTATCAACAACCATAGTTGATACAAGACAGGTGGGCAGAATCTTTCTCTCTCCATGAAAGATCCATGTGTTGCTTTCATCAACAAACACCGCCAACTTGGATTCACAATAAAAAACGACTCTATACCTCTCTAAGGTATCCATCCCAAGGATTACATCAAATCCTTGCATATCAAGTGGTATGAGATCCACTTGAATGCGATGGTCAGAAAAGAAGAGGATGCAGGGAGAGCATACCTCCTGCAAAACAGCAGACCCCCTCAACGGAGTCTCCAAAAACAAGCTATCTGCCTTATGACTGACTGTCATATTGCAGTTACGTATCACTCTTCGAGTGACAAAGGAGTGTGTTGCACCCGGGTCAATCAGAACACATAAAACACAGGATTTAGACATATCAGAATATAAAAGTTCCATCTGACCTGCCACTACACGTGGATTGACCACTGCCTCTGGTGGGTTCATAGCATAGAGCCTCGCTGTCGCCTACGGTTGGGTTGGTGCGGATGATCCATCTTGAGACGCTTGCCCACGTCCTTGAGCTTCTCCTTGAGATTGTCTTCTTTGTGATCCATGTTGATTCTGTCTCAGAGGCTGTGTCACGCTGACAAGCTTAGATCGACAGTCCTTCATCAAATGTCCAACCTTCCCACAGTTGTAGCACCTTCTCTCCTGTTGGTGTGGTCTCGGTGGTCCAGTGATTGACATTGATGCAGAGTTGTGAGTCTCTTGAGGAGGTTGACCTCGTCCTCTACCTCTACTTGGAGACCACTGAGTCTGAGAACTTGATCTAGGTGGTGGAGGGTTAGGTGCAGAGGATCTAGACTTCTTAAAGTCCCTAGATGAAGAACCCTGGAATTGTGGATATCTTTTATGGGTTTGCCTCTCCTCAACCACAGATCTCTCTATCCTTCAGACTGACTCAACGAAGGTAGAGAATCTCTCCTAGTTTTCTAAGGCAGACACGGGGGTAGTCATATCGGTATTCAAACCTTTCTCAAATCTTCTGATTCTTTCTTCTTCTGTGGCAGCCATGTGCGGACAGAAACGCAACAACTCCATGAACTTAGCTTCATACTCGCTAATGTTCATCATGCCCTGCCTCAATCTCTCAAACTGAGAGTTCTTCTCATCTAGGAATGTCTTCGGGAAATATCTAAGCACAAATTCCCGCCGAAAGTCTTCCCACGAGATCTCCATTCCAGGTCTCTTCTGCTCTTCAATTGTCCACCAGTGACCAGCGCTTCCTTTGAGAAGATAGACTGCATGTCTGACCTTCTCAACTTCAGGAATGTTGACAATCCTAAAAGCTTTCTCCAACTCTGTTAACCACAGATCAGCATCTGCGGGGTCGGCTGTCCCAAATTACTCGGTAGCTCCGACACGACGAAGTTGCTCGAACGTCTTCCCGATACCTTGACCTTCGGGCTGGACAGGTGCCCTAGGTGCAGGCATAGGCATCTTGTCGGTAATGTGCGTCATGGCAGTCATAAACTGCCCGAACATTGCTTGCACAGCTGGGTTACCCATGTCAGCTGGGTCAAACTGAGGTGGCTCCTTGGGTTTCTCAGGTATGGGTTGCTCTATTTCTGGAACCCTTGCACCGCCTTGTGGTGCACCAACACTAATTTCCGCCACGTGCTCCTCATGTGGCTCAGACATCCTTATATATCTTCTTCTCCTGAGGAGCAGAAGATTCTATTAGATAAGGAAGAACACTAAGGTTAGACTCGACAACCTAAGTCCTATGTCTCTGTAGACATGGAGAACCTAGAGCTCTGATACCACTAAATTGTGGCACTCCAATCTCTGAAAACCACGACGTAAACTTAGCGGAAGCATTTGATTAACAACGAAAGGCAAAAATCACGGGAAATTAAAACTTTTTGAGACCAGATAAAGAAATCATAAAACTTCTTTCATAGAAAGGAGATAAACTGTTTACATCTCTGTTGAATTACTTCTTGAGTAATTATATACAACATGATACAAAATCTCAAGAGTTAATAACCAAAATCTCAGACTACTAGCTCCAAGACCTGATTGTACAGAGACGGCATAGGACTATCTAAACTACTAACTCAGCAGTCAGTATCTCCACCTGACATTCACTACTGCTCCTGGTTCTGCTGCTGCTGGTATTGGTCACCTGTAGGTTGGTTTCTCCGTCTTCGACGACCACCTAAAAAGTTGAAATCTACGGGGTGAGACAATTTTAAATAATTATCCCAGTGAGAGTTATAACTCTCCACTAGAATCTTTATATAGCAAATCAAGGAACATTATAAGCAATAAAAGCTCTCAAAGTAATCAACAACAGTTTGGTATTAAACAGAATATCAATATCTAAGGAATATGAACAGCATATGTACTAATGCAGTGTAACATCAATCAAGTATCTCGTCATTCATCCTAAGCACATATACTATGCGGTTGATTATGTTTTACAAACATCATTATGCCCTTCGGAGATGAGGTATACCGCTCATACTCCAATCGATCACTGTTAAGTCGCAACGGTATCATACCTAGGTCATCAAAAGAGCCGGATTCTTATGACCTCATATTCCTCAGTCAGTGTGAGGATAAACATGTAGGACATCTTGTATCTCTGCTAAAATAGCTCACCAGGGTAATCTGGTACTTCGCTATTAGAGTCACAGTGGCATTTTGTGCTCTCTTAGTCATCAAAAGATTTCTTGTTTATCTCTCATCGATGCGGTATGAAGGTTTCCTTGAGATTATAGCACAAACATATAGTGAAGGGTTGATGGATTAAGATACATCTACATCAATTCCTACACTAGGATGTAAGGATATACACATCCATATTCCCCCACATACTCAAAAGTATGTGATCCAAGAGTTCCCTTAGGAAAACCTATTTCACCATCATATTGCTTCTGACAATGATGGATCTATGATCAGGGATCTATGTGGTATGATTATACTTGATTAGTTAGGTACATTTCAGTATTCTTTTAACATCATACATGTTCTCAAATATTAATCATTAGCATAGCAGCTATGAAAATAGAATACTAAATGTAACAGGTCTAACTCATATCAGATATCATTTCTCATTCATCTCATCACAAGTCATCTGTCAAGCATGACCTTGATGATACTCATGGCTCTCATAGCCTAACAATCTCATAAGCTTCCACTTACTGGATAACAGGGTATTTCACTATTCGTAAAGCTAACAACATGCTTTCAATGAATATAGCATCATAATCCATACCTGGATATGATCATCATCTCATAAGAACCTGCATGGTTAATTCAACTAATAACAGTAAACAATTCATTTCACAAGTTATACTTTCAAACTCTTAAAAGAGTCAGGTTCCCTAATTTCTCATCAATTAGGGTTTACTATACACATTACATGTCATCACCCTAGAATTAGGGTTTACTATTCACCTCATGGTGAATTGAACTCATAACATCATCATGTATGAGAATGATCACCATTGATAACCTCAGATTGGATTAAGATTCATCAATTATTACAATTAGGGTTTCCATGATCTCACATAGGTGGATCATACCCTAATCATGCACATTCATGTGTATTGAAGGTACTTTACTTAAGTTTCAACCATAAAAGGTACTTTCTCTCTCCTCTTATTAGTATATGGTGATTACACCATTCTAGACTAGGTTGGGTCAAGCCTCCATTGATTAACATAAGCCAAATCACCACTATCATGTGATTAGGGTTTGATTAGAACAAGCTATTACTCAATTGAACCCCTCAAGGGAATTTTGGTAAATTCCCCATTGATCATCATCATGGGTCAATTCATTAGTCACATAGTCCCTTAATGTCCTAGGTTACCATTAGGGTTTATATTAGATCATCTTTGAACCAATTACACCTTCAAGTGATTAAGTATAAACAACCTTGAAAACCTCCAAACGGTTTCAACCTTCAACCACCAAACGATCTTGAGACCGTTTGGCCTCAAACGGTCTTGTGACCGTTTGACCTCAAACGTTCTTGAGACCGTTTGGGTGTGTTTACCGTTTGGGAAGGTTGACTTCCAAACCGTTTGGTGCTTATGCGGTTTGAAACCGTTTGATCAAAACGTTCTTGAGATCGATTGGTCCAAACGACCTTGAGATCATTTGATCCCAAATGGTCTTGAGACCGTTTGGTCAAAATGGGCTCAAACCGTTTGGACCTCCAACATAGTTCAAAAGTTACAATCGATTATGGTTATGTATGTTGAAGCCCTCAATTATCCAAATCCATATTAACCACTTACAAATTGAGTCAATTAGGATGAGCCTCAATCAATTGGACACCAAATTGACCCTCAATTGAAAGCCAATTAGGGTTAAATACATCTCAATTAGGGTTTCAATCGGATAATCATCAATGTTCAACAATGTGAATCAAATCAAGGTTTAACCTATCAATTGACCTCCAATTGGGCCCAAAATGGGCTCAAACGGTCTTGCGATCATTTGGATGACCTCCAAATGGTCTTGAGACCGTTTTCCCAAAGTTTGACCAAAAACCAAGTCGGTTGGATAAGGATTGAACCCTAATTAGTTCTAAAATCAGCATTTTTATCAATTCACCAACTTATTGTAATTGGACCCGTAAACCATCAAATTACCTCAACCCTAGACCTCGAAACGGTCTTGGGTTGTGTCCAAACGGTCTTGAGACCGTTTGGATGAATCCCCAAATGGTCTTGGGACCGTTTGAGTCCTTCAACCCAAAACTCAACAAGATCTATACTTGAAAACAACAATTTCAATCCGATTAGGGTTAGGGTGTTGAAGTGCCTTCAACTCTCAATTGGTTTGGAATTAGATTGTGATTCTTTGTAGGAATGAAATTCAATATGTTACCAACAGACCCTCAAACGGTCGTCCCTTGGTCAACCCTATCAAATGGTCTTGAGACCGTTTTGATCCAAACGGTCTTGCAAGATCGTTTGAGATCAAACGGTTTGAGACCGTTTGATTTCAAACGGTTTGCAACCGTTTGGACCAAAAGGGTCCAAGGTCATTTGATAAAGCTACCTTGGAATTCACGCCCATCATCTTCAACTTCAGGTCGGTTACTCCACCATTTTGCTTGCAAAAGTGCAAGTAAGAAGGGAGGTAGAAGAAGAACTAAGAACTAAAAGCAAGAACAAAGATATGCATAAAAATCTAAGAGTTTAGAGTTATAAAACCCACCTCAAACTTGTTCCTAGAGCTCCAAGATTCCAAGCTTCAAGCCTCTAATGGCGTCTTGAGATCCACAAGTCGGCCAGAGGTGATTCTCCAAGGAAAAGATGGGGATGGTCGGCTAGAACAAAGAACCTAAGTTAGTTAACCATAGAACCAACCTTATACAAGGATTTCATCCAAGAATCCGAGCTAGAAGATGGTTCCTCCCTCACCTTAGTACTAGTTGGTCGTTCTCCTGTGCTCCAGAGCTTTCTTTAGCCATTTGAGAAAGATGAGAAGTGAAGAGGATAAAGGATCCGTTCACTTGGTTTGCAAGGGTTTTAGCTTATATAGTTTAGGCTATTTTCCACCACAAGGATCTCTAAAACTTGAAATTCTCATCTAAGTCCATCCTTGTTTCTATGGCACGTCCAAGACATACAAACTTATGCAAAGCCCATCAAAACTCAAGATCTAAGGGTAAAGAAAACCAACTTTCAACTAGGGTACATATATGAAGGTCTCCTTACTCATACTAGGTGAATTTTATGCACACAGATCATTTTTCTTATCTGATTATTCATCAATGTGCCTGTAACATACTGAATCTCAGGGTCTTCCCTACAATTTACCCACTTTTGATCTTTTCTTGACCTTCGAGTCCATTTGGACCTTTTTCATAAATTTCCCATCCTTTATAATCATTTTTGGACTCCTTGTGCATTTTGAGCACAATTTGATGTTGAAATCACTATTTACCCTCATGGAGGGGTGTTTGCACAAATAACCCACATTAGGAGCTAAGTGAGGGCTAAGAATGTAATTTGGTCATTAATGGGATAATATAGTAGATAACATTAATTTGGAGCTTTTTGGATAAATATATTTGTAATAATATGTAATGTAATTAATTATGAGTGTAACTAACCTTTATTGTTACTCTCTCCTTTAAATATGATTTTAATTCATATTAATATGTTATTTTGTTGAGAAATGATTATTTGTACCCTAATGTGTTTTATATCTCGAAATTACTCTCCTATTTCAATTAATTAGCTTTCCATATTATTTCACCTCTTATAATATATTATTATACTCTTTTATGAGCTATATATTTATTAATGGCCATTTTATGTATTAAACGAGAATCTAATTATATGCCATTGTAATATTCGTCATTATAAGATTATGGTCCAAATTTGTTGATTTTTGGAGTTGATTTGACCCCTCTAATGCATTTTATAAGCTTTTATTATAGTGTGTTATAATAATTGAATTGATGTCATTTATTCATCAGTAACACTAAAGTTCAGAGTTATTTAAGCTGTCACGCAACCCTTTCAGTGGCCGCGCCATCTGACAGCTAGGTCTTCATCATCTGACCTTATGCCCATATCCGACGATCCGAGCATCGTCTCCAACCTCTCGCCCGCGCGATCTACAACCGTTTCACAGTAGCCACCTTTCCCGAACCCATTCTCTCTCCCCCCTTCACCTTCTCGCACGATTTTGCTTCCAATGCGTTTGGCTTCTCACATCGGTTCTAGCGAGCCCTTATTTTCCCCGACTCCTCCATCACTGACGAAACGCCTCTCTCATGCCTTCTCCCCTTCTCCACCATGGGCACGGAGCGGGACCTTCACCTACTCCCGCGCCCATTAAAGGACTAGAAAACAACCCTCAGACCCCGACCTATCTTCCTCTTCCTTTAATTTCTCCTCAAGCCTCCTAGAGCTCCCTGTCCTACTCGCTCTTCTTCTCTGGCGACCTCGACCCGAAGCTCTCACCTCATACCTCCTCGGTGCAATCAATGGCACGGTAACCATCCTCGACCTTCCCGTTTCCTGTTTCTACCCTCGGTTTGCCTCGAGACGCCCCCAGTCATCGGGTCCTATAGGCCACCGGCGACCTCCGGCAGCGCCCACTTCTTTTGAGCTTCTGAGCTCATCCGACCCCACCACAACCTGTTCTGACCTCGCGGTGGCTTCGCAAACATGTGGGCGGTTTTCTCTTCTTGGTTCGTCGCGATCTCTTGGCTGTCGATCGGACCTGTGTCCCACTCTGTCCGGTTGTGTGTGTCCTACTCCTTAGCATGCTTGGTTTGGCTTTAGAGTCTCCCTGTGACCGCGAGACATCGGGGAACAATTTCCCACTCACAGAGAGACAGTCTGGAGTCATGGACCCAGAGATTCAGCCAAGGTGCTCGACCTTGGTCGACACAATGCCTGGCGAGGAAGCAATCCAGGTAGTCTAATGACTCTGGAGCCCCTGTGCCCATGCTTAGCCGATTTAACAGCTAGGGGCATTATCGTAATTTGGCCTGAGCCTTATTTCTCGCTAACGAAGGTTGTGCTTCTAGATGACCGTTCTACCCTCGGTTCTTTAATTAAAAGTATTTGTCGACTAAGGGCAATTTAGTCATTTACCTTTTCTGCAATCGCCTTTGACCTGAGCCATGCGAAGTGGACCAACTGATGCGACCAATTGTGATTGGTCCGCGTCAGCGTGGGCCCGGCCTCAGTGGCCCAATCGCTTTTTATTTTGCCTATGTGGCATTTCCCTGATTTCTGATTGGTCAGGTTTACTTAATTCATAGTAAATCAACCATTGGTCAGAAAAATACAAATAAATAGTCGATGGAAAGTATTTTTAACGTAGAATCTGATTTTATGATTTTTGAGACCTGATTCTCAAGGGTTTTCCGAAGTTTGCTTTGATTGGAATTTTTAGTATGTTAAATTTTTTAAAATACATAATTAATTCATTTTAACTCTGTTTTGTAAAATAAAATATGTTTTCTTATTCATGAGAATATGAGCAATCGTGTGGGCTTGGTTTTGAACCCTAAATCGTGGTTTTGTAAAATTAGGGTTTTTTCTATGCTTTATGACTTATATATATATATATATATATATATATATATATATATATATATATATATATATATATATATATATATATATATTAATACATGTGTTATGTTTATAACTAGGATATAATGGGATGGTGATACAATCTGTTTGGTGGATATGATGGTCAGTTGATTGAGATTATTTATTTGGGTTTTATTCCCAATGCTATGTTGCATCTTGTTTTACTTTTCACTATGCTGCCAAGTGAATGTTTATGCATGATATAGTTATTGGCCAATTGACAATGTAGTGTACATGAGTACAAACCACCCACAGGGCACTGGGGTTTTAGTCCCCCTGCCGGGCACTGGGGTTTTAGGCCCCCTGCCATTTTATATATTAGGCACTAGGGTTTTAGTCCCCCTGCCACTTTTTAGGCACTGGGGTTTTAGTCCCCCTGTCATTGGTGAGGTCCGGTAGGTATCTCACCCTACATTGAGCGGACGTTGAGTCATAATTTATATTCATGCAAATGTGATAATTGTTGATATTTAAATGTGGCAGTTTCTCTCTCTCATATTCATATATTTGCCTCATTCCTTTGGAAATCTCTTATTGTAGAGAATCTTTTATATTGCAAAGCTTTATATTATTATTGGTCCTATTCCTTTTGATTAACACATATCTTTCATCTTTCTCTTGCTGGATGACCCCAACCATCCAGGTTAGGATCAGAGTGCACATGGAAGCTTGGTGAACCTAAGGCTAAGGATAGGACAAGAAAGAAGAGGAACACATAGTTTGCATGATCATAGATGTTTTTATGTTTTAAGTAGTTTGTTTGGAGACAATGTTGTATTAGTTAAGTCTTCCTCTACCTAGATCCTTGTGGTTGTATAAAGTTGTACTCCCATTTGGGAAATTTTATAATGTACTCTTTATACATTTTGAATAAAGTCAAGATTTAATTCTTCCGCTGCCACACTTTTGGTGATTTGTTTATCATGTTTAATAGTAGAGACTTGGTCTTTACAGTGCCCCTTTCATCATTTCTACTCTAAATAATGTCAAGAGTCATAAAAGATATTCTAGAGGTGTATTTTACAAGTTGCACCCCATAATTTGGGTAAATTGCACTTTACTCCAAATTAGGGTTTTTAAGCAAAAGGATCATTCCACAAGCTGCATCTGGATACCCAAGCTTGGAAAATCCATCATACCTCATCATATTCACTCATATGATGACTTATCATCAGAGGAACATATTAACCTCTAAAATTTGCAAGTTAACCCTCTTAATTGGGTAATTTTCACATAGGTCCCTGCATTACAAAATAATACTACAACTTTGTTTAAAAAGGAAAAAATTGAAAGTATATGTTCTTGAGGAACTTAATTACATGCCAGAGAGTATTCTCAAGTATATAATTACATATTTAGGCAAAACTTCTAGGGTTAGTCTTTAACCCAGGTCAGGGATGTTACAGTGTAGGTCCCTTGGAAGCCAACTTGATAATTCAGGAGGTGGAGGTGGAGGTGGAGGTCGAGATGTAGCGGGTGTCTTTCTTTTGACCTATATATATAATTTCAAATCAATTGACTCATATATACACACTAACAAATTAACGTAATGTAAATTTACCATATAATATTAGTATATACGACATCCATTTTGGGCCACAATATCACTCTGCCTTTGGCCTCACCAAGCATTTTAGAATATGGGTGGGCATATGGCAACGGAAGATCCCTCCAAATGGGGAGTAAATGTATCAAACTCACACGAACCACAGCATAATGTATTGGAGTCCCATGAGACATTTCCCCTAGAAGGGGTGGGTACGTCGACGCCTCTACAATGACATATTGTTGACTTTTTAGATGGCATGGCTTCAACCCCTACAAATTTACGTAAAGAATGTTATATACATATATACATAAACATATCATCTTGAAAAGATTAGCTACTATGTCATAAAAATACTTATAGCGGATGTTCTAGGTGGTGGGTCTACTGGATTACTCCCAACCTCTGTAGTAGGAGAAGAGTGGCCCACCACAGATACTGTCTGAGTGGCAGTCTGAGATGTCTGCCACTTGCTAATTGCTTCATGGAGTCTTTTATCATGTGCTTCCTCGACTCTCCTATCAATTAACTCATCTACCTATGCATGGATAAAATAAACGCTACCTTCATATTATTGAATTCTCTTTCACAATAACATTTTAAAAAAAGAATAGGTTACCTCATCTTGTGAAAGTCCCACTTTTGGGACATGTTTGTGTTGGGATGACCCAAAGAACGCTTTGATGCCCACACTAGCACCTACACCCCTAACACATCTAGGATGCTCTGGGTTACCCAGAGCAACTGTCAATTCATCCCTTGTGCCCTAAGGGATGAACTTGCCTTCCTTCCTCTGCTCGTAGCAACTCCCATTAATTGCCATCAACAGAAATTGGTAAGTAAACATAACAATAATCAATATCGATCGATTTCTCTAAGAGTTGAATTTTACCATTTTTGCAACCGTCTCAGCAGTTGTAGGCTTCATTATATCTCCCTTTTTGTTTTTCCTCCCTCCTATCCACATAGCATGGTGAGGTAGTGATACAGGACCAATAGTAGAGGACTCTGCAGTCTCCCGAGTAGAAACAAACGGAGCAGTAGACTCAGCCTGTAGTCTTTGACAAATGCCTGCATAGCCTCTTGGACCCATTGGGTGGTCATGCACATTCAGTGCACGCCTTGCTCTTTGAGAATCACTGATAGCTTTGTTAGTAAGCACATTGATTTGGTTAGTAACACTAAAGTTTAATCTTGAATAGGTGAATACATAAGAATTTATATTAATTAAATTGGGAGTGGCGCTTAATACCTTGAATTCTTTAGTTTTTCTTTTGGTAACAAACTTGTCCCAGTCATTGGGGTCCAGGTAGCTCTATTGCTCAGTGGCTTTCTTCTTCCTCTTGTAAGCATCTTGTATATAATCTCGGGTGAGATTTGTCCTATAGTTCCTTAGGACCCTCCCACAACGTTGCATCACACATTTATGATGCAAACTTTTATCCAAGTCAAATATACTCTGCAAAATAGAATTTCTATTAACTAGTATCCAAAAAATTAGTAATCTACAAAATACAATTGCAAATAATAATAACTCATGCATAGTTCCTTCCATACTAAGTCTTTCTTACCGTTAGGAACTTTATGCCAAGATTCTACATTAGGACTACAATGGCTACGAGTAAGAACCCCCAGATATGAAATAAACGAGTTGCAGTTCACTCCAGCTAGATTTCCCACATGATCAAAATCCACAACTAGTTTGGGTCCATTGCCCCTTTGTTGTAGTAACTTGTTCATCATAGTGATGCCCCTCACTATTTCAATTTTTGTTGTTGCTCATCAAGTGCCCCAAGTTCTTCAGGGGTTACATCATCAACCTAAAATTTAACAAAATAAACACACTTACAGGATATAACTATAAATGGACATATAGATAGAAATATAGGATATATTTTTAAAACTTACATTATGAGGCGACACATTGATATCCTCACCCTCACGGTAATCATCATCACGGTCATCATTCTCATGCTCAGCCATTTGAAAGTGTCATTAAAAAATCAAACATTTAACATTTGACATAACTAGAAGATAATAAAATATTGTAAAGTTCATATTTAGAAAAATAAAATATATAAACATGCATGCCTCTAATATTGCGATCTTTTATCAATTAACAATCTTTTATTGTGATCTCCGTACACATACAAGTCATCATTAGCTTCAATATTTGGTGGTGTTGGCAACCCAACTGAGAATGGACTGGAGTCATCATACTTATCATAGTACTCTTCTTCATCTATATGATCTTCAATTGACTATCTTTTACCATGAAGAACAACCGACCATTTATCATTTGTAGGATCATCGATATAAAATACTTATTTCACCTATGATGCCAATATGAATGGTTCACCCTTCTCGCTATTCTTTTCAAAGTTCACTAATGTAAAACCCAATTTATCCACTATAACTCCTTTGGTGTTATCAACCCAATTACATTTAAAGAGAGGAATTCAGAAATCTACATAGTCAAACTCCCATATGTTTTTAGTGACACCATAATATGACATTTTAGCTTCATGTGGACTCTTATCCTTTGCACTTACAAAAAATTATGAAGATGCTTGAAGGGTGACCCCACTGCTTTGGACGACACTCTTATCATCTTGACGCTTTGTGTAATATGAGAATCCATTTATGTCAAACCCTTCATAAGACATAACATTCAATTTTGGTTTAAACGCGAGACATTTTACAGTTTCAATAAGATTATCTAGTGTTTGAGATAGTTGATGTAAGACTTTATCTTCAAACCACTTAATAAATGTCTTGTTATGCTCTCTAGCAAGCCACACTGAATTGGCTCGAGGATATTGCCTCTTGATGAAATTGGTATGTTCCTCGATATAAACACTCACTTCGTTGATGTTGTGTAAAATATACAAGTGACCTTGTTCCAACTGCTCACGGCTAATTACTTTCATCCATGATCCCAAAATTCCTTTGCCAAAATGCTCCTCAATATTCTTGTCATTAATAGGAGCATCATTACCACTCAGAAAGTCATTGCAAAAATCCATAACCTCTATCGCCACATAACCCTCAATAATACTCCCTTCAGACTGATAACAGTTTCGAACATCACCTTTAAAAATTCTCATGTATCGTTCAAAGGGATACATCCAATACAAAAAACTGGTCCCAACATTTTTACTTCCCTAGTCAAGTAGACAACAAGATGTACCATGATATCAAAGAATGAAGGAGGAAAACACGTCTCAAGTTGAAATAGGGTAACAACCACTTCTCTTTGCAATTTATCAAGAGTATCAAGGTCAATAACTTTGCTGCACAGACTGTTGAAAAGGAAACAAAGTCTGCTGATTGCAAACCTTAAATGCATCAGCAATATAGATCAAATTTCCATGGGCAATATTTGTTGCATTAGAGTGTGACAATCATGAGATTTAAGACCTATGAACTTCAGATCTTTCATTGATACCAATCTACGGATGTTGGACGAGTAAACATGTGGCACCTTAACATTTACCAAGCCATTACAAAAAGCTTTCTTCTCCTTTCTAGACAATGTGTAACAAGTAGGAGGTAAGTATGTTCTCCGATACTACTAACTACTTCTGTTAATTATGTCCTTATTCTCATTTCACGTAGGTCCATTTTGGATTTTATCCCATCTTTAGTCTTACCTGGTATATTCAACAGAGTATCAATGATGCTATCACAAATATTTTAATCAACGTGCATGACATTGATAAAATGCCTGACAAAAATAAATTGTAGCAAAAACCCCATATTTTGTAGCTAAAGGCTTTAACTACATATTTCTTTCCACATTCAAATTGTAGTATATGCTAGTATAGCTAAAGCCGTTAACTATATATTTCAAATATGTAGTTAGATAATCCATTCGCTACAAATTCATATGTATCTGGAAGCGTAGCTAGATATTGTCCTTACATATATAAATATAAGTATAATTATAGCTAAATGTATGACTACAATTGTAAATATAGTCAGTATGTAGCAAAAACATGAAGTTAATACATTTTATATGTATTTAGTGTGTAGGGAAAGTCATCAATTACTATATCATTATATATGTAGTTGATTATGCATCTAGCTACATACGTAGTGCCATTTAGTACACATACATATATGCTTAGCTGGACTATATATATATTGTAATTTGTTAATACAAAAGCTATTTTAATAACAAAATTGTAGTATTTAGAACAAGTTATGCTCATTATGCAAACAATCTTACTTTCATTTATAATGAAACGTAGAATGTACATGGGGAGGACGCATACCTTGCCCCTATTACACAATGTGTACAAAGAAAAGTATATACATATATCAATGATTCAGTGGTCTACTAACATCTTTGTGAAAGAGTTGTGTCTTTCTCGGCCAATTTTAACATCCTTATTGTCTTCTTCTTTTGTTTGAGCTCTTGTTGTTCAGCCAGCGTCGTCCAAAAGCACCCGAGATAAGAATTTGAAAAGAACCTTCTAAGCAGAGATAGAAGGAATATCATCCCTATGAAGTTGGTCGCTATGTTTGCAGACGCTGACAATGGTTGTTCAAATATATACATAGGTCTATGAAATGCAGCCTTCTCATAGCAGCAAAGAGCCATATCAAATTGCAACATATCATGATACATTGTTGCATTTGTGGTTGTTGTTGCAGCTGTGACTGGGTGGGCATGGGCTTCAAATGGAGATGCATCATCATGCTTCACAGGAGAGAACCTGTTGCTCCGGGGCTGTCTTAGATACTTCTAATACTCTGTATCTAAATTCTTGACGTTTTTAAGCTTAATCTCTAATTCAGGTAATGGAAATTGTTACGATGGTGAAGCTTGTACTTCTCTTAATCATGAACATAAGGTTTTACAAATGGGGAGGCATTAAAAATATGGTAAAGATCATCCAAATAGTTTAGTAAATATATATAAGCATTCATACATGGCATAAATGAAGGTTACTATAAGAATAAGATGACAGAATTAGTACCTTGAAGAGACAAGAAGCATCTAGGCAGTTCATCCATGTTTTGTTGTAGCCCAAGCATTGTATGGGAGAGTTGTAAGATAGTTCACTTGTACCATTGAGGCTTGCCATGTCCAGAATTTTCAGTCTATAACCTGCACAATAAGGTCATTCATTTAGACCATTTGAAAGTACAACCCAATAACATTATTGTCAGTATGCACCTACAGTAAATTCAAGCTACAACAAAGTGAAATGAATAGAATTCTGGTTATCATGCAGGAAATGTGAGAGAAAATGATAAGGGAAAGTCATGCATATGATGTAAAGTATCTTGAGGAGAATATGGTATAAATACTTTTTGTTCAACCTCAACTATCTGATTGGACCAAAACGCCTGGAGTTATTGCTGTTGTTGCTGCAGGTGGTGGAACTACTGAACCTACTGGATAGAAAGTTAGCAAAAATATCATAAATAAGTCACCTTCATACATGTCGTTCACTTGAAATTTATTATGATACTTGATATGTAAACTTGGTCCTAATGTTTACTACTGTCATTGTATAAAAACAATTTTTTCAGTGATTATGATCAGTAGAATGATAAAGAGTCAATCAAGGCAACAATCTTAGGACTACAAGCTAGCAAAGATGCCCAGATGGGATCCGAGCTGTATAAACTACAAGGAGTGTCCTATTTGGTTTGCAATTGGATCTTGGTAGAAGTGGTAGCTCAGGAACAAACATATATTTGAGAACATAAAATACACAACATATCAAGCTACAAAACAGACCCAAAAGCATAACGGCCTCACACTGGCTCCAATAAAGCTTGGGAATGCGATCTCTATAGAACTATAATTATCTGCAAAACATATCTCGACTAAGAACCTTAATCACAAGTGATGAACTATTTTAAAAACAAGAAATAAATAAAGATACCTTATCCATGAATTTAACATTAGTAAAGGTACCAACCAGTCTGTTACCATGGTTGTTGTTGCCGCAACGACTTTCTACACAGTAACATTTACAATCGACACCTTGGGAGTTCCCCTAGCTGCAATAACTCTGTAGTGGTAGCGGCTTCTTCTTACTGGCAAGAACCTGGATGGCTGATGATAATGGTCCCAGTGCTGGATTTTAGCATTATGGTGTCACACTCCCAGAAATTACAGTCTGAACTGCAAAAGATGGGGCCAAAATTTAAACATCATGAAGACAATCTTAGGACTCTTAAAAATCAAGCAAATAAATTAGAAGAATCCATACTTGATTTGCAAGTTATATTGGGAAAGCATCATTCTACATATGCTACTAAAGAAGTTGAAAGTACACAATAATGAAAATTAGAGAAGCATATTGCTGAATGTATCTTATAGTATGAGGAAATAATACCAGTCATTGTAAGAAAGGCCAGAGACAAGTATGGTGCACAAAAACAATAAGCATATATGTTCAGTCTAACAAATACCATTATCACCAATTTCTATATTTATTTTTCTTACAAAGTTTAGTTATCAATCAGTGAGAAATTATATGGAATAGGTTAAGCTCTCAAGCATAACAAGATGGTCATCAAATTGAAGCATTTAAATCACACTATATGGAGTGATGTAGCTCTTTCATATGAATTATAGTCCTTTTTCGAGATTTAAACTGAAACATAGATACATAGCGATACGTTGCACATATAAACCAGAAGTATGAAAGAAAACAATGCATAATAGTGTTCCAACACATGATGTGGAAGAACCTGCATTAAGATATGACATAAATGGGAATATCATCGATGATCCAGAGCTTCATTGTAGTTTCATAAGTTTCCTGAGAAGCGTCTCCTTCCAAAAGAGACTCAATTGACTCATCGGTGCTACCATCAAGGTAGGGAATTTGAGGAAAACTCATTTATGGTTCAAAAGATAAGAGATCCTCAGTGAATCACATGGTTGCAGGGTCTTTTATTGCAACTGATTCACCATAGTTATTCTTGAGTTTCTTCCTGTAGCTATCCTATTCCAGAAAGTAAATCTCCTTCATTTCATAAACAAGATGCATCAGAAATGAAGTCAACTCTATAATCTTTTGCTCGTATGTAAAAAAATATACCTCGGAGTCTCCTGCATCAAAAACAAGTAAACCATTAAAAAGGGATCAATAAGATATGGCGTTGCAGGCTACAAGCACTAGAAAAGCCTTTCATAAAGGTGAGGGGTTGACTGCATGAAAAGAGACTCATGAATATGAATGTAACACAATCCAACTTGCCATAATAGGTAGCAATGTTCTGAGATAAAATTGTTGAAGAAAATATTGTTGTGACCAACTCTGCCTCTACAGACTTAAGTAATCACATGAAACAAAAGGTTGAGCATTCATGTAGTAGCATCAACTCAATAAAATTGACAATCCATCAAGATATTCCCGTATTAGAGGCATCATACTTTCAATTTCTTCTGCTAAAAAACCATTAAAAAGAAGCCAAAGAAAGATGGATGGAAGCCCCATTAGCAAGAAGCCACCACAACAGAAAGCTTAAGAACTTATAGATTTTTGTATTCTTTCCTGTGGCATAAAAAGTAAAAATCAAATATGAGATCATTATGTATTACCAATAACAAATGGAATGAGTTGTATTATAGTTTATAACATATTCATTACTCCCCTTATATGACAAATTTTGAAACAACAGAAAAGTTCCAAACCCAATAATAGGAAGTTGAAGAGGAAAAAAATGTTATTTTTGGCTACCCTACTTCTACCACTACAAGCCCTTATGATACCTTATTTTGTCTATCTTGTAAGCAATGACTCCTAGAAATTTGTGTTTTCCACATAGAATAAAGAAGAAGAAGCCTAAGCGCTGCTAGCTTCCTGAACTGGCACTGCTAAGAAGGTTGTCCCCTGTCCCTTATTATTGATGTCTCTCTCCTTATGTCTAAGCATCCCTTCTATGATTAAGGAAGAGCATCATGCTGCTCTGTTGTGGTTATGAGAGTATTAGCTATCAACCCATTGTCTCTACTGGTTGTTTGGACTTTTAACTATATAAATAATAAAAAAGAAAACAAAAAGAGAGACACAGATAACCTTTTTACTTATAATCTGCAGATCTATGCACATTTATGCTAGGATGACTGCTGCTCTTACAAGTTGCATTTAGCTCAGTTGGGCTTCATCCCATAAACTTCAGTCATTGCACTACTTTGTTTCCCTTTCATTCAAGTTGGCTAGGTTATAGATTTTATTTAAGCACAAGTTACCACAACATGTCCCCTCCCTACCATGACTCTACCATTATTTTCATCTTATCTGTTCACCCTCATTGAATAATTTGTAGTGGTGATAAACTCTATTTTTAATTCTACTGATGCTTGGTTCTTTTGGCTTATCAAATGATGCTATCATTTTTGCATGCTACAAACCATATTCCTCAAGTCAACTTGAGTCGTTACCATTGCAATGAAATATAAAAATAATAGACACAATGATTAGCGTTATAGTTCGCTAATTCAGAGACGTCTAAGAAAGTAAAATAGCCCTTTTTCATTACCACCTTCACCTCTTATTGGATGCAGCAATACATGGCTTTCTCATGAACACAAGTTTGAAACCAACCATGATAGATGAATTCCACTACTCAGAATTTGAAGATAATCCTGCTTTTATCTTTAATTATGTCTATTTTTGGTTTAGCCAAATAATAGGCCACACATCGTGAGGTTGTTCATGACTTGGTTGCTCCCTTTCTTTCCATTAGACATGGTAGCTATCTCTAACCGTGTCTTAGATAACATAAGGGAGGGCTCTCATGGTGTCCCTTAGTGATCACCAAAGTTGAGCATCGTGGGAAGGTGTGACCTGCAAGTTCGGCATACACGATCATTGTTCCTTTGTAATTCAGTAGCTTGTTTTATCTTCTATAAATAAGAGAGTAGAAAAGAAAAGTTGCAAGCCTTCACGCATCACCAAAACCTCTTGTGTTCGTGGTGTTCATGTGGTTTCATTTTGTGAGTGAGTAAGCATGTGAGTCTAGGTGTTCGAGTGACTCTTCGATTTGGCAACGTCAAGTAGTATCAGAGCAAGGTGTTTGATCCGCCTCTCCACTGTCGCACAGTGTATGATCCATCGTGGAAATGCCAGGGTAGAAAGATGGAGACTTTGGGGAAAAGAACAAGGATGCCACTCATGAGTATTGGTCATCACACATCGTAGAATGAGTGATTCAGGAGAGCATGAATCCATAAATGCTCAACTGAACAAACTACTCAGACTGGGCATGATGATGAAGGTACAGATGCAGGCTGAAGGTCTCTGGCAGAGTGTGGAGACCGACCTTGGCATAGAGCGAGAAGACAGGCGGGCGCCAACTTTCATTCTAAAGGGGGTGCCGCCTGAAATCATGCGCACGCTGGAGGTCAAAGCAATGGCCAAGCTTGCATGGGACACACTAAAAACCATGAGCGTCAGCGTGGAGCGAGTTCGGGAGGCAAAGGCCCAGATGCACCGCTCCGAGTATGATCCCCTCAAGTACCTGGACAGTGAAGGAATCAAGTCGTATATCATGCGACTGAGCACCATCATCAACAATCTCAATGTGCTCGGAGATCCAATCGACGAGCGCAAGGCAGTGCTTAAAGTGTTGTGCACTGTCCCTAAGCCGTACAGAGATATGGCAGCTGCAATTGAGTCCTTGGTTGACACCAAGACTGTGTTGTTGGAGGTTCTCACTGGGAGGCTACTTGTTGTGGAGGAGCACGGGCATGAGGAGTCATCTACCCAAGGCAGTCGCCTACTTCTCAACGAGGAGGAGTCAGATGCGTGGAGGAAGCAACGGGAGCGTGGCTCTGGCCTAACCGATGGTGGCAACAAAAAGGGGAAGGCTGTCCGCGGTGGCAAGAAAAAGAGCACTGGTGGGGAGCGGGCACCTGTAGGCGGTGGGAACGGCTCAACCCCGTGGTGAAATGGAGATTGCCACTACTGTGGCATTCAAGGTCACTGGGCAAAGGAGTGACGCAAGTGCGATCGACGTGAGCATGAGAACGAGCTGCACATCTACAAGGCAAGGAGGAGGAGCAGCCAGTGTTGCTTCTTGCTGCATGCAGCGACAATGATGACATGGTCACACAAAGAGTTGCATGTACTTGCAAATAGGCGAGCATGGAGGCACCAATCAACGTGGAAGATGAGCGCAACATGGTCTGTGCTCCTGTTACACTACGCACGGGGGTGCCAGATCACGAGTTGGACGCACGCTGAGCTCTCGGTGTCTACAACATGCGGCGCTTGGCGGTACAGAGCATGTTCCTGAATGACGAGTGTGTCATCCCTGTGGCCACAAACGATGACTGTTGGTACCTCGATATGGGTGCCAGCAACCACATGACGGGGTGCCGGAAGATGCTGACGGAAATTGACCAGACAGTGTTAGGTACAGTCAAGTTCGGGGTCAGCTCCGTGGTTCATATAGATGGATGTGGCATCGTTTTGTTCACCTACAGGAGCGTCGAGCACAGGGCTCTATCCAACGTCTATTACATCCCGAAGCTGCGAACCAACATCGTAAGCCTCGGTATACTGGATGAGAATGGGTGCAAGATCGCGATCGAGGAGGGTGAGATGCGCTTGTACGACCATTAGTGAGTTCTACTCATGCCGGTGCAGTGAATGAGAAACCTGTTATATTTTGTTACTCTGAACATGGGCACCCCTGTGTGCCTCCTCGCCAGCAAAATTGATGAGGCATGGCACTGATACACATGATTCGGCTATCTACACTTCCACGCCCTACATGAGCTTGGTACAAAAGGAATGGTGTGCGAGATGCCGACGATCCAGAGGTTGGAGCAGTTCTGCGAAGGATGCACCATTGAGAAGATGCACCGAACCCCATTTCCGCATTCCTGGAGTAAGCCATCCGGAGGAACACGACGGTGCCATACTCTCCTCAACAAAATGGCGTCGTAGATAGCTGCAATCAAATCGTCATGGAGATGGCGCAGACCCTGATGAAAGCGATGGATGTTTCGACCATGTTTTGGGGTGAAGCAATCAAGATAGTCATTCAATACTGAACCGATCACCGACAAGGTGCCTCCGGGGCATCACTCCCTACGATGCTTGGAGGAACAAGAAGCCGGCAGTCGACTACCTCCGCACTTTTCAGTGCATGGCTCACATGCAGATCACCGGGCCGGGGGTGACCAAGCTCTCGAATAGAGCATGCCTGGTTCTCATTGTCAGGTATGAGTCGGGCACAAGGACAATTGTGTCTATGATCCAGTAGAGAAGAATCTCCACGTCACACACGACGTAGTCTTTAAAGAAGAGCGTAGATGGAACTGGGAGACCTCCAGTGAACAACAAAGAAGCGATCAGGAGTTCACAGTGATTTATTCCACTGACTACATGCTGAACGTACCCACGGGCGGAACAAACATGGAAAGGGCTAGTGAGCCACAAAGACCAGCAAACCCATCTCCGCCTCCGACGCCAGCAATGCCTGTTGTACCAATAATGCCCGCTACGCCGGGAGTTGGCGACGACTGGTGTCACCATCAACCAGCGACACGCTTGACATGGACGGGGCGCCGCTTTGGTATAAGACTATTGCGAGTTTAATTGATGTGGCTCCTGTGTGTGAGTTGGGGTATAGCAGACTCTACCTCCTGACCACTGAGGAACCTGCTAGCATTGACGAGGCACTAGATGAACCATCCTGGCGTGGTGCAATGGAGGCGGAGATGGATGCGATCCGCAGCAACAGGACATGGGAGCTGTTGACGCTTCCTCCTGGACACCGAGCCATAGGGCTCAAGTGGGTGTTTAAGGTAAAATGTGATCCTATTGGAAATGTTGTGAAGCATAAAGCTTAGCTTTTAGTGAAGGGCTACGCGCAGCAATAGGGGATCAAATTCGATGAGGTATTTGCACCGGTCGCTCGATTGGAAACGGTGTGACTACTCCTAGACCTGCTGCTCATCGGAGATGGAAGGTACACCACATGGATGTCAAGTCTACATTTCTCAATGGGGATTTGGTAGAGGAAGTGTATGTGCATCAGCCGGTTGGTTTCATTGACAAGGAGAACGAGCACAGGGTGTTCAAGCTGCGCAAGGCGTTATATGGACTCCGTCAGGCTCCACGCACTTGGAATGCCAAGCTCGACACTTCACTGACGTCGCTTGGGTTCGAGCGATGTGAACTGGACCATGCACTGTACCGGTGTGGTGGTGACGAAGAGTTCCATCTTGTTGGTGTCTACATCGACGACCTAATCATCACCGACACGAGTACAGAAGTCATTGACTTGTTCAAGAAGAAGATGCAAGATCTCTTCCAAATGAGCGATCTCGAGCCCCTTAGTTACTACCTGGGCGTTGAGGTGAAGCAGGAAGAAGGTGTGATCACAGTGTGACAGTCAAGCTATGCAATCAAGATTCTCGAGATGGCGGGGATGGCTGGATGCAATCCATGCCACACGCCTATGGAGAGCTGCCTGAAGCTTGGGAAGCTGAATGGCGGTGAGCCGGTTGATGCAACCAAGTATTGTTGTATCATCAGGAGCTTGTGGTATTTAGTCAACACTCACCCTAACATCGCTTATGCAGTTGGGATCACGAGTAGGTTCATGGAGGCACTGGGGAAACAGCACTGGGCCACCATGAAGCAAATTTTGTGCTATATACGTAGAACGATTGGCTACGGGTGCGTCTACAAGGCCAGAACTGGAGATACAGTTATCGTCGGATATAGAGACAGTGATCTTGTCGGTGACATCAATGATTGGAAGAGTACCAGTGGGATGGTGTTCTTCCTCGACAACAACGTCATCACTTGGGCCTCACAGAAGCAGAATATTTTTGCTCTCTTTTCCTGTGAGGCTGAATATATAGCAGGGGCAACAGCGACATGCCAAGCTATTTGGCTCAGCAGGTTGATGGATGAAATACTCAGAGAATATCTGAATATGGTCAAGCTTTTAATTGACAACAAATACGCAATCACACTTTGCCAGAATCTAGTGCACCATTAGAGGAGCAAGCATATCGACACTCGGTTTCACCATGGTGTGATTGTCACGACCACACCAGTTGTAGTAGCAGGGTCCAGTGGCTTGACCTCATCCTGGAGCAGTAAAAGTGCCTCTTCATCCAGAGGGTGGTGGATGAATGATACTCAAAGAAAAGTCCTCGAATCAATCGTAAACAATGATACTTTTAGTAGTTCATGAAGTCAAAGGTAAGAATACCACATTCATAGTTATAAAATTATGGCACCTTCTTGTTACCCTCACCACTCACGACAGTGAGTTGAACTCTTACACCATAGGCAACATGAAACAACATCAACTGGGTTGATGCTCTTAAAGAGCTCCTTCCCATTGAAGAAGTCCTGCAATAACTATTGTACCTTTGGAATACAAATGGAGTCAGAAGAAGACCTTGTCACCTAGATTCATCATGTTAACACATTTCCAAGAACCATTACTGTGCATCATCTTCAAAAACTTAAAGCATGAATCATGATCTCAAACTCAAGACTTAATCCCATAGTTATACAACTGTATATAACAAGAAGCCCTAGCGGGATCAGAGGTAGGGGCAAGCTGTTGTTGTAGAGTCAGCGTCGTCGATTCCTCCTATTGGCCAATCAGTGGATAATGGAGATGGAAGCAGGCAGAATCCTTCTTTTGTTTCCCCTAACCCAGATATGACTTCGTTGCAAAAGGAGAAGGAGGCGGCAACAACTTCATCCAACCTTCCCCAAACCCCCTTCCAAATAGCTCCTCCAAAGCAGCGCCACCGCCGTCTCTCCTGGCTGATTGGCTCCAAGCTAGTCGGCTAGATAGAGCAGCAGTGGAGGTAGCCTCGGTTGAGTTTATTGAGCCCACCATCAAGGACGGAGTTCGGGGTGTTTCAATCTTCAGTGAGGAGTGTCCAACTCCAAACTGGGATGACTACATATCTATATGTTTCGTCGGGAGGAAGCCCTTCAAGGGTCAGCTAGCAGGCTGGATTCGCAGGAAGTGGAAGACAAGCGGACTTGTTCAGATCGTCTCTGAAGAAAGAGACAGATTTGTCGTTTGATTGGCGTCACACAATGAAAGAGAAAGGGTGTTGAATTACACACCCTGGTTCTTGGATGGTACCCTCATTATCGCCAACGCCTGGTGTCCTGGTTCCCCTCTCCAACCCCTTTCCTTCCAACGGCTTCCAGTGTGGTTCAAGATCGAAAACATGGGCCTCCCATGGATGCGATCCCACATTGCGAGTGTTTCCAGCTCCATAGGCAAGCCGCTAGACTTTGCGGACATTTCTCTGTCAACTGAGTGCCTTGGTGCGACGACCGTCTGCATTATAGTCAGCTCCAACCAAAGTCTGCCCAAGCGTGAGACGGTGGAGCTGGATGCCAAGATGATACATCTCAACCTTGAGATCGTATCTAAACCCACGTTTTGCTCAAGTTGCAAGTTCTTTGGTCACAGGGCTGGTTCCTGCCCACAGGTGATGAAGAAAATGGCCTCCTGTGTGGATCTACAGCTAAGGAACAGATCAACTGAAGGTGCTCGAAGGAATGCCAAAGCCAAGGTGGATTCCAAAGGGATACCTAAGGTTCCGTCCAAATCCATTGCAGTTCAGGAGAAGGCTTGTGAAGACCAATATTCTACTGCTGGCGATGAAATTCTCCTATACTCCATTGCACAGCAAGTGAAGGACACTTTTCTCACCTCTGCTTCTAAACAACGGAACCAGTCGACCTCCTCTAATGCTCTTCAGGTCGAGCCTGACTTGGTTAGGCCTCCACCTGGTGACAATAATGGGAGAGTGAACCTTGACTGGGAACTGGAGAATAGAAGCATGGAGGGATCAAGCTCTGAGTCCTGGAGAGTCAATAAAGTTTGGGAGAACTTTGGATTCTCAGTTGATTACCAAATGTGAAAAGGGAACCAGCTTGAAGATGCTGAAGGGTCTATTGCTTACTTGTGTTCAGACCCTGATTCGGAGCACTGGGAACCTAATCCAATGGACTTTGGTCAATCTAGGTCCAAAAAGAAGAAGAAACCAGTAAGGAAAAGAAGGGATGGTCTTAGATCTGAGCTTCTCTTTCTAATTTCTCATTGCTTATTCCTTTGAGGTTGGTCCCTGCAGAATGTCGAGTCTCTATGTTTTTTTGGGCACAATGATGGCCTTTAGTCTTTCTTCTTCCCCACATTTTCAGTGATGAGGATAAAGCCAGTAGAAGGAAGGGTTGGTTTTAAAGGTCATAGTTTTGTTCAACTACTTAGTGGAATCTCGTCCATCTTCATGGTCACTTGAGAAGAAAAGCAATTCTTCATTTTTATGAGGATGATTTGTCACAAAGTACGATGTTGTTTGTTTGGATTGGTGACGATTGATTCTTGACTCAATACTGTTTAAGTCTTAAAAATTTCAGTGATGGGCATATAGTCAGTGTTGCCTTATTCAGTAGGAAGCTCGGGTCAATTGTTATGGAGTCTATACAAAATCTTATGCTATGGGTGTCTTTTCTCCTGCTGGTGTTGTCTTCCTGCGTGAAGGCTTTGTTTCTTTACAATTTTCTTAGTTGCTCCTTTTGTGAGCCTGGGGGTGCTTATCCTTCTGTAACCAAAGTTTTGGGATTTTTCATATAGTAACACGCTTTTTGCTCGACCAAAAAACTGTATATAACAAGAAGCAAAAATAGAGATATCATCATAGTTTTCTAGTTGGGAATCATAAACACATGTTTAAACAGATGACTTAAACACAAATTTGTTACATTAGATGAAACAGTTATAAAACAATTTTGCCTCTTGGAAAGATGGTGGTGTATGTGTTTCTATAACAATATGATGTCTTGTAATATATACACCTATATATACCCATGCAAAGATCATTGTTTAGCATAAAATCTTGTTGTAGTCGGTGTGGAGTCGCCAATCTATGAAAACAACCATATTAAACACCATGTTACATCAAATTTCCTATGGATATTGGGACCCCTCCCCCCAATTAAGCCAATTCATGTGGTGTATGTACAAGAACCCTCCCTACAAATGAAACATATGGAATAGGCGTTGTCCATTTAACTCTAGTTGTCCTCTTTTCCTGAGAGTCCTATAATGGAATGCCATGTTGGTTGGGACTAAAATCTACTAGAATAAGCAAACTCAGAGATGAAGGGCTATATGTGCTAATGAAAGGGATTTCAGTTGTTACTTTGACGAGTGTTGCAGCTTCAATTTTGACAACTAATTGTTGAACATTTTTAATTTATGTTAGAAAATTTTCTTGGACAATTTGCCCAGAGTTTTTTCAGATTAAGATATCAAATGGATGATAATATTCATTACTTGATCTAACTTTATCATCTACTAGAGTTGTTCTTTCTCACTGTGCCTATCATAGGCAGAACTATATATGTTGAGTATTATTAATTGTATAAGATAGATATAACAATATTATATATTTAACTTTTTTGAAATCCTCTTATATACTTTCTATAAATGTATACGACCCATTGAGATAGAGCAAAAAGGATAACCTACGTAAACTATTGGATTCCCAATCACATGTTGCACCCAGATGGCAGTCATCTTCTTGAATAACTTGGTAGTCAAAACAATGGAGTATGGAGATACTAAAGTCTTTGAATATTCAAATCTGAAGTTATTTTTTAGGTGAACTTGTGGTTCGAATACATACAAGATTTAGTGCAGAAGAAGTATCCCAATTAGGGATATTATCTAAAATAACTAATGACTAGAATCCATAAGGAATTAACTTGTGATAAATTTATAACATTTTACCAGTAAATAAAGCTTACACTTTTAGTTGACGCTCAAAGAACTCTTCAAGCAATGTGTAGATAGCTAGATTCACACTTTTATTAAACATCATCACAACAGATACTCATTACATGAGTAGGGATGAAAAATTGTAATATGCATCAATTGCCACTCAGATCACTAATAGGAGCTAGAAGTCCATATTTGTGCTATAGAAATAGAGAGCAATCTCGTGCATTTTATCAAGCAACTGTGCCCAAGGCAATACAATTAAGCATTCCACTAAAACAACAGAAAAGATCATAACTGACAGTAGATCATATAAGACAAGCCTGGAGCAAATAGCATCAACTATTACAAGAAGGCTGAAAAAAATAGTTCATCAGTATTTAATATTAGATCAGGAACAATGTTTCAATGGCATTGGATGCATATAGTGGTGAGATATAATAAGCATCTGATAAGATACAAAGTCATCTTATACATTTATCACTAGTTTAATAAGAGTTTTTCTAACTAGGTTAAAAGAGGAAAGTTCTTATGCAAGAGTTAGTTTATCTTATTATATGTACACCACATTGTGTGCTGGTTTTATGCCTAAATGATGTTCTACTTACAGCTTAAAGAGGTATGATTTGTATAAGAGCATATATATTCAGCACGTGCATGCTTGTTTATGAAAAGAGGTCTTTGTTGGTATACACTACTTAATTACCTAATTAGATGTATTATTATGGGGATTATATTACAAATAACTTGAAGGTATTAAATATATCAATATGTTTAATGCCATCTTGCTAAACCTGTCCCAACCATCGGGGTAATGTGTCCTTGTCAATCTCTACCACCATATTGGTACATCATATAGAAGTAACAAATTTTTTTTTGCAAAAAATATTGAACTTGAGAATCTGATAAATATTGACAAAAATGAGTGTCAAGAAACCAATATGCTATTGGTTCGGTAATAATCTTACTGACTTCCTATTACAAAAAGTGAACTATTAGTGTTTTACTCAAATACTGACATAAATGATTAACTGGTGTTTGAGTACCCAACAGTTGTTAGTCTAGTACGTTAGTACTAAAAGTGTGGGGGCATAAGTACGTGTGTTATAGATTAATGTTGGGGGCACAAGTAAGGTGTGTTAATAGTTTAATGTTGGGGGCACTTGGTAGTGACAATGGTTTTATGAAAATGGTACAAAAAATTAGAATCTATAACCCAAGATCCTTATATGATTTATCACAAAGTTCCTAATTGTTGGGATGTCTTGTGTTTGATTATGAGGATCCACTACTCATGTAGGACTTCTTATTTCAATAAAAAAGATTACGAACTATCCATATTATTAGGATTTGAAAAAATATAAGTATTGTTGTTATAATAATGGATGATAAATATTTGAATGAATCCAGAAATCCTTATCATAGTGTAATTCATTAGAATAGTTTTTCCCTATGTCAATTAGTGAAAGGAATTTTTTTCTTTTTTCCCAATATCTACAGTTTATTATTGTATTTATCATTATTAAAATAACAAACCATGAATCATCTGCATTTAAAGTGGTAGATCCATCTAAATACTTGAAATAGTAGCTTAAAGTATAAGGTGAAATCAGTTTTGCTAATTCTTGTGTTTGTTCCAAGTATTGAACAATACATGGAGCCCATACCACAACAATTGTTGCGTTATTGGTATTAAATGAGAGTCTGAAGATCATCTAACATTCAGTATTTAGCATTTGAGGACCAAGCGACTGCGTTTCATTATTCTGGAGGAAGTAGATTTCTCGATAATAGTGCACAAGTTTAATGCATGTATCTATATGTATGAGGTTTTTTTCATGAACAAGACTATACCCAAACAAAACATGGTTTTCCATGCATTCCCATTGCATTCTTTCAAACTAGGTGGATTGTATGTCCATTGCATATTGCCCTTCTGTGTAATGGATGGATGTCGAAGCAAAAAGATACACACACACATACCTTTTATCAATACCATTAACCAAAGAGTGAAATCACACTGTTACTGGAAATTTGCTGCACAAGTCGTGGTATTAGTAAAATATAACATTTTTAAATTGGAACATGTGAGTGGTTCACGATCAACATTTTTACATGCAAGTATCGTGCCCACTTATAGCATCTAACGATTGCAGAGCTACCCATTTCATATCAAAACAACACAATCTTAGAAAGACTTTGAATGCACAATTACAGTTCCAGTAAAATACCTTAAATGAAACGAACATATATTGCTGAATAATTAGTATATTTGATATGAAGGAAAAGGCACTATAGTTTCGATCATCTATATGATAAAAAATAATTATAATATATTCTCAAGTAGATTCAGACCTGGAAATGCATTTCAGCATAAGTATTTTGCATGTACTGATCATCTTCAGTGTTTGTAGATAGAACAAATCATATCCAAAACTTGTAGATTCACATAAAATCTTAGAAGGAGTATTCAGCAACCCATAACAACCAAAACAAACTTCAATATTCTTCATATAACTCCCAGCAAATGTAACATTCAATAAAGAGGTTCACCAAAAATATATCCATAAAATCATCATGAAAACAACAAGATCCTCTTCACTATTTATAGATATGAGACTGTTCAAAGCAGAGCATGAAGTAGAAAAAAATCCTATTCTTCAAATTTGTATCAAGTAGTATAATTGAGTAGCAGTAGCAAGTTTTAAAGAGAAATCAGAGGGTTCTGGAAAAATAAAGAAAATGGAGCATAATATATTTGATTTTCTAGATCATCTAGACGTGCCACACCATCTAGTTGGGTATTCGATCCAACCAAGAAGCTCTTTAAAAGACATGATAGATACAAAGGACATGCATGATACTTTAAAAGACAATTGCTCACATTTTCAAGGTCTAATATTGTTAGTCTAAGAAGTTTGATGCTCAATCATATTATGTAATATTATATACCATGTGGGAAGAACAAAACTTAATATATAAACTAAATAGATACAACTGTTGAATCGTCTGGGGAGACAAAATTTAATATATAAACTAAATAGTTACAACTATTGAATCGTCATATATAAACTAGTGTGCTCTGTGCAATATAAGTTAAAATGTTCTTGTCACTTATTCTAATATATCCACGAATTTGGATCCAATTGTAAGACAACTAATTATCTATTATACTTCCAGAAAATCTAACAGAGAACTGAAATGTATAGGTACAAAATGAGAACCTTATATACCATTGCATATGATTGATTATGATGCAATGTCGCTAACTAAAAACCATAACTCTAAACTATCAATATGGCACAGAATTATTTTAATATATGAAACAATTATAATATTCAAATTCCATTCATCTCTCATTCTTATTGGTATATATGTGAGCATTTGTGATCACATGAACCATGCACGAGGTAAAGAGGATATATCACAGTCACCTGAAATATCATCATTAGTAAACCAATAGGAAAATGTGGTATTGGGATCAAGCAAGCCCATTTTAGTGCTAACACGATATCTGCTTATATCAAAGTGCCAAAAGTCCTGGATAGGACGCGATGGTAGGGTTCGAAGGACGTGGAGGCAGCGGAAGTCGCGGTGGGTTTGCGTTCAGTGCCGGCCGGGGGGCAAGGCCACCGGCAACGGGTGTTGGAGATGAGGACGGGAACAATAGTGGAAGTACGGGGACAGTTGATCCTATCTGTGATCTAGGACTGAACCTGCAGTACTCTAACTATGGCAGTACGGAAAAAGAGCCAGATCTAAACACATCGGCTACAATGGAGGTCGATGGAGGAGCAGACCCCTTCCCGTCGCTGATCCAAAATGCTCAGGCAGCCACTATGGAGACCCGGAACCAAGTGTCATACAAGGACATCACGAGTGGATCTGGAAGCAGCGACATCCCGTCGATCTTCGGATTTGAGGACATGAACGTGCAGCTATCAAAGGATGACATTAAGATCGTCGAGATCGAAGGCACTCTGTCTTTTCAGATCGTGGAACAGAAGTATGAAGACCTCATGAAGCCCTGGTGCTTTTCGGTGATCGTCAAAGTTCTATCGAGGGATGTGGGCTTCATGACCCTTCAGAAGAGAATCAAAGCCATGTGGAATCCCATTGGTAATTTCAGACTGATAGACCTGGAGAATGAATTCTACCTGGTTCAACTTCTGCGACAAGACGACTATCTGAAAGCTCTTACCGGTGGACCATGGCCGATGATGGGCTCGTACCTGAGTGTCCAGCCATGGGACCCGGGGTTTATACCAGCAAATGGAAATCCTAGATTTATTGTAGCATGGGTCCGCATCCCAAGGTTACCTATCTTCTTGTATCAGAGTTGTTTTCTGGAAGAGGTGGGGGATCAGATTGGTGAAACAATGAAGGTTGGTACCAATATGGAACTGAAAAGAAGGGGGAAGTTTGCTAGAATTGCAGTAAAACTTGATACAAGCAAGCCTCTGACGCCGACGATCTATGTCCAAGGGGAGAGGTACGTCCTAGAGTATGAAAACATACCTACAATATGCCTACACTGTGGTAGGATAGGGCATATTGCAGAGGGCTGCCATGTTAGGCAAGACACTTGCAAAGCTGCTGAGCAGGCAGGACAGGTCGACCCAGAAGCTGTTGTAGTTCCGCTAGGGGAGTACTCAGAGGCCATCCACGCAAGTCCGTTTCAAAGGAAACAAAGAAGGCAGGCCCAGGGAGGAGTCAAGGAAGTCTTGGAAACCAACAACAAATTTCAGAACCTCAGTGTGGAGGAGGAAGCAGAACCCATGGTTGACGGTCCGGAAGAAGTAGCGGAAAGGATTGTGGGTATTGACTGGAGGCAAAGGAAAGAGACCATGAGGTCCAGAGCTGTGACAGCTACTGAGAAGGTGGGGGAGGTGATCGTACATGAACGAAGACCATTACGGAATATCCAGAATGAGCAGACAGAAAAGAAGGACAAAGTTATCCATATGGGGAAAGAAAACTCTCATGTAGTTGAGGTGATCACGGATGACAACACGGTAGTCATGCCTGTAAAGTCGGCAGGGGCTACCACCTTTTGCTTTGGCTCATCATTGCCTAGAGGGATGGACAGCAGCAGGAGTCACATGGCGCATGGTAGCTTTGTGGGAATTCACCTTCGTAATAGGAAGGTTTCAAATGTGGTGGGAAACAATACTTGCAATTTGAGGAAGCGTGGATGTAAGATGACCCCAGGAGAACAAGGGAACTCTCCAGGCCATGACTGGATGAGTGAGATAAGCTCTCTGGTCACTCCTGTGGTGGTTTAAATGATCAAAACTGTGTGGAATGTGCAAGGCATCTGCTCGACGGATGTCTAAAATTAGGTGAGGGAGATGAATAGGAAGCATAAGATTGATCTGTTTGATGTTCTGGAGCCACGAACTAGTGGTGATAATGCTAACCGCATTGTGAAGATTCTGGGGTTCGATGCCTCACACATGGTCGAGGCTGTAAGGTTTTCAGGGGTATCTGGGTGATATGGAAGGAGCGGTTAGGAGTTGTTGATGTTATTCTCATCCACAAACAGTTCATTTTGTGTCTGGTTAATAATAAATGCTTGGTCTCGTGTTTGCCAATACTAACCAAGGAAAGAGGAGAGTGTTGTGGAATCATCTGACTAACATCGCTAACTCTACCAAGCTCCCCTCGCTGGTGCTCGGAGACATCAACACCGTCCTGGATGCTTCAGAAAAGGTGGGAAGCAATTGTATCAGTCTTAGCAGCTGCAGAGAGTTCTCAAATGCTCTGACTGGTAGCGGTCTGTTTGATCTGGGCGCTTCAGGCCCTAGGATGACTTTCAAATGGGGAGCGTTGTAGGAGAGACTAGATCCTGATGTGGCAAATCTGGAGTGGATTCAAAGCTTCTCTGACACCAGAGTGGAGGTTATTGCTCGTATCTCTTCGGATCATGCTCTGATTCTGGTCCGCACGGATAAGCAGCCGTTTCGTGGGAAGCACATCACAAAGACCAGTGTCTCCTGTACGAAGAGAATCTCTTGTAATAACTTTTTCTCTGAGGCCTAGAACAAAGATGGAGAGTTCACGACTGAAGTGGACAACTTTATGAAGAAAGCGGAGAAGTGGGACACTGTGGAGAGGAAGAATTGCAGGGAGAGGAAGAATTCCATCACAAACTCGATCACCAAACTTCAATGTACCCTGAGTCGAAAGTATGATGTTCGACTGGATGAGAAGATTCAAAGCCTGAAGCATGAGCTGATGGACATTCTTCATACGGAGGAAGATGAATGGCAGCAGAAGTCCAAGTGTGAATGGATCAAACTGGGAGACCAAAACACTAAATACTTCCAAGCTGTTGTCCAATCTAAAAGGAAGAGTTTGAAGATCACCAAGCTGAAGAATGATGAGGGCATTTGGGAAGATGACCCATCTACAATCCGAAGCCTGGTCCTTGAGCACTTCAAAAGGAAATTTTCTTCTGATAATATTTGCACTAGAAGACACACTTACCCAGGTCAGTTTCCCAGGTTGATGACGGACCAACAGGTTCTCTGTACCACTGTGCCTTCGGAGCCGAAGATCTATAAAACACTGATGAAGATGAAGCCATTTAAATGCCCCTGGGCCTGACGGTGTGGACGCAGGCTTCATCCAGGTAAACTGGGAACGGATGAAAAAGGCTTTATGTAGAACGATTATTAGCTGTTTTGCAGGTGCTTAGATCCCAGGGAAGATGGCGGACTCGAATCTGGTTCTGATTCCTAAAATCAAGCTTCCTGAATCGTGTAACCAGCTGAGGCCTATTGCGCTCAATAACGTCAGTATCAAGCTGCTTTCCAAGATCATTGTTGGTAGAATCAAACCCTACCTTCCAGAGTGGATCTCACCCCTCCAGAGTAGCTTTGTCTCGGGTAGAAGCATTGCAGATAATGTGATTATGGTTCACGAAGCTATCCACTCTATGAGAACTAGAACTTCGGGTCAAAAAGCCATGGCTATTAAGCTCGATCTATCTAAGGCGTATGACAGAATGAGCCGGGAGTTCCTTTTCAAAACTCTCCAGTTAACTGACATTCCAGGAAACGAGACAAGATTTATAATGAATATTGTCAAGGCGAGGGAGATCTCCATCAACTGGAATGGTGAAATGTTGCCTCCTTTCAAAACCAGCAGAGAGGTTAGGCAAGGTGACCCCCTATCACCGTACCTCTTTGTTTTATGTCTTGATAGATTGAGTCAGGCGATTGCAAAGGAAGAATGCAATGGTAATTGGAAAGCTCTGAAGATTACTAGGAAGGGCCCGATGATCTCTCACATCTATTTCGCAGATGATATTATCCTTTTTTGTGAATCCTCGACCAAACAAGCCCGTCTGGTTCTTAATGGTATTAGGAATTTTGGGAAGGTTTCGGGGCAAGTCCTGGCAAAGGAGAAATCCTCAGTTTACTTCTCCAAGAACACCTCTATAGTTTTGCGGAGAAGGATCAGTAGGAAGCTTAGAATGGTGGCTATAGATAACTTGGGGAAATATCTGGGAGTGCCCAGTCTACACACGAGTGCCAACAAAGCCACTGACCTAGGGGCTCTAAATCTGATGGAGTCGAAGATGGAAGCCTGGAAAAATAAAACCTTGTCTTTTGCATGGAGAGTTACTTTAGCTAGATCTGTTCTAAATGCTTGCCCAATGTACCTGATGCAAACTACGCATCTTCCTATTGAGGTTTGTGAGAAAATGGACCAAATAACTAGAACCTTCATCTGGGGAGGCAACAAGGAGAAGAGGAGGATGAGCGGCGTGGCTTGGAGGAAGGTGGTTGCGGAGGTGAAGGATGGTGGCCTGAACATCAAGCCAGCTAGAATCCATAATGAAGCCCTTCTGTCTAAGGTGGTGTCGAGATTTAAGATTGATAAGAATACTATGTGGAGGAAGGCATGGCAGCAAAGTATTCCCACTTGAAAGATGAGGGGATGGCCACGAGGTCCAGATTGTGGAAATTTATAAAGAGGAACACTTCAATCATGGAGGACCTTGCGGGAAGAGTCATCATGAATGGGGAAATCTCCTCAGTATGTGATGATAAATGGGTCAACTACGAAGTTAAACCTATCTTAAAGGAGGGAACCAGTATTCCTAGTTGCTTAACTGATTTGAAGGTGGCATCTATGACGAGGCTTGACGGAGAGTGGGACGTTGATTTCATTAGAGCCTGGTTCAATGAGGAGACCTGCAACAAAATTCTGGGAATGGCGCCACCCTATGCTCAAGCGGGGGAGTATTTATGGCAATTCCGTGATAGTAAGAATGGCAACTTTAGCACTGCTCTCGTATACAGGAAGCTGCTGAAAAACTATTGCATCAGAACCCTAGGTTGCTGGCAGCGACTGTGAAAGATTCTGGTGGCTCAATGAATAAAAAGTACTCTTTGGAGGGCCTACCATGAGAGCCTCATGACGAATAAGAATAGGAGGCTACGAGGACTGGATGATTCTGACCGCTGCCCACACTGCAATGCTTGTGAATCCACCATCCATCTCCTCCGTAATTGCATTTTAAGTAGGCAAGTTTGGGAAAGGCTACAGAAGGATCATAACCTGGACAATATCGAGGGTGGACAGATCAAGGAATGGTTCGCTAGGAACTTGAAGTGGAAGAAGGGTCTCCCACATCATCAGATCTGGTGTGCAGTAGCTCTAGACCAGATTTGGAAGGCTAGAAACGACAAGGTTTTGAATGACAGGTGCCCATCTGTGAGCAACATCACTAGGGTGATCGCCAACAATGTTCAGCTCAACCTCCTTGCTATGAACACTAGCACGCCTACCCCTAATGCTCACCGGAAAGTGTGTTGGTCTCCTCCCCCTGAAGGTGAGCTTAAAGTCAATGTTGATGGCTCCTTTATCAAGAGGAAGTGCAAGGGGTCTATTAGCTACGTTTTTAGAGATCACAGGGGTACCTGGATTGAAGGTGGCACTCAAAGGTGTTACCAAAATGATATCCTGGAGATCGAACTCGCTGCGATCCTCAAGGGGCTCCAGGTTGCGGTGGAGCTGGGGGTAGAGACTACTATCAAAACTTATTGTAAGGCAGCTTGGTCGATGGAGGATATGGCTTCGGAAACCCCCCCAGCTAGATACCGGCCTATTTGCAGGAAGATCAGACACTTCAGGGAGCTCAAACCCAACATAGGTGTGGAGTTTTGAAGATGTGAAGCGAATAGAACTGCGGATGCCTCAGCTAAATGGTGTAACTCGTCTGATCTATCAGCTGAGGTCTGGAATCAGTGCCCTAATCACATCTTAAACATCTATGTTGATGAGATCGGGTTGATCCAGGCGACAAGTATTCCGGATGTCACTTTTCCTGCAACCTTGGGGAAGGATGAATAATGTCTTCCCTTGGTACCCCCCCCCCAAAAAAAGTGCCAAAAGTCCTACATTGCCAATTAAGCTCGTGTATGAGTAGAGAACCATGTTCATGGTGCATGTTATAGGATAATACAAAACCATTTAACTATGACTTTGAGGTTAAACCTCCATCGTATAGAAAGTATGCTCATGAACTACATCATGATATTGCAACTTATCTTTAAGAAGTTCACTTTTTTCAAAAGAGATAACAGGAAACCTGAATTGAATTCTAGATAAATGTTGATTAGCTAAACAGAGTATAAAGAAGACTTAATTTCTAAGACCCCATGCTACAAAAGAAAATAAAGAATTCACTCAAGGTTGACAACAAGCCTTGACACTCTCTTTCAAAATGTGTATTAGATCTCTGGTTAGTGATGCTTAAAATATAACTTCTAGATGATCATATACGATGCAAAGAAGTCTGCAGGTGCACATGTGTCCCTAACCAATACCTATTATACTCAAATTTAAAATGTCATCACAAGCCTGATAAAGCACTCACAAGGTACGATTGATAGAAAATTGTTTAGATAAATGACGAAGAGCATAACGTCCATCTGATAATTCATTGTTGTACTAAATGGATATTCTAGGATTAAAGAATTTGCGTCTTTGTACTCCTAAAATCACATTACCTTCCATCAGACGCTAATCTAGTGGATTTCTATATGATGAAAAACATGGAGACTTTATTATACCGTCTACCTGCAAAGCCAAATCTAATCATAGGAAAGGAATGAGAAATTTCATAAAGGGTAGATTGGGATACACTTAATTCTAATAAATCATTTCTCGCTCACCCGAAGGCTGAAGTATTATGCATAGGATCAATGTTTTTCTACTGCCAGCCGCATGTATCCGGTGGAAGCAGTATTAGATGGCCGAAGCTATGGCAAACACAGGTGTGTTTTGCACCCATGTCAGACTGTGCCACCGTCTTCCTCTGCTTCTTTTTATTCATTGACTATCTCTTGTGGCAGAGTGAGGATCATCGAAGTTCCTTGACCTCTCTACAGATTCTCTCACTTCCTACAAACACTAGGCTTGATGCTGGAGAAATGCCCAAGAATCGGCAACATGGTCGTCCTGATCCTAGCTTTTCGCTCTATTTGGCTTCACAACAATTGGGTGTGACAAGAGCAGGGAAATGCTACCTCAAAAACATCCACGTGTATCCTCCTTTTGAAATTCATCCCCGCTACATTTTCTGCTCATTGTTAAGACCGTTCCCAAAATCCAGTTCTTTTCTTTAAATGTGAAATTGATATACATATATTAGTTAACTTTTATTTAACTACATTTTTTAAACTATACTTACAAAAATTGTAAGGAAAGATATCATCTAGCTACACACAAAGTAAATGTAACTAGAGAAAATGTAGTTACTTCCTACTTTTTTTTGTAGTGAAAGAACTCCAAAAAGGATGATCCCAAAATATTGACTTCTTCTTGAATAAAGATTTGTCACTCCGTGTGGCCATGGTACATTGTGATCTCTTACCAAATTCATTGGCAAAATCTTTTACTCTTTCATAAACAACCTCCCCGGGTATAGGTTTAGGTGTACTCCGTTCCTCATTCTGTTCATTGAATGCTTTGCGCAACCTACGATACAGATGGAATTTTGGAAGAAACCTTTGATGACCAAGATATAAAGTCTTGCCGCCATGTTCTAGTCATATTGAATCAATGTTCTCTTCACATATAGGACCCACTTTAGATCCTTTGGCACTATATCTAGACAAATTCTCATAAGCTGGAAAGTCATTAACAGTGCAAAACAACATACAGTGAAACGAAATGTCTCTCTTCGTGAAGCATCATAGGTCATCACACCTTCACCCTAGAGTTTCTTTAAGTCATGAATCAGAGGTTCAAGATATATGTCAATATCATTTCCAGCTTGTTTAGGGCCCAATATCAACAATGACAACATAACTTACTTAGTTTTCATACAAAACCAGGGAGGAAGATTATATATAACAAGCATAACTGGCCAAGTGCTATGTTGGCTGCTCAATGTCTCGTATAGATTCATCCCATCTGTACAAAACCCAAGTCTTAGATTCCTGACTTCTTCACCAAATTTAGGCTATAATAAATCAATCATCTTCCACTGTCGGGAATCAGACGCATGCTATAGGATCCCATCATTATTTTTCTTAACATCTGCATGCCACCTCAAATTCTTCGCATCTATCAGATTGACAAACAAGCATTGAAACCGTGATATTATAGGTAGATACCACATCAACTTGGCAGGAGAACCCATTTTGGACTCCCCTGAAGTCGTCAATTTATACCTTGATGCACCACATTTTGAACAATCTTTCAAATCCACATAGTCCTTTTGAAATAATACACAATCATTTGAGCATGTGTATATCTTCTCGGCCTCCCTTCCCATTGGGCACAACAATTTCTTTAACTGGTATGTTGAGATTGGCAGCTCATTTCCTTCAGGAAGAATATCTTTCAACAAAGACAACAATGACGTGAAGCTTTTGTCGCTCCATCTATTGTTAGCTTTCATCTTATACAATCTCAACACGACGCTAAGTTTCATAAACTTAGTATAATGGTATCTCAACATCAGGAACAATGTTTCTAAATAGTGGAGGTGGATCGGTGTGCTCTACCCCACAACTAATCAATATCACATCAACGATGTCTACTGGATCTGGTTCGTTCACATCTACGTCATCAAAGGCAATTTCTTCTTCCACACAAGCACTGCTATCGACATCCACTAATTTTAGGTTTGAAATTTGACCATGCCAGTGCCATTTTGTATAACCTTGTACAATGTTGTTACACATGACATGACTTTTGATTACGTCACCCGTGCTAACTTTCAAGTTGTTACCGCAATGCCTACATGGACAGTAGAACCTATCTCCAGGTTGTT
Organism: Alisma plantago-aquatica; assembly: GCA_963693085.1. Classification (NCBI taxonomy): domain Eukaryota; kingdom Viridiplantae; phylum Streptophyta; class Magnoliopsida; order Alismatales; family Alismataceae; genus Alisma; species Alisma plantago-aquatica. Next base: position 1,064,966,470 of record OY856412.1, on the reverse strand, counting down.
TCCTATGTTCCTCGGAAAATATAATAAACTAATCAAGACCAGAAATAAACTCTGGGGTGCAGCGATTTGGAATGGACATCCATGATCTATCCATTCTATGATCAAAGAGTAAAAAAGTATATATGAGAACAATTTTAGGGTTTAAGGTCATATATATAATAAATGTGTACCACCTATCCCATTCTTGAACACCTAATCTCACTAGTAAGTGTATAATGTGTACTGGGTTTTCAAGATAATTTCGGCAGCATTTCTCTGTTGTTCTCCAAGTACATATTTACTTAGAGAACAAACGGCAAAATGCTACGAAAATTTTCTTGAAAACCCAATACACATTGTACACTTACATCCTAAGTGAGATTAAGTGTCCAAGAACAGTCCCAAACCGGGGACTGTCCAAGATTTTCTCCTAATGAGTAAATCTTGGAAGGCTTTCTAGGCCAACATAATATAACATCAGTCCCTTGTTCACAACCCCATCCTGGAGAAAAGAAGATCCTAACTTAGTTCTTCTAACCTCACCTATTCCTAAAATTAACACAATTTACATTTGTTATCATCTTAAGTACCTTTTAAACCCTAATTTGGGTGTTTTAGGAAAAGATGGCAAGATACGATGGAATTCGAGTTTGAAAGCCAGAAAACTAGGTTCCTGTTTTAAAATCCTTTCCAATAACTATTATATGTATTTTTCTAACATTAGATGAATAATCTATGAATATTATAAGATCAAACAAGCCCAATCTTGAGATTGGCAAACCAGAGATGGAAAACAGATTCATCACCTTCGCAGGTTCCTACCAGACCAAACAAGCCCAATCTTGAGTTGACTCGGGTTCATGAAGACCACACAACTTGCTCACCCTAGAAGGAGAAGGTACAAGTGGAGAACCACCAGTTGTGTAATGCAAAGATAGGGTGAAGAAGAGGAGGAAGAGGGGTACATGTCAAGCGGCAGAGGCGAAAGCTGTGGTAGGAGAGCAAGCAGGCACACGGCAGGCGAGCACGCAGGCACACGACTGGCGAGTAGGCGGCCAAAGTAGTAGGCAGAAGGCGAGCGGTGGGGGCGACAGGAGTGGCGGCGGTGAGCAACGGCAGTGGAGCACTAGGCGAGCAACAGAGGCGGTAGGCATGGCAGCGACGAGTAGCGGCGACAGAGCACTAGGTGAGTAGTGACAGCGACAGGCGTGGCAGCGACGGTGGAGCACTAGGCGAGCAACGGAATTTCCAGACCTAAACTTAATCGAGAATGAATAGAGAAAGGGGAATAGTCTGGTTCGCGTGGCTGCTATTAAGTTAACAATAGACGTCAGTTATTACAAACAAGCAACGCTTAAAATAAAAGGGGTCGGTCATCCCAAAGAAAAATGACACCTATGCTCAATGATAGTCGTCAGTTTCAACTAGAAAAACTGACGTCTATATGCATATGCTGACAATAAAAAATATTCTTGAATTATGTCCATAGTCGTCAGTTGCCATAAAAAACCGATGCCACAGGAGGGTATTTCACGGGGACAGTGTGCGAAAACACATCGACGTCGGTTGGTTCAAGAAAATTGACTACAAAAATGGGCCCGATTTATATCTCGTGAAAACCTTTAGTCATCGGTTGTTTGGTAAACAACCGACGCCATATGTGAAATTTTGGAGGTAATTTTTTTGCACTGACAAAATTGGATTTGATGGCCAATATTAGGCATCGGTTTCTTATTGAGGTACTGACGCTAAATAAAAAGTGATACATGTGTCTGGCCGGTCTTCACATATAGATATTGGTTTGTGCTTTTAGCCGATGTTGTAGGGTTTAGGCATCGGTTTTTGGGATACAACCCATGCCTCTAAATGTGACGTTATAAGCCATTTCTAAAGTAGTGATATGATTGGCTCTATGGGCATACCTTACCAATAGTAATATCTAAAATGGAGGTGGGAAACTTGCTAGTGTGGGCTTATAAAGTAGTCTGAAGACCTAAGGAGGTGAGGAGAAGGAAGATCAAGGGAGAAAAGGGAAGGGATACGGGAAGGATGATTTGGGGTGCTGAACTGGAGAGGGCTCAACAAAACCTTGTCATATATAGGATCACCCAACACAAAAAGAGAGGAGTATTCTCAATGAGAAGAACCCGATAAAATTGGTGAGATACAAGGGAGAGAGATGCAAGAAAAATTTGGGGTGCAACCTAGTTTCCCGATCTGAAGGAAAGAAAGGGATATTGGTAGGGGAGAATGAACATGGTGTGTGATCAAAATCAAACAGTTGAGGTCAGAGGCCCAAAAATCAGAAAGCATGTATGACAAGAAAAATAAAAGAAACCTTATGAAGTAGGAATACATTGAGTAATAATTGAAATATTATTCATTTAAAATATGTTTTTCTTTCCTAATCAAATTGGTGGAGTAAACATTGTTCAATAATATGACATCTGACCCTTAGATTAATTAAAATACGAAGATTCAAATTTGGGCATTAGTTTTTATGTTTTAAAATAAATAGTAATTTAATAGTTATAGTTCATATCATATAATGAAATTCAGGCATCTAGAGACACCCAAAAGATGTGAAACTTGGCCTAAAAAAACTTAAACATGGGGAAAATGATTTGCCCATAACTTTTCCCTTTTGGAATTATTTACATTTTATTTAATATTTTAGACTTTAAGTCAGGTTCTCTCTCTTTAACTAAACTAGGGTAGGTAAGATTGTTCAATTAAAGTGAAAATTCACATTTAAACTAATTTTTGTATGTAGATTTTGAATTTATTTTATTTCCACTTTAGAAGACATTTTGTAATTTATTTAACACTTTGGACTCTCATTCATATTTTCTTTTCCAAATAGAGTTAAAATAATAATTATTATATAATTAATGTGACCCAAGGCAATTGGGACCCAAGGAACTTGATTTTTATATTCAATTTTGCATTTGTAGTTTTCTTTCATGAGTTACATCATCATTATGGATTAGGCGATTTATGTACATGTATATCATTATAATTTCATCTTTTTTATTAATAATCTTGGATTAGAGTCCCATCATATTTTACATTGTTACCAAGAGATTCATCTTTCATTAGCATGCATGAAAACCTATATATTTATTATTTATCCCATTAAATCCATTAAACCTATATTTTATTTGGATAAATAAGCTACATTGTTCACAATTATGCACATTGTTCTTCTAATGCATATTTTAAGCATATTATCTCTTAGCAACATACCTTAGTCAATATTATTACATGTATCATATTTTATGTATTATTTATTGGTCATTTGGTTAATATGATAGTATTGTGTCATATTTGTTTACAAGCATATTCATGTTTCAGTTAGGGATCTAATGGTATACATGTTTTGTTAAATCTAAGAAACCAATCTCACTAGATTTTTAATCATGGAATAGGGTAGGATTCGAAGTTCTGTTTTATTATAAAACTCCACCCCTGAAAAGGATTTCAAATTCAAAATATGGTCCATACATTATCAACCACCGATACTCCACCTCTTGAAAAGTTCAACCTAATAAACCAAACTAAACAACATTGAGGTACAAGGGTTACTTATGCATCTTTTAGTGGTCAATAATTTAGGTTTTTATGTTTTTCATAGGTCAAGCATCTAACTAAAAAGTCAAAACCACATACGGTTGAGTTATAGGTTGTTGTGTTTCTAACCTAACAACCTAAGGTTCACATGAACATTCAAAAGGTCATGGAATACCAAGGGTGGGTCATTAAAACTTCATCACAAGACATATCTTCCTAGTCATAACGCCAAACAGTATAACTAGGGTTTAAGATATGTGTTGCAACTAATTCTAGGGTTTCTATGTGAAACTTCAAACTTCTCCTCCTTGTGACTCAGTTTGAGAAAACATTGATAAATTCATAAAATCCTATTTTTGTACATATAATACTATAGTTTTTTGACATTGAAATGTATTTGATATAAAACAAAAGATGGATCCAAAAGTAATCATGAAAACTAAGTCAGAAGGTATTCCATATAGCATCTCCCGATTAAGTACTTTATCATCCTCAAGATAAAAACCACCCTAAAGTTCAAATTCATAACTTTTAAGAGATATATTACAAATGATCTTAAGGGTCCCCCCACACCAGGGTTTACTCATCAAGATTTGTATGTTTGCATATTATGATTCTAAATCATCCTTTCATCATCTCATGAATATCATAGGTCAATTGTAGGTAAACATGTCACTTCAAGGATGACTATGCAAGGTAAGGGTTCTATTTAGAGGAAAAATTGAAATTGTCAGATTCTAACTATTGTGGGCTCTAATACCATCTTGTACAGAGTGGCACCCGAAAGGGGATCCACTCCCTACTTAATTTGAGGAATGACCCATCTGTTCCAAACACACTTGGAATGTATGTTTGAATAGATGTAACTTTTTTATGTTTCTCAAATGATGGTAAACAAAAGACCAAAGTATAGCAAAGAAATTATATATTATGACTGTATTCAATTTTACAAAAGGAAAACATCATCTCCCATAAAGGTTCCTATAAGAAATTTACAATAGAAGGATCTAAGTTCATGGATATCCAACTATCTCAAGCATGTCCCCTGAGATCTCCACCTAGCAGGTCCATGTCACCATGTCTAGTCTTCCAATTTCTACACCTGAGGTTGGAAGAATACTCCAGCAAAAGGAGAAAACAATAGAAGATATGTTGTTATGCTGATTAGTCCATTTTGCCTTTGGTTTCATTCAGATTTCATTTCATTCGATGGGTGCATGCACTTGATGCTTTCTATAATTTCGTGAACACATTTACATAACCATGACGAGGAAATGGGGCCAATCCAACTGAAATGTGATGTTAGTTGGATTCCCCAGGACATTGCGCATATCACATAGATTTGTTTTAAACATTATAAAAGAAACACAATGTGTATATTTCGGCACATGTCATGTGATTTTACAAATGGATTTCGTTTCACCTAAAAAGAAGTGGAACGGTGTGTCCTTTGGACCATTGGGTGTGTCCAATCAATCAAAAGACCTTGTCAAAAAACTATTAAAAGACACATCATGTGTTTTGATGAGATCTACCCAGGTCCTCCTTGACTCTTAGCTACACGATGTGTCTCTCGGACAACACAGTGTGTAACCTCCTAATAGAGCAATTTCTTTGTCAGCTACTAAAGGTGACACAGCATATGTGTTCTCAAATACTGTGTGTCACAGTCAATTTTTGTAGTTTTTTCAAGTAATTGTCCTTCATTTTTAAATATGAGACCACACATATAGGATGGCTACATATCATCATTTGGAACCATAGAAAACACTAGAGCATAAGGGAGGTTATTTTAGAGAACAAGCAGTTACTTGGGAGATGACCCCTTTCTCTACTCCATTTCTTCAACATATTGCAATCAGGACGTCCATTCTCCATTCCAACCCCTCGATAGAGAAGCTTTCTGGGGATGAATATTTTTCAAGGGTGGAACTTCATCCCTAATCCAGAATTCTCACTTATTTCTCTTCTTCTGCAGATTTCTTTGCTCTTTACCTACTCTATTCATGTTCATATTCATCTTCCATATCTTGTACTTATTATTTTTATCATGTACAAGTAAAACTTCTTTTCTTGGGTGTGGGAGATTAGCTCACATGTCACAACTTATGTGCACTCAAATTTTGTAAATAATGCTAGTTAGGTGTTGTTCCAAGATATATCGCTTGCAATTGTTATGTTTCTTATATAATCTGGGAAGACATGTTAAAGAGTAGGGAGGAATTATCTTGGAAACATATCCTTGACCACAAGAGTGGCTAGGATTATGTTGAGGATCCAGATTTACAGTTCAAAACCAAGCATGTGGAGGGAGATGTATGATGATAGAAAATCTCCTTTGTACGTCAACTAGCTAGTTGACTTCTATTATTGTATGTAAGTTGTGATGTGCAAGTGAATTCATAAACCCAAGATCTTTTTAATTTAATCTAAATCTTCCTTATAGTGATAAGAAATAACTGATTTCTTTAATTTGTGTAAAGTAGTTTAATCTAAAATAATCCAACCATTGAAATTGATCTAGATCATTGAAGAATAACACTCCTTTGCCTAACAATACCCTACTCTTGGAACAACCTCGATAATACTACACACACTCGTATAATTTTTGGGAAGTGTTCGAGTTTATAAATATACAATTTCACACATAGATAATAGATATACCTTGAGTAGAACCACATGATTAGATAGACTACCTTTGGAACCTAGATTTTGGTGTATGGTGACATTAAGAGTTTGTGATGAAGTGATAAGTTCTATACATGGTTCTTTTATACTCACCATTGTACCTATATTTTTGACTTATTAGGTCAAACATTTTTAAGAGGTGGAGGGATAGTACTCTATAGTAGGCAGATATGTTGATTTCAGGGAGAAATCCTCTGGAAGGGTAGGCTATCCTAACTCTTGAAACCCTAATTATGAATTCATATAAACCCTAAAACTGGATACATGTTACCCGAACCATGCTTTGATAAGTGAACTCTAATAAGATAATAATTTGGATATATGGTACTTAACCCTAGACTTCATGCCAGTCGATGGGGGATATGTTATGTATGATGAATCGTGCGGACCTAAACACTGATCTATATTGACTACATCCTAACATGTACATGTTTGGTAACCCATATGATACAATGGTCTTATCACATAATGTATATTAGTACAGATGAAATGGGCTCAATTACTTAACCATGGCTTAATATGTAAATAGACTCATCTATTTTGTAACGCACACCACATTGTACATTAACATGCAGTAATGACTTACATGTGCATAATTATTATTCAGATGTGAATCAATATAAATGAAGGACTCATTTGGGCAATAATATGACCAATAGATCTAACGTGACAATAAATGGATTTTTAATGTAAGTGGAAGTAATGAATTTTTCATAATTTATGTTACTGTTAACTTACTAGATTGAATTACAAGTTGAGTAAAATAATGCATTTCTTGCAAGATAATGTAACATAGCCATGATGGTGATAATTTGATGAAAGTAGAACTCTAAATCCTAAATTTTGAGTATGATGTTAATGAATAATAATAATATTAATATATAATTTGATGAAAGTAGAACTTTAAATCCTAAATTTTGAGTATGATTTTTATGAAAAATATTAATATTAATATAATTGATTTAAACTATAATTTTACCAAAATCTTGTATAATATGGTCTTAAAACCTAAATCCAAGTCTAAAAAATGATTCTTTGGGTTTTATTTAGTCTAGTTGTAAAGTTTTGACTTAGTACAATAACATTTGGTACCCCAATTTAATTATAGAAGAATATACCTAAATAATAATCCAAATTCATGTTCGACTTAGATTTAATTTATTTACATCTTGATCTATATGTCGGGCATTTGATGCATCATTCATTCTAATGTTTCCAGGTAAAGAGTGCTTCATGTTTTACTATGTTCAGATTCCTTATGAGCCGTCAGATTTGTACATAGTGGGTCGAGGATTGTCTTCTTCTTGTAGTACATTATGCATGGGACTCTACATGTCTGTTTGGATGCTTCCTCCTCCTACAATCTCGATCTTCATTTTAGTTAATCCTTGACCTCTTCTAATACAATGCTCGCCTTTGTTGCTCAATTTCAAGCACAAAAAGTCCAACCACAAGTTGGTTCAACCCTTGAGTAGTCCTCCCCAACTCTGGCTCCTCTGCTCCCATGTTTCCTTTCTTGTCTTGGATTCCCAACCAGACTAAGACATTACACACATAGATAGACCCTCAGAAATCATCTTTGCATCCAACAAAATCATTCCAAAACCTTTTTTGTCTTCATTTGGTCTTCATCCTAGTTACTCAACGTCACGGCTTGGTTGGATAGGTGGAACTCATTGACGCTGTTCTGGAGTGGGTGTTCCTCTATGAAGGCCTCAATCACTTCTAGTGACCTTGTCAAGGCTTCGTGTGGATTTAATTGATCCAACAATGGTGTGGATGGATTTTGGCTCTCTTTTTCTCTTTGTCTTTGCAGTTTTGCAACCAATTTGGGTATCTCGGTTATTGACCCATGTCATCTTGGTATGGTTGCAGTTGCTTTGCCATAATGTTTTGGGTTCCCCTCGATGTTTTTTCTTTGGTGACTTCTATTGATTGTTGGTTTCCTTGTTGCCTACTTCTCCTACTATCATGGAGGTGAGTTGAGAGATCTCCTACAGTCGTTTTAAGAACTAAATTTTGTGTCATTGTGTTTGTATGAACTCAAAGGACTTGATGAAAATAGTGGGTCATCGACGTCGCTTCTTGTTCTCAACTTTGTATTGCAAGATTCTAGATGCACTCAATGGGTTCTTTTAGGCTTCAAGGAATAATATGATGATTGGAAAATTCACATGTCTAGCCCTCAATTTATTGAATAATTAGTCACAATGAATGGACCAAAATGACTTTTTGTCATCCTATGATTATTTAAAACACATATATTTTGAATGGAACTTAACTACTAATTTTTCCTATCACACATCATCACCTTGTGTGTTTATGCAAGGATATAGAAGTAATTTTCCAGTAAGATTTTTTAATAAAAAAGTGAAAACATTTATCTTAGTAATTCATTATAATTCATTAACCACCATGAAAAACATGTTTCGGAATCACGAAACTAATATCTATCGTTCAGTACAATTTTTGTGATCTAACTTTAGTATATTAAAAAAACTAATTTTTTAAAGTTTTTCTTAGTCGTCCTTAATTTGTAGAATTCATATAAGAGGGTTGAGAAGTCAAAAATAAAAAAAACTATTTTGAATTGTTAATATGTAATCTATCTAAATATATAATTTTCACGACCTAATAGGCAATGGTAAAAAAGTCATTTCTAGGGTTTTGTTTAGGGGAGCTTCAGTCGTAGTAGATTTGAATAATTAATAGGTAGCTTCAGATGCTAGTTTGGAACTAGGTTTGAGCTTTCACTCATTGATACTAAAGTTGAGGTATGTCGGTTCTCCTTATGAGTCATATTGGAGAGTGTTTTATAATTTCTCCCTCTTTGACTTGATTGTGTAAAATTCCTCTATATGTCACTTGGTTGTACACGTTTGACCCAATTAGATTCAATTCACTAAAATTCATTTTCTTAATTGTTAATAAAGCAAGTTGAATCTCTTTTATTAATTCTTACTGATACTTATTAGATTTTCTTCTCTTATTGCATTCTTACATATATTGTTCTATTTATTAACGGAGATCCTAAATTGATATTATTGGACTGAACTTATCTTTCCTCTCTAGTTAATGCATGTAGGATTTATTATACTATCACCATTTATTCATAATAATATATTATGGGGTTGGATACCATTATACAATGCTTTTCATATATGGGCTTTGGTGCTCTCACCTAAGCCCTAGGGGCTCTCACCTAATATAATTACCATTACATAGAGGATCGTGGGTTCTCTCACCTCCTTCTGAGGCACATAATGTGGTAGTGTTTTAACTCTATTTTTTGACAAATGTAGTTTATAAGATAATTTCCATGCAGTTACTTTCAATTTAATTGTTTGGTTTGATTTCCATATTCTATCTCTATAATTGTTAAGTGAATTGTTTGACTATTATATTGGTTAGTTCTTCAATAATCGGTTTGTCTTATCATAAAAATATTTCTTTTTAAATCTATTTATATGTTCTTCATGCCTCTTTGTTGGGACCATGTTACTTAACTTTATTATGAGCGCGTGCCAGCTTTCGCTGATAATCTTCACCTTATCTTCTCGTCTGGAGGTGTTCCCAACCCCTTAGGTGGAGGTGATATTGTGATAGGTGATCTTGAGTTGGAGCCTACTCGAAAGTAGTTGTTCTTCTTGGAGACAGATTGGAGTATCCAAGTTTCCCTCTACAGCCGCTTGGTTATAGTTAAGTTTCCCTTTGTGTACACCCTGTATGGTCAAGAACAAGTTAGATTAATATATTGTAATAGTTAAAATTTTATCTTCCAATGCTACATTTTTTGTGAATGATACAAGACATACTTGGATTTTAGTTTATTCAATCTTTGTGAAAAAATATTATCATGTTTTCCATTGGATGGTTTTCAAAAATTCCCTCAAGTAAGTTATTGGATCCCGTATTGGATCCTACTCCTTATGATATCTACAATTGAGACATATCATGTTCAAACAAGAAGGGAGAAACAAAATCAATGGTCTCAAATAAGAAGTCTGGAGATGTGAATTTCTCAACTAACTACTAACAATGAATATCTTAAATATATAACAATACTGGTCTCTTATGAAAGACTAATGTCCATCAAAATCACCATTAAGCAAATTCATGTCAATATATAGTGAAAAGGAGAAAAAAAAAGATGTCTAGCTTCATGTACTCTATGTATTCAAGAGGAGATCTCCAAAATAGCTTCTACATTCACCCTATATTTGTTTATATAAGGTCAAGATTTTTATTAAAGATTAGGGGAAAATAAGTTTTATATTCCTTAACACATGCACAACACCACAATACTTGTTATTCCAAATAGTATAAAGTCATAAGATTTGAATGACAAATTCCAGTAATTTTCACACTCTAAATTAGGGAAATATCACAAACTATGATGTCATACATGTCAATGAGGTAATGAGAGAAATGATCCAAGGAAGATTTTTTTCCAAAGAAATAGTATTTGTGATGTTTCAATATCACATGTGTTTCTAGATGAAATAAGTTCAACGAAGCATTATGTGACTCTGGAACAAGCATGAACATCATACCTTTCACCATTTTAAAGAAGTTAGGATTGAAGGAGCCAACTAAGACATGCATGATAATAGGGATGGCAAATGATTCATTTGTAAGTCTTATTGGCATTGTGATGATGTCTTGGTGAAGGTAAATAAATTCATTTATTCAATTAACTTTGTTATTATGAACATAAAATAAATGCATGGATCTGGACTACTGTCAAGAAGTCCAATCCAAGCCACTATTGATGTAAATATTGCAATTGGAATAGGATACCTCACGTTGGATATTTATGATGAAAGGATACAATTTAGATTACCAAACCATGTTGACTGGAGGTCTAAATTTTCTAAACCCTTATTTCGATGATGACTAACCATTCCACTTATTTGTGCCTTATGTGTCTACTTGAGTGATTTCAAATTAGGTATAGACACTCCAAATGCTTAAACTTGCACATCCTAACTTGGAGAAAGACAAGTCAAAATCAATACAAGTCAATTTATGTGAATTGTGATGTATCTTTATCATAATCATGTTGTAAATCACTTTTAATAATTGTATGATTTGTTAGTAAGCTTAGAAAAATTAGGAGCACTTAATTCGGATATTTAAGCAATTTTATAGGACTTTCAAAATTCATCATAGGGGCCTTTGTCGGCCGAGCTTCATCTAGGATAAACTCGAATAACAGCCTTTATGGATTTTGGGTACTAATAGATTTGGCCAAGTTTCCACCAGGACAAACTTGATCAACACCCTACACAAACGAAGTGATTTTAAGCAACTGGTCGAGTTTCATCCAGGATAAACTCGATCGAAAAATCAAAATTTCTTTGTCGAATAATGCCATCGATCTATCAAAAACTCAAAATTTCTTTGTCGTATAATGCCATTGACCAAGTTTTCCAAAAGTAAACTCGACCGACTACACTGCACCGAATGTGTAGGAAAACTATTTCTAACCATTGAAGTGTTGTAAAACTCAAAAATTGATGCAACACCCCAAATGGCTAGAATTCAACTCTAAGTGTCTCTATTGGCTAGTGGGAAACTGTAGCTATAAATAGGACACCATGGGCTTCATCCCATTTTTAGCCAAGCATTATGAAGGTCCCTATATAATATTTGAATGCCTCCAAGAGCCTCCTTCCACTCTCTAAGATTAATCAATTGTTACATACAATAGAGTGATTAGGAGATTTGTAAGAGACCTAGTCCTACATGTATATCTTGTGAGTCTCTCACTTTTTGTACATCCCAATCTCCCATTAAACCATGAAGATGAATATTGTCTCTCTTGGTTAACAGGGTGAAGAAGAATAAGGGAAGGGGTACCTTCGTGAAAGCTTCTCCTTGGCAAAGGTGAAGTCAAAGGTGGAAGAATTAAGAATAGTGAGTAATTCCTTCAAGGCATACAACTTGTTGCAAGAGTGGGTAACTCCTTGGTGAAGGCAGAAGACTCATTACAAAAGCGAGTAAGTCATTAATGAGGTTGAAGACTCTTGGTCTTGTATAGGTAAGACCTTTGGTAGGTTGTTGGCTCCCTTCACCTTAAACAGAATGATAGGTACCCTTGTCCTTGAAGAAGGAGGTCTTATGTTGTAACTCTTATAATGGAATATAAGGAGTGAAACATGTTGCAAAATTCTATAGGTTCACCTCCCTAAGGAGTGGATGTACATCTCCTAGTGTGGAGGTTGGAACCACTATAAATACTTGTGTTACTTGGTTCTTGTACAATCTCTCTCCCCCTTGTTATGTATGTTTAGTTGCACTCAACGTTCATATATGAAATATTACCATAGCGTGTAACTTGAAGGTCTAATGATTTTTTTAAAGTGGTTTTAGGTCGATTCACCCCCATCTAGATCCCATCAAATATCCAAAAATGCATATCAGAGTGGATCGTCTCCAATAAATACTTCTACAAGTAGGAGAAGATGGATGATAATCAAGGTGGGAGATACCTCATCAATATTCCAATCTTTGATGGGAGAAACTTCCTCTATTGGAAGAGAAGGCTAAAATTCTACATCCAAGAATCAACTCTTTAGCTATGGAGAATGGTGGACTGTCCATACAAATATTGGAAACAAGGATTATAGATTGGGATGAGACTACTTTGAAGAAAACAACCTTGAATACAAGAGCGTCAGCATTCTCTATGACTCCATTTCTCCCTCTGAGTTCAACCATATTTCTTCATGTGACATGACATCTGAGATATGGAGAAAGTTATGTGTCACTTATGAGGGGACAAAGAAATTTAAGGTATGTAAAGTATGCATTCTCAAAGGGATTCTTGTAAACTTCAAAATGGGAAAGGAAGAAAGGGTGGTGAAAATGTACTCCAGGCTCAACACCATTGTAAATGGTCTTTCCATCCTAGGGCATCTTGTGGCTAGATTAAAGATCAAATCAAAGATTCTTAGATATATTCCTAAGAGGTGGAAGCCAAGGTGACGTCCATTGTAGAAACCAAGAGCCTTGGTGAAATTCCTATTTAAGATCTCATAGGAAACCTTCAAGCTTTTGAAGTTACACTTGACAAGGAAGAGGAAGAAGAAAAAGAAGAAGAGAAATAGCTCAAGAGAAATAAGAAGGCCGAAATAAAAGCCCAAGTTGAAGCATTAGTGAGTCAAGCTTCTCAATCCTCTGAAGTTGAACAAAATGCAATGTACTCCAAGGGTAGATTATACAAAGGCATGTCCTCCTCCTATACTCGGTGCTTCAAATGCGGAAAGAAGGGTCACTTCAAGGATGATTTCCCACAAGTTAAAAAGACCCATCATCAAAAAATAAGAGAAGAGAAACACAAGAAGAAGTAGAAATTGCACAAAAGCTCTAGTGACTCTTCCTACTCAAGATCAAGTGAATATTCAAGTGAAGAATCTAGTGGAGGATCTAGCTCAAGTTCCATTGACGATGGAGAATGAATTTTACTCTCGTGGCAATCTTAAATGAAGATGCAAGTGATTTACATCTAAACTCTTTAGTTAAAGAATCTTTAATTGCTATTGTTCATGCTACTCGTGCCTCTCTTAAGTCTATCGAAAAGAAAAAGAAGTAGCTTGCTAATATTATTGATAACTTGCATGTAGAAAAAGATGAACTTGAACATGTAAATATTTACATGTTTGATAACATTTGATTTCTAGAAGATCAACCTCTTATGACTAGTTGCAATGAAGAGCATGCCAGTTTTATGAATTCTTTCATTCTTGATATTGATGTTCTTAGAACTGAAAATGAAGACAAAAATTTTGTTTTGCAAGGATTAGAATCTAAAAATAAGGTTTATCTTTCTAAGATTGCTATGCTTGAGAATGAACCTGCTTCTTTTCTTGCTAAAATCAAAGTTCTTGAATCTTGTTCTAGTTCTACCAGTAGAGATAATAATGTTGATGCTCTTCGTATTAATATGGATTCTTATATGACTAAAGCTCTCTATTTATAAATTGATCTTTTGCATGATAGAGATGATGTGAATCAATTTTCATCTACTATTGATTTTCTTATGCATGATAATCATAGTTTAAGATCATCCATTCAAAGGTTTATAGATGATAAGAAGAATTTAAATAAAATCCTAGACCATAGTACTAAACAAATGGGTAGAGATGGTATTGGACTTGCTAGCAGCCAATGTAACAATAAAGACAAAGGACCTTAAATTTTCAATGAAGAATCGTCTAGTTCCAAGGCTATGGGCACTTAAAATCATTGTGATGTTTTTGGTAATTATTCTGGTTTAGGAAAGCACTCAAGATCAATAGGACTTGGGCTGCTAAGTTAACCCCTCTGGACCCAAAAATATGATTGGGGACCATTTCATCTTACTTCTTGTAGGTATTTTGTAAATGGATTGACATGGGTTATTCATTTGTAAATTGACTACTCTATCCATATAAAGAAGAAAGGGGAGATGTGTATGGGGTGGAAACAAGTGTAAAAGAAATGGTAAAAATAGAGGTAATACTACTCTTGCTCACATCCAATCATTACTTTTTTTGCCAAGTTTTGTATGCACTTTACATATGGTTTTTGAATTAAATTTGGTAAATTGTGATTCTCATCACTTTCTTGCTCAAAAACTTCCCATGGTGCTTTCATAGTGAATGACTAACTTGATTATACATGTTTGGATATTTTTCATATTTTTATCATGCCTCTAAATATACTTGTTTTGCAAAGTGTATGTTTTTGACAGTAGCAGTTGTTAAACGAGTTTACCCTGAGGAAACTTGACTGCGAGGACCAATGCGGTTTGCCAAAAACTATTGTCATTTGAGAAGTTTAACCCAAAAACTCAACCGACAACACTGTATAGCGAACATACAAATGGTTCATTGGATGAGAACTTTCCTTTGAACTAGATTTTCTCAACCAATATCCTTACTCCATTAGAATTTCCCTTGGTACCTTTTGTTATATGCATTTTTCCATTTATTAAATTTTCTATCCCGCATACAACTCTATCTTTAACTTTTCTTATTTTTGATACCACTATGTCTTGCAATTACTATGTCTTAATTTGTTTTACACGTTTTGATGATGATATCTTTGGATCTCTTGGTTGCTTCTTAAATTTCTTTTGTTGTGTTGTAACTTGATACATCTATATAGTTTCATATCTTGTTTTGATATAGCCTTGAGTTTCTTAGTGGTAATCATCACTTGGCAATGATGCATATCTTATAGTGAGTAATATCATTTCATGTTCTTAAATTGCATATTTCTTTGGTTGGATATTTCTTTACATCCATTCCTAGCTTGTTCTCTAACTTGTGAATCTTTTGCTATGACCTATATTCTAGTAGTAGTCCTAACTTGTGATATTATATACTAGTAGTTCACTGATATGTAGTTCTAGCCTTGTTCATAAATTGATACATTTACTCATACTTTGGTATCCAACTATATGATATGTGTGTATCTTGTTTCATACATACTCAAGCTTGTTCCTTGATTTGTTTATCTACTATATTGAGTTACTTGGTTTTATAGCATTTCCTTGATCATTTCTAGAACTGGGTCTAGGTTTGTTTAAATGCATGCCTTGATTATCTTTACAAGCATTTCTTGGAGAAGCCCTTTACTTCTCTCTTCTACTCTCCATTCTAACTTTTGATGTCTCATTTTCCTAAGAAGTTGTGTTTTAGGTCTTCAACCCCCTCACTTTTTGAAATGACAAAGAGGGGGAAGGAATGTCTTATGAAAAGGTGAGAAGACATATATGTGGAGAATGAATGTCTTATGAAAAGGGGAGAAGACATATATGTAGAACATATATGAGCAGAAGACATAGTTTCTATAAATGTTATGAAAGCTAACCATGTGGGAGAAATAGCATCAATTGATAGGGAGTATGTGAACTTCATTAGAATCAATTGAGGGGGATCATATGAACTCCATTATATAGAAACCCTTAAGTTTCTCCAAAGGTATGATTTTACTTTAATGCTTTGAATACATTTATGGTATGATTTGTCATCTTCAAAATGGGGGAGAATGTTGATAAAATGTCTAAATTATATAGAACCTTATTTTGACGAGGGCTAACCATTCCACTTATTTGTGTCTAATGCTTATACTTGAGTGATTCTAGATTAAGTATATACACTCCAAATGTCTAAACTTGTGTTTCCTAACTCGAGAAAGACAAGTCAAATCAATTAAAGTGCGCTTTTGTGAAATATGATGTATCTCTATTAGAATGATGTTGTAAAGCACTTTTAATTATAGTATGATTTGTAATTAAGCTTGGAAAAAATTAGGATCGCTTAATTTGGCACTTTTGTAGCACTTTCCAAAATTCATCACAAGGACCTTTTTCAGCCGAGTTTCAACTAAGATGAACTCAACCGATACCCTTCATGGACCTTGGGAACTTCTTGGTACAATTGAGTTTCCCCCAAGACAAACTCAGCCAACACCCTAGATAGAAAAAGTTATTTTAAGAAATCAATCATGTTTCATCCAGGATAAACTCGATCGACAAGTCAAAATTGCTTTGCTAGATAGTTCCATTGGCCAAGTTTTGCAAAGTAAACTCGATCGACTGTACTATATGATATGTGTAGAAAAAGTGTTTCTAATTGTTGGAGTGTTGCAAAACTCAAAAGTATATCTGATGCAAAACCCCAATTGGTTAGAATTCGACTCTATGTGTCTCTACTGGCTAGTGGGAAACCTCAACTATAGATAGAACCCCTTGGGATTCATCCCATGGTTAAACAAATATTATTATGATCCCTATATCATAGTTGAGTGCCTCCAAGAGCCTCCTTCCACTCTCTAAGATTAGTCCCTTTCTACATCCTTTAGAGTGAGTAGGAGATTTGTAAGAGACCTAATTGTACATGTATATCTTGTGAGGCTCTCATTTTCTCTACCTACCAATCTCTCATTCAACCATGAAGAGGAATATTCTCTCTCTGGGCTAAGAGAGGTGAAGAATAAAAAGGGAAGGAGTCTCTTGGTCAAAGCTTCTCCTTGGATAAGGTGAGTTCAATGGCGGAAGATCCAAGAAGAGTGGGTAATTCCTTCAAGGTAGAAGACTTGTTGCAAGAGTGGGTAAGTCCCTGGTGAAGGTAGAAGACTCATTGCAAAAGTGGGTAAGTCTTTAATGAAGTTTAAGACACTTGGTCTTAGATAGTTAAGTCCTTTGGTAATTTGTTTACTCCCTTATCCTTAAAGGGAATACTAGGTACCTTACCTTGAACAAGGAGGTCTTATGTTGTAGTTTTTATAATGGAATACAAGGAGTGAAACATGTTACAAAATTCTATAGGTTGACCTCTCTAGGGGTGAGAAAATAATGGTCCAGACCACAAAATCGGACCGAACTGCTCAATTTGGTCCAGTCCAGTCTGGTCAGGTCTATTATGAGTTCGGACCGGTCCGTAGTCCTGGAATTTTGGTGAATTCGGTCTTTTGTGCGGTCTAGTCCAAAACCTGTCTGACTGTGGACCGGATCATAGATCGAATTCTATATAAAATTCATGTATATTTCTTAGGTATATTATATAAAAAGTACAAATAAAGTACACATATAAGAACTAGTAGTGTGAATATTTTCTATTAATATTATATAATTGCAGAAGTGACTAACATTGACAAATTTGCATAATTAAATAAATTATTAAACATATAAAAAGGCTGATTATGGTCCAAATGGTCCGGTCCAGTCTGGTCCTACCACAAAATGGTATGGTCCCAGTATGGGCCTACTTTGATACGGTCCAGTCTACGGTCCATAAATTCTATCAAAGTCGGTCCTCGGTCAGCTCTAGTTTGGTTCTGGATCGATGCTCACCCCTATTCCACTCTATGGAGTGGATGTAAATCTCCTAGTGTGGAGGTTGTCACCACTATAAATACTTGTGTCATTTGCTGCTTGTTCAATCTCTCTCTCCCTTGATGTGTATGTTTAGTTACACTCAAAGTTCATATTTGCAATATTACGATAGCATATATCTTGAAGGTCTAATGAATTTTGTTTAAGTGGTTTTATCTCTATTCATTGCCCTCTAGAGCCCATCATAAATCCAATAAATCATTCTTCACAACCATGCCAAGATAATACTAGATAGATGTAAGGTCGAACCTAGAATGTAAAACAAGGGAGAAAGGTGATATCAAACCCACTATTTAGGCCAATTAGGTTAGAATCATTTATTATTGTTATTAGACTTTGTTGTAGATATTCTTATAAAGATAGGTTTTATTATTATATATTATTAGTATTTAATTTTAATGCAAGAAATAAGCTTCTACGACTTATGTGTTTAGTGTTTAGTGACTTCACAAGACAATCTCCATACCACCTACATCCAATTCATTGGCACCAAGACACCTTAGCTCTTGGTCAAGAGATTTATAATACAATCTTGGTGGCATTGAGATCATAGTTTGTACCATTGATAGTAAATTATTGACAAAGAATTACAAGTATGAAGGTGCTAATGTAGAATGTTAGTGTCATTGACATGTAGTTGGTACCACCTACCCACTAGAAGGATCAATTTGTGGCCTAACATCAAACAACCATATATGCATATAGTGAGCAATCAAGATATTTGATTTACATATCTCACTATATGTTTGTATCACTTAATTGGGTGATTTGTGGGTTGGTATCTTCGATGATTAAGAATTGTTAATATTAACAATGTATATTGAGAGCACCTGGATGTGTTTGTATGTCTCTACCACCAAATTTTACTGAGGAGTTAGTTCCCCTCTATATAAGGAGGGGTAATTATTTATCTTCACACCAAAGATATTCATTCTCAAGAACCACTCAACAAGTAACTTTGATCAAGCATCCTTGAGGGTTAGATTGTGCAGCTACACCAATCTCTCTCTCTCTCTCTCTCTTTCATTCTCTATATTGATCTATTATAATGGAAAGCAAGAGCCACCAACCCAAATGATACTCCTCCATGGTTCCTCATCAATTCATCCTTAAGCCAACCCCCATCATCCACAACAATGACAACCAAATAAAATGTTATTTCAAGTTGTAGAAGCATGCACTGGAGCCTACAAGATACGATGATTGAGCCTTCACCAAGAGGATTAGATTCACCAAAAAAATGTGAAAGGTGTGTTCTAGGTAAAAATTACTATATCCCATCATTCTTTAGTGGTGACCTATTTATGCATAAATTACCCTCGTGCTTCTCTAATCCCTTGAGGTGTGCTTCCTCGAGCACCACACTAATACATCTGAGTGAAGGGAGAGTTTGATCAATTTCCATCTCAAATAACTTCAACCACCTCAATTTTGACGACTTCAACACAATCTTTGGATTGGCCTATCAAGGGAAGAGGTGCAACCCAAACAACTCCAACCATGTGACGGCATAGTACAAAATGATAGCCCAACCTACCAATGCTAAATAAATTGTCATTTCTCCACCTCCACTGGCAACAAGAATCCTTTGTGCCACCTTCTTTATTTTCTCCTAACAAACACAATGTTTTCTAAGTCTACACAGATGACATGCAAGGTTCAAAATGTTGATCTTTATGTGTTGTCCCTTCCTCACACAAGCGAGCGAGAAGATCAACATAGGTGCCTTATTCGTGGCCCATGCCTACCAAGTGTATAGTAGAGAGAGAGAGAGGCAGAAGATGCCCATTCACTTTGAAGTGTTTCTCACACCACTTGTAGATCATTTCAACCAGGACATGTCCCATCTCCAACCCTCAATTTAAAAAAGAGTTGGACTTCAAGCATTTAAGAAAAAAATTATCTTTTCAACAAGAATGAAATGTGATTCTATGCTATATGTAATATGGGGAGAGAGGGTAGTCACTAACCCATTATTCAAGCGCAGTGATTTCGACCACCAACATTAACCTTTTGATGATGAGGGGTAAGATGGAGAGGAAGGTGTTGAAGAAGAGGGTTTTGAGGACAAGGAGTCCATGGTAGAAGAAGCTACTCTAATAAGGCTAGATAGGTGGCTTTAGTATATTCATCACCATCATGGAGTGACTTCTTTGACATACGCACCACCACAGTAGGTGAGTGCATATACATTTGAGGGAATGTACATCATGCTCAACTCTACTCAGGTGGTACAACAACAGGAGTAGACATATATGGCTCTTCGCTTTATTTTTAATCCATATCTATCTTAGTGTAATAACATGTAAAAATTTGAGAAAATTGAAAATTTTAGTTAGCATTAATATGTCATTTAAATGGTATTCAATCCTTTTGATAAAACATTTTAGTCTTTAAGCTAATTGTGTCATGTTTTAGAGTTCACTAAATGTAGGAATTGTTTGAATTAGCCAGCTTGAAGACATACTTATTAATTAAAATCCTAACTCAACCCCAAAGGCATGTGTGATGATTATGATGTTTGAGTCCAAACCAACCAAAAAATGAAGTTATCTTTCATGTAAATTTTATAAATATTCATTAATGATATTACGTAGGCACACCCTTGTGGGATGTGACTGTTCTGGTATCCCTGACCTAGTCTGGGCTTCCCTATGTGATTTTGTCCCCTCATCGCCAGATGATTACAAGGATGGAGAGCAAGGTGGATTTGCTAGTTCGGGTGTACCTCTTGTTCTTTAGCTTTAGACTAGGCAATCAATCATTTGATTGTAAGAAGAGGGTATCTCGATGGAACTATGATGACCCATCCATGATCTAGCCCTTTTCATATATCGATTATACAAACTGTGGATTGGTGGCTTGTTCCCCAACGTTTGCACTGTGTAACTCCCCAATTCTTGACTAAAAGGGGCACCAAAGACCTCCGTCGCCCCTCTCTATCAAGGGATAGGGTTTGATTTTTTCATGTTGTCAAATAGTTGAACAATGAAAATAGATGGTGATGATAGAATTAATAAGGTTATGTAGAGAAGGTTCAAATCTCTCGGCATGTTAGGATTCCTCATCTGCATACATCACTGTAATTGGAGATTACACATTCAAGCAATTATGAATTCCACTCAAATCAAAACAGACAAAGACAAATCTTTCAATTCAAAAACAATTATCAATTATTGAATTTAATATAATCTAAAACTAATATAAACTTTTTTCATTGGAATTTGTATTAGTAATAACTATTGATTATTCCTATTTATTATTTAATTTCAATTGATAAAATTGAAATTTCAAATTGAGATAATAATCCACTTTTTATTTAGTCACTATTTGATTTGGCCATTTCCATTATATGGTATTTAAGATAGATAGATTAGATCTACTTTAAGGTTACCCTTTTACACAAGTTATTAGAAAGTTGGCATGATGGTTGGGAAATACATTGCCTCTTAGTCATGTGATTTCATCCTCCTTCATTCATCTTCATCATGATTAATGATGAGAAAGTTCAACATAATTATTTTTCTAGTTAAATTTTGTTACATGGCATGCTAAGAAGCATATTGTTAGTTCAACTATTTATCATTAAAAAGGAAAAAAATGCATATAATTTTTTCCATTTGAGCATCTTAGTCTTGCATAACAAATCTTCATATGCATATATTGCATTTAAATTTCATATTGCAGGATGTCTTATCTTTATTTCCATTTTCTTCATCAAGAAAAAGATAAAGAATATTTTCCTTTACTCATTATGCAAAGTAGTAAAGTAATATCCAAGCATGAATTACTTATTATTGCTAAAAAGAAATAAAACATAAAAAGGGAAAAATGGATTTCTAAACCCAAAGTGATAAACTAATGCCCAAGCATGAATTCTTATCATTTGTAAAAGACAAAAACATACTTGAAAAAGAAATTGAAAGAGAAAATGGGGGAAAATGGATTTCTAAATTCACCATCTTATATCTATAAGAAATAATTACAAATAAAGTGGACATTTTATTTGTATATACATTTCCACATATACTCATCATCAGGATGAGACATCATCCAAATGCATCATACTAACAATACTATAGCTATTAGAAGACATATATTTGCAATATATCCATCATTTTGTTTCATCATGTTTGTATATTGCATAAATGATTTGAATTATTCTTGTGAACTCTATTTTCAAAGACACCCTTTTCATTCCACCCATTCATCTAGAAGGTAGGCCACTGCAATAATTTTCTCATCATCCATTTGATTTAGGAATTGTTGCATCAATATCGATTAATGTATCTTCTCTGAGCAATGTAGATTGGGAGTCCCATGGTGCACCAAGTATGCCCTTTTAACCAAGACGTTATTCTACTCTTAAATAATTGTTTTTTCATTATATTATTGTTGATATCTTTTATAATAATGATTGCTCGTGGTAGAGTAGTTGCTTGTTCTATACTTAGCGAAGCACCGATTTGGGGCAGACCAATAGAGGGTCGATAGGAGAATTAAATTCATTTGATTTGTCTTCTTCCTAACTTTTTCAACCAAAACAAATAGTAATGTTACTCGAGGATGGTCAACATCCAATCAATAGGGATTCTTATGTATGCAAATTGTTGTTGTTACATGGGCTAATTAATGTGATTTTTCATGATAGTTTTTTCACAAAAATATGAGTTTTGCTTATGTTGCACCAAAACTATCATGTGGAACTCTTTTCCATCAATTTAACACATTTCAATGATTTTTTTCATGAGAATTTCATTTTACATCTCAATCTAATAATAGATTTGTTCATTTTAAGAATTTAGAATATATTCAACAAGTCATAGCCACCAACATAGTAGTTGATACCACTGGTATGCCTCTACAATAGGAAAGTCTCATTAACCTTATCGATAGTATTCAGACAATACTCAATGACATTGAGAGAAGGACCAAAAAAAGCTCTCAATATCTTGTAGGTTCCACGGACATCCATTTTGATGTTATTTTCATTCTCTTGATTGGACAAGTATAAAGCAAGTTAGTGTTCAAGTTTCGTCGATGTTAAACCTAAAATAAAAAAAACCTAGATTTTTCTTTGGTTACTTGGAGTTCTATAAAACCCAAGGCATGTTGACTATCCACAAGACATCAAAGAGTACTAGATAGACGCTCTCAACTAGAAGGATGGGAGAGGAAAAGGTGGGAACGTGGATAAAAGAGCATCCCAACACCTTTGAGGTGTGATTCGAAGGCATAAAGTTTATCTGTTCACATCCATCTTTAGGGAGTATGTTCATTATTCATTGTTCTTTGGTTTCATCTAATTATTTTCTTTTTTTATTTTTTCTATAAAATATATCATTCTACCATGTCAATATGAGAGTCTAATCTCCTCTTCTCTAAGTCTTGAGAGTAGGTCGGTGTTTATTTATATTTGATAATGTTCATATACAATTATATTTTCTTTGTTTAGGAATTTTAATGGTAATATGGTTTACTATGACACATTCATGATTGGTCTTCATGTTCATTCTTTGGATGTCTATTCACTATGAAAGAGCTTAAACGCTGGAAAAATTATCATCAAAGAAATTAATAGCATGCTTCGATAGTGAGTTCACAATTGTGATTAAGTATCCAGACAGAGATGATTAATCATTTAATCATTGATTTCTTCTCTATAAAGTGGGTTTTGATTTGATTAAATAGTGTGTTACACGGATAAAATGGGTAACACAATATCTATATTCTTAAGTGTGTTACACCGATAAATTTATAGAACACTTTCAGGAAGTTCTTGTTCCAAGGAATATAATTAGGTTGATCAAGCTATCTTGGTGAAGGTACAATGATGGTTCTATTCCAAGCAACCAGTTTATGAATGTGTGGAGAGGGAGTTTGTCTCTAGTCTAGAGGAAGAAGAAGCCTGCCGGGTGCATAGTTGTAGGTATACACAAGGCGGATAGATGATGCCACAAAATAGAACAACTCGTTGGGATGCTCAAGGAATGGTCCCATTTGTACATATCAACCTTTGATTTGATACTCAAATCTAGTAGGAGTTAGGATTTAAGGTATTTTCTCAAATCATGACAGAAGTGGAATAAAGATAGGATCAATAGGTATGGAGAGGAAAGAATAATGCATCCATGAAAAAATTAGGAGAAATTGTTAAGAGATGAAAGAGATATAGATGCAAAATTATTGTGATTATTGTATTAACTATGGAGGAGAAATTGTGAGGAAGAGGATGACCCATCAGATCCAACTTTCCAAATCTCAAATCCATTGGATTAGACATCACATAAAGAAAACCTAGCCAAACTCGAGTAACACAGGCAAGAATTCATGCGCCATTGATATCAAGTCCGATGGTTGAGTTGTATCATGAAAAGAATAGAAGGATATATTGAACCATTAAAGCAGAAACTAAAACCTATTCATTATCTTAACTAAATTATTTATCGTATAATGGTTAACATTAGTTCTACACTATCTAATCAAGGAAAAATATCCAAGATCAAATGAGGGATCGATCACTCACAATTAAGTATCAAACAAATATTGATCGATTTCATTTTTCCCCCATAAGTTGCTTAAAACTTCCGATTTTGCTCAAATTTCATGCAGAGACTTCTCGAAAATATTTGTCTCATTAAATAACTTGTTCTTATCTGTGGGAAGATAAAAATCCCATGCATTTATTGGTGTATTGTGAGAAGATAATAACTCAATACATTTGGATATAGTGTTTACCTATTTTTATATTGCATAAATGATCTGAATTATTCTTGTGAACTCTATTTTCAAAGACACCATTTGCATTCCACCCATTCATCTAGAAGGTAGGCCACTGCAATAATTTTCTCATCATCCATTTGATTTAGGAATTGCTGCTTCAATATATATTAATGTATCTTCTCTGAGCAATGTAGATTGGGAGTCCCATGGTGCACCAAGTGTATGCCCTTCTAACCAAGACGTTATTCTACTATAAAATAATTGTGTTTTCATTATATTGTTGTTGATATCTTTTATAATCACGATTGCTCATGATAGAGTAGTTTATTGTTCTATACTTGGCGAAGCACCGATTTGGGGCAGACAAATAGAGGGTCGATAGGAGAATTAAATTCGTTTGATTTGTCTTCATCCTATCTTTTTCAACCAAAACAAATAGTAATGTTACTCGAGGATGGTCAATATCCAATCAATAGGGATTCTGATGTATGCAAATTGTTGTTGTTACATGAGCTAATTTATGTGGTTTTTCATGATATTTTTTTCATAAAAATATATGTTTTTCTTATATTGCACCAAAACTATCATGTGGAACTCTTTTCCATCAATTTCACACATTTCAACGCTTTTTTCGTGAGAATTTCATTTTACATCTCAATCAAATAAAAAATTTGTTCATTTTAAGCATTTAGAATATATTCAAAAAGTCAGAGCCACCAACATAGTAGTTGATACCACTGGCATGCCTCTACAATAGGAAAGTCTCATTAACCTTGTTGATAGTATTGAGATAATACTCAATGCCATTGAGAGAAGGACAAAAAAAAGCTCTTAATGTCTTATAGGTGCCACAAACATCCATTTTGATGTTATTTTCATTCTCCTGATTGGACAAGTCTGAAGCAAGTTAGTGTTATCGACATTTTCAGTGTCGCCGATGTTAAACCTAAAATAAAAAAATCTAGATTTTTCTTTGGGTACTTGGAGTTCTATAAAACCCAAGGCATGTTGACTATCAACAAGACATCAAAGAGTACTGGATAGACGCTCTCTACTAGAAGGATGGGAGAGGAAAAGGTGGGAACGTGGATAAAAGAGCATCCTAAAACCATTGAGGTGTGATTTGAAGGCCTAAAGTTCATATGTTCACGCACATCTTTAGGGAGTGTGTTCATTATTTATTGTTCTTTGGTTTCATCTAATTATTTTCTTTTTTTATTTTTTCTATAAAATGTATTGTTCTACCATGTCAATATGAGAGTCTAATCTCCTCTTCTCTAAGACCTGAGTGTAGGTCAGTGTTTATTTATATTTGATAATGTTCATATACAATTATATTTTCTTTCTTTAGGAATTTTAATGGTAATATGGGTTACTATGACACATTAATGATTGGTCTTAATGTTCATTCTTTGGATGTCTATTCACTACGAAAGAGCTTCAACGCTGGAAAAATTATCATCAAAGAAATTAATAGC
Source organism: Alisma plantago-aquatica (assembly GCA_963693085.1). NCBI lineage: Eukaryota > Viridiplantae > Streptophyta > Magnoliopsida > Alismatales > Alismataceae > Alisma > Alisma plantago-aquatica. Next base: position 1,064,940,145 of record OY856412.1, on the reverse strand, counting down.
ACGCTTAGATAGTGAGTCAACAATTGTGATTAAGTATCTAGACAGAGATGATTAATCATTTAATCATTGACTTCTTCTCTATAAAGTGGGTTTTGATTTGATTAGATAGTGTGTTACACGGCTAAAATGGGTAACACAATATCTAGATTCTTAAGTGTGTTACATCGATAAATTTATAGAACACAGTCAGGAAGTTCTTGTACTAAGGAATATAATTAGGGTGATCAAGCTATCTTGGTGAAGGTACAATGATGGTTCTATTCCAAGCAATCAGTTCATGAATGTGTGGAGAGGGAGTTTGTCTCTAGTCTAGAGGAAGAAGAAGCATGTCGGGTGCATGGTTGTAGGTATACACAAGGCGGATAGACGATGCCACAAAATAGAACAACTGGTTGGGATGTTCAAGGAATGGTCCCATTTGTACATATCAATCTTTGATTTGATACTCAATCTTGTAGGAGTTAGGATTTTAGGCATTTTCTCAAATCATGACAGAAGTGGAATAAAGATAGGATCAATAGGTATGGAGAGAAAAGAATAATGCATCCGTGAAAAATTTAGGAGAAATTGTTAAGAGATGAGAGAGATAAAGATGAAATAAGATTGTGATTATTGTATTAACTATGGAGGAGAAATTGTGAGGAAGAGGATGACCCGTCAGATCCAACTTTCCAAATCTCGAATCCATTGGATTAGACATCACATAAAGAAAACCTAGCCAAACTCAAGTAACACAAGCAAGAATTCATGCACCATTGATATCAAGTCCGATGGTTGAGTTGTATCATGAAAAGAATAGAAGGATATATTGAACCATTAAAGCAGACACTAAAACCTACTCATTATCTTAACTAAATTATTTATCATATAATAGTTAACATTAGTTCTACACTATCTAATCAAGGAAAAATATCCAAGACCAAATGAGGGATCTATCACCCACAATTAAGTCTCAAACAACTATTGATCGATTTCATTTTTTCCCCATAAGTTGCTTAAAGCTTCCGATTTTGATCAAATTTCATGCATAGACTTCATGAAAATATTTGTCTCATTAAATAACTTGTTCTTATCTGTGGGAAGATAAATGTCCCACCCATTTATTGGTGTATTGTGAGAAGAAAATAACTCAATACATTTGGATATAGTGTTTACCTATTTTTAACACGGAGATTGTAAGTAAATTTTGAAAAGTCTATTTTTGTTAAAAAAATATAGGATTTATTTAATACAAAAAATCACATTGCTACAACAGCTCATGATTAATACATTTGAGACTGCAGTGAGCATCTCAATTCAAACACAAGAGTCTGAAGGATCATCCATCAAAATTTAGCACCCCATACCAGGAATATGAACTATGAAGCAGTGATCATCAGACTAAAGCGGCCATCGATCACCCATAATGTAAATACGGTACGAAAAAGCCATCTGTTGCTCACGTTCTCGAGTCTTTGGGTCATCGCCCCCAAAATCACAACCACGTGCCCAAACAAAGCATAAAATTGAACAATTAACAATAAAGGATTAAGAAGTTCCATTTACAATCAAGGAAAATTGACCAATAATAACGTTCATATGATGGAGTTTCAACATAATCAAAGATACATATTTGGAAAAGACCATTTCAGCACCGCTCCATTCCATTTCTTGATTAAAATTGGGATACATTTGGGAGGAGGGTGATCCGGCAAAAAAAGTTAAATTAGTTCATCTTCATGGGAGGGACCTGCTAAGTGAGAATCTTCATGGTTCATAAAACAGTGATAAATCTCAGGTTATAACCGGCGGGACAATTGTCGCCGCGAACTCGACTAACGGTTGTTTGTCAAAATTGGGAACAATCCATAGACTTGTGGCATAATCTATATCTTCCTTAGAGTAGCGAAACTTCTTTGGAGATAACTTCTTACCGTCAAGAGAGCAGCATACTGGTTCTTCTCGGCGTGGTTTCCCAACATCGGAAGAAGGCTTGGTTTGTGCAAAATAATAAACAGAATCGTCCTTGGACAATCTCACAACTCGAGCATCAACGGCGACAACTCCACTTGAGCTTGGATGGGTAATGGGGAAGTAGACTTTACTTCCATTATATTCTGCTGGTTGAGGCGTTGTTGGTACCTGTGGCATCTCTACCATCAGACCTTCTCCTTTGTCAAGAAAGATGGTGGTATTTTCTGGAAGATCATCAACTAGCTCCATCGTGTCATCTTCTGAAAACTGGAACACACGGACTTTTCGCTCACCATGGCTATCCGCAAGAACGTAGTGCGCATAATCCTGAAAGTAAGGTTTGATCGTGTAATGTGGTTGGTAATTTAAGATTTTTCGTCTCAAAAGCCTACTGGGATCCGTCACATCCCAATAGCGGTCGATCGTTACATATAAGCCCACTTTGCCGCTAATGTCAGTGATAATAAACACTTGACAGCAGACATCTCCGGCAACGGCAACGAAATCAGTTTCGTTGTGATGGATGTCCTTGTACCACCCCTCTCGTCCTTCTTTCCAGATCCAGAACTCAATCAGTCTCGGCGTGGAAGTTATAGCTATGCAGACCATCCGTCGATCTGCTGCTACCCTAATCATCTTGTGATTGCATGCTTTGATTTCAAACCATCGTGGCATGGGTGGGAGATCCACCTTCTTTCCTGTAAACGGGTTGATTATGAATAGGCAATCAGGGGCTTTTGTAACCACGAGCCAGCCGTCTTTGACACACTCAATACTCGCTGCACCTGATAATGGAGTAAGGTCCACCGCAAAGGTGAATTTCGTGAACCAAGGATCGTATAAGTATACTTTGGACGTGATAGGATTGCAAGCACGGAGTAGCAGTGGGAGAGAGGCATTCTGAGCATATAACTGGAATGTGGAATCTTTCCAAGATCTGCTGACCACGGAAAATGCTTGTGATGTTGAGGGGTCAAGCTTGGATGCTATCTCCTCTAGAAGCACATGAGGAAGTCTGTCAAACAATAGATTGTTAGAGCTATTATCGTTGTATTGTTTGTGGTCTTTTGCTTTTCTGAACGGAAGGGGAAGACGAGGAGGACCAACAGAGCGACGCCTCCTTGCCTGAACAGCCGCCCAAGACGACATCTTCTGAGTCACACAGCGCGTTTCTCGTCCGCGCTTTTGACTTGCGCTTCCCAAGGTGAAACATGTTCGATAGGTGAGGGTTGTAACTAATGCAGTTCATTATATAGAGATTTGTTTTTCATACATAATAGGAGTCGGAATAGTCAAGTAATTCCGGTACGTACAAGGAGTAGGTAGACTTCCCATACATACTAGTGTTTTCCGGTTCTGAAGATTTTTGCTATCCGTATTAATACTAGAAAATCTACTAATCTTCTGCTATAATAAGAGAGCGCAGTCGTTTCCGGTTATATGAATAGAGGGACTCTTCATATTGGAATATTTATAAACAAATTGTCCTTTCCGGTAAGGGAAAAAAATACCAAAAAGATGCAATTTCAGGAAAAAAACGAGTATAAAATCCTTGTGAAAACAATTCCCAACAATAGACCAGTTTTGAGTGAAAATGACACTTATGTTGAGGTTAACTAATAATGATGCCACCACAGTTGAGAATTTCAATAAGAAAAGTAAAAAAAAAGGAAAAGTGACATATTAGTTGGCATTTTCACCTAATAGGTTTGGATGAATGTGCCAAAAATACGACTTTTTTTTCTTGTTTTTTATTTTTTTTCATTTTGTTACTCAAATCTTCAAACCAACAATATTTTTACCCGATCAAATACTATTGGCTAGGGCTTTAGGGGGGTGAATAGAGCTTCAAAAATTCTCACAAAAATAGTTAGACCTTCAAATTATATCAATTGAAATGAAATGCTTAAGAACAATTTGAAGTCTTATCTAAACAAGCATAGCAAGGGTGAGAGAGATTGAAACATACATTGGACAAGGTGGTTAGAGTAATTCCAATATCTAAACTAGGAGACCGTCAATCCACTACCTAGAGAGGTCAACCTCTAGGATTTGCATCCATATATACTTATATTCTATCATAAGAGATACAAGGAGACAACCATACATCCAAGGATTTACCTACTCAAGACAAGACTCTTTCACCTATACATGGAATTACCCACTTGATAAAGATGACTTCAGCCTTCAACAAGGACTTACCCACACTTGCATCAAATCTTTGGCCGAGAAGGAATTACCCACTCTTCTTGAATCCTCGCCTTGTCCTTATCCTTGAGCTTGAGAAGATCTTCAACCATTCTTCAATCCTGAAGAAGAACATCAACTTCACCTTCGCTCGGAGAAGCTCACTTCAACCTTTGCTCTTTTAAAAAGGGGATTGGGAAGATAGAAGGAATGAGAGATTTATAAGATAACATGGAGGTAGCTCTCTTACAACATGCCTAACTGCTCATGATCACAAAATGCTTTGCAAATGAGATAGAGAAAGGGGCTCAAAGGGTTGCGACACACTCAACTATAGCAAGAACCAGAGATAGCATGAATGAGAAAACTTAGAATGAACTCCAATGGGTCCTATTTATAGTTGGGAGTCTCATTTTGAGTGTGGGATCACTTAAGAATAAAAAAACCATTTTACAACTTGCAATGGATCTATTTTTGTTTCTAACAAATATTCAACGGTTGGAATCACTTTTTTTTTGTATTTTCCGTACAATATATTTGGTGAGTTTCAATAAAGATAACTCGATCGGTCCACTAATCGACAAAGCTAATTTTCAAATAATCGGTTGAGTTTGTTTTGTGAAACTTGACCGATGAGTCAGAATCAATTTTGGTCAATAAATCAGTTGGTCAAGTTCTGTGAGTGTACAACTCGATCGATTGATCCATTTCCAAAAATTCATCACAAATTGGTCGAGATTCAAACTCGACAATTTTTCAAAATGGTTATAGAGTGACCACCAAACATTGGAATTAAATGTCCCTGATTTTTTCTCATCTTAGTTACAAGTCATATAACCAATACAAGTGATTAAAAAATTAATCTAAGGTGATTTGGAGTGATTTTCCATGTTGCACACTTGCATTGCTTTTGACTTGAACTTGGACAATCTAGGGCTTGTGTAATTTGATCCTTTCATGTACCTAAAGCCTAAAATCAATCTTAAACAAGCATATTGGATACATGTGAATGGAATGGTTAAGTCATTATCAAAATATGGACAATGTATAACTCTCAAGTCAACATTCTTCCCCTTTTTGACAATGAAAAACTATTGCTCAATCATATTGAAAAGGATACGTAAAGTTATACATTAGCCTTACAAATTGAAGGGGACTTAGAATTTTAACAATGTGAATTACTCCCATTCAAACTATGCTCACTCTTACTTGCATAGTTAGTCTTTCTACACAAAGTAATATAACATCTATATACTATATGGTCCTTTAGCAAGTCACATGATAAAGCATATATTAAACTAGAAAAGGGCCACATAGACATTAAAAACAATAGGGTTGAGCTTCAAAACATTGAAATTCTCTCCCCCTTTTGGCATTATCAAGGGGATAGAACAACACAAAAATAGGTCTTCTCCAAGCATAACCAAAACATACATCCACAAGATAAAACATGCAATTTGGAAACACACAGTAGACAAAGATGAGAGAGAGACAAGCAATCCATGTCATAAATAAACTATGGGTAACATAGCACCAACTCATCAGATATAGTCAATCAAAGAGTATGTTTACATATGATTTAGATTAAAACATTGTAAGCATGTCCTCAAAACAACTAAAAGACAAAATGATAAAAACAACATGATGATGAAATAGTACATCTCAGATAATGTGCCCAGATATGTTTTAGTACGAAATAGTCTAGAAAGATATATATGATCATCATCCAGAGACTAAAAACTAAAAAATCTAAATGTCTAGGCTATCTTTGTCCAAGGCATCCTCATCAACATCAACATCATCATTAGAAGCTTTAGGCTCATGCCAACAAGGAGTGTCTTAAGTGGTCAAGCACGGTGTCCCCTAACAAAGGGACCTGAGTTCAATTCCTAGTTGTTGTCTTGATTTACCACCCTCCTATGCATTTGGCCTCCGCCACATGTATGGGTGTGGGGGGAGAAATCTTTCTCTCTTAATCCCAGAAGCTTTAGGATTGTAGTCATCATCTCCATCCGAAGGTGCAGTAGAGATTGTAGGTTTACCTTCATCAATAGATGCACCAATAGATGCCTTCTCATCGGCAGCAACAACTTCCTCATCAGACTGGTCTCGCATCTCCTCATCAGTAGAAGGACCAAAACCATGACCGGGCCACATGGCATTCTTCTCAGCCCAAGACTTACCAAGGTCATGCAACTCTTGGACTTCAGGAAAATAGGAGTAGAGGAGCCAGGTCCTGCAGGCAAGGTAGCTATAGGACCAACAAGAAGAGGTAGCACTCCATGAGTAGATCCCCCAACATCAAAGGGTGTAGCACCAAAAGCACCGGGTGGAGGGGTTGGGTAAAAGTGATTTTTGCATAGGATGCATAATCACCTCCTGGGTAGGGCTGGTAGAAAGTGTAAGGATGGCCATAGGATAAGTTCATGGTAGACACAATATCACAGAGATCCTGATGCACATGCTCTTGAACCTGAAGGTTATACGCCTGTTGAAGCATCATGTAACCCATGAGGGTTTCATTTGATACATAAAAAGAGGCGCATGTAGGTCAGGATGGCTGAGGAGGTGGAGGTGCCTGGGTGGAGGTGGAGGCTTTAGGTGTGGTACAAGGGGTAGGCACACTCTTATGAAGTGTGGTCTCTCTTATGTAGAGTCCTTTTCAAATGGTTTGTAATGAAGCTCATGAAAAAGAGACTTTCTAGTGGTAGATTGAAATAGACCACAAATCAGGATCGGGTAGGGTAGGTGGGTTCCATGTCTATTCTTACCAGATTCGAAGCAAGTCATGTGATGGAGAACATATCTAGCCCACTTGACTCTGATGTAATTCAGAAGGCAAAAAAACATAATCACTGCGGTATTCTCTACAATTTTAGTTTGATTTTTCTTTGAATGAATATTGTAGTTGACTACCAGGACGAGAATGTGGTTCTTTAGGTCTAAGGTAGAGGAGGGATGGGTAGACTTATTCCTATAGGGAAATTGGGGCTTCTTTAAGAATTTATATATCTCAGGGAGATTAATATCATATTTCTTGTATAAGGCCTCAGGGTCTAGGAGGTCAAAATACTCAGGGTAATCCTTCCTCCATGTGTTAGTCACCTCAGTACTAGAAAAAAGATATTCAGGGTATCCTCATGGACTTAGAATTTCTTCTTGACGATCATGGAAGTAAGAAAAACTTGACTATTTGGCGGGGGTACAAGAGTGTCATAATTACATTGCAACTTTGCATAGAATTTGTGAACGGATTTAGTTCTTGTGATGGAATTGTTATAGCACGTGCATTTGAAACTTAGGGTAGAGAGGTGGTGGTCGTACAACAACTTGGCAACTTGATCAGTAACCTTTTGCCTACGAGGGCGTGGCTCAAACAAAGCACGAAAAGGAAAGGGGTTCCTATGAAGGAGCTCCTTATACATATTTAGAGCATTATTGGAGATGCATAAGGTATCGTCCAAGGGTATAAGGCATGAATTGGAGGAGGAGGATGGTGCTTCAGAGGCGGCAGATTTCTTTCTCCTATTAGAATCCATGGAGGTGAGATAGGAAGATTGAGTGGTCAAAAACGTAGGAAACATGACCAAGAAATGACCAAACTTCTGGGTTGATGTGTAAGACATCTAGGAATGTCAAGTAAGGGATGGAGAGGGCTAGGAAGAGAATGGTCGAGGCTAGGGTTGAGAGCTTAAGGGAGATGGAGAGTGAATCGGATGATTTTTCTCTAGTTGAGAGGGTGAAATGTCGGTCAACCACACTTATGTTTGCTCTAGCCTAGCCATCGATCGAGTTATGTGAGTGAGATACTCAACTAAATGTCTTTCTATAGAAGCCCTCGGCCACGGATCGGTCGAGTAACCAACACGACCGATGGTCAACCTGAACCATCATTAAAAATTTTAATTTCTAGCCATTTGAGTACTAATTAAATTTATTTTTCTAGTCCATTTTTCATTTTAAACATACTTAGGCACATATCACTCATCATTGGACACTATTTTGTGATAAAACAAGTGTTTGCAAAAAATACCCAAAACAAGCAAAAAAAAGACAAAAGAACATGTAAATTTAGCACTTTACAAGCAAGGATGATCAAGACATGAGGAAAGCATATTGGATAGATAGAAACTAGATAGAAGGCATATCAGATTCATACAAAGCAGTAATAAGCAGTTTAAATCGAATACTATTAAATTTCTCTCTAGCTAGAGGTTTAGTGAAAATGTCCACCAACTGATTTTTGGTGTCCACATGTGTGATATAGATATCCTTTTTTGTAGTTTGATCATGAAGAAAATGATGACGAAACACTATATGCTTGTCTCTACTATGTAATATAGGATTGTAAGATAAATTGATTGTACAATAAATAGGAGAAGCATCACATAAATGTTAAAGTCTTGGAGCATTTTCTTCATACATAGGACTTGGGAACAACAACTCCTGGCTGAAATGTATTCATCCTCAATAGTTGATAAAGCCAATGTGCTATGTTTCTTAGATAACCAAGACACCAAGAATGGTCCTAGGAGGAAGCAAGTGCCACTTGTGCACTTTCTATCAATCAAACATCATGTGTAAACCACATCACTATAAGTCATAAGAGTAAAGTCCCTTGACTTGGGAAATCATAGTCCAAAATTTGGGGTTTTTTCTATGTACCTTAAAATCCTCTTAACATCTATGAGATGTAATTTCTTGGTATTTGATTGGAAGAGAGAACACAAGCTAAAACTAAATATTATATCAGGTCTAGAGACAGTTAAACAAAGTAAACTTCCAATCATACCTCTATAGATCTTCTCTTCCACTTTCTCACCTTCTTCATCTTTATCAAGTTTGATAGTGTTTGACATGGGGGTGTCCATAGGCTTGGTGTTCTCCATCCCAAAGCACTTTAGTATCTCTTTTGTGTACTTGCCTTGGTTGATGAAGTTCCCATCTTTAGTTTGTTTAAATTGAAAGTTGAGGAAGAATGTAAGCTCAGCCTTCATGCTCATCTCAAAATCACTCTGCATAAGATCACTAAACTCCTTACAAAGATCAAGATTACTTCTGCCAAAAATGATATCATCAACATAGATTTGAATGACAAGAAAATTGTTAGAAGTGTATTTAAGTAACAAAATAGAATATACTTTGCCCATGATATACCCATGATCTAGCAAAAAGTTCATTAATTTCACATACCAATCTTGAGGTGCTTGTTTGAGTCCATAGAGAGATTTTTTCAAAAAATAAACTTGGTTAGGTGACTATCATGTTCAAAACTCGGGGGTTGTACAACATACACTTCGTCCTCAATTGTACCATTCAAAAACACACTTTTAACATACATTTGATAAAGAAGAAAGTTCTTATAACTACTAAAAGTAAGCAACATATGAATGGACTCTGGTCTATCTACAGGTGCATATGTGTCATCAAAATCTATACCTTCCTGGTGATTGTAGCCTTGAGCTATTAAGCTTGCTATGTACCTTACTACCTTGTCTCTTTCATTGAGCTTGTTGAGGTAGACCCACTTGGTGCCATTGATCTTTCTATCACATGGTCTTGGCACTAGCATCCACACTTTGTTCTTCTCTAATTGCTCAAATTCTTCTTGCATGGCTAGGATCCATTCATCATCCTCAAGAGATTCTTTGGTGTTCTTTGGCTCATTGTGAGATGAAGGTGTTGTTGGCTTGTTCTTTGTTGAAAATAGTTGTGTCTTCACTCTTTAAAATGGGTCATCTAAAATAAGTTCTTTTGGATGATTCTTTACAAATCGGGGAGTCACTTCCTTCTTCTCTTCATCTTTCTCTTCTTCTTGAGTAGCCACCTCTTTTCCCTTTTTGATGATGTTGAATTATTTTAATATAGGAATAACCTCACCCGTAACGTCATCATTTGGAACAATATCTTTAGGAATAGAGGGGTTAGTCTCAATAAAGTTAACATTAATAAATTCTTCTACTTTAGTAAGATCAACATTAAATACTCTATAAGCCTTGCTAGTAGTACTGTGCCGAAAAAGAAAGCCTTGTATGATTTCAAATTAAACTTGTCGAGAGATTTTTTTGTGTTTGAAACAAAGCAAGGACATTCGAAAACATAAAAGGAAGGTACAACCCATCCATAAAGACAACCAGTGGGGAGAATGGCACTAGTAGTAAAGATTGTCTGGCGAAAATGCCACAGGTGTGATGCGCGGTAGCCTGTTCTAGGGGAGCAGGGAAGAAAGGAAAGGGATCCCAACAGATGGTGGAAGAGCTAGGGGAGGCTAGATCATTTGAAAAAAAATCTAGCATTCCTCACTAGAATGTATCGGTCATATCAGTGATGCAGAGGAACAGGCGAGCGCATCGACTAACACATTCTGACTTCTGGGAGACGTGAGTGACCTCATTGAATTTCAGAAGTTAGGATTCCGTAAACTTAGCGTATTCGGGCAATCCTATATCAAGGGAATGAGACTTGCTAAGAGTCTGGTGGATCACAAGTTGGGAATCTCCTACTCGATGGAATGCTTCCTTCCACGCCATAGCTCATAGGAGGTTTTCTTCAAAGAAGGATGTGTCAAAACCAGTTTTGCAAAAATATGAGGTACTAACAGCTTTGGCCCAAAACTTCTTTGGAGTGTCATACTCTAAAAGCATGGTCCTAGATATTTCCTATAGTGACCTATTCTTCCTCTCTACAATCCAATTTTGTTTAGGCATTTGAGGTGAAGAGAATTGTGTACATATCCAGATTCTTCACAAAAACATCCAAAAATATCATTTTCAAATTCTCCTACATGATCACTACAGATGGAAACAATCTGACAAGAAGCTTCATTCTCAACTAATTTATGAAAACTAGAGAAAACAACAAAGCATATAAGTCTTGGAAATGAGAACGAAGGTCCAAGTATATTGAGAGAAATCATTAACAATAATAAGAAAATACATGGAACCACAAAGTGATTGAGTTCATTGGTCCAAATAGATTAATATGGAGAAGTTAAAAAGCTTTCTTGGTACTAAGAAATGCTTTATATTTGAAAGAGGACTTGGTTTTCTGTTCTTGGGTACAAGGTTGGAATTCATCATCTTTTTCAAAATCCAATTTGGGAATTCCCTTGACCAAGTCCTTTTTGCTCAACTTCTTCAGTCGATGCATATTTACATGTCCAAGTCGAGGATGCCAAAGAGAAATATCATTAGAATTGACTACTAGGCATCTACGACAATATCTTAATAAATTCAAGCACAATTACATAAAGATTACCATTTCTAGTTCACTTATATTTGACATGATAAGTGAGGGAATCTAGAATCAAGCATTCAAAGGAAGTAAATAGCACAAGGTAACCATTGTCACATAATTGCCTTACACTTATTAAATTGTTATGTAGGCCATCCACAAAAAGGAAATTATGGATACACAAGGATTCACCTACATCACCCTCACCTTTTTACCTCATTTTCTTATTGTTCCTAAAAGTGACCGAACCTCCTTTCTTCTTAGTGAAATTGTTGAAATGGCTTGTATCACTTGTCATGTGTTTAGTGCAACCACTATCAATAATCCATCTTACTTTTTCCTTCAATAAAGGAGAGTGTCAGTGCCCAACTCAAACTTTGGGATCTAGAGTTAGCTTGGGGACTCATTTCATCTTTGGGCTGATCCCCTTAGGATTGTAAGGACAATAAGTAGAATATTGATCATCACTTTTGCAAAGAGAGAAAATAGTAGGGTTGTTAGTGCCAGAAGACTCTCCAATGAAAAAGGAGGTTTCCGTACTCTTTTTCTTACATTTTTCCTTGTTTTTTTCTTTAGGTGCTCCCCATACAATCCCAAACCACTAGTACTGCTTTGTTTGGTAGAATGGTCAAGGATTTCATTTAGGGAGTTTTTTCCTTTGAGGAATTTTTGTAGAGAGGATCTAGGTCTTGATTTTCAATAGTGAGAGATATAACAGTAGAATACAAACTAGCAAGATCATATCTAGCATGAACAAGGTCGACCTCTAAATAGAGGACTTCACTCAAATAATATTTTTCAAGAGAAATAGAAGCAACATCATTACTAGGCAAAATGGGTCTAGAAGATAAATCATTAACTTGACCAAGAAACCTAGAATTTTCAGATTTAAGTAATCTAATTTCTTTGAGATAAACATCCCTCTCATCTCTATGAGCATCAACAATAATCTTTAATTCAACATTTTCAGTTTTATATATTTCAAGCTCGTTTAGATACTTTTGGTTGTCTTCCTTAAGAGATTCAATGCTCTTAAGATAGACACCATTCTCTGCCTCAAATCCATTGTTTTGGATCTCAAGATCAAGAAATTGGCCTATAAGTTATCAATGCTCTCAAGATGAATTTTCTAATTTTGCTCAAGAATCTCAAGTTTAGCATAAATGTCATCAATGATTTTTCCTAACCTATTCCTCTTATATTTACATTTTAAATAAGAAGAATGGGTAGAAGCAAGCATTTCAATAAGAGTTTCTTTAGCTAAGTCATACAAGCTTACCTCACTTACCTCACCAATATCTTTACTTGTAGAGGCCATGAGTGCAAGGTCTCCATATTCATTGGAGCTTGAGCCACCTGAGGATGATGCTTCCCCAGCTACATGAGTTGCATCATTGTGTCTCCTCTCCTTCTTATCCTTCTTCTTGTAATTTATCTCTTTCTTGTAGTCTTCCTCCTTCTTGGATCTACTCTGGTGGTGTGACTTTCTAGCCTTGGGACATTCACTCTTGTAGGGTCCATTTTTACCACACTTGTGGCATCTTGGAGTAGAAGAAGATTGCTTTCCTTTATAGTACTTTCCCTTAGAGAAGTTGGCTTCATGCTCACTAGGGACATCATCTTCACTAGAGGAGGAGGAAGGGGACTGACAAGCAAGTTGTTGTTGATGTATGACAACATCCACTTGGTCTTTGAAGGCACTATCTTTGATCTTCCTTGATTCCTGCTCTTCTTGCTTGGCTTATAATTCTTTCTTGTCAAGTTTTAGCTCATAAGCATGTAGATTGCTAATAAGCTCCTCAGTTGGAATGTCACCAAGATTTCTCACTTCTTCAATGGAGGTCACTTTCGACTCCCATCTCTTTGGTAGAGATATCAAGATCTTTGAGTTGATTTCTCCTCGATCCAAAGTATGTCCCAAGGCAACTAGGTCGTTGGTGATGATGTTGAGCCTAGGGTACATCTTGGCAACTCCTTCTTTCTTCCCCATCTTGAAGTTCTCTAGAAGGTTGTTCAACATGTATATCTTTGCCTCCTTCACTTACTTTGTGCCTTCATAAGTGATGCACAACTTATCCCATATCTCAAAGGTTGTATCCCATGAGAAGATGCGGTTGAACTCCCTTGGAATAAGGGTTGTATAGAGGATGCTACTTGCTTTGCCATTGAGCCTGTCATTCTTTACGGCAGCTTCATCCCATGTTGACATAGCTCCATTTGGCTCCTTGTAGGGTGTGATCATCACATTCCACATATCAAAGTTCATCCCTTGAAAGTAGAACTACATACGTATCTTCCAATAGAGGAAGTTGGTGCCTTCAAATATCATGTGTGCATGGAGAAAGCTCCCTTAAGGTTTAGTGAACCGAGTAGGTTCTTACCCATCTTCTCATCTTCTGGGAGATGTGTTGGAGAAGATCCAAGCTCTGATACCACTTTGTATCTAGGGCTTTAGAGGAGGGTTAATAGAGCTTCATAATTCTCACAAAAATAGTTAGGCCTTCCAGTTATATCAATTGAAACCAAATGCTTAAGAACAATTTTAAGTCCTATCTAAAAAAGCATAGAAAGGATGAGAGAGATTGAAACATACACATGGTCAAGGTGGTTAGATTGGTTCCATTCTCCAAACTAGGAGATCGTCAATCCACTACCTACAGAGGTCAAACTCTATGACTTTGCAACCCATTAATACTTATGTTCCATCATACGAGATACAAGGAGACCATCATACATACAAGGACTTACATACAAGAGTCTTTCACCTACACACAGATTTATCCACTTGATCAAAATGTCTTCAACCTTCAACAAGGACATACTAACACTTGCATCAAGTGTGTGTCCTTGAAGTAATTACTCACTCTTCTTGAATATTCACCATGCCCTTCTCCTTCACCTAGAGAATATGTTCAATCCTTCTTCAACCTTGAAGAAGAACAACAACTTCACCTTCACTCGGGGAAGCTCACTTCAAACTTTTCTCTTTGAGAATGGAGATTGGGAAGATAGAAGGAATGAAAGCTTTATAAGACAACATGGAGGTAGCTCTCTTACAACATGCCTAACTCACTCATGGTCTTGAAATGCTCTGTTAATGAGAGAGATAAAAGGGATCAAAGGATTGCAACACACTCAACTATAGCAAGGACCAAGGATATCATGAATGAGCAAATTGGAATGAACTCCAAGGGATCCTATATATCGATGGGGTGTTCGTTTGAGTGTGGGATCATTTATGAATATAAAATAGCCATTTTATAACTTGCAATGGATCTATTTTTGTTTATAACAACTCTCCAATGCTTGGAATCACTTTTTCTATATTTTACACACAGTACATTTTGACGAGTTTCAATAAAGATAACTTGATTGATCCACTAACTAGCAATGCTAAATTTTCAAACTATTGGTTGAGTTTATTTTGGGAAACTTGATCGATGAGTCAAAATCATTTTTGGTCAATAAATTGGTCAATCAAGTTATGTGAGTGTAAAACTCAACCGACTGATCTATGTCTAAAAATCCATCACCAATTGGTTGAGATTCAAACTCAACGGATAGAGTTGTTGTAAAAAAAAATCAAAAATTTTTTAGAGTGACCAAATGTTGGAAATAAGTATTCTTGATTTTTTTATAATCTTAGTAACATGTCATTTCATTAATACAAGTGATTACAAAATTAATCTAAGGTGATTTAGAGTGATTTTCCAAATTGCACACTTGCATTGCTTTTGACTTGAACTTGGACAAGCTAGGGCTTGTGTAATTTGATCCTTTTCATGTACCTAAAACCTAAAAACAATCTTAAACAAGAATATTAGATACATATGAATAGTATTGTTAAGTCATTATCAAAATATGGACAATGTATAACTCTCACGTCAACAAATACAACCACCAGTTTAGATGGTTATTTTTTCAGAAAAATTGGACTACTTTGAGAATTTTAATAGGGTGTTATACTTTTTTAAAGAGTGTATCATTCTATTTTTTCTCTTTCACTAATCTTTTAATAGGTAGACTCTTTAAATAGAGATAGTGGTGGAGCCTCACATAGGCTGCCTAAGGCTTGTGTCTCACCTAACAATTGACAAAAAAAGACCTATGTGAATCACAATACTATACCATAATTCATATTGAACAACCAAATAGAAATTATGCCATTAGAATCGTTGTGACAAAAGTATGCCAATTACTGTTCAAGGAAAATATTGTAATGTCCTTACAGGACTAGGTAAAACTCGACCGACTAATCCATTTCCA
Organism: Alisma plantago-aquatica; assembly: GCA_963693085.1. Classification (NCBI taxonomy): domain Eukaryota; kingdom Viridiplantae; phylum Streptophyta; class Magnoliopsida; order Alismatales; family Alismataceae; genus Alisma; species Alisma plantago-aquatica. The sequence goes on along the minus strand of OY856412.1, from coordinate 1,064,924,506 downwards.
AAAATCCATCACCAACCGGCTGAGATTCAAACTCAACCGATAGAGTTGTTGTGAAAAACAAATCAAAATTGTTTTAGAGTGACCAAATGTTGGAATTAAGTATTCTTGATTTTTTTTCTCATCTTAGTAAAATGTCATTTCATTAATACAAGTGATTACAAAATTAATCTAAGGTAATTTGGAGTGATTTTCCAAATTGCACACTTGCATTGTTTTTTACTTGAACTTGGACAGGCTAGGGCTTGTGTAATTTGATCCTTTTCATGTACCTAAAGACTAAAAACAATCTTAAACAAGAAAATTAGATACATATGAATGGTATTGTTAAGTCATTATCAAAATATGGACACTGTATAACTCTCAAGTCAACAAATACAACCACCAGTTTAGATGATTATTTTCAGAAAAAATTGGAGTACTTTGAGAATTTTCATAGGGTGTTATACTTTTTTTAAAGAGTGTACAATTCTATTTTTTCCCCTTACATTAATCTTTTAATAGGTAGACTCTTTAAATAGAGATAGTGGTGGAGCCTCACATAGGCTGCCTAAGGCTTGTGTCTCACCTAACAATTGACAAAAAAAGACATATGTGAATCACAATACTATACCATAATTCATATTGAACAACCAAATAGAAATTATGCCATTAGAATCGTTGTGACAAAAGTACGCCAATTACCGTGCAAGGAAAATATTGTTATGTCCTCACAGGATTAGGCAAACACCCGGCCGTAGCGTAGCAACATGTCATGGTCTAGCCATGTCTCAGCCTCCCGCTTACGTGTCTACTACCTGATGGTTCCATCACGAGGCCACTTGCTTTTGTCTTGCACCGTTGCGAGGCTATGCCTTCTATGAGAAATCTCCCCTCAGCTACTTCTCACTGTCCTTCGAGATTATAACCAAAATCTCCAGAAAAACTTCCTGCATACTCATGGCTCCTTGGTGGGTGTCAATGGGTGCAAGAACTCGTCTCAGCACAGCTTCTCCACAGACTGCCATTGTGGAGGAGCAAGATGTGCCTATTTGTATCCTCCATAGAAATGGAGTTCGACAATAAAGACTAAAAGGCCTCTTTCCCTGAAACATGGTGGTTTGGTTTTGTTACCAATGTGCCGACAACGTTTTCTGACCACAACTCGTATCCCATACGCACTCTCTCCCCTTGATGTGTATCAAAATTGAAAATTGACAGAGCAGTTGATGACGGGAGGTTAGAAAATGCATGATACTATGTCGCGTCAAAATTCACAGGTGTCGACGAATAACCTATTGAAGTTGAATCGTCAAAAAGTTGTGCCCACCATTTCCCACATTGACCACTATAACTCACTCACCCCACCCCTGCAGGCAGTTCTACATAAAATGCTCAATTAGTACACCCACGGTACAAGAATCCAACCCAAAAGGGCATAAATTGATGCTTATATATCATCACTTAATCTACCAAAACTCATTCAAAAGACTCTTCAAAAAGCATATGATTGTTGACATACATATAAGTAACCTCTTGCTTTATCTTTTTAGTCAGAGATCGATGACCAACAAAACTCGATAAACTCACTTAATCTTATATACATGAATACTTGGATTTTTAACTTTTTTCGAGAAACCTCATATGACTGTCATTTATCATTGTTTCACAAACCATCCACTCAAAATGATATCGAACGCTATCTACATTTTTTTTTTCATATTGAATTATTTACTATACCATGTCATTTTGTTAAAAGACTATTGAGAGTCAGTGTATTACACATATGTTCACTAAGGTGAAACGACTTAAATATATTTGGTAGATCTATGGTAAAGGAAAACTCTACCTATATTGGATCACTTGACATTTTATCTATAGTGAATCATTATGGCTTTAGACACTCCCTTCAAACTTCTTACAATCAGATAGATAATGTAGATCATGTATGTTTGTTGAGGTTTGTGCATCAAAAATCTGGAATACATTCTAAAATACATGAAAAAACTTATATTAGAAGGTTTAATCATACTAAAAACATCCTCTCATATTTATGCACACGTTAACAAGAAGTAAAGAACAAAGATATCATTTTGGTTAAAGTTAATTGGAAGAATCATGGCTTAGATGAAGCTACTTGGAATCTATGGTATGAACTCATGAACATGTACCTTGATCTTAATACTTTGAAATTATGAAATCAACTTTTTTAGGAGGGAGGATGCAACACGCTCAAGTTGCAACAACTAATTTCCCATTTGTGTCATTATAACATCCTATTTTTTAAAACATACACATCACTGAGCGGAAGTATTATCTCAAGAGGGATGTCACAAAATGCTAATCATTGCAAAATACAGTAAATGAAACACCATGCATTATTTTGAATTGATTCAAACATAGGAGATCTTGAAACATAGACTAATTTGGCTAACATAATTGACACATGATGTGAATGATACATAAAATATTGGATAAGCTTTGTAGATGGCACTCCACCATGTCTTTTCCTTAGATTGTTTTCGAGCTAGTCATTGCATGTCAGATAGCTCCACCCATCTATGCTAGCTCTTTGCCTCCGGACATCATGATCCTATCCATGCATCAAATAATTTGTAAGTAGAATTGAACATGTTATATCTTAAAGAAAATATGTAATATGAAAATAAAATTTAAATATTAAACATTAAACATAAAAAAATACTTTTAGATCTATTTATTTTTCTTAACCTATATAAGAATTCTCAAATTTTGCACATAAGTGTCTCTTATCTTATCCATCAAAGTGCCTCTTCTCTTATGCATCGAAGTGCATCTTATTCTTGCTCCTAGGAGCCTCTTAGTGAGGATATTATATAATTTATCTTTTATCATTATCTTTCTCTTAAAAACTCTTTCTTAAATTTATCATTTTCTCTTAATGTGCATGATATATAACATGATGACCATTGTTTATAAAATATATCATTCAATTCACTATTGATTCATTGACTTTAAACATGTGAAATAATAGGTAATACCTTTGTAGATTTTATTATATTTTATACATGCACACATAAAGTCATCCAATACTTATGTTCAATAAGAATGGATCACTTACCTTTGTCTTATAGGATATCCTACTCCTCTTCCTAGGTGGAAGGAACTCTAATCACCCTGAATGAAGGTTGACAAAAATCCCTAGATACCAATTAGGGAGGCAGTGCCTGGATGGGATTTGCAAGAACATCTAGTATTCTTTTCCTTTGTATGCTAGGGCCATGGGGAAGAGCTAATTTGTAGGTTTTAGGGGTCTAGAATTTTCTCATCCAACTGGATTAAAATTTTGAATATTTATTGTCCTTCAATCTAACATTGTCCATTATCTTAACTTAAATGTATTAAATGATAAGGATAGGTGAAATATATTTAATTTTGTTAATTAATAGAGTCCAACTTTGTGGTCAAGCTAATTATTTATTTTTGGTGAGTTTCCTTTATTGTTTTTAATATCTTTTGAATGAGTTATTTTGAGGTGAGAGGAAAGAGAAAAAGATGAGGGAATGTATTATCATTTACTTTTATTTATTATTAAAAGTCTGTCATTAACTAAATTACCATTACATGCTATTTGTAATAAAAAGATAGAGAGAGAATGTGAGAAAGTTGTACCATTTCTTTCACAATTTCATAATGTCTTGATCAAGTTATAACTTATTCCCATGTAATTAAAATAGACATATTATTTCATTTTAGAAATCCCAAATTAGAGGAAAGAGAAAAATAAATATGATAACCTTGACCTTTCTTTCCTTATAGGCATGTGCAATGAACTTCATATGTGCATAAATTTCTCACTCTTTACTTTATTCTCATGATTGAATATGCTTGGATTCTAGTTTGAATCATTTTCGATACATGTGGCTTGTGATGACAGTCTTTTTGCTTCTAGACTTAAGCCTCAAATTCATAACATGTCACCCTCTTGTAACCAACTTTGAGCCTAATAAATGTTCTCAATTTACTCTCTAATATATGTCAAGTTGAAGAGCTCATTCTCAATTTTTTAGTGCACCTAATTTTGCTCAATTCTAAGTTACTATTATAGAAATATCCCTCTTTGAAGATCACTTGATATTACTCTTTATTTTAGTTCTTCTAACCTTGATTTATGTCTTTGGGATGGTCTTCTAGGGCACATTATAGGGTACACAACCCTCCCAGTTTCCCTCTTTTCTTTTCCCTCTATTAGGCGACCCATCCCCTTTCTGCTAGCAAATCACGGTCCTTCTTTTTATAGCCATATCTTGACCCTCAAATGTTGTTGTCTTAGATATAACTTTGATCTAATGGCCATTGAGTCATCCCCTCCATACGACATCAGCGTGGATGGTGTTACGACGAGCTCACCTAACCCTGATCCACTAATAGTCATCTCCCTAGCCTCGCTTTGCAAAATTGATACCCCTAGGGCTCCATTTCTGCTCCCCCTTTCGTTTTCCTCTTATCACACACTCGTTTGCACACCCCTCACACCTTACCTTGTTTTCCCCTTCTCCTCCCGCACTTTGTGGTACTATCACCACTCGAGTTTTGGGTGTTCCATCTTCTCACTTTTATCGTCTGATATAATGCTACCTTCGGGCTCGCGAAGACCGGGCAAGTCGAGGCGGCCACTTCTCTGGCGTGATCTCCCTCTCTACCTTGCCACCTACTTTCTCTGGAGAGACGTCCTACATGGCTCAATTTCAAGGGGGATGAATAACAAGCATTGTTGAATAAGGATTCAACGACATGCACTGCCTCTCTGTTCCACCCCCTCTCACCTCCTCATATTTGGGGCTCTCTCTCTGTCTCCCTCTTACTCCACCATATTGGCACCATGCCACCTCTTGCAGTGCGCCACATTTCCCCATGCCTCTATCACTTGCCTGCCCCCTCTCACTCTCTCCTCTTGTGCTAGCAAGCTAGCTACATGAATAATCAAGGATCTGACCCTGCCAACGGCCAATCAGGCTCGGACACACGCAGTTTTCAACCCCAAAATGCTTGCTTAGGATTATTCTTAAAAGGTTCATATCTCCTAAACCCTATGTCCAAATATGCAATGTTTATATACTATTTTGATCAGAAAAACACCTTCTTTTTAATGGTGGTATGTCTTGTTCCTAATTATGCTTGTATATCTGTTGTTTTATTTATTATTCACCTTACATGATCTTTTAATCACCAAATCCTATCAATACATGTAAATCTTGTACAATTTAATGATCTGTGGCCCTTTTCTATGCACATTGGTAACTTTTTCTCTCTTAAAGAATGATTAGATAACCTCGCTTATACACTTGTGCTTAAATGACACCTTGATTCATCATGACTTAAAGGATTGTCCTTTTATGTTTTTACATGCTATAACTTGATTAAGTCTTGATCTCTAGCTTAACTTGTGATCATCTAATCTTGTAATCTCAAAATCAAGTGACAAAGGGATTCTTTGTGCCATGTTTTATTGACATCTTTATGACTCCTTGCATTAAGTATCTCTTATGAACTAAAAAGGACTCACATTTGTACTCTAACGTTCCCTAAATGGGATGGTTAAGCACTTATGGAACTTGGATCCCTATTCAAGTGCTAAAGTGGATCCTTATTATTCAAATCTTTATGTTCATTCTTAACCAACCCTTAAATGACTTGTTTCATGAAATGCCATGAAGCATACCCATGTAATCCCTTGACTACATGTAGCACCTAGTGTGATCTAAATGTAAATGCTACTTCTTTGAGATCTAACCTAGCTTAGAATAAGTTGCTAATGTTACTCAGGTGTTTTATGACTTCAAATAAGTAGATTCATCAAACTTGTAGCAATAATACTAACTTGATCTATTATATGATCCCAATTCTTCTACGGCTTGGAATGTTTGACCCTATTGCATGAATTGACTCGTATGACTAGTTATGAACTTGCATGTTTAAACAACGATGGTAATCTAAATCTCATACTTTCCTTACTCCTGGTTAGACCTTATGCGTACCTAGCATTACTCATAATGTGGATGGTTCACCAAGAACTAGAGCTAATGTTGATCCTTGAACTATGTTGATTGATGACATGCATGATTGGAAGTTTGGAACTATGTTGAACTATTTGAAACCTAGGACTAGGGGAGAACATCCACATGACATGTTCCACATTTATGTTAACGAAACCAATTGAACTAGGACACCATATTACATATTCTCTTTTTGAGTTTCCCTTGGTTTGGATGATCTCTAGGATTCTTACTCATGTAACATAACTTATTTTATACTCGAAAGGTATGCTCAATCTCTTGACCCTACTATGTTATTTGCAATTGTTGTATGTATGCTTGTATGAATGCTTGGATAGTATTTGATTGTGTGAGCTATTGTTCTTGTGATTACTAATTTCATTCTTGTTTATACTAGTATGATAAACTTTGAACATAATCTAAATAAATCCATTATATAACCTTGTGTACCTGCCTAAATTCTTAGGGTAAGGGCACAAGGCATGAATGAAACAAGTTTAGCTCATTGACTTCGGTCTTGATGTTCCTCACATTGATAAAAGGGTAAATAATCTTGATCGCCCTTACGGACCCTTCCTTTGAGGAATTTGGTCAAAGGACGATGTTGATATAATGGATAAATGTACTTAAAATATGATTAACATGAATCAACACCATCAATTTTGATCGCCTTGTTTCCTCTTATTGCTTACTATCACTTTTCTAGATAAGCAAGTTTTATAATATTCTTAAACTGTTTACTTGCCTTTTATAACGCACTTAATTCTCTAGCATTAATATGTTTTGTTTATTGATTCTATAGTAGCCAAAGATCTTCAACACTCTAGACTCAAATGAAACCTCAATGGGTATTCTTGAAAATAGAAAAGGGTACATGTTTCTCTATCTCCTTTTAGTATCTTGTTCTATCTTGTTGTTCTTTTACATATATATTGTTTGTCTGAAATATGTTATGAGATCCATTCTAGGGACGGGTGCCCTGGTCCACTCGCCTTTGGTTGTGTAGCCCCATTAGGAGTTTGGACTTAGGGTAATAAATAGAACTGTGACAAATGATATCATAGCTATACACATAGGAATCTATATTTGTTTAAGGCATAACACCTCTTCAAGTTTAGAGAGTCTTCTAACATCTCATCTCTTCTTTAAGGACCACCTAAGCCACCCCAGTAGATGATGATTAGGTATTCTTCTCCTCTCCTCATGTGATTCTTCTCACATGACTATTAAACACATGAAATTTTGATTTTGGGTATCTTATGCATGGGAAAAGTAAAACTCATTTGAAATCATGAAAGTTGATTAAGATGATAATTCCATGATCTGATCTTAGATTAAAAAACCTATTTGATGAATGAAAGTACGATTGAAAGTAATGCACTCGTGAACAAAGTTTATGAAAACTCAATGTTACCGAATTGGATACAAGTGCTTTCCATGTTTGAGGTAAATTCATGATATGGAGGAATAGGGTAGAACTCATGTTTTACACCTCATGTTTGATGAGGTCCCTATTTTAATAAACCTATGTTTCTCTATTGTTGATTAAACCTCAAACATATTTAAGCAAACATTTTCCCTATTTGATGTGTACCATGATCATGCCATGAAATGACCTTGTATTTGGTACCCTAGATCATGATGTGAGATTTTGGTATATGAGGAAAATCCCATATTGACCATTATTCCTCTTTGTATGCTCAATTTGAATAATATGGTGGATCTAGATCTCAATCTTGCACTATTATGCTCAAACTCTTGAATTCTCAATTCAACTTCTCGATTTCCAAAATCTACCCTTATCTTTTTCATGAAAGGAAGGAAATGCTATTATGACCTTGAACTCACAAAATTTTAAAATATTGTTTCTCTATTAATGATCTTGATGTTTAATTGATGACCTTGTGAAATATAGTTTGATAGTAGATACTCGCCCTATTCGGATGTGCTTAGTGAATCATTAATATGGACTAGTGTGCTAGATTAGGGTGGTAGTTGACTTATGACTCCCTTAACCTAGGCCGCATCTCTATTATAACTACCTCTAAATTTTCATCTTGTTGATCATTTAGAGCTTAGGAAGGCAACCCCTTCCACCCAATTCTTACACTTTGATCTATGTCCCTAATAGTTCAAATTTTAGATGATATTGATACTCGATCTGGAATCTTGAATTAATGATGATCTTGAAATATGATGATGTTATTTATAGTTAGTATTTGAGTTCCTAGAGAAACCTAGATCTAGATCATTCATCAACTTTGAACACCATGAATACAAACTCTATTTTGGTACCATGAGATTTTGAAAAAAAAAAGAATGCTTGAATTGTTGCCCAATTGTCGCTCGATTGTTGTATATGAATGAATGCTAACCTTTAGGTAAAAATAATAGCCTAAACCCTAGAGTGGAAGTGTTTGGACCTATGAGTTTAATATCCAAACTCGACTCTCGATATTGAATAATGAAATTTTGGTTGATGATTATTGATCTTGGTTTTGACTTGACTCCTATGATCACCATATTTGGATCTTGAGATCACCCTCGATATATGCCTACTGACTTTCATGTTCCCAAATCTAGAAATTAAAATGATGAGTATGATGATTTTCTTGAATTATGACTTAAGGGTGAGCTCCATGTGGACTACGATGGTACCTTCCATTTATTTTGAGCATGAAATCACGATGTTGATATGATGTTGGTCTTGAATTGTTGAAATGTAAAAATCTAAATCATGAACCCCACCTAGGACAATGTAGAAGCAAGAAACCTAAATTTTCAGAATGAAAGTTATGCCTTGCTCTTGGACTTGTTTGCTTGTACATGTGAATGTTTTTCTAAGGCTTGATTATCAAGTGTCTAGGATATCAAACTCTTGTAGGAGGGACAAATCACATCTACATCACTCACAGTCAATCCCCATGTGTCACACCTACCCAATCGTCACTGTTATGTAAATCCTTATTCAGGGTTATGTTGGATGATGTCAAAGTGTATTGAATGATAGGTGATGAGTGTAGTGATTTTAGGTCTAAGAACCATAACTACCACCCTTCTGTTACAACCCCAATTTTTGGATTCTTTTAGTGAGGAATGTAATTTCCCCTATCAATGATATTTGAACAAATAAGGATATAATTTGTTTTGAATAAATGGATCTCATCTACAATAGCCTTTTTTGATTGTTTTATGGGATTTATTGGCTATTGGGCCCAATAACAAGGAAAAGATAATAGAAACTCCATTATTTGAGTAAATAAGAAAATGGAGAAAAGAAAGATGTAGAAACCTCTAGAAGGCAAAAGAATGTAATCCAAAGTTGGATTTCGTTCCTCTTGGGTTCCTTGGGTCCCAAGGAGTCCAAAGTTGCAGAAAAATAATGCAACAAAGAAAGAAAAGATCAATTAAATATTTCTTTATTAACAAAGAAAGTGAAAACAATGATAAAATGTGGGAAATAAGTGGAAAGAGGTATAATTGAGTTATCTTTGATGGATTTTCGTATCCATAAGGTTCCTAATGTTAAAAGGAATTCCAATAAAGAAAACAAAAAGCGAGATAAAGAGAAATCTTCAAAAAGAGATATTTTAATAAAGAAAAAGTAAGATAAGAAGAAATTATGGATATAGATGCATCTAGAAGGATAACGAGTATCCACTAAAAAGGATTTCGAAATATTAGAGTTTCTTGGGGTCCAAGGAGCCCCAATGAAGAAAAAGAAAGAGAAAATACCAATAATAAAAAATAAGAGGATAATGTGATGCATAATTAAGGGATTTTGTGCTAATGTTAAAAATGCGGTATTTTCTACTAAAGGAAAAAAAAAATTGTGGCCAATGAATTAAAAGCCAAGAACAAAAAGATAAAGGAGATAATTAAAAAGATAGATTACTATGTAAATAAGGAAAGGATGATGGAATCATATTCCATCCTTTGTTTGAAGTTGGCACTACTAATTATTGGAAACCAGGACCATAGGGACTCTCAAACCCTAAGTGATGCGGACTACATACATGTGTATATAAGTAGGGAACTCCAACCTACTACCTCAATCTCTCTCCTCCGTCCGCAAGGAACCAACATCGGCAAAACAGTAGTGTGCCACTCCCCGACTCTCCTTGGTGCCTGCTAGGGTGGGTCCAACAACATCAAGGATGAATAGAAAGGAACTGAGTTCCTCATCATGTCTGACCACCTGTAGCCAAACTCAGGTTGTGGCCAGTTCCGATGAGGGTAAGAGGGCACCTCCAGGGAACCTCTGATAGCATTGTTCACAGAGTCGTACTCTATGGACGTGTGCCGAGCAAGAGTACCAGGAAGGGTTCACCCACACGATGTGAGAGAAAGGACGACCCATGAGGGCAGAGACGACTTGCGGCTACGGCAGGTGGACGATGGTCTGCATTGACTTGCTCGCGGCCTGATCTGTGCCTACACGATCACGAGGAGGTGTCGTCGGTGCCTTGCAGTCAGGCAGCAGAGACCGTCTCACCCAACCTCCGGCTAGAAAACCCCCACCATTGAGGTCAGGTTGGGTCCAACAGGGTCTGTGGAGGTGCAACAACCCTTCCCTGCTGCTCCGCATCGCCGATGACCGAAGGACGGAGGCCGCATGTGACGGACATCGTTGTTCCAGGCAGGAGCCCTGCGTCGTGAGGAAGGAGAAAATATAATGAAATGAAACGGCTTCCCCTGGCATGTATGCATGAAGGGAGGGGCAGGGAGGTCTTTTACCCCTTGTAAAGCCGGTCCACTTAAGGAATTATTTTTCACTTACGTGTCGTGCCACCATTGGCCAAAAGGTACTTTTATTTGCAAAATTTATATCTAATTAACGGTAGCTCGGATAGATGCGCATAATATATAAATTTTTCTCAGAAGAACACGAGGAATGCAATAAAAATATAATTGAAGCTTGATTCTAGATGAAATTCAAAAAGTGTGTAAAGATGCAATCTTTAGTGGTTTAATTAATACAAAACCCAAATTTTTTGTGATTAATGACTCGGGAAAGGTTAAATGGATGTTTAATGTTGATATTAACATGTTAGTTATAAAAAAGATACCTTAAGATTGAAAAGGATGAACTTTGAACATAATTGGTTTAATTTAGAGTTCCATGTGTAAAAATGAGCTTTAATGGGCATTGAAACCCTAAGATTAGTAAATGTGACTCTTAATAGATTTAATTGTTCAATTTCATGATTAAAGTTGAGATATGACAGTTCTAAGATACTTCGGGTATGAAAGTTCCTAATTGTGGATAAATATCCTTAATGTAGTAATTAGGGTTTTCTAATGGATAAAGGTAGAATTAATGAAAAATAGAGTTCATATGTTAATTAGACCATAATGGACTATGAATTGATGATAAATGAGCATAATGATCTTGTCATGGATTAAAAGGATAAAAAATGGTAGCTTTAATGTAACTGAGACTTAATGGGCTTAATTGACGGTTAATTATGTCTTTAATCCGAAATTAGGGTTATATGTTGTTAAAAGATAACCTTAGTATCTTTCGTGAAGAATAGATGAGATAAATAGGGTTTATGAGTAATTGTATAAAAATTAGGGTTTAAAATAGTATAAATGAAGTGAAAGCCTAATTGCAATGGAAACCCTAAAAGTGGACTAGAAACCCTATGAAGCGAGCTAGATTTAATAGATCTTGATGGAATGATCAATAATAGAAAATTGTATGCATATTTTAGGATCTCATTGTGTGCTTGCTTGTCTAATTGGATTTCTTACTTGATTGGATTATTCTATCTCAAATCAGCCTCACAGGTATGTGGTTACACTTATGAATACTCGCTTTAGTTTCACGGAATTCCTGAACATTTTTTTTATCGGTTGCCTGAAAATAACTGCTTGGATGACTTTTATTTCATGCAGATATTAAGTGACTATGATTACCAATATAAATGTATATATATAACTAGCTTAGATCCAGATCCTCCTCTGTGGCTTTGCAAATGCTAAAAAGGGTAACCTAGAGTAAGGTCTAGGCTATCATGAGTTAGAAATTGGGCTACCCACATGTAGTTCCATGAGACTCTATAGCACGCCATGAGTTAAGGAGTGGGCTACCTACGGGTAGTGTCATGTGACTCTACTCTAGAAACTGATTCACCGGTTAGGTAGGATCATGAGGGGTTTAATGTGGATCTACCATAAGGAAGGTAGCATCCAGGTCCACTGCAGGGATAGCGCAGAGGATAGGGTATGCATGGATCATACAATTATATTTAAAACGTAAAGTTGTTTGTTAAATTGTAATTGACTGCAATATGTTCTTATGGTTAATTGCACGATTATTGTTTCCCCCACATACCAGCTTTATGCTGACCAACATTTTGTTTGTCGGTGTTTTAGGTACAAATGAAAAGGACAAACAGTAAAGTGGCATTTGTGGAATTAAATGAGATTTAAAATACAAAGGAGGATTAGTTAGAATACACTCCATATGTGGATACAAATAGTTAACCAAGTTTTTGAAAAGGGTATGCAAAGTTTAATTTTATTACAACCTTTCAGTTTAGTTCAGTAGAATTTGATAATTATTATTGATTATTTGTCCAACCTTTTATCCAAAAATTGGGATAACGGCTCTGACCTCTTCGTCTCCCTTAATTGGGGGTTACTGGGAGGCAGGGTCATTACAATTGGTATCAGAGCATAGGTTCCTCATATTATCTTTAATAATTATTAAATTTTACAAACTCTATAGAACCCAAGGGAGTTATTAGAGGAATTTCTAAAAGATAGAGGTGTCTAGAAAAGGTTCACGTCCGGGGGCTGGCAAGATTTTCCTCTGCACCACTAGTCGGAATACAAGGACTCCTGGAGCCATGTGACTGCCTGGCCGATGTCTCCGGATTTGACTCAAAATAAGATACATTTATGACTCTCTCATCTTGTTCATCGCTTCTCAACTCAAATGTTATTAAGGATCTTGAGAATTAGGGTTTTCTCTCTCTTTTTCTCACCCTCTTGAGGTATGGGTAAGGTTGATAAAGTTTAAGGAATCATCCACCAAATTAATGAAAAGCATGTAAATAAGATGTCATGGACATAAGCTTAATAGCTTAAGCATAAACTAAAGAATAGATACATGCTTAGTTCGTATGACATAAGTTGTCATGCCCTTAGGAGAGAGTTGAGGCTAGACCTTCTTGTCAGGACCAAAAGTAAAGAGAGTTAGTCTTGGAGGTAGAGACCTCCATTAAAAGTAGAGACCTGGCACATCCTATGAGGATGATGTTAACCCTAACCCTAAGTGAAGGTTAGATAGAGAGATGATACGAGGATTTATGTGTCCTGATAGACCAGGTGTGAGGGTGGACATCCTTTTGGATGCCCATAGGATCCATAAAAGGTTGGATGACCTAGAACCTTTGGCAATCCAACCCTAGAAAGGGTCGTGCATGTTAGAGGGAAGGATAGCTCCTTCAATGATGAGGTTTGTGAAGAACCTATGGAAACCCTATGGGCTTATATGAGCATGGCATAGTATGCACCCAGAGTTCATCAATAGTGCAGACAGTAGGCTAAAACCCTGGCTAGGAGAGTATGAGGGATAGCTTATGAGTTAAGCGAGAAGGTTGGAAGCTTAGACTTCGAGATATGAGGAACAATGGGGAGTTGAGGATGATGCGACCAAAGCGGATGATAGTGGTTTCCTCATACTCGATCCCTGTAGACTGATGATATCTTGTTTGCCTTTAGAGGAACCAAACCCTAAAGAGAGGATGAGGCTTCTGGTACCTATGTACCTATGGTATAAGTGTTTACCTTATGAGATAGGACGAAGAGTTCCTTAGACCTGGAGAAGTTTAGTAACTGGTTGTGAGGCCTTGTACTTGGTTGGTTGTCCTTGAGGAGGACTCCACTCTGAAGTGTTGCTCAAGTTAAAGTATGACAGGAAGTGCATTCCATGCCTTACACATGCTTGATTCGTGGTTAATAGGTTGAGCATGCAGTTGGATACACAAAAGTGAACCTAGGGTTCCTAGGCCTAAGAGGGGAAGTGGTGTACCTAATGCTCATGATGAGATTTGAGTTTCTATAGATTCGAGCATGGTAGTCCTCATGTTAGAGGAAAGATAAACCCCCTTAAGTTTAATATATATTCGATGAACCCCTCACAGCTAAGTTGATGACATGGGAAGGTATGATCCTGATCCAATGTTGAGGATGAGAACAAGTGTGACCTAGCATGGTTTAGTAGGTGGTATACTTGTGACTTAGTTGCTTGCTAGGGTTAAGCATGCTCATGTGGATGTAAACCCTAAACCTAAGAACGTTTGTGACCTTTGTTATCAAGGTGTAGTTTCCTCCCATCCTACGGGAGAGAGAGACCATTTTATAGGGTGTATACCAGTTTTGTTGGTTTAAGGTAACCTAAAGAGGTCTCATCGGATCTTGAGAAGCTAAGTGAAAAGTACACGGAATGAGAATGAACATGTAGACCCATAAATAACCATCTCTAAGTACATGTGGATGTGTTACCATGAGGTAACTGGTATGGGGCCTGACCAAGGTCGGCAGGTCACCATGACCCTATGAAAGGAGGAAAGTCAGCCCATGAATACAGAGAGAGATGATGAAGACTTGGGTAAGGTTCTAAGTTAGGACATATACCATGTTAGAATCCTAAGTCTATTCTAGGGTTAAGTAGGGATAAGATTGATGGAAGTAAGAGTTGCCTAATTCCCTAGTTGCACATGACCATAAGTGTGACGACACATCGATATTACTTAAGCGGAAGCAATCATTAACAGCGAATTATTGAAAATCACTAAAAATTAAAACCATTTGCAAAGAGATCCATTTCTAGGAAACTTTATAACAAGAACCAAAGTATTACATATACATCCTGGTTCATAATGTACATTCTATATACCATCTCTTCTCGAGGATTACATACAACATTTACCCTGTTAAATCTGTACATAGGCAACATAAAACCTCGAGGCATTCAAGCAAAAAATCTCATATCGATCATTAAACCACTAACTACTAACTCCAAGGACCTGAGAGTACAGAGACGACACATAGGACTCTTATCTACATAACATGACGGACAGCATCTCCACTTGAGATATTATTGTTGTCCCTGCTGTTGTTGTCCTTCCCCTGCTATATGGTTTCTGCCTCCTCGTCCACCTAAAAATGTTGGTGACCAACGGAGTGAGACCCATGTCCCAGTGAGAGATATAACTCTCAACCAAAAACATTATTATCACAATTTAATAGAATAAAACTGAGTAGAGAATCTTTTATGTTCAAAAGTAGATAAAGTATTCTCTCGGTAGATTAGAGCAATATCCTTATTTAAAGCAACACAACTGTAATTGATAAAGCAGCATATCATTTACTTAATCAGGAATACGAAGAACATGTATAATATTTATCCATATAGGATACAAAAGGCAATGTAACATCAACCAATGATTCTCATATTTCATCCTTAAGCAAATATGCTACATGGCTGATTACATTTTTCAATCATACTTAATGCCCTGAAGAGATGAAGTATACCATTCGTACTCCAACCAACCATGATTACGTAAGTCATCGGTACCACACAAGGTCAGTGGAAGAGCCCGACTCCAAGACCTCATCCTTCTCGGTCAGTATGAGATTATTTGGCAGAGACATCATATGTCAAACTGTAATTAGCTTGCCAGGGTATAGTGGCATCTTCGCTATAGAGTTATAGCCCGTAGCATATACTCTCTTCAGGATTATTGCTTGTAGCCAATGCCTAGTATCATTTTGAGGAGTCATAGCCCATAGCCATACTCATACTGGGGTATGGTCTGTAACCAATCACGTGCATAGGACATGTCCCGCAGCCATTCCTATGGGGCATAAGGATATGTTTGCCCATTACCCCCACATATTCAAAAATATGCATTCTGAGTTTAACTCGTTTCACCATTCACCAAATTTTGACGTTAATGGATCTGTAGTCAGGGCAACTACATTTTATGATCTCATTTGATTAATTAAATGCATTATCATATTCTTTTAGCATCAATCAAGTTTCCAAACATTAATTATTATGACAAATGCTATAAAGAATGTGTAATACTTCCATCAAGTACTCTTCAAAACTTTATAATGAATTGGGATCATAATCCCTTATCTCATCATGAGAATTCTCATTACTCAACAAACTCATCATTATGATTATTGAATATGGGCATTCAAACCCTCAGATTCATCATTGAACATTGTTACCATTTATCAGGTAACTAATACCTAAAGGTCATCTGACCAAGGTAAACATGATACTTGCTACACAAGCATCTCACATGGCTCACAAGGCCTATTTAACTTCTTGTCACCTCTCACTAGGCAACAAAACATATCATAGCTCACAAGATTCATTAGACATTGTCAACAAATAATACATCATAGCTCACCTGGCTATGCTCATCATCTGATGATACTTGCATGGTTAGTACACATGTTAACAGCCATTTCAGTTACATATCAACACCTTGTAATACAAGGGTAACACCACTATTCCCGCATTAGGGTTAGGGTTTCCCATTTCATGTCAATTACGATTTCTTATCCCATTACCCGAAATTAGGGTTAGGGTTTCTCATTTCATTTCCCTATATTAGGGTTTCACATACCTTCACCCTATATTAGGGTTAGCATTTCTAATTAGGGTTTCACAGAACATCACATAGTATCACCCTAGATTAGGGTTTCACATAACATCACCATGTATTAGGATTATACATATCGTTATCTTATATTAGGGCTTATTATAATATTTCCCTAAATTAGGGTTTCATGTACCTTCACCCGAAATTAGGGTTTCATATAGCATCCTCTTAAATTACGGTTTTTCATAATATTACCCTTGATTAGGGTTTCTCATTTCATTTCCCTAAATTAGGGATATACCATCACCCTAGATTAGGGTTTTACATAGCATTGCCCTAAATTAGGGTTAGGGTTCATCAACCTTCTTGATTAGAGTTTCATGATCTCATTGCCAAAGATCAAACCCTAATTTCCTATTATACTCATATAGAAAGTATCAAGGCTTATCCACTACATATTTATCACACATGTATGAGTTCATCTCTCTCATCCTCTCTAGGATGTTGATTACTCCATACTTATCAAATTGGATCAACCCTTCATTCAAGTTCATACATCTAAGGTTAACATAGTGCATTGAGTTATTACTTTCATAAGCATCAAAGGATAACCAATCTAAAGGAACTAATTACCTAAGTACTTTTAGAGGTACAACCATTGTAATCAACTTTGAGATACATTATCAACAATCCGAGATTCATTTGATCTTTCAAGGTGTTGAGACTACTTGGTCTCCAAACGGTTTTGATACCTTTGATCCTTCAAACGGTTTTGACCCCTTTGATCTTCAAATGGTTTTGAAACTGTTTGACCTCCTTAGCGTTTGAGATCATTTCACCTCCAAACCGTTTTGAAACCATTTGGGCATTCTAGGGTTGAAACTGTTTGACCTAAAATGGTTTGAAACCGTTTGATCAACTCAATATTGAAACTGATTGAACATCAAATTGTTTGAGACCGTTTGGTCTCAAACGGTTTGAACACCGTTTGGTCCTCAAACGGTTTGAAGACCATTTGGTCTTCAAATGGTTTGACGACCATTTGGTCCATTCATTATTGAAACCATTTGAACCAATTAGGGTTTCTACAATCAATCGATTTAGGGTTTGCAATCAAGGAACAATCAAATGTTGAAGCCTTTGGGACTAAGATCAATTGTAACCATTGGATCTCCATCCAACCATGAAACCACTTGACCTCAAACGGTCTTGAGACGTTTTGACCTCAAATGGTCTTGAGACCATTTGACCTCAAACGGTCTTGAGGTCGTTTGGTCACCAAACAGTTTTGAAACCGTTTGGTCACCAAAAGGTGAAATTGTTTGCTCATGATATTTATTGAGGTGTGTGCTAAGATGATGTCATCATCATCAAGCTTCATACCTTCAAAATCTACGGCCATTCATATGGTGAATTCATCAATTATCCAAAAGGAATTTCAAGAAGAAAGAAATGATCAACATGTAATGAAGAATTGAATTTAATAATAACATTTAAGGGTTCAAGTTATATAACCCGCCTTCAAAGTTGTTTCCAAGCGTCAAGCTTCATGTCTTTAATGGTTAATGAAGCTTTCTCAACTGTCCAAGGTCTGTTCTCAACTCTTTGGATGCAAAGGATGATCGAGGTTGAGCATTGAATGGAGAAAAGAAGAGAATGAGTGTTGAAATTCGATTTCCACCATGCATTCAAGGTTGAAGATGACCATGGAGCTTACCTACAGGTTGGGGCATGTTCTCCTCTTGATCCTAAGCTCCTTAGTCTTTGGCCCAAGCAAAGAAAGAAAGGGAATTCGAAAAAAAAAAGTCTTTTAAGTGAGCGGAAAATGGGGTATATGTATGTGAATTTCAAGAGAGAGAAAGTAGTAGAAAAATCCTTCAACTCCCAAATTAGGTGCCACATACCCCCCTCTCTTCCTTGCCTCTGAAGCCATCTTTACCTCCTTCAATATCCTCTTAATTATCCTTGAATTAAAGCAACCGTTTTAAGAACCTTAATCATTATAATAATAATATCCATTTTTAGTGAACATTTCTTTTTAATTAACAAATGTGAGTGGATTCTCCACTTCCTTAGGATATTTTCAGTGCTATTCAAGGCATTAGGACGTACTCACATTATAGGATTTCAAACATCATATTTTTGGTTGATGGCCACTTCAATTAATTTTTTTTTTAAATGAGGGACGGGAAGCCCTATGATTGGGGCTCCCCGTTACTACTATTAATTTATCAAATCAAGGTTTACAAGAGACAACAAATTCAAAGGAAAATGTTGAGAAAACAAGATCCTAGATACATGACCCCGACAAGCAGAGTTGGCCACCTCGTGAACAACCCTATTACATCTACGATTTGTTGGGTTTTAGGGGAGGCAGAGAAGGCAGCGGAAACAAAAAAAAAATTCTCCCCCAAACCAGGAACAAGGAAACGCGTCAATGTCTATATAATAGGAAAGGATGGTTTGTGGAATCATACCTTGTCCCAAGGCTTGCTCGGCGACAATACCTCGCGCCTTGTGCGGTCTTCAAATCTGGTCTTCTACGGTGTCTGTGCAGCTCCTGGTCACACCGAGACTGACAACTCCTGATCACACTGGACTGTCGGATGACAATTGTCCTCCTGAGTGGTAGAATCCTCCCTCCTCTATAGTAGTCCACACGGACCACCTGGAACTCCACACTCCTTGTCCCACAAGGAAGTGGAAGGAGTCGCACCCTCCAGTTGACGTACTAGTCGCCAACACACTCTCCTACTGCCAATTGCAATTGCAGTTGTCCTTCCCTTGTTGCACCTCCCTTTGCGGGAAGCACTTGCTCGGGCTCTCTCTCGGTTATCAAAACCAGAGAGAACGACAACTTTGCAGAGCAACTGGTTACACTGAGTTTTCTTTGAGAATCCCCCAATACCCCTATATATAGGAGGGTCATGGGACAGGGTTCTCCATCCCGGGCAATGTGGGACTAAGAGCAGGAGTAGAAGGGTTCGAGATTTTTCACAAATGCAACCAACTCGCAACCTGAACCGATCGGTTCACAAGTGAACTGGTCGGTTGGGGACCTGAACCGGTCGGTTGACACCTCTACCGATCGGTTGGGACCCTTGAACCGGTCATTTCACAAGTGAACCGGTCGGTTGGTGGTCCTGGTCAGTTCCCGATTGACTTTCCTTCTTTTGTTTCTAATTGGTATCGAATACCAATCATATTTCCAATCAAATTGGCAAATTGAAAGACAAGGAAAATTCTCACCAATCCTACTTTCCCAAGTTGCTCGGTTGCACCAGTTGAATCGATCGTTTCAACGCCTGAAGCAATCGGTTCACCCTGGACTTGAGCCGATCGGTTCAACACTTGAGCCGACCGGTTCAGCAAGCTCAGCCGACCGATTCATCACATGAACTGATCGGTTGGGAGTGCAGGTTGTGCAGAATCAGTCAATTGTGATTTCAGTCAATTCGATACTCCAATCAATATGTCTAACACCTTGAACATTATGATGTTGAGCTATCAATTAATTGAGTGTTTAGTTGAACTACTAAACTCCTTTAGTAATCAATCTAAACATTGCTTGTGAACAAAACTCCTCTTCCAGGTTAAATCCTATGTGTGTGACCCTGCATGTCCATTTCACGTTGGCAGTGAAAGTCCATAACACTTATGACTTCACAAGCAAAGAGCGGTGCCTAGTCACACATCAGTGCTACCCAAGTGAAAGTAGAAAGTTGGAGAACAACTTTCAATCCTACAATCCGTGAATGGTGTTACAGTGAATGTATAATTCCTTTGTCACTGATATCCCGAATGAACTCAAGGCATGGAACAGTCATCCTGTCAAAATTCATTCACTTTCTTGATCTCAGAGTAGACTGGAAGAGAAATGTATGACATCAATATCACATACTGATTCACACATGCGTGCACGCCTTTTTCAATCCTACTCATCAAGTGGCCATGGATATCAAACTCCCTCAGGAGGGACAAATCCCATATCTATCACTCACCCCTCAAAAGCCCCATGTGTCAAAGCCACCCAATTATCACCTTTCTATCAACCCATGTTTCAGGACTGCGTTTGATGATGTCAAAGTGTGCCCAACGAAATGTGTTGAGTGTAGTGATTTCAGGTCAAAGAATCACACTCACCACCACCACTGTGAGTACTGACTGTGACTACCATGTCATGGTTCCATGTGTCAAACTCACAGTGGGTCTGTTCGGTACACTTGTTCTCTAACAAGTACCTATGTGTTTGGTTTGATATCTCTATATCATGACAAATGAGATTCTGTCATCAACCAACACCACAATCTAGTCTTATGTGTCATTGATGTCTATCTACCTTCCACAATGACATCCGACTAGGGACATAACAAGAATGTACAAACTCATAGCATCCATATGATCTCATCGTTCAGTTCCTCAACCTGAAAGCATACGTCATTGAGTACTGTCATTCTCTAGACATTCAATTTGTTCTATCACTATCTCATATGACTGAACCAGAAAGAATTGGAAGCTTGCCTTTGATGTTTATCAAATCAATCTTAATGTATCCCACCAATCATCCCATGATTGGCTCTTAGGGCATACATACCAACACGATTAACATAAATAAAGCTATAGAAGGAAAACTGAAATTGCAACTCTTTGACGTCTTCAGCAACAGCTCCTAGGTAATTCCTTCGCATCTTCTTGCTTGTGCATGCATGGACGGCCTCCAGTGAGTCCGTTTCTACATCAATGTTGTCGTGTCCTTCCTCCTTCATCCACAACAACACTTCTCTCACTACTAGCACTTCCGAGATGGCGATTCCCGTCCCTGCATTTACCTTCTCCCCCGCAATCCCCACCAACTTGCCTGCATCATCCCTAGCTGCCAAACCAATTCCCGCCCCCCCATCTTCACCCACAGACCCATCTACATTTATCTTTATCCTCCCATGTGTTGGTCTCATCTAGCTGCAACGCCCACTAGCTGCTATCACACTGATGTCTCCCCTTCACCCCCTGGTGGGCGTTAGCGTCCCTCACGTCGCACAACAGAGAGTCGTTGACCCCGTCACTCCCTCTCCCCACCCCATCTCCTACTCCTCTTCCTTTCTGTTCCGCGTGATGGGCACTTCAATTAATATATATATATATATATATATATATATATATATATATATATATATATATATATATATATATATATATATATATATATATATATATGTATATATATATATTTGCATCAAAATGAATTAGGGTTTCAATTATGCTTAAATCTTGTTTATTTAATTATCAAGATTATCTCCCCTCAAAAGTAATTCAAATAAGATGCCCGTCTCATTTTATTTTCTATAAATGATACCAAGAAACAGCAGGGACTCTCTACAGGTGGTATTTTGCACATTCAACCCTAGATTTTTGGTAAATCGCAAATTACACCAAAACTAGTAATAAATGCACAAGTACTATTCAAACAAGCTCCTTCTTGGAACTTAGGATTTTACAGGTTGTACCTCTACATCATTCTCATTCATATGATGCTATAACACTTGAGGAACATTTATCATGTAACATTTGCAAGGTAACCCCATCAAATTGGGTAAATTGCACTTTAGTCCAAAACATGCAAAATATTGTTTCAACATTGTTCAAAAAGGACCAAATTGAAACATAAGCTCCCCTTGAGTCTTAATTAATTTTCAAGAGATAAAGATAAGAAAATATATGACTTTATTAAGTAAGACATCAAGGGTTAAGACATAACTCAGGTCAAGGATGTTACAGTAGGGTCAGGAGGTAACAACTACCATTTTCTGAGGGCCATGGGTTAGGAGATTGATCACCTTCATGAATTCATGGGACCCAAAGGGTAGATGAGTAGGGCACTCTCTGGATGCATAAGGGAAGAGGGATGACCCCTAAAGTGCTGGCACCCTATAGAATAATTGTTGATCCGACCCCTCTAAGTTATAGCTAAGAAAGTTGAGTCCCAGATACATGGGTCCGTTTGAGATGGATTGGTGGAGATGGTTAGGTTTTGACCCTACCCCTCAGGATAAAGTAATGTGTGAAGAGTTCCATGTGTCGAAATTTAGAGAACTATGTGAGGTACCCGGGCCATGTGCTGAGCAATGAACCTAGTGAGCCCCAAGGGAAGATGAAATGACCTGAGTCACCTGTGAGGTTTATAGATGCCATGGTGAAAGAAACTCAGAGAAAAGAATATGTGATGATAAAGGTTCTTTGGAAGATCCATGGATAAGGTAAAGCCACATAGGGGCCAATGATGGACATGGAAAGGTCTTATCCTGAATTGTTTGTTTGCTTGATGGAATTTTGAGGGCAAAATTCCTATAAGTGGGGAAGGATGTTGCAGCCACAATTTTTGTGTTCTTTTGGCGAGGAATGTAATTTCCCCTATTAAAGATATTTGAACAAATAAAGATATAATTTGTTTTGAATAAGTGGATTTCGTATACAATAGCCTTGTTTGATTTATTTGTGGGCTTTATTGGCTATTGGGCCCAATAACAAGGAAAAGATAATAGAAACTCCATTATTTGAGTAAATAAGAAAATGGAGAAAAGAAAGATGTAGAAACCTCTATAAGGCAAAAGAATGTAATCCAAAGTTGGATTTCGTGTCTCTTGGGTTCCTTGGGTCCCAAGGAGTCCAAAGTTGCAGAAAAATAATGCAACAAAGAAAGAAAAAATCAATTAAATATTTCATTATTAAGAAAGAAATTGAAAACAATGATAAAATGTGGGAAATAAGTGGAAAGAGGTATAATTGAGTTATCTTTGATGGATTTTTGTATCCATAAGGTTCCTAATGTTAAAAGGAATTCCAATAAGGAAAATAAAAAGAAAGATAAAGAGAAATCCTCAAAAAGAGATATTTTAATAAAGAAAAAGTAAGATAAGAAGAAATTATGGATATAGATGCATCTAGAAGGATAATGAGTATCCACTAAAAATGATTTTGAAATATTAGAGTTTCTTGGGGTCCAAGGGGCCCCAATGAAGAAAAAGAAAGAGAAAATACCAATAATAGTAAATAAGAGGATAATGTGATACATAATTAAGGGATTCTGTGCTAATGTTAAAAATGAGGCATTTTCTACTAATGGAAAAAATAATTTTTGTGGCCAATGAATTAGAAGCCAAGAACAGAAAGATAAAGGAGATAATTAAAAAGAGAGGTTACTTTGTAAATAAGGAAAGGATGATGGACTCGTATTCCATCCTTTGTTTGACGTTGACACTACTAATTATAGGAAACCAGGACCATAGGGACTCTCAAACCCTAAGTGATGCGGACTACATACATGTGTATATAAGTAGGGAACTCCAACCTACTCCCTCAATCTCTCTCCTCCGTCCCCAAGGAACCAACATCGGCAGAACAGTAGTTTGCCACTCCCCGACTCTCCTTGGTGCCTGCTTGGGTGGGAACGATGGCATCAAGGACGAATAGAAACAAACTGAGTTCCTCATCGTGTTCGACCGCCTGTGGCAATCAGGTTGTGGCCAGTTCCGACGAGGGTAGGAGGGTGCCTCCATGGAACCTCAGGCAGCATTGGGCACAGATCTGTGCTCTGTGGACGTGCGCCGAGCGAGAGTACCGGGAAGGGTTCACCCACACAATGTGAGAGAAAGGATGACCCACAAGGGTAGAGACAAATTGCGGATACGGTAGGTGGATGATGGTCTACATCTACGTCCGCGCGACCTGACATGTGCCTATAGGGTGACAAGGAGGTTTCGTCGGCGCCTTGCAGTCAGGCAGCAGAGATCATCTCTCCCTACCTCCGGCCAGAAAACCCTCGCCATGAAGGTCAGGTTGGGTCCTGCAGGGTCTACGGAGGTGCAGCAACCCTCCCCGTGCTGCTCTGCATCACCAGTGCCCGAAGGACGGAGGCCGCGTGCGACGAACATCGTTGTTGCAGGCAGGAGCCTTGCGTCGCGAGGAAGGAGAAAATATAATGAAATGGCATGGCTACCCCTGGAAAGTGTGCGTGAAGGGAGGTGCAAGAAGGTCTTTTACCCCTTGCAAAGTTGGTCCACTTAAGGAATTGTTTTTCATTGACGTGTCGTGCCACCATTGGCCAAAAGGTACTTTTATTTGCAAAATTAATATCTAGTTAACGGTAGCTCAGATAGATGTGCATAATATATGAATTTTTCTCATAAGAACATGAGGAATGCAATAAAAATATAATTGAAGCCTGATTCTGAATGCAATTCAAAAAGTGTGTAAAGATGCAATCTTTAATGGTTTAATTAAAATAACCCAAATCTTTGGTGATTAATGACTCGAGAAAGGTTAAATGGATGTTTAATGTTGATATTAACCTGTTAGTTATAAAAAGATACCTTAATATAAATAAGGATGAACTTTGCACATAATTGGTTTAATTGAGATTTCCATGTGTAAAAATGAGCTTTCATGGGCCTTGAAACCCTAATATTAGTAAATGTGACTCTTAATGGATTTAATTGTTCAATTTCATGCTTAAAGTTGAGATATGATAGTTCTAAGCTCTTTCGGGTATAAAAGTTCCTAATTGTGGATAAATACCCTTAATGTAGTAATTAGGGTTTTCTAATGGATAAAGGTAGAATTAATGACAAATAGAGTTCATATGTGAATTAGACCATAATGGACTAAGAATTGATGATAAATGAGCATACTGATCTTGTCATGGATTAAAAGGATAAAAATGGTAGATTTAATGTAACAGAGGCTTAATGGGCTTAATTGATGGTTAATTGTGCCTTTAATTCGAAATTAGGGTTATATGTTGTTAAAAGATAACCTCAATATCTTTCGTGAAGAATAGATGAGTTAAATAGGGTTTGTGAGTAATTGTATAAAAATTAGGGTTTAAAATAGAATAAATGAAGTGAAACCCTAATTGCAATGGAAACCCTAAAAGTGGACTAGAAGCCCTAGGAAGCGATCTAGATTTAATAGATCTTGATGGCATGATCAATAATAGGAAATTGTATGCATATTTCAGGATCTCATTGTGTGCTTGCTTGCCTAATTGGATTTCTTACTTGATTGGATTATTCTATCTCAAATCAGCCTAACAGGTATGTGGTTACGCTTATGAATACTCGCTTTAGTTTCATAGTGATTCCCGAACATTTTTTTTAATCGGTTGTCTGAAAATAACTGCTTGGAAGACTTTTGTTTCATGCAAATATAAAGTGACTATGATTATCACTATAAATGTATATATATAAATGGCTTAGATCTGGATCCTCCTATGTAGCTTTGTAAATGCTAAAAAGGGTAACCTAGAGTAATGTCTAGGCTATCATGAGTTAGAAATTGGGCTACCCACGTGTAGTGCCATGAGACTCTATAACACGCCATGAGTTAAGGAGTGGGCTACCTACGGGTAGTGCCATGTGACTCAACCCTAAAAATTGATTCACCGGTTAGGTAGGATCATGAGGGGTTTAATGGGGATATACCATAAGGAAGGTAGCATCCAGGTCCACTACAGGGACAGCGCAGAGGATAAGGTATGCATGAATCGCACAATTATATTTAAAACGTAAAGTTGTTTGTTAAACTGTAATTGACTGCAATATGTTGTTATGGTTAATTGCACGATTATTGTTTCCCCCACATACCAGCTTTATGCTGACTGACGTTTTGTTTGACAATGTTTTAGGTACAAATGAAAAGGACAAATAGTAAAGTGGCATATGTGGAATTAAATGAGAAATAAAATACATAGGAGGATTAGTTAGAATACACTCTAGATGTGGATAGAAATAGTTAACCAAGTTTTTGAAAAAGGTATGCAAAGTTTAATTTTACTACAACCTTTCAGTTTAGTTCAGTAGAATTTGATAATTATTATTGATTATTTGTCGAACCTTTGATCCAGAAATTGGGATAACGGCTCTGACCTCTTGGTCTCCCTTAATTGGGGGTTACTGCTAGGTGGGGTCGTTACACCTTCACTATGAGATATGACTATGACCACCTATGATGGTGTCCATGTGTCACTCTGAAGGCCAGTTTCTTCGATACACTATTCTCTAACAAGTATATGTGTGCTTGGTTTGATATCACATATCATGACTAATGAGACTATGTCATCAATCAACACACACTCTAGTCTTATGTGTTATTGTTGTCTATTTGCCTTCCATATAATAACATATGATTAGGGACATAAGAAGAATTTACATACTCTTAACATCAATATGGTCTCATTTTTCAAGTCACACACTTGAACACATGCATCATTGAGTATTTCCCATTCTTTAGACATCCATTATGTTTCCTCATTATCTCATAACTAAGTGAAATAGAATGAAGGGTGCTTCCCTAAACATCCAAATAAGCAATAGTAAGACCACCATATTCATGTTTCCTTAGAACCAAAACCATAATCAATGTTATCCAAACATAATATGTAGCCTTGTCTCATGAAACCAAGAGAAATAGTTAGA
Organism: Alisma plantago-aquatica; assembly: GCA_963693085.1. Lineage (NCBI taxonomy): Eukaryota > Viridiplantae > Streptophyta > Magnoliopsida > Alismatales > Alismataceae > Alisma > Alisma plantago-aquatica. The sequence goes on along the minus strand of OY856412.1, from coordinate 1,064,897,392 downwards.
ACAAGGGTTTGTGTACTTGTTAACAAAAGAAGTATGTATGAGTACCTCTAGAGATTACACTCTTTGTAGTACTTTCCCTTCCTCAACACTACTGACCTTGTGTACCATACCCTATGACATTAGGACAACAAGAGGAAGCCTTCAAGAACTACACAAACATACACATGATTATATAATATCTAGTATTATTATTAAAAAGGATAACTCTTTCATAGATAATATGCATAACGTTACTAGATGTCCAAGTTTCATGTTTGGGGCTAATTATTATGTTCAAAGAAATCGTAAGGTGTAAATTTGTTGTGATTCTATGATTCCAATTGTACCATCTCATGTTTTTACTTACATATATCAAGGGACTAAAGAAACAGCAACCCAAAATATTATCTAATAATAAAAAATTCACATATAATGGAAAATACGTGCATAAAATGATTAACCAGAACCCACCAAATGTAACACAAAATGTGTATATATATGACTTTATTACAACATGTGATTACATATTAAAATTAGATCAAACTTTATAGGATATAAACCGAAACCCACCTAGCACTATCTCATTTCATAATAGTATCGTCGTTGTATATGAGCCAAGAAGCATAAATGCTAAATGGGGTTAGAAAAAGAGTGTTGAATATGTGATTCGTGTATGTACATAAATGCTAAAATATGGAAACATATATGTGCACATCTTGGCAGTGTAACATAAGAAGATACACTATATTATCTTTTAATTTCACTAAAAAACATATGTAATGACCAAATTTCTTCATATATTCATTATTTGAAATATTTGGCCACTTATGAACATCCAAAGTGAAAGGAAAACCTCAACATTGAATAAATACATGGTGTAACAGCAAAGAACCCTAGTACAAATTGGCCCACAATGTATAAACAAGGAGTTGCTAGATTGTGGATCCGTAATGTATAAACATGAATCGCAATCACTATTCTTCCCTTGCATTGCAAATAGATCACCAACATATAAATGGAATTTTCACATATGTTTAGGTATTCAAATAGACTAGATATACAAAGTTAAAAAACTTCAACAAGGAAAAATATTTCAGCAATTACATTATGCCAAGAAAGTTAACATATGTTGATTAGAATCTAGATTATGCTTCTAATTCTGAACGATTATACAGACATCAAGGTAATATTACCAAATCAATCGAGGAGTCACTTGAGTCTGTCAAACATGGTTAAAAGATTCATCTTTAATATTTTACTTCCCAAACAAATCATTAGAACATCATATCTAACATTGAAAACAAGTACTTCATCACTCTTATACATTGGCCTACAAATGGTCATAAGATATAAAACTATGACCATGAATGTAGATTAAAATTTCCTAACAAAAATGTATATATGAATTCTACATTTGGACAACATTCCAAGAGAATACTAGTTCTTTTGCAAGGGAACTATGACACATATATTTAGAAAGAGTTATCTTGACCAAGAACTTTATGAGTTCTTAGTTATCTTTGCATAGACCAAGAATTACTTTGCCCATGTTACTCAACCTAGGTGGCTCCAGTCTAAGAGTCCTTCACCTAGAGTAGGCCATCCCAACACAGGGTAAGAGTTTTTCTTAGCGTCTTAGTGCATGTGAACCACCAGGAGGGGAAGAGAAACAACCATGTCTGAATGTGACAAGAAACTATGATGCTCCCCCCAAGGCTTGACACCAAAACTATTGTAAGATATTCAAATTTTACTAAATATAAATGCTATGAAATAAATTCAATAATAATAATGTGTTGAGATTCACTTAAACAAAAATCATAGTAATATTAGAATCATGAGATCCATAGTAGGATCATGATTGAACTGAGATGACAAATCTAAGCTAAAGACTTAGATTGAGTCTTAAATTTAAGTAATTATTTTAACGTTGAGCATATGTGCTAAGATATGGATTAATTGAGATACCATGACCTACAATGTCTTAATTTGGAGATTCAGAGTATTATAAGTCTTATGGATTCTTTGGAAGACTAAGAAATGGGCCATGAGCCTTAGCAACCAATTCAAGCCCAATTTGGACAAGTAGGGTTTACATATGAGGACTTGGGATATGAAATTAGAAATTTGGTATCTCATGATCATAATATAAATCCAAAATCTTTTTAGTCAGTAGATAATTGAGATATGAGATAATAGGAGAAATTCTAGAAGAATCAAAGCTATGATATGATCTAGATAATTGATTGAAGCATTATCTAGTTAATACTTGGAGATTATGTTTTGGGGGTGAAACCTGCTTCAAAAAACGGTATCTTTTGCCTAGTCCTAGATAATAGATAGCTATGGATTATCCCAAAGTTTGGGATAAATCCAAGATACTATGGGTGCTAAATAATTCAAATTGATCAGAGGGGTTTTAAATAAAGATTATTAGCTTTAGCTCTTGGGAGGGATCATGTACGGATCCAGACTCCTTGGTCGAGCGGAACCACGAGTTGTGGGTCACCTTCCTCGCCTACTTTCCATCTAAAGACCATGAGATCAGGACTCACTCGAATAAGGGACTCATTTCCCCTTATCTACTCCCCATTTTGCCCTGATATCAAGGCTGGTGGCTTCGAGAGGCGATGACGAGCCCAATGGTATCATGTTTTTCTGTTTTCAACAAGGATGGTGATACCAGCCAATTCATTGAATACCTATGGCCGAGTGTCAATACCACCCTCCCTATTTCCCTTTCTACATAATAAGTCATAAAGTTCCGCCTTAAGGGCATAAATTGGAAGCACCCTTTAATTGCACCCAAAGACCCCCTAAAGCTTTCCATCGAGCTCCATCTCCACCGCCAGTGCCTTAACCATAGCCTACAACTCAGGACATGTGTGGCCGATTACCGTGGCCTATAGCTTCTCCAACAAGCCACAAAAAAGGTTCCTACCCCCAGAAGAATCAAGAAAGCATCACAAGCAGTTCCAGAGTTCCAGTCACTACTGAACCAATGTGTTCTTTGGAGGTGTAGTTCCAAGCCAATGTGGCCGCCCACGGATGAAAGAGATGCACCATCAAACGACTAGAAAGATTCTCTGACAAACTGTTCACCAACAATTTGTATAGTACATATATCACCTTTAGTGTCGATTAAATATGACCTTAGAAGTCGGTTCCCAAGTGACACCCAAGTGGGTGACACTAAATGTAGACGCCTTAAGCGTCAGTTTCAAAACTAACGCCACAAAGCCATCCCCCGATTGCAAACCCAAAAACCGCGCCAGGAGGGGGATAATATGTGTCGGTTATAAAGCCATAATTGACCCCAGGTTAGACCATAGGTGTCTATTAGCAACAAAAAATTGACGTCGTTAATATGTAAGACGTCGTTTACCATTTTTTCACCGATGAGTTAAGTTTTTGTGTCAGTTTCTTTTGTTAACCGACGTCTATGTTTTGTTTCTTATCAGTTTACAAGTCTGTTGTCCGGCTAGTCAGCAGGATACAGAACCTGCAGTTCAGATTTGAAATGCAGGTTTACAGCATCCATTGATTTCAGTCAACAAAAGGCCACAAACTTGTAAAATTAACAAGGATGGACAACATTTTTAATATATGATTCACACACATATATAAGCACATTTCATTTATTTATGATTTCAACACATGCATGTAGAAACATGTAGTTTTCATTCCTCCATTTCATATTCACACACATGTATAAACATGTATTTTTCATTTCTCCATTTCATATTCACACACATGTAGCAACCTGAAGTTCCATTCATTTCTCCTTACACATTCATACACATACATGTAGAATTAAACATTCATGTATTCATCTTCAAATAAGACAATTTAGAAAAATTCATTCAGACATGTATATATAAGTGTGTTTTTAAAGTTTAACATGTCATCAAATATAGAAATAATTATGACAACAAAGTTTAGAAATAACATTCTTTATCATCATTGTCATCATTGACATCAATATTCCAGTGATAATAAAAAATTTCCACTACTTGTAAGGCTTTTGCCCATTGTTCTCTTACATCATTTAATTCTTCCATCGTATAGGGAGTATGTACATCTAATAACTTTTCACCTGTACTGAAGTGACTGGTTTTAAACACCTACAAATAGACTGACGTATATATAAAATTAATAATATATAATAAGATTGATATATTTCATATTATCTAATGAGACTATATATAATACATGTTGTATGGTATCGATTTCCATTGCAGCATGTTTGATAATAAGGTCCATATATCGCATCACGTATTATGCACATGCCCAACCGTTGTCTTGTGTAGCACACTATAAATTAAAACATACAAAATGCTAACAAATAAAAAAATGCATAGTTCACATAACTAATATATATATTACAGTCAGGAAATTACTCACTTTCTCCAAATTAACGGTTTCTTTGTCTTGGCAATCTTTCCTCCAACATTTTTGAACATTTTTAAAGACCTACATGTTAATGTAACACATTAAATTTTATTATTAAATAATAATGTAATAATAGATGTTAACAGATATAAAATATGTAAGATTTCTCGCGTGAATAATGGTCTTTCCATTGTGTGTCCATATAATGGGTCTAATTCCTTCCCCCAAGGATCTAGAAAATAAACAGTCCATGTCTCTGGGACATCAACCAATACCTCTCAATGATTAGCACTAGAAGTAAGAATGTTAAAAATGAATAATTCAAAATCCACAACAAAAATATAATTTTGTTCAGTCAAAATTATAAGTAAACTTACCAAACATTGAATGGAGCTATTATCATTGTCTTCTTCTTTCTACCAAAACATTTAAAAGTAGCAGAGTAGTATGAGGTAATTGATGAATGGTCTTTATCTACGTGACTGATCAAATATGGAACTAGAAATCCCACATGGAAAAATGAAAACTCTTTACAGATCATTTGTAAGTGGCTGCAAAACATGTATTTCATATGTATTAATATATAAGAAATCAGATCACCCTATATAAAACAAGGTATATGGATATATAAACAAGATCTCACCATATCCATAGATCTATCATAGATGTATTCATCCAATCATAACGAAACAACTCCAAAATATCTTGTATAAATATTTTGTTATTGTATGATACACCAGCAACATCCATCAGAATAGAAACATTTGGAAGCATATCCATACTACCACACCCTTACAATTAGGACCTAACGAGTTGTATAGGTCACTTGGAAACCAACTAGGTACTTAGGAAGAGGTGGAGGTGGAGGCGGAGTTGTAGCGGGTTTCATCTTTTTGACATGCATATATAATTTCAGATCAATTGACTAGCTCATATATACATGCTAACAAGTTAACGTAATGTAAATTTACCATACAATATCAGTATAGACGACATCTGTTTTGGGCCACAATATCACTCTACCTTCTGCTACACCAAGCGTTTCAGAATATGGATGGGCAATTGACAATGGATGATACCTCCATGGGGGGAGTACAAGTCTTGTGTTCACACGAATCACACCAACTGGAATTGGAGTGCCATAAAGCATGCCCCCCTAGAAGGGGTGGGTAAGCCTCAGTGTCTGCAACGATAAATTCTTTGCATTTTAGATGGAATGGCTTCAACCCCTACAAATTTATGTATGTTATATACATATATACATAAATATATCATCTTGAAAAGAGTAGGTACTATTTCATAAAAAATACTTATAACGGACGTGGTAGGTGGTGGGTCTACAGGATTACTCCTAACCTCTACAGTAGGAGAAGAGTGGCACGCCACATGTACTTTCTGAGTGGCAGTCTGAGATGCCTTCCACTTGCTCATTGCTTCATGGAGTCTCTTATTAAGTGCTTCCTCAACTCTCCTATCAATTAACTCATCTACATATACATGGATAGAAGAAACACTAACTTTTGATTATTTAATTTCCTTTTGTAATAACATTCTATAAAAAGAATAGGTTACCTTGAAAATCCCATTTTTGGAACATGTTTGTGTTGTGATGACCAAAGAACGCTATTATGCCCACACCAGTGCATGCACCCCTAACACGTCCGGGATGCTCTTAGTTACCAAGAGCAACCGTCAATTCATCCCTTGTACCCTCAGGGCTGAACTTTCCTTGCTTCCTCTGCTAGTGAAACTCCCGCTAATCGCCAATTGAAAAAGATAAGTAAACATAATAATCAATATTGATTGCTCTGAGAGTAGAATTTTACCATTTTTCAGCCGTTTCAACAGTTGCGGGTTTGATTATATCTCCTTTCTTGTTTTGCCTCCCAGCTATCCACACAACATCGTGAGGCAGAGGTGCGGGAGCAGTAGAGGACTCCCTAGTCTCTTGAGTAGCAACAAACTCAACAGCAGTAGCAACTTGTAGTCTTTGGCAAACGCCTGCATAGACTTTTGAACCCATTGTGTGGTCATGCACATTCAGTGCACGCCTTTCTCTTTGAGCATCGTTGATAGCGTTGTTAGTAAGCACATTGATTTGGTTAGTAATACTAAAGGTCATTCTTGAATAGGTGAATACATAAGAATGTATATTAATTAAATCGGGAGGGACACTTAATACCTTGAATTCTTCAATTTTTCTTTTGGCAAAAAACTCCTCCCCGTCATTGGGGTCCAAGTAGTTCCATTGCTCAGTGGCTGACTTCTTCCTCTTCTCAACATCTCATATGTAATCTCGGGTGAGATTTGTCCTATAGCTCCTTAGGTTCCTCCCACAATGCTACATCGTGCATTTACGATGTAGGCTTTCATCCAGTTCAAATATACTCTGCAAAATTTCATGTATTTAACTAGTATCCTAAAATATAGTAATCTGCAAAATAGAATTACAAATAATATAACTCACGCATAGTTCCTTCAATACTAAGTCTTTCTTCCCCTTAGGAACTTTATGCCAAGATTCTATATTAGGACTACAATGGCTACGAGTAAGAACCCCAAGATATGAAATGAAAGAGTTGTGGTTCACTCCAATTGGATTTCCTGCATGATCAAAATTCACAGCCAATTTGGGTCCATTGCCCCTTTATTGTAGTATCTTGTTCATCATAGTGATTCCCCTCATTTTTTTCAATTTTTTTTATTCTCATCAAGTGCCCCAAGTTCTTCAGGGGGTACACCATCAACCTAAAATTTGACAAAAAACACTTACATGATATAACAATAAATGAAAATATAGATAGAAATATAGGATATATTTTAAAAACTTACATTGGTAGGCACCGCATTCATATACTCACCCTCACATTAATCATCATCACGGTCATCATACTCATGCTCAGCCATCTGAAAGTGTCATTAAAAAATCAAACATTTAACATAACTAGAATATAATAAAATATTGTAAAGTTCACATTCAGAAAAATAAAACATATACAAAAGTAAAAATCATGCCTATAATACTGTGATCTTTTATCAATCAACATTCATTTGGTGTGATCTCTGCACACATACAAGTCATCATTAGCTTCAATATTTGGTGTTGGCAACCCAACTAAGAATGGACCGGAGTCGTCATTCTTATCATAGTACTCTTCTTCATCTATTGGATCTTCAATGAATTGTCTTTTACCATGAAGAACAACTGACCATTTATCATTTGCAGGATCATCGATAGAAAATACTTGTTTCGCATGTGATGCCAATATGAATGGTTCACCCTTCTCGCCAATCTTTTCAAAGTTCACTAATGTGAAACTCAATTCATCCACTATAACTCCTTTGGTGTTATAAACCCAATTACATTTAAAGAGCAAAATTCTGAAATCTACATAGGGCAAACTCTCATATGTCTTCAATGACACCGTAATATGACATTTTAGCTTCATGTGGACTCTTATCTTTTGCACTTTCAAAAAACAATGAAGATGCTTGACGGGTGACCCCACTATTTTACACGACGCTCTTATAATATTAACACTTTGTGTAATATGAGAACGCATTTATGTCAAACCCTTCATAAGACAGAACATTCAATTTTGGTTTAAAGGCGAGGTATTTGATAGTTTCATAAAGATTATTTGGTGTTTGAGATAGTTAATGTAAGACTTTATCTTCAAACCACTTAATAAATGTCTTGTTATGCTCTCTAGCAACTACATTGAATTGGCTTGAGGATATTATTTCTTGATGAAATTGGTATGTTCCTTGATATAAACACTCACTTCATCGATGTTGTGTAAAATATACAAGTGAGCTTGTTCCAACTACTCTTGGCTGATTGCTTTCATTCGTGATCCTAAAATGCCTATGCCGGAATACTCCTCAATATTTTTGTCATTAACAGGAGCGTCATTACCACTCAGAAAGTCATTGCAAAAATCCATAACCTATCTCGTCAAATAACCCTCAATAATACTCCCTTTAGGTCGATAACGGTTTTGAACATCACCTTTAAAAATGCTCATGTATCATTCAATGGGATACATCTAATGAAAGAAAATTGGTACCAACATTTTCACTTCCCTAGTCAAGTGGACAACAAGATGTACCATGATATCAAAGAACGAAGGAGGAAAATACATCTCAAGCTGACATAGAGTAACAACCACTTCTTTTTGCAATTTATCAAGAGTATCAGGGTCAATAACTTTGCTACACAGACTGTTGAAAAAGAAACAAAGTCTTGTGATTGCAAACCTTACATGCTTCTACAATATAGATCGAATTCCCATAAGCAATATTTGTTTCATTAGAGTGTGACAATCACGAGATTTAAGACCTATCAATTTCAGATTTTTCATTGATACCAATCTACATATGTTGGATAAGTAACCATGTGGCACCTTAACATTTACCACGCCATCACAAAAAGCTTTCTTCTCCTTTCTAGACAACGTGTAACAATAAGGAGGTAAGTATGTTCTCTGATCACTACTAACTACTTTTGTTAATTTGTCCTTATTACCATTTCACATGGGTCCATTTTGGATTTTATCCCATCTTTAGTCTTACCTGGTATATTCAACAGAGTACCAATGATGCTATCATAGACATTTTTCTCAACATGCATGACATCGATACAATGCCTGACTGCAAAGAACTCCAATAAGGAATATCCCAAAATATTGACTTCTTCTTGAATAAAGATTTATCACTCTGTGTGGCCAAGGTACATTGTGATCTCTTACCAAATTCATTGACAAAGTCTTTTACTCTTTCATAAACAACCTCCCTTGATATAGGTTTAGGTGCACTCTGTTCCTCATTCCATCCATTGAACGCTTTGCGCAACCTACGGTACAGATGGAATTTTGAAAGAAACCTTTGATGAACAAGATATATAGTATTTCCACCATGTTTTAGTCGTATTGAGTTAATGTTATCTTCACATATAGGACACACTTTAGATCCTTTGACACTATATCCAGACAAATTCCCATATGCTGGAAAGTCATTAATAGTGCAAAATAACATAGCGTGTAAATGAAATGTCTCTCTTCATGAAGCATCATAGTCATCACACCTTCACCCCAGAGTTTATTTAAGTCATCAATTAGAGGTTCAAGATAAGCATCGATATCATTTTTAGGTTGTTTAGGGCCCGGTATCAACAACGACAACATAACGTACTTATTTTTCATACACAACCAGGGAGGAAGATTGTATATAACAAGCATAACTGGCCAAATGCTATGTTGTCTGCTCAATGTCCCGTACGGATTCATCCCATACGTACAAAGCCCAAGTCTTAGATTCCTGACTACTTCACCAAATTTAGGATACAATAAATCAATCTTCTTCCAATGTGGGGAATTAGACACATGTCAGAGGATCCCATCATTATTTTTCTTAACATCTGCATGCCTACTCAAATTCTTCACATCTATCAGATTGCAAACAAGCGTTGAAACTGTGATATTATAGGTAGATACCACGTCACCTTGGCAGGAGAACCAGTTTTGGACTCCCCCGAAGTTGTCATTTTATACCTTGACACACCACATTTTGGACAATCTTTCAACTCCACATAGTCCTTTTGAAATAATACACAAACATTCGGGCATGCATGTATCTTCTTGGCTTCCATTCCCATTAGACACAATAATTTCTTTACGGGGTATGTTGAGATTGGCAGCTCATTTCCTTCAGGAAGAATTTCTTTCAACAAAGACAACAATGACGTGAAAATTTTGTCATTCCATCTATTGTTAGCTTTCATCTTATACAATCTCAACACAGCGCTAAGCTTCATAAACTTAGTACAACCTGTGTATAATGGTATCTCACCATCATGCACAATGTTTCTGAACATGGGAGGTGGATCGGTGTGCTCTACCCCACAACTATCCAAAAATCCATCAATGATGTCTACTGAAACTGGTTCGTTCACATCTACGTCATCGGAGGCAATTTCTTCTTTCATGCAAGCACTGCTATCAACACCCACTAATTTCAGGTTTGAACTCTTCATGTCAGTGCCATTATGTATAGCCTTGTACAATCCCATTGCACATGACATGAGTTTTGATTTCGTCGCCAATGTTGACTTTCAAGTTGTTACCGCAATGCCTACATGGATAGTAGAACCTATCTCTAGGTTATTTCCTATGTTCCTCGACAAATCTAATAAACTGATCAAGACCAGAAATAAACACAAGGGGTGCAGTAATTTGGAATGGACATCCATGATCTATCCATTCTATGTTCAAAGAGAAAACAACTATATATTAGGGTTGACTATGTCATATATGATAAATGTGTACCACCTGTCCCATTCTCGATCACCTAATCTCACTAGTAAGTGTACAAGGTGTAATCAATGTTTAAGAAATTTCCGCCGCATTTCTCCGCAGTTCTCCAAGTACACCGATGGGAAAATGCCCACTGACATATGTACTTAGAGAACAAATGGGGAAGTGCTGATGAAACATCATGAAAACCAAATACATATTATACACTTACATCCTAAGTGAGATTAAGTGTTCAAAAATAGTCTCAAACCGGGGACTATGTAAGATTTACTCCTAATGAGTAAATCTCGAATGAGTTTCTACGCCAACAATATATATATATATATATATATATATATGTTGTTATTCATATACCTAAAATCATAGTATCGTCGTTCATATCCTAGGTTTTTTGTAACATCATTTCATTCAATTCATTATTCCATTTGGATAAGTTCATTCATTCATCATTAACCCAAATCAATCATAATCAACTACACAATTTTGAAGAACAATTATATATCAAAATAAGTTAAATCAATCACTAACAAGAGAGAAAGAAAGCAATAACAATTTATTAAATTCAATCATTCATAATTAACCCTAGTTAATCATTATTAATCAACTACACAGTTTTGGAGAACAAATTATATATTGAACTAAGTTCATTCATTCCTCGTTTAACCCTTATTAATCAATATTAATCAACCCTAATGAATCAATAATAATCTTACAGAAAGCTGACCGCACTGGTGGAGCAGACTGTGGTGGCGGCGGCTGGAGGTGGAGGTGGTCGCAGCAATGGACGGAGGTGGAGTCTGAGATGACTGAAGCTATGGTGAAGCAGGTGACGAGCGGTGGCATGATGGTGGGCTCTGGCTGTGGTCGTTGGCAGAGATGAATGAGAAAATGACCGGCGGCGGTGGCACCGAATGAACTATGTGGGCGGAAGCGACGAATGAACTGGAGCGGCGGCGGCGAGCTTCTCAACGTCAATTCTCTCCACAGCGGCAGCGGCGACCTCCTTTCCACAACAACAACAGCGGCGGCGGCGAGTGACAACCCAGAATCGCGAGACCTAGCTTGAGCAGCAACAAAGAATCGGGAATGAAACAAAGAAGGGGAAGAGACTGGCTTGCGCCGGTGTTATTCAGTTAATTATCGGTGTCATTTGTTGTTCAAAACTGACGCTTAACACCATCTACAAACATCGGGACGGGAAAAAAATTTCCCGGGGACAAAGTGCGAACAAACATCCTCATCGGTTCCCATGCAACACCCTACACAGAATATGGTATGAAATTTTGCCTCATGAGGGGTATTTAGGCGTCTGTTATGATCTAAATAACCAACGTCATATGGGGGGGGGGGAATTTGCGGGGCTTGGCACAGAACATGAGTCGTCGGTGTGTACACAACCAACGTCGAATTGAATATTTTTGGAGGCAAATTTTTTTCCTCGGAAAATTATATTTCGCAGGTGATTTTGGATGTCGGTTCTGATTTCTACCAGCCGACGTTAAAGAAAAAGTTACACCCATATCTTTTATAAAGCGAATGGCCTCCAGACATAGGTGTCGGTTGGTAGTTTTAACCGACATCATAGTTTACTAGTGTTGGTGTTCGGTTTATAACTGACGTCAGTAAATGTAACGTTATACGTCATTTCTGTACTAAACTGTCATTTCCTCTCTGTATGTAGACCCTCACACCAGTCATCTAACTTCCCCTGGATAAACCCCTTACTGTTGTTGATTTCAATGGATCATGGCTGACTCAACGAACGTTGTGTTGGTCATGGCATTCCAAGCCATCAACTCATACTTAACCCATGGGTTGACTCCATAGCCTACTACGTCAAGGGTAGACCATGGAGCGGAAGGAGATGTTGAATCCCCATCAATGAATGACCCAACTACCCTCAAATCAGATGACACGTTATGGGGAAAAACAATTTAGTACATTTTTATAAAAATATTTATCAAGATAACACATTTTGCAAAATATCTAAAAAAAGCAACACTTTGAGTGATGTTTTCAGTCAAGTTAAAACTCCACTCAAAGCAGTGTGCTTTTGACTTTTCTTTATTTTTTTTCAAAATTTTTAAATAAACATGCAATATTATATTGTGGCGCTTTGAATACCGGATACAAAAAGCTCTACACATAGTGACGCTTTTAACTTTTTTTTCAAAAATTTTAAAATAAACATGCAATATTTGTGGCGCTTTTGAATTTTAGATACAAAAAGTTCCATTCAAAGTGTCGTGTTTAGACCAAAATGTACTATCAGAGATATATTTAGCAAACAGTGCTATATTGGTAAATAGTTTTGCAAAAATGTACTATATAGATATTTTTCTCTTATATGGGTATGTTAGGTTTACATACTTCCGTTGGATCTTGAGAAGTCCTACATTAATCATGTGCAGTTTCAGAATTTTAACAAAGTCAGTCCTCACTTCACGTTTGGTGTGTTTGCCGCAAAAAAGGTGGAAATGGTTGGCAACATCCGGAGCCAACGTCAAAGATAACGTGGGCAGGTCTGAGCAAGCCGAGCGCCCAACTGGATCTCGGCGTCTCGCGGTTTTCAAAAAATTCAATTCCCATATCCCCGTCACTTCCCTTCTAACTTTAAAGTCCTGAATAACCCTATCTTATCAACAATTCCAACTACCCCCTCAGCTGTTAACTTTTCATTGCTCGCTGACGGAAGGTAGACGGCTTACTCCCTCTCTCGTAGATTTACGTAGTTTTAAATTATATTAGATAACTAAAAAACATTAAGAAGAAAAAAAAGATAACTATAAAATAAGTATCGCGTACACATATTGAAATAATAGATCTTTTTATAATTGTCACTTAAATGTATGAGAAGAGTTCCAGCCTTATTACATCACGTGAAGTCTAGAAATTGCTATAAATAATTTTTTTCTTTTTTTTTCGAGTATTCAGACATAGAATTGAACCAATGAAAAAAAAGGCATGAGGGTAACAAATTTTCAAAATTTTGATTGCATTAATTGATAACTCTAAAATTATAGATGTTAATGAAGAGTTTGCTCATTCAACACAAGCGTGTAAATGTTCTTTCCCAAGGACGTTGTCACGGTTAATCACAGTTGCACATCATATTTGTAACCTGACGTCACTTGGCAACTATATGTCGAGCCCATTATTAATGTTGGAATCGAGATGAGATGAAATATTTGAACCTAAAACACACTACACGTTACGTAATTAGTAAGCAGTACAAGTGACAAAATATTATCAAATGACTTCAAGTCAATATATGTGAAATATTCTACAATCTGCTAACTAGGAATCAAACTTAATTAATAATAATTAACTCAAAAATTAATACGACTCGTGTACTGCAGTTGTTATGATCACGATGATAATGATGATCAATATTAATATTAATAATAATAAGATAGATTTTACACTAATGAAAGGAGAGAAAATTTAATGACCCATCCTATCCACCCTTTACTAAGCATCACACATACTTATGAGCCGTTTAAAACATGTTTTTTGATGTGACAATGCGATGGGTAAACAATTCAGAGAAAGTTCTCAATGTCGAACCCAAACTCTTTATTGAGATTAGTCGAGTCACATCCAAGTTTTCTCGCCAATAATGATATTTACTAAATAACAATATTTTTATATATTCATTTGTATCATTATTTTAAAATGTCAAATAACTATTTTTAAAATGATTAATTTTTTCAAGAGAATTAATGAACCAATATATACAATGATTGTAGCATCATCAACAAGTTGGTTTTTTGTATTTGACAACTGCATTCATTTATTAATTAATGAGGGAAATACCCACATAGACAGGCCACATAGTGATCCCCCTAGTTCTTGTAAAACCCTCAGACACCCTTAGACACTAGACGCCCTGTGCTACTCGAGAATCAGTCAAAGTACAAATTTGGCTCTGCATGTACCAAATATGAGAAATAACTATCGGTGAGAGTCGAAGAAGTGATCCCTCGTTGGGTTTATCCAAGTCCGACAATCTGAGTTAATCCTCAACCATAACTTTTTGGGTTAAATATTGCACATTTAAATATAGTTCATGTTATTAATCACTTCATATAATTTGGAGTCCAAGTTAATTTTATTTTGAACAATATTTTCCTTGGATGCATTTCTTACTCCGTGTAATATTGATTGCAAGGTAGTACTTGTTCCGTCTAAGAATTAGGCGACGATGCAAATATTGTGGACCAAATCTACGTGAACGTCTATAAGTTCAGATATGTAGAGCTTTTAATTATATGAGCTAGTTATTTGATAGAGGAAATTTGACAAGTCACGAGAACTCGAAGAAAAAAAAAGGAGCAAGTCTTCTCCAACAGTTAGCAAATAACGGAAAGCTAGCAGCTGGGAGGCTGGCTGGAATTACTGAAAAGAAAAGAGATATTTTGGAATTAAGAGAGAAGTGAGGGGGATTGGGAACAAAAGGACTGTTTGGTATTGATGTACATTTTTACATTGCCAATTCACATAATTGCACCCTACTATACCTAACCAAACTAGTCCTCATTTGTTTTCAATAGTAATATGTTCTCTTAAATTTTTTATCAGCCAAACTCTTGCATCAACTCAATTTTCCAACTTCAATCAACCAAACTAAAAATTTAGATTGATGGAGATACAAATACAACCTAATCCCTTAAGATGTCATAACATATGGGTAGCGAGATCTTTCTCCCTGCTATCAAGGGCTAGCCCTCCTGGAGCATGGCACAGATATGGTTTCGACATATTGGCCGGAGCCCGTCGATGTGGATAATCATGTAATACATTTCTTGCTGACATGTCACGACATGATTGGTCAAAATCAGTTAATGTTGCAAGACTTATAGAAAATGATCTGTAGATCAAGATATAATGACATTATCAAATTTCCTAGACAAATTAGTAGATCAGCGTATAAAATACAATCAGAATTTATTATTCTTACGACAAAACTTGAGAGCTGAATGCTCTGTTCCATCGTCTCCTTTCCATGGATTTTACTTCTCCAAGAACAAGACACCGCGACCATGCTTTCTTCCCATCCCTGCTGCGCTTCCTGATATTTCTGAGCAAGCTCCTACCGGCGGAACCCGCTCTTGTCGGTGGTGCGGAGGCGACAGGAGCATTCCATTTAACAAGCTTCTCTCTGCGCAACCTGACGCTGCTCGGCGACTGCTACTTCCCAGGCGCGCGGCGCCGTGGGCCTCACCAAGGAGACGGGCATGCCGGCGACCAGCGGCAGCACCGTCGCGCGTAGCATTCCTGTCCGCCTCCGCGACCCGGCGAGTAACACCACTGCCACCTAGTTTCTCGACCACTTTCTCCTTCTCCATCAGCAGCCGCAACCCGGACAGCTTCGGCCACGGCCTCGCCTTCTTCCGATCCACGATGAACCTCACACTGGGTCCCCCGGCGCCTACCTCGACCTGTTCAACGCCTCAGGGGGGTTCATCTTCTTCCTTCAGTTCGACACCCGCATGGACGAGGGGTTCCAGGAACCTGGCTCGAACCACGTGGGGATGGACATCGGCGGCCCGGAGTCGGTGGTTCTGGAGGATTTATTGCCGGCCGGAATCGGCCACAAGAGCAGGAACCTCATCACGGTATGGATTGACGACTCCGTGTGCGACGGTAACTTGTCGGTGTGACTAAAATGCAAATTGTTTGCATTGATCTTGGACTAAGTAGTCGTAAAATAATTAAGTATGCATTAATATATAAGAAATCAGATCACCGGATCTTACACAAGGTATATGGATGTATAAACAAGATCTCACCTTATCCATGTCTCGATCAGTGATGTATTCAGCCAATCATACATAAACAACTCAATAATATCTTGTATAAATAAAGAGCTATTGTATGATTGACCGGCATAATCTGCTTTTAAAGAAACAATTATAGGGAAATGTATATTATGTGCCCATAGCCAACATGCCCTTCCCCTACAAGCAGGACCTAACGGGTATTTTAGGTCAGTTGGAACCCAACTTGGTAATGCTGGAAGTGGAGGTGGAGGCCTAGGTGTTCCGGGTGTCTTCTTTTTAACCTGTATATATAATTTTATATCAATTGACCTCATATATACACATTAACAATCTAAAGTAATGTAAATTTATCTTACAATTTTAGTAGTATAGACGACATCTTCTTTGGGCCACAATATCACACCGCCTTCTGCCTCAGCAAGTGTATCAATATCCGGGTCGGGATATGTCAATGTAGCTTCCCTCCAATTAGGTAACACACGTATCGGGCTCACACGAACGTAGCCATGTGGCATTGGAGTCCCGTGAAACATTGCCCCAAGAAGGGACGGGTAAGCCTGCGCCTCTGTAACAACATAGTCTTGCATTCTTAAGTGGCATGGCTTCGATGCCTACAAATATACATAAAGAATATTATACATATATACATATCATCTTGAAAACATATCATCTTGAAAAGACTAGCTACAATGTCATAAACAATACTTACAACAGACGTGTTAGGCGGTGGGTCTACAAGATTACTTGTAGTCTGTACATCAACAGAAGAGTGGGTCGCCATAGGTTGATTGGAAGCCTGAGATGTCTGCCACCGCAACAATTCTTCCTTGACCTTCTCAGCAACACTACTACAAAAAATGCTTTTTACAACGGGAAAAACACAACAGTTCTATTGGTTGTGTTGTAGTTAGCATATCTTTTACAACAAGTCTATTTGTGTGTTGTGAATTATATATTTTATACAACACAAGTTATATACAACAGGCCAAACTCGTTGTAGTATATGTGATTACTACAACATGTGCTAAATTGTTGTAATAGACTGTAATATCACAACATACTCAAACCTGTTGTAAAAGACCATAATTACACAACATGCTCTAACCCGTTGTAATAGTCACTTATGCTAACTTGTTATAATAGATCATCATTACACAACATACTCTAAACCATTGTAAAAGATCATAATTACACAACATGCTCTAACCCGTTGTAATAGTCATGTATGTTAACCTGTTGTAATAGACCATCATTACACAACATACTCTAACCCGTTGTAAAAGATCAAAATTACACAACATGCTCTACCTGTTGTAATAGTCACATATGTTAACCCGTTGTAATAGACCATCATTACACAACATACTATAACCCGTTGTAGTATACTATAATTACACAACAAGCTTTCACCTATTGTAATAGTTACCCGTTGTAATAGACCACAATCACACAACAGGTTTGCACATCATTTGTTGTATATGTACAATAAAGAATATATGTGTTGCAGAAAATGAAACTGGTTCAGCGGTTTGAGATGTGCCTTACTTTCAAGTGGTCTCAAGTTCGAAACCTTGTGTCTAGATGTATTTCCTTTTGTCTCAACATGTTATATAGAACACCCCTATTACAACAGGTGTGTTCAATGATCTACAACATGTATTAACTGTTGTATAAAATACATATATTACAACATGTGCAACACCTATTGTATAAAGAACCCCCCCATAAGACCACGTGATCTAATACAACAGTTGACACCCGTTGTAAAATGGAAAAATGAACTGTTGTAAAAACCATTTTTTGTAGTAGTGCAACTATATCATTGACCTTCTTGGCAACTATATCCTCGACTCTCTTATTCTCCTATACATGGTTAAAAGAAACATTAGCTTCTTATTATTGAATTCCCTTTTGCAGTAACATTCTTAAAAAAGAATAGGTTACCTCTACGCCAATATGAAGCCTCAGGCTCCAGCTCTTTCGGCAAAGTACGACCTTTCGCCCCTCTTGTCCGAATTCATGCATGCTAGGTTCTCTGCTTCGACGAAGGGAAGCACTGACGTGAACACTGTCTTCGGTTGGAGCTTCCGGTCTTTCGGCCTCCCCCCGCCGCCTGCTCCCAAGGTGAACATATTGTCGTCCCTGATCCGTGGAATGCCAAGCCCAGTGGTGACCCTGGTGTCGCGATTGCTCCGGCGGTGCCTCTGCCCGATTCCGACATCAGCAATGAGTCTGAGTCGGATAAGAAGAACAAGAAGCGGATTCTTTTGGGTCTTGCGTCCACAGTTATTCCTATCCTATATTACTATGGACAAAAAATGGAAATAGCCCACTTTCTTAAAAATATTTACCCAAATAACATTATTTCCAACTTAATTCCCGAACTAGTACACTTTTAGTCAAAAACGCCGCCATAATAGTTGGCGCTTTACCGAAAACACCACATTGTTTGCCATTTTTCTGACATAAAACTTCATAATGATTAACGCTTGACTGAAAAGCGTGAGCCGTTTTTCTGACACCGGGACATATAACACTATAATAGTTGGCTCTTTACTGAAAATCGCCACATTATTCAGCGCTTTATGACGTTTTATGTCAAATAATAGTTTACTACGTAGGGATATGGATAATAACATTCTTCTTTACACCTTATTTAGACTTGAATCGACCCGACTAAGGTGAAGAGAGAGATGACGAGACAAGCTAGACTGAAAGAGCGAAGCGCTATCCACTTGTGCTACCATGCCGCCGTCACCTTCTTCTACACGATATACATTTCTACTGGGAAGTAGATGGTGAGTGGCCAGAAGTTGATGGCACCAAGCATGCCCAGAACCTGGTTCATGTAAGGGAACAGGATGGCTAGGACCGTGGTCGATGCAACGTAGACCGTCCGGTAGCACAGATGGAAGGGACTCATCCCTCTGATCATCACCGTGAACCCAGACGTGCCGGCATCAACTTTCCCGTGTGGCGCCGCCGCGGACGTTGTGGGGATTTGGAAGAAGGCGGTGTCCGAAAACCTGGAGGCGTTCGAAACAGCGCTCGATGAAGGAGAAGACCGGATGGCTGAACATCTGGTACCCTCCGACGAGGTGTAGCACGATACACGCCCCTAGCAGAAAGAGGTCTAAATTTGACTTACTTTTTAGCGGAAAAAAAAACGAAACAGCACACTTTAATAAAAATTTGTACTGAAATAGCACCAAATACATCTTAATTCCCGAAATAGCCCACTTTGTAGGGAAAGCGTCAACAGTATTGGCGTTTTACTGTTCTGAGAACCAAAAGAGTCAAACGTAGAGTCAAACGTTATGGTGTTTTAGAGCAAAAGCGCCATAATTTATGGCATTTTAGACCAAAAGCGCCACAACTTTGGCGTTTTAGCACAAAAGCGCCACAACTTTGGCGTTTTAGCACAAAAGCGCCAAAAGCAAACTCTTTCCATGACAAAAGCGCTAAAAGTATGGCGTTTTAAAGCAAGCCACAAGTGTAAGCGCCTAAACATTGGCGTTTACCTTTTTTTTTTACTTTTAGATCCAAGTCATTTTAGCAATACTATGCACAAATTGAAATACTATAGAATTGGTACAAAGTATAACAGAACTTAACAAAAAGAACACATCTTTGAAATGTATATGAAGTTTGACACAATACATAAAGAAGTTGGGCTCTGCATTTAACAAAGTCAGTCTGCTACTAGAAAGAAGAACAAATTCTTCTACATTGTCAAACATTCAACGGTTCAACGGAGATAGAAACAAAGAAGTTAGCATTTGTATCTGATAAAATCAATCCTGGCATCTGATAACATCAACCCTGGCATCTAATAGTATCAACCCTAGCGTCAAAATAAAAATAATTATTTAACTACATATAGTTCTTCTATAAGTAAAGAGTTAGGAAAAATTATGCATACCTAACGTCTCTTACTTCCTCTACCTCGAGTTCGTGGACCCGAAGAACGCCATGGGTCTGGAGAAGCCTCAATTGGACTCAGCTGTGACTGTTGACCTGCACGTGTAGACCTACTTGGAGGAAGTGGTGGTGTTAGTAGACGAGTGGATGGCATAGTTGTAAACATTGGAGGTGATCCTAAAAATGAAGAACTAGTTGATCCCGAAAATGAAGAAAAAACTACATTTTGGTATTGGCTAAAAGTTGGGTGGGTCCAAGATAAGCTGGAAGGAACCCCAAAATGGTCAGATGATGATGAAGGATAAGAATAAAACATTCCAGGGATTGAGGAGGGTGAAAATTCCCTAGAGTGTCCCGCTATTGTGGACTATCCTAGTGATGTGGAGTGTCCTGCTATTGTGGACTGTCCTAGTGATGTGGAGTTTCCAGTTGGTGTGGATTGTCTCGGTGAGGCTGAGTGACCCGTTGGCGTGGAGTGTCCTACTAATGTGGAGTGTTGTGCTTCTGTGCAAGATGGAATAGGAGAAGCACTAATTGAAGGTGTCACAGGATATGAGAAACTCGAATTGCGCTGCAAGTGACTTGGCATTTGTTGAAACCATGCACTCTGAATATTATATATTTTGTCACGTGCTCTCATCCAATCCTCAACATGTGTCTGATTTGTTAATGTTTGCAATGGTTCCTTATATCCATTTGACTCTGGATCTGCAAATAACATAGTTTACTTTATCATATTTCATATACAAAGAGGTATATATATTCATCTTAATGGATACTCATTATTTACATATTCTCGCTCCACGTAACCTCGAGGATAGTAAACATTTTGTGGCTCAGCTGGTCGTTGTATGTGATACTTAGGATTGTACCAATTAGGTACTTGTGGCACAGCTGAGGGGTCAGGAAGATGAACTACATGAGTTTGCCTATCATTCCATATGTTCAGTTCTGTACTGTATTGGTTCAACCAATCAGTTGTGCTTCGACCTCTACCATCAATTCTTTGGTATTCTGGAAAAGGTTGGGGTTGAGGTTAGATACGAGCACCAAACTATTTTAGTACTCTATCAGGAACATGCCATTCCATTACTGTGAATGATATCATAGGAACACGAGCCATCCAAATTTCTCTACCTTCACGACATATGTCTGGCAAAGTTTCGAACAATTCTTCACTATATGGTGTCCACATTACCTGCATTATAAATTATCGTTACCAAATAAGTTTTATTAAATGGTAAAAGTTAACTTTTAGATAAAATATAAATTCTCACTTGACTAGACTCCTGTGTATCAAACTCATTAAGGTAGAATCTTATAGTCCCTTTAGGAACACGTACATGCTCCATGAGATGGTTCCATCTATTATCATGTTTGAAAAGATGATTAGGAGATGAAAACTTTTAATAGAATGTATTCAACATATAGATGGTAGCGACAAACCTGTATCCTAATGGAGCATCTTGTGGTCACTCATGATCTTGATCCATGATCACTCTGCCTGGTCTACCAATATACAATCTTCCCAAGACCACAACTGTAATAGGTGGACACACCCTGAGATACGCTTCTGCTTAGAACCAGGACGACATCTATGCAACTGACAGTATAGAGTAGCTAAAACTGCACTCCCCCATGAGTACATGCCACATTGCTCAAAATTAACTAGAAGTGGAAGGTAGCGAAGATGGACTTCATTTCCAGTACCGTCTGGCAAGAGAAAGCAACCAATTAGGTATAACAAGTATGCACGGGTGTACCGACGCTTGACCATGTCATCTGCATTTTCCAAATTTATATTTGAAAATGTGGAACGCAACCAACTCAGATGAACAGAACCTTGATCAAGTCCATCTGGATGTGACCCCAGAATATCATCACAAAGGGTCGTCCAAGAACTATATTGGTCATCATTTGGCCCTATAGGATAGTGCGCTACAACAGCATCACCATTAACCTTTAACCCTAGCAACACTGTGACATCTTGTAAAGTGATGGTTAACTCTCCTAGAGGAAAATGGAATGGGTTTGTGTTTGAATGCCATCTATGAACAAGTGTTGTGACCAAGGCAGAATCAAAAATGACTCTAGACAATTTCATGAACAAGTGTTGTGACCAAGGCTGAATCAAAAATGACTCTAGACAATTTCATGACATATGCAAATCCAGCTGTGCGTACATAACCCAAAACATCTACATCTGTCAACTCCCACCTACCAAGCTTAATGGAATGACATGTGATCCGCAAAGTCTCATCATCCTTCACCATTCCTAGAAAATAGTCAAATAAAGGAGACCTTTAGTGAGCATAAATTTCAAATAAATATTATTAGGAAAGTTAAATTTCATACATCACCCTCTATTAGGGGAAGTCAAGAGGCAATTTTATTCATCCTGCCCTCCTCATACGAGCAATACAAGTAGAATTACATTCACGAGTTTTATATAATATCCTATCCTACTACTAAGTAGGATTACATTCACGAGGTTTACATAATATTCTATCCTACTACTAAGTAGGATTACATTCACGAGGTTTACATAATATCCTATCCTACTACTAAGATTCATAAGCATCATTTATTTTTACAAGTTCTTTCATTGTGGCCACGACCCCCACATTTTCCACATTTGTATGTAGTTGTATTGGGAACAATGTCCATATTAGTCTTCCTCCTCTTCATCTTAGGCCGCCCAACACGTGGAGTGAAAATTGGTGGTAGTAGAGGAACAACCCCAATGGATGGCTCAAAATCAGGCCAATACCTCTTATCAGGAATGCCTCTAAATTGGGGAGCATATGTCATTCGATATTTGGTTACAGTATACCAAGTACTGACTAAATGATGGTGTCTGTAATGTATCGATTCAGTGGCGGCGAGTACATGTGAGCATGGCAAGTGATAAACTCGAGGTGCACCACAGGTACATGAACAACCAACAGGATTTTGGAAGAGATGCACTTGATAGTTGTTTTCATTTGGCCCTTCAACTGTAAAATCAAAATCATTTATCCTACAACTAACCCATAGTTTCCTTGCATTGGTCTCCAATTTAACCAATTTAGCAGATATTTTTGGTGTGAACGAACTAGTTAACTTTGCACCTAAGTTTCTTCTGTGAAAGAACATTGCTACCAAACGATAATATGTGCTGCAAATAAGGGCTTGAATGGGAAGGTTGCGAGCACGCTTCAGAACTCCATTTATTATCTCTGAATAATTGTTAGTTTTATACCATATCGCAGGCCACCATCACAAGAAAGAGCCCACATTCTTGGGTGTTCCTTCATGAGCCAATTGAAAGAAGAAGGGTCAATGGATTTTATAGTTGCTAGGAGCTTATCAAACTCAACCATTTCAGTCATCTTACCAACCTTCCACATTAAGTTGTACAGCTCAGTGGACTTAAATATCTTATGGAAGTTGTCCCTATAGTGCCTCAAACAAAACTGTTGTGTGCTGAGAGGAAAAATTTGTTGCATAGCATCCACAAGACCACACATTCTATCAGAAATGAAACAAAGATCATTCCTACGACTGACTATTGGAATTTGTTGCTCCATGCATCTCAAGAACCATGTCCAAGAAGATTTGTTCTCCATCTCAACAACTGCAAAGGCAAAAGGAAACAATCCATCATTTGCATCAATCCCAGTCGCTATAAGTAGTGTCCCTCCATACTTACCATATAAGAAGGTACCATCAACACTTAGTATTGGTCGACAATGAGCCCAACCCGCAATACATGGCCCAAAACTTCAAAACACACGTTTAAACCGATATGACACTCCATCATTTGTTGTAGTGTTTTGAAAATTGTATACCGTTCCCGGAATCACTTGCCCTAAACATCTAAGAAATCTCAACACCAAGCCATATGACTCCTCCCAATCTCCAAAGATTGCAGAAATAGCCTTTCTACATGCATGCCAGGCTTTTTTATAGGAGATAGTAACATTCAACTCTGCATTAACCTTTTCCATCACTTCTCGAGCACTCATGTCAAGTTTTTCTCTCAACATTGGCATTATCATCCTGAGCAATATATGACTTGCATTGTGAATGATCCTTATACAGGATTGCACTGTGACATGTGTGTTCACCACTATAACTTGTGATTTTCCACAAACCACCAACCCTCTTAGAAGAACATGCATGAAGCCTCCATGAGCACTGCTCATTGTGTAAGCAGATTAAAGTTAGGTAAGTCTTATTGGATCGCTTTGTTTTTTATTGGACATTATTACTGATTGACCATGACTGCAACCTATGAAGGAGATTTGCCTTTGTCTCAAATATTTCACCTATACTGAAGCCATGCCCCACAACCACTTGAGCCTCTTCCATATCTATAGGGACTTCATATTCATCCACCCAATCATCTTCTTTGAAGTATTCATAATTATCTGCATGACTTTGATCTACCCAATCATCCTTCCATGTTTCCGGATCAATAAAAACTTCATGGTTACTATCATCAATATGCAGTTGTAGAAATCTAGTGTCATCATTAATATCAATATCCTCATGCTCATCATCATCACTTTCACCATCATTATCATCATTATCAGCGTCACCATCATTATCATCATTAATATCACCATCGTTATCATCATCATCAATAGAAACATCATGATCATTTTGGAACTGACTCATTCTCTCATTTGGTAGATTATATCTCTCAACATAAAGGTCAATAATCCTCGCTTTTGATATACTAAGAAGGGTTTTCCAACTATCCTCATCAACGACATCAATAGGAAACAAGTCATAACTAGGACGTATATCTTTGGGAAAGTTATAGCTTAGACGAAGGTCGTACATCATTGACTGTATATTAAGAATCTGATGCGTGTATGCCATCATTTCAGAAAAAGTGATTGTTGTCTCTATTTGAATAGGTATGCAGACCTCATTACAATATGACCCATCAGCCAATAAGTTGCCACCATAACGGATGACAAAGTTGGTTAAGACTTTGGCCATTTTCCTGAATATTTTGAATAGTGAATGTTAGATATAATGACACAATTATTTAAAAACAAGTTAATTATGAATTTAAATATGTTATGGAGTTTTGAAAAGATATTATTATAATGTTATGAAATTTTGAAAAAGATGTCTATTATAGTTTTGTCAAGATGGTAAGTAATTTTGGCGTTGGGATAAACAAGATGTGTTCTATCACATCTTGTACCCCCATTGAGTCATGTGTTCGGTATGGAACAAATTCCTATAATTTATTTTGAAATATATTTTATTTTGAATTATTGTTTATTTTTAAATATAGTTACACTGCTATACCTACTCCTACTATGCAACAATTTACAGGCCCTCTAGTTGTTTGGACTTCACATTTTTCAAAAATATTCAATCAAGACTAAATAATCGGATAAAATTTCTAATTTTTAAAAATATCCATTCAAGATAAAAAAATCATAGTTTAAACTACAAAACCACCATTCAAGACTAAAAATGATAGTCTCTAATTATCAAGAATATCCATTCAAGATAATAAAATCACAGTTTAAACTACACAACCACCATTCAAGACTAAAAACGATCATCTCTAATTAACAAGAATATCCATTCAAGATAATAAAATCACAGTTTAAACTACACAACCACCATTCAAGACTAAAAACGATCATCTCTAATTATCAAGAATATCCATTCAATATAATAAAGTCACATCTTAAACTCATCGGCATTATCATCCTCGCAATAAAGTGTTATACATTGACATGTTATGAATTTTGTTGAAGTCAATTTTGAAAACTTCCCCTTTGATATTTTACATATCATTTTAAAAAATAATTTCTTACGGCTTGGTGTTGATATATAAAATTTGAAAAATACCAAAACGACAACCTAAAATGATATATCTTTTGGAAAAAAATATCTTTGATTTGAAAATTTTGTTGGAGCTCTCAACTGTTGACTCAAGGTCAATTAGGTCAATGTTGACTCGCGTCTAAATTGACCAAACCCGTGTTTTGATGATGACTAACCATTCCACATATTGGTGTCTAATGCTTCTACTTGAGTGATTTCATATTAGGTATAGACACACTCCAATTGCCCTAACTTGCGTATCTCAAATTGGAGAAAAGACAAGTCAGAGTCATACAAGTGCACATTTTTGTAATATGATGTATATCCATTAGAATCATATTGTAAATCACTTGTAATGATTGTATGACTTGTAATTAAGCTTAGAAAAATATCATGAACACTTGGATCGAATTTTAGAGCACTTTAGATGCAACTTAGAAAATCAATTACAGGCACTTGGTCGGTCCAGTTTCCCACCCTGAAACTCGACCGATCCACCTTGGTTAATTTTCTGAAGATTGCATCGGTCGAGTTGTGCACTCACATAACTCGACCGATTGGGTAGTAGGCCATTTCCAGTTGAAATGGTCGGTCGAGTTTTCTCAGGACAAACTCGACCGATCCTTTCAACATCGGTTTGCCTGCTACTTGATCGGTCGAGTTACACCCATTGCAACTCGATCGATTGCCACTGTACGGAAAAGTGCAGAAAAGTGTTTCTAGCCGTTGTAGAGTTGCAACAAGTGAAAATAGATCCATTGCAAGCCACAAAATGGCTAGTTTTTGTTCACAAGTGTTTCCAAAGGTTAAGAGGCATCCCCAACTATAAATAGGAGCCCTTGGGCTTCATTCCATGGTAGAGCATTCATTGCAAACTCTTCGTGAAGTTCCTATTCTATAGTTGAGTGCTTCCTACAGCCTCCTCTCTCTCTCTAAGCTTAATCAATTGCTACATCCATTAGAGTGAGTAGGAGATTTGTAAGAGAGCTAGTTTCTACTTGTATATCTTGTGAGGCTCTCACTTCCACCACCTCCCCATCTCTCATTTGCAATCATGAAGATAAAGGTTCTCTCTCTAGTCCAAGAGAGGTGAAGAAGAACAAGGGAAGGAGTCCCTTGGTGAAGATCAAGGCAGAAGACTTGGAGCTAGAGTGGGTAATCCCTTGGAGAAGGCAAAAGACTCAAGCTCAAGTAGGTAAGACCTTGGAGGAAAGCTTCTCCGAGTGAAGGTGAAGTCAAAGGCGGAAGATCCAAGAAGAGTGGGTAATTCCTACAAGGCCGAAGACTTGTGCAAGAGTGGGCAAGTCCTTGGAGAAGGCCGAAGACTCTTGCAAAGTGGGTAAGTCCTTGGTAAGGTTGAAGACTCTATGTATTGGATAGGTAAGTCCTTTGTTGTCATGTATTGTATGTCTTATTAATGAATATAAGAGTACAATTGTTTGAAGTCCTAGAGGTTGACCTCTCTAGGCAAGTGGACTGACACACTTCTAGTTTGAAGTGTGGACCCACTCTAAATAGCTTGTCTAATTGGTGCATGTTCAATATCTCTTATCCGTGCTATGCATGATTTAGTTGCACTCAAATTGCCTATTTAGCAACCTTATCTTGTCATATATTTTGAAGGTTTAATGAGTTTTGTTTAAGTGCTTTCATCTCTATTCACCCCCCCCCCTCTAGAGCATCTAATCACCCATCTAGGATTCAACAAGTGGTATCAGAGCGGGTATTCTCCAAGCATACTTCAACAAGTAGGAGAAGATGGGTGACTACCTAGGAGGGAGACTCTCGACCAGCCTACCAATCTTTGATGGGAGCAACTTCCTCTATTGGAGAAGAAGACTTCAATTCTACATCCAAGGATCAAGTCTCGAGATGTGGCAAATGGTGAGCAGCCCATACATTCTACCAAAGACAAATATTGAAGAATGGGATGAAGCCACCTTGATGAAAGCAACCTTGAATGCTAGAGCCATGCACATCCTTTATGCCTCCATGACCCCCACTGAGTTCAACCGGATTTCTTCTTGTGAGACGGCCTATGAGGTACGGAGAAAGCTTTGCATCACTTATGAAGGGACAGATCAAGTGAAGGAAAGCAAAGTCTACATGCTCAAAGGGTTTCTTGAGAACTTCAAGATGGGAAAGGATGAGAGCATAGACAACACGTACTCAAGGCTCAACACCATCTTGAATGGTCTTGTTGTTCTAGGACATCCTATGTCTAGTGGAGAGATCAACTCAAAGATCCTTAGAACTCTCCCCAAGAGGTGGGAATCCAAGGTGACTTCTATTGAAGAAGCAAGGTCTCTTAGGGATATTCCTATTGAAGAGCTCATTGGAAATCTACAAGCTCATGAAGCCACACTTGACCAGAGGGAGGAATTAGAAAGACAAGAGGAGAAAGAACTCAAGAGAATGAAGAAGGCAGAAATAAAAGCTCAAATCAAGGCTATTGTTGGTCAAGCTTCTCCATCCTCTCAAGTTGAAGAAGATGCCATGTACTCCAAGGGTAGACTCTACAAAGGCAAGTCATCCTCCATCCGGTGCTTCACATGTGGAAAGAAGGGTCACTATAAGGAAGATTGCCCACAAGGCAAAAAGAACCATCTTCACAAGAAGAAATGGCAATCAAGTGGCCCCTCCAACTCAAGCTCAAGTGAAGATTCAAGTGAAGGATCAAGCTCAAGCTCTAGTGATGAAGGAGAATGCCATTTTGCTCTTATAGCATCAACAAGTGAAGACTCAAATGAGGTAAATCTAGACTCTTTAGATAAAGAATCTTTAATTGCTACTATTCATGATATTTGTGCCTCTTATAAGTCTTCTAAAAAGAAAAAGAAAAAGCTTGCTAAAATTGTTTATAATTTGCATATAGAACTAGATGATCTTGAATATGAAAATTCTTGATTGCTTATTGATAAAAATGATTTTCTTAGCCAAGTAGACTCTCTTAAACTTGAAAATGCTAGTTTACTTGATAAGATTAAATTTCTAGAAGCTCAACCTCTCATCCCTAGTTCTAATGAAGAGCATACTTTAATTGTTGATTCTCTCATGCATGAGCTTGATACTCTTAAAACTGAAAATGTAGAACTCAAGCTTATTGATGATGCTAGGAGAAAATAAATCTATTCTTATCAAAGAGAATTAGTGGGGATTAAATCTGAAAATGCCTCCTTGCTTGCTAAAATCAATGGGCATGAACCTTGTTCTAGTTACACTAATAGAGAGAATGATGTTGCTGCTCTTCATATTGATAGAGATTCTTATTTAACTAAAACTCTTTACTTAGAAAATGATCTTCTGCATGCTAAAGATAATATAGATCATTTGTCTTCCACTATTGCTTCTCTTAAGCATGATAATGATAGTTTGAGATCTTCTTTGCAAAGATTATTAGTTGGTAAGAAGAGTCTTAATGACATCCTACACCATACTACTAAACAAATTGGTAGACATGGTTTAGGGTATGATAGTAGTCAAGGGAACAACAAAGATAAAGGACCTCCAATATTCCATGGAGAATCCTCTAGTTCCAAGACTATGGGCACATGCAACTATTGCAATGAATTTGGTCATTATTCTAATTTTTGTCCTTTTATGAAAGCACCCAAGAGAAATAGAACTTGGGTTGCTAAACTAATCCCTCCGGACCCAAAAACATGATTGGGGACCATTTCATCTTTCTTCTTGTATGTACTTGCAAATGGATTGACTTGAGCTATTGAATTGCAAATTGACTTCTCAATCCACATGAAAGAAGAAAGGTGAGATGTGTAGAGGGTGACAACAAGTGGAAAAAGGAATGGTAAGCACAAAGGTAATGTTTTTCTTGCTTATAACCAATCCTAACTTGTTTTATCAAGATAGTGTGCACTATACATATGGTTTTTGAGTCAAAAGTGGTATTTTATGTTTTTCTTAACACTCTTGCTCGAAAACTATTTCTAATGCTTCTATAGTGCATTATTAACTTGCTTAGACATGTTTGGATATGGTTTGTATGTTTATCATGCCTTTAAGTATGTTTTTATGATATATATATGCTCCTTGACAGCTGGTCTGTCGGTCGAGTTTGCCCTATTGAAACTCGACCGATAGGAACCAAGTGTGTTGCCAACAACTGTCATCGGTCGAGTTGACAATGCACAGAACTCAACCGATAACACTGTGGACAGAATATACATTTGTCTTATTGGATGAGAATTTCTCTCTCAACTAGATTTTCTCAACTAATAGCCTTATTCTTTGGCACTCTCTTTTGGTACCTTTATATATGCATATTGCCATGTTCTAAATTGCCTATCTTGCTTACAACTCTATCTTTCAAATTGCTCTAAATTGGTATATCTATATTTTGCAATTACTTGCTTTGAGTTGTCTTGCATGTTTTGATGATGATCTCTATGGATCTCTTGGTTGTGTTTTAAATTTCTTCCGTTGTGCTCTAACTTGCTACATCTATCTAGTTGTATATCTTGTTTTGATACAACCTTGAGGTTCTTAGGGGTAATCATCTTATGGTAAAGATGCATATCTAGTGAGTTATATCCTTTCATGCTTCTAAAATTGCATATCTCTTTGTTTGGATATATCTCTAAAACTACTCATAGCTTGCTTTATCTTGTGTATCTTTTGGTATCTCTTGCTATGATCTAGATCCTACTAGTAGTCCTAACTTGTGATATCATCTACTAGTAGTTCATATACATGTAGTTCTAACCCTGTTTACAATTGGCATCTTTGCTCATCTATATGCTATGCTTATACATGCTCAAGCTTATTCCTTGATTTGTATATCTACTATCTTGAGATGCTTGCATAACATTGTGATACAGGGTACATAGATCTACATTATATGTGGAAATTGGAGTATATTTTTTTTATTTTATGCAACTTTTGCTCCAGTTTCAGTTTTTGGTGCAAGACTAGTGTTTTTCATGTAGAAACAACCTTCTGAGAAAGACTCATCGCTTTGCCATGAGCTCTGATGGTTTTTGATCAAATTCCATCATCTTGAGGGTCAAAATTGTAATTTATTATTTTTCTGCAGCACTTTATCTTGCATTTTTGGGGTGTTCAAGTATATGTTTTAACTTGCTTTTCTTTCTATGCTTGGACAAGCCCCTATCTGTGCTCTTCTACTCTCCTTATATATATTTTGTGTTATCTCCTTTCTTTTTAACAAGTGATGTTTCTTTTTTCTTCATAACCCCCACCTTTTTGAAATGACAAAGGGGGAGAAAGGTATGTCTTATTTTAAAAAGAGGAAGAAGGCATATCTTACATGAAGAGGAGAAGAATGTCCATGTAAAGGGGAGAAGGTAAAGGGGAGGAGACATATATGTGTAGACATATATGAGTAGAAGACATAGTTTCTATAAATGTTATGAAAGCTAACCATGCGGGAGAAATGGTATCAATTGAGGGGGAGTATGAAAACTCCATGCGCATCAATTGAGGGGGAGCATATGAGCTTAGTCCTATTGAAACCCCTAGGTTTCTCCAAAGGTATAAATTTATTTAAATGCTTTCAATACATTTATGGAATGGTTTGTCATCTTCAAAAAGGGAGAGAATGTTGACTCAAGGTCAATTAGGTCAATGTTGACTCACGTCTAAATTGACTAAACCCATGTTTTGATGATGACTAATCATTCCACATATTGGTGTCTAATGCTTCTACTTGAGTGATTTTAGATTAGGTATAGACACACTCCAATTGCCCTAACTTGCGCATCTCAAATTGGAGAAAAGACAAGTCAAAGTCATACAAGTGCACGTTTTTGTAATATGATGTATATCCATTAGAGTCATGTTGTAAATCACTTGTAATGATTGTATGACTTGTAATTAAGCTTAGAAAATATCAGGAACACTTAGATCGAATTTTAGAGCACTTTAGATGCAACTTAGAAAATCAATTACACGCACTTGGTCAGTCCAGTTTCCCACCCTGAAACTCGACCGATCCACCTTGGTTAATTTTCTGAAGATTGCATCGGTCGAGTTGTGCACTCACAGAACTCGACCGATTGGGTAGTAGGACATTTCCAGTTGAAATGGTCAGTCGAGTTTTCTCAGGACAAACTCGACCGATCCTTTCAACATCGGTTTTCCTACTACTTTATTGGTCGAGTTACACCCATTGAAACTCGACCGATTGCACTGTACAGAAAAGTGCAGAAAAGTGTTTCTAGCCGTTGTGTTGTTGGAACAAGTGAAATAGATCCGTTGCAAGCCACAAAATGGCTAGTTTTCGTTCACAAGTGTTCCCAAAGGTTAAGAGGTATCCCCAACTATAAATAAGACCCCTTGGGCTTCATTCCAAGGTAGAGCATTCATTGCAAACTCTTTGTGAAGTTCCTATTCTATAGTTGAGTGCTTCCTACAACGTCCTCTCTTTCTCTCTAAGCTTAATCACTTACTACATCCATTAGAGTGAGTAGGAGATTTGTAAGAGAGCTAGTTTCTACTTGTATATCTTGTGAGGCTCTCACTTCCACCACCTCCCCATCTCTCATTTGCAATCATAAAGATGAAGGTTCTCTCTCTTGTCCAAGAGAGGTGAAGAAGAACAAGGGAAGGAGTCCCTTGGTGAAGATCAAGGTAGAAGACTTGGAGCTAGAGTGGGTAAGCCCTTGGAGAAGGCAAAAGACTCAAGCTCAAGTAGGTAAGACCTTGGTGGAAAGCTTCTTCGAGTGAAGGTGAAGTCAAAGGCGGAAGATCCAAGAAGAGTGGGTAATTCCTACAAGGCCGAGGACTTGGGCAAGAGTGGGTAAGTCCTTGGAGAAGGCCGAAGACTCTTGCAAAGTGGGTAAGTCCTTGGTAAGGTTGAAGACTCTTTGTATTGGATAGGTAAGTCCTTTGTTGGTCATGTATTTCATGTCTTATTAATGAATATAAGAGTGCAATTGTTTGAAGTCCTAGAGGTTGACCTCTCTAGGCAAGTGGACTGACACACTTCTAGTTTGAAGTGTGGAACCACTCTAAATAGCTTGTCTAATTGGTGCATGTTCAATATCTCTTATCCTTGCTATGCATGATTTAGTTGCACTCAAATTGCCTATTTAGCAACCTTATCTTGTCATATATTTTGAAGGTTTAATGAGTTTTGTTTAAGTGCTTTCAGCTCTATTCACCCCCCTCTAGAGCATCTAATCACCCATCTAGGATCCAACATCAACATCGGCATTATCATCCCCGTAATAAAGTGTTATACATTGACATGTTATGAATTTTGTGGAAGTCAGTTTTAAAAACATCCCCTTTGATATTTTACATATCATTTTAAAAAATAATTTCTTACGGATTGGTGTTGATATATAAGATTTGAAAAATACCAAAACGACAACCTAAAATGATATATCTTTTGGAAAAAATATCTTTGATTTGAAAATTTTGTTGGAGCTCAGTTTGAATATTTTTCCTTTGATATATTAGATTTTATTTTCAAAAATAATTTCTTTCAACTTGATATTGATATATAAGATTTGGAAAAAACCAAAGACAACAATCTGTACATATGATATCAAAATATCAAAACATCATTCATACATGATATCAAACCACACACAATTTGCATAGATATGTAAACATTCAACAACCATTTAGGACATAAAAGGATCATTAAAAAACACAAAAAAAGAATATAAAAAATTAACTAAATGATTACAGTCCAAGTTATATACAGTCCAAATTAATTACAATCTAAATAAAATATAATCTAAACTAATTATAGTCCAAATTAATACAGTCTAATAGTCCAAATTAATACAGTCCAAATTAATTACAATCAATATTCTAGTTCAAAAAATTCTCAATCAAACACAGTCCATATGAAACAAAGTCCACACCAAAAAAATCCAAATTATGTACAAATCAAATTACATATAGTCCTAATTTGTTACGGTCCATATAAATTATAAGATGAATATGTAAATTAAACTTACTGTCTGACACGAAGCTTTCGCAGACTAATGCTCCAAGAATCACTAGTACTCGTATCTTAAATGTTGTGCACTTCCGCAAGTTGTCTACAACATTTAAAATGCTAGCAGTTATTTAGTAATAGTCGATATATAAGAAGGAATAATCACGTTAGATCAAAAAATATGTTGCGTGCGTAGGTAGTGTTGGTGCGTAGGTAGTGTTGCAGTGACAGAGCTAGAAATATATATTGGATGAAATTATGGTTTGAGTTATTTATAACCAATTTAAACCTTACATATCTTCAGTATTGGAAAGTTTTTAAATGGTTGTCCATGATAGTCAAGTTTCTTTTTCTGTTCACATTTTTGTAGACAGTAAAGAACTGGCATATGCCTAACATGCTGCGGTGTGCGTTGTAGAAAAGACAAGACAATTTTTATGGATAATGTAGTCTTCTTTGCAATAAACAAATAGAAAACCATAACCAACGTGACATAGATCTGTTCCTTTTTACCAAAACTTTTTAGGGTTCACAGATAGGAAACTTACTGCTTAAAACAGGCCGCGTGCCTAAAATAACGGTGTTTGAAGTGAGATCCTTGTGAGGTAAAGTCAACAAGAACTTGAAAATCTAAACGAGTTCATAATAAACAAAATGAGAACAAGTTCTACCTGAGATGGCATTTGAATGAAAAAGGGAAAAGCAGCAGTTGCAAGAGGTGGAAATCACAAGAAAATAGGAAGAACAAAAAAAAGGAAAAAAATCACCTTTCAGCTCCTGCTTCTCTCTCGCAGACAGAGGCTAACAACCGCCACCAAGAATAGAAGAACGACAACAGAAGAAGATCCCCCGGACAGCGAACTCCAACCAAGATTACGGTGCGGCTTGCACTGAAGAATAGCAAAAGAATAGCAGAAGAATAGAAAAGGAACCGAAGGAAGAGCACAGGAGGAAGATGAGAGGAAGAAAGACGAGAACTTACCTGTGCAGAAGAAGGGAAGATAATGAAGATGGCCAAAAAAATGGAAGAATATGCACTGAAGAAGAACCGGCGGCCCCCACGACAGAGATGAACAACGGCGGATTCTCGGACAGCTATCTCCAACCACCACTATAGAGATTAACAACGGCGGATTCCCTGACAGCTATCTCCAACCACCACGACAGAGATGAACAACAGCGGCTTGCACTGAAGAAGGACGAGTACAAGAGGAAGATGAGAGGAAGAATAGAAGAAGAAGAAAAGGAACCGAAGAGAAAGGAACCGAAGGAATAGTACAGGAGGAAGATGAGAGGAAGAAAGACGAGAACTTTACCTGTGTAGAAGAAGGGAAGAAAATGAAGATGGATGGGTGTCGATGAGATCTATAAAGATCGTCAAAGCATTCAAAACACCCACCAACCTTGTTATGCCCCTGCAACTGAAGGCTGCAACTAAAGGGACGTGCGAGAAAGTGCCATATTTCTGGCGTGTTCACTTAAAAATGCCATCTTCCTGGCGCTTTCGGGCTAAAGCGCCCAATTTTTGGCGCTTTCATGCTAAAACGCCTAATTTTTGGCACTTTCCATATAAAACGCCCAATTCTTGGCACTTTCCATATAAAACGCCCAATTCTTGGTGCTTTTGGTTCCTGGCCCATTAAAACGCCAACAGTTCTGGCATTTTTGTACCAAACTGGGCTATTAAGGGAAATAAGTTTGTAATCATGCTATATATGTCAATATTTTTATTAAACCGTGCTATTTTAGTTTATAGTCCCTTTTTAGCATTAGTAGACACTATATTATGAGTAACCAACTAATAAGTCAGTTTTGAAATGAAAAAATTTCCATCTGAAAATAACCCGCGCCTCGCGCCAACCTATTTCCCTCCATCTCCTAGCGGCCCAAACCAAAACAAGCACCTCTAGGACTCTTTTTCCGCTCAAGCGTCTCCCGTACTCCTCCCACTCTTGCTACTCCCTCCACTACAGTGCCCGCCAGCCCTCTTCCACCACAAATCCCTAGACTGCTCTGTCTCCTCTTCCACCACAGTGCTTGCTGTGGCTCCTCTTAGCACCCCATCAGTGTGATACTTACTGAATCGACCATTCCATACTCGATATGTTTTGATTTCTTCCATATGATTCAGGGTCAACTATGAAGCTGCTTCCATTCATATCTGTACCATATGTCCACCATTCTCTGCCCCGATTTTCTATTTGTATGAATTGATTTTTTTGACCGGTTATAGGCAAGACTTGCAATCTCATTGAGTGTGAAGCGGCTCTCAAGTTTCTCATCTTCATGATTTATTTAGGGCTTTGTTGTTTATCTGTTTGGTTCACTACTACAGAAACAACATTCAGTTTTGTTTTTTTGGGCTTCGGTTATTTAGGAAAACCGATGCCTATTATATTAGACGTCGGTTATTTAGGCAAACCGACGTATATATTCGAAGACCAGCCAAACATGGGTACCGCTTTATATTCAGCGTCGGCTGGGTATAATAGACCGACACCTAAAATCGCCCGCGAAATCTAATTTTCGAGCGAAAATATTTGTGTCACCTACAGGGTCGGTTTTTTAACTATTCATCGACGCTTATTTAAGATGAAAATTTGCGCGAAAAGTCCCACTTTCAGTGTCGGTTATCCTTTGACAACCGACGCTGATAATGGTTCCTGACATATAATTTAGGGTAAAGATTGTCTAGTTGGATGTCGGTTTTTTACTGTCAACCGACGCTAAATATTTATAGGCGTCAGTTTTATAGATAACCGACGTCGTTGACCAACTTAATAGACCCGATCACCCGGCTCTTCCCCCTTTCTTCCTGTTTCATCGCGATATTTCTCTCCTGTGCTGCTGCTCACCGCCGATCTCCCAAAATCGCCTGACGTCGGTTGCTGCTGCTCGCCGCTGCTGCTCTGGTGCTCTTCTGCTCGCCGGCGTCACTGCCCGCCGCCCGCCGCTGCTTCTTCTTCGCCTGCTGCTTCTCTGACCGGCGCCCGCTGCTTCTCCGGCTGCTGCTGCTCTGCGTCGCCGCCGTCGCCCGCCACCTTCCTCCTTGCGTCGCCGCCGCGCCTCCTTCCTCCTTGCTCATACCCTAGTGTGGCTCCTTCCTCCTTGCATCGCCGCCACGTCGCCTTCCTCCTTGCGTCGCCCCGCGCCATCTTCTTCCTTGCCGCCGACCGCACCATACCATATTTCTGGTATTCTGACCGCAATACTCTTAATAGTTTGAACTATTCCAACATTAAGGGTCAACAACAAGGAATGTATGTCCTTTCTTCATCCTAAAATATACGTAAGTGAGCATTAATTGCACATTCATCGGCTCATTGTTCGATTAGTTATATTATTTGGTTAGAACATTCTATTGCGAAATTGAAATGATTATTGATGATAATCTACAATGTAGTCAGATTACTATACTGAAAGGTAGTTACTAATGTTATAGCCTAGAGTTCTCCTGATTTCTTGAGAATTTTGCATCATGCCCTGTACACACAATCACAAACTGGGTTTTCTTAGGATCCATTTGCGATGGTTTTGGTCCAGCATTTTGGTAGATATATTGAAAATACTTTGGTTTTAACTTTCCTTATGAACATTTTAAATTATGTTTTTGATGATATGAATGACCATTATTATCAACTCTTCCCTTTCACCCTCTTTGGCTAGTGCAATACCCAATAACACATGAGAACTTTATTTCACTCATAGAGAAACTAAATATTGGCACACGATAACATTCCCCATTCAACTCATTCATTCTATTTGCAAAAAGGTAAATTAATAAAGACACCAAATTTGAATCTATAAATCCTATGAATTGATATCACCCCACAAAATCAGTAGTCACTATTATGTCTTGTACACTCTAGAATCAAGATCTAATACTCTTATTCTATTTTAACACCATGAGACATTTTTTGCTCATTCTAGTGGATTATTATGACCTATGATGACCTAACATGAAACCATGCTTTTAATGATATGATTTACATATCTATTATTGTGTTTGTTGGCCTAGAAACCCGTCCAAGATTTACTCATTAGGAGTAAATCTTGGATAGTCCACGGTTTGGGACTGTTCTTGAACACCTAATCTCACTTAGTATGTAAGTGTATAATGTGTATTGGGTTTTCGAGAAAATTTCGGTAGCATTTCCCCATTTGTTCTCTAAGTACATATGTACATAGAGAACAACGGGAAAATGCTGCCAAAATTTTCTTGAAAACCCAATACACATTATACACTTACTAGTGAGATTAGGTGTTCAAGGATGGGCTAGGTGGTACACATTTATTATATATAAGAATGACATCACATGTGTTTGTTGGCCTAGAAAGTGAACAATCTTGGATAGGATGTAAGTGTATACCCTAATCTTGTCCTAATATATACTTATTTTCTCTTTGATCATAGAATGGATAGATCATGGATGTCCATTCACAATCGCTGCACCCCAGAGTTTATATCTGGTCTTGATCAGTTTATTAGATTTGCCGAAGAACATAGGAAAAAACCTACAAATAGGTTCTACTGTCCATGTAGGCATTACGGTAACAACTTGAAAGTCAGCACTGGTGAGGAAATCAAAAGTCATGTCATGTGCAACGAGATTGTACAAGGCTATACATAATGGCACTGGCATGGAGAGATTAAACTCGAAACCAGTAGATGTTGATAGCAGTGCTTGGGTGGAAGAAGAAATTGCCTCTGATGACGTAGATGTGAACGAACCAATTCCAGTAGACATCGTTGATGCGATGCTGGATAGTTGTAGGTTAGAGCACACCGATCCACCTCCTATCATTAGAAACATTGTGCGTGATGCTGAGATACCGTTATACATTCATATTGGCATCACAGGCGAAACAAATATTCTATATCGATGATCCTGCAAATGATAAATGGTCGGTTGTTCTTCATGGTAAAAGACAGTTCATTGAAGATCCTATAGATGAAGAAGAGTACTATGATAAGTATGATGACTCCAGTCCATTCTCAGTTGGGTTGCCAACTCCAAAAAATATTGAAGCTAATGATGACTTATATGTGCGCGGAGATCACAATGAAGGATTGTTAATTGATAAAAGATCACAATTTTAGAGGCATGTATGTTTATATTTTTTTATTGAAGCTAAATGTTTGCTTTTTTAATATCAATATCATTTTCATATTTGATTTTTCATTATATTCTAGTTAATACAAATGCTAAATGTTTTCCTTTTTCTAGTTAATACAAATGCTAAATGTTTGCCTTTTTCTAGTTAATACAAAAGCTAAATGTTTGCCTTTTTAA
Source organism: Alisma plantago-aquatica (assembly GCA_963693085.1). Lineage (NCBI taxonomy): Eukaryota > Viridiplantae > Streptophyta > Magnoliopsida > Alismatales > Alismataceae > Alisma > Alisma plantago-aquatica. Next base: position 1,064,857,935 of record OY856412.1, on the reverse strand, counting down.
TGACATTTTCAGATGGCTGACCATGATGAGCATGATTTCCATGATGAGCATGAAGTCCATGATGAGCATGCTGTCCATGATGAGCATGGCGAGGATACCAATGTAAGTTCTAAAAACGTATCTTGTATTTCTATAAAATTCATTATCTTCTAGTTATGTCATATATCCCATATTTCTATACTGCGCTAATTCAGTGTGGTTATTTTTGTCAAATTTTAGGTTGATGATGCACATGTACCCACTGAAGCACTAGAGCAACTTGATGTGCAACACCAAACAATTAACAACAAAAGGGGCATCACTCTGTTGAAGAAGTTAATAGCGCTAAGTGGCAGTGGATCCAAATTGGTTGTGGAGTTTGATAATGGAGGAAATGTAATTGGAGTGAACTGCAATAATTTTGTAAACTATCTTGGGTGTGTCACTCGAAGCCATTGTGGTGTTAAGTATGATAATTGGCATAAAGTTCCCCAGGGGAAGAAAGACTTGATATGGAAGGATTTATGTGTGTGTTATTATTATTTACAATTCTATTTTGTAGATTACAAATTACATTATTTGCAATTCTATTTTTGGATACTAGTTAATAAGAATTCTATTTTACAGAATCTGTTTGCATTGGATGAGAAGGTACATCGTAAAAGCATGATGCAACGCGCTGGAAAGATGCTTAGGAACTATAGGACAAATCTCAACAGAGAATACATAAAAGATGGTGATAAGAAGAAGAAGTCAGCCCTTGAACAGTGGAACTTCTAGGACAAAGAAGATTGGGACAATTTTGTTGCTTCAAGAAAATCTGAAGAATTCAAGGTATTAGACGTCACTCCTAATTTAATTAATATACATTGTATTCACCTATTCAAGATTAACATTTAGTTCTACTAACTTAATCATTAATGTGCATACTAACTAGGCCCTCAGTGAGGTGCAAAAAGCAAGGCGTGCACTGAATGTGCATGACCACACTATGGGTCCAAAGGTCTATGCAAGCGTTCGCCAAAGACTACATGCGGAGTCTGCTGCTACTCAGGAGTCTTCCACACCCATGCCTCACCATGATATCTGGATAGCTGGGCGGAAAAATAAGAAGGGTGAAATAAAGAAGCACGTAACTACTGAGGCGGCTGCAAAAATGGTAAAATACAACTCTTAGAGCAATCATTTTAATATTGATTATTTGTGGTGTTAACTTACCAATTTCAGTTGATGGTGATTAGAGGGAGCTGCACGAGCAGAGGAAACAAGGCACGTTCATCCCTCAGGGCACAAGGGATGAATTGACAGTTGCTCTGAGTAACCCAGAGCATCATGGACGTGTTAGGGGTGTAGGCACTGGTGTGGGCATCAAAGCATTCTTTGGGCCATCCCAGCGCAAACCCAGAGTGGGACTTTCAAGAAGCGGCTCGATCGTCCTTCTCATCGCACCATCCTTGCAGCTACACAAGGTTCTTGTGGCGCAAGCCCGCGACGGTGGACAACTCTCCCAAAAACTCCGCCTTGCCTGCTTGTAAGGATGCTTGGACCGCTTGACGGTGTACGGCATCTGCCATGCACCTTTCACTGCTCCGAAGTCCGAAGAACATGGTTCTGACGATTCTGCTTCTGTGCAAGTTCTGGGTCACGATCGATCGGATCGAGAGCTGCTTGTAGGTGAACTTCTTCGGGCCTCGGACAACCTTCGTCTAGTTCTGGAGCTTGCTCGGTTGCTCCCCGTCTTTCCAAAACTGTCGGTTTTGGCACAGCTGCCACAGATTTTGCCACTGCCTCAGCGGCAGAAAAAACTCGCGTATTGGGGCCGAGACGGCAATGGCAATCAGGGCAACCGAACAACATAATAGTAATAGGAAAAAAAACCGAAATAACACACTTTTCTAAAAAGACAAAAAACCAAAATAGTACAATTTTATAAAAATATATACAGAACTAGCACAAAAATCATCTTAATTCCCAAAATAGTTCACTTTCTGGAGAAAGCACCATCATTTTGGGGTTTTGATGTACACGGGATCAAAGGCGCCAAATAGTTGGCATTTTCCGGTGAAAGCGAGCGCCAAGTTTGTGGTGTTTTAAGTGAAAAAACCCCAAAATTTGTGCGTTTTCATGTAAACATTTTCAAGTGATGCATCTGGAGCACGAGTACCTCCTCTTGGCCTTGAGGCATAGAGGGAGGAAGCAGATCCTCCACTGCGTCTCTGCTTCGGTGGCGATGACAGATCCTCCGCAGCCCGGTGCCTGGCATTTGGAAATGACCTTCTCGCCGCTGATGCATAGGAAGAGGACCCATTGTTGGGATTAGGAATATAATCCAGCCCATGTCTTAGTGGGATTTAGACTTGGGAGGGTTGGTTTGTGCTACCAATCCTAATAGGAGTCAAATCTTGAATAGTAGGAATATGACTTCCTATGTGCAACATGCAGTTGGACTAGGATTCGAACTAGGACTAGAATTCCTGGTTGCAATCACATGCATGGAGGACTATAAATAGAGGCCCCTGGGGAGGCCTTTGGATCATCCACCGGTTGAGGTGTGAGTTCTCCAGTTGCTTGTTGGTGCCTTCTGTGGTAGAGGGTGCCAAAGAACAAGAACAACTGGTAGAGAAGCTCTCTTGGTTTATAAGAGAGGGTCGGCGACTTTTGCCTTGAAGCAAAGTAGCGGTTGGCGGTTGCTACCCGGATTTAGGGATAATTAAATCTGGGAGGTGTGAGTTGTAATTTTATTACATAGTGCTTATTAGAGGGATTGCCCTGTGGTTTTTCTCTCCTTATTGAGGGGAGAGTTTTCCACGTTAAATCTGGTGTTTTTCTTCTTTGGGTTTTATACGCTTGTTGGTAGCGCTTCCGTGACAACTTTTCGTCACATCCGGGACTGTATCGGTACAACATCCCCAACAAGTGGTATCATAGCGCAGGCTGCAAATACAAGTCCAGATGGGGAAAGATGAAGATGCGACGATGATAAAGTTGACAAGCACAAATTGGCAGATTTGGAAACCGAAGATAGAGGATATTCTCTATTGCAAAGATCTATACGATCCGATAGAGGGACAAAAGCCAGAGACTACATCTGATGCAGATTGGAAGAAGCTAAATAGGAAAATCGTCGGAACAGTGCGGAAGTGGCTCGACATCTCCGTATTCCATCACGTCTCAGAAGAGACCAATGCCAAAGATCTGTAGGAAAAGCTCAAGAAGTTATATGAGCGGAAGACTGCCACAAATAAAGCTTTCTTGATCTGAAAGTTGGTGAATCTCAAGTACCGGGATGGTACAAACATCGCCGAGCATATGAATGAATTACAAAGCCTTGTAAATCAGTTGGGGTCCATGAAGATGGTTCTTGATGATGAACTTCAGGATCTACTTCTTCTAGGATCGCTACCGGACAGTTGGGAGACACTCGTAGTGACAGTCAGCAATTATGCACAGGAGGGCAAGTTGACACTTGACCAGGTGAAGAGCAGTGTACTGAATGAAGAGACTCGACGACGAGCCTCAGGCGACAGTGGATCAGAGGTGCACTTCACAGAGGGCATAGGCGTTGATAGAGCGAGAGACCGTGGTAGATCTAAGAGCCGCGGTGAATCCCAAGACCGCGAGAAGTCTCGTGGTAGATCCAAGTCAAAAATGGTAGAGGGTGCTTCCATTGCGGCAAGCCAGGTCACTTCAAAAGAGATTGCAAGATTTGGAAAAAGAAACATGGGTCTGAAGCCAAAGACAAGCAAGATGACGAAAAGAATACTATAGAGATGATCTCAGATGATAGGTGCGATGATGACGATGTGGTCTTAACAGTCCAAGAACAGTGTTTGCATGCTGATGAGGATGATTCTGAGTGGGTGGTGGATACTGCAGCTTCTTATCATGCTTCACCAAGTAAGGAGTTCTTCACTTCATATAGGAGGGGAGACTTTGGGAGGGTGAACATGGGAAATTCTAGCTTCTCTAGAATTGTCGAGATTGGTGACATTTGTGTTCAGACAAGTGTTGGTTGCACGCTAACGTTGAAGGATGTTCGTCACGTTCCAGATTTGCGGCTGAGTTTGATCTCTGGTTCTTTCTTTGATAGAGAAGGTTGTCATCTTGATTTTGGTGGCGGCAAACGTAAGATCACCAAGGGGGCTTTGGTTATTGTACGTGGCAAACTGTCTCACACATTATACAAGACCAAGCTTAAAGTACTTAGAGACGGCAGTATACATGCAGTTGAGGATAACCAGACAGATCTATGGCACAAACGGTTAGGACACATGAGTGAGAAGGGCTTGAATCTTCTATCCAAGAAGAGGTTGATTCTTTGTGGCAAGGATAGTGGTCTCAGTTCATGTGATGCATGTCAGACAGGAAAGAAACGACGAGTTTCTTTCAAGACAAGGTCTGCGGTGAAGTCAAAGCTTCTACAGTTGGTTCATTCGGATGTCTGTGGTCCGTTTGAGATGGCTTCACTGGGAGGCAATAAGTATTTTGTCACATTCTTTGATGATGCATCTAGGAAGGTGTGGGTCTACTTGCTGAAGACCAAGGATCAGGTTTTTTAATGTTTCCAAAAGTTCCTTGCCATGGTAGAGCGGGAGACCGGTGAAAAATTAAAGTGTCTCCGAACGGACAATGGAGGAGAGTACACCTCCAGGGAGTTCCAGGTGTACTACACGCAGCATGGCCTACGACATGAGAGGACAGAGCCCGGCACACCACAACACAATGGTACAGCTGAAAGGATGAACCGTACTATTGTCGAGAAAGTCAGATGCATGTTGACGACTACAAAGTTGCCAAAGACATTTTGGGGTGAGGCAGTGAGAACTGCCTGCTATCTGATAAATCGATCTCCATCAGTTCCTTTGGGGTTTGATATACCTGAGCATGTATGGACAGGTAAGGATGCATCCTACTCACATCTCTGAGTATTTGGATGCAAGGCATATGCTCATGTTCCTAAGGAAAAGAGGCAAAAGCTGGATGATAAAGTGGTGCCATGTATCTTTCTTGGCTATGGAGATCACCAGTTTGGGTATAGGTTATGGGATCCAGTGAAAAAGACCATGGCTAGACACAGAGATGTGACTTTCTGTGAGAGTCAGACAGTGACAGAGCCTGAGGTTGATGATGCAGAGGTTGCGGGATCAGGTGACAGTTCTTCAGACGATGAGTATGAGGATGATTCAGCTTCTTCACAGGTGAAATCTTCTGATGATGAAGAAGAGCAACATAATCACCATGAGCAGCAGAGTGATAACACATCAAGTGGTCCAGTTCCAGACGCACAGACGAGTGATTCAACTTCACATGAAGAGACTTCTGGGCAGGGGGAGCAGGATCAGGACCAGGCAGAGTCCTCAGAGCAGCAGCTGAGGAGGTCTGACAGAGTACATCATCCTTCATCCAGATATCCGGCATCACAATATATCTTGGTTACTGATCAGGGGGATCCAGAGACTTTTCAGGAGGCACAAACTCATAGAGATAGAGTACAGTGGCATCAGGCGATGCAGGAGGAGATGAATTCTTTGCAGAATAATGACACCTATGAGATTGTGGCACTTCCCAAGGGTCGGAGAGCACTAAAGAACAAGTGGGTCTATAAGATGAAGAATGATGGCACTGGTAGTGATATTAGATACAAAGCCAGACTTGTTGTCAAGGGCTTTGGTCAAAGACCAGGAGTGGATTTTGATGAGATATTTTCTCCGGTTGTGAAGATGAGTTCTATCTGATTGGTTCTAGGCTTGGTTGCTAGTCTAGATCTGGAGCTTGAGCAGATGGATGTGAAGACACCTTTCCTTCACGGTGACCTTACAGAGGAGATCTACATGGAGCAGCAAGAAGGTTTTAAAGTCAAGGGGAAAGACCACTTAGTCTGCAAATTAAAGAAGAGTTTGTACGGGTTGAAACAGGCTCCTAGACAGTGATACAAGAAGTTTGATTCTTTCATGAAGAGTCACGAGTACCAGAATACAAGTGCAGATCCATGTGTCTACATCAGGAGGTTTCCCAATGACAGGTTCATTATTCTACTACTCTATGTGGATGACATGTTGATAGTGGGTCAGGGTCTCAGTTTGATCAGAAAATTGAAGACAGAGCTTTCCAAAGCCTTTGAGATGAAGGATTTGGGACCATCACGACAGATTTTGGGGATGCATATCACACGTGACAGGACACAACACAAGTTCTGGTTGTCACAACAGAGTTATGTTGAACGGGTACTTGAGCGGTTTAACATGGGCAAAGCCAAAGTTGTGGGGACTCCACTTTCAGGTCACTTCAAGCTGAGTAAGAAGTCATGCCCATCTACTGATGAGGAAAAGGAGGAGATGGCAAGGATCCCCTATTCTTCTACTGTAGGGAGTTTGATGTACACAATGGTGTGTACGTACCCGTCCTGATATTGCTCATGCAGTTGGCGTTGTGAGGAGGTTTCTCTCAAATCTTGGAAAAGATCACTGGGAGGCGGTCAAGTGGATCTTCAGATACTTACGAGGCACGAGCAACACGTGTTTGATGTTTGGTGGTTCGGAACCAGCTCTAAAGGGCTTCGTTGATGCTGACATGGCAGGTGAAATAGATCACAGGAAATCTACTTCTGGGTATATCTTCACTTTTGCAGGGGGGAGCCATATCTTGGCAGTCCAGGTTGCAGAAGTGTGTTGCACTTTCAACTACAGAGGCAGAATACATTGCAGCAGCGGAAGCAGGAAAAGAAATTCTCTGGGTGGTGAGATTTCTAAGGGAGCTGGGGATGATTCAGATTGACCAGACTATTTTCTGTGATAGTCAGAGTGCCATTGACTTAAGCAAGAGCACAATGCATCATGCACGGACAAAGCACATTGATGTGAGATATCACTGGCTTTGTGATGTTATAGAGAAGAAGTTGTTGACTCTGAAAAAGATCCATACTGAGAAGAATGCTTCTGATATGATGACCAAGGTGGTGACACGAGACAAGCTAGAGCTTTGTAAGAAGCTTTGCGGTGTACATTCCCAATGATGATCGTTGAAGACCACATCTCCCTCATGGGCTGGAGGGGGAGATTGTTGGGATTAGGAATATAATCCAGCCCATGTCTTAGTGGGATTTAGACTTGGGAGGGTTGGTTTGTGCTACCAATCCTAATAGGAGTCAAATCTTGAATAGTAGGAATATGACTTCCTATGTGCAACATGCAGTTGGACTAGGATTCGAACTAGGACTAGAATTCCTGGTTGCAATCACATGCATGGAGGACTATAAATAGAGGCCCATGGGGAGGCCTTTGGATCATCCACCGGTTGAGGTGTGAGTTCTCCAGTTGCTTGTTGGTGCCTTCTGTGGTAGAGGGTGCCAGAGAACAAGAACAACTGGTAGAGAAGCTCTCTTGGTTTATAAGAGAGGGCCGGCGACTTTTGCCTTGAAGCAAAGTAGCGGTTGGCGGTTGCTACCCGGATTTAGGGATAATTAAATTTGGGAGGTGTGAGTTGTAATTTTATTACATAGTGCTTATTAGAGGGATTGTCCCGTGGTTTTTCTCTCCTTATTGAGGGGAGACTTTTCCACATTAAATCTGGTGTTTTTCTTCTTTGGGTTTTATACGCATGTTGGTAGCGCTTCCATGACAACTTTTCGTCACATCCGGGACTGTATCGGTACAACATCCCCAACACCCATGCCATGGCTATGCGGCTGGATGTCGATTTGGATCTTTAGCTTTTGAGAGCCTATGGTACATAATCGAGGTCTGTTGATGCTCGACAATGTGAAAAAGATTCCTGATGGAATGAGATGGGGTGGGGACTGTAGTGTCGTTGCGGAGGGAACGATCCGTGGTACAGGCAGAGAAGTAGTCGGAGGAGGAAGAGAGCGATGTGGTGTTTGATCTGGTTTGGTTTGCCGTGGGTTGTAGCTCGGTGGTAGGAGGTGTCGGACACAGCCTGACGGGTGGAGGAATAGAGCAAGGTGCCAGGGTTTGTCTGGTTTGTTTGTTGTCATATAAATACGGGGGAAGCAAGCATGGGAGTGCAAAGAAGAGATTGAAGGAGGAGGGTACAACCAAGCTAGGCAGGAAACACCAATTTTCAGCTTCAAAGGGCCCGAAAGGCGATTATGAAAACTGGCGCTTTCAACTAAAAATCCCAACTTTTTAGCGCTTTTACTTGAAAATGTCAGATCCGTTGGCGCTTTTACATGAAAACGCCTAAATTTTGGCACTTTCCATTTAAAACGCCAAAAACTTGACGCTTTTACTTGAAAACGTCAACTATTTGGCGTTTACTGGAAAATGCCAAAATCTTAGTGTTTTTCCCAGAAAGTGGGCTATTTCGGGAATTAAGATGGTTTTGGTGCGTACATATTTTTATAAAACTGTACTATTTTAATTTTTTGTCCTTTCTAAAAATATTTATCCAAATAGTACACTTTTCAACTTATTTTCCGAACTAGCACACTTTCAGCCAAAAACACCACATGATTTAGCATTTTTCTGATATCGGAACATAAAATGTCATAATAGTTGACGCTTTACTTAAAAATGCAATATTATTTGGCATTTTCTGATATCGGGACATAAAATGTCATAATAGTTGGCGCTTTTTTGAAAAACGCCCGGGACATAAAACATTGGCGATTTCATTTGGCGTTTTTATGAATGAAAACAAAAGTGGAGCTTGTCCTCTTTTCGTCCCTGCGTAGCTGCTGAGTGACCAGGGGTTGTCGCCATATGGAAGATGGCCGACTTGAGGTAGATCTCTTGAGTGGCACAAATGGCTACCACCCTGTCAAGGACGACGACGGCGATGGCTTTAGGCATGGAGCACGACGCAGCTAGGGTGGATAGGCAGACCACTGAAGATGGTCTTCTTCGCCTTCATTACCTACGCCTCGACGTCCCTCCTCTCTGACTGCTACCACGCCAGCGATGGCACCGGCAAGCGGAACAAGTCCTACATGGACGCCGTCAGAACATTCCTCGGCGCCAAACAGACAACACTCTGTGGCATCCTCTAGTACCTCAACATGTACGACAACGGTGTCACCTACACGCTAACAACAGCCACAAGCATGCGAGCCATCGTCCAGTCCAACTTCTACCGCTCCTTCGGCCACGCCGCACCGTGCGGCGCCCTAGGCAACACGGTGTACATGGTTGGGTTTGGTGTTATCCAGGTATTCTGCTCACTCATCCCAGACTTCCACAACATGGCGTGGCTGTCGACCATCGCGGCCGTAATGTCATTCTGCTATGCCTCGACAGGGCCATTGCAGACATTTTAGAGGCCCGGGGGCAAAAATAAAAAATGGGCCCTCTGTATACTCTTAGTTAACAAATTTAAATAAACACCAATTTAGTCATAATTGTCAAAATTGTCATATAAAAAAATAGAACATGTTCTTACAAATCAAACTAAAAAGAACGTAAAAATTAAATATAGATATCTCCTTATCGAGCTTCGGTCATCATACAAAATGACTTCTTCCAGCCTTTCTAGATGTAAAATCTTGAATAACGGTGTCAACATCAATATTTCCCAACATATCCTTCTCAATGCATAACATTGCCAGAACGTTCAATCTTTCTTGAGACATTGATGAGCTAAGATAGTTTTTCAGTAACTTTAGCTTGGAAAAACTCATGTGAAGTCGCCGCTGGAAAAGAGGAATACATGAGCGGACAAAAGACGCGGTTTTAAGTCATTATCCTATTGGTTTCTAACCGAACCTATTTTACGGAAGTATATATATATATATATATATATATATATATATATATATATATATATATATATATATATGTCTGAGAGTCCAGGGAAAATTAGGGAACTCGAGCTCCAGACTTCTAGGAAACTAGTCAAATAAAATCAAAAAGGGAATTCGACTTCTAATATTTTCAAGACAATTTACACCAAACCAGTCAGACCCTTATGCTTTGATTGGTTCATTGTAACTATAATTTTTAGGGAACTCATTTTTCAAGAACTTGAGTTCAGTCTTAGGAAATCAAAATCAGGTGATTGGTTTGAAAGATAACTTTTCATAGGTAAATGACTTCCATATGATTAGTATATTGTAACCGAGGAAGCTTTCCTCAAAGACTATTTTCCCTAACGTTGTTCTCCATAGCTCTCATTTATACTATATGTTAATCAATTAATTCGCATTAGTAACAAACCATGATGATAAAAAGTTTTGATGTCTTTTTATTGTATGTCTACTTACAAACTAGAAGATGACTTGGACACAAAGGGCGTGCTTATGAACTACGTTTTAAATTACAATATTCAAATCCAGAGTCATCATACTTATTCTTGAGTTTTTCTAATTCACTGCCTGTGTGAGAACTCAGATGTGCGGCTATGTAATTAGTTTCGTCTATGCTATATGAATAAAATAAAAAGAGAAAGTAAGACAAGAATATACAATCAAACAAAAATAGTGGTTGCTTTAGCAACACGGTACATCGCATGGGTGTTTGAATGATTTTCCATCACAGTGGCATCTGTCGCCGATTGACTAGAGTAAATCGTGAGAAAAGTCAAGAGTAGAAGTTCTCAAACCCAATCGATCATCAACCTTTGATTTATTTATCCCCCACAACAAACAGTTCAGTTGTCGGTTGATTAAGGAAAAATGGCAAGAAAAATGAGGTGCAAGTCAGAGAGGCGTGGTTGAAGAGGTACATGCCAGAGAAGCGCAGGCGAGAGAGGAGTGGTTGAATGCTACCAACATAGAGAAGTGTGGGCGTAAGGGGCGCATGCGAGGAGAGAGCTGTCATCAGGACATATGCGTTGAACTTGTTTTCCACTTGCTTTTCAGCGGAAGTTTGGAACTCTAGTTTATATATATGTCAAGAAGTCTACGGAAAATTAGGGAAGTCTAATTCCTGACTTTCTGATAATCAATCACACAAAACTAAACAGAGAACTTGACTCCAGACCGGTCGTTTCCTAACAAGTAACATCGAATTAATCCTGTTCCATTTACAAATGTGTGTATTAGAAGAAGAAAAAAATTTATGGGCCCCCTTCTTTGTTGGGCCCCTGGTTGTCGCCCAGGTTGGCCCCCCTAATAGGTCAGCCCTGCGCCTCGGCAGGGTTCGGGCTAGGACTGGCGACGACCATCATGAACGACGGTATCAAGGGCAGCATCCATGACATCTCGGTGGCTACAACCATCCAGAAGGCGTGTAGGGTGTCGCAGGCTGTTGGGGATATAGCCTACGCATTTCCTTATATGTTTATACTGTTGGTGATTCAGGACACACTGCGGTCACCGCTGGAGGATAGCAATACGATGAAGAAAGCATCTGTCCTCGTGGTACTTGTTAGATATATAGCTTTTACAACTATTATTTAGCATGGGTTAAGCCCAATATAGCACAACTAGTACATAATGGAAAGAAACGTAAGTTACTTCTTTTGTATAAAAAGATAATCATGTTTTTAATTATTAATTTAATTAATTGTATCTTTCTGAAACGTTTTTGTAACATCCCTAACCTGGGTTATGAACTAACCCTAGGTGTTTTGCTTAACTATGTAATTAGATGCTTGAGATTATCTCTCGGTATGTAATTAAAGCTTTTGAGGAACATATATTTCTATTTCCGTCCTTTTTAAACAATGTTGTAGTATTGTTTTGTGGTATAGGGACCTATGTGCAAATTATCCAATTAGAGGGGTTAACTTGCAAATTACACATGTTAAGATGTTCCTTTGGTGTTAAGACATCATAAGTATGAATATGATGAAGTATGATGGATTCTCCATGCTTGGGCATCAAGATGCAGCTTGTGGAGCAATCCTTGTGCTTAAAACCCTAATTTTGGTGTAAAGTGCAATTTACCCAAAACATGGGATGCAACATGTAAAATACACCTTTTAGAGTATCTTTTATGACTCTTGGCATCATTTAGGGTCTGACCGGTTTCCCGTAACTGACTATGAAAACAAGGAAAATCATATTCCAGAACATTATTTTCCTGATTCGTTTGACGGAATTCTGGATTTTCAGTTCCACTATTTTCCAATGTGGGTGTCTCTTGAAATCTATGACCTGTCGGAGGAAGGGAACAGCTCGGAGACTCGGTCCTCTTATGCCCTTTGATCTTTGATGTCATCAAGTTGTTTGTTTTCATGCCAAAGACATTTTGTATCATGTTTTATATGGTGCCTTGAAGTTGTTCGACGGAAATCTCAGAATTTTTACAAAACACAAGTTTCAAGCCAATCACTTGAAATTCCTTTTCCCGGAACTCAACTTCATTTTTGAGAAAATGAGCTCCTAGAAAATTACAATTCCACCAAACCAGTCATACCCTTATAGTAATAATGATGAAGAGGGCACTTCAATTGAATAATCAAATAAGAATGATAACCCTTGTAATTAAATCACCAAGTTGTAAATAAAGAGACCCTTTTTATATATGCACCTTAGTAATAAGTTGACCTTCTTTGCCTTTAGCCCTTGGTTTTAGAAGTAGTTTAGTTTAAGTTTGGAGAAGGAAAAACGTGCCTAGAAGAAGAGAAGGACCTAGATGAGAATAAGTGAAATAGGTATCACTATCTTGGAAATACCCCCTAATGTATATAGTCATCCATCCTTTACAACTAAACGATCGTTTCTTCACTTCGTTCACTTATCCCCTTGCTAAACCGACTGAAGGCAGAGCTTTGGAGCATAGGAGAACGTCTAAGGAATTCTAGGTAATCTTGGGTCATCTTCTTGCTCGAATTTATGGAGGAAACCATGGTGCAAGGTTGGTTTTATGATCTTTCTTACTTGGTTCCTCTTTCTAGCCGACCTTTCCCAACCAATTCTTGGAGAAGCACCCTTGGCCGACCTGTGGAGCTCAAGACGCCATTAAATGCTTGAAATATTGGAAGCTTGGAGCTCTAAGGACGACCTTAAGGCGTGTTTTATAACTCTAAGCCCTTTGCTTTGTTATGCATATCTTCATTCTTGTGAATTAGTACTTTGTTCTTCTTTCCCCTACCTTTCCTTGAAATCTTGCAAGCAATCTGTGAAGAACAGACCTTGGTCTCAAGGTAGATGATGATGGGTGTTAATACCTAGGAAACTTTATCAAATGGTCCCCCACCTATGGTCCAAACGGTTTGCAAAACCGTTTGGGACCAAACGGTTTCAAAATCGTTTGATCTCATGCGGTTTGCAAAACCGTTTAGACTCAAACGGTTTCAAAACCATTTGATAGGGTTGACTAAGCATTGACCGTTTGAGGGTCTGCTGGAAACATCATGAACTAATTACCTACAAAGAATCACCATCTAATTGTAAGTAAATCCCAACACTACTACAGAAGTGCCTTTTAGTGTCGGTTGTTTAACCCCCTTTGGCGTCAGTTTCTGAACGACGCCTATGTGGGCGCCGCTAAAAGGTTGGACACTTCAGCGTCGGTTAAAAAACCGACGCCTATTTAACATCAAGGTGTCGGTTTATTATAAAACACCGACTCCAAAAGGGTTTGCGCCACAGAAAACGGCGTCATCTAGGACGCTTTCTGCGTCGGTTATATACTAAAGGACCGACGCAGAAAAGTGTCCTAGATGACTCCCATTTCCTGTAGCGCGAACACTTTTGGCGTCGGTGTTCAACAAAAAACCGATGCTGTAAGTATGTGCTGACGGTTATCTGTAAATAACCGATGCCTATATCTATTTTTTTCTTATAAATCTGTTTGCAGGCCTGCTGTGGCTGGTCAGCAGGATGAGAACCTGTAGTTCTATTTTCTGAACTGCAGGTTTACGACATCCATTGATATCAGCCTACAAACAGGCCACAAACCTGCAAAATTAACATAAAAAGATTCACACAAGTAGATACATTCAGACATCAATTCAATTGTCACGTTCACACATATAGAATCATTCAAATACATGTTTTAACATTCAGAAACATTCATTTACAAAGTATCATTCATCATCACTATCAACATCCCAATTATATCTTACAGTTGCCACTGTTTGTACAGCTATTGCCCATTCTTCTCTTACTTCATCTAATGCTTCCCTCGTATATGGAGCATGTACATTTTTTAAGCGTTTGCCTATAGTGTGGTCAGTTTTAAACACCTGCAAAGAGAATGATGTATATATATAAGTAATAATATAAAAATAAGATTGATATATTTCATACTAACTAATGAGACTATATATAATACCTCATGTATGGTATCGATGTCCAATGCGGCATGTTTGATAATCATCTGCATAAATCGCATCACATAGTATGCGCATGCCCAGCCATTGTCTTTTGTAGCGCACTATAAATTGAAACATACAAAATAATACAACTAAGCACAATTCACATCAATAATATATACATTGGAGTCGGGGAGTCGGGAACTTACTTTTACGTTCTCCCAAGACAATGGCTGGTTCTTTTTCCTTGGGACCTTTCCTCCAGCCTTTTTGAATGCATCTAAACCCCTACATGTTAATATAACACACTAAGTTGCATAAGTAAATAGTAATGTAATAAAAGATGTTAACGGATATAAAAAATGAAATATTTCTCACCAGAATAATGCCATTCTCATTACGTGTCCAATTTTAGTGTTTAATGTACTTCCTGCGGGATCTAGATAATAAACAGTGAACGTCCCGGGGACAATAACTAGTAACTCCCAATGTCTACCGCTAGAGGTAAAAAGTTAACAATTAATAACTCAAAATGCAAAATAAAAATGGAATTTTCTTAAGTCCAAATTATAAATAAAGTAAACTTAATTGACATTGAATGGAGCTATTATTATCGTCTTCATTTTCTGACCAAAAATTGTAAAAGCATCTATACAGTATTGTTGAACACTATCATGGTCTTTAGCTACCATACTAATCAATGATGGAATCAAAAATCCCACATGATCATATGCAAATTGTTTGCAATGATCTTCGATTAAGTAGCTGCAAAACATATAGACGTATGCATTAATATATAAGAAACCAGATCACCAGATCTTACACAAGGTATATGGATGTATAAACAAGATCTCACCTTATCCATGTCTCTATCATTGATGTATTCAACCAATCATACATAAACAGCTCAATAATATCTTGTATAAATAAAGAGCTGTCGTATGATTGACCTGCATAATTTGCATCTAAAGAAACAATTATAGGGCAATGTATATTATGTGCCCGTAGCCAACATGCCATTCCCCTACAAGCAGGACCTAACGGGTATGGTAGGTCAGTTGGAACCCAAGTTGGTAATGCGGGAAGTGGAGGTGGAGGCCTAGGTGCTCCTGGTGTCTTCTTTTTAACCTGTATATATAATTTCAGATCAGTTGACATCATATATACACATTAACAGTCTAAATCAATGTAAATTTATCTTACAATTTCAGTCGTGTAGAGGACATCAGCTTTGGGCCACAATATGACCCCGCCTTCTTCCTCACCAAGTGTATCAATATCTGGGTGGGCATATGGCAACTCAACTTCCCTCCAATCGGGTAATACATGTATCGGGCCCACACGAATGTAGCCCTGCGGCATTGGAGTCCCATGAAACGTTGCCCCAGGAAGGGACTGGTAAGCTTGCGCCTCTGCAACAACATAGTTTTGCATTCTTAAGCGGCATGGATTCAATGCCTACAAATTTACGTAAAGAATGTTATACATATATACATATCATCTTGAAAACATATCATCTTGAAAAGACTAGCTACAATGTCATAAACAATACTTACAGCAGACGTGTTAGGCGATGGGTCTCCAGGATTACTTGCAGTCTGTGCACCAGAAGAAGAGTGGGTCGGCATAGGCTGATTGGAAGCCTGAGATGCCTGCCACCGCAGCAATTCTTCCTTGACCTTCTCAGCAACTACATCATTGAGCTTCTTAGCAACTATATCCTCGACTCTCTTATTCTCCTATACATGGATAAAACAAATATTAGCTTCTTATTAATGAATTTCCTTTTGCAGTAACATTCTAAAAAAAGAATATGTTACCTCTTCTTGAGAAAGTGCCGCTCTGGGTTTGCGCTGGGATGGCCCAAAGAATGCTTTGATGCCCACACCAGCGCCGGCACCTCTAACACGTCCAGGATGCTCTGGGTTACCCAGAGCAACTGTCAATTCATCCCTTGTGCCCTGAGGGATGAACGTGCCTTGTTTCCTCTGCTCGTGCAGCTCCCGCTAATCACCATAAACAAAAATTGGTAAGTTAACACCACAAATAATCAATATTCAAATGATTGCTCTAAGAGTTGTATTTTACCATTTTTGCATCCGCCTCAGCAGTTTCGGGCTTCTTTATTTCACCCTTCTTGTTTTGCCTGCCAGCTATCCAGATATCATGGCGAGGCAAGGGTGTGGCCGCAGACTCCTGAGTAGCCGCAGACTCCGCCTGTAGTCTTTGGCGAACGCTTGCATAGCCTTTTGGACCCATAGTGTGGTCATGTACATTCAGTGCACGCCTTGCTTTTTGTGCGTCACTGAGGGCCTAGTTAGTATGCACATTTATAATTAGGTTAGTAGCACTAAATGTTAATCTTGAATAGGTGAATACAATGTATATTAATTAAAATGGGAGTGACGCCTAATACCTTGAATTCTTCAGATTTTCTTGAAGCAACAAAATTGTCCCAATCTTCTTTGTCCAAGAAGTTCCATTGTTCAAGGGCTGACTTCTTCTTCTTATCACCCTGTTTTATGTATTCTCTGTTCAGATTTGTCCTGTAATTCCTAAGCATCTTTCCAGGGCGTTGCATCACACTTTTACGATGCAACTTCTCATCCAATGCAAACAGATTCTATATAATAGAAATGTTATTAACTAGTACCCAAAAATATAATTGCAAATAATAGAATTTGTAATCTACAAAATAGAATTGCAAATAATAATAACTCACGCATAAATCTTTCCATATCAAGTCTTTCTTCACCTGAGGAACTTTATGCCAATTATCATACTTAACACCACAATGGCTTTGAGTGACAACCCCAAGATAGTTTATAAAATTATTGCGGTTCACTCCAATTGCATTCCCTCCATTATCAAACTCCACAGCCAATTTGCATTCACTGCCACTCAGCGCAAGTAACTTTTTCAACAGAGTGATACCCCTTTTCTTGTTAAGTTTTTGTTGCTGCGCATCAAGTTGCTCAATTGCTTCAGTGGGTACCTGTGCATCATCAACCTAAAATTTGACAAAAATAAACACACTGAATTAGGCCAATATAGAAATACAGGATATATGACATAACTAGAAGATAATGAATTTTATAGAAATACGGGATATGTTTTTAGAACTTACGTTGGTATCCTCGCCATGCTCGTCATGGACAGCATGCTCATCATGGACTTCATGCTCATCATGGACATCATTCTCATCATGGTCAGCCATCTGAAAATTTCATTAAAAAGGAAAACATTTAGCATTTGTATCAACTAGAATAAGGAAAACATTTAGCATTTGTATAAACTAGAAAAAGGAAAACATTTAGCATTTGTATAAACATACATGTCTCTAAAATTGTGATGTTTTATCAATTAACAATCCTTCATTGTGATCTCCGCGCACATATAAGTCATCATTAGCTTCAATATTTTGTGGAGTTGGCAACCCAACTGAGAATGGACTGGAGTCATCATACTTATCATAGTACTCTTCTTCATCTATAGGATCTTCAATGAACTGTCTTTTACCATGAAGAACAACCGACCATTTATCATTTGTAGGATCATCGATATAGAATATTTGTTTTGCCTGTGATGCCAATATGAATGGTTCAGCCTTCTCGCCAATCATTTCAAAGTTCACCAAAGTGAAACCCAATTCATCCACTATAACTCCTTTGGTGTTATCAACCCAATTACATTTAAAGAGCGGAATATTGAAATCTATGTAGTCAAACTCCCAAATGTCTTCAATGACACCGTAATATGACATTTTAGCTTCACGTGGACTCTTATCCTTTGCACTTGCAAAGTACATAGTTGACGCTTGAAGAGTGACCCCACTATTTTGGACGACACTCTTATCATCTTGGTGCTTTGTGTAATATGTGAATCCATTAATGTCAAACCCTTCATAAGACATAACATTCGGTTTTGGTTTAAAGGCAAGACATTTGATAGTTTCTGTAATATCATTTGGTGTTTGAGATAGTTGATGTAAGACTTTATCTTCAAACCACTTAGTAAAAGTCTTATTATGCTCTCTAGCAAGCCACATTGAACTTGCTTGAGGATGTTGTCTCTTTATGAAATTGGTATGTTCCTCGATATAAACACTCACTTCGTCCATATTATGTAAAATATACAAGTGAGCTTGTTCCAACTGCTCACGGCTGATTACTTTCACCCGTGATCCCAAAATTCCTTTGCCCTCCTCAATATTCTTGTCATTATCAGGAGTGTCATTACCACTGAGAAAGTCATTGCAGAAATCCATAACCTCTCTCGCCACATAACCTTCAATAATACTCCCTTCAGGACGATAACGGTTTCGAACATCACCTTTAAAAACGCTCATGTATCGTTCAAAGGGATACATCCAATGCAAGAAAACCGGTCCCAAGATTTTCACTTCCCTAGTCAAGTGGACAACAAGATGTACCATGATATCAAAGAACGAAGGAGGGAAATACATCTCAAGCTGACATAGGGTAACAACCACTTCTCTTTGCAAATTATCGAGAGTATCAGGGTCAATAACTTTGCTGCATAGACTGTTGAAAAAGAAACAAAGTCTGGTAATTGCAAACCTTACATGCTTCAGCAATATAGATCGAATTGCCACAGGCAATATTTGTTGCATTAGAGTGTGACAATCATGAGATTTAAGACCTATCAATTTCAGATCTTTCATTGATACCAATCTACGGATGTTGGATGAGTAACCATGTGGCACCTTAACATTTACCAAGCATTCACAAAAAGTTTTCTTCTCCTTTCTAGACAACGTGTAACAAGCGGGAGGTAAGTATGTTCTTTTATTACCCATTTCACGTAATTCTGTTAATTCTGACCTTATTCCCATTTCACGTAGGTCCAGTCTGGATTCTATCCCATCTTTAGTCTTACCTGGTATATTTAATAGAGTACCAATGATGCTATCACAGACATTTTTCTCAACGTGCATTACATCGATACAATGCCTGACTGACAAAGAACTCCAATAAGGAAGATCCCAAAATATTGACTTCTTTTTTAATGAAGAATTGTCACTCCGTGTGGCCATACTACATTGTGATTTCTTACCAAATTCATTGACAATGTCTTTTACTCTTTCATAAACAACATCCCCTGGTATAGGTTTAGGTGCACTCCGTTCATCATTCCATCCATTGAATGCTTTGCGCTTCCTACGATACGGATGGAATTTTGAAAGAAACCTTCGATGACCAAGATATACAGTCTTGCCGCCATATTTTAGTCTTATTGAATCAGTGTTTTCTTCACATATAGGACACGCTTTAGCTCCTTTGACACTATATCCAGACAAATTCCCATATGCCGGAAAGTCATTAATAGTGCAAAACAACATAGCATGCAAACGAAATGTCTCTCTTGCTGAAGCATCATAGGTCATCACACCTTCAGCCCAAAGTTTCTTTAAGTCATTAATCAAAGGTTCAAGATAAACATCGATATCATTTCCGGGTTGTTTAGGGCCCTATATCAACAATGACAACATAACGTACTTATTTTTCATACACAGCCAGGGAGGAAGATTGTATATAACAAGCATGACTGGCCAAGTGCTATGTTGGCTGCTCAATGTCCCGTACGGATTCATCCCGTCTGTACAAAGCCCAAGTCTTAGATTCCTGACTTCTTCACCAAATTCAGGGAACAATACATCAATCTTCTTCCACTGTGGGGAATCAGACGCATGTCGTAGGATCCCATCATTATTTTTCTTAACATCTGCATGCCACCTCAAATTCTTCGCATCTTTTGGATTTGCAAACAAGCGTTGAAACCGTGATGTTATAGGTAGATACCACAACACCTTGGCAGGAGAACCAGTTTTGGACTCCCCCGAAGTCGTCAATTTATATCGTGACGCACCACATTTTGGACAATCTTTCAAATCTATATAGTCCTTTTAAAATAATACACAATCATTCGGGCATGCGTGTATCTTTTTGGCCTCCATTCCCATTGCGCACAACATTTTCTTTACCTGGTATGTTGAGATTGGCAGCTCGTTTCCTTCAGGAAGAATTTCTTTCAACAAAGTCAACAATTCAGTGAAGCTTTTGTCGCTCCATCTATTGTTAGCTTTCAACTTATACAATCTCAGCACAGCGCTAAGCTTCGTAAACTTAGCACAGCCTGTGTATAACGGTATCTCAGCATCATGCACAATGTTTGTAAAGATAGGAGGTGGATCGGTGTGATCTACCCTACAACTATCCAGCATCGCATCAACAATGTCTGCTGGAACTGGTTCGTTCACATTTACGTCATCGGAGGCAATTTCTTCTTCCACCCAAGCACTACTATTGACATCTACTGGTTTCGATTTTGAAATCTCTCCATGCCAGTGCCATTCTGTATAGCCTTGTACAATCCCGTTGCACATGACATGACTTTTGATATCCTCACCAGTGTTGACTTTCAAGTTGTTACCGCAATGCCTACATGGACAGTAGAACCTATCTGTAGGTTTTTTCCTATGTTCCTCGGCAAATCTAATAAACTGATCAAGACCAGATATAAACTTTGGGGTGCAACGATTACGAATGGACATCCATGATCTATCCATTCTATGATCAGAGAAAACAAGTATATATTAGGAAACAAGTATATATTAGGAAAAGATTAGGGTATACACTTACATCCTAAGTGTATAATGTGATGTCATTCTTATATATAATAAATGTGTACCACCTATCCCATCCTTGAACACCTAATCTCACTAGTAAGTGTATAATGTATATTGGGTTTTCAAGAAAATTTCGGCAGCATTTCCCCGCTGTTCTCTAAGCACATATGTACTTAGAGAACAAACGGGGAAATGCTACCGAAATTTTCTCGAAAACCCAATACACATTATACACTTACATCCTAAGTGAGATTAGGTGTTCAAGAATAGTCCCAAACCGGGGACTATCCAAGATTTACTCCTAATGAGTAAATCTTGGACGGGTTTCTAGGCCAACAAACACAATAATAGATATCTACAATGAAGCCGGACTCCATACAAACAATATATAATTTAGTGATTATTCATTCTAATTTATATCAATGTACAAGTAATATAAAAAACAATGATTGTTCACATTCTAGGCCAACAAACACATGTGATGTCATTCTTATATATCATAAATGTGTACCACCTATCCCATCCTTGAACACCTAATCTCACTAGTAAGTGTATAATGTGTATTGGGTTTTCAAGAAAATTTCGGCAGCATTTCCCCGCTGTTCTCTAAGTACATATGTACTTAGAGAACAAACGGGGAAATGCTACCAAAATTTTCTCAAAAACCCAATACACATTATACACTTACATCCTAAGTGAGATTAGGTGTTCAAGAACAGTCCCAAACCGGGGACTATCCAAGATTTACTCCTAATGAGTAAATCTTGGACGGGTTTCTAGGTCAACAAACACAATAATAGATATGTACATGTTAGGGTTTCATCACAATTGATGTTAGGGTTTAAACAATGTTAGGGTTTAATCAAATCAAATGATGCTAGAATGGGCAAGTTTAAATCAAATTAAGATTTAAATTAGGGTTCCAATAGGATTCAATTTAATTATTTTTTATGTGAAAGATGTAATATTATAATACATACAATGGCAATGAAATGAAACCCTAATTGTATTGGAACTCATAAAAGGATGTCTCAAAGGTTGAATCTAATATATGCATCCTAAAAAAGGTATCACATCACAAATTTGCATTTCAATAATCATATTTTATTTCCTTCCAATTAGTGTGGGTGCCATGTTTGGAATTGTTTTCTAATCATGGGTCCCTTAATTTTATTTAGGATAGAAGATAAAATCAAGGATATCAAATAGTAGACAAAAGGGGTACACTCTAGGATTTAAGATCACACTACATCATGAATTTTATACAAAATTACATGTATGTGTATATAAAAAATATATTTATAAGGAACTTCTATACATATCTAATCAACAAAAGCAGTAAAACAGCAATCAGTAAAACTAACAGCAAGGAAATCAGTAAAACTAACCAGTGTTGTAGAAACAGGACGCCGGGTGTCAGCAGGAAGAAAGGAAGGATCTAGGGCAGGCAGGTGGGCAAGCAGGAGGGCACCAGGCGTGGCGGCGGCGCCGGTTCTCAGGCATGGCGGTGGCGCAGCGGATGGAGCAGCAGGGCGCGCACGCGGGCAGCAGGTGGCTGGAGCAGCAGGCGGCGGCGCAGGGCGGCGACGAGCGGACAGCAGCAGCAGCAGGGGCGGCGGAGAAGAATGGCGCCGGAGAAGAAGGGCGCCAGAGAAGAAGGGCGCCGGAGAAGAAGCTAGGGCGGCGGCTCTGTTGGAAGAAGCTAGGTGGGCGGCGCCGGCGACGAACAGCAGCAGCAGTAGCAAGGTCGGCGGCGACGCACAGCAGCAGCAACGTCGGCGGCGACGGCGAGGCAAGGAAGCACGGGCAGCATCGGCGACGGCGAGAACCGGCAGGCAGGCGATCGAGCAGCGCGGCAGCTAGCGATGAACACAATGGAACAGGTAGGTGCCTAACGGGCGTCGCGCGGGTCTATTAAGTTTCTAAAGGCGTCGGTTGATAGTAATACACTGACGCCCAACAATGCAACCTTTACCCTAATTTTTCACGCAAATTTTCATTTACATAGGCGTCGGTTAATAGTTACAAAACCGACGCTGTAGGAGATGAAAAAAGTTCGCTCGAAAATTGATTTTCGCGGGCTATTTTTAGACGTCGGTCTGTTATAAATGACCGACGCTGAATACAAAGCGGTACCCGTGTCTGGCTGGTCTTCGAATATAGACGTCGGTGAGCATAAATAACCGATGCCTATGTAAAATAGGGGTCGGTTTTCCTAAATAACCGATGCCACTAAAAGTGCCACTGAATGATGTTTTTGTAGTAGTGCAAGTTGATGGCACTTTAATCACCTAAACCCTAATTGGGTTCAATTGCTGATTTGAATGGATCAATTTTTTTGAAGTTTGGGTTGAGTGGCCCAAACGGTTTCAAAACTGTTCCCAAGACCATTTTGTGGTCACCCAAGACCGTTTGGAGGTCTAGGGTTATGGTAATTTGATCAATTGAAGGTCCAATCACAATAGGTTGTTGAAATAATCAAAAGTGCTGATTTATGACTAAATTAGGGTTCAACATTTAACAAATAGACTTAGTTTTTGGTGTGACTTTGGGAAAACGGTCTCAAGACCATTTGGAGGATGTCCAAATGATCTCAAGACCGTTTGGTCCAAGTCATGGCCCTACTGGGTGACAATTGATGGGTTCAACTTCAGTTAGATTCATGTTGATGTATGTTGATGGTTGATCGATTACAAACCCTAATTCAATTGGTTTCAACCCTAATTGTCTATCAAGTGAGGGTCAATTGAGTGTTCAATTGGTTAAGGATAACCCTAATTAGCTCATATTGAAAAGTGGTTAACATGTATGAGGTCAACTGAGGGGTTCAACATTGAAAACCCTAATCAATTGCAAGTGTTGATGTACCTTCTAGATCCATGCGGTTTTGAGGCATTTGGACCAAACGGTCTCAAGACCGTTTGGGCTCAAATGGTTTCAAAACTGTTTCAACCCATGCGGTTTTGTCATGCAGTTTGATCAAACAGTTTCAAAGTCAACCATGTCCAAACGGTCAACATGATCAAACGGTTTCAAGACCGTTTAATGTCAAACGGTCATTCGGTCTTGAAGGTCAAAGATACCAAACGGTCAACTCCTCCATGCGGTTTCAAAACTGTTTGGAGGTTGAAGTGTGAAATCGTTTGGGGACTTTTAGGGTTAAGAATGCCTAATGCCTTAAAGGCTTAGATGATTCAATAGTTGATTAACTCAAACCCTAATGATACCTAAAGACTTTAAGGGGTTAAGTGCTTAGTATATTGACCCATGTTATGGTTAATGGTGAACATAACCAATGTACTCTTGAAGGGTTCAAGTAGACAACACCCCCTTGATTAAACAAACCCTAATGACATGATAGTGGTGACTTGACTTATGTTAACCAAAGTTGACTTGACCTAACCTAATCTAGAGTGATGTAATCACCATCTATTAGTGAGAGGAGAGAGAAGACTCCTAATACAAATGAAAGTCAAGCAAATACATTCAACATGAATGAATGTACATAATTAGGGTATGATCCATCAAGGTGAGATCATAAAAACCCTAATTATAGTGATTAATGAATATTAACCTCATTTGAAGGTATCAATGAGGATAATTTCATACATGGTGAAGCTATGAGCTCAATTCACCATGATGTGAATAGTAAACCCTAATTCTAGGTTAATATCATGTAATGAGAATAGTAAACCCTAATTTAGGGCGATGTGAGGAAAGGAATAATTCTAGATTATACCTTTAAGTATGAAATCCTATGAATGAATTATAAAGTGAGGAACCTTTATGCCTTGTAAGATAAAGGGGTTTGGTAACCCTGATTGAGGTGAATAAACCCTAACCCTAGAAATCAATCGAGGTATGTTGATAACAGCACGACTGTACTAAGGAGCACGACCATGGTAGCTTTCCCTTGCACGACCGTGCAAGGAAGCACGGTCGTGGTGTTTTATAAAGAAATTGAAAAGTTTTGGGTGTAGCTAAAACAATCATACAAGACAATTATGTCATAAGCATATAGCATAGGGTTAGTGAGTCATGTGAATGATAAATGTGGTAATCTCAATAAATAAGGAATTAAGAAGTAAAATGATGCCTAGATCCAAATGTCTTTTTGAATGAGCAAATGCTTTACATCTTATAATAAGGATGGGCATGAAACTCTTAGAGATGATGTATATCAAAGCATGATGTAGATAACATCCTGAAAGTGGAGATACCTAGAATAGTTGATGATGGTTTATCCTACAACAACAATGTTTAACCCTATATCATTAAAAGATAATTGGTTAATTCTGATATATGATACATGCACCATATGAGGGAAGAATTAAGTTAGTGAAATAAAGTATTAAAAGAGAAATATATTAATACTAAGTTAACCAATTATCTCAAGTAAGATAATAATGAGGAGGAAGTGATACATCAAGATATGATAGATATCACATTCAACATCCCAAGGTATCATACCTTAATGAACCTCTAAACCATTATACTTAAACAAGAGGGCACAAAGAGTAAGTGATAAGAAATTACCTGTAATAGGGGCATAATTGACTCAATGTACTGAATAAGTGTAGATTATTACATCTTGGGAGGAGAGTAAGACAAATCAATGAGTATGATGTAACCGTAATATGATATGAAGGAGAAATGGGCTAATACTTAGAATTGATGATGATTAATGATATTCAATGAGTATTATAATCGAAAGTAAACATTCATCATGTCCTTGTATGCTCCCAAGAGTGGTGGAGTAGTATGCTAGGATTGGAATGATAACATGAAAAGGAAACCCTAACTATTGAAAGATGGGGTACGTTAACCCTAATCATGGGTTATGCTTTCAAGCATGAAACCCTGTGAACAAATTACAAAATAAGGAATTCTTATGCCTTATAGGGCAAAGGGATTTAATAACCTTAATTGAGTGGGATAAACCCTAACTCCAGGTTATGCTTTTAAGCATGATTCTTCATGATTGAAGTATGAGATGAGGAATCATTATTCCCTATTATAATAAAAGGGATTGAATAACCCTAAATGATTTAAATAATGGGAACCAAGCTTTAGTGAAGACATGATCGTACAACCTTGAATTGAAAGGTTATTCCTGCTTATAAATTATTGACACGGAGATGAATTATTTATTATTATCAATTGAGTTGACCATGCAGGTTCTTATAAAGAAATGATCATAGCCAGGTAAAGGTTATGATATCATATTCACTGAAAGCATATTGTAGGCTTTATGAATAGTGATATATGCCATGTTGCCTAAGTTTGAGTGGCAACATATGAGATTAATGGGCTGTAAGAGCCTTGAGCAACATCAAGGTCATGATAATTAGATGACTTATGATGGTTTAAGGGTTTGAACACCCCTATTCTTGAATCATAATAATGAAATGGTTAAGAATTGATAACCATATGATAATTGATGTGAGTTAAACTTGATACATTTAGTATTTTTTCTTTATAGTAGTTGTTTTGATGGTTTATGTTTGAAAACATGCATGATGTTAAAAGAATACTGAAATTTACTTAAGTAATCAAGTATAATGATATCATGTAGGGCCCTGACCATAGATCCATCATTGTCAGTGACCAAATGATGGTGAAATAGGTTTTCCCAAGGGAACTCATGGATCATATACTTTTGAGTATATGAGGGATTATAGACAGGAATATCCTTACGTCCTAATGTAGGAATTTTTGTAGGATGTACCACTACCCTATCAATCCTTCATTATATATCATATTGGGATGATGTATCACCAATCTCCTGAGGAAATTACCAAAATCACATCGATGAGAGATAAACAAGAGATCTTTCGATGATGAAGAGAGTACAGAATGCCACTGTGACTCTATAGCGAAGGTTCTAGAATACCCTGGATAGCTATCATAGCAGAGACACAAGATGTACTGCAAGTAAATCCTCTTACTGAGTGAGGAAGATGAGGTCATAAGAATCTGGTTCTTTTGATGACCTATGTATGGTACCGACGCAATTTCGTAATGGTCGGTTGGAGTATGGGCGGTATACCTTATCTCCGCGGGCATAATAATGTTTTGAAAACATAATCAGCCGTGTAGCATAATTACTTAGGTTGAACTACGAGATACAATGTTTGATGTTACATTGTTTATATATGTTCTTTATATTCTTTAAGGAGATATGCTTTGATATTCAATTAGGTTATAATTGAAATGTTGTTTTACTTGACATTAAACCTGCTATTAAATGTTAATAATTATACTGCTTATTGTTATTCCTTATTGCAATAATAAAGCTTCTGGCGGAGAATCATAACTCTCGCTGGGACAATTATTCAATTGTCTCACCCCCGTGTGATTCTACTTTTTAGGTAGACGTCGAGGTCGAAGGAACCCATCTAAAAATGAGCAACAACAACATCAACAGCATCAGGGGCAACAGTGAATCTCAGGTGGAGATACTGACTGTCTAGTCTTGTAGATAGAATGTCTTATGTCATCTCTATACTCTCAGGTCCTAGAACTCAACAGGTTTGAGATTTTGGCTTTAAGCCTCGAGATTTTGTATCTGCATTTATATAATCACCCAAAAGGTGATTCAACAGAGATGTAATGTTAAAACATAATGTAAACTGTTTATCTTGTTTCTTATAAAGAAGTTTTATGGTTTAAAGATCTTTTCTTAAAAAGTTTTAAATTTTTAGTGATTTTCATAATTTCACTGCTAATTAGTCGCTTCTGCTGAGTTTACTTCATGATTTACGGTTTGGAGCCCACAATTAAGTGGTATCAGAGCTCTAGGTTCGCCGAGTCTACAGAGATATAGGACTTAGGTAGTAGAGTCTTTTCTAAGTGTCATTTAGTGTATCTGATGGTATCTTCTTCTCACATAGGAGGAGAAGAACTTGAAGATGACTGGATCGGACGAGGAGTTTGCTGCAGAGAGAAACAATGCTACACCAAGAAGAGGTGCAGAAGAGCAAGTAAGAGAGGGACAATTACTTGAGATCCCCCTAGCCAATCCAACCATGATAAGGAATCCTTCCTTATGGATCACTACTGGGAAATTTAGGGCAACCATGATGTATCTAGTGGATCAAGCACTAGCAATGCAACCCAGATTACCAGCTCCTAATGATGATGTTTTGGATATCAACAGAATATGTAGTCCACAACAGTAGGTTGAAGCAATGGTAAATGATGAAGCATTGAACTTATAACAAGCTTGTGCTCAACCTCAGTCTGCTGAATCAATGAACAGTAATATAGGGGTTAGAATACAACCAGAAACCAGGACCTACTATAGGTGTAGGAAGCCTAGACATATCAGTTGTAATTGTCCAGAAAAGAAAAATAAGGGAAGAATCGAGAAAAGGACTATCCAAACCCAGGAGCAGAGACCTGGTAGTACCAAAAGGAAGAAGTTTCTGGTGTCACCAACACAACTAGGACCTAGTACACCAAGGCCATGGTTATCCAGAAAGGGTAAGGAACCCTTTAGACCACACCGAGGACCCAGAACTTGCTATCAATGTGGGCAGGTAGGGCATCTGGTAAGAGATTGCCCAACCAGAAATGTTATGGCAAATCAACCTCTGAGGCAAAATCAGCCTGAGATAATGAATAATCCTCGAGCCCTGACATGTTAGACAAAATAAATGGTATTTCTTATATGTCTTTTTATGATCTTTTGGAGAAAATTTGAAAAAATCAATTGATTGAACCTTCTTTGATTAGTCATATAAAGACTTATAATGTTGTGTAAAATAGATGTTTCATGCTACATGCTTACCTCCATAAGAGGATGAGGTGTTAAAGAATTGGTCTGGATAGAAAATTCAATAAGATTAATATTTGTACTTGTGATGATAAGAAAAGAGAAGGAATATGGTTGTATATAAGTGCATATTACCTTATCTCAGTATTTATATACCCTGGCCAGGTATACAGTTGCTGATGATAAAGTAAATATGGAAACTCCTAGATTGTTATCATGTTAATTGCTCTGATCAAGCAGTCATTTTGAGACAATCTAATGAGTACAATGAAATAAGAAATATAAGAATAAAGGAGGTCAACCTTGAATAGTAAAATTGTAAGAATAATAATAAAGATGTATATGTGGTGAATACTTATAAAGGTATCAGTTTAACCTAGACTTTGGGTCTAAGGTGAGAATATATATAATAAGTAATGTCCCGAGATAAAAGGATGAAAAAGGTTACAATATGAACATCACTTGTTAGGGGTTTATGCCTTTCATAAACATATCCTTCTCCAAGATACCTGTCAAATGAGTCATCATTTGACAAATAACTTTTCTATATGATAAGATAATGTATAACTAAGGAGATATTTAGTGCATATAATAAGGAAAGTTAGTATGGTGTTATCGGATGTGATGACACAATCAAGGTGTGAAAACACTTATATGTTCTCAAATAAATAACAGAGTAAGAGTATGATCTCAAGAAAAGTTTATCAAAACTCTATAACGTCTCCCTGACAATGAAATGATATCTAAAGATGTGATAATATGATGCTTAAATAATATCTACTTTCCCTTTTCTTTCCGGGATTTTGGGGATGAAATCCTTGTTAGGGGTTTATAATTTGTAACATACCTGACCTGGGTTATGAACTAACCCTAGGTGTTTTGCTTAACTATGTAATTAGATGCTTGTGATTAGCTCTTGATATGTAATTAAAGCTTCTGAAGAACATATATTTCTATTTCTGTCCTTTTTAAACAATGTTGTAGTATTGTTTTGTAATATAGGGACCTATGTGGAAATTACCCAATTAGAGGGGTTAACTTGAAAATTACACATGTGATGTTCCTTTGTTGTTAAGGCATCATAAGTATGAATATGATGAAGTATGATTGATTCTCCAAGCTTGGGCATCAAGATGCAGCTTGTGGAGCAATCCTTGTGCTTAAAACCCTAATTTTGGTGTAATGTGCAATTTACCCAAAACATGAGATGTAACATGTAAAATACACCTTTTAGAGTATCTTTTATGACTCTTGGCACCATTTATAGTAAGAATGATGAAGAGGGAACTTCAATTGAATAATCAAATAAGAATGATAACCCTTGTAATTAAATCACCAAGTTGTAAATAAAGAGACCCTTTTTATATATGCACCTTAGTAATAAGTTGACCTTCTTTGCCTTTAGCCATTGGTTTTAGAAGGAGTTTAGTTTAATTTTGGAGAAGGAAAAACGTGCCTAGAAGAATATAAGAACCTAGATGAGAATAAGTGAAATAGTTATCACTATCTTGGAAATACCCCCTAAGGTATATAGTCATCCATCCTTTACAACTAAACGATCGTTTCTTCACTTCCTTCACTTATCCCCTTGCTAAACCAACTGAAGGCAGAGCTTTGGAGCAGAGGAGAACGTCTAAGGAATTCTAGGTAAGCTTGGGTCATCTTCTTGCTCGGATTTATGGAGGAAACCATGGTGCAAGGTTGGTTTTATGATCTTTCTTACTTGGTTCCTCTTTCTAGCCGACCTTTCCCAACCAATTCTTGGAGAAGAACCCTTGGCCGACTTGTGGAGCTCAATACACCATTAAAGGCTTGTAATCTTGGAAGCTTGGAACTCTAGGGACAACCTTAAGGCGGATTTTATAACTCTAAACCCTTTTCTATGTTATGCATATCTTCTTTCTTGTGAATTAGTAGTTTGTTCTTCTTTCCCCTACCTTTCCTTGCAATCTTGCAAGCAATCCATGAAGAACAGACCTTGGTCTCAAGGTAGATGATGATGGGCGTGAATAACTAGGCAACTTTATCAAACGGTCCCCCACCTATGGTCCAAACGGTTTGCAAAACCGTTTGGGACCAAACGGTTTCAAAACCGTTTGATCTCATGCGGTTTGCAAAACCGTTTAGACTCAAACGGTTTCAAAACCATTTGATAGGGTTGACTAAGCATTGACCATTTGAGGTTTTGCTGGACACATCATGAACTAATTACCTACAAATAATCACCATCTAATTGTAAGTAAATCCCAAGTTGAAGGCACTTTAATCACCTAAACCCTAATCGGGTTCAATTGCTGATTTCAATGGATCAATTTTGTTGAAGTTTAGGTTGAGTGGCCCAAATGGTTTCAAAACCATTTTGGGATCACCCAAATGGTCCCAAGACCGTTTTGTGGTCACCCAAGACCGTTTGGAGGTCTAGGGTTATGGTAATTTGATCAGTTGAAGGTCCAATCACAATAGGTTGTTGAATTAATCAAAAGTGCTGATTTGTGACTAAATTAGGGTTTAACCTTTAACAAATGGACTTAGTTTTTGGTGTGACTTTGGGCAAACGGTCTCAAGACCGTTTGGAGGATGTCCAAACGATCTCAAGACCGTTTGGGCCAAGTCATCGCCCAATTGGGTGACAATTGATGGGTTCAACTTCAGTTAGATTCATGTTGATGTATGTTGATGGTTGATCGATTACAAACCCTAATTCAATTGGTTTCAACCCTAATTGTCTATTAATTGAGGGTCAATTGAGTGTTCAATTGGTTAAGGATAACCCTAATGGGCTCATATTGATAAGTGGTTAACATGTATGACGTCAATTGAGGGGTTCAACATTGAAAACCCTAATCAATTGCAAGTGTTGATGTACCTTCTAGGTCCATGCGGTTTTGAGGCATTTGGACCAAACGGTCTCATGACCGTTTGAGTCCAAACGGTCTCAAGACTGTTTGGGCTCAAACGGTTTCAAAACCGTTTCAACCCATGCGGTTTGGTCATGCGGTTTGGAAATGCGGTTTGGTCATGCGGTTTGATCAAACGGTTTCAAAGTCAACCATGTCCAAACGGTCAGCATGATCAAATGGTTTCAAGACCATTTAAGGTCAAACAGTCTTGAGTGTCATGCGGTCTTCAAGGTCAAAGATACCAAACGATCAACTCCTCCATGCGGTTTCAAAACCATTTAGAGGTTGAAGTGTGAAACCGTTTGGGGACTTTTAGGGTTAAGAATGCCTAATGCCTTGAAGGCTTAGATGATTCAATAGTTGATTAACTCAAACCCTAATGATACCTAAAGACTTTAAGGGCTTAAGGTCTTAGTAGATTGACCCATGTTATGGTTAATGGTGAACATTACCAATGTACTCTTGAAGGGTTCAAGTAGACAACACCCCCTTGATTAAGCAAACCCTAATGACATGATAGTTGTGACTTGACTTATGTTAACCAAAGTTGACATGACCTAACCTAATATAGAGTGATGTAAGCACCATCTATTAGTGAGAGGAGAGAGAAGACTCCTAATATAAATGAAATTCAAGAAAATACATTCAACATGAATGAATGTACATAATTAGGGTATGATCCATCAAGGTGAGATCATAGAAACCCTAGTTATAGTGATTAATGAATCTTAACCTAATTTGAAGGCATCAATGAGGATAATTTCATACATGGTGAAGCTATGAGCTAAATTCACCATGAAGTGAATAGTAAACCCTAATTCTAGGGTAATATCATGTAATGAGAATAGTAAACCCTAATTTAGGGTGATGTGATGAAAGGAATAATTCTAGATTATACCTTTAAGTATGAAATCCTATGAATGAATTATAAAGTGAGGAACCTTTATGCCTTGTAAGCTAAAGGGGTTTGATTACCCTGATTGAGGTGAATAAACCCTAACCCTAGAAATCAATCGAGGTATGTTGATAACAACACGACCATACTAAGAAGCACGACCATTGTAGCTTTCCCTTGCACGATCGTGCAAGGGAGCACGACCGTGGTGTTTTAAAAAGAAATTGAAAAGTTTTGGGTGTAGCTAAAACAATCATACAAGACCATTATGTCATAAGCATATAACATAGGGTTAGTGAGTCCTGTGAATGATAAATGTGGTAATCTCAACAAATAAGGAATTAAGAAGTAAAATGATGCCTAGATCCAAATGTCTTTATGAATGAGCAAATGATTTACACCTTATAATAAGGATGGGCATGAAACTCTTAGACATGATGTATATCAAAGCATGATGTAGATAACATCCTGAAAATGGAGATACCTAGAATAGTTGATGATGGTTTATCCTACAACAACAATGTTTAACCCTATATCATTAAAAGATAATTGGTTAATTCTGATATATGATACATGAACCATATGAGGGAAGAATTAAGTTAGTGAAATAAAGTATTAAAAGAGAAATATATTAATACTAAGTTAACCAATTATCTCAAGTAAGATAATAATGAGGAGGAAGTGATACATCAAGATATGATAGATATCACATTCAACATCCCAAGGTATCATATATTAATGAACCTCTAAACCATTATACTTAAACAAGAGGGCACAAAGAGTAAGTGATAAGAAATTACCTGTAATAGGGGCATAATGGACTCAATGTACTCAATAAGTGTAGATTATTACATCTTGAGAGGAGAGTAAGCCAAATCAATGAGTATGATGTAACCGTAATATGATATGAAGGAGAAATGGGCTAATACTTAGAATTGATGATGATTAATGATATTCAATGAGTATTATAATCGAAAGTAAACATTCATCATGTCCTTGTATGCTCCCACGAGTGGTGGAGTAGTATGCTAGGGTTGGAATGATAACATGAACAGGAAACCCTAACTATTGAAAGATGGGGTACGTTAACCCTAATCCTGGGTTATGCTTTCAAGCATGAAACCCTGTGAACAAATTACAAAATAAGGAATTCTTATGCCTTATAGGGAAAAGGGATTTAATAATCGTAATTTAGTGGGATAAACCCTAACTCTAGGTTATGCTTTTAAGCATGATTTTTCATGATTGAAGTATGAGATGAGGAATCATTATTCCCTATTATAATAAAAGGATTGAATAACCCTAATTGATTTAAATAATGGGAACCAAGCTTTAGTGAAGACATGAAGGTACAACCTTGAATTGAAATGTTATTCCTGCTTATAAATTATTGACTCGGAGATGAATTGTTTATTATTATGAATTGAGTTGACCCTGCAGATTCTTATAAAGAAATGATCATAGCCAGGTAAAGGTTATGATATCATATTCACCGAAAGCATACTATAGGCTTTTTGAATAGTGATATATGCCATGCTGCCTAAGTTCGAGTGGCAACATATGAGATTAATGGGTTGTAAGAGCCTTGAGAAACATCAAGGTCATGATAATTAGATGACTTATGATGGTTTAAGGGTTTGAACACCCCTATTCATGAATCATAATAATGAAATGGTTAAGAATTGATATCCATATGATAATTGATGTGAGTTGATACATTTAGTATTCTTTCTTTATAGCAGTTGTTTTGATGGTTTATTTTTGAAAACATGCATGATGTTAAAAGAATACTGAAATGTACTTAAGTGGCCCTGACCATAGATCCATCATTGTTAGAGACCAAATGATGGTGAAACAGGTTTTCCCAAGGGAACTCTTGGATCATATACTTTTGAGTATATGGGGGATTATGGACGTGAATATCCTTACGTCCTAATGTAGGAATTGATGTAGGATGTACCATTACCCTATCAATCCTTCATTATATATCATACCGGGATGATGTATCACCAATCTCCTGAGGAAATTACCAAAACCGCATCGATGAGAGATAAACAAGAGATCTTTCGATGACGAAGAGAATACAAAATGCCACTGTGACTCTATACCGGAGGTTCCAGAATACCCTGGATAGCTATCATAGCAGAGACACAAGATGTCCTGCAAGTAAACCCTCTTACTGACTGAGGAAGATGAGGTCATAAGAATCTGGCTCTTTTGATGACCTATGTATGGTACCGACGCGATTTCGTAATGGTCGTTTGGAGTATGAGCGGTATACCTCATCTCCGTAGGGCATAATAATGTTTTGAAAACATAATCATCCGTGTAACATAATTACTTAGGTTGAACTACGAGATACAATGTTTGATGTTACATTGTTTATATATGTTCTTCATATTCTTTAAGGAGATATGCTTTGATATTCAATTAGGTTATAATTGAAATGTTGTTTTACTTGACATTATACATGTTGTTAAATGTTAATAATTATACTGTGTACTGTTATTCCTTATTGCAATAACAAAGCTTCTGGCGGAGAGTTATAAATCTCGCTGGGACAATTATTCAATTGTCTCACCCCCGTGGGATTCTACTTTTTAGGTAGACGTCAAGGTCGAAGGAACCCATCTAAGAATGAGCAACAACAGCAGCAACAACATTAGGGGCAACAGTGAATCTCAGGTGGAGATAATGACTGTCTAGTCTTGTAGATAGAATGTCTTATGTCGTCTCTGTACTCTCAGGTCCTAGGAGTCAATAGGTCTGAGATTTTGGCTTTAAGCCTCGAGATTTTGTATCTGCATGTATATAATCACTCGAAAAGTGATTCAACAGAGATGTAATGTTAAAACATAATGTAAACTGTTTATCTTGTTTCTTATAAAGAAGTTTTATGGTTTAAAGATCTTTTCTTAAAAAGTTTTACTTTTTTAGTGATTTTCATAATTCCGCTGCTAATTAGTCGCTTCCGCTGAGTTTACTTCGTGATTTACGGCTTGGAGCCCACAATTTTAACATCTTTCTGTTATGTGAATAAAACATGAAGTTAATTATTTATATAATTAATGATCTCCTTTCCTTAACGATTAAGATATGTATGTTTCGTGTACAATTCTGAAACAGTTCAGTAACTTTCCGTTATGTGAATAAGAGATGAAGTTAATTATTTATATATAATTAATGGTCTCCTTTCCTTAACTGTAAAGACGTGTACGTTTCGTTTACAAGAGTGATTGAGTGATCGTATCCGTCTAGGATTAGGACGTGGGGTGTGAAAGGGTTATAAAAAGGGAAACATGTCAATAGGGTTGGACACACAATGAATTCAGCCTCTCTACGCAAAACGCGCAACCGTCATCCGCCATTTGCAAAAGACGAGAGATTTGTCCCTTTGACGGAGTGTTTCTCTTCTTTTCCTTCGCCCATCTGAATTACTGCTTTGTCGAGACTTGTCTTCAAAATGAAGAGAGTATTCGGAAAAGTTGTCTCATGGAGATCCTTCTTCTGAATGAGACGAACAATGTTGTCCTTCTATTCCTTTGACACGATCTGTCCGGGTGGTGGTACTTGTGATCGCTGGGCTGCACTTGTGGTGCAAATATTTTGACACCAATTTGACGTGTCGGAAGAGCGACGTTAAACGCAAGTAGACATGCGGAGCGACTTGGCGTCAAGCGTTAGCGAGATGAGCCAAGGATATAGACTTTGCTGCATTCTTAAAGACTGGATGGACGGAAAGAACATCGCTTATCCGAAGGATTGTAAGGCAATGATTTCTTTAAGTATATATATACATATATAAATATACGTGTCTTGTTTCTCAATCGGACGATCCGGTCAGGAGTTTCTTACTCATTTATTTATGTTCTCCTACAATATTTTATTCTTGTATATCTTATCTTGATCTACCTGCAATTGTTAATTATTTGCAACTATTTGTTGTTGCATGTAACAACGTTTACACCTAAATTATCTAACAATCTTAAACAAATCTATTTTTTTCGTTAATTAACAATGTAGATCATGGTACGTGCGCTAGAATTAACAATAAATATATGCCTCAAATTTATTGTTTTAAACGTTGTATATTTGCAATGTTGAATATATAATTGGCATAATATATGGGTATGAAGAATAGGAACAACCAAAACTAAATAAATCTGATCCCAACAATGTGAATATTATTTCTAGTTGGAAAAATGTTGATACGAGATGCCTAGAGTTAATTTTGTTTGTGTTAAAAATACAAACTATATAATTTATACTCTTAGAAAGTATTGCTTATTTCCATGACGTTGTATAGGGATGGTAGAAATAAAATATAAAATTGAGAATAAGGGTACTAAACAGTGTTGCGTTTCAAAGTTTATAATATTTCTAAACGTTTTATTTAGTAGAGGTGAATCTATTCTTGAACAAGTAATTAATGTTTTAATTCTTGGTGTACAAAATTTTGGATGCATGCATTAAATGCTTGAAATTTTGTTGTTATGTCTATACTTGAGATATTCCTAATATTTTTGGAAGTCATTTGACATATATCTCAAATATGAAGGACAATGTCAATGAGCGGTCTCATGTTAGACATTAATAAACAAGATGTATACTTGAAAATTTTATTGCTATGTCTATAGTTGAGATATTCTTAATATTTTAGGAAGTCATTTGACATATATCTCAAATATAAAGGAGAATGTCAATGAGAAGTCTCATGTTAGACATTAATAAACAAGATGTACACCTAAAAATTTTATTGTTATGAGATATTCTTAATATTTTAGGAAGTCGTTTGACATATATCTCAAATATAAAAGAGAATGTCAATGCGAGGTCTCATGTTAGACATTAATAAACAAGATGTACACCTGAAAGATATAAAAGTCAAGTTACATGTTAGTTCTTACCCGACAGTTAATTTTAGTTCTAAGATCAAAGATAAAAAAATTAAAGATAGTACATATATCTATGGCTAAGAATAAAGTATGTCCTTTATATACAAAGGATAGAAAGTTGCCACATTGAAATTAAGGAGATTATAATTAGATAATTATTTTCTTGAACCTTAATGATGAGTATGTGTCTTTAAAACCTGAAGTCTTGATTATTAAATGAGATGGTTTTATAATAGACTGTAAAATGTAATAAGTTATTATTACATACCTTCGTGATACTATGTTCTTTAGCAAGTGATATTTGTGTAACATGGAGAACACGTTTAAGATTCTTGTTGAACATATTTCAAATTGCAATTTAATATTTGAATGAATATAGCTCTGTATGCATGAATCTTATTTCATCTAATATATAACAATATTGTTTGAGACATATTTTGTTATCTCAATGAAACAAATGATGAATCATCAATTGGTTCCAAAATCCGACATTAATTCTGAAAGATGTAAAATATATATGTAAACTAAATTGTATAGAAGAATTTCTTTTTATAATAAGAATTCTGAAATTCTAGATTTAGTTCACCATAACATCTGTGAATTTAATGAAGTTACTAATAGGAACTAGAAATTGTTATTTTATAACATATGTGGATAATTTGTGTAGATATTGTTATGTCATTTTACTTAAAAGTAAAATTGAGACATTAGAAAATTCAAAATTTTTAGATGGAAGATAAATCTCAAACTAGTAAGGTACTTAAATGATTAAGGTCTGATGGGGAGAAGAACATACCTTGAACTTGTTTGTTGGAATTTTTAACAACTCCACTGTGTAGTTCATGAAGGTTGTTTCTCCTTATACACCATGGTTTATTGGGATTGTAGAACGTAAAATCTAATTTCTTATTTAAATGGCTAATAACTTTCTCCAGACCTCAAGTTTACTCATACATATGTGGAAGAAACTTTGACTATGGTTTGCCATTTTTTGAATAAAGTTTTCCGTAGACATAATAAGAGTAAATTGATTGAGTTATTGATTGAGAAAGAATTGTTTCTCTAATATCTTCAAATGTGGGGGAATTTTTACTAAGGTATATGTCTCTGAACACAAAAGAAAAGAGACTAGAAACACGGTTGACGCCAATTTATTGGGTCTTGTAAAAACAAGTTACGCCTTTAGATTTATGATTGTAAAATCAGAAATCTTAGGCTATAAGGTTTATACAATTGTGATATTACGTACGACATTCTATGATAATGTGTTTCTCATGAAAAATGGGTGTATCCAAGTAAATGTCTCATAATGATTCATTATACACATGGTCTTTTCTCAATAATGAAGAAAGGATGAGAAATGTGGGGGCAACTTAGAATTTGTTATTTCTGAATTTATTGATTCTGATGAAATGGCTGAACAAAGGAGAAGTTAACGTACTAATATTTTCAAGGATGATAGAAGTGAGTTTTTCACTGATAATATCAAAGATGATCTTGTTCCTTTCAAAACATGTTATGGATTCTCTAGAAGTTTAGTTTTGAAAGAATTTGTTAACAACTAAATCTTATGAATTCTCTCAAATCAATTGTGGGAATTTATAGATTTGTCTTCTAGTTGTTCAAAAGTTGTTAGTAAATGGATCCTTAAGATGAAAATAAATTTAGACTAGATAATCAATAACGTACTTTGCTAGGCTAGTTGCTAAGGGTTTTACACTCTAAAGGAATAAAGTCTTTTGATACATATTCTATGTTTCCTGCATGAACACAATCTGAATGCTTAAGGCATTGGTTGTCACATATAATCTCATATTCAATAAATGAATGAGAATTCCATATTCTTACATGGTAATATTCATGAGAAGATATATATATATATATATATATATATATATATATATGTATGTATATATATGGAACAACCTGATGGATTTGTGCATTGCAGGAATGAGCATAAAAGTATGTAAAATTTAATAAAGCTATTACATGGCTTGAAATAAGCTCCTAAGCAATGATATGAGATATTTGATAGAGTACTATCAATGAAATCCTATATTTAATAATTTTGATAAATGTATCTACTGTAACAATCGCCAATGGTTGACTCATGTTGTTATACATAGATGATGCTTTGTTTCCAATATAAAAGTAATAGATTAGACTATCATTCTTATGTAACAAGTTTTAGATGAAATATAGATGAGATTCATTTACATGATTTTAAGGCCTAAAATCTTGAGGTTTACTAATGGTATAACTCTCTAAAAGTCTCATTATGTTGAGTGGATACTACGGAAGTTTGAGTACACATCATGCAACCATATTTTACTGTTGGGTTTTAGGGGAGGCAGAGAAGGCAGCGGAAACAAAAAAAATTCTCCTCCCCAAACCCAGAACAAGGAAATCCATCAACGTCTATACAATAAGAAAGGATGGTTTGTGGAATCATACCTTGTCCTGAGGCTTGCTCGGCGACAATACCTCGCGTCTTGCGCGGTCTTCACCTCCGGTCTTGGACGGTGTCTGTGCAGCTCATGGTCGCATCGGGACTGACGACTCTTGGTCTCACCGGGACTGTCAGGGTTGACAACTGTCCTCCGAGTGGCAGAAATCTCCCGCCTCTGAAGTAGTCCATACAGACCACCTGGAACTCCAATCTCCTTGTCTCACAAGGAATTGGAAGGAGTCGCACCCTCCTGTCAGTGTACTAGTCACTGACACACTCTCCTACCACAAGTCACTTTCTGCAGTTGTCTTTCCCTTGTTGTGCCTCCCTTATCGGGTAGCACTTGCTAGGGCTCTCTCGGTTACCAAAACCAGAGAGAACGACAACTTTACAGAGCAACTGGTAGCACTGAATTGTTATTTGAGAAGCCCCCACTACCCCTATATATGGGAGGGTCATAGGATAGGGTTCTCTATCTCGTGCAATGTGGGACTAAAGCAGGAGTAGAAGGGTTCAAGTTTTTCCACAAAAACAACCAACTGTGTAACCTGAACCAATCGTATCATTTCTGAAACAGTCGGTTGGGGACCAGAGTCGGTCGGTTGACACCTCAACCGATCAGTTGGGACCCATGAAATGGTCGGTTCACTTCTGAACCGGTCGGTTCGTGGTCCTGATCAGTTCCCGATTGACTTTTCTTCTTTTGTTTCTAATTAGTACCTAATACCAATCCTTGTTCCAATCAAATTGGGCTAGTGAAACGAAAAGAAATTTCTCACCAATCCTAATTTCCCAACTTGCTCGGTTGGACTAGTTGAACCAATCGTTTCAACACTTGAACTGATCATTTCACCCTATCCATGAGCCGATCGACTCACCACCTGAGCCGATCGGTTCACCAAGCTCAGCCGATCGGTTCATCACATGATCCGATCGGTTGGGAGTGCAAATTGTGTAGAAACAATCAATTGCAGTTTCAATTAATCTGATACTCTAATCAATCAGTCTAACACCTTGAACATTATGATACTGAGCTATAAATTGATTGAGTGCTTAATTGAACTACTAAACTACTTTAGTAATCAATCTAAACATTGTTTGTGGACAAAACTCCTCTTCCAGGTTAAATCCAATGTGTGTGACCCTGCAGGTCCATTTCACGTTGGCAGTGAAATTCCATAACACTTATGACTTCACAAGCAAAGAGTGGTGCCTAGTCACACATCAGTGCTACCCAAGTGAAATAGAAAGTTGGAGAACAACTTTCAATCCAACAATCCGTGAATGGTGTTACAGTGAATGCATAATTCCTTTGTCACTGATATTCTGAATGAACTCGAGGCATGGAACAGTCATCCTGTCAACGTTCATTCACTTTCTTGATCTCAGAGTAGATTGGAAGTGATATGTATGACATCAATATCACATGCTGATTCACACATGTGTGCACGCCTTTCTCAATCCTACTCATCAAGTGTCCATGGATATCAAACTCCCTCAGGAGGGACAAATCCCATATCTATCACTCACCCCTCAAAATCCCCATGTGTCAAAGCCACCCAATCATCACCTTTATAACAACCCATGTTTTAGGACTGCGTTTGATGATGTCAAAGTGTGCCCAATGACATGTGTTGAGTGTAGTGATTTTAGGTCAAAGAATCACACTCGCCACCATAAATGTGAGTACTGACTGTGACTACAATGTCATGGTTCCATGTGTCAAACTCACAGTGGGTCTGTCCGGTACACTTGTTCTCTAACAAATACCTGTGTGTTTGGTTTGATTTATCTATATCATGACTAATGAGATTTTGTCATCAACCAACACCACAATCTAGTCTTGTGTGTCATTGTTGTATATCTACCTTCCACAATGACATGTGACTAGGGACATAACAAGAATGTACAAACTCTTAGCATCCGTATGATCTCATCGTTCAGGTCCTGAACCTGAAAAAATTTAATTGAGTATTGTCATTCTCTAGACATTCAATATGTTCTATCACTATCTCATATGACTGAACCAGAAAGAATTGGAGGCTTGCCTTTGATGTTTATCAAATCAATCTTAATGTATCCCACCAATCATCCCATTATTGTCTCTCAAGGCATACATACCAACAGACTCCCACTTGCACAGTGAGCCAATCACCCTTGAATCATATTCATAGTGATCT
The DNA here is from genome assembly GCA_963693085.1 of Alisma plantago-aquatica. Classification (NCBI taxonomy): domain Eukaryota; kingdom Viridiplantae; phylum Streptophyta; class Magnoliopsida; order Alismatales; family Alismataceae; genus Alisma; species Alisma plantago-aquatica. Next base: position 1,064,816,057 of record OY856412.1, on the reverse strand, counting down.
TCAAACATGTCCCACATGTTACTATGCTCTAGTGTGAACATAGTGAGTTATGGCAACACCTTGCCAAAGTCAGTTTTTAACTACATGTCTCTCATCTCTTCGCTATACGTCACATGTATGAGATGGAGTTGCCGTAATATGCGATCTAGTATTCCTTTGCTAACCCTTAGCCACATTGCATGATCAAGGATTCCATACTTGTCATCAATGAGCAAAATATCTATAAGTTCATCTCATGAACTTCCAGATCCATATAGTATCCATTGTTGTTCTCTAACACACAGATACTCGGCATTTCCTTTTAAATGGTTTTATTGGAACACTTCCAATTATCAACAAACTTTCACTTTTATATATCCTATATATATTTTGCGATTAATTTTCTGTCCTTTCGAAAGTTCGCATCAATGTAACTCTTTACATTGAACTGTTCCTTATCTCCATAGAACTAGTACTTATCAAGTTCTCATGGTATTCCAGTAACCCTTACGGGAAGTAGACAGACATCCACTCTTCATGTTTCACATATGAGTTTTCAGGATGAGCACATCATATTGCCATGTCCTACATACAAGATGATGAATGCATTTTGTTCTTTCCATGTCGATACATGCAAGATAATGGGATTATTACATACATGATAGATCCATATCTATTCTTAGTGTTCCCATTCTTCATAAGAATTGGACACATGGCCTTGGGATACTAACTCCATGTAACATGGAAAGGTTTCTCCCACTGAATCTGTGCTACTGAACCCTTCAGTACAGATTGTCAATGTATGCTTTCTCTTTTTAGGTCAAGAGGTTTTCGAGAACTATCTCTATAGATCTCTATTCCTATCACATAGAAAACATCTCTATCTTCCTTAAAGATAATTTCCACTTTTGTATTTCCATCCTAGAACATTTCCATTTCACATCAACATGTGGAATGTGAACACGCTCCCACTAAATCACATACCCCTTCTTTATCTTTGACATATCAGTCAAACCCCTTTGACTATATCATCAAAGTAAAGATCCAATTCTGAGTTGCTTGTACTCAATCAATCACATTGATTAGTCCATTCTAACTTATAGACTTCATTTGCATTAGTGGATTCATAAACCTTATAGGTTGTGTCATGTACACATCCTTATTTTATTCCTCATAGGAATGAGGTTTTAGTATCCATATGCCAAATGTCTTAGTCATTAAGTTGCAATCAACAAGCATCATCCTTCTCAAAATGTTATCCATGTGTCTTAATACTTAAGATTCATTTGCACTTATGGATTTCATCCAATGGGTGCTACCATCAAGGTCATACCTTATGGTTCACATGGATGTCATTTAGGATGTAACAGTCATAAACCATAACTCAAAGTTCAGTTCCTCATATTCATCTAGACAGTTGACTCATCACATGAACAACTCATCACATAGATAAACGAGGTGTATCCATCAAGGATATAAGAACTTACAACTCCTTGTGATTCTTAATGTCCTTTATTAGTGTGGGGTATTCTTTTATTAAGAAGAATTCAGTTATTTGATAATCATTCTCTAACTCCTTAGAGCATGATTCTATCTTGATTTACACATCACCATGACTTAATCATGAGTTCACTATGATACACTATCATAATCACTCATAAGGTTCTCAAACATTTGGTCTAAGTATTTCATTCATTGATCTCATCAAGAATTAACACTTTACCAAATTCATACTTCATCTATGATATTCTTGAACTCTTCAAGATATTCATATTGGTATTTCTCTAAACACCATTTGAAGTATTAGCATTTGATCCAATAGGCATGTAAATACATCACATGTATCATACCTAATAGGATAATCATTCTCCCACTACCATTAGTGAAGATTGATTAATCATGTCTAAGATATTCATGTCTCTTACTGTTTCTCTAACCAAAAGAGTCTAGATTTATCCATCACATGGAAACTAGAAATGAATTTCTCATGATTGATGCTAATTTGCTTATTTGAGTTATTTATAACTTTTAGGTATCATTTTATCTTATGCATATCAAATACCACAAGATAAACAAGGCATTGCCACAAAGATCATATCTTTAGAATTTGAAACATCTCTTTATTGATTGCCATCATTGTCATACAATATGCAAAATAAAGTGTTTCTATCTATTGGAAAATATGAAATAGCAGTTCATAACTGTATTACATGCCTTTTTGGATGAAAATAAACTAAAGTACTCCTATCTATGGCGGCAACACTTGCCCCATTTATTGAGTGCTTTACACTTTACATCTTGGTATCATATACCTCAAAAGTGTTATAAGTTTACTTTCATGACACCTTTAAGTATAGACGTTTTTCGCCTCCTTCTTCTTTTGTTCTTCCAGATAGAGAGGACAATTCCTTTTCCAATGTCCTGGCTTTTGACAATGGTGGCAATTGCCTTTCTTGGTCACACCTCCCTTGGCCTTGAAAGCTGAAGACGACTTGGGCTCCTGGCTAGCATCAGAACCTTTCTTAGCTTTTCCCTTGCCCTTACGCTTGGACTTGACTTTCTTGCTCATGATCACCATCACAGACTTAGGCTTGTCCTTCTTCATCTGTATCTCGACTGTCCTCAACATGCCCAACAACTCTGACAATGGCATATCAAAGTTGTTCATGTTGTAGTTCATCACAAACTGACTGTAGGATTCTGGCAACGATTGCAGTATCACGTCAGTAGCCAACTCTTGGCTCGGTGGAAATCCCAGTCTTGTCAGGTTCTCCACATACCCAATCATCTTGAGTGTGTGAGGACCAACTGGATCTCCTTCTGTCATGACACACTTGAACAGTGCCCTTGAGACATTGTATCTCTCTTGTCGTGCTTGATCTTCATACATATTCCTGATATGCTGAACCATCTCAATGACACCCATGTTCTCATGTTGTCTCTGCAACTCGTGGTTCATAGAGCACAACATCAAGCACTTTGCATCAATGGCATCATCAGAATGCTTCTTGTAAGCTTCCCTTTCTGTCTTTGGTGCATTAGGAGCAGGTTCCTATGGAATTGGAGTATCCAGGAAATAGAGCTTTCGCTCTTGAGTGAGAACAATTCTCAATGTCCTATACCAGTCGTGGAAGTTTGTCCCATTTAGCTTGTCCTTTTCAAGGACCGATCACAAAGACAAGTGATTGTTGTTTGTTGTCATTTGTACTACAAAAGGAAATATGCAATTTTAGTCCAAAAACTCATTTTTGACTTATTTGATTGATTTGAAAAGTTGATGATATAATTAGGCCTTTAATTAATTATCGCTCCCACTATTTTAGTTCAAATTGATAGCCCTCACCATCAATTCAGAAGATTGCAGCGTACAACCTTCTAGTGGGCAAGATCCTGAAATCCTCTAAGTCATGGACCAGCTAGGGCTGTCACCCACAACTTAGATCTCTCAGGTAGGCAACTCTTGCCAATTGCATCATATGCAACTCTTGATAAGATGTCATACGCAACTCCTTGCCATGATCACCTCCATGCCTCAAGGTACGAGATCCCATCTAGATCACCTTATTAAGTCCAACCCAAAGGAAACACTATGAATATGCACCCAGCTAGGGCACACCCACATATACATCCTTCATGCTTCCACGAGATAGATGGTTCACCAAGCTAGGGCGTGCCCACACTTGGTCGGTCAAGCTTTTCACGTGTGTCGTATTTGGAAGGCATCTAAAACTTAATATTTAATGAGGGATTGGGTTTTTATATACATATACATATCTAATCAACACAATATATAGTACATATCATATACATGCTATATCCCACAAAAAACATGTGAAATGATAAAAGTGATGATTATGGCCATCCTAATGTGATTCCTCGAGCCAAGAGGAATCACGGTCATCTAGGTCTACATCACATGCAACATGTACAAGATGAACTCTGTGCTTTGCCTTTCTGGGTTTGATCAACTCATCACATGACTGATCGGCTCTCCATCAGGCCGGTCGGCTGGGTGCCACCAGCCGATCGGTTGGCTCCTCCAACTGATCAGTTCGCCTAATCGTCGTGCATCTCATCATGGCTGCCACCCGCTCATCTCGCTCCTCGAACTGGTCATCAACCGATCGGCTCACTCCTTGAACCGATCATCTCGAACGTCAATCGATCAGTTCACGCCTTGAACCGATCGTCTCAGCTGTCGTCAGGATGTCCTCCGTTCTTTGACATAACAGGAAATAAAATTCTATCCTATTTTACATTGTAAAAAGAGAAACCTCGAGTTACATTCGAGGGGAGAAAAGGTATGAAAGAAATCTCGAATTATTTCAAGTTACAGCAGGAATAGGAGAAAGGGAATCGGTGCGCAGACCGAGATGCAAGCAACAACATACAACCATACACAAATAGGGTTTATTGGCCATAACCACGCTATACATCCACCACAAAAACTGTTTAAGGGCGACGCGTATTGAGTGCATTCATATTACATATCATATATGTATATTGGGATTTGTGGATTTAGGATTGGATATGCATAAAGACAATTTTATTCGCATCGTATGCAATAAATAAAGGCTACAAACCAAAATCGATCATATTGATAATCCTAAAGTATAGAGCAGATGACGTGGCTTTGATACCACTATTGGGTTTTAGTGGAGGCAGAGAAGGTAGCGGAAACAAAAAAGAATTTTCTCCTCCCCAAACTCAGAACAAGGAAATGTGTCAATGTCTATACAATAGGAAAGGATGGTTTGTGGAATCATACCTCGTCCCGAGGCTTGCTCGGAGACAATACCTCGCGTCATGCGCGGTCTTCACCTCCGGTCTTGGACGGTGTCTGTGCAGCTCCTGGTCGCACCGGGACTGACGACTCCTGGTCTCATCGGGACTGTCGGGATTGACAGTTGTCCTCCGAGCGGCAGAAATCTCCCGCCTCTGAAGTAGTCCACACAGACCACCTGGAACTCCAATCTCATTGTCTCACAAGGAATTGGAAGGAGTCACACCCTCCTGTCAGCGTACTAGTCACTGACACACTCTCCTGCCACCAGTCGCTTTCTGCAGTTGTCTTTCCTTTGATGTGCCTCCCTTATCGGGTAGCACTTGCTCGAGCTCTCTCGGTTACCAAAACCAGAGAGAACGACAACTTTACAGAGCAACTGGTTGCACTGAGTTGTTCTTTGAGAAGTCCCCAATTCCCCTATATATAGGAGGGTCATGGGACAGGGTTCTCTATCCCGGGCAATGTGAGACTAAAGCAGGAGTAGAAGGGTTCGAGATTTTCCACAAAAACAACCAACTGCGTAACCTCAACCGATCGTTTCATTTCTGAAACGGTCGGTTGGGGACCTGAGCCGGTCGCTTGACACCTCAACCGATCAGTTGAGACCCATGAAATGGTCGGTTCTCTTCTGAACCGGTCGGTTCGTGGTCCTGATCAGTTCCGGATTGACTATTCTTCTTTTGTTTCTAATTGGTACCTAATACCAATCCTTGTTCTAATCAAATTGGGAAAGTGAAACGAAAAGAAATTTCTCACCAATCCTACTTTCCCAACTTGCTCGGTTGGACCAGTTGAACCGATCGTTTCACCCTGTCCATGAGCTGATCGACTCACCACCTGAGCCGATCGGTTCACCAAGCTCAGCCGATCGGTTCAGCGTACATGATCCGATCGGTTGGGAGTGCAAATTGTGCATAAATAGTCAATTGCAGTTTCAATCAATCTAATACTCTAATCAATCAGTCCAACACCTTGAACATTATGATACTGAGCTATCAATTGATTGAGTGTTTAATTGAACTACTAAACTCCTTTAGTAATCAATCTAAACATTGTTTGTGGACAAAACTCCTCTTCCAGGTTAAATTCTATGTGTGTGACCCTGCAGGTCCATTTCACGTTGGCAGTGAAAGTCCATAACACTTATGACTTCACAAGAAAAGTGTGGTGCCTAGTCACACATCAGTGCTAACCAAGTGAAATAGAAAGTTGGAGAACAACTTTCAATCCTACAATCCGTGAATGGTGTTAGAGTGAATGTATAATTCCTTTGTCACTGATATCCCGAATGAACTCGAGGCATGGAACAGTCATCCTGTCAACGTTCATTCACTTTCTTGATCTCAGAGTAGATTGGAAGAGATATGTATGACATCAATATCACATACTGATTCACACATGCATGCATGCCTTTCTCAATCCTACTCATCAAGTGGCCATGGATATCAAACTCCCTCAGGAGGGACAAATCCCATATCTATCACTCACCTCTCAAAAGCCCCATGTGTCAAAGCCACCCAATCATCACCTTTATAACAACCCATGTTTATTGCGTATGATGATGTCAAAGTGTGCCCAACAACATGTGTTGAGTGTAGTGATTTTAGGTCAAAGAATCACACTCACCACCATCACTGTGAGTACTGACAATGACTACCATGTCATGGTTCCATGTGTCAAACTCACAGTGGGTCTGTGCGGTACACTTGTTCTCTAACAAGTACCTATGTGTTTGGTTTGATATCTCTATATCATGACTAATGAGATTTTGTCATCAACCAACACCACAATCTAGTCTTGTGTGTCATTGTTGTCTATCTACCTTCCACAATGACAGCTGACTAGGGACATAACAAGAATGTACAAACTCTTAGAATCCATATGATCTCATCGTTCAGGTCATGAACCTGAAAACATACGTCATTGAGTACTGTCACTATCTCATATGACTGAACCAGAAAGAATTGGAAGCTTGCCTTTGATGTTTATCAAATCAATATTAATGTATCCCACGAATCATCCCATGATTGGCTCTCATGGCATACATACCAACATATACTCTATATGAACTCATCAAAATGTCATGTATAAGAATGTGACTGAAGTTCTAATGAATTAATTATCATACTTTTTGGATATTGGAAGTTTGATATATTTTAAGAACCACACATGTACAAACATTATGTTTGTTATGTGCAAGTTGAGTAGATACACCAATGATCATGCTAAGACCCATTTAGAAATCTCTTGATAGAGTATTGAGGTATGTAATGGGAATGTGTTACCTTGAATTCATTATGACAAATATCCTTTGGTAGTAGAAGGATATAATAATGCATGCCGGTTTGTCATAAACTCTAGGAGTAATGGTGTCTTGTAATATATTTTCCTAATAAGAAAATGTGTTATTTTATGGACTGTCTTAGTCTTCTTATGAAACTTAGTTGGGTGTTTTATATATGAAATTGAATTGGATATTGAATGGCTGCATAGATTTTAATCTAAGTTAGATATTAAAAATAAATATGATTCCTGCAATTTCATTTCATATTAATAACAATACAACTATAAAAGATATAAAGATTGACAAGTATAATAAAACAACATTGACACATCCAAGTTAGACTTATGTCTGTAAGGAAGTTAGTGTCTTGTGGGGTCAAGGCTTAACTACGTATGTACCTTTCGTTTTTCTTATAAAGCCAATCCTTTGACTATATGTCTTAATATGACATTAGTTGAGAAATTCAGGTTGGGGATGGGGCTGAAACCCCTTCTTATTCATAGGCAGTAGCAACCCAACCCAAAAGAATGGAGATCCCATGAATTGGGTTCAACGTGGTAATAACAAGTTGTCGGGTGAATTGATGACACTATGTAAATTTTTTGATACTTCATGCATCTGTGTGTCTCTCCCCTGAAAACCTATTTAGTGTCATAAGCTGCAAGTTAGTAAGATATTAGTCTCTAAATGGAGTCAAGTCCTAGGACAGGATGCTAGAAGTACATCCTTGGAGACTTCAACTAAATGATTGATGTTTTGTGGGCCACAACAAGGAATAGGGTTGTTTCCTATATCAATCAAGATTCCCTGATTAGGATGCATGGCCTTTAAAGCATCGTTTTACTTCTTTACTGCCATGTCTTTATTATGTTGTTACCAACTGATACTCTTACAACTAAGGTTCAAGTTCAAGACTTTAGTTCACTTAGTTCCTGTGGGAGTCTACGTTGGATAACTCAGGTAGATTCAAACCCAAAGGTATCTACTGAAAGCATAGAATGGAGGACTGTTTGGCAGGACACTACACATTGGACTTTGTGGGGGATTGTTAGATATATAGCTTTTACAGCTATTATTTAGTATGGGTTAAGCCCAATGTAGTGCAACAAATATATAATGGAAAGGAACGTAAGTTACTCCTTTTGTATAAAAAGATAATCACGTTATTAATTATTAATTTAATTAATTGTATCTTTATGAAACATTTTAGCATCTTTCCATTATGTGAATAAGAGATGAAGTTAATTATTTATATAATTAATGGTCTCCTTTCCTTAACGATTAAGATATGTATGTTTCGTGTACAATTTTGAAATTGTTCAGTAACATTCTGTTATGTGAATAAGAGGTGAAGTTAATTATTTATATATAATTAATGGTCTCCTTTCCTTAACGGTAAATACATGTACGTTTCGTGTACAAGAATGATCGAGTGATTGTGTCCGTTTAGGATTTGGACGTGGGGCGTAAAAGGGTTATAAAAAGGGAAACATGTCAATAGGGTTGGACACACAATGAATTCAGCCTCTCTACACAAAACGCACAGCCGTCAGCCGCCGTTTGCAAAAAATGAGAGATGTGTCCCTTTGACGGAGTGTTTCTTTTCTTTTCCTTCGCCCATCTGAATTGCTGCTTTGTGGAGACTTGTCTTCAGAATGAAGTGAGTATTCGGAAAAGTTGTCTCATGGAGATCCTTCTCGTAAATGAGACGAACAATGTCGTCCTTCTATTCCTTTGACACGATATGTCCGGGTGGTGGTACCTGCGATCGCTAGGCTGCACTGGTGGTGCAAATATTTCGGCGTCAATTTGACGTGCCGAAAGAGCGACGTTAAATGCAAGTAGACATGCGGAGTGACCTGGCATCAAGCATTAGCGAGACGAGCCAAGGATATAGACTTTGCTGCATTCTTAATGACTGGATGGACTGAAAGAATATCGCTTATCTGAAGGATTGCAAGGCAATGATTTCTTTCAGTATATATATACGTATATAAATATATGTGTCTTGTTTCTCAACGGGACGATCCGATCAAGAGTTTTTTACTCATTTATTTATGTTCTCCTACAATGTTTTCTTATATATCTTATCTTGATCTACCTTTAATTGTTAATTATTTACAATTGTTTTTTGTTGCATGTAATGACATTTACACCTAAATTATCTAACACTACTCACCACGACTTTCTTTCTACCTTGGATGTGGATGTTTTAGGTACGTGACATTTAGATATGTCGGGACTCCAGGGAACCTGTTAACAGGGTTCGGGTTCTACGAGCCATTCTGGTTCTAGGAGCCACTTATAAGTGTGACTCCTATCCAGAGAACATGTCTATGCTCTTTTAGTCCAACAATATAATTTGAGCACATATAAAAAAACATATTTATGGATACTGCTGGTACATGCTTTAAAAATAAACATAGTTTATCATCTATCATAAAATTGAAACTATGACAAAGATTTTTGATGTGTTGTCAAAAAGCAATCACTCTCCTCGCATTTGTATAATTTTAGATTAATAAGGTGTAGTTGGGATATATGATACGTTCACGCAGCCAAATGCATTCCCCTGAACAGACTATGTGAAATTTATAATACTGACATAAAGCCATAATCTCAGACATATCAGAGTAAATTTTCTGATTCTAATATGATTTCATGCCAAACTAATCTCCATTTGCACCTCATCATGGTTTCCCTTCCAAGTTACAACCCATGGTGATATAGTTTTCTACTGTTTAGAAAATCACACACCAAAACTCAAGAAAGATTACACTATATAAAATCAGCCAACACAAGTATTTACCTATGGGCTCATGTAAAGCTCCTTTTTTTCATCATTAACCATGAGTTTTGTATACATATTGTATTGGGTAAAGGAGTAACACAATAATACTTATGTAGTTACTGATCTAGCAAATAAAATGTTGCACTGAAGCCTACCTCAACAACCTCAACTTGACAAGTTTCCAAGAGTTGTTGCTCGATAACAAATTCATCATGTTCCAGTTCGCAAAAAAAAGATAATCATCTTCATGGGAACCATTTAGGTCTCATAATTAGGAAAATGAGGTGATGATAGGTATTCCTACAAAGATATATAATACAAATCACATATATTCACGTGGTTTAGGTCTAGACATTCATGAATATTAGTAGTGACTGATAAATATACCTGACTACCATTATGACTACTTGATGTTTGCAAATGACGAGTTGAATTCACTGCTCCTCCTTGAGTTATCTATAAAATGGTATCAACTTATTTTAAAAAAAATTCGGACACTCATAAACTCAAGAAAACATGTATAAGCAAGTATTACTTGACGTAGTTTTTCATTTAAGAGAGAGACTTGAGCTTCTAGTTGCAAAATACGAGATTGTTGCAAAAGATATGGTTGCATCTTCACACACTGCAAATGAGCTTGCTTTAATCTTCATGTTGAAACTCCACCCCCATACCCCCTCTCATATCCACCAGTATGCGGACCATATACGTCATCAAGTACTTGATTGAAAAGTAAACTGTTCTTTGACTTTTCCAATTTCCGCTCAACACATTTCTTAGAAATTTCTTCCTAAAAATAATCAATTGAGTGATAAACGAAATTGTAAAGCAACCAAAAATGACTATGTCAATGTTTTTAGAGCTTACACATTTTTGTTTGGTGTATTCATTTGGATAATTATCATGTTTATCTAGATGGTACTTGAGATGTGCCTCACAATCAGAAGATATAGCATTCTTTTCAACCTAAAAAGTACAAGAAAAAATATTGAATACAATTGAGAAGTAAAGAAACATAACTAAGTAATATATGTGTAAATGTACATACCGATTCATGATAGTAGCGTGCATACGATTTTTCTCCTGTGGTATGAGTGGGACGAGGAGCCCCACGACTAGTCTTATTTTTTTCACACTCGCTCTATATATCAACAATATACAGAAAAATTACTCAAACACTTACTTGTCTTAAGGAAATGAATGTACAAACACATTCTAACCATTTTTTCAGGTGACTTCCAGTACTCCAATAACTTTTCCCATGCATCATCTGAAACTCTACTGTCTGGGGATTTTTTAAATGCTTGATTTGGATTCTTAAGGTCACCAACTTTCTCCTTCAGGATATTTCTCCATGATCTAACTTTCTTTTGCATTTTTCCATAACACCAATTAGTTACTAGTTCCATATTTGAAATTGGATATTCAACGCCTTCTACGTTGGAAACCAACTCTCAATCCAACATGAAAAATGTGAAGTCATTCTGAAATCATAAATTTAGTCATGGCATAAATTTTATTTACTTTAGTAAGAGTTCTACATATAAAATACATACCATTACATCTTCCATGACCTTTTCAAATCCTACTAGATGTTCTTTGTCCCATTCCTTATGAAGTGGAAAAAGCATACCATTCTTTGCATACACCCCAAGATAATTAGTAAGCTTCTTTCCCTCATCACCAAATGGAGCACCACATTGAAAGAAACACTTGTATACTTCCCCCTTTTTAGGACGACACGAGCTTAACTTAGTTGAACCTCTGTGACACTTTTTTGGAACTTCATTCCGAGCTGCAATAATTAAGTAAAATCATGTAACATTATAGAGATTGAGACAAAAAATAAAACGAGATGTATACCCAATGATCGTGTAACCACTCTTTCATTTGGTTGACTTGGAGTGGGCCTAACAAAGTGAACATCATGCGGCCTTTTGTTTCCTTGCAAGTTAGTTTCTCTAGAGTTGGAGGCATCTACATGAAAAAAAAGGTTTCACTATGGAAAGATAGTTGTGGTGTAATAAATAAAACATATTGATTACCTAAGTCCAATGGGAGTTGAGATATCATTTGCTTGGATAGTCCTTGGGGTTGTTGTGGAAAGGGACAATGATCATTGTCATCATTTACACACAACCCTCTAGAATCCCTAAAGTGACCTATATGTAAAACTCACTTAAGAACTAAGCTTGAATTTTACAAAAATAAATTCATGAGACTTCATAAGAAACTATATTTATACCAGAACCATCTCCAACGTCCTCATTTTGACTACTAATGGAATGATGTTCGATTGGTGACCTCCTTGTGTCATGTACAATTATTGGATCATCTACTAAAAGGAAATTTTTATATTTTAAGGAAAAATAAAACTAAAAGTATCACAATTTTCATAAATAAATGTAAAAGTAATCCAAACCAGATGTATTCCCAATTTCTAAACCAGTGTTGCTATACAGATTGTGAGGAACGGGGAGATACTCATTAAGAAGAAAACCAACAACATTTTCTGTAGGATCCATAAAGAGGTCTACACTTATAACCCAAACTCATATATACCAAGTTAAATTCTATGAAATAATGATACTAGAAAGTATAATAATATCTTTTTTACCAGCAATCACTCCAACTTTAAACTTTGAATTATCAAGGACTTGATGTTCATTGTATTCCCTCCTAGTGTGATGTAAAAATAGTTGGTCTTTATCTACAAGAAAAAATATCAAATTTTTAAGGAACAAGTCTAAATTCAGAAATTTTTTCTTAACTCAAGGTAAAAAGTGATACTACATCCGGTGCATTCTCACTTTCCACATTAGAGTTTCTATGCATATTTGTGCCAAATCTCTCTTCCACTTCTTTATTTGATTCCAAAAGAAAATGATTTGTGTTGCCTAACATCCTAGTTTGGTTTGCTTCTGCAAAAGGAAAATGCTTAATATATGTATAGCTGAAATTTGAAATAACAAGACAAAGTCAGCCATGAATTTTGTAACCAGACCGAATGACTTTCCAACTTCTTCTGAGGTTATTGTCACTCTACTGTCTTGAGAACTACGAAGGAATTGATCCACAAGCCATTGTGCAAATGCACTTTGAGATAAATCTTGATGCTCTTTGTTGACATTTTGAAATACTTTTGCAAATGGTTCTCTAAAAAGATCTGGTAGAAATGAAAAAGCAAAAATAAAGAACATGGCAATAGATTAACCAACATAATAATAATTTATCTATATAAGCTATCATCTCAATAATATGTTCAACAAATGAATACCTATTGGAGGTATGAAATCCTCAAACCTTGCAACATCACTTGGCACTTGCTCTTCAACTTGTTGATGTAATGTTGATTTTGTATGTTCAAATTGGGTAGTTGTTTTCAACTTCTTTATATGAGGATTTTTTATTCCTATAATATACATAATAATAAATGATTAATAAATAGTAAGTATAATGAAAAAATTGTTTAAACACATACTTGAAAGGTTACATAATGGCTCACTCAAATTAAGAGAAGAGCTTGACTGACAACCTATAAATTAATTTCCAAGTTTCATATGTTTTATAGTATACTTAAAATTTACCATAAACATGTAAACATATTAACTCTTAGAACATTACCTTGGGAAATATTTATCTCATTCTCATTGGCATGATTCACATCACTTGGTGGACATGATTGTAGAAGAGAGTGCAGTGGCCTTGTTTTCCCGTTCTGAGGCATGATCCTGCAAGATTAGTAATATATATATAATAATCAATAAATAAATGAAATAAATGAATTACATGTATAATTAAGATTTATTTCTACCTTAAGTAAATTTTCTTTTTAACCTTCTTCTTACTTTATCTACCAATGAGGTGTCTACTAGTATATTATCTGTCATGTCTGATCTAGACCATAATTCACTAGTGTTGGTATCAATGCTTTGATCAACAAAACTAGTAGGATCCGTAGTTGTACTGATCAATTCGTCATCTTCATTGTTACAAGGGTAATTGGGACTACCATATGTATGCCTCGGCCGCCAATGACAAGCAACACTCCAATCTTGAAATTCAGGATCAACTGAGTAGTACACTTGTTGTGCTAGTGATGGAAAAATGAATGGCTCATCTGCAAAGCTTCTTTGACAAGTATCGATCATAGTAAATTGAAATTCATCTTTATGACACCCATATTTTGTATCATACCATGTACATTTAAATAGGTGCAACAATATACTACTAGAATAGGCAACCTCTATGATGTCTACCAATGATCCATAATATATGCTCCCATCATCTCCAGTAGTCACCACTCCACTATTTTGTGTGAGTCTCCTACTTTCTCTTTCTTTCACCTCAAATTTATAGCCATTAACAAAATATCCTTTGTATGAACATATCTCAATTTTAGGACCACAAGATAAAGATTTTAGATCTTCTGGAAGGTCGCTAGATTCATCTAATGACGATTTCTGGAAAAGCCATACATAATTTATATTAGAATAATTTATGAGTTGGATTTCTAAATTTGTTGAATGACTCACATGTTCCTTAAACCAATAGATAAACTTTTTTTTTGCTCTTTTTGAATTTGTAAATCAGTCCAGTTAGGATGTTGGGCTTGTAAACATCTTTTATGAACCCTACATCAATGAGTTAGGCTTGACCATATAAATTTAATAGAGATGAATAGTAAACGTACTTTAAATAAGGTTGTATTTCATCTGTATTAAATAACACAAATCGATGTGCTTGAACTAGCTCCTCTTTAGACAACATACATTCTACTCCAGCACCAATTGGGCCTTCAAGATATCTCTTTGGATTATCTAGTCTTGTAATTGCATTATTCTTGAATCGAGAGCAAAAAGTGACAGCTTCCTCTATCAAATAAGCTTCAGAAATAGAACCCTCCGATCTATGTTTATTATGAATATAGTTTTTGAGCCGAAATAAATATCTTTCAATGGGATACATGCATCTAAAATATACGGGACTTGCAATTTTAGCTTCCATAACCAAATGAACCGACAAGTGCACACTTACATCAAAGAATGTCAGGGGAAAGATTCTTTCAAGCTTGCAAATGGTTATTGGAATTTGTTTTTCTAATTGCTCCATCTTTCTGACGTCAATAACTTTATAACAAATTTCCTTGAAAAATGAGGCCAACTCACATCACCATTACAACAGATTTGGATATTGTTGTTCTTAAAGCCAAAGGCAAAAGTTGTTGCATAAGGATATGATGATCATGGCTTTTTAGTACTCCAATCTTCTTATCATATTGCTGAATTTTTTTTTTTGAAATATTAGAGGAAAAACCGTAAGGCAGTTTCAAATCCTTCAAGACTTTAAGAAAAATATCTATTTCCTCATTTGTCATATTATAAGATGTACAAGGAAGAATAGATTTTTTGTGTTACTTGATGTCTTAATCCACAAGGACCTTCTTACTCCCATTGCCTCCAGGTTAAGTCTTGAATTAAGATCTCTAGCTTTCCCATCTTGCTCAAGAAACCAATTTAAAATATTTTCACAAATATTTTTTCAATATGCATCACATCTAAATTGTGACGTATTAGCAATCTCTTCCAGTAGGGTAGCTCAAAAAAATGCTCTTCTTTTTCCATCCACTTTTTATGAACAAAGTGTGATCATAATCATGTAAAAGGTTTTCTATCTCTTCACCGGTTAAAGGTTTTGGAGCAGGCTCCAGCTCAAAACTACCATTAAAATTCTTAATATCCTTACGCCATGGATGATTAGTTGGTAAAAATCGGCGATGCCTTAGATATGCAACCTTCTTACTGGCGGGAAGGTAAATAAATCCACTATGAACATGACATAAAGGGCATGCTTTGTGTCCTTTTGTGCTCCACCCAGACAACATGGCATATGCGGGAAAGTCACTGATTGTCTATAATAAAGATGCACGCATGATGAAGTTTTCACTAGTAGAAGAATCATATGTCTTTACCCCATCAAACCATAATATTTTCAACTCATCAATTAAAGGCCGAAGATATATATATCTATATCCCTTGGCATTTTAAGACCATCAATTATAAGCGTCAACATAAAGTAAGATTGATCCAAACAAAACCAAGGAGGAAAATTGTACACCATAAGAATCACAGGCCATATTGAATGATTACTACCCTTGGTCATGTTAAAAGGACTAAATCCATCAGTTTCTAGCCCTAGTAGAACATTACGTGCTTCATTGCTAAACAAAGGGTGTTTTTCATCAAAGTGTCTCCAAGCTTTAGAATCTCTAGGATGACTCATCTCTCCCTTCTTATTAGGTGGAGCCTTTTTGTGCCAGGTCATTAGACTAGCAGTAGTGCTACACATATACAACCTTATCAGTCTTGGAATTAAAGGGAAATAGCGGACGAGCTTTGTAGGTACTTTCTTTTTCTTTTCCGTAGAACAAATCCATCTAGACTTATTGCATTTTGGACACTGGTTTAATTTCTCATTTTCTCCATAATACAACATACAATCATTAGAACATGCGTGGATCTTCTTACATTTGAGACATAAATTGTTCATAACCTTTTTACAGTCATACCAGTTTTTTGGAAGTTCATTATTTGGAGGGAGGATTTTGTGAATAAATTCTAAAACATCAGAAGCACCCTTCTTACTCCACTTGTTATCACATTTCATCTTCCACAAAGCAAGTATAACATCAAATTTAGAGATAGGACAATTTGGGTATAGAGGAGTATTAGCATCTTGCATCATTTCTTCAAAGTTTTTTAAATGTTCTTCATCATCTTGCTGATTTCTAGTTGAATCATCAGATTTATTAACCTCTGAATAATTAGCCATCACATCATTTAGCATTTTCAACATATCAACATTGCTCATATTGCCTGGTATACATGTATCAACATTCTCCCCATGATATTTCCATATCGTGTATTGTTCAAAAAAGCCATTGCACAATAAATGATGTCTAATGATATCTAAACATTGGTAAATTGTGTTCTCACAACTTTTACAAGGGAATAGCTTTTCTGAGTTCACATTATCTTTAAATACCATTTCTAAAAAAAACTCCACACCTTTACAAAAATGCAAATCATTGAGCCGATCATATTTAGAATTGCATCTATACATCCAACTTTTATCTTGGATATAATCATTTCTCATTTCCATGGCACCTTCAAATAATTGTAAATTTTTTTTATTAAATAATAAATAAATCTACAACATAATATCGTTTTCTACACACAATCAAGTTACATAGTTAACTAAAGACAAAATATGATGAATATATATACATATATATATATATATGATGAATAAATTGATGTTATTTCTAATCAAAATATGATGAATATATATATATAGGGTATATATTCGCTACTCGTGCGGGTAACTAAGATTCACTACCCGTGCATCAGTTTTGTAATGGGATGACACATATATGTAATGAGACATATATATATATATATATATATATATATATATATATAGGGTAGCGAAGATATACCCATATAGGGTATATATTCGCTACCCGTGCGGGTAACTAAGATTCGCTACCCGTGCATCAGTTTTGTAATGGGATGACACATATATGTAATGAGACAACCGAAATTGTAATACAAAGACTCGTTTTGTATTACAACGCTGTTACAATAATAAATATATGTTTATTACTGTAACAACGTTGTAATACAAAACGAGTCTTTGTATTACAATTTTGGTCGTCTCATTACAGATTTGGATTGTCTCATTACAAATGCATACCTTCCTATTACAAAACTAAAGCACGGGTAGTGAATCTTAGTTAGCCGTACGGGTAGCGAAGATATACCCATATATATATATATATATATATATATATATATATATATATATATATATATATATATATATATATATATATATATATATATATATATATATATATATCTTTTGTTCGCAACAAGCTTATAAAAGCTATGCCGAAACATAATTATTTTGTTAATTGGTTAAATAACATTTTAGAAAATCATGTAAATAAATGAATACATTAAAAAAATTATAAAATCATGTAAATAAATGAATACATTAAATAAACACAGAAGCTATACATATAAATATGATTCTATGAAGACCATAATAATATGTTTTTAGAGTACCTTCAACAAGAAAATGCTTAGATATGGATCTGATTAGTTTCTGGAAATTCTCAACCACACGCCTACTTTTTTCAAAAGTCGAGACACAAGAAAATAGATAGTCCACTCCACCTGTCAAAGTAGAAACATTATAAGAGTAATGAAGTAATCACAAGTTTTGAAAATTATAAAAATTATATTTTTTCCTATCTAGTAGAATATTATAATACAAATATATATACATATATATATATACATATATATATAGAGAGAGGGAGAGGATGAAAAGTGCACAAAAACAACAACAATGCAACACTAAAAAGTTCACAAAATTTGACAAGTTAGGATGTGGTAGTGTGAGTCTCAAGAAAATATTATTAGTGCATTGATGGTAGAGGCTAAAGAAAACCAACACAGTCCAATAGTCTAAAATCACAAGAATGTATAAACCCTTTTATTTATCAAGAATATGTAAAATAATATAGGTTTTTTATGGAGTTCAATATGTTGCAATCAAAATATAAGAGGGTTTGTGAAATAAATAAATACAACATAGACATATTGTTGTAATATTCTTCCTTTGGCCTTATTTATCTAGCCGTCACGTATTAGTTGGGGTAGGATGTGTTGAAGTCCCTTAGGCCGTCTTTGGTTGCCAAAAAATAAAAAAGATAGGATATAGCTAAGTATGCTGCTGGAAAAAACTGACCGGAATAGAAGTAAATTACATACCTATGGTTGGCTAAATGTGTCGGAAACATTATTTTGGATTGTTGAAAGCACCATACTGTTTTAATTTGGATACACTTGTTATGTTGTTGCAATGCATCAATAGTGTTTGTCAAACACAGCCAAATGCCTTGAAGGGACCAGACACCCGGGGATGCAACTTGATAATAGTTTCTAGTTGTGTCTAATTTCCCGGAGTCATAGAGGATGTGTTGAATATGAACAATTTGACACCTGAATTGTTGGTAGCGGAGTCAGGACTTGAAACTAGATGAGGCACAAGTTCCTTTACTGTCATTAGTAAACTAATCTCTATCGGTCATAATATGAGTAAAAAAAATAAAATTATAATATATCATTCAGTTTCTTATTGTAACCTACAAAGAAACACTGACGAACGTATAATTATGGAGTAGAATAAAAAATATATAATTTTTTTAAGCATGTATATGATTATGTCAAATAAAAACTATTGAAAGAACGTCGCAAAGAAAAAAAAATTTAACAAAGAAAGTGATACCAATAATTTAGACATGTGTTTAAGCATAAACGTCACCACCATGTCACTTTTGTATGGAAAAACTATCAGAGTGGAAAGAAAAAGAGATATGCATCTTTATTCAGAATTTACTGGTTGTTTGATGCCAGATGCCAGGATCTAAAACCAAATATATATTGTCTGGTCCACTGCTGATCTGAAATGCCAACGACGGTGCCTATAGATATCAAACTAATTGGACATAGGGGCATAGTTGTTCGTATGAAGCAACATCGCTGCTAGGAGAAAGAGACCGTGCAATAGCACAATAACTTGTGAGAAAAAAAAATATAAACCAATCAATTAAAGTGACAATTGGAGTCCTAACTGCACTTTGTTACACAATTACATAGCACAATTTGTCTGTCTACGATTGCAGGATATATATATGTTGTTGCACGTACACTGCTCGGCACACAAAGAACCTCCACTGTCACAAAGTAAGGCTACTCAGCACATTGGGTCCGTTGCAGAACAGACTTCTCCGCACATCGGAAACCTTCTTTGTGATTCAGAATCAAATCAAAAGTGCATGCATTATCCAAAAGTCCGCCGTTTATATAGGGGACTAGTTCAAAGCCTCATTAATAAATAATTGTTTAACACAATAATTGGGGAAACAAAACAAATAAAAACTGAATCCAGGATTGACTCAGTTCTGATTTATTGGGGCACCGCCTTAATGTTGATTTATTGACTGAGTTGAAGATTGGGAAACAAATAGAACAAAACCATAGAGGACAAGTAAAGCCACGTACATGTGGAGGTTGAAGGGATTAGTGATTGCTAATGGTCGGCAGGCAAAGAACACGTAGGGAAGGTCTGGCGGTAAGAAAAATGTGAAGGTTTGATGCAGATTTGATATACAACTAGAAAATGATGGGTACAGAGCATGTTGACAGGGTGATCTTTACCAGAAACAGTGCAGCAGAACAATGCTTGGCCGGAGACACCGTGCGGAACCTGGAGATTGACGCACACAAAGCTGGGAGGGAAGAGCGCCGACGTAGAGCTGCTGGATGCCACGCCTGGAGCTGGAGTGTGGAGGAAATGATAGCAATAAAATCCCAACAGGTCTCTAGATGCCGATTTGCTACTTTGAAAGAGGGCTGGCGGGCACTGTTGGTGGTGCTCGCTGTGGCTCCTCTTCTTGTTCCTCTTCTGTATTGTGTCTTTGGTCACAATGTGGTGCTTGTCCCTCTTCCGCGGAACATGGCCGCTAGACGTGCCGGTGATCTGTTGACATCAGATGAAAACACTTAAATTAAATTTAAAATCCCCATCTAACTGAAGAATTATATTCATTGATCAACCCAATGGAACAGGGCAAAGACGATTTTGAAAACATACCTTGCAGCCGAGTGAGCAGCTGAACCAGAACGAGTCTAACAGGCTCCGGTCACACACCTCACAGGTGTTCACCACACCTTTCCCTGGCCTCTGCTGAGGCTGCTCGTTCAAGAACACCACGCGGGCACTGTTGATGATGTACGTCTGCACGCCCGTGATGTCAAGAACTTTCTGAATCTCAGAAACGCGGATCACGTCGTGGTACGAGGAACGACGAATCTGCACCAAAAGAAAAAAAAACCATAAACTTCCGATGAGAGAAAACTAGGCAGAGAATGGTTGGCTGCCCAACTGCTATGCTAGTGGGTGAGGGATTGATAACACAATTGTGCTAGCTTATAGGACCCAAAGGCGAACACATTGGGGTATCATCAGTAAGCACTACTACAAAACATGCCTTTGGCGTCGGTTGTTTAATCCCTTTTAGAGACGGTTTTCAAGCGACGCCTATGTGGGTGTCGTTAAAGGTCGAACTCTTCAACATCGGTTTTATAACCGACACATATATGATTTATAGGCATCGGTTATATATAGTAAGCTGACGCAAAAAGGGTTTGCGCCACAAAAAAGGGCGCCATCTAGGACACTTTATACAACCGACGCTATATATCCTATAGGCGTCGGTTTTATACGAATAAACGACGTCATTTCCACCACGGTTGTGGCCACAATAGGCGGCGGTTTTTGTCCAAAAACCGATGGGGTAGGCCTTTGATGACGGTTTTCTATAAATAATCGACGCCTATATTTTAATTTTTTTTCTTATCAGTTTGTAGGCCTGTTGTGGCTGGTCAGCAGGATGAGAACCTGCAGTTCAGTTTTCTGAACTCCAGGTTTACGACATCCATTGATATCAGCCTACAAACAGGCCACAAACCTGCAAAATCAACAAATATTTTTTCACACAAGTAGATACATTCAGACATCGATTCAATTCTCACATTCACACATGTAGAAATATTCAAATACATGTAGAAACATTCAGAAATATTCATTTACAAAATATCATTCATCATCGCTATCAGCATCCCAATTATATCTTACAATCGCCAATGATTGTATGGCTTTTGCCCATTCTTCTCTTACTTCATTTAATGCTTCCATCGTATATGGAGCATGTATATTTTTTTAACGTTTACCTACAGTGTGGTCAGTTTTAAACACCTGCAAAGAGAATGATGTATATATATAAGTAATAATATAATAATAAGATTGATATATTTCATACTAACTAATGAGACTATATATAGTACCTCATGTATGGTATTGATTTCCAATGCGACATGTTTGATAATCATCTGCATAAATCGCATCACATAGTATGTGCATGCCCAACCGTTGTCTTCTGTAGCGCACTATAAATTGAAACATACAAAATATAAAAAAAATACAACTAAGCACAGTTCACATCAATAATATATACATTGGAGTCGGAAACTTACTTTTACGTTCTCCCAATTTATTGTCTGGTTCTTTTTCCTTGGGACCGTTCCTCCAGCCTTTTTGAATGCATCTAAACCCCTACATGTTAATATAACACAGTAAATTGCATAATTAAATAGTAATGTAATAACAGATGTTAACGAATATAAAAATGAAATATTTCTCACCAGAATAATGGCATTCTCATTATGTGTCCAATTTTAGTGTTCAATGTACTTCCCGTAGGATCTAGATAATAAACAGTGAACGTCTCGGGGACAATAACTAGGAACTCCCAATGTCTACCGCTAGAGGTAAAAAAGTTAAAAATTAATAACTCAAAATACACAATAAAAATGGAATTTTCGTAAGTCCAAATTATAAATAAATTAAACATACTTGACATTGAATGAAGCTATCATTATCATCTTCTTTTGCTGACAAAAAATTTTAAAAGCATCTATACAGTATTATTGAACACTATCAGGGTCTTTTGCTACCATACTAATCAATGATGGAATCAAAAATCCCACATTATAAGAGCATATGTGTATCGTGCAACTAAGCCAGAAGTGTGTCATGTAACCAGATTCAAGATCTGTGTCATTCAGTTATGTGCAGGGTATATCATGCACCCAAGTGCAAGGTGATATCGGGCATCCAAGAGCATAGATATGTCGGGCAGCACAACCAGCACTAACGATCAAGACCCTATCACCCATTAGGGTTAGGGTTTCATGTCGGGAAACTTATCATCACCATATCGCCCAAAGCCATGTCACCTATGATCATGGCGCACATGGTCAAAACCATAACGCCCAACACGCACACTCCTGTTGTCTCCTATGATCATGGCGCACATGGTCAAAACCATAACGCCCAACACGCACACTCCTGTTGTCTCTCAAACGACACCATGGCACCTAATTCATGCCCAATGGCACACTGGACCGCGCTCTCTACGGTAACGATGGGGGGCAGGCAGTTGCCGTTGTTCACGCGGGAGCAGCGCCAGAATGCCGCCGTCGACGCCCTGGCATCGGTTCTGAACTACCTGCTTTCCAGCTGTGAGCAACGAGTGGTGCACCGTGACATTAAGGGGCCGTTTGGGTGCAGTATTTCAGGGCGGTATTGTAGTTGGTTGAGGGATTTCAACTGCAGCAATTTGATGAAATCGGCAGTTCAAAAGCGGCATTCTCTCCCACTCTATTTCAGCGGACTTCCCAAAGTACGCCATTTTTGGCGAGATTTACAATCACCAGAAAAGGGGTTTCGGCCCCGATCTCCCCCGACACCCCCGACGCCCCCCAATAGCCCCCGACTCCGGTGGCGGCGTGGCGCCCCTCCAGTCATTTCCTCGTCCGACTCCGCCTTCCGAGCATCTCCTCCCCCAACCATCGTTGCGCTCCCTTCCGCTCAAGTCTCATCTCCTCCTTCCTTGCGCCAGATCCTCTCTGGATCTAGGGTTTCACCCATCGACTCTTTTCCCATCATCTCCTCCTCCACTACAACCCACCGCCGGTTCGTCTCATCCCTGAAGATCACCTCGTCAGTTCGTCTCACCTCGTCGCCGATTCGTTTCACTGCTGCCCGAAGCTGCAGAATCCTACCCCGACTCGCCGGCTTTGAATCCGTCTATTTCATGCCTCCGCCGATGGATCCGGTTAGGAAATGACTCGAATCGGTCTTCGAGAGGAGATCTGCAACCCCACAGCTCGTCAACACCACCGTCTTCGCATCTTCTGTCCACTTCCTGCTTCCGTGATGGACTGACGTCGTCACGCATCTCATCGTCAACCTCCAGCGTAGTACCTGAAGGCTGTTGGAGAAGCAGGCTGGAATCCGACCACCAGACACCACTGCAAACGGAGCAAGCTCAATACGGCCTTCGTCACCTCAAGCTCGAGATTGTGTCCCGGTAATTCCCTTTGTCACCTTCAGCTTTCGTCCCCCTTTCCTCTGCTTGAGGTGGCGCCACCTTTCCTCTTTTCGACGGAGTTCTATTCCTCCTCTTTTGAGTCCAAGATCATCATTTCAGCAGGGTAAGTGTTCTAGGAAGTTGGTAGGATGACGAGGCTGTAATCGATGTTGGGGCCAGACCAGACATATTGTCTGTTTGGGACGCTCGGCGCTTTTGTTTCCGGAGTGCAGATGCCTCTCTTCTCTCTTGGTGTGACGCAGTACATGTTCTGGGAGATGACCAAACAGTAGGTGAGGAATTCTGTGGAAGAGCGATTGTCAACATCTTCAAAATCATGGGCAAGAGTCTCACGCTGCAGGCGTTTGAGTATGTGCAAAACGGCTCTGTGTTTGCTCCTTACAATGCACTTCCTCGTTATCTGTTTGTTAAAATGCCCACGTTTTTCTTTATCAAAATAGGCACAGCGATATTTGACGAATGAGATGGGATTGTTTTGTTCAACTTCTCTATAATCAGCATAGCTTACTAATGTTGCTCTGCTTTTTGTTTATTTAATTGTGAGTGTAACACAATGCTCTAATCTATGGTTGGACTTACACTTAGTGCTCTAATCTATGGTTGGACTGATTCATGTAGCCGAATATGTGTCAACACTTTTGTGTTGAATGATAGAGAGGTCGATTGTGCATTTTAAATACATGTTAACCAAACGAAGTGATTAAAAAAGCAGTAATAATGACCACTGTATTTCTAAATCTGCTGTCATCCAAACGCAGCAATTAAAAAATGCAGAATTTGTAAATTAGGTAGTCGAAATTCCGTAAGTCCTTAACTACTGCAGCGGTTACAAATGGGCCACCCAAACGCAACCTAAGACGAGCAATGGGATGCTGGACGTCTGTCTGCAGCTGTAGTTGGGTGACTCTGGGCTGGCACGTCTAGCACGGTGTCACCAGCCCCTGCACGCTGAGTTTCTAAAGAGGGGATGAAAAATAAAATATGCACTTAGGCCCTGTTTGATAGGGAAAAATGCAGTTGCAATTCATTATTTTACAGGTCCACTGGACTGCACAGTTGGTCATCAAATCCTCGATTTTGTACCGTCGTGAAATAAGATGCGGTTGAGTGTTGTTGTAGAATGGATGTGTGGCAGGGTACACGTGTAGTGCTTGTTCGGGAATGACTATAGAAAAAAAAGGTACAACTGGAACAACGACCCACGATCTCTGTCCCCACCCCCATGTTCTCTCAC
Organism: Alisma plantago-aquatica; assembly: GCA_963693085.1. Classification (NCBI taxonomy): domain Eukaryota; kingdom Viridiplantae; phylum Streptophyta; class Magnoliopsida; order Alismatales; family Alismataceae; genus Alisma; species Alisma plantago-aquatica. The sequence continues at coordinate 1,064,790,897 of OY856412.1, read as the reverse complement.
ACCCTGTCCACTCCCTCTCTCTAGACCCTGCGAGTGAGCAAACCACAGATAGTTGGTTGTTGGTCTGTGTTCACACTGGGGTGCCTTTTTACACATTGCATCTCGTATTCAAGAACATGCGACCACTGGTCCCTCGTCTCTCTATACTTTGCCGTACCAAATGATTGTAATGAAAAGTAAAGAAGTCAATATACTTCCTACCAAATAGAATTGCGTGAGTTAAAAACCCACGAAAATATTTTACTTACTTTTTGATTCATCTGTCTACATCCTAGTACACCCTACTAAGCAGTGCCTTATTAAGATTTGAACATGCACTATTTAGACAACTAAAGACACAATGTACCACTTCAACTAGTCACTCTTTATGTCAATACTATAATATATATATATATATATATATATATATCATTATTATTTGTATTTTTATACTTTAAGAATCATATTTCATCATTTTTTGGGGAGGAGGGGGGCTAGAGCCCCCACCCTCCTTCCTAGTTCCGCCCCTGGTGACTGTCGGCGCCATGGGGTACCTTGCTCCAGAGTACGTGCAATACAACAAGGCCATTGAGAAGATGGACGTCTTCAGCTACGACGTCATGATCCTAGAGATATGCTGCAGCCGGAGGCCCAACGAGAACGAGAAGCCGAGCTTGGTGGACTCGGTGTCGATCGACGCTCCGTGTCAAAGACCGGCTGCTCGAGTGCACTGACCCCAAGCTAAGCAGCGAGTTTGACAAAAAAAGGAAAAAAAATCAATTTATCATACTTTTGCAAAAATATTTACCAAAATAGCACACTTTCCAAAATATTTTTCAAAGTATGACACTTTGGTCTGAAAAGACCACTTTATTTGGAATTTTTTAACCAGAATTAAAAAACGCCACAATAATTGACGTGTCTACTTTTAAATAAAAAATTTTAAACAATAATTTTTTTTTGAAAAACATCACATGAAGTGGCGTTTTCCATTTGCACTCAATATTGAAAATTTTTTTCAAAATTTTTATACTTTTTTTCATTTTTTTAATTTAAAAGTAGACACGCAAATTATTGTGGTACTTTTCAATCTCACATATAAGAACGCCATTAAAAGTGGCGGGTTCGACACAAAGTGTGCTATTTTGGGAAGTATTTTACAAAGTGTGATATGTTGGTAAATATTTTTACAAAAGTATGCTAAATTGGATTTTTTTTCCGAAAAGGAATGAGGAGGCTGCTTCTTGTTGGGCTCAGTTGTACAAACTTGGACTACTCCGATAGGTCGACGATGGGGAGAGTGTTTGTGAAGAGCCAGGAGTAGGAAGGATGCCCAGATCAGACCATGCCTGACGTTCTCGTGCAGCTTGCCCCTTTCCATCAACGATGCGCATGGTGGACGATGAGGATGAAAGGCGAGCGGCCTTGCCCGCTCTATGAGGTCAGGATACTCTAACAAAGCCTCGAGCGCACGAGTTAGCTGCATACCACGACGACCACGAGCATTTTTTTTTTTTGAATAAATCGGAGGCTCATTCATCCCGCTTCCGGCCTCCCTATAGGGCTAACTATGATAAAGATAATACATCAATTCGTATCACTATCTTACGTCAGTAAAGGTGAAAGAGAAGAAGTTAGCCCTCAGATGTGTTTGTTCCGTGTAAACGGAAAAAGGGAGTAGCTAGGTCAATGCCGCCACATGTCACAACCATTTAATCCGAACCAATATATATAAGGATTAAAATTTGGACAAACTCACGTGCGCTGTTGTTTAGTCTGAATTTACTGGTAACGTTGTTTTGCGCTATTGCATTTATATAATTGGCCTCGTTGAAATTCCCTTCTATTTTTTTTTAAGGGTGGGGTTTTGGGATGGATGGACGGTTGTCATTTCTTCTCCACCTTTTTTGTTCCAATCAACAACTAACATGTGACAGATAGCAGTAACACTGTCTAAATAAATTTATTTTACTTATAACTTTTAAACCATTAGAAATTTTTTTATAAAACAAAAATCATCAGATTCGTTATGAGAATACATTCCAAGAAAAATAATATTGATATACTTTTAAAAAAATTGTGATGAGAGAGAAAATTATAATGTTTATAATTTTTGAAACATGATGTTTCTTTTAATAAAATAAAAACTATTAGATCTATTATAAAAAAACATTCAAACAAAACTAAGGTTGAGACAGAAGATAAACTGCTAGTTAAATATTAAAAAAAAAACAATTAACAAATCCACGGATGAATTGATACCCAATAGTTAATTGACACATCTCTAGCTCACTAACGTCTATAAAATATTCATTGACACTCATAAATATAAAAGATATTACCTAAAAAAAGTATAAAAGATCTCGTTCCTCTCTTGGAAATTACTTTAGGGCCTGTTTAGATTTGATGAACATTTTAATATCGCAAACTCACACAATTACACCCTATTACACCTAACCAAACTTAGCTCTTTTATTTTGTTGTGTGTCAGCGAATTATCTTTCATTTCCCTCCCTCCATTCTTTTCGCACGAGACTCCAGGCACGCCGCCCCTAAACCCCCCGCTGCCCCCGGTAGTGAAAAGTTTTACCTCTTTTCAATTTCGCCCCTTTCAATTTCACCTCTCCACCGATGCGTAGGGCTACTGATTGTTATGCTGGATCTGCAAGTAAAGGACAGGAACGCGATGATTCGGAGCAGCCATCTGATACATGAAGACAAGATAAACGTTTGTCAAGGAATTCTCCATATCCCAAGTACCAACCTTTCCTATCCAACCCCCAAGAGAAGGCACAACAGCTGAGCCCACGACTGCACAACTCACCGAGGACCAGGAGGAACTACTTGTAAGTCATGAGCCGTCATGAGGAAGGAAGTACCCGAGCTCAGACTCTAGTTTTTCCTCGAGTAAGCTAGTAGGTTTCTTCTTTCAGTGCGTTTATTTCTGTTTGCCCCTGTTTTATTGTCCACAGATTTATTTGTCCCAATGATGAATCTCTTATCCCCAATTTGCCCAAAAACTGATGGTCTACCTCCATCTAACTATAGGATCTTCAGGTCTCCTTCACACAGAAGAAGTTCACGTTTCTTTGTAACTCCGACATGCTTCTGGAGAAGAATCCCAAGGGCAAGCCACACGCCATTTAGTGTTTGTCCTGTGCACACAACTCCGCACATAGCATCGATCATCATATATCAAGAACACATATTACATTCTGGAAATTCATGACCTCTGCCTACAGACTTGCGAGTTCACTGTCCAGATGCAAAAGGGTGGCAAGGTCACTTTCTGAGAATCCATCCTCCATTCAAAGTACTGCTGTCAGTGAACATTTTGAGGTAAAACCGCTGAAACCTCTGTTTAAATCTTTCCATTGCATAGTATTATCTATGAATCCAAATTACCATCAACAATACTATAACATACAATAGCTTTCAGTTAGACCAAGTACGTGTGTCGTTTTTTCTACCTTTTACATTGCATATATGTTGGCCATGAATCTTCCGTCCGCTGACCTGTCATTGTTGCAAAACGTCACCTGGAAGTGTGGATTTAATACTTGACAAGTATCTAACCTGGGATTTCAACAATGCTCTTTGTTTGAAACTTATGATTATCATATATTTTTATAGATTAAATGTGATTCTTGCCATTACTCTTATTACTTAAGCGACGAGACCTTGTCTTGGTTTCTCGTGGTTTGTCACACAATGGTTTGCATAAAATTATAAATGATATTTACTCTGTTGGGATCTCATATAAGTTGTGTTTTGCACCTCATCTCCTTATCATATATTATGTTATGTTACGATCTTGTTGCTGCAGTTGCTGATTGGCAGTTAGTTTAACACATAATTTCCAAATCTTTGTTATGCTCTATTAGTATTAGTTTTGACATTAAGGCACTACCATGATGAACATGTTTAAGATTTAAATTCTTTCCGAACTTGTGAGACTTGGAGGATACAAATGTATTTATTAGAAAAATCAAGACCTTCTGAACCTATATTAGTACTCATTGTTGGTATCTACCTCTTAAGAGATGAATGGAACATGTGGCTTATAACGTACTAAAGGTGCATTGTGTATTCTTCACACTCAATTAATAGGTTCCCTATAGTGGTATATACTCTTGTGTTGTGTGTCTAGCAATAAGGCATGTCTATTTGATACATAATGTTTGTGAATGAATTCTATGCTTGTAATATCTAACACTCCTCAAGATGCTTATAGTTGAACTTTATTAATTTCTCTTCTCAAGATAAAACAATACATTCATATTTTATCATTTCCTATTACAAAAGTGCCCTAGTGTTGGTTTTTTTATTCTCTTGAAACCCACTTGGATCAGTTTTCCACAACGTAATTTCTGAAGTATAAAGCCAATGAACATTCTCTAATAATCATTCATCATTCGTACAAATTTAGTGTCAACACATGCAAGTTCGTTCTTGCAAAATTTGTTTTTAGCAATGCAAGTGCATTTAGAAAACATATATTGAAAAGTCCTACATCATTAGACATCAACAAGATGAGTCCATGTCCACTCAAGATGTGACCTATAATACTTCTTGTCTTTTTTCCTTCCTAATACATTTTGTAATTATGTGAAGCCATTTGACCCATGGTTAGCACACACATCATATTTGAGGGTCTATATAATGGGTGGTTTCATTTCATCATCGTCGGACCCATTAAATCCATCCATTACTAGCTGACATTCTCTTCTAACTTAGTACCAAACCCCAATGAGAAATCCAAATCAATGTTTTAAAGTGTGTGAAGCATAATTAAGCATTTTTTCTCGACAAGGCAATCGTAGTTATTAAGGTGGCCAAGTGCTAAGAGATCCCGAGAGGGCACCTAGGAGGGTGCCCAAGAGTTTGTAGGCGTTTTGCTTTTATCAAAATAATGATGAGTTCTTGATATTTATATTCATATTTTCATATATGTAAATATTAAATGATGACAATATTACATAATATTACATAGAATTTAGGCTAAATCACACCTAACATGACCCAAACTAGAATCAATTGACCCTATTTGAACTCATGGTATCCAAATTTGATCTAATTTGACATGGTTTGCACTAGTTTGGCCTAAACCAGGCCTAATTTGTATACATGACCTAATGAAGACCCCACATTTTCATATATTGACCAAAATAAGATCAAATTTAGCCAAATCAGGCCTAATGTTCCCAAGTTAGAACTATTTCCCCCAAATTATACTTTTTACCCAAATTAAACCTAATGCGCCCAAATTTGACATGATTTGGCCTAAATCAAACTTAATTTTGGACATTATGACCCAATCAAGCCTAACTTCCTATAACTTTCCTAATGTTGACCTGAACAATAATCTAATTTTGCCAAATTCAACCTAATCTCGCTAAACCAGACCCATTTTCCCCAAATAAGACATCCCTCAAATCTGACCTAGCTTGCTTAAAGTTGACATAATATGGCCAAAAATCAAACCTAATTGACGTGTATTTTACTACGCGCTAAAAACGCAAGTATACACGTCGAGTAGTACATGCCTTTGCGAGGCCCGAGTCGAACACAGGGATACTCGGAATTGTTGGAGACTCCTACTAACTATTCACGATCAGCTAAGCCGAATAACAAATTGGGGTTTGTTGTCAAAATTTAAAAGAAAATAAAAATAAAACAAAGCAAACAATCGATTAAATGTTAATTTAATCAATTCAAAAGGGTATCTTTAGGATTGCGGTCTCACTGCGGGTTTTCATTGTATTAGATTTTATATAATGCCTCAATCTTCGCTCTCTATCCGGGTAGTGGCATGAAAACAGAATTGCCCACTGTCGTGGTGCAATTCACTACTTAGGTTTAGGTCGGTTCCACCGTCGTAGTAACCTATCCCCTAAACTAAGTGCATTATGAACGATCTCTCAGTATCCACCATTAATTTTACACCACCTTGGTCAAGGGATTTATCGATTAACGTAGGTTTCGCCTCTTTTCAGCCGTTAATCCTTCTTTCAAAGTGATTAAGGGCATTAAGTTATTATTATGGTGATCAAGCATAACAATATATGGAGAAAACAAAACTATACCACGGATTTAAGAGAGAAAATATAAATTATTATTATAAAACTGTCATACAATGAATCCCCGGGCTACTCCCGGTCCTAAAGATGAAGGGGATTAGCCCCACATGTTCATCACAAACAAGTACAAGGTAAAGATAGGGGAAATCATGTGAAAAACGTTAATTGAAAGGGAAAACCCTTGAACGGAGAAGAACCGGTTGATCCTTTGCGTAGAACACGTGCTCTCCCGCCTCTCGGTGGTGAAATATGTCTTCTGCAGCGTCCGGATCGACTGGTATGAACTTCTGGCCTCCGTTCTCCTCTCTACTGCTCCTCGGTACTCGTGCAATGGCTAATGAGATGATCCCCTCGTCTGGGCGGTCGTCATTAGGTATAAGTCCCTAATTAGGTCGTTAATTAATTCCAGCCGTCCGATCGGGATCAATCTGAATCCAACACATATCTGACGGTGTTGATACCATCGACGTGGGTCGATGGTATCAACCCAATGTGGTAGCGGCATCCCTTCTCTTCTTTCCGTCTGAGTGCCTGATGCAGTCTCGATACCATCGACTTGGGTTGATGGTATCGACTACTCTCTAGCGACGGCTTTGTCGTTTTGTGTCGCTGCAACCTCCTTATGTCGATGGTATCGACTGGGTGTCGATACTATCGACTGCTTCTTCGCCAACAACCTGAAGGTGACTTGATACCATCGACATCCCTGTCGATAGTATCGACGCTTTGCTGCTCCTTTCGGCTGGCAACCTGTGACCATGTCGATGGTATCGACTTCCATCGATGGTATCGACAGAAGAAAATACTCGTTTTTCCTGAAATTCACAGACAAGATCACATAAATTCACACAAATAATAATAATGTGACAATTAATGCTCAAAACAATGAAATAAATGGGATTTGACATAAAATGGTGGCAAAGATCAAAATGGATGAATTATGCAACATTAACCATAAAAATGACTTATAAAAGTATAAAACACATATCAAACAGGTTTATAAATGCGACTCAAAATCATCGCATCAAACTCCCCTAAGCTTGAACATTGCTCACCCTCGAGCAACTAATCCTTAGAATAGAATTGCTAATATCAACTGAAAAACAACACACCAACCCAACATCCCATATGACTCCCACCGGACATTCACAAACCGGCCTTCTCTAACCACAGAATGGTAATTACCCTAAAGGCAACAGTAATCATCAATAAAAGAAATTGTCCTCAAAACTGATGAACACTATCACATAAGGCAGTTAACGTAATAAAATTCACCGGTTCAGACTTGGTGCATCTTGTGATCGCCTATACTACGTTGCTCGCCCTAAGTACCATCTACATAGAAGCAGTTCTCCTGATAATCATTAGTGAGGAGAAATTCACGGTGGCCTACCAATCCGAGCAACGGGTGGATGAAAATGGTTGGCTCATGGAAGAAAGTGGAAGTATTGTACTGTTTCAACATGCATAATACAAAAAAATGTCCTACATGATGCACATGCACATGAGAAATGTCCTAATGCCTAAAATTAGGTGGACTGATGCATGCACTAACCATTCGTCTCAAAATGAGATGGATATCTAGTTAAGCTACATCATGTACTCAATTATCCTGAAATGCAAGTGATATTACGTTCCTTTCTCCTTCTTGTTCCACTTTCTTCTAAATTCTCTTTTTTTTCATTATGCAGATTTTTCAGATTTTTTCTTTTTTGCTTTCATTTTTAGCCCTTATATCCATAATTGATAATGAATATTTTATTGAGCTTATTTTCTTCATACTAAAAAAATTGCACTATTTAGAAGGTATGGAACAATTTAATTCACCATTGGAGAAAAATTGAGATACATGGTATACTTTATGCATGGAAATTATGAATGCAACTACATGGCATGCACCTAAGGGTAATGTGCATCAATCACTATTCTAATTTTTTTCTTTTTTTATCCTGAACATATGGATAATTGCAATGCCAATCTATCTAGATGCTATGCAAGCAAAAGGAGTTAAAACTGCACTTTACTTCCAATTCTTGGGTGGATTATGGAAACAATGAGGTGGAACGATCACAAGACTAGATGACTGAACCCTAGAAAGATATTATGTGTCCCTCCTTACTGACCTGTGTAGTAGTTTCGAGGGTTCTCTCTTTTACATCCAATTAAGGTCTCATTACCATTTGGTTAGGTTAGGCTCAAACAACCATTTTCGTCCACTTTCATGAATCATTAGGAGTAAAGGTATGAAATGTTGTTTTAAAGTTGACATAACCAATCATTTTCGTAGGATGTGTGCCCAAGGTTAAACAGAACAAGCTATCCAAACACACAAAAATTTTCAAACTTGCCTTGATTCCCCATGCACTAACAATGAGATGACACAACTTTATGACATCCACAATTACACTAGATAGCATGTGGATCCTACAAAAAACTAAACTTGCAAGAAACAAATAACAAGAACAAAAGCAATAAAGCAAAAAAAAACTAAAAACAATAAAAGATAAAGTTGTTCCAACTACCCCCCTAAGCTTGAATTCGACTATGGCCTCATAGTCAAAAACAAACTTAAATATTGGAACAGTGATACCGGATCACTCATCCTGTGGTGGTGGAGGCGGGTACTGCGAAGCCGTAGGATCCCAAGAAGGATACTCCCCCTGGAAGCTTGGATCAAACTGGGTCCTAGGTGGAGGTTGTGGATAGCCTCCAACGTAGCTCTGGCTCCAAAAATGGTCGTAGAAGGGCTTCTGCTGCATCTCCATCCATTGCAGCCGATTGTGTATCTGTTGTTGGTTGTCGAGGAGAAGATGTTCATTCTCGAATATCGCCCTTTGGTTGTCAAGTATCTGGTTCGTCGTGTCCTGAATACCGACATACATCGCCATATGCTGTTGCTGTGTCTGATGGATGTCCTTCAACATCGTGTACATGCCTTGCATGGAATAGGCATCCTCGCTTGGCTGCGAGGGCTGTGGTGGAGGCGGCGTAGGCTGTGATGATGATGATGCACCTGGATGCATCCGAGGATGCTTCCGAGGTGCCACTCATGATCGAAGAGGTGTATAGGCCTCTTCTTCCTCCTCAGCCTCGTCGTCCTGTCCTTCGTCACCGCCGTCATTGCCGCCTTCTTCATCGGAGTCGGCGATGGCTATGATTGGCCATCGAAAATGTTGTGCTCCCTCTATGTTGAAGACCGGATCGGGCAGCGCACACTCCTGGTACGCTTGATTTACGTGGCAATGCGCAAAAGCCACGCCATCCCAGAGAAGAATTAGATTGGCTCGGTGTAGATGCTGCAAGTTGACCTTGCTTCTCGTAGAAAGAGGAGTCAACTGATCAAGGTTCAAGCCCAAGTAGATGGCCAGCCTGGTGACAAGCCCGCCAAAATGAATCGGGGCTTTCCTCGTGCACCTCTTCACCGCCAAAACTCGTTGTAGAAAGAATGCACCCCAGTTGCATTCTTGTCTCTTCAGGAGCTTGTAGAGAAAGAAAAGATCGGGCTCCTGGAATTTTCTTAGGGCAAGATCACTTCGAGCAAATATGGTTGAACTTAGCATCCGGTGCAATACCCGAACAAACGGGTGCTCGAAGTCGGCTACTGCGGCGTTGTGGTAGCTCACCGACTGTCCATGCGGTACCGTCACCAACTCGGATAAGATGGCGGCGTAGTCGGTGCGGATGTCTGGCCGCCGGTAGTCGTACCGCGAGTTGTTCCAGTTGAATATGTCGTTGAACTGCTCGAGGGTGATGGTAGTCATTTTTGTAGAGCCGGAAAGACACTCGGCCCTTCTCCCACTCGCGGTCACTTGCGGAAATCTCGTTGGGCACGACATTGACGTCAAGGGACGCCATGAATTCTACCACCAGTTCTTTGTACGTCGGCCACTCGCCGAAGAAAGGCTGACCGTCTTCGTGGAACTCAATCTCGTTGTATCCACGGCCCGTTTTGTGGGCTTGCCCCTTCAACACGTAGTCCAGATTGGCCTTGAAGCCAAGATCACGGAGCATCTCCGGGTCCACATACTGGGTTGGCTCGATCTTGCGCTTCAGGATTTCTTCGTAAATCTTCTTCACCTCCGCGGATGGGTGGGCAAGTCGAGGATGTGCGACCGATCCTGGCAGCGGTGGCACGAACTCGGGAATGTCCCCCTGGCGAGCGCGCGAGGAAGAAGCTCCAGCGGTACGCAACATGATGGCGAAGAGAATGGGATAAGAAGGAGAGCTCGATGCATAATGGAGATATGAATCTCCGCTCGGTGAAGATCGTCGCTCGGTGATGCTGCTCTTCGCTCTTGGATGGCTCGGGGGAGTGCTCGACGCAAAGGGAGGAGATCACTCTGAAGGTGTGACGTTAAATGACGTAATGATTCTCCTTAAATAGACTTGGACGGCGCTATTGTTGGCCCGTCGATACCATCGACGCGAGTCGATGGTATCGACATTGGTCGATGCTATCCGCCCCTCACTGGTATCGACGGTCGTCGATTGCTGGATCTTGAAATCCGGATCGCTGTCGTGTCGATACCATCGACCTGACGTGGAAGCCGCGATCGCCGTCGATTTGTTTGCACGGATCGATGACATGGATGGTCGATACCATCGACGGGTGTTGATGGTATCGACTTTTCTTCATTGCAACATCGCCACTTTGCATTTCAACCTGTAACCATGTCGATACCATCGACAAGGCCGTCGATGGTATCGAGTTGATTGAGACACTTCGGTCTGAACTTCTCCAGAGATCTCGATGGTATCGACGCCCATGTCAATACTATCGACTTTTTTCTCGCGACCACTTGTAGGTATGTCGATACCATCGACGAGGTCGTCAATGGTATCGACCCAGATTGAAATTTGTAGCCGTCAACCTGTAACCCGGTTGATACCGTCGACCAGTGTGTCGATGGTATCGACTCTGCTCGCAACCTGCACATCAAACAAACCGATCACGATATCTTATTTACACTAAAAATCAAGTCAAAATAAATTAACCTACGAATGTACATGAACTATCCTAATGTACCGATGGTTGGGTTGCCTCCCAACAAGCGCCCTTATTTAACGTCTTAGGCTAGACGGCTTTCGGGCATCTCATTCATCCGAAAGTGAAATTATTTTAACCTCATTCACCTTCCTCTTGTAATTCTCACCAAAATAGAGCTTCAGCCTTTGTCCATTTACCAAAAACGTGGTATCACCATCACGCACTAAAATCGCACCGTGTGGTTTGACCTCTTCCACCACGAACGGTCCACTCCACCGGGATTTGAGCTTCCCGGGATGCAACTTGAGTCGTGAATTGAACAACAAAACACTATCTCCCTTTTTGAACGTGCGCAACTCGATGTGGCGATCGTGGATCAGCTTTGTGTGCTCCTTGTATATCCGTGCGTTCTCATATGTCGTCATCTGTAGCTCATCCAACTCATTCAATTCAAGCATTCTCTTCCTCCCCGCTTCATTGTAACTCAGATTTAGCCTTCGAAGCGCCCAATGGGCCTTGTGCTCCAACTCTACCGGTAGGTGACAGGCCCGACCATACTCCAACCTAAAAGGCGTGGTGCCTATAGGTGTTTTGTAAGCCGTTCTGTACGCCCACAGTGCATTCGGTATTAGGGCACTCCAGTTCTTCCTCGTGGACGCCACCGCTCGCTCTAGAATCTTCTTAATTTCACGATTGGAGACCTCCACCTGACCTTGGGTCTGCGGATGATATGGGGTGCCGATGTTGTGCTTGACCCCATATTTCTTCAATAATGTCGAGAACTTTTGATTCCTAAAATGCGTACCCCCATCACTGATTATCATTAGGGGTACCCCAAACCTGCAGAAAATATTCTCTTTCACGAACCTGCACACTATAGTGGAATCGTTAGTCCTTGTGGGGATTGCTTCCACCCACTTCGACACATAATCAACTGCTAACAAAATATGTAAATTGGAGTTTGAGGACACAAAGGGTCCCATGAAATCTATGCCCCACAAATCAAATACCTCCACTTCCTAAAACACATTCAGGGGCATCTCCTGTCGCTTTGAGATATTGCCTGCTCGCTGACAAGGATCACATTGCCTCACAAAATCGTAGGCATCCCGAAACAAAGTTGGCCAATAAAGGCCGCTTTCCAAAACCTTAGCTGCCGTTCGCGAGCTGGCGTGGTGTCCTCCCGTAGGTGATGCATGGCAATGATGGAGAACGCTCTCGTACTCCACTTCAGGCACAAACCTGCGCAAGATACTATCCCTGCATTGCTTAAGAAGAATTGGATCATCCCAAAAATAATATCTTAAAGAATGAAAAAATCTCTTCTTCTCCTGATATGACCAATCTTCCGGGATGATCTCGCAAGACAAATAATTTACAATCTCAGCAAACCAAAGCTCTTTAGAGTTAATTTTCAAAAGCTGTTCATCCGGAAACGTCTCAGTTATGGGTATATGTAAATCTTTTTCATCCACCCTTTCTAACCTAGACAAATGATCAACCACTACATTTTCAATCCCAGATTTATCCTTGATTTCAATGTCAAATTCCTGTAAGAGCAAAATCCACCTAATGAGTCTAGGCTTTGCGTCTTTTTTTTCCATCAAGTATTTTATTGCGGCATGGTCAGTCCATACAACTACTTTAGATCCAACAAAATACTTCCGGAATTTTTCGAAAGCAAACACAACGGCGAGTAATTCTTTTTCAGTAGTTGTATAATTCAATTGGGCATCATTCAAAGTTTTTGAAGCGTAGAAAATCACGGCGGGCTTATTGTCTACCCGCTGCCCCAATACGGCTCCTACCGCAAAGTCCGAAGCGTCACACATTAATTCGAAAGGTTTTGTCCAATCCAGCGTTTGAACAACCGGTGCAGAAATCAGTTTTTCTTTCAAAACATCGAATGCATGTAGACACTTATCATTGAAATCGAAAACCGTGTCTTTATCCAAAAGCTCAGATAGAGGTTTTGCAATTTTAGAAAAATCCTTTATAAATCGCCGATAGAACCCGGCGTGTCCCAGAAAACTTCTTACCCCTTTTACAGAATTTGGTGGGGGCAACTTGGAAATGACCTCAATTTTTACCGGATCCACCTCTAGACCTTTGCTAGACACCTTGTGTCCTAGCACTATCCCCTCAGTCACCATCATGTGACATTTCTCCCAGTTGAGGACCAAGTGTGTGTCCTCACAACGATGTAAAACTTTGTCTAAGTTATAGAGACATTCATCAAACGATGCACCATACACCGAAAAGTCATCCATAAAAACCTTGAGACAGCACTCTACCATGTCAGAAAATATGGCGAGCATACATCGTTGAAACATCGTCGGTGCATTGCATAAACCAAATGGCATTCGGCGGTAAGCAAAAGTCCCATAGAAACAAGTGAACTTAGATTTCTCTTGATCCAAAGGATCAATCGAGATCTGGTTGTACCCCGAGTACCCCTCTAGAAAACAAAAGTGCGATCGACCGGCAAGACGCTCTAAAATTTGATCAATGAAAGGTAAAGGAAAGTGATCCTTAAGCGTGGCGGCATTCAAACGATGGTAGTCAATACAGACTTGCCACCCGGTTACCAATCGGGTGGTGACAGGTTCATTCAACAAATTTTGAGTGACAGTAATTCCCTCCTTCTTAGGGACTACCTGTGTGGGACTCACCCATGTCGAGTCTGATATGGCATAGATAATACATGCAGCAAGAAGTTTAATGTCCTCCTTCTTTACAACCTCCATCATGCTTGGATTGAGACGTCTTTGAGGTTGGATCACGGGCTTGGCTCCTTCCTCGAGCCGAATCTTGTGCTGACATAGAGTAGGGGAGATCCCCTTGATGTCTGCAACGGACCACCCAAAAGCTCCCCGGTGGTTCTTCAACACTATCAACAATTGTTCCTCCTCATCCGCACTCAAATAAGCAGAAATGATCACCGGTAACTTGTCTTCCTCAGCTAGAAAGACATATTTGAGATGCGGGGGCAACGACTTTAATTCCAACTCTGGCGGGCTGATAAGAGATGATTGAAGCGGCGGGGGAAGTTCACCTAAATCTTCATAATGCCTCGCATAGAAGCATGGAAGCATCTGAAGCATTTTAGCGCACTCCTTGAGTGATTTGCTCCGCATCCAATCATATGTAATATTCAACAAGCAAGCCTCCAACGGTAATTCCGGGTATGCATTAGAAACAGAAATAGCAATCACAGCATCCTCCAGAGAAAGGGGAATGTCCTCATTCTCATCATTAGGAAATCCCACAGCTTTGCACAAACAAACTACCTTGGTCTGCTCCATGATATCCACAACCAAAGTTCCATTGTCCACCTTGCTCATCACATGAGCCATGTCTAGAAATGGTTTTCCAAGGCAGAGTGAAATATTGCAATCCAGATGGTTTACCATATTGCACTATTCCTTTGCTTTAGATGACGCAGTGCTAGAAGGCATGACCATCTCAAAGCGGTCATCGGCTATGCCCAAGGTCAAGCGACCTCTCCCCATCTCTAAGATCATGTCGGTTGTAGCTTGGAAAGGACGTCCAAGTAACAGCTCGTTGCCATGTTCATCCTACATCTCCATAACCACAAAATCAGTCAGAAAGACAAACCTATCCACCTTTACTAAGACATCTTCACAGATTCTATAAGGCTTCACCATAGAGTTGTCTGCCAATTGAATTGTCATATTGCTTGGCCGTGACTCCTTCAATCCTAGCTTTTTGAATGTCAAAAGGGGCATCAAGTCGATGCTTGCCCCTGAATCACACAATGCTTCGCCAAATTTAACCTTCCCAATATAGCAAGAAATGTTAAAACACCCTGGATCCTGTCTCTTTGGCGGCAAAGTGCCCATGATGAAGGCACTCACTTGCTCCTTTAGCACGACGATCTCTGTATCCGGAATTTTCCTCTTCTTGGTAATGACATCTTTTAGAAACTTCCCGTATGAATGAATTTGCTCAATGGCTTCCAGTAAAGGGATATTGACTGAAAGCTTCCTAAAACTGTCCAAGAACTTCTTGAACTGTGCATCTGCCTTCCTTGCCTTAGCGCTATTTGGATACGGGACCGGAACTGCTTGTGCCCTTTGATGAGGTGGCACATAAGGCGTCTTTTTCTGAGGTTCCTCCTCTGCAACCTGTTCTTCAGTATCATCCACGGCTATGTCTTCAACTTGCCCTGTGACTGGTGTGGGCTGCTCCTCATTGGTTTCACCTTCAACTTCATCTCGTGGTGTGATTGTTTCCTCAGCTCTTGGATTCAACACTTTTTTGCCGCTTCCAAGCAAAATAGCCTTAGCTTGCTGGTTTCCCCCGGGAACATTGGTATTTCCCGGAAAACCTAGATGTGCCGGTTTCTTCAAACTAGCTATTTCGGCTGCCATCTGTGCCATGGATGTCTCAATGGTCCTCATTTGAGCCCCATGGCTCTGCAATGTCTGCCCGAATTGATTCATGTATTCTCCTTGCTGCTTGATTTGCTGGCCAAATGTATTCATTAGCTCTTGATTTTTCTTTATAACCTGATTGAGCAACTTTGTGCTCTTATCTTCTGCAACTGGTGAGGGCTTGGCATCCGGATCCTGCAGAAAATTGTTCGGATCCTTCCACGAGAACTTTTTGTCTTTTCTCCATGAATAGTCATTGTTCCTATAACCTTGTTGTTGTCTCATGTATTTGACTTGAGCCTCATCCTCGGACTCATTGTCCTCCTTTGCCAGTAGCTTCTTTGTGAGAAGATCCATCTTCTCATTCAGCTCTTTCATTTCCTTAGACTCGCCTGCTACTCGAGCTTGCTCTACCGGGCCTCTCTCTCTCTCTCACCCCAGGACTGCTTTCTAGCCATATTCTTGAGTATCTCCCAGCATCTGGTGTCTGTATTGTTCAGAAAGAAACCTGACCCGACGGAATCCAGATTACTCGTATCGTGCTCACAGAGAGCAAAATAGAAGATCTTCACCTGCGTCTCTTTATCCAGCCCGTGATGCGGGCACCTCCTCAGCATGACCTGAAATCTCTCTCAGGTCTCAGAATATGTCTCGCCGACCTGCTGGGTAATATTATGAATCTTCCGGATCATGTTGTTAGTCTTCTAAGGAGAAAAGAACCTCTCAAAGAAGACCTCCACCATATGGTCCCAGGACTCCACGAACTCATCATCTAAATTGTGTAACCACTCTCGTGCTGCTCCCGCCAATGAACTTGGGAAGAGCTTGAGATACAATGCATCCTGTGGAAACCTATCAATTTTTACCATGTCACAGTTCTCAACAAACTGGCTGATGTGTGCGACATGATCCTCATTCTTCAGCCCATGAAAAGCATTCGATTTCACCAGATTTATCAACGCCGGATCAATCTTATATGTCGGTATGTTGATTGCCTGCTTCTTTATAGGCCCCTTGGAAGCTGATGAGGAAGAAGCCTTGATCTTCTCTCATATAGTCTGTGGCTCGGCCATCTCTTCCTGATCAAATTCAGAATCTACCTCTTCTTGGTGCTCTTGCTCGTAATACTCCTCGTCCTCAGGTCCTTGCAACGAAACCTCGGGTGCGCGTTCCACGTAGTCAGTACTACGCGTCTGCACCATACACAGTACCTAAACTAAGAAAATTCGAGTTCAGTACAGTGTTTTGACGAGTATAAAAATTATCGAACAATTTAAAAATATTTGAAGTTGAATGAAAATTATAAAATAAAAAAAATGTGGCCTAGAGTGGTCGCTCGTAGCACTCGAAGTGCCAACAGTTCGTCGTATCCCCGGCAACGGTGCCAAAAACTTGACGTGTATTTTACTATGCGCTAAAAACGCAAGTATACACGTCGAGTAGTACATGCCTTTGCGAGGCCCGAGTCGAACACAGGGATACTCGGAATTGTTGGAGACTCCTACTAACTATTCGCGATAAGCTAAGCCGAATAACAAATTGGGGTTTTTTGTCAAAATTTAAAAGAAAATAAAAATAAAACAAAGCAAACAATCGATTAAATGTTAATTTAATCAATTCAAAAGGGTATCTTTAGGATTGCAGTTTCACCGCGGGTTTTCATTGTATTAGATTTTATATAATGCCTCAATCTTCGCTCTCTATCCGAGTACTGGCCTGAAAACAGAATTGCCCACTGTCGTGGTGCAGTTCACTACTTAGGTTTAGGTCGGTTCCACCGTCATAGTAACCTATCCCCTAAACTAAGTGCATTATGAACGATCTCTCAGTATCCACCATTAATTTTACACCACATTGGTCAAGGGATTTATCGATTAACGTAGGTTTCGCCTCTTTTCAGCCGTTAATCCTTTTTTCAAATTGATTAAGGGCATTAAGTTATTATTATGGTGATCAAGCATAACAAGATATGGAGAAAACGAAACTATACCACGGATTTAAGAGAGAACATATAAATTATTATTATAAAACTGGCATACAATGAATCCCCGGGCTACTCTCGATCCTAAAGATGAAGGGGATTAGCCCCTCATGTTCATCTCAAACAAGTACAAGGTAAAGATAGGGTAAATCATGTGAAAAACGTGAATTGAAAGGGAAAACCCCTGAACGGAGAAGAACCAGTTGATCCTTTGCGTAGAACACGTGTTCTCCCGCCTCTCGGTGGTGAAATCCGTCTTCTGCAATGTCTGGATCGATTGGTATGAACTTCTGGCCTCTGTTCTCCTCTCTACTGCTCCTCATTACTCGTGCAATGGCTAATGAGATGATCCCCTCGTCTGGGCGGCCGTCATTAGGTATAAGTCCCTAATTAGGTCTATAATTAATTCCAGCCGTCCGATTGGGATCAATCTGAATCCAACGCATATCTGACGGTGTTGATACCATTGACGTGGGTTGATGGTATCGACCCGATGTGGTAGCGGCATCCCTTCTCTTCTTTCCGTACGAGTGCCTGATGCAGTCTTGATACCATCGACTTGGGTCGATGGTATTGACTACTCTCTAGCGACGGCTTTGTCGTTTTGTGTCGCTGTAGCCTCCTTATGTCGATGGTATCGACTGGGTGTCGATACTATCGACTGCTTCTTCGCCAACAACCTGAAGGTGACTCGATACCATCGACATCCCAATCGATAGTATCAACGCTTTGCTGCTCCTTTCGGCTGGCAACCTGTGACCATGTCGATGGTATCGACTTCCGTCGATGGTATCAACGGAAGCAAATACTCGTTTGTCCTGAAATTCACAGACAAGATCACATAAATTCACACAAATAATAATAATGTGACAATTAATGCTCAAAATAATGAAATAAAGGGGATTTGACATAAAATGGTGGCAAAGACCAAAATGGATGAATTATGCAACATTAACCATAAAAATGACTAATAAAAGCATAAAACACATATGAAACAGGTCTATAAATGCGACTCAAAATCATCGCATCACTAATTTTTCATAACATGACTTAATCAAACCTAACTAGTCCTAATTTTCCTACATTGATCTAAATAATGCCCTACATGGCCAAATCATACCAATGTCCCAAAATTAGACATATTTCTCCCAAATCAGACCTAATTCACACTAATTTGACCTTAGTTGGGATGAATAAGACCCATTTCAACCAAAGTTTGACTCAACTTTATCAAATACGAACCTAATTTATGCTACATTAGCCTTGAAGTGGCTTAATTTGGGCCTAAAAGGCCTTAGGCATTCACTTAGGTACCTAGGGGATGGGCACCTAGTTTGGAATGGCTCGCCTTAAGCTTAGGCGGTACCTAGGCGGACTCCTTGATTACTAAGGAGGCAAGGTGTAAGCCTCAAGGTGTTCAAGGTGTAAGCCTCAAAATATGTATGAGGCTATCATAATTAAATAATATATACCATGGTTATCAGGACCGAACCGGACCGACCGTTTGAACCGGGAACCGGTCACCCTACCAGGTCCGTTTCCTCTAAAAGCCGGAAATGACGTCTGACCGACATCAAACCGGTGAACTGACTGGTTGAACCGGTGAACCGGTCCGGTTTTTTCCTAACCGGCTGGTTCTCTCATTTAGTAAGGAAATGCATTGTTGCTGCTATTTTATGTTATTTAACATTGAATACTATATAAATCCTGGTGTATAAATGTCCATGAATAGTATAATATTGTTATTTGGTCCTTTTTATCAAGTTATTGTGAACAATTATGCTATTATTCATGTTTCATAACTTTTATAGGGATAATTTCCATGAGTATCAAAGACATTTATATATTATTAAACTACTAGTGACGTCATGCTGACGTCACCGGTTGAACCGGTCAGACCACTGGTTGAACCAGTTAACTGTGAACCAGAGACCTCACAAGTTCACTGATCTGTTTGAGTCTGACAACCCTGATATTTACATATTTGTATATATTTATATGTGTGTTTAGCACCAAAAATGTATGTGTGTATATGTATTATCTATGAACATGTTTTTATCTATGAATATTTCATGTCTATGAATTATATAAACATATATGTTTAAGAATAATTTAGAACTAAATAGAAGGAATTAAGTTGATAAGCAAGAATAGTGATTAAGGTCAATATTAATGATAACCACCTCAATAAGGATATAAATTGTAGCAAATAATGAAATTCTCAATGATTTATATTTACATAATTATTTTGTTATGTTTTTGTAAGGAATTGTAAGGCATATAAAGTTTGGAGTTAGTAGAAATAAAGATAGATAAATGAGTCTAAAAAATTATTAAGATAGTAAATAAAAATTTCTCACAAAATATAGTGATGAAGTTTGACAAATCTAATTCAAAAGTAACTAAGTTTACAACCAAAACAAATAAAAGTTGTGTAAATTCACTAATGAGATTGATAATAAATTACAACAAACCTTTTTGATATAAATAATATGTTTTTTCTCAAAAGCAAAATGTTTTGGTGGTCAACAATGTGTTATCGTACAGAATTGACGCTTGCACATTAGATAATCCTCAAAGCCTTAGAGCCTCATCGGCTCGGGGTGAGCCTTAGTGGCTTGAGTCAAGATACTCAAAATCCAATCGATCCCAACCCCAACCCACGAGAACTATCCAAAACCACCCAAAGAAACAAAAAACAAATCCCTTAACAATCCCTTAACAATCAAATCTTGACAAATCCCCATGATTTCTTCGCAAAGCCAAATGTGGAAATCCCATGAGTGCTCACTTATATGGGGATGTCTCCATTGAGATGATACTATGGAGTTGTCACACATTGTAGTGAATGACTCAAATGACAACTTCAACCTAGTTTCCATGGATGATGGAAATATTTTTGCTCCGCTTGAGGCAATGGAGGAGTTTGACACCATATGCTTTTACTAGCACAATAGAAGCCCAAGGCAAACAAGGAGCCTCTGGATCCCAAGGAAAAGGACATGTCTATTCAAATAGGGGGAGGGGGACACAATAGATTTTGATGCCCATCCTCACATGAAACGTGAGTGGGATAGTAGTAAGCATAGTCACATAAATTGACATTTTTTTTCTTTCCAAAAATTCACGTTGAAATGCTTATAGTTCACCCGGGAAGTATACTTGAAACTCATAAAAGTCATTATTTATACTTGAAACTTATGTCTACATATATACATTTGTATGATCTAAGATATAGAACTTGAATCTTATCTTTTTATTATAAAAATAGATATATAGTGTAAAGTTGTATACAATATAAACAACTAGGAATATGTCCCACAACACTATGGATGTCAATGGGTAAGGGTTAACCTGTTTACCCTTTACCCATACGTTATAGGGGAAGTGGAAGGGTAGAAGATTTTCTTTCCCTTTACTTGCCTACTCACTACCCTCTAACCCGCTACCTTAGTGGGTAAGGGCATAGTAACAAAAGTCTCTGAATTTTACGAAAAATCAGCAATTTTTCACGATGTTGTAGGGCTCCCAAATATTCATCACGATTAATACACCAGTCACCGGTTTTTCACGAGTTTTCATGATTAATTCTGCTTTTTTATGATTTATATGATTTTTTACGATTCTTCATGACTATTCACAATTTTTCACGATTTTTCTCTTTTAAGTCGCTTGCTCTTTTTTTACCAAATAATGTACACAGAATTCCTAATACACACTAAACCTCAACCCCCCCAACTCCTATGGACAGTTCATGTTATTACTCAACAATGTTTTACTTCTTTTTCTACTTTTTCACTCACTAAGATTGTATGTCTTGTGGTCGTAACAATTACATGCACCATATATGTATGTACATACATACATTTTTCTATATATATACACATACATACATACATACATACATACATACATATATACGTATGTACTTATATTGATGACATATTCTCGATTATTTCTGAATAGTTGACCGAACTTTGATCAAAATTTATCGATCTTTTCATGACTTTTCTTCATTTTTTTCGAATTCTGATTTTTCCAGCCAGTCAAAAAGTTTTTGGATCCCAAACTTGTTACTATAAGTAAGGGAAAGGGTAAGTCATTATCCATACCCTCTAAGTAAGGGAAAGGGTAAGTCATTATCCATACCCTCTAACCTGCTACCCCACAATATTTATATATAATATATATGAAATACATTGTCATTGTGTTGTTTAAGTCAATAAAATATTTAATATTATGTGGTCATCATTTAAAATAATACATGATATTCTTATGTACTTTTTATGGAGCTAATTTGGTCGTGTATACATCATTATTTACGAGGGCAAGACCAACATGTATGAAATTCTTAAAGAATAAAAGATGACTACTTTTTGTATTCGATAAGAGAAACCCTGCTCCAATACGTGAGGACACGGAAGTGTACATACATAAGACCAATACTTATGGGCCAAAACACTTAGGCCCATATTACAAACTAATAATAGAAACAATAACTAAATAACTCTCAACACTCCCCCTCAAGTTGAAGTTGGGAGAATCCCAAATTAGCTTGCAAATAGAGGGTTGGACTAAAAAACAAAGAAACAGAATAAAAGGGTAAATCAAGCCCATACAAGAATTTTCTCCCCCTTAATATTACATTAAACCACTCAAACATTCAGACACTCCCCCTCAATTAGACACTCCATAGTGGGCAAGCATGTCGTAGAAGTTTCTCGATCATCTTGAGAAGAAGTAAGCAACAACATGATCATCTGGAGGGTAAATAAGCAGAAACATCAATGCTTCATGGTCTTCATCACAATCGCTAACGTCACAGCCCAGAGAGTACTGGGTCACCGCAACAGCAATAGTCAACGTACAAATAAAGTGCGGACGGGTCAGCGTGCAAAATAGCACAGGGACGAGCCAGAGAGTGTTGGCACACAACAACTGAAAGTCGACATGCAAACAAGGCACGAACAAGTAAAAAGGTCAACATGCGCAAAGCATGGACAAGCCAGAGAGTGTTAGCGCACAACATTAAAGTGGACTTAGCCGGATAAAAGATCATCAACACAAACAAGTAGGCAGTTGAAATAAATCTCTAGAAGCATGTCGTAATGGCAACAAATATAAAATTCCTCTTCTCTCCTCCTCATCTCTCTCTTCTACTCATCCTATCTCCCTCCTATTCTCCCCCCACCAACCACATAGAAGATCAAGGGTTGGGGTGGACAAACACAAGTTCCAATGGATTCAGGGAATCAAACAAAAAAGGTGCAAGCGGAGTGAGAGAGAGAGAAAAAAAACTCATATGCAATGAATTGTACAACACCAGATGTGAGGAGAGATGGAAAAGATTCATATCTACAATACATTTCAAATTAAAGAATGATATATAGGTTGAAGCAGGGGCATGTTATTGTTTTACTGAACTGGGCAAATAGGATGAAGCGCATTAGATAAAGAATATTAGACTAAAAGATATAGAAGCCCAACAAGAATTTCAGCAGTAGGGTAGAGAGTTGCAATGGCTTCTATAAGAGGGAAAACATTAATAAAAACACCAAGGATGTGAAGGGAGTAGCAAGGATAAAAAAAAGTTTAAATGCATGCTTGCTAATGAGTGAAATTTGTTTGAGGGGAGAAACCGTTGAAAATTGATAATGGAAGCAGTTGATAATGGAAGCAGTTGATATAGAAATAGTGGCCCTGAAGGCAAATGTTACTATATATGCTACAGTACCCACAACTGTAGATGTTGGGAATGTGTGGCCACATCTCTTCTTCTTTCCATATTATAATTAAGGAGGGTAGTAGGCGAGGAAGGAGACATCTAGGGCGGTCATTGGAAGAGGATCTTGTTGACAGAAGATCCCCTAAACTCATGACAGAAGACCCCCTAAACTCATGAAATAATTTTCAAATTAGATATCCATTAAAACAAGCCACTAGTAAGGAGAAAAAGGTGTCATAACCCTATCTCCGAGGCACATGGAAGAAGTTGTCCATCTCCAACAGACCACTAGGGGTTGAAAGAAAAGAAAAAGGCTGCTACAAACCACAAAGAAGGGGACTGGAAGCTCCAACATTTCCATGCTACGGTAACGTACTGTAGCAGTGCAGTTAGAAGGGAACAAGTCATCTGGTGCATCAACAAATAAAAGTATTGATATAAAAAAGACTTGAGGCAGTGATCTTCATGCAAGTAGCAACAGAAGAGGGAAGCATCAACATCAGGAGGGATAGGAAGGAGCAGCATGAATGAAAGAATGGACAGAGCCCACCGACTGTAGCTCTCTCTTTTTGCCCTTTTACTTGACGGCTAGAGCTTTGGCTCTCTACTCTGATACCATCTTAAAGAATAAAAGACGACTATCCTTTTGTATTCGATAAGAGAAACCATGATCCTATATATAGGAGGACAAAGAAGTGTACAGACGTAAGATCTACCCTAATGGACCAAAACACTTAGGCCCATATTACAAACTAATAATAAAAACAATAACTAAATAATTCTCAATAGAAATAATGATATTTTCTAATTTATCTACCATTTGATACTTTTTGGTATGGTGTTTTCTACTTCTTTTGGGGCTTATTTGAATGGGTTATGATACAAAGCATGAAGTTCTAAGACACAAGTTTATAAGAACGGAATTTTAATGTTCATATGAATATGCTATATTTGTGGTGGTGGTGTCTACTTCAATTATGCTTAATCTATTTTGTATACAACAATATTTTGGATGGTATATGGTTTGTATTGAAAACTACTAGAGGGGGGGTGAATAGAGTTTTATAGATAATTTAACAATTATTGAGCTCAAACAACCACAATGAAAATATTGGACAAGGAGACACAGGGTTTAGAGTGGTTCCAACCTTAGCAAATACTAAGGAAGTCAGTCCACTACCCGGTTGCTTACCCAACCGGGATTTGAAAAGAAATTTATTTTATTACCTCGCAAGGACTTTACATAAAATACAATTTCTTTTCCCAAACCCTTCAAGCAGCCTTCACCTAGAAGTAATCGCCCAACCTTGAAGCAGCCTTCCCTTGAAGTAGGTGCACCAACTCCCGTTGCACCAGCCTTCTGAAGTAGCTTCCCGTGCGATAGCCTTCTTGAAGTAGCTTGAAGTCCCCTTCTCCACCTGAGAAGTCAACCCTCTCCAATCCGCAGCCTCCAACCCTAGGAGTAGCAAGGAGAATACAAAGGATAAAAGGAACAAGAAAGAAAATAGAAATTACAACTTATCCTTTGAAGCACAAGGCTTGATTTGCCTATATAAAGCGTGTAGATCTCCTAACCAATATGTATGGCAATGTGATTGTAGTGGATAGGAGATACTAGCCTATAGGACACGAAATGGGAGCAATAGGAATGAATGGCAAGTGTAGGAATTGCTCTATTGCTCTAAAACATATTGCAAGTGTGTATTCAAGCTCAAGTATAGCACAAGTATAGCTTAGGTGTATTTTGGTGTCCTAAGGCATGTCCTATTTATAGGAGTGGCCTATGGATACTTAAGGACGTTCTAGACAACTTCTAGGGGCTTCTAAGTGCTTAACTAGCCGTTAGATATAAGTTAGGTGCATTAGTAACGGCTAGTTACTTTATTCTGCAGTTGCTGTCAGAGACCATCTCGGTCGACAATTTGTCGACCGAGATACCTTCTCGGTCGAAGTTTTGTCGACCGACAGGCTCTCTGGATCAACGTTCATTTGCAACTGCCAACTACTTTGTCAGCTGTGTCTAACGGCTACTTGGGTCAATCTTGGTCGAGAAGTTTGTCGACCGAGAGTGTCTCGGTCGAGGAGTGTGGTCGACCGAGATTGACTCTGTTTTCAATCTTTTAATTAAACCACTGAGCATGTGTATGAGTGTGCATATGTGATCCTATTTGAAGGGGATGACCTATCTAAGTGTGGTGATTGGCTAGGAAGATCCAACGCTTGATTTACATGCAATCTAAGTACTTGTACATTATATATTTGTACAAGTTTTTTACAACAGTGATTACATTGCATGGAAATATAAATATGTAAGCTTTTTGGATTTTCCCTAGTTGCTTTGTCATCCACCTTAATCCTGCACACTCAAGTAGCTCGTTAGATCAACAAGAATGAAATGTTTGTCATCATCGAAACAAAGGGATTTATCATAATGTCCAATTTATCCAACAATCTCCCCCTTTTTGAAGATGACAAACATTTCCTAAAATATGAAATAAGGAAATATAAAGCATGTGAGTTTCATACCTGAAGATTACCTTTTGTAGCCATTCTTGTTTTACAAGTGAGTGCTGGCCATCAAGATGAAACTCATTTATATTTATATTTTTGATTTTATATTCTTTCTCCCCCTTTGTCATTTCAAAAAGATATCCAGGTTAAACATTTTATTTCTTCTCCCCCTTAATTTTATATTAAGCTCCCTCTTACATAGATATCCTATTAGGAACATGGATTTATGTCTAATTTATCCACAATTTGTTTCTCAATCATTTGCAAAGGATGTTAAGCCTTGAAATGATATGAGATTCCCTTAAGATTATGATGAATGTATATTTATTTCTCATCTATCAATGGATGTTAAGCCCTAAATTAAATGAGAGTCCTTTTAATCTTAGAGTACATAAAAAATTGTCTCCAACCAAAACAAGGGATGTTAAGCCCTGATTTGTTTAGAGAGTTCCTTTAAGAGCAAGATATATCATTTTGATGAAATTCTTTTTCATACAAATTACTTTTAAGAATCCGAAGGTCATGACAAACTCCAAATGATGTTAACAATGTTTTTGTAAGCTTCATAAATAATCAAATTTGTTTTTTTTATAAGCTCCCCCTTAATCTTACAATTTAAGCAATTTAAGGCTTTTAAGGTCACAAATGGTAAATTTTTTATTTTTTTATTTTGACCTTTATCAAAAGTATACTAAGATTAAGTTCAATAAATTGATGTCCAAATAAGCATTTTGTCAAAGCTTATTTAAGGTCGCCCTTGACTACGACCATAGCGCCCCTTGGCTAAGTTTTGTTTTAACCAAGAGGCAGCAATTGCAGATTTCCAATTAAGCATTCATATCAATTTTGATGCATGTTTAAGTGATAAAAACATGAAAAGCATGATGACTATTTCAAATCCTTTAAAGATACCAATTGAAAACATTGTAATCTTTACAAGCATTTCTAAGAGATATAGCACCAATAAATTCTTTTGCTTGCCTATGTAATGATAGAACAATAGAATCATGTAATGATAGAACAGAAATTTTCTTTAAATTAAAAATAATTTTGGTTTTTGACCAAATTCATTTCTCATAATCTTTCAAGGATGATTTCCATAATTGATACTTTATTATACAGTCATTAACCACAAATAAACAACAATTTTGAACAATTTCAAAAGAATTCAGCAATTTTACAGCATTCTGAAAAACAGTGACATGCTCGGTCGACAGCTTCTCGACCGAGGTTTACTCGGTCGACAATACCTCGACCGACCAAGTTTCTGAAAAGTGTTCAGAAATCGATTTCAAGCAAAAAGAAATATACAAAGTAGAGCTCAATTGTGTTGAGATAAGACATTATGATATCAAGAATCAGTTTAGGTCAAATCTCAACTATTTTTAAGCTACTAAGTTTTAGGAATCCAAGCTAACTCATCTTTCTTTTTCTTAAATGGGCATGAAAATGAATAATGTCCAAAACGCATGCAATAATGACAGCTGATAGAGTCAACTTCATTTCTAGGAGTTGTGTTCCTGGGTACAAACATAATCTTAGTCTTGGATGCTTGGACTCTTTTGGGTTTAATTCTCCTTGGATCGTATCCTAATCCTCTTCTTCCATTATAACTAGAGGAAATTTTCAGAATATTTTCAAGTATGTCATTTCCTCTTAACTCATTTACATTTCTTTGTAACTTAGCAATATCTTTCTTTGCCTGATCTAAATTGGATACTAGAAAGTTTCTTTCTTTGACAACCTCATCATAATCTAAATGTGAACATAGAATAGGTTGGTTCTGAAGATCATTCACTTGAGTTTGCAAATTTGACTTTTCTAAGGAAAGAAGATTGCAATTAGCTTCTACCGATTTTAACTTAAGAGCATAATCTTCATTTTCGGATACAAGAACAAGAAGCTTAACATTTAAATCTTTATTTGCTTTCTTAAGTTTCTTCTTGCACTCAATATATTTCTGATGAGTATCTTGAAGACTAGCAATTATATCTTCTTTTGGTAGATCATAAAGACTTACCTCTTCTTCGTCTTCATTTGTTGTAGCAATGAGGCATTCTACTTCTTCATCATCGCTATCATCACTTGAATCATCCCATGCAGCTCGATATGCTTTTTCTTTCTTTTTGTGAGATGATTTCTTCCCTTTCTTGAGTGTTGGACAATCACTTTTCATATGTCCTTTCTTACCACATTCGAAGCACCTGGAAGAAGAAACACTAGAAGTTTTATTAGTTTTAAAACTTTTATATTGCTTACCATTTACAACGAGAGTTTCTTCTTCACTATCATCTTCACTTGTGTCATGATTGTCTTTAGTTGAAGCTTTGAATGCAATGTCCTTCTTTTTCCCATGTTGACGTTCATGTTCTCTTCTTTCTTCCTCTTCTAGATCTGCCTCATGAGCTTCTAAATTGCCAATGAGTTGCTCCATTTTGAGTCGAGTGAGGTTATTTGCTTCTGCAATGGCTGTCACCTTTGGCTTGTATTTCGGAGGAAGTGATCGAAGAATTTTTGATACCTGATCTTCCTCAGGAATAGGTTTTCCTAGGGCACTTAAACCATTAATAATAGTAGAGAATTTTGAAAACATTTTACTAATAGACTCATTAGGATTCATACAAAAATGTTCAAATTTCGTTTTAAGCATGCTAACTTTGGAATTTCTGACTTGGGCTGTACCCTCATAAGTTATAGATAGTTTATGCCAAATATCATAAGCTGTATCACAATTAGATATTCTATTAAATTCTCCTACTGAAATAGAACAATATAAAATGCTTACAGCTTTTGCATTCATTTGGGCCAGCTTTACCGTGTTTGCATCCCATTCCGCAAAATCATTTTGAGGAAGCACATATGGAGTAGACACTATCCTCCATAGATCCCAGTTGATGCCTTGGAAGTAGAACTGCATCCTTCTCTTCCAATATTGGTAGTTTGTCCCATCGAATGATGGGGGCCTAGCAACAAGTGTCCCTTCAATGTTGAGGTTGTTGAGCACTCCATCACCCATTTCTTCAAGACCTTGTTAGGGTTCCTTGAAGCCTGCTCTGATACCAATTGAAAAATACTAGAGGGGGGGGGTGAATAGAGTTTTATAGATAATTTAACAATTATTGAGCTCAAACAACCACAATGAAAATATTGGACAAGGAGACACAGGGTTTAGAGTGGTTCCAACCTTAGCAAATACTAAGGAAGTCAGTCCACTACCCGGTTGCTTACCCAACCGGGATTTGAAAAGAAATTTATTTTATTACCTCGCAAGGACTTTACATAAAATACAATTTCTTTTCCCAAACCCTTCAAGCAGCCTTCACCTAGAAGTAATCACCCAACCTTGAAGCAGCCTTCCCTTGAAGTAGGTGCACCAACTCCCGTTGCACCAGCCTTCTGAAGTAGCTTCCCGTGCGATAGCCTTCTTGAAGTAGCTTGAAGTCCCCTTCTCCACCTGAGAAGTCAACCCTCTCCAATCCGCAGCCTCCAACCCTAGGAGTAGCAAGGAGAGTACAAAGGATAAAAGGAACAAGAAAGAAAATAGAAATTACAACTTATCCTTTGAAGCACAAGGCTTGATTTGCCTATATCAAGCGTGTAGATCTCCTAACCAATATGTATGGCAATGTGATTGTAGTGGATAGGAGATACTAGCCTATAGGACACGAAATGGGAGCAATAGGAATGAATGGCAAGTGTAGGAATTTCTCTATTGCTCTAAAACAGATTGCAAGTGTGTATTCAAGCTCAAGTATAGCACAAGTATAGCTTAGGTGTATTTTGGTGTCCTAAGGCATGTCCTATTTATAGGAGTGGCCTATGGATACTTAAGGACGTTCTAGACAACTTCTAGGGGCTTCTAAGTGCTTAACTAGCCGTTAGATATAAGTTAGGTGCATTAGTAACGGCTAGTTACTTTATTCTGCAGTTGCTGTCAGAGACCATCTCGGTCGACAATTTGTCGACTGAGATACCTTCTCGGTCGAAGTTTTGTCGACCGACAGGCTCTCTGGATCAACGTTCATTTGCAACTGCCAACTACTTTGTCAGCTGTGTCTAACGGCTACTTGGGTCAATCTCGGTCGAGAAGTTTGTCGACCGAGAGTGTCTCGGTCGAGGAGTGTGGTCGACCGAGATTGACTCTGTTTTCAATCTTTTAATTAAACCACTGAGCATGTGTATGAGTGTGCATATGTGATCCTATTTGAAGGGGATGACCTATCTAAGTGTGGTGATTGGCTAGGAAGATCCAACGCTTGATTTACATGCAATCTAAGTACTTGTACATTATATATTTGTACAAGTTTTTTACAACAGTGATTACATTGCATGGAAATATAAATATGTAAGCTTTTTGGATTTTCCCTAGTTGCTTTGTCATCCACCTTAATCCTGCACACTCAAGTAGCTCGTTAGATCAACAAGAATGAAATGTTTGTCATCATCGAAACAAAGGGATTTATCATAATGTCCAATTTATCCAACATGTATGTTTGTAAAAATAACTCTTTTTGTGATGTATTGCCATTTAATAATATTTTAATGTAGCAATAATTTTCTTTTAAGTGTGATTTTTTGTTCATACACTAATATTAGGTATAGTACTAATTGTATGTGGAACAATCATTTTCGTGATAATATATTTCAAATTTGCAATACCACACAAACTATGTGCATAATGTAGTAGAAGATTACTTAAAATTATTATGAATAGTTAATAATCATTCTTGATCATCTTGATATGTCACTTAAATGTATAAATATATTAGGCAACCTATTATTGTTAATGTAAGCACACATTTTTAGAGACTTATAAATTCCCCACTTCACCCTTGCCCTCCATGTTTATCCTGTGGGTAAGAGGGTAAGGGTATGAGGGAGGGTAAAGATATTGGCGGAGTGGGGAATGACGCATACCCTTACCTGCCTTTCTTGGTGGATGAGGGTTAGGGTAAGAGCTTACCCTCCCCATTGATAACCCTACACAACACTACTGACTAACTAACAGTAGAAGAGAATACCACATTATAGTAATAGTGTTATATGGAAAATGGAGTGTCAACCAACTTCAGTCTTACTCAATAGCATTTAGTTGTA
The DNA here is from genome assembly GCA_963693085.1 of Alisma plantago-aquatica. Taxonomy (NCBI): domain Eukaryota; kingdom Viridiplantae; phylum Streptophyta; class Magnoliopsida; order Alismatales; family Alismataceae; genus Alisma; species Alisma plantago-aquatica. The sequence goes on along the minus strand of OY856412.1, from coordinate 1,064,760,140 downwards.
TTTACTAGTTTTCACTAGCCAAATACTTGCTTGTTATGAATTACCTAACAATCAACTATGGCATTTTATGAGAAACTATGATTTTCACTTGTCCATCATTTTCTAGATTGTTTATTTTTTCTTTCTTTGATTTTGATAAGTTTACTTAGGTAATTGAATTCTTTTACAAGAAAATTTCTATATTGCAAGTCACATGTATGTTGCTACATACAATTTGGTTATTTTCACTACGTAAGAGGAAGGCCAAGTTTGTGTGGTGATATTGAACCATTGCCTTCCTCACCGATTCCTTATCTAACCGTGAGAAGATCTTGATATTTTCTTCTCATAGTCGTTGGTTACATTAGATTGGCTCAAGGCGTTCAAAAAACATGTGTAGTAGTAGATGTTCTTGTGACTAGTTTCATAGAGCATATGCTACACGATGGTGTGAAGTGTGGCAAGTTCTTAATCAACAAGAAAGTGATGCCATATTGGAATGAGTACCTTTCAATCAGATTATTTGGATGGGTGCTAGTAGTTGTGGGTTAAGATGGATGCAAAGGCAATGAAGACTAAGTAGTAAATTTGAAAAGACTTTTGAGGAGAAAGACAGATTCATTTAGTATTGTGTATAATGAAGGAAAGAAGTAATAACATGGAGGAGGCACCATAGGTGATGGATGAAGAACTTGTCATTGGACAAGCTTGGAACCTTGGATCTTCTTATTTCTTTCTTGTTGAATTCGTATGGGCGAATGTCAAGATTTTTGGAGTAAATTGGACCTTGGACCGATTGTCTAGGATTGCTAGCAGGTTGGGTAGGCCATTGGACTTTGGTTATGTAGCTCTTTTAAAAGGATGTTCATGAGATGTGAAAGTATGCATAGAAGTCAAAATCTTCCTTGACCTTTCCTAAAGTTGTGCTGGTGGAGATTGATAGGCAACTTGTTCTTATAAAGCTTGAGTTCATAGAAAATACTTTGTTATGCACATGTATGAGATTTTGGGCATAGACTGGCATCATGCCCCATGGCTTGACACAAGGTTGCTGCCATTAATAGGCATGGAAATTTTTTCCACCCGAGGCAAGTTGAATCTGCCTGAACTGAACCCACGTGACAATTAATTTTTTCTCTCTTCAATTTGGGTTTCGATTTTGACTAGCATAACCTGAAATGCCCCAGTATTTCTTAGTATGCAGCTTAGGCGACGACAGGTGATCATGGGCGCCACTTCCACAAACCCAAGATCCGCAGATCTGGGTCAGATATCCCTTACCCCAATATTCTCTGCTCGAGGAATCGTTACTTGTGCCTAAGAGCACCACCATGGGACAAACTCATGGGAGCTATAACTCAGTTTTTGCACTGTGTGAAAAATGTCCAAGGGTGTGATCGCCATATATTCCTCAAGGGATCATGGAAGTTATCTCATATGTTGGGACTCCCCATAGGCCTTCTCGCAGTCGTGGTGGCGGCTAGCGGGTAGGGGAAAAGAGGGATTTTGCCCCTAATTCATCGTTTGGATCCTAAAAAACCATGAGGATGTTTGCATGCCTTGTAGAAACTCGATAACTATCTCTGGTAGGTGAAAGAGTGTGTGAAAAGATTGGTCCTGATCCAGGTTTCTGGTGCCAGTCAAGGAGGACAAACAAACATTTGTGCATCGTAATAGGATGAGATGAACCTGTCCGTGAATTTGGGAGGGCTCTGGTTTTTTTATTACCAAAAAAGGAGAGGAAAGGTTTAGGAGGGTCGGGTAAATAAAGACACTAATAGTGAAGTGCCTCTATCTGATCGTGTACATTTGGAAATGTATTAAATTAGAGGTGAGCGGATTCAAGGTCGAGAAAAGAAAGAGAAAACTAGGAAGAAGCAACTGGATGCAACTATATGTAATCTTGATAAGATGATTGATGCAAATGTAGATGTTGGCATTTGCAACATGTTTTTTTAGCTCCTTTTCTACAAGGTAATCTAGTTGTTAAGTTGAATTTTGTTAACCTTCTCATTGACTTTTGGTTTTCTTGGCAGTCTGGTCGTCAGATTTTGGATCATGTGTCTACTTGGTAATTTGTTCTATGGGTTTTAAATCAGATGGTTACATGATTCTTTTTGTTGTTGCTTGTCTTTGGTTTTGGTTTAGGCCTTCATGACTAGGTAATGGAGATTTTAATGAATAAAATCTAAGACTAGTTATCTAGATGTAACCTATTCTAAAAGTAACTAATAAAAAGGAATAAATATTCATCAAAATATTTCATTCATCACGTCTGCTTTTTGACGAAAGTCTTACAAAGACTATATATAGGTGTTTAAACACAACTCACTACACAACTAGCCAATGTAGGACTAAACCACAGACTTGACAAGAAAACTGGAAAAATATCAAATAGCCCCTAAAACACAAGATGAATGATAAAACATTATAAAAACTATTGACATGGCTATGCTCGTCCTACATCACTAGGGCTCTATTTTGTTGCTCCCTAGGAAGGAGCTGGGTTCTCATGCATAATATCCTTTTGTTTGTTTGATTACCTTGCTAGCTGTTTGCCTTTTACTTATTTTATTTTAGTTCACCACAAATATTCTAGTCTCTAGTGGTTGATTTAGGCGGTTTTTTGGCCCATACTTTTCGTCTTCCAATGTTTTCTTTCGTTTCTTGGTTATGTTCCGTGTGGAACTGGCTTTCGAATCTTGGTTGTTAGTTTCTGGTTAGATGGGGCACAAAAGTGTCTACACCGAAAGTTGTTTATCAATACAAGTCTTATGCTTGCTTGACTGAAGTGTCTACTCTGACTGTAGGCAAAGTCATAGAAGAAGGTAAGCAACCTTCATTTAAAACTTGAATTTGGTTCTAATGTTTAAATGTGAAATGCATAATCTTCTCCTGATTAAACTTTCTAGTTTTGTATGTTAGATTATTTTCATATAAATTTAAATCTGATACAACAATCTGAACTTTATATTGAAAAGTTGTATTTCGATTGGTATGACCTCGTTGCATTTTGATATGAAGTCGAAATTGCAGCAATGATACATCGTTCATGCTAATTTAAATATATATAAACTTTTTTTGCTTTAGATTTCCAATGGAAACGTCCTTAAATGAAGCTATAATGAATTTCACATGATCTTGCTTGTTGGAGGAGTTTGCGAAGTACATCAGGAAGGAGGGAATGTGGTTAACATTTGGTCATAAATGCAGTAAATAATACCATATGATGAAATTGTACCAATGAAGATTAACCTGTCACGCATGATATACTAGAATTTGAACTTGTCTATACGAGGATCCACTGCTGTTATATTATTTTCTTGTGAAGGAGCACTATCATCATACACATGTTGTAATATCCCAGGATTTGAGGCCTCGGATAACATGATCTTAAAAGGAATGATTGGACTACCCATCACTACTAAAAAATTGTTCTTGTGTGACGTTTTACAACGTCACCTTTCACACAAAAGATTACGCAGCTGGGTGTTGTGGTTTAAATGTATGTCATCTTTTAGACGTAATCTATACCATATGTTAGCTTTTTAGAATGTCGTCATCTATTCTCAATTTTTCAACAAGTCAGGAGTGGCAATAGGTGACGTAGTAGAATGTCACCTAGACAACAAAATTGCATCCAGCGATACCACATACATATAAAAGATGACAACATATGCAATCATCTTATCGATAAAATATGATAGCTTTGTATGTCATCTATATACAAGAATATAAGATGATGACATGAAACATCACCTTTTTCTGGAATACAAGCTGCCATCAAGCTTACATTTTTCATTTGGGGTTACAAAATAATGCCTTCATTACACTGCACAGTAAAAAAAAGTGTACAGATATTATGTTCGTTGTATAGTCCTAATAACACAGCACAACAGAAAAAGTATACAATACAGGAAAATGAGTACTCTGAAAAGCATTCAAACCAATTTAAAAAATCTGAACATCTCATTATATTATATGCAATAATGATGTACAAGATCAATAGGTTCATCCGTACATTCAATTCTATAACAGCTTCATCATACATGTGGTCTTTCGCTGATCATTCTAGCCTAATTTTTACTGCAACTCAATTACAAATGCTACATGGGAAGTTGTCTTCCAACTCCATACAAATTTGCACTTGAGTCAAAAGCAGAGTGAATACGAGAACAATGTATACCCCTCTCTCTGTAACCCCACCTCAATCTCTTTCGAGCCATTCTATTGCAGAAGCAAACAAGAACGGGCAACATAAGTTGTTAGCTTGTTACGTATATAAGCAAAGGCTAACAACAACACATCGCCTCATCGTCATCAGTCTCATAATCTAAACAGGTGCAGTAATGGCTTAGCCTTTGTCAAAGTGAATGTCATTCACAGGAACCTTGTTGTCGGTGATGTTGTGGCTATGGAAGGCCCCCCTCCATGCTCTGGACTGCCTTTGTAGACTCAGAACTGGAATCTTAAGAGCAAAAGTAGATGACCATAACAAGAAGGTGTGCCTTGCATTTGTCAGTAGTCTGGGACTGATGCTTGCATTTACAACTCTTCGTCTCTTCCTGCCGATCCATCTCCCAACTGTGATATCAAACAGAACACCAAGGCCACCTACAGATGGTTGCAGCAACAGCAGCCTCCCTAGTTAGCTCTACCAAGTTTCTTGCTCCTGTACAACAGAAGCAGACACACAGGAGTAACAGTGGTCAGATCCAAGGCTTCCCTACAGCTCTGGCGGTGCTTCTCATGCACCATGTGGATGAACTTTGTGGTCGTCCTGCAGTGAGGGGAAGTTCTCCGCTGACAAGGTTTGGCAGGCTTTCTCTAAGCTATGGTCTGCATATACTTGTCTTGCGCTTCAATCCTTATCTGCAGGTGCTTTTGTACCTGCATGGCGGTAAATAAAGTAATATATAAAAAGGATGCATGTAATTAAAGAATTACTTGCTAAGTACGTTCATAACTAGATTGTTCTCAGTTTTCTTTTCTAATATCATAAACAAATACCTCCAACTGTTCATGCAGCCTCCTTTGCACTTCCATCTGCATCTGAAGGGCTTCTGCAATGTGGTAGTTTATGCTAAACATTTACAAAAGGCATTTTATTTCGATTAGTAAATTCCAAACAAATCTCTAACCCAAGAGATCAAAAGCAGTGCACGTGACGGTTCATGTTTTGGCAGCACAGTAAGTTCAAACTGACAGGAAATTGCAGTACGTTTTTGTGTGCTTCTTTTCCTAATACTTACTCAGATGGGTTTCTAGCCATGACCCCAGAAGATGATGCAGCATTCCTTTGCATATCTAACGTTGCTGCAGGTGATAAAGAGCATCAATGAAAAAAGAACAAGAAAATTCACTCAAGGCCATGGGATATATGCACCTATACAAGTACAAGACAATTGAGAGTAAGCTAATAACCCACCTCTCTGGTGATCTCCATCCTTCACCGAGTGGTCATTGAATTCCTTGTGAGGCTGTTTCCCAAGTCTGAATTTCTACAAATAGAAATCAAGAGTAAGAGTGATTTTTGTAAGAAATTCAGCTAGGACATGTTGTTGCATACGTCCTTGATGTCAACGTACGGCTGGCCAACCCAGTGGCGGCGACTAAAAAGATTGAATTGATAGGCAGATTCAGAATTTAGCAGGTCTTCGCCAAAAGATTGAACGAGTTTCTAAATGCTGAAAACACGTATCTCAAACAGTCAATTTTCAATCCCAAACTTCGCTGATATCAGAAGCAAGGAAATAGAAGTTTGGTATTCAATGGCGCTTCCTGAAAGCACTACAAAAACAAACTCCAAAACAAAGAGAAAGTGGATATTCCTTAAATCATTGCGTTCAAAAACCTATATATACGATAGATTATTTAAAGCTATTGGCAAACAATCAATCCCTGAAACTAGACATTCCTTCTTCATTGCATTCAAAAAATCCATTATAGGATCAATCTTCCTTCCAGCAGAAGAGGAAACGACCAAACGTATGGTGAATCAAGCCTATAAAACAACAGACTCCACGAGATAACTATTCTACCTATGCAAGATACCCCGCCCTAACATTGCAATCCCATCTGCAGTAAATATGGACTCAATTTCGTTTAACTGGTTGATTTAGAGTGCTCGAGGTTACCTGGCCATCATTCAGCTGCTCGTGATTGTCGTTGTTGTCATTTCCAACATGCCCTAACTGGTTGTCTATGGCGATATAGAGTTGGTTGGTGTGGTAGTCGTCGATCCCGGTGAGCACAAAGCTGAGGATGCTTATTGTTCCAAACAAGTAGCCATCTGTGGATAGAAATGCCATGACCAGGCAGGTAGCGGACAGAAAGAAGCCCATCACCAGCATGATGGTATTGGCTAACTTCACCGCGCCGAGGAGGAGATACAAGACGGCGATTGAGCAGCCATAGATACCTGTGAAGATCAAAGACTGGAAAGCAAAAGGAGAGGTGAGTTGTTAGCTAACTCGAATCGATTACCAAGCTATGAGAGTATCTGGCACACAATCAGGACGTTTTCTTCAGAAAATAGGTTGTGATTTGAAAAGGAAAATGTGTCGGGTGGGATCTAGTGGCTTACACTCCAGTAATGCTTCTTGGTTATGTCATACCCACCTCTGTATTTCCTGAAGTTGTCCAGAGGGTCGACCCGCACCGTTTTGTCAGACTTTGTTCATGGGGAATCCATGTTGGAGTTGCCTAGCTGGGTCAATCTCCTCCCTGGTGCCGCAAAGAAGAATCAGAGTAAGATACAGAGAGATCCGCGCATTGTGTGAAATTGCAACAAGTATAAGCCAATAATTATGTGATCTGATTCTAATTAAAAAAATTAAGTGGGCCTCATGGTAATATAATATATAGCTACATAACCATGAAAAAAAGTTGTTGTTTTTTCAAATTTCCAAGGTAAGCAATCGCACTCCGTACTCACCTCATGGTGTTTTAGGAACAACCGACACAGTAAGCATAGCAGTACTACTACTTCTCCTTCCCAAGCTCAGAAAGACCATCTCGACCTCCAATCAGATGTTGAAGCTGCAACATGAAGGAAGGTTGAACTTGGATATCACTTCAAAGCTCTATGGAAGGCTGAAAAGACCTGCAAATTAAGTGGGGAACCTGACGTTCATGGAAAAGGCAGCCACGGACTCGCCAAATGCTATGATCTTGTGTTGCAGAGCCATGACCATACCTGCAAGTTAAATTAAAATATAATTAGATACATGCATGTTATTTATCACATCTCCATTAGACTAATTCTACTGGAGTAGTAATTAAAGGCAGCAACTTAATATAGTAATTTGAGTGTATCTCTATGGTGAATGTTAGATGATATCACACATATGACTTACCCAAGCTGAACATGGCCATCCCGAATCCTGTGTCGGGGAGAATAGAGATGAATCTCTTGAATTCATGTCGTACTCAATAGAAGCCTGCAATAACTCTTAGTTAGGCCTCCCATTCTCTATGAGTGACCTCGAATGGAGGCCAAAAATGACCCTCCTTGAAGCAATTCAAGCAAAATTCATACATACAAATAGAAGAAGGAAATTTTGTAAACATAAAAATACATCATGAAATATTAGTGATAAAGATTCAAATAGAAAGAAATCAACTTTCATTATAAGAATATGCTTAAGAAATGAGTTTTACATTCCTCGCCAATAGCTTACATTCAAACTCTTATGGAGAAGCCATCCATAACATGTAAAGCATGTAGCTCTGAGAACAACTCAAAAAGAACGTTACCTAAAAAGATTGATAGATATAGAAGCCATATATTTTCGCTGGAAACCACCAAAGATTTCCTTGTCCAACAGAGTCCAAGGCAAGCTGACATCGAAAGCATGCCCACAAGTCATCATCTAATAAACTACCAAACATTAGAAGAAAATAATAGAATTGAAAAAGGAAATGCATAACATAAGCAACAGAGAAAGTAATGGCTGGATATAGAATAGATGCATAACAAATTACCTAGGAATAGTTTAGATAGTTGTACAGTCCTTCATTGGTCAAGAAGAACATGATGACGGACGTTCAAGACATAAGTACATTGTGAATATAGATTGTGTTTTTACTTGCTGCAGTTGATACCCAGCAAGAAGTTCAACTAAGACTAGAACAAGTATATTTAGGAATGACAAATCACGATTCCCATTGTTGGTCGACACTACAATCTCATTGTTGCAGCCATTACAGAACAAAGTTGGGTGAGCATAACAAAAACAGATTGTGGAGGCTTTGCATGTGTCACAAGTCGCTTGACATATACAAAGCAAAAACACTTCCAGGGAAGTTTCATCGTCGCCCTATACATAGTGTTGAACATGGACACACTGTGATTACAAATAACCATCATACATCAAAACATGTGTCACCCATTAGTACAGAATTATTGGTTTCTATACTCAATAATTTGAGTACATGAAACAATGATCCAAATTTAGGTAAAGAGATTTTGCTGACTCACCTGGTCGAGTGTTTGAGAAATTTGACTAAGAATGTCCTCGCTCTCCTGAATGGAAATATCATAAATACAAATCCATTATGTAAGATTGGCTTTTAATCTGAAGGGGATTATATAAAGCAAAAGACCTAATCAATTTTAACAATCAACTTTAGCTTCAGGCTCACCAGTTTGGCACTAGTCCGAATCATTGATATCTTTTCAAAGTTGATGAGATGAGCCTAATTGCGTACTGTACTAGTAAACGAAAGCAAGTTGTAGTAACAATTTCATTTTTTTCAAAAAAAAAAAAAGAATTGTTAAAATGCAATTGCAATATGTCTCGAAGTACAGTGGTTACCTTCAATTATTGAGCAAGACGTCCCTCCTGACCTGACCTTTGCTGCTACTTACGCCAACCTTCAAAGCCCTACCATCTAAGTCTGCCACCAGTTCTGCTAGACCTCACCCCCCACAGTTTCCTCATCGTCCTATTTAGCAGGATTTGCTCCTTTCCTGTATGGAAGCCTTATGTACCTCTCTGGTTAAGGCAAGAATATAGAGTCACTCCATAAAGCAAGAAATCAAATTGGAAATGAAAATAATAGATCAACATTCCAATGATTCTTTTATTATTAATAATTTGTAGGATTACTTGTTAGGAACAGACTACGAACCATTATTCCAATGTCGCCCTAATATTTCTTGTTAGGAACAGACTACGAACCATTACCTAAGCACACATCCACTGACATATCCTTGAATAGGGAAAAATAGAAAAGAGAGTTGAACCCATCGCATAAGCAAGCACCCCACAATTTATTGTGCAGGAAAGAAACAGAGGATTGCAAGGCAGTTCAAAGAGCACCAAAACATATATTGAAAAAACTTATTTAGGCACAATGATGATAGCTAGTACTCTCTGGTGAATGGCGAGATTCCTATACCTCACAATCTGTGTGTGAAAAGATACAACACATATGCCCAGGGGAGGCGTATGGGAAGACTTGGGATATGCCTTGATCGACAAGAGAATAACATACTAACCTGGAAAGGCCAAGTGAAATTGAAGAGGATATACTGGACAATTCCAGAGTCTTCAAATCCCCGATTTTAAGCTAGGGCGCCGGCAAGGAGCTGGACTCCTTCATTGCAAGTCAGAGGCAAGGTGCTGGCACCAGGGGCTTCAACGGTGGCGATACCAGACGCTGCCTTGGCCGACACTCCAGCAATGATCGCCATCTATCTTGGGCGGCAGTGGAAAAGTTGTACTCCTTGGTTGCAAGTGGAAGCCGAGACCGGTCACTACGACTTCAATGCCAGTGACACCAGTCTTCGTCTTGGAGAAGCACCGCGGGAGGCGATAGTAGAAGAGATTCTAGAAATACAGGTATGTAGGTGGTGGAGAGACTTGTCGATGAAGAAGATGTAGGTGATACGTCGGCAGTGGGGAGTGCGTGGGGAGGTGGTGCGGTTGAGCGAATTTTGTGGGCTGACTAGTTGCCAGCGCGTGGGTGTTTTGGGTAGTAGGGTTCATTTTTTTGGTGGGGCGGGCAGCGGCAAAAGATCAGCGTCGAGGGGGCAGAGGGGGAAAGGGCGAGGAGTCGGTACACGAAAACTGCGCCTAACCGGAGAGAGTGGGGCGACGATACCAAAAAACCGATTTAGTCATGTATTAATTACAAATTGATCCTGGTGACTTGTGATTGAGAGAGAAAAGGTAGTACTCCAACAATGAGATAGATCCAGAAAATTATACTTTTACATAGATATCCCTACAGACCCACAACCTCTTAATGTGTTGTTTGCATCTACTTTTGACTAATTTTTAGTTTTCTTTCATAATAAATATATCTTATTCCTACTACTAAATGGTCTACCCACCACTAACAATTACCTTCCAATAAGATATACCTCTAGTTTACATGATTAAATTACATGAACTTCATTTTTCTCTTATTTCATTGGCCCATGTGTACTTTCTTCTTTTGTCATATTATAGTCATAATACAGAAGTTTAATTATTATATCAAAGCCAATCTCAATAATATTCTTCCACTAATTCATATTTTGATCTATTTTTAGCAATCCTATTATTTAAAGGTTGGAGTAGGACAATTACATGTGAAATACAATGTTGACTAAAGCAAGTGGCCTAGCGCGAATCAGACATCATGAGACATGCTAGGGTTCAAGCGGCGCTACGCCTAACCGAGGTAGGTAATTGAGTTTTTTGACAAGAACCTATAGTGAAGAAGGAAAGGGGATGAGCTAGACAAGGAGAAAGGAGACAAGTGCACCATAGGTGGGGTCAAAAGCCCAATCACGGCTCGGACTAAGAATCCATCTTGTTAATAGACTCCATGGTCTCACTTAAATGGCATTTAGCCTAAATACTATGTAATAATACCATCAACACATAATTACAACTCTAACATGATGAATTTTGATATTTGAATGTCAATATTATTCTAAAAAACAAAATGCTTGAAAACACATGGGTGCTCACCTAGGTGCCTAGGCTCCCCTATGAAATGCATATCTCCTAGCCACCTCAACAACATGTTGGCCCATCACCTACGTTTCTACTTAGTAATTAAGGGGCCCTCCTAGGTTCCCATGGCTCTAGGCAAGGCACCTCAAATAGGGGCCTAGACCAAAGATGACTTAAGTGACCACCTAAGGACTCACAGGACCAAATGAATCCACTTAAAGAATAATTTAGCATATGTTAGGTCAAGATTTTGGTAAAATTAGTTCAAGATGAGTCAATTTTATGGTTGAAACATGTGGCCTCACTGCTTCGACCTCAAGATTTGGTCAAAATTTTTGGAGTCAATTTTAGGTCAAGATTTGGTCAAGCTACTAGGGCCGTGAGCCTCACCACTGCTTGCGGCCTCACTATTTCTCACGTTACTACCTACTTGTAGCCAAGACTTTGTAGAAATAGGGGCAACTAAGAAAGATATTTCCAAGGAGAAGTTTTCAAATAAGTGTATTGGTATATCATAATAAAAATCTATATGGCAGGTATCATGGCCCATATTATGACAGTGCCATCTCACAGTAAGTCCCTTGAAATGCATTTTTAGGAGTTGAGACCATATCATGACAATGTCCTCTCACAGCAAGTCCCAGAAAATACATTTGTGAGGAGCTTGGGCCCATATCATGTGAATGTTCTCTCACAACAAGTTCCCAGAAATGCATTTATGAGGAGTCAAGGCCCATATCATGATAGTGTTCTCTCACAACATATTCATGAAAATATTTCTCGAAGGAGATAGGACCCTTATCATGACAATGTCCTCTCACAACAAGTCCTTAGAAATACTTTGATTGAAGACAACCTCTTATTTGTAGCAATTGCTATCAAAGGTGGGTGGCTTACGTAATCTGTTGCTTCTTATTTGTAACAATTTCTCTCACATGTATTCCTTATTGATTGTCAAATAAGTATATTGATATATCCCAAAAAAATGTATTTGGGAGGAACTATGACCTATATCATGACAGTGCCCTCTCATAGAAAGTTCCTGGAAATGCCTGTTTGAGGATTTGTGACCCATATCATGGCAATGTCCTCGTACAACAAGTCCCTAAAAATACATTTGTGAGGAGAATGGGCCCATATCATGAGAATGCATCTCACAGAAAGTCCCTAGAAATGCATCTACGAGGAGCTAGGGCCATTTCATGACAGTGCTCTCTCACAACATGTCCGTGAAAATGCTTCTTGGAGGAGCTAGGGCCCATATCATTACAATGTCCTCTCACAGTGAGTCCTTGGAAATGGTTTGATTGAAGACATGTATATATTTATTGCCATCTTAACTATTCATAAAGGGGATCTGTATGAGTTTAGGGATGATGGTCAATCAGGTGCTTGCGGAAACCACCTCCTATTTGTAGCAATTGCTACTTGAAGGTGGGTGACCTACGCAAGGCATTGTGGAGAAGAAATTTGCCATGCAAGACAAAGGCCCATTATACTTAGAATGGTCATAAAAGAGAAATCTATGAGTTTGGTGACGATCATCATGGTGATATCCCTATGTGAATGGTTCTTGGAATGACTTAGAATAGCTTAAAATGACTCTCAACAACAATTTCCCTCACGTCTATCCCTTATTGATTGTCAAATAAGTATATTGATATATCCCAATAAAATGTATTTGGGAGGAACTACAACCCATATCATGATAGTGCCCTCTCACAACAAGTCCCTTGAAATGCATTTTTGAGGAGTAGTGACCCATATCAAGATAATGTCCTCTCACAACAAGTCCCTAAAAATATATTTGTGAGGAGCATGGGCACATATCATGAGAATGCCTCTCACAAAAGGTCCCTATAAACACATTTACAAGGAGCTAGGGCCATTTCATGACCGTGTTCTCTCACAACATGTCCGCGAAAATGCTTCTGGGAGGAGCTAGGGCATGTATCATTATAATGTCCTCTCACAGTAAGTTCCTAAAAATGGTTTGATTGAAGACATGCATATATTTATTGCATCTTAACTATTCATAAAGGGGATCTGTATGAGTTTAGGGATGATGGTCAATAAGGTGCTTGAGGAAACAACCTCCTATTTGTAGTAGTTGCTACTTGAAGGAGGGTGGCCTACACAAGGCATTGTGGAGAAGAAATTTGCCACTCAATACAAAGGACCATTATACTTAGAATGATCATAAAAGAAACATCTATGAGTTTGGCAATGATCATCATGTCGATATCCCTATGTGAATGATTCTCAGAATGACTTAGAATAGCTTAGAATGACTCCCAACAACAATTTCTCTCACGTGTATCCGTTATTGATTATCAAATAAGTATATTGATATATCCCAATAAAATGTATTTGGGAGGAACTACAACCCATATCATGATAGTGCCCTCTCACAGAAAGTCTCTTGAAATGCATTTTGAGGGGTTGTGACCCATATCATGACAATGACCTCTCACAACATGTCCCTAAAAATACATTTGTTAGGAGTCTGGGTTCATATCATGAGAATGTCCTCTCACAGGAAGTCCCTAGAAATGAATTTATGAGGAGCTAGGGCCCATATCTTGACAATGTCCTCTCACAAGATGTCTATAAAAATGCTTATGGGAGGAGCTAGGGCCCATATCATGACAGTGTGCTCTCACAACAAGTCCCTGGAAATGCTTTGATTGAAAATGTGTATACATGTATTGTGATCTTACCTATTCATAAAGATAGATGTGTATGATTTTGGGGATGATCGAAGAACAATCGGTTGGGTGTTTGTGACAACCACTACCCATTTGCAATAATTGTTACTAGGGCTGGGTGTTTTATACAAGCAGCTATTAATGAGCAATTTGCCTCACAAGACAAGGGCCCATTAGCCTTACAATGATCACAAAGGATAGCCTCACAAGACAATGTCCTCTCACAATAAGTCCCTGAAAATACATTTGGGAGGAGCCACGACTAATATCATGACGGTGTCCTCTCACAACAAGTCCCTAGAAATAGATTTGTGAGGATCCAGGGCCCACATAATAACGGTGTGCTCTCACAACAAGTCCTTGAGTATACTTTTGGGAGGAGACATGGCCCATTTCATGACAATTTCCTCTCACATCAAGTTCCTCAAAATGTATTGGGAGTTTCCATGGCCAATATCATGACAATTTCCTCTCACAATATGTCCTTGAAAATGAATTTGTGAGGAGTTAGGGCTCATATCATGATGATGTACTCTCATAGGAAGACCCTAAAAATGCATTTCGGAGGAGCCACATCACATACATGGCAATGTCCTCTCACAACAAGTCCTTGAAAATACATTTGGGAGGAGCCACGACCAATATCATGACAGTGTCCTCTCATGGCATGTCCTTGGAAATGATTTTGTGAGGAGATGTCCATATCATGATGGTGTCCTCTCACAACAAGTACCTGAAAATGCGTTTGAGAGGAGCTACATCCCATCTCGCAAGAATGTCCTCTCACAACATGTCATTGGAATTGCATTTGGGAGGATATGTGACCAATATCATGATAGTGTGTTCTGATAGTATGTCCCTACAAATAAATTTGTGAGGAGCCAAGCCCCATATCATGATGGTGTCATCTCACATCATGTCATTGAATATGCTTTTGGGAGGAACCAAGGCCCATATCATGATGGCATCCTCTCACATCAAGTCTTTGAAAATAAATTTGAGAGGAGCCACGTCCCATATCATGACAATGTCCTCTCCTAATAAGTTGTATTAAGGAGGATACATAGCCCATATATTGGCAGTGTCCTCTCATAATAAGTCCCTAAATATGCATTTCGGTGAAGTTTGGGCCATATCATGACAATGTCCTCTCACGCCAAGTCCTTGAAAATACATTTGGGAGGTGCCATCGCACATATGATGACAATGTCATCTCATAGTAAGTCCTTAAAAATGCATTTAGATGGTGTCAGGTCCCATTTTATGACAACGTCCTCTCATAACAAGTCCATCAAAATGCATTTGGGAGGTGTCAGGGCCCATATCATGACAAATGTCATCTCACATCAAGTCCCCAAAAATACATTTGGGTGGTTCCATGACACATATCATGATAGTGTCCTTTCACAACATGTCCCTTAAAATGCATTAAGGAGGATATATGGCCCATATATTGGCAGTGTCCTCTCATAATAAGTCGTTAAAAATGCATTTCAATGAAGTTTGGGCCCATATCATGACAATGTCCTCTCACGCCAAGTCCTTGAAAATACATTTGTGAGGTTCCATGGCGCATATGATGACAATGTCATCTCATAGTAAGTCCTTAAAAATGCATTTAGGAGGTGTTAGGTCCCATATCATGACAACGTCCTCTCACACCAAGTCCATGAAAATATATTTGGGAGGTGTCATGGTCTATATCATGACAAATGTTATCTGACATCAACTCCCAAAAATGCAATTGGGAGGTGTAATGACCCAGATCATGATAATGTCCTTTCACAACAAGTCTCTTCAAATGCATTAAGGAGGAGCGAGGGCCCATATATTGACAATGTCCTCTCACAATAAGTCCCTGAAAATGTATTTTGGTAAAATTTGGGCCCATATATGACAACATCCTCTCATTCCAAGTCCATGAAAACACATTTGGGAGGTGGCATGGAGCATATGATCACAATGTCATCTCATAGTAAGTCCTTAAAAATACATTTGGGAGGTGTCAGGTCCCATATCACGACAACGTCCTCTCACAAAAAGTCTATAAAAATGCATTTGGGTGGTGTCAGGTCCCATATCATGACAACACCCTCTCATAACAAGTCCATCAAAATGCGTTACAGAGGTGTCAGGGCCCATATCATGACAAATGTTATCTCACAGCTAGTCCCAAAAAATGCATTTGGGAGGTGCCACGACCCATATGATGATAGTGTCCTTTCACAACATGTCCTTTCAAATGCATTAAGGAGGACACATGGCTCATATATTGACAGTTTCCTCTCATAATAAGCCCCAAAAATGCATTTGGGTGAAGTTTGGGCCCATATCATGACAATCTCCTCTCACACAAAGTCCTTGAAGATACATTTGGGAGGTTCCATGGAACATATGATGACAATGTCATCTCACAGTAAGTCCTTAAAATTGCATTTGAGAGGTGTCAGGTCTCATATCATGAGAACGTACTCTTACAACAAGTCCACAAAAATACATTTGAGAGGTGTCAGGACCCATATCATGACAAATGTTATCTCACAGTATGTCCCTAAAAATGCATTCGAGAGGTGCCACGACCCATATCATTATAGTGTCCTTTCACAACACATCCCTTCAAATGCATTAAGGAGGTGTAAGGGCCCATATATTGATAATGTCTCTAAATGCATTTAGGAAGAGCCATGGACCATATCATGACAATATCACCTCACAACAAATCCCTTGAAATGCATTTGTGAGGATCTTGGGCCCATATCATGACAATATGATCTCACAAAAAGTCCTTTGACATGCATTTGTGAGGATCTTGGCCCATATCATGATAGTGGTCTCTCACAACAAGTCCTTGAAACCGCATTTGTGAATATCCATACCCATATCATGAGAATCCTCTTAGGAAAGTCTCCCAAAATGCATGTGTGAGGAGCTGCGACCCTAACATGACAATAATTTCGTGGTCGAACTCTTGGAGCAGTAAGGACCACCTCAACAGTCTGGGCTTTGCGTCTTTCTTTTGCATTAAGTATTTTATAGCCCCGTGATATGTATATACTTTGACCTTGGCTCCAACGAGATACGACCTGAATTTATCAAACGCGAAGACGATCGTGAGCATCTTCTTCTCAGTTGTTGTGTAGTTTACTTGAGCCTCGTCCAACGTGCGACTAGCGTAGCAAATCACATGGTGCTTTTTGTCTTTCTTTTGCCCCAGGACTGCCCCAACCGTGTAGTCGCTTGCGTCGCACATCATCTCAAAAGGTAAACCCCATTCTGGCGCTTGAAGGATAGGTGGTGATATCAAAGCGTTTTTAAGGGCCTGAAAAGCACTCAGACAATCGTTAGAGAAAACAAATTCAGCGTCTTTTACCAAAAGATTGGACAGCGGTTTGGAAATCTTTGAGAAGTCCTTGATAAATATTTGGTAATATCCCGCGTGACCGAGGAAGCTTCGCACCCCCATCACGGATATCGGTGGAGGAAGCTTGGATATTGCTTCAACCTTACTTGCGTCCACTTTGATCCCACGCTTCGAGATCTTATGCCCGAGAACGATGCCCTCCCGCACCATGAAATGGCACTTCTCCCAGTTTAGAACTAGGCTGTTCTCCTCGCATCTTTGAAGGACCAATGACAGATTCTTCAGACAGCTATCAAAGTCCTTCCCATAGACGGAAAAGTCGTCCATGAAAACTTCTATGATGTCTTCTAGAAAATCTGAGAACATCGATATCATGCATCGCTGAAAGGTTGCGGGGGGGTTGCAGAGTCCGAAGGGCATCCTTCGGAAGGCATAAGTGCCGTAAGGGCATGTGAATGTTGTTTTCTCTTGATCGTCGGGCAAGATGGGTACCTGGTAAAAACCTGAAAAGCCATCAAGAAAACAAAAGAAATTGTGATGCGCTAACCTTTTGAGAACTTGGTCAATAAAAGGTAGCGGAAAATGATCCTTCTTTGTAGCCTGATTTAGCTTTCGGTAATCTATGCACATCCTCCAGCTGGTGATGGTCCTTACCGCCACCTCATCGCCCTTCTCACCCTTAACCACTGTCATTCCACCCTTTTTGGGCACTACGTGGATCAACCTTACCCAATTGCTATCGCTGATTGGGTAAATGATCCCCGCATCCCTAAGCTTTATTACCTCTTTCTTGACGACCTCCTTGAGCATCTGGTTCAGCTTCCTCTGGGGTTGATCTAGAGGCCTGGCAGATTCATCCAAGTTGATGTGATGCATGCACAGGGCAGGGCTAAGGCCTTTGATATCATCTACTGAATATCATATAGCCCTCCTGTGGAGTCTTAACTCCTCAAGGAGTCGGTCCAGCCGGTCGCTTGAAAGATCGGTGTTTACGATGATGGGGTTTCTGTGCTCTTCATCTAAGAACTCGTACTTCAGGCCTTCGGGCAACACTTTTAACTCTGGCTTGGGTCTGGGTGCCTTCTCTTGAGGCTCCTCCTCGAGAGAGGCATACTTCACAGACTCCACCACTATATCCTCTTCTTGCAAATCTTCGTCAGAAAGGTCGAAAAGGTTGAGGTGCTTCGTGACCTCAGGATTTTTGAGGTCGGGATCTTGACAGTTTATAGCCCTCAAGAGGGGGTCTACTGTCTGGATATTTTCCTCTACTTCCTCACAAAATTTATTGTAGCTATCTGCGAAACATGCTGAGTCAGATAGGGACGGGCTCTTCATGATCTCTTTTAGCTTGAAGTCGATATGGTCGTTTCCGACCCTTAAGGTGATCATCCCCTCGGAAACATCAATCAGCGCTCTCCCTGTCGCCAAGAAGGGGCGACCAAAGATGATCGGGCAACGGGGGTCTTCAGCTGTGTCGATGACGACTATATCGCAGGGGATGAAGAAGTCGCCAACCATGATCGGCACATCTTCGACAATGCCGACAGGTCTCTTAAAGGTGTGGTCCGCCAGTTCAATCTGCATGTTGATTTGCACCATGTCGGTCAAGCCCACCCTTTGCGCGAAACTTAGGGGCATGAGGCTGATGCTAGCCCCCAAGTCTGCCAGACCCTTGCGCTCGACGTTGTCTTTGATGGCGAACGGGATTGTGAAAGCTCCGGGATCCCTTCTCTTATTTGGCGTGTCGGGCTTCAAGAAGGTGGAGGAGGTGGAAGCTAGATACACTGTCTCTGTCCTTCCTCCCCTTCTCTTCTTTGTGATAAGGTCCTTGAGGAACTTGGCGTATATAGGCATCTATTCCAATGTGTCAAGGAAGGGGACTTCAAGATGCAGTTTCCTGATCGAGTCCATGAACCTTTCATGACGCCTTTTCAGATTCGCCTTGATCAGCTTATGCGAGAATGGCAGCCTTGGAGCATAAGAATTCCTCCCACCAGGTAGCTCATCGGAAGGCTTCCGTGCAGGCTCTTGAGCTTCTGCTTGTCCACCTTCGCCCCCTTCTGGAATGATACTCTCCGACCTTAGTTCAGGTTCTGGTTCGGCATCAGCTGTGCGCTCTACCGTCTTTCCAGACCTCAGTACCACCATTCTGGCAGTTTCCGGATATGAGAGTGTCTTTCCCGTAGGGTTCTTTATCAGAGCTGCCATCTGGGCCAATCGTTGATCGACTTCCCACTGGCGCATCCGCAGACTTGCCATCTGGTGTTGCATGGAATTCTGAGCTCCAGGGCTGGGAAGTGCACCCTGCACCAACCGGTTGATAATAGAGTATTGCCTTTTTATGAAAGCATGCAACTGGCCAACCAGGATGGGCTGGTGCGAAATCTCATCTCGGCCTTGACATTCACCTTCCAACGGAGATTGCTCACAACGAGACATGGCGTTTGATCTCGAAGGAATAGGTCACCGTTCTTTAGGGTTCCTGAGATGGCACGAGAAATCAAGTTTAGAAGATAAATTTGTTAAATTTCAAGCAAGGAATAATAGTAAAGAAAAAGAGAAAGAAAAAGAGTGCTGTCAAACTCATTGCTAAGCTTGAGGCACAGGAGTTTAGTTAGTGGATTCGGATTCATCAACAGTACCATTTTTGCCTTATCCCCGGCAACGGCACCAAAAAGTTGACCGGCCTAAATCGCGCGTCCTAAATTTGGAGGCGGATTTGAGGTAGTTGAGCTTTTTCATTTATAAATCTGAATCCTTCTAGGCCCCCGCAACTTTGTTTACGGGGTCAAAGTAGATATACGGGGTCAAAAACAGGGACAAGGGGGGTAGTGTCGAGAACCCAGAATCGACACGCTACACTCCGGCAGGTATAAAGAGAGATAAATTCCCAAAAAGGGAAGCAGTAAGACGTCACAACTAAAACAAAGAAAACTATCTCCAACATGAGCTACTAGAAAGATTTAAGGTTTTAGTCATTTAGCAGTTTTTAGGGGTTTTCATGCAACAAGAACAGAAGGATATTGTTCGAGCTAAAGCGAGGTATGAAGGATAAAACTCCGGTAAAACAAGCGGCGGTAGAACCAGTCCTGTACCCCTCCTCTCGAAGCGGGTACCTCTAACAAGGCATCAGCGCCCCTCTCGAGGTCACTGGACTAAAATTAGAGTGGAAAGGTCACTAAAGCAACTTCATTCCAGGCACTCTCGTACTCCAGAATCGGACCAAACACTAGAGCCACAACACAACTGTCGAAGTTGTTGTGACGGGAAAATACGATTCGTTAACTAAGCGAAACGCTATCCAAACATGCAAGCTAGAATTCAGATATCAAACATAGCAGTCATCCAACAGATTGTACCAAGCACAGAGCAGCAAGTAATTAAGCATCTTCTATTTCCATAGACAAATAAAGGGTCTTAATTATAATGCATAAGTAAGGAATTAAATGACATAAAGTAAAGATAGGTGTCGCCTTCTTGATGTAGAAGGACGACGGACTACTACGGCTCTCCAGCTGATATCGGTCAGGGCCTAGCCCGATACAGCCGTGTCGGGCGGCACACCCTCTTGGGCGGCACGCCTGACGGGAAACTGTATCACTCAAGGACCCTGGCCGATACGCTCATGTCTGGCGATGGACCCTCTCAAGCGGCACACATTACGGCGAAGCGTATCGGGTTCGATATCGTGTCGGGCATGGATGTCAGGCACTCGTGTCGCATATCAACATCGGCCGATATCGACCCTCAGTGTCGCTCGGTACAGTCCTAGGTGAACCAGTCCCCTCCCTCTCAGGATGAGGAAGAGCTCACCTAGTGTCGCCCGGTACGAGCACTGGGGCGTGATACGTCTTCTCTCGCTATTCTCCTCGAGAGATAGCCCAAGTTCCCTCTTGTCCGAACTGACCGACCTGACCAAGCTGTCTTTTCGGCTCCCTGTAGCTGCTATTTATAGGCAGCGGTTGGGGAAAGTTATGGTGCTCGAAGCGCCACGCGTCCTCCTCGTTCGCGGGTCGGTGGACGGTCGATACCCGTATCGCTCGACTCAGGGATGTCGGCCGTTGGTCACGTGATGGGCGACGGCGCCTGCCGGTGGGTGGCTGTATCGCCCGACATACTTGCGTTGTCGTGGCGACTATGGCACCCTGTCGGGTAAGAGGCGTGTCATCCGTCAGTTCCTCCTTGCGCGACATCCCTTGTCGTGCGTCGTGGTGTCGTTCCGCCCTACCGGGCAGGGCGTGTATCGGGCGTCGGGAGGGCCGGTACAGACTTGGGTTTATTTTGTGAGCCGGGACGGCCTTCATGCATCAAAACGAGGAGAAACTCTGCAAAAGATGGATATATAGGGTTAAGAGCATTGCTTGGCCAATTATTGCGAAAGTGCATACAAAAGAGAGGAAAATAGCTAAAAAAGACAGTTTTGATAACAGAAAAACAGTCTAAAATATCCCAAAAATTGGTGTTATCAGTTGGGAACCAGTAACGAATAGGCCTGACACAAAATGGGCTTGCCAACAGACTAGATACAAACTAATATAGACCCGACCAAATATGATACCCAACCCGAATGGAGGCATGCATGAGTGTGGGGACAATCAGAGCACGGTTGGTCAGGTGCTTGCGACAATGACGACCTGTTTGAAGTAATTTGCTTGTACGGTGGGTGTTCTATATAAGTCATTGTCAAGGAACAATTTGTCTTGCAAGACAATGGATCATTAGCCTTACAATGATCACAAAAGAGACACGTGTTAGTTTGGAAATGATCGTCGTGCTAATTTATATTATAAATACTCTAAAAAAAATTCATCTCTGACGTCTCTTTATAAATTGTGAAATAAATGTATTGATATGTCCCCACAAAAATGCATTTGGATTGTCACATATCATGGTGTCCGCTTACAACAAGCCCCTTAAAATACATTTGTGAGCAATGATGGCCCATATCTTGACAATGTCCTCTCACAACAATGCATTCTTGAGGTTTCGGGGCCCATATCACGAGAATGCCCTCTCAATGTAAGCCTCCAAAATATATTTGCGAGGAGTGGGGGCTGCCGACAGTCATTGCCTGTTTGCAGCAATTGTATCTGGAGGTAGGTAGTCATAGCCTTATAATAATCACAAAAGAGATGTCCACGGGTTTATGGACAACCATCATGCCAATACTCCTTTATGAATGATTCTCACGATGATTTAGAATGACTCTCAGTGGAATTTTTTCTCTCTCACATCACCTTTAAAACTCACAAATAAATTGATCAACATATTTCCACGAATATACATTAGGGATGTACCATGCACTATATCATGACAATATCGTCTCACGATAATTTTATATAAATGCACTTCTGACGAGTTTTGACCCAAATCTTGACAATTCATCTCAGAGCAAGTGTCTGAAAATGTATTTGTGAGGAGTCGGGGCCCATATCATGAGAATGACCTCTCACAAAAAGTCCCCTGAATCGCATCTACGAGGAGGTAGGGTCCATATCAATACAATATTCTCTGCCAATAAGATTGTTAAAATACTTTTGGGGGAGTTAGGGACCCATATCATGAGAGTGTCCTCTCACAACAAGTCCCTAGAAATACTTTGATCGGATATATATATATATGTATGTATTGTCTTCTTAATTTTTCATAAGGGAGATGTGTGTGAGTTTGGGGACGATTAAGGCATGGTTGGTCAGGTGCTTGCAGTAGCCACTACATGTTTGTAGCAATTATTGTTGGGTTGGTGGTCCATACAAGTTGTTTCCGAGGAGCAATTTGCCTCAAAGTACAAAGGTCCATTAGCCTTAGAATTTTGTAGAAGATACATGTATGAGTTTGGGGTCGATCATAATGTCAATATTCCTATACGAGTGGCTATCAAATTAACTTAGAATGATTTAGAATGACTCTAAGCATCAATTTCTCTCATACATCTCCTTTATAAATTATGAAATAAATGTATTGATATATTCCTAATGAAACTACATTGAGAAAATTATTGATACTTATTATTAGTTGAAATTTGTTGGATGACAGACACGTCTATCATCTAAAGGTTAGGTAACAAGCATGTATGTCACCTAAAAGTTTAGGGACGACCATGCATGTCACCTATACAGTAGACCCCTTTATAGATCACATGTGACTCATATACATGTCATCTAAATGGTAAACCCCCCTTAGAATTTAGGTGACTCAAATGTATATCACTTATAGCGTGTGACCCTTTCAAATGTCTGTCATCTATGTTACACGAGTTTACACATGCTACAGATGATTTACATGCTTGTCACCTAAAATGTGTAAGCTTTTCAAATATGCCAAAATATATGTCATCTATTTTAGGTAGGTCTATACAGATTATAAGTGATGTACAAACATGTCATCTAAAGTGTGTAACCTTTTACATGACTGTCACCTATACCATGTTTTTTAGTAGTGCATATCACCAAGGTGCACCTCCTTTTCCGGGAGCCCATCACTAAAGAACTCTATAGTTAAGTGTGTTCAGCCTGGATTAGTAATAGGATGGGTGACCAGTCGGGAAGTAGATCCTGGCTTTCGCGTCAGTATGGACAAAGTGTGTAATTAAGGCTAGTGGCGATTTGTGGGGCCAGACATCATTCCTGAAACTCTACTAGAGCCTTGGGCAGTGGGCCCGGACGTTACAAATGGTATCAGAGCCATAACCCCTCCAGTAGGTGGGGCCCACATGGGCATGTGGCATGCCAGTCTTGAGCCCTGCGGTCCAAGCAAGTTGGAAAGGGCTATCCGTAGAGACGAGATGGAGCCGCCATTGCGCTGGTAGCCGTGGACGGGAGCTGGGTGTCCATGGGCCATTGTGGGTCTGTACTGAAATGGGGTCAGATTATTAGGCTATATAGTTGTGCCTTGATGAGGACGTCAAGAGTCTTAGTGGGGGAGATTGTAACATCCCAGGATTTGAGGCCTCGGATAACATGATCTTAAAAGGAATGATTGGACTACCCATATCACCAAAGTGCACCTCCTTTTTCGGGAGCCCATCACTAAAGAACTCCATAGTTAAGCGTGCTCAGCTTGGAGTAGTACTAGGATGGGTGACCAGTCGGGAAGTTTAGTTAAGTTTGTGGGACCAGTCGTCATTCCTGAAACTTTAGTAATGAAACTTTAGTAGAGCCTTGAGTAGTGGGCCCGGACGTTACACATTAAATTGACATGTATTAAAATACAATCATTAATAATTTTCAGAAAATTATTTTCTCAAGATCAAGGTGGTTCTTGTGGTACATTTTGTCATATTGATTTCCATGTTAATAGAATATCCACTGATTAATGAGACTAGGGACACTTATAATACCATTGCTGCCATGTAAGCTTCTACAAATTTCTGCTAATGTTTCCGTAGTGATAAATTATTCATCGACTCAGAAATTATAAATATTATAATACCTTTGTTAATGTGTCAGCTTCTACATAAATTTCTGGTAGTGAGTGGGCCATCGCTATTGAAAAATCAACACACAATCATGCCATCCTATCGAGGTAATTATTGGAAGTTGGTGTTGACTGAAATTGAAAGTTGGTGTTGACTGAAATCGACACTAGTACACCGACACATGCTAAAGATCCGAGACCAATGTGTTTTGATTTATCCTAACAATATAACTCATTAAAGTGTTGGTTCTGCCCAGCTTTACTAGTGGCATGATTGACTCTTCTGAGTAGATCTGTAAAAAGATATTCAAAATCTACACATTAATTTGACTCGAATATGAAATTTAGAAGAAAAAAAATACACATCTATAAGATTTACGGATATCAAGTTTTGGATCTGAAAATTTCAGGTTGGATGTGGATATTGTTGTATCCGTTCCAAAAATTTTTAAATTCTACAAATAAATAAATGAAACTCTACTAGAGTCTTGGGCAGTGGCCCGGGCGTTACACATTAAATTCACATGTATTAAAATACAATCATTAATAATTTTCAGAAAATTATTTTCTCAAAATCAAGGTGGTTCTTGTGGTACATTTTGTCATATCAATTTCCATGTTAATAGAATATCCACTGGTTAAGGAGACTAGGGACGTTTATAATACCATTGCTGCTATGCAAGCTTCTACAAATTTCTGCTAATGTTTTTGTAGTGATAAATTATTCATCGACTCAGACAATTATAAATATTATAATACCTTTGTTAATGAGTCAGCTTCTACATAAATTTCTGGTAGTGAGTGGGCCATCGCTATTGAAAAATCAACACACAATCATGCCATCCTATCGAGGTAATTATTGGAAGTTGGTGTTGACTGAAATTGGAAGTTGGTGTTGACTGAAATCGACACTAGTATACTGACACATGCTAAAGATCCGAGACCAATGTGTTTTGATTTATCCTAACAATATAACTCATTTAAGTGTTGGTTCTGCCCAGCTTTACTAGTGGCATGATTGACTCTTCTGAGTAGATCTGTAAATAGATATTCAAAATCTACACATTAATTTGACTAGAATATGAAATTTAGAAGAAAAAAAATAGACATCTACAAGATTTACGGATATTAAGTTTTGGATCTGAAAATTTCAGGTTGGATGTGGATATTGTTGTATCTGTTCTAAAAACTTTTAAATTCTACAAATAAATGAATAAATTATTAAATATACATTATTTATGTATTAAAATATGAAAATATAGACACGTTATCGATTATATTAAACTTAATATCATAATGTTTTATACATAATATATCTATTAACATTAAATACACGATTTTAAGTGTATGCTTTTAAGTACAGATCAAATATTTATTCAAATTCAAGTATTACCTTTGTGAATAGATTTGGATGTTAACATGATATATATTGGATATTGGATTGAATGTTGATTAAATTCGTTGAACATTGCAGTAACTTTTTCACATTCAATTCATTTATAGGAAAAAAAACCAAAATAGCACACTTTTTGATAAATAATTACATAACTAGCACACTCTGGGACTTATTTATCAAAGTAGTCCACTTTTGTAAAAAAGCGCCATCCGGATTGGCGTTTTTATGTCTTCCCGGTCAAAATCGCCACTTCAGTTGGCATTTTCATGTTTGCCCAGTCAAAAACACCAGCTAAGTTGGTGGTTTCAGTTCAATTGGATAAGAACCCGTTGAATATCATGGGGCGGCTTTGCTGCGAGAACCTTGATTGTGACACGTTGAACGATCGAGTGTTGCACCATTTGGGTTGACGAGAAAGTTCTCTGGTCCGGTGCGGAAGAAGGCGGCGAGGCTAGTTATGTGAGACAAGGGGTGGCCAAGCTCCTGGAGACGAAGGGGATGTTACTGGAAATTTAAGAGATGATGATGAATATACGTTGACCATTTATAACCACCCCACGGAGTGTACACGAGGACGAGAGAAGAGGTTAACTGCCCAGAAAGAAAAATTTGATCATGGAACGACGACAGTGGAGAACCAGGCTGGAATGTCGTTTGTCAAAACTTCTGACCGTAGATGTTGTACTGGTATAGTTAGTCTCGGCGACGAACTTCATGTAGCCGTGGTCGCTGGCCACTTCTAACCCTCTGAGTAGCGCCAAGGCCTGGGCTTTGTTATATGAAAAGGTCCTGCAATTCTGGCTATCGTGCAGAATCCAGCGCCTACGTGCAGTTCTAGCCTTCTCTTCGTGTACACCCCGTGGGGTGCTTATAAATGGTCAGTGTATATTCAGCATCATCTCTTAAGTTTCTAGTAACTTCCCTTTCGTGTCCAGGAGCTTGGCCACCCCTTGTCTCACATAATTGGCCTCGCCGCCTTCTTCCTCGCCGGACCAAAGAACTTTCTCATCAACCCGGATGGTGCTATACTCTGTTGTTCAACGTGTCGCAGTCGAGGTTCTCGCAGCAAATCCGCCTATGATATCCGACATGTTCTTATCCAATTGAGCTGAAACCGCCAACTTAGCTGGCGTTTTTGACTGGGCAAACATGAAAACGCCAACTTAAGTGGCGGTTTTGACCGGGCAGACATAAAAACGCCAATCCGGATGACGCTTTCTTGCAAAAGTGTGCTACTTTGATAAATAAGTCCCTGATTGTGCTAGTTAGATAATTATTTATCAAAAAAGGTGCTATTTTGTTTTTTTTCCTCATTTATATGTCTACTATGGGGCAGATTATGCGCCGCTACTCATACTCTGTCTTTTGCTAGGAACCGCGTTACACGAATATAGAAAATCCGAACGAGTCACAGAGGATGCAACAAGACAATGATGGATAGATGAGAAACTTGGTATGATGTAGACACCCATTGCGATGATTTCTCTCAAGGACATATGTATGTGTCACGGAGGAGTATAGGAGATCTCCCACCATAATGCAAATCGTATCATACATGAAAAGTACTGATATACAGTAATCCTTCACACCACTATTTGACATCCCAATTTCGAGGGGTAGAACAGTAATTAAATACACCTAGTTGTATTAACTTTGTGCGGGGTCTTGAGGAGACTCCCGCACAATGACACAATACAAGAAGACGAACAGTTCGTTGTCACGTCCTGACCGTCTCCTCCGCAATTGGTTGACCCAACAAAGTCACGCCACTGTCGTAACGCGCATACTGCCTCCTCCATCACCGACCTTCGCTGTCGTGCAGAGGCCGTCGTCATTGTCCATGCCTCTTCCACTGTCGTGCCGAGGCCGTCGTCGTTGTCCATGCCTCTTCCATCGCAAGACCGTCACCAAGCAACATGCCGTCACCATTCCATGTTGATGTCGCCACCACACTGCCCCATTCCATGTTGCTATCGCCGCCACGCTGTTACCTCCATCCTCAACGATCATCATGGCACAAGACCAAGCTATTTTTGTGTCCATGATGTTGCTGCATCCACATTGCCGCCGTGCCATGACGCTGCCGTGCCGCCAACACCTCAGCTGGTGTGTCCTACTATCATGGTGTGTCCTACTGTCATCCTGCCCATGACACCGGTCATCTAGATGACTCGCCCATGCGGTACTTTTTATTCATCTTCAATTGCTAGTCAGCCACTCATACTTAGTATTAATAAATACAAAAATTAGACATATGTTGAAGGGATTTAGTTCAACAACATTTGTAAATAAGTTTTAGTTTTTTCCGGTGGAAGAATGTGAGCGTGTAGAATTTTAAAATATAACTGTGGGTAGGTGAGACATTATATGCAGCTGACAAGTAGAGTGAAAACGAACGAAAAAAACATTTTAAAATTTAAATGCGTCGTTTGTTTGTGAGAAAGGAAATAAATGCAACTAGTTAGGTAGCAGGTGGGAGCGGAAAAATTGTGATTGTTGCAGCAACTACATGCATGCAACATACACACCAACAGATTCCTCGCCTAGAAGACAGTGTTGCATAGTGCTAAAATGGATAGTACGCGCGGATTCTGGATATGAGATGTATATATTGATGGAAGAGGCGTGCTATTGAGAAGGACGACCAACAACAGCTAAGGAACGCCTCACTTTCGTGCAAACACACAAAAAGGGGACGACCACAATCGCCACTTATCAGGGCCTCACAACCCAGAACACCCACGAAAGTTCCCGTTTCCAGGCTATCCAAAGGTCCACAAGGAAGCCAGCGCCCAGCCGCCGACCAAACCAGTTCCAGCCGCCACGTCGTCTAAGGAAGAGCCCTTGCTCGGATCACATTCGGAAGAGAAGGAAGCCCTACTAGAAGAGTTACGCTACCCACAGTCTACGGTCTACTCGCTGCACCACCCAGTTTCTTGAAAACCCACACAAAGTTATTCCAGTCTTTTTCTTTTAATTGGAATTAACTCCTCCACCAACTGATTTCATGCAGCAAATAAAGATTCCCGAGATTCTCTCTCCACTCTTCTCTTCTCTCCAGCATTCATCTTTATTAATTCATTTTTTCTCTTATAATTATTCTCTCCAGTTCTATTACACCCACCAGCATTCCCGCATTAGTACAATACATACGGAATCCAATAGCAATATTGATCTGGAAGCATAAGTACAGTACCTACGAAATCTAGTAGTAACATTTGTCATCTGGACATAATTTTTTTACAAAATAGAGAGATAAGTTGAGTGCTCATTTGTTGATGATCTCAAAAGTATAGTGCACATCAGATTAAAAATCATTTATAAATTACATCCATAAGTATGATACCCACTTGTTAATTTCAATTCATTTGCTGAAGCATAAATACAGTACTTAGCAAATTACAAAATCAAGTATAATTGTATAATTAGTCTAGAAGTATAAGCACAGTACCTACGAGATCTCATACAACTATAAAATGCATCTATAAGTATTGTACCCACTTGTTAATTCCAACTCAATTGTTTCAAACATAAGTACAGTACTTACCAATTATAAAACCAAGTATAAGTACAGTACCTAACAAATTACAAAATCATGCATAATTGTATAACTTATCTGGAAGCATAAGTACAATACCTACGGAATCCAATAACAACATTTTTCACCTAGACATAATTTTTTTACAAAAGTGTAGTGCACATCTAGTCCATAATCAACTATAAAATGCATCTATAAGTATTGTACCCAATTATTAATTTTCAACACAGTTTATTAAATATAAGTACAATACCTTTCAAATTCACTTGTAAATGTATATGTATTTATTGTTGGTACAATACTTACGTAATCTGCAGTGGGGATAAATATGCAATATAATTATTTTGTAAGCTATAGTGGATTGATATCTGTCATTTGCATGACTGATGCATAGAGTGGACATAGTATCTGTACCTTGCATGTATTTTGTATACTTTTACATGGATAATAGTATCAAAAACTGACTGCATGCTGGGATTAATTAAAAATCACCTATTCCCGAGTACCGGGTAGGCCAGCGGATAGGTCAGGTGTTATGTGTAGAATTTTTCTACCAGAGCAAGGCAAGGCTGGCATGACTCGCGGAGGAGAGCTTAAAGCGGCCTCCTCCTTCCCCAAGTCTGCCGGCAGCGTTCCCTTGGAGCTCGTTCCTAGAACTCCCGATCGCTAGGGTACAGATCCCTTATACAAAGATATTAAGGTTTTTTTAACTAATAAAAAAGAAAATAAAATTACTTTGTAATTGACATGCACAAAATTCCATTAATTGAATGTACAAACGCCCTAAATGTTGGGCTCTTCGTAAAAATATATATGATGTTAATTAGGGGCATACAATTAAACATTGCCTACAGAACTGATTAGACGATGGTTACTTTTACAAAAGCCTCGAAAATAAATCCAACTAATGAATATTTTTCGTAGTGCCTTTATTTGTCCTTATTACACTTTTGTTTCTCGTTGTATGTCATTTGGCCTTTGCAACCTATCCATAACTTTTCAGAGTTGTATCGTTGGTTACCTATTTTTTATGATATGATTGAGCAATACCTTCAAGTTCCATAACTATTTTTTTTATTTACGGAGAGACTTTTGAGGACTGTTTGTGAATTTGGACCGTATTTTACAACCTAATTTTGAATTGAGAAAATGTGACATATGTTAAACCACGAAAAGTTTGGGTACACAATGTCCTTCAAGGGAATACAGGAGGGTCCGATGAAGATTGAAGTTACTTCCAAGCTCCCTGCACCATCATCTGTAAAAGTAGTGTGGAGTTTTCTAGGATGGGGAGGGGTGTTATAGACGATTCATTAAGGTTTTTTTCAAAGATTTCCAAGTCCCATTAGAGAGGGGCGTGGATTTTCATTTTAATGAACGCTATTTAAATACCTCCACTATCTAAAGAAAAAATTGTCTCATGCAATTGTGGTGGTAGCTCCAGATTGAAGTCTACCTTTGAGTTGATATGTGTTAATTCTGACATACATTTGAAATGTTTGAGCTGAAGGAGGGAGTGCTCCTCTTCAATTATTTACTACGCTTCATGAACTCCAAGAAACAGTTTTGAGATGAAGGAGGGAGCACTCATCTTCTATGATTTACTACGATTCACAAACTTCAAATGACACTCAACTAAATTACATACCACAAAAGTAATAACTTTCAACAATGTTTTTCACCTTTGATAAATTCTAAAAATACTTGATTGGGATGAAAGGGATTGTTTGGACTGACCTTGTCGTAATGAAAAACCTACTACAAAAGAAAGAAGACAAATCCCATTTGTACGTTGGATCTCACCTTTTCAAGAATCAGACATAGATTTCATGATTAAGGATGGTACATAGAATGTTGTGACATGCCATATCTCTCTCATACAAAAAGTAGATGAGACAGAATTAGAGGATCCCATTCAGGAAACTTTTTTGATGAGAAATATTTGGTTGTCAAAAACATTTACCCCTATTATTACGACTTTATGAACTATTTAGCGAGTGGTGTGTTTCTTGATGATTGGAATGTTCATAACAAGAATAAATTCTTTTATTCTTTATGTAAATTTATTTGAAATGACCCTATCTTGGTGAAATAGCGTTGAGATGACATTTTTAGACAATATGTTCCTAAATGAGAGATGTAGAACATTCTTGCTCATTGACACTTCTTGCCCACGGGTGGACGTCAGGCGAGTTCAAGGACATATGCTAAGGTCCTGCAGTGTGGTTTTTGATGTTTGACCTTATTAAAGGACGCATACAAATGTGTGAAGAGATGTGATGCATGTCACCGAATCGAAATCATATCCAACAGGCACAAAATTCCCCTAACTGTGTGTTAGGAAATTGACATTTTTTATTTATGAGGAATTCATTTCATGTGATCACTCTTGACATCAATTTCAAATATATAATATTTGATTGTTGACTACATGTCCAAATGGGTAGTGGATGCCCCGCCAGACGAAATGAGATTACTCAAAACAAAACACATGATCGATCACTAATTAACCACACAACTAGAAAAGAGGGTAAATTAACTCTGAATACACTTTCCACAAAGGTCCTCCAACTTGCATAACAACACATATCATATCAAGTAATTACAGGTGTTCAGTGGTCTCAGCCACAACATTTAAACAAAAGGTATGACAACACATATCATATCAAGTAATTACATGTGTTCAGTGGTCTCAGCCACAACCTGTAAACAAAAGGTATTGTGCCACATATACATGCCATATACAAACTTCAACATACTATCAAAAACTGGAGCCGTGAAACACATCATCTGCAAAACATCCCTTCCAGGACCTGGGAGTAAAAGGACGACTCTAGGACACTCTAACCACAACCAACCTTCAACTTCTATTGTACTCCAAGCTACTCTTCCTCGAAAACATGAATATGCCAACATCCCTGATGACCAACTAAAAGATGTGGTGATCCACGACAGTGAGACCCATGTCCCAACGAGAGATATAATTCTCAACAAAACTTATTGATTATAACAAATTATTTAATTAAACAGATATAACAGTTAAGCTAGATATGCAAGATAAATAGGCTAAGCAGGTAGTATCATAGCAGGCATGCTTTATAGGATAATCTAAAGGAAACTTATAAGATGAACATTCTCAGAAAGAGAGACTCCTCTAGCTACAATATATAACAATTGTATAGTATAAAAAGTAAGGAAAAGGTTAACGCCCAATGGGAGTCGTGTTTAACCCTAAACAAATATACTACATGGTTGGACTACTTCTTTTATTAAACCCTAGATAGTTTGAGGTATACCACTTAAACTGTAACTGACCAATACTAAGTCGAAATCAGTTTCATACAAGATCTATGAGAACCAGAATCCTAAGATATCATCCGCCCTAGGTTAGTACAAGTCCTCTATAGCGACACAAAAGGTCAAACTACAAATCAGCCTCGTCCACCCTTGGTATACAGGTCATGACACTATTAAACAACCTAGTTCACCCTTATAAAGATCATAGTACTACTGAAATCGGGTAAACAAACCCTAACATCTATAACCGTAGTTGTCTTCAAGACACCACATATATTGTATCATAATCATCTGAGATACAACCTCGATCGTTCTCCTGCCATGGTATGTTCACAACCATCCTTGTGAACATTCATATACTCAATAATTTATCACTCCAAGCTTCCATTAATGCTCTGATTCGTTTGGTATAAGTCATAAGTTATGTGGAACTCATTTTTCGAGAACTCTAGTTCAGTTTCTGGAACTTAAGTTTCATTCACTTCCATGTGATTGGTGTGTTGTAAGTATAAATACGGAAATCAATTAAAAATAGTAAGGACAACAAATAAATAAAGAAAGAATCATATCTGTGACTTATCAGAAGAATGTTTAACCATAATAACCTCAACAAGCGGTCATGATGCGGATGTCGCTCTTGAAAAGTATTTTAATGTGGTATAGTTATAATTTTTATAAAAATATTGTGGTTCAAATCACATTATAATATTTTTATTTCCCTTTGTGTGTCTAAATAATTGTAATGATATGCACAGTTTATGTGTTTGTAAATATATGTTTGGTTCATCATTATTTAGCTATCTATACAACATTATTTTTAATATATATTCTTCACGTACAATTAAGTTCATTATATTTCACATAATATTATTTTAACGTGAAGTATAAAAATATTTTAGATAAATCATATTTTGTCGGGTGGTGTAGTGTGATAACTTTTCATAATGGTTGTATATTTTTTATTATATAGACCACAATGATAATGATAGTTGTAGTGTAAAATATTTTACATGGTGTCGCTTATAGTGTACGGTGTTTTTTCATATTATGTTATGATTTTGACAATAAACCATATCCACACTGCTAACATTCCTAGTCATAAATATTGTACATGTGTCATTTATAAAGAATGAAAAATATAATTGTATAAAAATGTTGTTAATTGTTCCGAAACTCATTTTCACCTTTTTTAGAGGGAACTCAGGAACTCTATTTTGCATGTAACTATGTGTGGGATCAAATCTCCAAACCACGACATAATCACGATTTAAACTTGAGCGGAAGCAATCGATAATTAGCGGAAGACAAAAATCATGGGAAATTAAAACTTTTCGAGATAAGAGCTTGAAACCACAAACCTTTTCCATAGAAAAAGGATTTAAACTGTATACATCTCTGTCAAATTACTTCTTGAGTAATTATATACAACATGATACAAAATCTCAAGAACTCATAACCAAAACACTCCAAGACCTGAGAGTACAGAGGACACATATGACTGACTCTAACTACACCACATAGCAGGCTGAATCTCCACCTGAGATTTACTGCTGCTCCTGGTGCTGCTGCTGGTGGGATTGGTCACCTTGAGACCGGTTCCTCCGTCTTCGACGACTACCTAAAAAGTTGAAGTCTACGGGGTGAGACAATTATACATAATTGCCCCAGCGAGAGTTATAACTCTCCACTAGAAGCTTTATAAGCAAAACAAAGAATAACTTAAGCAGTAAAAGCTTTCAAAGTATTCATTAGCAGTTTTGATGATAAACAAGAGTTCAATATTTTTGAAATATGAAGAACATCTACATTACTCAATGTAACATCAATCAAGTAACTCGTAGTTAACTCTTACAGATATACTATGTTGTTGATTATGTTTTTCAAACATTATTATGCCCTGTGGAGATGAGGCATACCACTCATGCTCCAACTGATCGCTAAGAAGTCACATCAGTATCATACATAGGTCATTAAAAGAGCTGGATTCTTATGACCTCATCTTCCTCAGTCAGTTAGAGGATTGTTTGCAGGACATCTGGCAGGATGTCTGCTATTTATAGCTCTCCAGGGTAAACTGGACCTTCACTATTTTAGAGTTACAGTGGCGTTCTGTACTCTCTTCGTCATTGGAAGATTTCTTGTTTATCTTTCAACGATGCGGTGTTTGTATTTACTTTGGGAGAATAGTGATACATCTCACCTTTTGGGTTTTGTAGTGAAGGTTTGACGGACTATAAAAATCTACATCAATTCCTACACTAGGATGTAAGGTTCTACACATCCATATACCCCACATACTCAAGAGTATGTGATCCAGGAGTTCCCTTGGGAAAACCTGTTTCACCATCATTTAGACTCTGACAATGATGGATCTATGATCAGGGCTCTACATTACACTTGATTAGTTAGGTACATTCAGTATTCTTTTGACATCAAACACTGTTCTTCAAACAAATAACATTAGCATAACAGCTATAAATGATAATACTAAAATGTAGCAGGCCTAACTCTTTTCAACCATCAGTTCTCAATCATCTCATCACAAGTCATCTGTTAAGCATGACCTTGATGGTATTTATGGCTCTTACACCCCATAAATCTCAATATATGTCACTAACAGTGCATCAAGATATTTCACTTATTCATAAAGCTTAAGACATGCTTTCAATGAATATAGTATTCTAATCCATACCTGGATATGATCATCATCTCATGACAACCTGAAAGGTTAATTTAACTGGTAACAGTAAACAATTCATTCTAGAGATTATATCTTCAAACTCATAGAAGAATCAAGTTCCCCAATTTTCATCAATCAGGGTTTACTATTCATATTACATGTCATTACCCTAGAATTAGGGTTTACTATTCACCACATGGTTAATTGTACTCATTACATCATCATGTAAGAGAAACATCATCATTAAAGCTCTTAAATAAGATTAAGATTCATTAGACATCATAATTAGGGTTTCCATGATCTCACATAGGTGGATCATTCCCTAATCTTGCACATTCATGTATATTGAAAGTATCTTACTTGAGTTTCCACCTTAAAAGGGTACTTTCTCTCTCTTAGGATACTTTCTCTCTCCTCTTACTAGTAGATGGTGATAACACCACTCTAGATCAGGTTGGGTTAAGTCCTCATTGACTAACATAAGCCAAGACATCACTATCATGTGATTAGGGTTTGATTAGAACAAGGTTTTAATCCATTAAACCCCTCAAGGGTATTTTGGTAATTTACCTCATGATCACCATCATGGGTCAACTCATTAATCACTTAGTCCCTTAATGACCTAGGTTACCATTAGGGTTTAGATTAGATCACCATTGAACCAATTACACCATCAATTGATTAAGTACAAATCACCTTTAACACCTTCAAACGGTTTCAACCTTCAAACGGTTTCAACCACCAAACGGTCTTGAGACCGTTTGGTTTCAAATGGTCTTGAGACCGTTTGACCTCAAACGGTCTTGAGACCGTTTGAATGTGTTGACCGTTTAGAAGGGTTGACTTTCCAAACCGTTTGAAGCTCAAGCGGTTTGAAACCGTTTGATCAAAACGACTTGAGATCGATTGGACCAAACGATCCTGAGATCGTTTGAGCCCAAACGGTCTTGAGACCGTTTGGTCCAAATGGGCTCAAACTGTTTGGACCTCCAAAGTGGTTCAAAGGTTACAATTAGTCATGGTTAAGTATGTTGAAGCCCTCAATTGGCCAAAGTCATGTTAACCACCTATAAATTGAGTCAATTAGGATGAACCTCAATCACTTGGACACCAAATTAACCCTCAATTGAAAGCCAATTAGGGTTGAGTCCATCTCAATTAGGGTTTCAAATCGGATAGTCATCAATATTCAACAATGTGAATCAATTCAAGGTTGAACCTATCAATTGACCTCCAATTGGGCCCAAACTTGGCCCAAACGGTCTTGAGGCCGTTTGGACATCATCCAAACGGTCTTGAGACCGTTTTCCCAAAGTTTGACCAAAAACCAAGTCGGTTAGATTAGGGTTGAACTCCAATTAGGTCAAAAATCAGCATTTTTATCAATTCATCAACTTCTTGCAATTGGACCTTCAAACCATTAGATTATCTCAACCCTAGACCTTCAAATGGTCTTGGGTTGTGCCCAAACAGTCTTGAGACTGTTTGGAGGAACCCCCAAACGGTCTTGAGACCGTTTGGGTCCTTCAACCCAAAACTCAACAAGATCTATGTTTTAAAACAGCAATTTTGACCCGATTAGGGTTTAGATGTTGAAGTGCCTTCAACTCTCAATTGGTTAAGAATTAAAATTTGATTCTTTGCAGGAATGAAATTCAATATATTACCAACAGACCCTCAAACGTTCATCCCTTGGTCAACCCTATCAAATGGTCTTGAGACCGTTTCAATCCAAACAGTTTTGCAAGACCGTTTGAGCGCAAACGGTTTGAAACCGTTTGACCCCAAACGGTTTGCAACCGTTTGGACCAAAAGGGTCCAAGGTCGTTTGATAAAGTAACATAGGGATTCACACCCCTCATCTTCAACCTCTGTCAAGGTCGGTTCTCCCACCGTTTTGCTTGCAAATGTGCAAGGAAGAAGGGAGGTAGAAGAAGAACTAACATGCTAATTTTGCAAGAACAAAGTATGCATATAAAGCAAGAGTTTAGAGTTATAAAACCCGCCTAAAGGTTGTTCCTAGAGCCCCAAACCTCCAAGATCCAAGATTTAATGGTGTCCTTGAACTTCCACAAGTCGGCCAGAGGTGATTCCTCCAAGGAAAGGTAGGATTGGTCGGCTAAAACAAGAAGACTAAGTAAGCTATCCACAAAACCAACCTTAAAGGATGAATTCCTCCATGAATTCAATCTAGAAGGTGGTGTTCTCTTACCTAGAACAGGTTGGTCGTCCCCTTGAGCTCCAGAGCTAGCCTTGGTCGTTTTTGGAAAGAAGAGAGAAAGTGAAGGAAATGAAGGATCCGTTCACTTATTTGCAAGGAAATGGCTTATATACTTTAGCCCTTTTTTACACCATAAGGACCTCTCAAGTATGGAAATTACATCAAAGTCCCTCCTTGCTCAAGGGCACGTCCACACTCATATAAACTTATGCAAAGCTAATGAAATATCAAGATATAAGGGTAAAGAAAGCCAACCTTCAACTAGGGTACATACATGAAAGGTCTCCATACCCATATTAGGTGATTTTTATCACAAAGATCACATTTCTTATCTGATTATTCATTGATGTGTCCCTTTCATCATTTCTACTCTAAATGATGACAAGAGTTATAAAAGATGCTCTAGAAGGTGAGGATTACAAGTTGCACCCCTCATTTTGGGTAAATTGCACTTTACTCCAAATTAGGGTTTTCAAGCATAAGGATTGCTTCCACAGCTGCACCTTGGTGCTCAAGCTTGGGAAATCCTGCAAACTTCATCATAAACATCCTCATGATGTTTCAACATCAAAGGAACATCTTAACTTGTGAATTTGCCAGTTGAATTCTTAAACTGGGTAATTTGCACATAGGTCCCTACATACAACACAATGCTACAACTTTGTTTAAAAAGGAGCAAGAATTAAAAAATATATGTTCCTGAGGAACTTAATTACATGACAGGGAGTATTCACAAGTATATAATTACATATTTAAGAAAAACTTCCAGGGTTAGGTTATAACCCAGGTCAGGGATGTTACAAATTATCCACCCCTTCACAAGGATTTCGTCCCCGAAATCGATAAAGCGTATTAAGAGAAAAGAGTAGGATATTTCCTTCTCATCTCATCCTCTAGTTCCCAAGTGGCTTCTTCAACACCACAATGGTTCCAGAGGACTTTCACAAGGCTTATATCTTTCTTCTTTAACTTTTTAGTTCTGTTATCAAGAATTGACACTGGTCCCTCCTCATATGTTATATCTTCATTCAATTATACTTCCATTGGTTGTAGAACTGACTCGGAATCTGGGTGACATTTCCTCAGCATGGAAATGTGAAACACAGGGTGTAGCTTCTGCAACTCCTGAGGTAACTCTAGTCTATAGGTCACCTTTTCCAACTCTCTCAACAATTGGATAAGGTCCTATAAATCTAGGAGCTAACTTCCCTTTCCTTCCAAAATGAAGGAATCCTTTCCAAGGTGATACCTTAAGATATACTCTATCTCCAACCTTGAACTCTAGGGGTCTACGACGTTTATCAGCATACGATTTCTGCCTATCCTGTGCAGTCTTAAGCTGTTGTTGTATAACTTTAATCTTTTCCGTAGTTTGTTGCACAAGATCAGGACCTAACAACTGGTGCTCACCAGTCTCATACCAACACAAGGGTGATCTACAACGTCTACCATATAAGGCTTCATATGGTGCCATATCAATGCTATGCTGATAGCTATTGTTATAGGCAAACTCTATCAAGTTCAGATGTAGATCCCAACTTCCGGTAAACTGGAGAACACATGCTCTCAACA
Organism: Alisma plantago-aquatica; assembly: GCA_963693085.1. Classification (NCBI taxonomy): domain Eukaryota; kingdom Viridiplantae; phylum Streptophyta; class Magnoliopsida; order Alismatales; family Alismataceae; genus Alisma; species Alisma plantago-aquatica. The sequence goes on along the minus strand of OY856412.1, from coordinate 1,064,721,020 downwards.
AATCTTCCAAGGTCTGTATAGTCCTTTCCGACTGTCCATCAGTTTGTGGATGAAAGGCTGTACTAAACCTTAACTTGGTGCCTAGGGCTCTGTGTAACTGTTCCCAAAAATGACTTGTAAACTGGGGACCTCTGTCAGAAACTATAGTGACAGGAACTCCGTGCAAACACACTATCTCTTCAACATACAACTGGGATAACCTTTCAGCAGAATAGGTTGTTTTGATAGGTAAGAAATGTGCTGTCTTTGTCAACCTATCAACAACTACCCAAATGGAATCATGTCCTTTGTTTGTCCTGGGTAGGCCAACAACAAAGTCCATGGTCACATGGTCCCACTTCCACTGTGGTATGGGTAAAGGTTGCATTGTTCGTGCAGGTTTCTGGTGCTCAGCCTTGACCTGCTGACACACAGGACACCTCAGAACAAACTCAGCTACATCCTTCTTCATCCCAGGCCACCAATACATATCTTTCAAGTTTCGATACATTTTGGTGCTCCCTGGATGCATAGCATACATTGAAGAATGAGCTTCCTCCAGAACTAACTCCCTCAGGTTATCTACATCTGGCACTATCATCCTCCCATGATAGCATGCCACCTGGTCATCTGACTCATGAAAACCTTCTTGCTTCTCATTGCCAAACTCAGATTTAATCTGCTGAACTGCAACATCTATTTGTTGTGCCTCCTTTATCTGCTCTCTTAGGGTAGGTTTAATCTGCATCTCAGCTAACAAACCAGCTAACAATGATACCTTCAACTGCACATTGTCTTGCCTTAAAGAGATAAGCATATCTCTCCTAGAGCATACTAAGGAACTTAGTTGTTCTCTATCCATGGTTAATGTTGCTGATTTCCTACTCAAGGCATCTGCAACCACATTGGCCTTGCCCGGATGGTAATCAATTGTACAGTCGTAGTCCTTGATTAACTCCATCCAGCGACGTTTCCTCATGTTAAGTTCATGCTGAGAGAAGATATATTTAAGGTTCTTGTGGTCTGTGAAAATCTGGAAGGTTTCTCCCTAGAGATAATGTCTCCAGATCTTCAAGGCATGGACCACAACAGCTAACTCCAAATCGTGTGTCGGATAATTTTCCTCGTGTTTCTTAAGCTGTCGGGAAGCAAAACAAATCACTTGTTTATCCTGCATCAACACACATCCAAGTCCATTCTTAGAGGCATCACAGAAGACTACATATTCTTTTCCTTGCTCAGGTAGCACAAGCACATGTGCACTTGTCAACCTCTCCTTCAACAGCTGAAAAGATTGTTGACACTTATCACTCCAAGCAAAAGGAACATCTTTCCGGGTTAACTTGGTCAAAGGTAAGGCTATAGAACTGAAATTCTTAATAAACCTTCGATAGTAACCAGCTAACCCTAAGAAACTTCTAATCTCCGTCGGTGTCTTCAGTTGTTCCCACTGTAGAACAGATTCTACCTTTGCAGGGTCAACACGAATTCCCGAGGCAGATACCACATGTTCAAAAGAATATCCATGATCACATGATCAATATCAAATAAGGTAGTTCGCACACTCTCTGTGTTACTACGGTGAAGTTGGACAATTCCAAATATCACCTATGGGCTGCCTCCTTCGAGTTGTATGTCAAATCCCAAGGTCGCCACTCTCATCTGACTACAAAAGGCCCGTCTCTTCCTGCCCCTGATGCTGACGAGAAGACGAAACAAGCCTATGATCTCTGGTCCAAAGAGGACTATGGGGTCATGACATGGATGGTCAACAACCACTACTACAGAAATGGCTTATGAAGTCACTTTCCATGCGTCGGTTATTAAATAAGAATCGACGCCTAAAACCTACATCGTCGGTTTACAACACAAACCGACATATATTGTATAGGAGTGGCCAGACATGGGTATCACTTTATATTTAGTGTCGGTTCTAGAATAAACAACCAACGCCTAAAGTAGCCCGCGAAATCCAATCTTTTTAAGAAAAAAAATTGCGCCAAAGTATCAGATACGATGTCGGTGTTTTACCTAATAACCGACGTTGAATGAAGATAAAATTTGCACCAAAAGTTACAATATGGGTGTCGGTTTTCTTAGAATAACCGACGCTAATAAGGGTGCACGCGTCGTCCCCGCCAAAAAAAATTAGGGTAAAGGAATGTCCAATTGACGTCAGTTGTCTTTTTATTACCCACACCTAATAATAAAGGTGTCGGTTGTTATGGATAACCGATGTCATTTACTAACTTAATAGCCCCCAGGCACAGCGAACTCTTCCCCCTTTCTCTTCTGTTTCATTGAGATCGATTTTGCTCCGACGATTCCCGACCCCTATTGCATCGCCGCCGCCTGCTGCTGCGTCACCTACCGCCTGCCTATGCACCGCCGCCTACTACTGCTACAGCTGCTCGCCACCGCCGCCGCCTACCTCTCCTTCTCTTCTTGCCGCCGGTGCCCTCTCCTTCTCTGCTCGACGCCGGTGCCTCTGCTTCTCTGCACTTATGCCTCCGCGTCGTCTCCTGCCACTGGTGTGCTCACCGCCGCCTCCGTATCCACGCTTCTACCAACAGTAGGCCCTCCTTTCTTCATCACTGGTTCTCCTGCTCTTCTTCTTCCTTCTCCCTCTCCTTACCAACAGCAACCAAGGCCGTGTGGGCTGGCACAGCCATGGCTGTGTTGGCCGACCACACGACCGTGCTACCCAACACGACCATGTGGTTGGCCAAAACAGCCATGGTCGTACCAGCCCACACGACTGTGGTTGATGTTGGTTATTACTCTTCTAAAATTATTCTTATATTTTTGAATCGGGTCAATGACCACACCTGCTATCGTGCCTGAATTATGCCATGTATGTTTGTACACAGTGAATCTTATCGCTCTAATTGTGAATTATTGCATGTTTGAAACTATTGAATTCTTGATTTATTATTTAATAATGCTCTAATTGTGAGTGATACAATGTAAGTGAGCAAATACATGTAGTGGATATGTACTCATTAGCCTAGAAACCCGTCCAAGATTTACTCATTAGGAGTAAATCTTGGATAGTCCCCAGTTTGGGACTGTTCTTGAACACCTAATCTCACTTAGGATGTAAGTGTATAATGTGTATTGGGTTTTCAAGAAAATTTTAGTAGCATTTCCCCGTTTGTTCTCTAAGTACATATGTACTTGGAGAACAGTGGGGAAATGCTGCCGAAATTTTCTTGAAAAATCAATACACATTATACACTTACTAGTGAGATTAGGTGTTCAATAATGGGATAGGTGGTACACATTTATTATATATAAGAATGACAGCACATATATTTGTTTGCCAAGAAACCCATCCAAGATTTACTCATTAGGAGTAAATCTTGGATAGTCCCCAGTTTGGGACTATTCTTGAAAACCTAATCTCACTTAGGATGTAAGTGTATAATGTGTATTGGGTTTTCGAGAAAATTTTGGTAGCATTTCCCCGTTTGTTCTGTAAGTACATATGTACTTAGAGAACAGTAGGGAAATGCTGCCAAAATTTTCTCGAAAACCCAATAAACATTATACACTTACTAGTGAGATTAGGTGTTCAAGAATGGGATAGGTGGTACACATTTATTATATATAAGAATGACAACACATGTATTTGTTGGCCTAAAGTTTTAACCATGCAAAAACTCTAATCTGTTAACCCTAGACCCTAATCTTGTTGTAATATATACTTTGTTTCTCTTTGATAATAGAATGGATAGATCATGGATGTCCATTCATAATCGCTACACCCCAGAGTTTATTTCTGGTCTTGACCAGTTTATTAGATTTGAAGAGGAACATAGGAAACAACCTGGAGATAGGTTCTACTGTCCATGTAGGCATTGCGGTAACAACTTGAAAGCCAGCACTGGTGAAGAAATCAGAAGACATGTCATGTGCAACGGGATTATACAAGGCTATACAGAATGGCACTGGCATGGAGAGATTTCAAACCCGAAACCAGTGGATGTCGATAGCAGTGCTTGTGTGGAAGAAGAAATTGCCTACGATGACGTAGATGTGAATGAACCAGTTCCAGTAGACATCGTTGATGCGATGCTGGAAAGTTTTGGGGTAGAGCACACCGATCCACCTCCCATTTTTAGAAACATTGTGCATGATGATGAGATATCGTTATACACAGGTTGTACTAAGTTTACGAAGCTTAGTGCTGTGTTCAGATTGTATAAGCTGAAATCTAACAATAGATGGAGCGACAAAAGCTTCACGTCATTGTTGTCTTTGTTGAAAGAAATGCTTCCTGAAGGAAACGAGCTGCCAATCTCAACATACCAGGTAAAGAAATTGTTGTGCCCAATGGGAATGGATGCCAAGAAGATACACTCATGCCCGAATGATTGTGTATTATTTCAAAAGGACTACGTGAATTTGAAAGATTGTCCAAAATGTGGTGCGTCACGGTATAAATTGACGACTTCGGGGGAGTCTAAAATTGGTTCTTCTGCCAAGGTGATGTGGTATCTACCCATAATATCACGGTTTCCACACTTGTTTGGCAATCCGATAGATGCGAAGAATTTGAGGTGGCATGTAGATGTTAAGAAAAATAATGATGGGATCCTATGACATGCTTCTGATTCCCCACAGTGGAAGAAGATTGATCTATTGTACCCTGAATTTGGTGAAGAAGTCAAGAATCTAAGACTTGGGCTTTGTACAGATGGGATGAATCTGTACGGGAAATTGAGCAGCCAACATATCACTTGGCCAGTCATGCTTGTTATATACAATCTTCCTCCCCGGCTGTGTATGAAAAATAAGTACGTAATGTTGTCGTTGTTGATATCGGGCCCTAAACAACCTGGAAATTACATTGATGTTTATCTTAAACCTCTGATTGATGACTTAAAGAAACTCTGGGGTGAAGGTGTGATGACCTATGATGCTTCACGAAGAGAGACATTTCATTTTCATGCTATGTTGTTTTGCACTATTAATGACTTTCTAGCATATGGGAATTTGTCTGGATATAGTGTCAAAGGAGCTAAAGTGTGTCCTATATGTGAAGAGAACACTGATTCAACAAGACTAAAACATGGCGGTAAGACTGTATATCTCGGTCATCGAAGGTTTCTTACAAAATTCCATCTGTATCGTAGGAAGCACAAAGCATTCAATGGATTGAATGAGGAATGGAATGCACCTAAACCTATACCAGGGGAGGTTTTTTATGAAAGAGTAAAAGACTTTGTCAATGAATTTGGTAAGAGATCACAATATACTATTCCCACACGGAGTGACAAATCTTTATTAAAGAAGAAGTCAATATTTTGAGATTTTCCTTATTGGAGTTCTTTGACAGTCAGGCATTGTATCGATGTCATGCACGTTGAGAAAAATGTCTGTGATAGTGTCATTGGTACTTTGTTGAATATACCAGGTAAGACTAAAGATGGGATACAATCTAGACTGGACCTACGTGAAATGGGAATAAGGTCAGAATTAACATAATTTTGTGAAATGGAAAATCAGAGAACATACTTACCTCCCGCTTGTTACACATTGTCTAGAAAGGAGAAAAAAGCTTTTTGTGAATGTTTGGTAAATGTGAAGGTGCCACAGGGTTACTCATCCAACATCCGTAGATTGGTATCAATGAAAGATCTAAAGCTGATAGGTCTTAAATCTCATGATGGTCACACTCTAATGCAACAAATATTGTCTGTGGCAATTAGATCTATATTGTCGAAGCATGTAAGGTTTGCAATCACCAGACTTTGTTTCCTTTTCAACAGTTTGTGCAGCAAAGTTATTGACCCTGATACTCTCGATAAATTGCAAAGAAAAGTGGTTGTTACCCTATGTCAGCTTGAGATGTATTTTCCTCCGTCGTTCTTTGATATCATGGTACATCTTGTTGTCCACTTGACTAAGGAAGTGAAAATGTTGGGACCAGTTTTCTTGCATTGGATGTTTCCCTTTGAACGATACATGAGCATTTTTAAAAGTGATGTTCGAAACCGTTATCAGCCTGAAGGGAGTATTATTGAGGGTTATGTGGCGAGAGAGGATATGGATTTTTGCAATGACTTTCTCAGTGGTAATGACACTCCTGATAATGATAAGAATATTAACGAGCAATTTGGCAAAGGAATTTTAGGATCATGTGTGAAAGTAATCAGCCATGAGCAGTTGGAACAAGGTCACTTGTATATTTTACACAACATGGACGAAGTAAATGTTTATATCGAGGAACATACCAATTTCATCAAGAGACAATATCCTCGAGCCAATATAATGTGGATTGCTAGAGAGCATAACAAGACATTTATTAAGTGGTTTGAAGATAAAGTCTTACATCAACTATCTCAAACACCAGATGATATTACTGAAACTATCAAATGCCTCACCTTTAAACCAAAAGTGACTGTTATGTCGTATGAAGGGTATGACATTAATGGATTCACATATTACACAAAGCGCCAAGATGATAAGAGTGTCGTTCAAAACAGTGGAGTTACCCTTCAAGCATCAACTATGTTTTTTGCAAGTAGAAAGGATAAGAGTCCACGTGAAGCTAAAATGTCATATTATGGTGTCATTGAAGACATATGGGAGTTTGACTACATAGATTTCAGAATTCCGCTCTTCAAATGTAATTGGGTTGATAACACCAAAGGAGTTATACTGGATGAATTGGGTTTCACTTTAGTGAACTTTGAAAAGATTGGCGAGAAGGGTGAACCATTCATATTGGCCTCACAGGCGAAACAAGTATTTTATATCGATGATCCTGCAAATGATAAATGGTCAGTTGTTCTTCATGGTAAAAGATAGTTCATTGAAGATCCTATAGATGAAGAATAGTACTATGATAAGTATGATGACTCTAGTCCATTCTCAGTTGGGTTTCGAACACCAGCAAATATTGAAGCTAATGATGACTTGTATGTGCGTGGAGATCACAATGAAGGATTATTAATTGATGAAAAATCACAATATTAGAGGCATGTTTATATTTTTTTATATGTTTTATTTTTCTGAATGTGAACTTTACAATGTGAATGTGAACTTTACAATGTGAATTTTACAATGTGAATTACTTAATTTATAATGTGAACTTTACAATGTGAATTACTTTACAATGTGAATGTGAACTTTACAATGTGAGCTTTACAATTTGATTTACTTCACAATGTAAACTTTATAATGTGAATGTGAATTTTCAGATGGCTGAGCATTCTCCTGTTGACCATGCTGATGATTATCGTGAGGGTGAGGATATCAATGCGCCGCCTCACAATGTAAGTTTTAAAAATATATCATATATTTATATCTATATGTCCATTTATAGTTATATCTTGTAAATGTGTTTATTTTGTCAAATTTTAGGATGATGATGCACATGTACCATCTGAAGCACTTGAGGCACTTGATCAGCAGCACCAAAAAGTTGACAAGAGAAGGGGCATCACTATGATGAAGAAGTTAATAGCGCAAAAGGGCAATGGACCCAAACTTGTTGTGGATTTTGATAATGCAGGAAATGCATCTGGTGTGAATCGCAATTCGTTTGTTTCATATCTTGGGTATGTTACTCGTAGCCATTGCGGTTGTAAGATAGATTCTTGGCATAAAGTTCCTAAGGAGAAGAAAGATGTAATATGGAAGGATTTATGCGTGAGTTATTATTAATTTGCAATTCTATTTTGCAGATTACTAATTTTTTGGATACTAGTTAATAGAAATTCTATTTTGCAGAGTATATTTGAATTGGATGAAAAGTTGCATCATAAATGTGTGATGCAATGTTGTGGGAGAGTCCTAAGGAACTATAGGACAAATCTCACCCGAGAATACATAAAAGAAGGTGACAAGAGGATGAAGACAACCACTGAACAGTGGAACTTCCTGGACAAAGAAGAATGGGACGCGTTTGTTGCTTCAAGACAAACTGATGAATTCAAGGTATTAGGCGTCAGTCTCAATCTCATTCATATATGTTGTATTCACCTATTCAAGATTAACATTTAGTGTTACTAACCAAATCATTAATGTGCATACTAACTAGGCCCTCAGTGAGGCACAAAAACCAAGGCGTGCACTGAATGTGCATAACCACACAATGGGTCCAAAGGGGTATGCAGTCATTCGCCAAAGACTACAGTCTGAGGCTACTGCTTAGTCTGCTGCTACTCAGGAGTCCTCTACTATAGGTACCACACCTCTACCTCTCCATGATGTCTGGATAGCTGGGAGGCAAAATAAGAAGGGAGAAATAAGGAAGCCCACAACTGCTGAGGCGGCTGCAAAAATGGTAAAATACAACTCTTACAGCAATCGTTCGAATATTGATTATTTGTGGTGTTTACTTAATTACAAATTTTTGTTTTGGCGATTAGCGGGAGCTGCACCAGCTGAGGAAACAAGGCAAGTTCATCCCTGAGGGCACAAGGGATGAATTGACAGTTGCTCTGGGTAACCCAGAGCATCCTGGACGTGTTAGGGCTGCAGGCGCTGGTGTGGGCATCAAAGCTTTTTTTGGGCCATCCCAGCACAAACATTTCCCAAAAGCAGGACTTTCACAAGAAGAGGTAACATATTCTTTCTTTATAACGTTACTGTAAAAGAGAATTCAATAATTAGAAGCTAACATTTCTTTTATCCATGTATAGGTAGATAAGCTAGTTGATAGGAAACTCGAAGAAGTACTGAAAAAGTGGCAGGCATCTCAGACTGTCACTCAGCAGACAATACCTATTATGGCATCCCGCTCTACTCCTACTGTAGAGGTTGGGAGTAATCATGTAGACCCACCACCTAGCACATCCGCTGTAAGTATTTTTATGACATAGTAACTAGTTTTTTATTTCAAGATGATATGTTTTCAAGATGATATGTATATATGAAATTGTAGTCATTTCAAAAAAAGATGATATGTATATATATAACATTCTTTACACAAAAATTTGTAGGGGTTGAAGCCATGCCGTCTAAAAAGTAAAGAATATGTCGTTGCAGAGGCGTCGGCTTACCCATCCCTACCAGGGGAAATGTTTCACGGGTCTCCATTACCAGCTGGTTGGATTCGTGTGAGCCCGATACATATATTCCCCAAGTGGATGGATCTTCCATTGCCATACGCCCACCCAGATTGTGAAACGCTTAGTGAGGCAGAAGGCGGAGTGATATTGTGGCTAAAAACGGATGTCCTCTTTACTGAAACTGTATGGTAAATTTACATTATGTTAAATTATTAGTGTGTGTATATGATGTTAGTTGATATGAAATTATATATATATACACGTTAAAAAGAAGACACCCACAACATCTAGGCCTCCACTTCCACCTCCTACATTACCCAGTTGGGTTCCACATGACCTACCTCTCCCGTTAGGTCCTAACTGTAGGGGTATGTAAATATGGTTAGGCGAACATGATACAAATTGCCCTATAACTGTTTCTATAGATTCAGATGATGTAGGTCAATCATACGAAAGCAAACTATTTATACAAGATATTTTGGAGTTGTTTCGATATGATTGGATAAATACATCTGTGATAGAGCTATGGATAAGGTGCGATCTTCTCTATACATCCATATACCTTGTGTAGGATCTGGTGATCTGGTTTCTTATTTATTAATGCATGCGTAATTAATACATATTTTGCAGCTACTTAGACAAGATATGTGTAGATTTTGCATTCGAACATGTAGGATTTTTTATTCCATCTTTGATTAGTCTAGTAGCTAAAGACCCTCTGTCAGTTCAACAATACTGCTGTGAGGCTTTTATAAATTTTGATCAAAACAAGAAGACGGTGATAATAGCTCCATTCAATGTAGAGTAAGTTTACTTTTCTTATTATAATTTGGACTTACGAAAATTACATTTTTATTGTGGATTTTGAGTTATTAATTTTTAACTTTTTTACCTCTAGTGGTATGCATTGGGAGTTACTAGTTATTGTCTCCGAGACGTTCACTGTCTATTATCTAGATCCTAAGGGGAGTAAATTGAATTCAAAATATGGACACATAATGAAAATGGTATTATTCCGGTGAGAAATATTTCATTTTCATTTCCGTTAACATATGTTATTACATTACTATTTAATTATGCAATGTACTGTGTTACATTAACATGTAGGAGTTTTGATGAGTTCAAAAAGGTTGGAGGAAAGGTCCCCACGAAAAAGAACCAGCCAATAATTTGGAAGAACGTGAAAGTAAGTTCCCGACTGTAATATATGTATATATTATTTATGTGAACAATGCTTAATTAGTTGTATTTTTTAATATTTTTTATGTTTGAATTTATAGTGTGCTACACAAGACAACGGATGGGCATGTGTATACTATTTGATGTGATTTATGAACATGATTATCAAATATGCCACAGTGGACATCGATACTATTCATGAGGTATTATATAGTCTCATTAGATAATATGAAATATATCAATCTTATTTATAGCTCATTAATTATATATATACATCATTCTCTTTACATGTGTTTAAAACTGACCACACTACAGGAAAGGCCTTACCAGATGTACATGCTCCCTAAACGACGGTAGAATTAGATGAAGTAAGAGAAGAATGGGCAACAACCATACAAGTAGTGGGGGTTTTAAAATATAATTGGGATGTTGATAGCGAATAATGACTACAGAATTATATTTTGTAAATGAATTTCTGAATTATAATATATGTGTGAATGTTTCTACATGTCTGGATGTTTCTACATGTGTCTGAGTGAAAATGAATGAAACTGTTGGTTGCTATATGAATGTTTCTACATGTGTGAATGTGAAATGGAACTACAGATTTCTAGCTACATGAATGTTTCTAAATGTGTGAAAATCAAATGGAACTGCAGGTTGCTAAATGTGTGAATATTTTTGTTGTTAGTTTTGCAGGTTTGTGGCCTGTTGTTGGCTGATATCAATGGATGTCGTAAAACCTGCAGTTCATAACTGAACTGCAGGTTTCTCATCCTGCGACCAACCATCCAGCAGGTCTGCAGACTGATAGAAAAAAAACAAAAATTAGGTGTCAGTATTTGTATAAAATCGATGCCACATAGTTACAGTGTCGGTTTCTACTCGTAACCGACGTCTATTTTCTTAGCACCACGGTCGTGCTAGCCAGCACGGCCGTGGCAGCAGACCAGACACAACGGCCGTGCTGGCCAGCACGGCCGTGTTGGGAGTGAGATGACGTCGGTTTCTTATCTAATAACTGACGCTGATAGTGCCCAAGATGGCGCCCTTTCTGTGGCGTGAAGGTATATGGCATCGGTTTTGTATCTAATAACTAACGCCTATAGTGCCTGCTGGCACGTTTTCGATGGCGTGCGAAGGGTTTTGGAGTCATTTTTTGAACCGACGTGTAACAAATGGCTTTTGGTGTCTCCCACATAGGTGTCGCTTAGAAACCGACACTAAAGGCCTTAAATAACTGACACTAAAGGTCGGTTATGTACTAGTGAGCGCTGAAGCCAAGATCAGCCAATCCCTGCTCCGTCTTCCGACTGCCAAAGAAATGTGGGAGCAACTCTCCCATGTTTACTCACATTAACAGAATCCTAAGAAGGTCTTTGAGATCCTCAAGCAACTTGTCAAATAGGAGTTTTCTGCTACTGACTCCGTCGAGGATTACTACAACTCCTGTTGTGCCCTCTGGGATGAGTTCCAGGTGTATCATCCTCTTTCTACTCACATCGATGAAGTTCATCGACAGCGGAACGAACTTATGTTAGTTCAGTTCCTCGCGGGCCTACCTGCTTCCTTTGCTGGTGTTGTGGACCAAATTATCTCCAGCGACCCTTTACCCAATCTCCACGATGTACTCAAAAGGGTTCAACACTTACCTTCTGTGTCCCAGTCCGTGCCTGAGTCTTCTGATGGGGCGGCTCTCGCTGTCCGCTCTGGTGATTCCTTTCGTGGTCGCGGTCATGGCAGAGGTCATGGCCGCGAAGGACGTTCTTATGCTTTTGGTTGTGGCTCTGGAGCTGATCCTGTGGAGTCCCGCTACTGCACTCACTGCAAGCGCACCAACCATACTGAAGATCATTACTAGATCAAATACGGCAAACCTGACTAGGCCAATAAAGTGACTTCTAACCAGACTGAACCTGCTCCACCAACAGCTGACTGGATCCGTTAGGAATTTGAAAAACTGCTTCAAGCTCACATGGCTTCCTCTGCTGATGCTTCAAATGATGGTAGCGCCACCCTTCTGGCCAAGACTGGTAAACCTTCATGGGTGACTGACTCTGGTGCGACCTCTTGTTTCTGGCAATCCTACTTTATTTGATAAATTGCACAACACATCTTTTATACCACCTGTTACTTTAGTTGATGGCTCTAAATCACCGGTTCCTGGAATTGGTGACATAAGTTCTACTGGTAGTCTGCCACTGCAGTCCACTCTTTATGTCCCTAAGTTTCCCCTTAATTTACTATCTATCAGTAAAGTTGTGAAGAGCCTTTGTTTCTCAATTACGTTTGATCTGGATGGTGTTTTGTATCAGGATCTGCGTACAAGGATGACGATTGGTTCAGGCCATGAGGGATCGGATGGGCTCTACTACTTGGACGATCCGAAGCCAGCTGCATATTTGACATCATCTGTGGTCGACATTCAGTGGCATTATAGATTGGGACATCCCTCTGCTGCAAAATTAAAAGTTTTATTACCTGATGTAGTTAGTTCTGTTTTTCATTGTGAGACATGCCAGCTTGGCAAGCAAACTCGTGCTACTTTTTCACCAAAATTTTGCACTAGTTCTAAAGCTATCTTTGATTTTATACATGCTGATGTTTGGGGTCCATGTGCTATGACGAGTACTTCTGGTTTTAAATATTTTCTGAGCTTCATTGATGATTTCTCTAGAACAACCTAGTTGTTTTTACTGAAAGATAGATCTACCATTCTTGAGAAAATTACTAACTTCTTTACTGAAATCCGTACCCAGTTTGCTAAGCACATTAAAATTTTGTGAACTGATAATGCTTTGGAGTTTATGCAATCCTCTGTTAGTAGTTTTTGTCGTCGCCAGGGCACCATCCACCAAACTTCCTGTGCCTATACTCCGCAGCAAAACGGTGTAGCTGAATGCAAAAAACATCATCTCCTTGAAGTTGTGCGTACCCTTCTTTTTCACTACCATGATCCTCAGTCCTTTTGGCCCGAAGCGATATCTACTGCTTGCTACCTCATTAATCGTATGCCATCCTTTGTGCTCAGAAATAAGATTCCATATCAGGTCTTGTTTCCTGATGCACCTCTTTTCTTTGGGCCTCCTCGTATCTTTGGGAGCACGTGCTTTGTTAAAAATCTCCGGCCTAGCCTTACCAAATTGGATCCTAGAGCAACTAAGTGTGTTTTCTTGGGATACTCTCACACTAAAAAGGGTATCGATGCTACAATCTTGTTTCTAAAAAGTGGTTTGTCTCTGCGGATGTCGTATTCTTTGAGCACATGCCTTTCTATTCTCCGGTTGGTTCTGGACTCACATCAGATTTACTGGTTGATACACCTTTACCTATTGTGGATGATTTGACTGATAATTTTGATGATGCCTCCCCACCTGAAATGCCACCTCTGAAAGTGTATCACAGAAGACAGAAGTTGACAACTCCCTCTATGGCCTCTCCATCGTCTTCATCCTCTGTGCCAGATCAAACACCTCCGCAGGTATTTTCTGACCTTGATCTCCCTATGAGCCTGAGAAAAGGGACACAGACTGGTATTAAGCATCCCATTGGGAATTTTTATTCTACTGCTAATCTGGGAGCTAATTTTTCTAATTTTACTATAGCCCTTTCTGCTATATCTATTCCCAAAACTGTTGCTCAGGCCATTAAAAATCCTACATGGCGTCAAGCTATGGAAACCGAAATGCAGGTGCTTACTGAGCGCAATACATGGCAACTTATTGATCCACCTGCTGATTACTCTCCTGTTGGTTGTCGCTGGGTCTTCACGGTCAAGTATCAACCGGATGGAACTGTTGAACGCCTTAAGGTGAGACTAGTTGCTAAAGTCTATACACAGACCTATGGGGTTGACAACTTTGAGACTTTCTCTCCGGTGGCATGGTTGAACTCTGTGAGAATTCTTATTTCTGTTGCTATAAATTCTGACTGGCCTCTGTATCAGCTTGATGTCAAGAATGCTTTCCTGTATGGTGATCTTCATGAAGAAGTCTACATGTCACAACCCCCTGGTTTTGTTGCTCAGGGGGAGTCCTCTAAAGTATGCAGACTAAAAAAGGTGATCTATGGCTTTAAACAGAGCCCTAGAGCTTGTTTCGATAAATTAAGCACTATTCTTCAGAATTTTTCATTCAAGTGCCCCCAGTCCGATCACTCAGTCTTTGTCAAGAATACTCCTGCTGGCATTATTATTCTCATTGTTTATGTTGATGATATTATCCTCTCAGGAAGTGATCCTGCTGGTATTCAGTCCACCAAGCACTACCTGGAAAAACATTTCGTCACTAAAGATCTTGGGTCTCTCAGGTATTTTCTTGGGATAGAGGTGTCCCGGTCTTTTTCTGGCCTCTGCTTATCTCAACGCAAGTATGTTCTGGATCTACTATCTGAAATTGGTCTTCTAGGTGCTAAGCCTGCTAGCACACCTCTGGATCCGAACATCGACTGGGATGATGAGAATTTTTCTTCCTATCCTGACAATCATCAATATCGAAGAATGGTCGGTAAACTCATCTATCTTACTGTTACACGTGCCGATATTACTGTTGCTATTGGATTGGTTAGTTGTTACCTAGATAATCCTTGACAGTTTCATTGGGACGTTGTTTGTCATATTCTGAAATATCTGAAAAGTTCTCTTGGAAGAGGCCTGCTTTACAAGAAACATGGACACTGTAAACTTTTTGGCAATTCTGATTCCGATTATGCTGGCAGCAAGGTTGACCGTCGCTCTACTTCTGGTTACTGCATGTTTGTGGGAGGCAACCTTGTCACTTGGCGAAGCAAGAAGCAGTCTGTAGTTTCTCATTCAAGTGATGAAGCTGAATATCATGCCATGGCACACACTACCTGTGAACTATTTTGGATTCAGAGCTTACTGAAGGACTTTGGTATTTCTGACTCGTCTCCAATTCCAATGTATTGTGACAAAAGAGCAGCTACATTCATTGCCAATAACCCTACTTTCCATTAGCATACCAAGCACATTGAGGTGGATTGTCATTTTATCCGCGAAGCTATTCTCTCTGGCCAGGTCTCTACTCCCTATATTCATACGACTGATCAGGTGGATGACATCTTCACAAAGATTCTACCAAAGACAAGGTTCACTGCTATGACATCCAAGTTGGGAATGATAGACATCTACGCTCCAGCTTGAGGGGGAGTATTAGTATATAGACTTTCCTGTGTTTTTTACTTAGTCTATTTTTTTCTTTACTGTGTTATTCTTGTGTTTAATTTTATCCCACATGGGTTATCTCTAAATCTTGTGGTCTTCTCTTGTCTTATATAAGAGAACCTTGTACTCCTTCTAGAGTGGTCATTGAGATTTTGGACCCTTAGTTGTCCTTTAGGTTTCGAACTTTTATGTTTTCACTAAGATTTCACCCTCTTGAGGTTTATAATTTTTTGTATTACATGAAGTTGCCAAAACTTGTACCTATTGATGGTCGCCAAGATTTTCACCTTATGTGGTCGTTGACCTTTTTGATCTATATGGTCGTTGATCTTTCTAACCTATGTGGTGGTTGACCTTTCTGATCTATGTGGTCATGTTTGCTAACCCTAGTGGTCAATGAGGTTCTCTGACCTAGGTTGTCGATGAGAACCCTAACACTATCGGTTGTTGATGGCATATAATCCTAGTGGTTGTTGTGGTGCCTATCCTTAGTGGATGCGGAAGGTGTCTAACTTTAGCGGTTGCAAAATTGGTAAACCCTAATTTCATCGGTCACCAAAGTGGTTCTTACCCTATGTGGTCGATGAAAATTTTTGTCTTCATGGTTTCTATATTTTCTTGACCCATAATTGGTGACGTTTGTTGTATGCTCTCATGATTATAAGGTGATGCTAAGAATTAGGGTTTACACTTGTGTGTTAAATTGTAACCCTAATTTAACCAATCTCATTAAACCTAACCCTTATACAAGTAAGTAATGATGGTTGATCATACATAGCCCCCTTGTGTGATTAGTAATGATGATGGAACACTTTCTCTCTCTTAATGTTGTTGTAACTCTATAATGTGGATTATATGAACATCATGATGCTCCTTAGTGTAATATTATGTTGATTTTATGTTACATATACAGTGATAGTCGATGAGCCTTGGGTAAGGCAAGGAAAGATAATGATATTTTGCAGAGAAGAATATGAATGGTTTTATGACATTAGACATGTTTTTGTGCCCTAATTGATGTGTTAACCTCTTCATGATATGATAAGGAATCATATCCTATGGTGGTATAATGATGAGTGTGGTCTCATGTATGGCAAGGAAATGGTACCAAGTGATGATGTGATATGCATTATAGTTCATACGCTTTATATATTCTGAAGTTGCAATCTAACCATGTCTTTGTAGAATTCTTTTACGGTTTGTCTATAACTTGATTGATGCAGTTAAAATATACCCAATTGGTATTTATTAATCAAGTGAAACCCTAATCATGTAGTGCCAAGTGTCGTATATCTATTCTAGTGCCAGAACTTGTGGGATGGTGAAACGAATATTCCTTTAGGCTCTAACTGGTTTGTTGTAACTGGTCTGGAAAACTTATGAACTAGATTCCTAAAATAGTATTACATGATTGGTTCAAAGTAAGTGTTGGAACTTGAGTTTTGTGAGTTCCGGTGAGTTACATAGTGTAATATCCCTGACCTGGGTTATAACCTAACCCTGGATGTTTTGCTTAAATATGTAATTATATACTTGTGAATACTCCCTGACATATAATTAAGTTCCTCAGGAACATATATTTTTTAATTCTTGCTCCTTTTTAAACAAAGTTGTAGCATTGTGTTGTATGCAGGGACCTATGTGCAAATTACCCAGTTTAAGGATTCAACTGGAAAATTCACAAGTTAAGATGTTCCTTTGATGTTGAAACATCATGAGGATGTTTATGATGAAGTTTGAAGGATTTCCCAAGCTTGAGCACCAAGGTGCAGCTGTGGAAGCAATCCTTATGCTTGAAAACCCTAATTTGGAGTAAAGTGCAATTTACCCAAAATGAGGGGTGCAACTTGTAATCCTCACCTTCTAGAGCATCTTTTATAACTCTTGTCATCATTTAGAGTAGAAATGATGAAAGGGACACATCAATGAATAATCAGATAAGAAATGTGATCTTTGTGATAAAAATCACCTAATATGGGTATGGAGACCTTTCATGTATGTACCCTAGTTGAAGGTTGGCTTTCTTTACCCTTAGATATTGAGATTTCATTAGCTTTGAATAAGTTTAGATGAGTGTGGACGTGCCCTTGAAGGTCCAATTGCAAGAAGTTGATGAATTGATAAAAATGCTGATTTTTGACCTAATTGGAGTTCAACCCTAATCTAACCGACTTGGTTTTTGGTCAAACTTTGGGAAAACGGTCTCAAGACCGTTTGGATGATGTCCAAACGACCTCAAGACCGTTTGTGCCAAGTTTGGGCCCAATTGGAGGTCAATTGATAGGTTCAACCTTGAATTGATTCACATTGTTGAATATTGATGACTATCTGATTTGAAACCCTAATTGAGATGGACTCAACCCTAATTGGCTTTCAATTGAGGGTTAATTTGGTGTCCAAGTGATTGAGGTTCATCCTAATTGACTCAATTTATAGGTGGTTAACATGACTTTTGCCAATTGAGGGCTTCAACATACTTAACCATGACTAATTGTAACCTTTGAACCACTTTGGAGGTCCAAACAGTTTGAGCCCATTTGGACCAAACGGTCTCAAGACCGTTTGAGGCCAAACGGTGTCAAGACCGTTTGGGACCAAACGGTCTCAAGACCATTTGGGCTCAAACGATCTCAGGATCGTTTGGTCCAATCGATCTCAAGTCGTTTTGATCAAACGGTTTCAAACCGCTTGAGCTTCAAACGGTTTGGAAAGTCAACCCTTCTAAACGGTCAACACATCCAAACGGTCTCAAGACCGTTTGAAACCAAACGTTCTCAAGACAGTTTGAAACCAAACGGTCTCAAGACCGTTCGGTGGTTGAAACCGTTTGAAGGTGTTCAAGGTGATTTGTACTTAATCAATTGATGGTGTAATTGGTTCAATGGTGATCTAATCTAAACCCTAATGGTAACCTAGGTCATTAAGGGACTAAGTGATTAATGAGTTGACCCATGATGGTGATCATGAGGTAAATTACCAAAATACCCTTGAGTGGTTTAATGGATTAAAACCTTGTTCTAATCAAACCCTAATCACATGATAGTGATGTCTTGGCTTATGTCAGTCAATGAGGACTTAACCCAACCTGATCTAGAGTGGTGTTATCACCATCTACTAGTAAGAGGAGAGAGAAAGTATCCTAAGAGAGAGAAAGTACCCTTTTAAGGTGGAAACTCAAGTAAGATACTTTCAATACACATGAATGTGCTTGATTAGGGAATGATCCACCTATGTGAGATCATGGAAACCCTAATTATGATGTCTAATGAATATTAATCTTATTTAAGAGCTTTAATGATGATGTTTCTCTTACATGATGATGTAATGAGTACAATTCACCATGGGGTGAATAGTAAACCCTAATTCTAGGGTAATGGCATGTAATATGAATAGTAAACCCTAATTCTAGGGTAATGGCATGTAATATGAATAGTAAACCCTGATTGATAAAAATTGGGGAACTTTATTCTTCTATGAGTTTGAAGATATAATCTCTAGAATGAATTGTTTACTGTTACCAGTTGAATTAACCTTGCAGGTTGTCATGAGATGATGATCATATCCAGGTATGGATTACAATACTATATTCATTGAAAGCATGTCTTAAGCTTTATGAATAAGTGACATATCTTGATGCACTGCTAGTGACATCTATTGAGATTTATGGGCTGTAAGAGCCATAAATACCATCAAGGTCATGCTTAACAGATGACTTGTGATGAGATGATTGAGAACTGATGGTTGAAAAGAGTTAGGCCTGCTACATTTTAGTATTCTCATTTATAGCTGTTATGCTAATGTTATTTGTTTGAAGAACAATGTTTGATGTCAAAAGAATACTGAATGTACCTAACTAATCAAGTGTAATGTAGGGCCCTGATCATAGATCCATCATTGTAAGAGTCTAAATGATGGTGAAATAGGTTTTCCCAAGGGAACTCCTGGATCACATACTCTTGAGTATGTGGGGTATATGGATGTGTAGAACCTTACATACTAGTGTAGGAATTGATGTAGATTTTTATAGTCCGTCAAACCTTCACTACAAAACCCAAAAGGTGAGATGTATCACTATTCTCCCAAAGTAAATACAAACACCGCATCATTGAAAGATAAACAAGAAATCTTCCGATGACGAAGAGAGTACAGAATGCCATTGTAACTCTAAAATAGAGAAGGTTCAGTTTACCCTGGAGAGCTATAAATAGCAGACATCCTGCCAGATGTCCTGCAAACAATCCTCTAACTGACTGAGGAAGATTAGGTCATAAGAATCCGGCTCTTTTAATGACCTATGTATGATACTGATGTGACTTCTTAGCGATCAGTTGGAGCATGAGTGGTATGCCTCTTCTCCACATGGCATAATAATGTTTGAAAAACATAATCAACAGCGTAGTATATCTATAAGAGTTAACTACGAGTTACTTGATTGATGTTACATTGAGTAATGTAGATGTTCTTCATATTTCAAAAATATTGAACTCTTGTTTATCATCAAAACTACTAATGAATACTTTGAAAGCTTTTACTACTTAAGTTATTCTTTGTTTTGCTTATAAAGCTTCTAGTGGAGAGTTATAACTCTCGTTGGGGCAATTATGTATAATTGTCTCACCCCGTAGACTTCAACTTTTTAGGTAGTCGTCAAAGACGGAGGAACCGGTCTCAAGGTGACCAATCCCAGCAGCAGCAGCACCGGGAGCAGTAGTAAATCTCAGGTGGAGATTCAGCCTGCTATGTGGTGTAGTTAGAGTCAGTCCTATGTGTCCTTTGTACTCTCAGGTCTTAGAGTGTTTTGGTTATGAGTTCTTGAGATTTTGTATCATGTTGTATATAATTACTCAAGAAGTAATTTGATAGAGATGTGTACAGTTTAAATCCTTTTTCTATGGAAAAGGTTTGTGGTTTCAAGCTCTTATCTCGAAAAGTTTTAATTTCCCGTGATTTTTGTCTTCCGCTCATTATCGATTGCTTCCGCTCAAGTTTAAATCGTGATTATATCGTGGTTTGGAGATTTGAGCCCACAATTAAGAGGTATCAGAGCTCTAGGTTCGCCGAGTCTACAGAGGCATAGGACTTAGGAAGTCGAGTCTGTCTTTAGTATTCCTTCCTTATCTAATAGAATCTTCTGCTCCTCAGGAGAAGAAGATACATAAGAATGTCAGAGCCACATGATGAGAACGTGGTAGAAAGTAGTGCTAGTGCACCTCAAGGCAGTGCAGGAGTACTAGAGATAGAACAACATGTACCTGAGCAACCCAGAGAGCCACCCCAGTTCGACCCAGACGACATGGGTAACCCAGCAGTTCAGGCGATGTTCGGGCAGTTCATGACTGCCATGACACACATAACCGACAGGATGCCTATGCATGTACCCAGGGCACCTGTCCAACCAGAAGGTCAAGGTATCGGGAAGACGTTCGAGCGACTACGTCGTGTCGAAGCTACCGAGTACCTTGGGACTGCTGACCCCGCAGATGCTGATCTATGGTTGACAGAGTTGGAGAAGGCTTTCAGGATTCTCAATATCCCTGAAGCTGAGAAGGTCAGACATGCTGTCTATCTTCTCAAAGGAAGCGCTGGTCATTGGTGGACAATGGAAGAGCAGAAGAGACCTGGAATAGAGATCTCGTGGGAAGACTTTTGGCGGGAATTTGTTCATAGATATTTCCCAAAGACCTTCCTAGATGAGAAGATCTCTCAGTTTGAGAGACTGAGGCAAGGAGTCATGAACATTAGCGAGTATGAAGCTAAGTTCATGGAGTTGTTGTGGTTTTGCCCGCACATGGCTGCCATAGAAGAAGAGAGAATCAGGAGATTCGAGAGGGATTTGCATGCTGACATGAGTACCCCTGTGTCTGCCTTAGAAAACCGAGAGAGATTCTCTACCTTCGTTGAGTCAGTCCGAAGGATAGAGAGATCTGTGGTTGATAAGAGGCAAACTCAGAAAAGATATCCACAGTTCCAGGGTTCTTTGTCTAAGGACTTTAAGAAGCCTAGATCCTCTGCACCTAACCCTCCACCACCTAGATCTAGTTCTCAGACTCAGTGGTCTCCTAGTAGAGGAAGAGGACGAGGACAACCACCTCGGGAGACTCAGAGTTCTGCATCAATGTCCGTTACTGGACCACCAAGACCACAAGAGAGAATCTGCTACAACTATGGTAAGGTGGTACATCTGATGAAGGACTGCCGATCTAAGCCTATCAGTGTGACACAGCCTCCGAGACAAGGTCAACAGAGATCACAGAGAGGGCAATCTCAAGGAGCAGGTCGAGGACGCGGGCAAGCGTCTCAAGCTGGATCATCAGCACCACCTCAACAACAGGCTACAACGAGGTTCTATGCTATGAACCCACCAGAGGCAGTGGTCGATCCACAAGTGGTGACAGGTTAGATGGAACTTTTATATTCTGATATGTCTAAATCTTGTGTAATATCTGTTCTGATTGACCCGGGTGCTACACACTCTTTTATCACTCGAAGAGTGATTCACAACTGCAATATGACATCTAGTCATAGGGCAGATAGTTTGATGTTGGAAACTCCGTTGAGTGGGTCTGCTGTTCTGCAAGAAGTATGCTCTCCCTGCGTACTCTTCTTTTCTAAGCATCACATTCAAGTGGACCTTATACCGCTTGATATGCAAGGATTTGATGTAATCCTAGGAATGGATACCTTGGAAAGGTATCGAGTTGTCTTGGATTGTGAGTCCAAGTTGGCGGTGTTTGCTGATGAAAGCAGCACATGGGTCTTTCAAGGAGAAAGAAAGATCCTGCCCACCTGTCTTGTATCAGCTATGGTTGCTGATAAGTTGATGAGGCAAGGATGTTATGCATTCTTGGCCCATGTGGTAGATGTTACCAAGGAGAGTCCTAACCCTGCGGAAGTTCCTATAGTCAGGGAATTCGAGGATGTGTTTCCTGAAGAACTTCCTGGTATACCACCACCTCGGGAGATTGATTTTGAGATCAATTTGGTCCCAAATACGAAACCCATAGCCCAGACTCCTTATAGGATGGTGCCTGCCGAGATGGCAGAAATCAAGAAACAGCTTTAAGAGTTACTTGAGAAAGGTTTCATCCGACCGAGTACCTCACCTTGGGGTGCTCCGGTTTTGTTTGTTAAAAAGAAAGATGGATCAATGTGGTTGTGCATTGACTATAGACAACTCAATCAAGTAACAATAAAGAACAAGTATCCTTTGCCAAGGATTGATGATCTTTTCGACCAGTTGCGTGGTGCAACAGTCTTCTCCAAGATAGACTTAAGGTCTGGATATCATCAACTCCGCAATAAGGACAGTGACATATCCAAGTCTGCCTTTAGGACAAGATATGGTCACTATGAGTTCACGGTTATGTCGTTTGGACTAACCAATGCACCAGGTGCATTCATGGAACTCATGAATAGAGTTTTTCAACCCTTCCTTGATCAGTGTGTTGTCGTATTCATAGATGACATACTGATTTATAGTAAGGATGCTCAACAGCATGAGCACCATCTTCGTCAAACTTTGACTTTGCTAAGAGAACATAAGCTGTACGCTAAGTTTAGCAAGTGCGAGTTCTGGTTATCTAAAGTGTCTTTCCTGAACCTACACAACCATGGAGAAATATCACTCCACCATGAGGCGTAAGAAGACAGAAGCAAAAAACTGATTTACGCCTTCAACGTGCCAAAACTAGAAAAGACACGGGCTGTACGTAAGTTTTTTGGAAGAGCGTACGGAGACAAACTGAAGCCTGTAGCCGAACTAGATGGTGAGCGAATAACTAGGGAAGAGAAACAAGAGAGAAGAGAGGATGGGGAGGGCGGTTGTGGCTGTGGGAGATGGTAGTGGTGGGTGTGGGGTGGCGGCGGGCCGTGGGGGGGGGGGCTATGGAGACGGAAGAAGAAGAGGGGGGCTTGCGGTGGAGAAGAAGGGAGGGAAGGAGGTGGGCGGAAAGGGAGAAAGGTAGGGGAGGGGTGACGGCGGCTGGAGGGGCTGGTGGCGGTGGGCGGAAGAAGGAGGGGGGGTAGGGTGGGCAGAGGCTTGGGAGAAGGGAAAGGGGGTGGTGGCTGGGGTTGATGGGAAAGGATCAGGGTTAGGGCGGATCGGGAGGCTCTGATACCATCTAGAAGTTGCGGCTAATAATCCTCTTATTGAGATGATTAAAAAAGGAGTACAAGGTTCTCTTTTATAAGACAAGAGAAGACCATAGGATTTAGAGATAACCCATGTGGGATAAAACTAAACACAAGAATAACACAGTAAAGAGAAAAATAGACTAAGTAAAAAACACAGGAAAGTCTATATACTAATAACCACTAAGGATCCAAAACTGTTGGCGACCACTATTGATGACAACATTCTTAGCGACCAAAACATCAAGTCAAAACTTGGCAAAAACCAAGGAGATACAAATCTCATCGACCATATGAAATCAACACTTGGTGATCATCAAGGAAATCAGACCATTAGATCATGATTATGGTAGAAATCTGTTCAAGGCACAAAAGGAAAAGTCATTTTTTGCCACCCAAAGGAAACCCTAAAATCTAAGGACAAAACCAACAATCTCCACATGCATGTAAGGTCTAGGATTACCAATCACAATAAGGACAAGCATGAATAAGGGTTTAGGGTCCATGCAAGAGGATAAATACTCACGAACCATCATACCATCTTAAACCCTAGACAAAAGTACATCTTTTATACTTGAAACAATATTTTAGGGCAAGATCATATGCATGTAAGGTAATGTGAGAAATAATCATGAGGAAGTTATATAAATCACCTTAGAGAAGATGAAGAAACTACTAGTAAGGTGGTTCAAAAAAAGAAAGTAGAGACCCTAGATTGAGCACTCCAGTCGACCAAGATAGATCCTCCAAGTAAAACCCTTGGCCAAGGAGGCAAGAAAGAGGTATTCTTCAAGCTCTAGAACAAAACTTCACCATGGATCCAACTAAGAATAAGATAGGAAAAGGTAGGAAAGTAAGGAAAAATAAGGTAAAGAGGGATATTTCACTTATTACGACCAATAATCAAAATAAGGAAGCTCTACAAGCACAAGGAGAGGGTAGAAATGAACCCTAGATGCACATGCAAGGTAGATAAGCCAAGCTCCTTGCACTTGAGCTTCTCCTTCTCTGCCAAGAAAGGGGAGGATGAGATCCAACAACAAGGAATAAAGGAGAGAAATCTAGTTGTGTAAAAAGTTTGTTTGCATGCCAGGAGAGAGGTATATATAACTTAGGTCTGGAGAGAGAGAAAGGGTTAGGTGTCAAGCCAAACATGCCATGTGTCCAAAGCCAACATATCTCACCCATGCAAGCACCTCACTCATATCACTAGGTCAAATAAAAATTGGGATACCCCACCAAGAAAAACAAATGAACAAACACATCCAGAAAAGCAAACGACCGCTAAGATCTTGGAGACCAAGAGATCAGAAATCCAAACGGTTGCTTATCCCAGGTGTTGGCGACCGAAGATGAGCTAGGAAATTTAATAGACTGCCAACCCTAGGTGCACATGGAAACCTTGACAATCACCAACCCTAAAGGGCACACATACAACTTTAGAGACTGCCAACACATGGTAATTCATTGGTCAACACACTTCAAGGTCAACCAATGAGTTCGGGCATCCATGAGGGCAAACCTAATCTCAACATAAGATGTCACCACTTAAACCAAGGCGTAACAAGGTGTCCCAAGGCACAACTATCTCAAACATGATGTGAAAACATGTAAGGCAGAACAAGCATGTGAAAAATTACAAGAAAATCTATATATATGGGTAAATTACATAAAAGTCCAAAATAAGCACATAATTGCATAACTTGCACAAACAATGTCCAAACTGGACCAAACTTGAAACGTAAGTGTGTCATATGATATCACAACACATATTAAGGTTTGATTAAGGTTATAAGCATATAATTATGATAAGAAAACATGTTTAACCAAAATCAAGGTCAGGGGTCTTACAAGTAGATGCCATACCCATTTAGGGATGGCAATGGTGTTGAGAAAAACAAATTTGCAGATAAGCGCACCACATTTTACACCCATAGCTGCACCAAATGGTTATGGTTTCAATATGGTTTCCGATTTTTAAAACCTCTATGACGTGGTACAATTATAGTTGTAGAGCAAAAAACCATGGATAAAAATTGCATAATTTCATTTTAGCTATACATAAATATATGTAGAATATCATCTGAATCACATTATTTTTTCTTTTTCTCACATAGATAACTAGATATTTGTTTTTAAATGGAATTTAATATATATATAAGTCGTAATTTTTATTTTTGTTCCACAACTACCACAAATATGGTTGTCTTCTTTGGACACTTATAGCATACATGTGTCATTTGCAAGTTACAATATAATCAAATATATTTTACTTTTATATATTTTACATGAGCCCTTTGTACTCCTAATAACATGTGTCCTTTGAAACTTACAATATAACCAAGTTAAAATATATGATTAGACTTGACTCCCAAGTGTTTGTATGTAGTTTTTAAAGGATTCGTTTTGCAATAAAAAAAGGCTAGCAACACAACTTGTGGCCCGCTTATCTTCTACTTTGATGTAAATTTGTATTACATTAGAGATACATTGAGAACCATGCTAATCATATACTTTGTACATTTTATATGCATTTTCACGCATTAATAAAGTCATTTGAATAATGGTAGCAAAGAGAGTTCAGAAGGCATAAGATAGAGAGAGTCTCAAGAACTATTAATGAAATGTGTTGTTATTAATCATATTTCTCCAAAATTAATTCTAATACTCCTCTACCCTTGTATACCAATAATATTACTTAACCCTGTAGTGAAAACATGTCACTAATATTCGTCTACATATTATATTACCTATTTTCAATAAAAAATAAATATAAATACAAATGAAATATAGTTTACATGCTTGGAAAATGGACGACATCCTAATAGGAAAGAGAGACTTGAGCTTCTAAAGAGACATTTTAAATACAATATCTTTGTTTGAAAAATAAAAGAATGTATATAAGTGGGGAAATACTTAATAAGTTGTTGTAGAAGAGGATCATGTTTGAACTCAGAATGGTTAACAGTTCATAGTTGTAAAAGATTATATTTGTGTACTAGTTACAATGTATGTTCACATGAAGAAAATTTTGGTTTTTTTTAATTTAGTATGAATATTGGTTTTTCATATTGTCTATGTTGTTATTTCAATTAATTTTATACAATATATTTATTATTGCTATTGTTAATAGAATATTTTTGACAATGTGGTGTGGTGTGGTGCGGTTAACCGCTGTATTTGGGCAGAGCGAATATGGTTTCTTATATGACAAACCACAATAGATATGGTGCAGATGTGGTGTTGGATTTTTCTAAGTGGTGTGGTTATGGTTTTACTATGCACCACACCATAACCACACCACTTCCATCCCTATACACAATAGGATCAATGATGCACATGATGTCTATAGGGTTTGTGAAAAACAACATTTTTTGAAGATTTGGGGTTCCTAGGATGATCATTAGTGACGGGGGTTTGTACTTCACAGACCACAACTCTGATGTGTTTTTGAACAAATATGGAGTTTCACATTAAGTTGGCACACCTTATAACCCACAAACCCGTAGTCAAGTTGAGATCTCTAGTAGGAAGATAAAGATGATCTTAAAGAAAACTGTCTCTAACAAAAATAATCAATTAGAGTATGTAACTCAATGAGGAGCTATGTAGGCATATTGGAATTCCTTGAAAACCACCATAGGGACCACACTATATAGATTGGTTTACAATCAAGCATGCCATTTGCGATTGAAACTTGACCATAAGGCTATGCAGGAACTTAAGAGGTTAAATGTAGATCTTTACTTTGTTGGTGAATAGCAAAAGCTTGAGTTGAATCGACTATATGCGATTTGATTGGGTGTTTATGAAAATGCTAAACAATACAATGAAAGTATGAAGAAGACTCATGATAGGCATATATTTCATAGGATGTTCAAGCTAGGGAAAAAGGTTTTATCGTTCACTTTGAGGTTGAAACTGCAACCTGGGAAACTGAGATCTTATGGATGGGCCCTTATATCATGATCAAGGTATATCCTCATGGAGAAGTAGAGTTAAGTGATGGTCCACATTTTTCAAAACCATTGGCCATACACAGAAACATTATTTATGGGGAAGAGTTAGTTCGTGACTATGGGGAGCTTAAGAACTTAGACATCACTTGACTTTTAGTAACTGAGCCAAGACTATGACTCTAGATAAAGGTGCTTGGTGGGATGCAACCCACATGTTTTTCCTTTATACTATTTTGGTATATTTAGTTTGCATTTTTATTTTTGAGTTGTTAAGTAATTTGATGCAACTTGATGATGTTTGATTAATGCATTATGTGTGTAGGTGAAAAAAGAAGTCAAAACTTCCATAATAAATTTTGAAATTATTGAAACCCTTTGATACACGACTCACGGTAAAATATGGGTGGCACCGACATGTCAGTTAGTACCGTCGAGCCTGAATTAAACTTTCCCCAAATTTGACAAGAAAGTCTCAGTTGAATCGACAACACCTTTGGTAGGATTGACATTATTTTAGTAAAATCTTACTAACAAGTCCATGCAGAGTGCACAATAAAATCTCTTTCGTACTGACATGTCATTCATTATCAATATGATAGGTATAGAGCACAATATGTGGCCTCTGATATGAAAGTCAGAAGCTCATGACTCCACCATTGATAGATTGACAACCCCTTGGCCTTTGGAAAGTCGATACCACCGACATTGTATGCATCTAAGATTTCTCTCACATGTGAGCATTCATGTAAAACCACTAGCTTTTAAGGCATGGTTGGATCGATTGTAGAAGAGGCCCATTATAGAACCATGAAAGCAACAAAAAAGTGCCAACAACATCAAATCGAACTTTTGAATCTTGATCATGTGGTAAAACCATTCCATCTATGAGGTTGATATCAAAAAATGAGTACATGTTGACTTCAAGCTTGGAGGCAAGGAATGGGATTGATCTTGCATTCATGTTATTCTACATCTATCTATAATACTTTTCTATTTTACCTTTATATTCATCTTATTTTTATTTTGCAATTTAGTTAGTTCATTTTTTTTTAAATTCCTTGTTATTTTATTTTTCATGTATGAAATCCACATCTATGTAGTATAAAAGTAGATTTAGAAATAAAGTTCTCACATGAATCAATTGAAGTATTGGTCTCTATGTACCATTATACTTACAATTTCCATTTCTCTTGTCAAGAGTACACTACATGAGGAACTGAGCAGATTAGTCAATCCAAAGAAATATGTGGCCAACTTTAACACCTAATTCTACCCTTGGATTTTGGATGAAGATAGTGTTGGAGTCTAATGTAACCAAGAATTTGTGTGCCCTTTTATGTGAATTGAAGAATAGATTTGGGATCACCTGGACACATTGAGCTAATAGAAGAGAGACATACAATGGTTAGGAAGAGTGTGCCTCTTTATCACTTGATCTCACCCACCTTCAATTCATTCCATAACTAACATAGACTTCATACATGATTCAAGTCTTTTTCCCTTTGATTGCGTCATATTAGGAAAAGAAACATGTCGTTTAGCTTTTCATCAACAAATGAAAAAATAGTCACATGAATATCTCATTCATATATTGGTAAGTTTGGATAACAAATTTCACATATTTGCATTTTTGTATTATTGATAAGGATGTATCATATATTTTCACATCTTTTCTCAACACATACAACAAGAAAGTTGTATATATCTTTACTCCTTATCCAAGTTGTGAAATTCCTAATTTTTTATGGCTAAATAAGGGTAAAAGAAAAGAAAAAAATGCAAAATAAAATGAAAAAGAAAAGAAAAAGAAAAATGAGAATTGAGGAAAAGGAGGAAGAAAAGAACCATCTCTCTCTTGTATAAGGAATAAGATTGTGGAAATAGTAGGAATCAGGACACATTCCATTAGTATGAGGCTTCCCATCATCCTTCATTCCACTAGAAATAGTAGGAATTGAGACACGTTCAATTTCATTGCATCCATCATCTAGGTACATCATCTTGTTCTTACATAAATAAATTGGGTTATGTGTGATTTTTATTTCATGCCACCTATTTCGTCCACCCAGTAATCTACATGATAGGAGATAAATAAATATTTATTCCCTTATTTAATGAATATTTAGGTTACTACATCAATTTAGGCAAATAATTTTCTAAAAGGAGCAGTGTAGATAGGGATATTTCGTGATACACTCAGCATAACTCAAACTTTCCATGATATCTCTCAAATTTTGATATTCTATTTTTCATGATTTGGTTGCTTGTATAGTACTTGTTTTCCATATGTTTGGAAAGTATAGGTTTTGGTCTGTTTAGTAAAGGATGATTACGATGATAATCACATATTTCTTGCTATTGACCGTTTCAACTAGATTACAAATTATGTTGTTTGAAAGCGAGTAAAATCCAGGCTTAGAGGACTTTTTTGTAGATTATTTGCTTCCCAAATTCTAGACTTATTGTAGGATTTTTAAGAGGTAATTATCTAATATTCATGTATATTATGCTTTTTTGTCTAGATAGTATGCAATTAATATTTTGTATCAATTTTATCGACATGTATTTAGCTCTACCTTATTGCATTTTTTATTATCTAATACATTACTGCTTTATTGCAGATAAAAACCAACACACATTGGTTGAAGTCAGTATATCCAACTCAACTTGATGGCACCACACAAGAAGAAGAAGAAACACGATACAAGAAGAATAAGAATCAATGCGATAAGATGAACAATGGGTAGAGAAATCTTTATAAACTAAGTCAAATCAATGACACCAAAATAAAAATCTCTCATTGTATAAAATGGCAAGTCGGTGGCACTGATTCCCAAGTCGGTAGCACTAACAGTTCCCTAAGGCCACACTTGGTTTGCAGTATGGGAAGGGAATGGATTTGAACCATGGATTGGATTGCATGGATGGGAATTAGAAGAAAAATATTATGACTTCATTTTCCTATGTTTGGGTAAACCATAGGATGTCATGTTTTCAACACGGAATACACCTCTTGCCTTTTGAGATGTTGTCTCATTACATATTGGCATATTGGAAAATTTTGATTAGCTAAAAATAATACATATAATAGATTATTTCTTTCTCCTTACCGTACCCATTGCACCTTAGTTGCAACCCCCTCATTGTACAACATGTGCAGTGATTTTTAACCATTTTTGGAGTTATTGTGTAATGGTTTCTTCTTATCCATGCTCACATATAAGCTCTCAACTGAAGTATTGTCATCAACAAGGTTTTACTCAGTTTTAATTGTCCATGGTTGTCAACAATATAGAAAATTGAATTAAAGATCGTTGTCAATGGTGCGTAGCACTGTCATCATTGTGTAAATGTGATAAATAATGATTGGAGTGCATGGTTTATACAGACCGTTTAGAGCAAGAGCTCAGAGCAACAAAATGTAGTGGTGTCTTGCGGGCGCTAAGGATTGAAAAAAGCAGCACCACCATACCCCTTTATTTAATCCAATAAGTGTCAGATGACTTTTCTACTAGAATTAATTTCCAACCATTTTTGGCAACCCAAACAACAGAAGAGTGGATTCAAAGGGTATACATTAAATCCAAGTAACAAATTCGGTGACCCAAACACGGTCTAAGGGTTGTAATTCAACAAGGCAACATTCAACAATCTATTGGATAAGTTGTGCCTTGTCTCTTCCTTTTGTAATCCCAAGAGGGAAACCAAAAAGAAAATCACATCCTAACCAACCCATTTGACTGTTCTACGAGGGACTAGAGTCCAAGGAGAAGGAGATGAAGAGATGTTTAGCAAGGAAATTCTTGAGGAGTGGTTTGACGGTCCAACATCATCGGTATGTAGTGATCTTAAGAAGGGTTTAACCTTGCAATGTGTTATAGGTGTTTTGTATTGCCTTCTCTTACTTATTTGCTTCCTTTGATTCCATGTTGAGCACGAGGAGCTAAATCTCCTTTCTGTAGGACCTGAAAGTAGGACGATGTTGATTGTATGCATGTTTATGTTTGATTCAATATAAAATTATTTTTGATTTAGATTTTGATAACAAAAATGCTTTATAGCCTTATTTATGCTTGATCACCATCAATATGTGACTGATTATTAACTATTGCGATAGTGCATTAACATTTAGAAAAAAATTTATCACCTCAATTCATGATGTGCTGTGAATGTGGGATGACCATCGTGAAGTATCTTTTCAAGAGATAGATTTATTAATTTTTCTTTTTATATTTTCACTATGAGAGAGGGTTGTAATAGGATAAATATAGTGTTTTGTTGTGAGATCATGTAGTACAAGCTATAGACACTTAATCCAAAGAAGCAAGATAGTTAGTATTAATCATATAAAATGCATGCATAGGTCGTACTGTAGTAAAACAAGTATCTAAAGACATCATTAATTTGATCGACAATCCATATTAAATTTTTCTCAATTTAGTTCTTGATATTGGTCTAATAAATCAACCAATACATTTTAGGCTTAGTTGATCTTTTAGTTAGTATAGTCTTTACTAGTCCCAATTCTCTAGGATTAACATCTGGGTCTCTTTGAGTCCCTTTATTACTCTTATGTGTACAACTGTGCTTAGCACATGCACTTAAATCATGTCAAGTTTATGGTACCATTTCTAGGAAATTAGAACATCTAGCATTGTGAGTGTTAAAATTGATGGCTCTAGGTCATTTTTGATTTTTTTTTTCTTTTCATTTAAAATTAGTTGTAAATATTTTTGATACTCAGTTGATTTTTATGTGATTCTCACATTCAGTTTAATTTTGGGGTACTTGTTTATGGTCCATACATGGACCACTGACTATAGCGAGTTTACACAAAAATCACCATTTGAGTATGATCTAGAGGTTGAAGAAGAGCATGAAATTATTCTATAAAAACTTGTGGTAGAAGTTGAATCAATGTCTAATCATGGGGAGGACAATGGTGATGTAGAAGTTTTGGATGAGGAGAAAACATGTTGGATAAATCCAAGTGTCGTCTTTTAATTATGGCATAGTTGGGTCCAATAAAGAGATAAACCATCAATGTTGGGTCCCATAAAGAGATAGTCAATGTGGTAAGCTACAAGATTGATCTAGGACTTGTTTCTCTAATCAGGTCACAAGCATTCAATGGGAACGACATTAGAGAACTGATATAGCATATTTATTTCTTTGTTGAGAGCTGTGATGTGATCAAGATAGACCACATCCTAGCCACAATGATCTATTTGAATTTTTTTCATTGTTCTATTCCAGACAAGGGCAATAAATGGTTTGTTAGTCTAACTTTAGAATTAATAAGCTCATGGGAAGAAATTATTTATGATTTCTTTGAGAGGTACTTTCCACCAATGAAAATAAAAGAGTTGGTGGTAAAAATTTATGGGATCAAGTAACATGTAGATGCATCTTGTTTAGAAGATTGGGAGACATACCAATACCAGTTGAGAAAGGTAACACACCATGGGATCGACTTATATGAATAAGGCATGACTTTCTACTATAGCTTGCGCACATGACAGAGACTACACTTGGTAGTGTCTGTGTGATATTTTTATGAACAACAAGGCACCAAGATTAATGAGATCTTGCAAAAAAGGTCAAAAACTAGTCTTGGGGAAAGAAGAGTGAGTGTTCTAACTCATCCAAAACTACTATTCAATTACTAATGAATGCATGTTTGTCACCTTTACATTGTGATTTCTAGTTTAGTTTTACCCATTTTAGCAATCAAATTACACCATTTTTCTCTAATTTCATCAATTTAGTTCTTGTTCTCCAATAACTAGGATTTTGATCAATTTTCTTGATGTTATGCATATGAAAGCACATATCAACTATAGAGCATTGAAGAAGTTCCTCACCAAGTTCACATTCAAGACTAGATCAAGTTCACATCAGAGTTCAAGCTATCCAACACATTCTAACAGGAAGATCAGGTGATTTGACATCTAGGTCGCCTGATCCCCCTGCACATTCCAAAGCTTTCCTAGATGACCCTTCAGACCGTGTAGTCTCATGTTTAGATTAATCGATTAAAAGGCCTCCCAAAATTTTAGAAACTCTATAATTTTTCCAATGACATGATTTCTTCTCTCTCTCTTCTTGTGTTTGTATTCTTACTTCAAACATTAGCGAGTAGACATCATCACTATGGCACGGGGAGTAGACACATCACTAGTAATCTATCTTGTTATTATCAAAATAAATTTTCCTCATATGATTAAACTATTCCCCTATTCATTTCTTGCTTGCTAGTTGAATTTATCTCTCTTTAGCATGTTTGCTATAATCCTAAGCATAGAAACCACGAAACTCATGATTAAATTACTAGATGGATACATAGCATTTCAGATGCAATCACGAAAAGGATCCTACATAATGATTGGATCATGAATCAAGGGTAACGAGACCCCGAGACCCGTAAAAAATTTAGTCCTCTTCAATTTGCATTTTGAAAATAGGTGAACTCACTCGGTCCTTGTTTGATTGTTGAGGAGTTTATTGAGTTGTAACCATTAGATCGGTAAGTATGCTATGACTGTGAAACCTAGATGTCCCCATATCTCTATATTACCGAATTCAAACTTCAGTGTAATCACCTTACAATCTTTGATTCAGTCTCTATTTTGTAAAAAATCTCAAAAAACCAAATATAAATAGTATTATCAATGATTCATTGGAAGCAATTTATTAGAAAAAAAATTCTTTGAGATTCAACCCTTTAGTATATTGCAATTAATCAGTCCACTTGAAGTGGGTTAGTCGAAATTGTGTTAAGCCTTCAAAACCTAGGATAATCCTTCTTAGGAAATTTATGTGTGCAATAACTCACATAAAATTTTGGCACCATTGGTAGGGACAACGAAATAGCTTTCCAACCCCATTTTTGAATAATTAGGATTTTCTTTCCAATTGATAATGACTGAAATCTACTTGAACTATTTTGCACTCAATTTTTGACATTCTTGGATCTCTTTTTGGGTACTAAGGTGTATGTGACACTCACAAAGCATTGAATCCACCTCATTTGAATTCAATCTTGATATTGATAGGACATTCACTGTCGGAATTGAGCTTTTCAGAATAGAATGGACGAGGAAGAGATCAACCATTGGGTGAACTAGGCCTTAGAAACACAAAAAGAGGCTCTTGTCTAGGAGACAAGGGCATCTTGGTATCCAAGAAAAGATCCATGGATGCCACAACACTTGAAGAGAAGCAACAAAAGTAGCTCAAGGATTTCTCAGTCCCTAAGCCCACTAATGCACAACATCCAGTTGTGCCTCCTGCCATCAATGCCATGTAGTTTGAGATCTGCATGTAGTGGATCACTTTTCTCCATAGAAGTGCTTTTACAGAAAATAAGGGTAGTAGTTTCCAAGATCACCTCTAGTGCTTCTTAGACCTTTGTGCATTGCACAAGATACCACATGTTTTTGAAGGTGCCATAAAATATTCATTGAACTATAAATCCAGAAGTTGGTACAATGCTATGGAGGGACCGTATTGCCACTCGGAAAGACTTGTACTCCATGTTTCTAGAGAAGTAATACCCCCATCCCTCATCTATCAAATCAAGGGAAAAATCATACAGTTCACTATGGTCCCCAACAATACGTTGGTTGAAACTTGGGAGTGATTCAAGAATCTCCTTTGCCATTTATCACATCATAGAATTTATTAAGTTCAGTGGATTGAGACATTCTACCATGATGTTGATGAAAAGACCAAATAATTTCTTGATTGCTCATCTTGAGAAAACTTCATGTTCCAAAATATAGACAACAGTTGGAAAATTGTCAAGAAAATTTCTAAAACCCTATCCCAATCTGGTTGAGGACAAGGAGGCATCCACAAGGTAGCCAAGGATGAAGACAATGTTGATGAGAAGTCCATTGACAAACCCCTCAAGAAGCCTATCATGAAGCAAGAAAAGCTCCACTCCTCTTTATACACATATGAAATAAGTAGACAACCACAACATATGCATCACAAGTAAAGTCTGTAGATCTTTTATACAAAGTATGCCAAGGAAAAGAACACTCCACCCTTAGTTTGTAACTCCTCTACAATGTCATGGTGAATGATCCTCCAGTGCAAGCTAAAGATAAACAGCAGATGGAGGACCTCAACTCCATGCATAGAATCCCTGGCCAAGCCTACCTAATTTCTAGTGGCAATCTAATCGGGTAAGAGAATGCATCAAAATAGAGGCCTTCTCAAGTGAACAACCAAGTCCATGTCCCTCCATGTTCCAACACAATAGCCAACAAAAATATCATAAACAGAGGCAATCACAAGGGAAACTTTCTCAACTGTGGATACAATCACGAGAAATAATTTTGCAATCCAAACCAAGTGTTTAGGATACCATAGCATACTCATTCTTCTTCCACATATGATAATATTTATCCATTGAAAAAATCCTCCACTCTTATTAGTCAATGATTGCTAGGAAGCATACAAAGCCCTCCAATCAGTAGGCTTACCAAAAATATATCGATTCTCAATTGGCCCATCTATATGCATCTCTATGGCCTCCTACACATTCTTTTGCTTCACATCCCAAGAACAACCCAAAGCATCCCAAGTAGTTCAAGGTCATCTTCACAAATATAGGGAATGTTTATGCACCCCCCTCCAGTGAAGCTATTTGCCGTGCGTATTGATTTTGATGATGATGATATTCTTATTCTTGAGATGGATATGGTTAACGTAGGTAAAGACTCCACTGTTGAAAGACCACACATAGAGACCCTTGTATCAGATGTTCCAATCTACAAGACATGCCCGCCCTGTTAGGAACGTCCAAGCAAACAAGACTTGATGCCAGATTCTTGAGATTTGAGGAAGATATGAACAAGATTTACATGGACATCCCCTTATTTAATGTCCTTTTGAGTTCCATCTTGGTAAAAAAATCTGAAGGCCTTGGTGATTAGAAAGTATACCACCAAAATGTATGAGACAGTGAAATTGGCAAGAACAACTTTTGACATCATTCTAAATAAGATGCAAAAGAAATAGAAGAATCCCCGTTCTTTTAGAATTGGGTGTTATATAGTTGAGAACACTTGCGAAAATGGCTTGTAGAAGTAGATGCAAGCATATTCATCATTTCATACATTTTGTGCCATAGATTGGGATTAGTTGAGATTCTCCTCACCTCCATGACTATTTAGCTTACATACTCCTACTTGAGGAAGACCACAAGTATATATCATAAGAATGTTCTAGTGAAGGTAGGAAATGATGCCTATGTCCTTTATGCCTTTGTGATTATATACATAAACAAATACCTCCTCTATCCTCTTATATGAAGCAACCCATTCCTTGCCACTACCCAATCCTTGATTTATGTACATGTGGAAACCATTCTTTTGAGTTGGGAAGAGAAACAGTCAAATTTGAAGTGTTTGAGGGCATGAAGGGCTCAAGCATCCATAAAAAGGTTTCTTACTCAATTGCATTGATAATCTATCTCAACATAGGAAAGACCATGAGGTGATGGGAGACCATTTTCATACATCCATGACTATCCCATGAGTCATATTTTGATGATGAGAAGGTCCTCCAATGTGGGTTCCATCTTGATACCTTTGAGGAAGAAGTTAATGCTGAATTTGAAGGATTGAAGATGGTTTTTGTTGTTAAAGATAAACTCAAACCAACAAAGGATCCAGAGATGAAGGAACTACTAGAATGGATAAATTATATTTTTCTTGATGAACATGAAAATTGACTAGTGATTATAAATTATGACCTTAATATGAGTAAGAAGACAAGATGATGACAAAGTTGAGGAAAAGAAAGACATACTTGGGATATATATATACTAATTTGATAGGTATCAACCAGTCCATATGTATGCATAAGATCCCCATGATGGAAGAATAAAAACTATATAGAGACCTTCAATGCTAGTTAAATCCCAACATGAAGGAGTCAGTCTGTCTAGAGGCCATTAAACTTCTCATTGCATGATTATTTACTAAATTTCTGATTTTCCTTGGGCCATCCTTGTGTGAGTTGTTTCCAAGAAAGGTGATACTACAATGGTGAAGAACGAAAGGAATGAACTCATCCCAACATGTATTGTCAATGGGTGGTGAATGGTCATTCGTTATAGGAACTTAACAAATCTACAAGGAAGGACCACTTCCCTCTTCCCTTCCGTGATTAGGTCATTGAACACTTGGCACACAAAGAATTTTTCTATTATCAAAACAAATATTCTATATTCTATTAGATTCCTATCCTCCTAGACAATCATGATAGGATCACATTTGTTTTCCCTATTGGCATTTATGCCTTCAGGAGGATGAACTTTGTCTTTTGCAATGCTGCCGCTACTTCTCAACATTTTATGACTACCATTTTTATAAATTTGACAGAAAATTCTTTGAAAGTTTTCATTGATGATTTATTTAATTTATGAAGACTCTTTTAATATCTATTTACCTCATGCTTGAAAAATTTAAAGAGGAACATCTAGTGATAAATTGGGAAAATTTCCAATCATGGTTAAGCAAGGCATAGTCTTTGGACACCCAGTGAGCAATAGGAGAATTGAAGTTGAAAATGCAATGAGTGAAATCGAAAAGCTTACACCACCTACAAACATCAAGGAAGACCATGCTTTCACGGGACACATAGGGTTCTACCACTATTTCATCGGTGAATTCTCAAAATTTCTGAGCCAATGGAAAATCATTATATTGAGTGAGGTTATTTTATCCTTTGCTGATGCCGGCATGGAGTGATCCAATAACTTGAAGGTCACCCTCACCATAACAACCATCATTCGAGCATTGGACTAGTCTCAACCTTTTGACATCCTGTGTGATTCTAGTGACTATGCCATGGGGGTAGTCTTGGACCAACACATTAACAAAAGGCACCATGACATCTACTACGCCTTCAAGACACTTGATGAAGCACAATAGAACTATGCCATGATGGAGAAGGATATTTTTTATATCTTCTATGCCTACGGACATTTTAGATCCTATATTTGTTGGATACAAAATGATTGTCCAAACCAACCATAAAACCATTTTCTACTTGAAGACAAATAAGGATGTCAAGCCTAGGTTGATTCATTGGTTCCTATTGTTGCAAGAATTTCACATTGAGATCTTGGACAAGAAGGGTAGTGAAAATTTGGTAACTGATGACCTCATTTGTATTCACCTCCTTGAAAATTAAAGCATCCCCATTGATGAATCCCTTCTCAATGATCAATGCATGAAGGTATCCTCTAACATTCCTTGGTTTGTAGCCTTTGTGATTTACTTGTTGTAGGAGTCTTACATCTTGAGTACACATTCCACACCAAGAAAACTTCCTACATGATGTGAAACACTACTATTGGGATGAGCCACATTTCCTCCCTGCCTTAGTGTTGATGGGTGATCAATTCTCGAGCAACGCCACTCAGGCCTAATGGGTGGTCACATGATTGCCCAAAATACTTCTTTGAAGGTTCTACAATGTGGATTCTACTAGTATACCATCTTTAAAGATGCATACAAGTCACCTAGTCAACCAGTCATCTCATGAATGAACTGGCGGGTTCATCTCATGAATCGGTGGGCTCATGTATTTTCCCATTTTGAACTAAATTTGCAATCAATGCACAACTAATGAAAATCATGACATCAAAATCAGTCCTCGATCCAATCGAATTGGCCACTGAACCAAGTGGTTCATCATATGAACTAGTCTGTTGGGACCATGAACTGGTCGGTTCACTATGTGAACTGATTTGTTCATGCATGGTTCAAGCATTATTTAAACAATGTTTATTACGATTAACTTGACACACCAGCTAATCAGTTCAACACCTGAATCCGTTGGTTCAAAGTCCAGTCTGTAAATTTTGAACCTTAATTTTGTAATTGAATACCTAAACAATTTTAGTAACCAAGGTAAACATCATTCATGAATATACTCCTATTTCAAGTGCATCTGATGTGTGTGACCCTATAGGTCTCAAATTACGTTGATAGTGAATGACAATAACCAACTCATGACATCACACACAATGATCAATATCCACAAACACATCATTGCTACCCAAGTAGTTTCAAAAGTTAGAGAAAAACTTCAACCTACAATCCATGACCAGTGCTACCATGATCTTATAGTTGATTTGTCTTTGATATTCAGATTGAACTGGAGGCATGGAAATGTCATCCTTTTCAACATTCAATCCATGTTCCTTGAATTAGAGTAGACTGTCTGAGATGCATGTGAGTTCACTTATTACATATTGAATCACATGAGTAAGGCTATACATTTCCTAATCTCACTTATCAAGAGTCAAGGATATCAATTTTATGTAGGAGGGACAAATTCCATCTACATTAGCCACACCCAATACCCATGTGTCACAATGCACCTTAGCATCACCTTTATGGAAACCCTTATTCAAGGTCACTTTGGATGATGTCTAAGTACATCAAACAACATGATATTAGTGTAGTGACTTCAGGTCTAAGAACCACAATCACCACTATCAATACAAGAGCTTATGGTAACTACCATTCTTTGGTATCCATGTATCACTCTCATAG
This sequence comes from Alisma plantago-aquatica, assembly GCA_963693085.1. Lineage (NCBI taxonomy): Eukaryota > Viridiplantae > Streptophyta > Magnoliopsida > Alismatales > Alismataceae > Alisma > Alisma plantago-aquatica. Next base: position 1,064,680,987 of record OY856412.1, on the reverse strand, counting down.
TGGGTTTGTGTGATACATTGTTCTCTAAAATGTACATGTGTGTTTGACTTTATATCATATATCATGACTAATGAGACTCTGTCATCAGTCAACACATGCTCTAGTATTATGCATTACTATTTTCTATTCTGCTTCCACAATAATATCTGAGTACCCTAGTATGAATCTAGGAGTGTGTCTATATGATATCGTTAGGGGTGATCTGATCGCCGGTGACAGGTCGTCGCTTACGAACCTCCGATTGGGTACTCCGCCCATCGGAGTCCACCTAAATCATAATCTTGAAGTGGTCTCGATGTTGCCCTCACCACTTTTACATAGGGTAACCAGGCAGAGTATGTGAGGTAGCCAAACACAACAGGTTGTTGCGGAGAGGAGAAACCATTTGCTGGCGACGACTGTTTCAACGGAGGAGGTGTTACTGGATATTAGGGTTGTGATGGCCAATGAGGATGCAAGAAAGAACAATCCTTCGCTTCCTAGGGTTGATGCGGCTGCTGATCAGAGTGAAGAGAGGCCTGAAATTCCTGGGCCAGAGCGGGCGGAAGACCCCACACCTGATAACACACCGAGGTCGATGCCGTCAGAAGATACACAGCCGACCCCTCTACAGGGAACCTTGCCGTCGAGGCAGGCTGATCAGATCAACATACTGGCAAACAACGATCATGCGAATTCCCATCCAACTCCACAGGTCAGGGGGGGCCCGTCGCCCATGCAGCGCCCGACGATCACGACGCAACCGGGGAGGAAAACGCCACTATATGTGATTCCTCACGATACGTGCTTTAGGTGTATGGGGAGAGGGCATTGGCAATCCCAATGTAGGAGGAGCAAAGTCTGCGACAAGTGTCGACGACCGGGTCATCTGGCTGCTAGATGTTTGCAGGTTAACCCTAGTCAGTGTCCATAGGACATCCAATCCAGATTGGTCTTCCCGCCCCTGCCTAGGGGTATCCCGGCTAGGGGTGCACCTCAACACGTCCCCAAGCAGATTACAGTGGACGTTAGCCCAGATGACGAGATGTAGAAGAGTAAGATGACGGTGCTAGAACGGGCGGTGGAGATCTGCTGGCTTTGTGACTTCCAGTGGATGGAGCTTTGTCAATTCTTTCGACGGTGCTGGCCGAGTGCAGCTGACTTATACAAATGCGCGGATAGAAAGGCGGTGGCCTTCTTCTCCTATGAACAGGAGGCCAAGGATGTGGTGGAGAAAGGGATTCAAGATTTTCATGGTCAGAAGATACATCTCATGCACATGCGAGGGGTGAAAGACATCAAAGAAAGGAAGCTTTCTTGTTTTGGGTTGCAGATATTCCAATCACCTGTAGAGATGATGATACCCTAGAGAAGATTATCCGGCCTTTCGGTAGATTGATTTATGTCTCAGATTGGCAAAGGGAGAAGGATGACCTATCTGGCCTGCTCGTGCTGGTGGAAGCATTCAGTGAAGATATTCCTCAGTTTATCTCTCTCATGTATGGGTAGAGGCGGACGTCGGTGAAATTTTTTATGGTGGCGAGGGGGCCTGTGGGCTCGAGCAACACACAGTTGACTGATGTCGAGAAGGATACAGGGATTCCAAGAGAGGCTCTAGTGGTGTAAGAGAAGATTACAGAATCGAATGCTTTGGTGATGGCAACAGTTATACCTCCGGAATCGAGGGAAAGACCATAGGAGTGGAGTATATCCCCAGACAGGAAGCATAGGCGGCCACCAAGGCGTATGTTGGAGGATAGAGAAGGCACAAACAGAGCTCTGGAGAACAGAAGGCTAGAAGATTTTATGTTTCTTGAGGAGGAAGAGTGGATCGATCACAGGAGAAGGACTGGGAGGAACCCGAATAGAGACAGAAGGAGTGGGGCTGAGAATAGATTATTTAGAAGACATCAATCAAGAAGATGACATTCAGATTGCGAGGGAAGTTATTTTCATGGATACTGGTTGGATATAGATGGGGGTTATAGCCCCTGATCGAACCTGCGCATGCTGGTGGGTGCGGTTATATCTGTATAATGGATTGTACCTCCATTTTCTGGAATATTAGAGGTGCCTCTAATAACCCTACGAGGAGAGTTTTGAGCAGGATTTGTGGGCGATTTAAACCAGGGATCGTTTGCTTGTTCGAGCCCTTTCTTCATGCAGAGCAGGCAGCTCAGCTTTTGGACATCGTGAGGTTGGATTGGGCAGCTGATAACCAGGAGATGAATGGGATGATATGGTTTTATGCTGATTAGGATATGAAACCTAATATTTTTAGAAGGCACAGGAAGCATATAACAGTGGGGTTTGAGTCCAGTGTCAGCGCAAGCATCTTTGTTATAGCAGTATATGCAAGTTGCGATAACGTTGAAAGGAGGGAGTTGTGGAAAGAAATACTGATAATGACAGAGCTCATTGGGGAAGAGAAGTGGATTATTGCGGGGGATTTGAACGTAGTGCATCATCCGAGGGAGAGAAGAGGCAACCACCCTCCAACATTCCAGGATTCACTTGACTTCAATTCCTTTATATCGGATGCATCTTTGGATGAGATTCCTTTTGATGGTAGCCAATACACTTGGGTGAACAAACAAATTTTAACTCCTACGATGTGGCAAAGAATTGATAGAGTATTAGTGAATGGAGATTGGCTATCGGAGCATCCTGGAACCAGTTCAATTCATTTGACCAGAGATAGGGTTTCTGATCATTGCTCTATTGTTACAATTCCAGGTGCATAGTCGATTGCCAGAAAGAAGGGGCACTTTGCTTTTATGAAGGCATGGCTTGAGCATGAAGAGTATCTAAAGGTGATAGAATAGGCATGGGATGATCCTGTAATAGGGCACCCCTCCTTTGTTTTCTGCCAGAAGCTCAAGAGGGTTAGGGTGGCACTACGTAGGTGGAGCAAGGATACCTTTGGTGATAATAAACATCGTATAAAGGACTTGGAAGATGTGATCTTTACCACACAGGCTACCTTTGATGGGAACCTGACTGATACTAATGAAAATAATCTGAGATCGGTGGAGACGGAATTGCAGGGTCTACTGGATGTGGAGGAGGAGAGGTGGAAGGAGAAGGCAAGGATTAGTTGGCTCCAAGATGGGGAGCGGAATACCAGGTTTTATCACCCCACCGTCAAAGCTAGAAGGAAACATAGAAGGTTGAATAAGGTGGTCTTGCAAGATGGCACATGTATCTTGGATAAAAGGATATGGCGGAGGTAGCAGCTGACCATTTTCAACATTTCTTTAACGAAGTGGTAGATACGGGTGATGGTGAATTGGAAGAATACTTACATGGTATTCCGGATACGATGTACATGGATGACAACTTCTTACTTACTGATGGGCCCCAGGAAGAGGAGGTTATGAAGACCATGATGAAGATGGATGCGACGACGGCGCCGGGTCCGGATGGGTTCACCTTATCTTTTTTCCGGGCTGCATGGTCGATAATAGGAGGCGATTTTATGAAGTTGGTGGATGCGTTCTACAAAGGACAGCCTTGTTTTAGGGGGTTGTTCTGCTTCCGAATTCTTCTTATCCTGAAGATTGATAGTCCTAAAAGGTTACCATAAGACTTCAAACCTATCTCGATTGAGAACGTCAGCCTTTGTATATTGGCGAGGATTATTAGTGATCACATGGCGCCTATGATGCCGAGGATGATATCGAAGATATAAGGGGCCTTTGTTAAAGGAGGAGACATCACTCATCATGTCTGGCTTGCCAAGGAGCTAATGCATGATATAAATAAAGGCAAGGATGCACCTAATGTCATTCTGAAGTATGACATGTCGAGAGCATATGATAGAATGGATTGGAATGTGCTGCGAAAAGTGTTGGGCAGATTTGGCTTCACAACAGAAGTGGTGAGTCTGTGCTTGAGTTTCTATCAAAATACATGGGCCAGGGTTACAGTGGGGGAGGAAACTGTGGATTTCTTTCTGGTTAGTAAAGGGTTTAAGCATGGATGTGCGCTATCTCCATTCTTATTCATTCTATTTGAAGAGATTCTGTGTAGAAAGTTCCTTAAATTAGAGATGGATGGGCTCATATCGAGGTTTCAGATCCGGGGGGATGCAACTCCTCCGACCATACTATTATATGCGGATGATATTTCTATTTTCTTTAATGCAGACCAGCAATCAAGGGAGATAGTTAAGTCTACCTTTGAGGCGTATGAGATGCCTACTGGACAACGGATCAATAAGGCTAAATCCACATGCGTGGTAGGAGGGAAAAATACAGAAGTGATTGATAGAGTGGCTGAAAAACTCAATGCAGGAGCTGCTATGGAGTCGTTTACCTATTTGGGAATACCGATCATTAAAGGAAGGATGAGACTCAATGATTATGACTTCCTGATGAAGAAAATAAATATGAAGGTCACGGCTTGGAGATCTAAAATTCTATCTTTTGCAGGGAGAAAGATGTTGATTGCTCATGTTCTTAATTCCATTCCGATGTACACGGCGGTAGCCGTAGGTATTCCCTCGGGGATCGCAGATCGGATTGAAAGGAAATTCTCTAACTTCTTGTGGACAGATAGGAATGATCATCAAACAAAGGCGTGGATTAGCTGGCAAAGAATTGTAACTCCTTTTCACCAAGGTGGTCTGGGGATTCCATCGTTGCATCTAATTAATGAAGCTTTCATAGCTAAGGCATGCTGGGAGGTGTTGACTATAGATTCTATTTGGGCTTCTTTTTGCAGAGATAAGTACGCCAACATGAATGGTGGGCAAGATAATGTTTACCCTGGGTGCTTGAAGTTGGGATCGTCACTGTCACCATTATGGAGGAGGATATGGGAATTATTCCCGCGTGTCTTCCCATTATGCAGATGGATTGTAGGGAGGGGTGAGATCTCCTTTTGGGATGCGAGGTGGTGTGATCAACGGTTGGCTGAACATGCTATTTACTCCAGCGATAGAAGGCATCCATTCCAGGTGAAAGATTTCTGGATAGACGGGCTGGGTTGGGATTGGGCCTCGCTGAGGGTGATACTTGACGATGATGGGATACAGATGATCCGTGATAAGAATATATGGCTTGCGGAAGAGGATGATAAGCTGATTTGGAGTCCGAAGAGGAAAGGGTGCTTCTCCATGAGATCGAAAAAGATGATTCTGGCTCGTGATAGGGTGGAAGGTCCACAGGGGCTTGACGTGGTTTGGAAGTCTGCATTCCCTAAGGCTGCGGCCTTTATCTGGAAGTCGGCGAGAGGAGTTGTTCCTACTGATGAAAATGTTAGAGTTAGATGTTGTATATCAATTGCGTCTCAGTGTAACTGCTGCATGGAACCTAAGGAGGAAAACCTTGATCATCTTTTGTTCCAAGGTCAGATTGTCAGTTTCTTTTGGGGTAAATTCGTGGAGTTAACAGAATTTCCACCACCTAGTAACATTAGAACAGTGATTGATTATTACATGATGGGGAAGAGAAAGAGATTAGTAGACTGGTTGGCAGGGAACCTTGCGATTGTTATTCCTTACAGTATATGGTGCCTGAGATGTGAAGCAAGGTATGAGGGTAAACATAGGCCTTTTTCCTATGAGTGGGATTATGTTATTCGGAGTATGAACTTTAACATGATGAAGAGATCTTTTCTGATAGATAGAGACAGTGAATTGTATACACGTTTGAGGGAGACAGGGTTGGAGGAGCCTAGAGTAATGCTGAGACAAATAAAGCTTATGTGGTGGCACACGCCGGACTTGCACAACCTGAAGATCAACATCACGATTGGGACGAGTAGAGATTGTCATGGCAGGCTGAGAAGATGGGCGGCGGGGATTGCCCGGAATCATCGAGCCAACGCGTGCCTTGTTTTTAGAGCTTGGCTCAGGAGTATGGAATACACTCTCGCTTATTTGCAAGCATGCGCCATAGGAATGAATATTGCACGTGATCACAGGCTGATCGTATCCTGTATAGAGGTTGATGATTCATACATCCATGACATTATCTGGGGCGATAAGAAAGAAGCATGGAGGGTGACCCACTTTGTCAGGGAGCTGTGGGAGGAGATGGTCTTGGCTATGATATCTGGATCCTTGGTTCACAAGGTCATCAACTTGATACCTCATGAGTTGGGGAGATGTGGCAGTAGTATGGATGAGTTGTTTGTTTCATCTGATTATATGAATATTATGACCAGGATAAGGGGTATGGCTGTGTTGGAGAAGAGAAGGGTTCCATATGTCATGTTAAAGAAATCAGATGCATAGGGGGATGGTTAATGCGGTTTGATGTTGTTTTGAAGTCAGGGGGGTGATGAGGGTAATATCTGATGATTATGTACACTGGTTTATGTTTCACACCTACGATTTAATATAAGCAGGAGCTATAATTTTTATGATGATTTAGCCCACAAGAGGGGTGTGGGATGAATAAAAGCGACCCCTAGCTTAAATAAAAAAAAGTAGGACATAACAAGAATGTATATACTCTTATCATACATATGATCTAATTTTTAGGACATCAACCCATATGCCATTGAGTAACATCATCATTCTTTAGACATCTATTATGTATGTGTCATCATCTCATGAGTGAGAAAAATATTGTAGATAAAATTAAGTTATTTACTATCAAAATCAAGTATCGAATGCCACATTCCAATAATCATATGATTCTCTCTCTGGGAATACATACCAACAGACTCCTACTTGCATCTAGATCCAATCACCCACAAATCTTTTTCCAAATGTGTTAACATGTCCATCATGTTTGTGTCGCGCAAATGTTTTTATAGTGAGTTAGCAATGTTTGCTTCTAGTTGGTATATTGCAAGTTTCACATCTCATCGTTGTATAACATCTCATATGAGATGGATGTATTGTAGTATACTATCTAAGATTCCTTATATATCTAATAGCTCCATTATTGTCTTAGTATTTATACAGTGTCATCAACAGTTGGAACGTCCCACAAGTTCATCTATATGAACTTTTAGATTCATATAATATCCTCTACTATTCTCATAACACGAATATACTCAACTTCTATTGTAGAATTTAAAAATCTATCTCCATCTCAGAACTTTTCTAGCTAACAGTTATTTTTTTAAGGTCAAACACAAACTTAGATTGTGATAATTAATTTTATTTGTCATTTTGGAAGCTTGCATTGGTGTAACCATTCACATCTGACTCTTCCTAATTACCATAACTAAGGAATGAACCTTTTAAGTAATTCTCAGGTACTTAACGATGTTCTTGTATGATAGACCAGTTCCTTTCATTGGGATATGATATATATCCACGCATCATCCAATACATAAGAGACAACTGGATGAGTACATATCCTCTCATCATGTCCATATGAGTTAATAGAATGAGAACATAACATTGCATACTTGATAGATCCAATTGTAAATACATATGACATCTTACTCATTTTTTCCCATTCCTCACAAGAATTAGAACACTAGGCTCCAGAGAGACTAACTCCATGGAGCATGGACAAGTTTTCTTTCAATGAATCTTGCATGATGAAGATTCTTGACATGTTGCAATTCATAGGCCAGTGAGATTTCTAGATCTATCTCTATAGATCTCAATTCCTATCACATAGGATGCCTTGCCTAAATCATTTATATAAGGGACTTTCCTTTCTAGGTTGTAGTATCTAGATGTTAGTCCCCATCATTATGTAGAAAATAAATATGATCCCACTAAATCTTTGGTAATTACATATTTCTTCTTCATTATGATACAAGTCAAATTCTTATCAAAGATACTTGCTTCAATCCCAAAATTAACCTTTGTAGCTTATAGACTTTATTTTCTATAATTGTAGTTATAAAGCCATTACGTTGTGTCACGTGCACATCATGTACAATATTCTAGTTAAGGAATGCAGTTTTAACATCCATTTTACCAAAACTCATAGTCACATCAAGTTGTAGTGATGAGTATTATCCTGATAAATTTAACCATGGTGACTAGAAAGATTTCATCATGTTCAACACCTTGAACTTGTTTGAAACTCTTTGCAACCAATCTACCCTTCCATTTTGGTATTCTTTCTGAAGATCCAATTGAATCCTTTGGGTATCACCCCTTTAGGTGCATCCATCAAGTTCATACCTTGTTGGTATAGATGGAGTCCATCTTGGATCTCACGTCCTTAAGCCGTTTCTCAGACTTTGGTCCCTCAATGGCTTCTAGATAGGTTGTTGACTCATCATAAATGATAAACTCACTACCTTATTGAGTTACAAAATATTGCAATCATTCAAGCTTAAGGCGTGTTCTACTAGATTTATGAGGCAATGTGTTAGATAAGGAACTTGAGATTCCACAATAATTTGTGATTCTCATTGCTCCCATTGTACCTTTTTAGGTTCAATGTTTTTCTTATTTGTATCAAACATTTCAACTTCTACTATTCTCCCACTGATTCCTGTGTAATGAAATTCCCTTCAGGAATACATCTATCCTAGCAAGAAACACTTTGCTATAGGATTGGGATATAAAAGTAGTATTTACCAGAATAACATTTAAGTGATTTTGGATAAAGCCTTTATGAAACTATTTTATTATATAAAGTTTCAATCCTAATCCTTATAGAAGACATATCAAGATACCTCCCATTCCATATCTCATATGATGTCTTTTGAACCATTTTTGATGGTGCATTGTTTTAGTGTATATCATGTGTAAAAGGAAGTTAGAAGATTAGCTAGATTTATTGATAATCAAACCATGAACAATAGGGTGTGATACCTTTTTCTGATGTATAATTATGTTTATGGTGAAGTTCGTTGTTATACACTATCACAGTCTCCAGAAGGTCCTCAGACTCTTGATTTAAAATATTTCATCATCAATCACATCGAAGTCTCTTAATAATATTACCAAGTTAGTTACATACTTCATTCATGATCACCTTGAACACTTCAAGAGATCTATACTTCTATTTCATGAACTAAAAATTACCATATCTACTGATAATATCAGTAAATATAATGAGGCACTTTTAAATACCTTTATCATTTATTATAAAAGGTCTATGTACATCAACATGTTTAACCCTAATAGAATAGTCGCTCTGCCACTACACCTAATGAAGATGATTTTGTCATATTGTGCAATAGATAATGCTTGCATGTCTCTATTGATTCAATAACCAAAAGAGTCTAGATAACCATCATCATGGATTCTAGAAATGCATTTCTTATTTATGCATTCTATATTACAATGATATAGGTATTCATTTTTGGAGTCATTGAGTCATTCAATATATTCGTCATATACATTTGTTTATACAACTAGATTGTGAGACATAGCCATATATGATCTCATATTTTTAAAAAAAATATCAATTTATTCATAATATTTTTGTCCATACAAGATACATGATCTTTTCATTAACAGCATGTACATAATAGCAATTCCCTAATTCTATTACATACCCATGAATGACATATTTCAACTGTAGTGGCAGCAACTCTTGCTCCTCATTGTTTCTATATTACGTGTTCTTGGATACTAAATTGGAGATCTCTATCTCATTCTTCAACCTAATATTATCTATAAAGAGGGTAATTCATTTCCAATGTTCACTCTGGTGATAATGGTGGCACATCCTTTCCTTAACCTTTATCTTGAGTGTAGAAGACTTGGAATTCATTTTAGCCTTAGAACTCTTCTTGGCCTTGCCTTTACCCTTGGACTCACTTCCGCTGATCACAATCATGAATTTGTCCTTCTTCATTCGTGCTTCGGCATCAACATGCCAAGCAATTCATACAACAGTTTGGCCAAGTTACTCAAGTGATAACACTCTATAAACTGGCTATATGATTATAGAATCATATTCATGACCAACTCTTGACCTAAAATAAATCCTAGTATCTCCACATGTTCAATCATATTGAGCATATGAGGCTCTACTGGACCTCCTTTTGTCAGTTTGCACTCAAACAAAGCTTTTAAGACATTACACCATACTTGTTTGACATGATTCTTAAGATGTGTTACCTCCTCGAGAATATCCATATTTTCATGCTATTTATGCAGCTCATAGTTAATATAACATAGAAAAATGTGCATAATATCTATGACATCATTGGCATGCTTCAAGTAAGCATCCATTTTAGCCTTAAGGACATTTGGAGCGGGTTCATCTAGATCTAGCCTTTTAAGGATGTAGAGATTTTTCTCATTGATGAGAACACTTCTCAAAGTCCTAAACTAGGTGTAAAAGTTAATCTTGTTTAGTTTTTCTTATTCAAGGACTAATCACAATGCTAACATGTTTGTGTTTGTCATTAGATTCTATGAAGAAATTGTGACTTCGTCAAATTTTTTTATTAATTTGATTTGATAAGTTCTATGGTATTAACTAGGACTTTAATTATTTTTTTCTCTCACTATTTTGTTCAAATTGATAAGCCTCCTGTATCAATATGGAAGATTGTGGCATACACTCTTCTATTTCACCAAGACCCAAAATAATTGAATTATTACCCGACCAACATTAATGTCCATAACCAACTATTAAGGTAGGAAATTTTTCCAATTGTATCTCATGCAATTCTTGGATAGATGGTATGCACGAATCTTTTCCATAATCCATATACATGCTTATAGGTTCTTAATCTCATCAAGGACACCCAGATAATCCTGACTTAAAAGCCAACACCATAGAAATGAACCCCGCTTGGTAGGTTCATAGAACTACCATCACACTTCCACAAGATAGACAACACATCACGCTAGGTGTGCCCACACATAAACAATCAAGATTTTCATGTGTGTTGCTTATGAAAAGTATTTAACACTTAATATGTGGATATTGATGGATTTTAAATATAAATAAATGTATATCCAATCATTAAATACTTATAGTTCGTGTCAAATACATGCTATATCCACACAAAAAACATATAATTGTAAACACAAGCGATGCTTATGGTAATGTTATTGTAATTCCTTGGAGACACAAGGAATTACTATCACATAAGGTCTACATCATATGCAACAACCTATTGTTGGTGAAGATCCATGCTCGAACCAATCCCGGTTGATCACTTCAACACTTGAACCGACCAGCTTACATACTAGCCACTCGATTGGGCTCTTGAAACAGTCGTTCGATCTTAGATTCAATCAATGTATGCACTCCTCCAACTGATTGGTTGGGCCACCAGTCGATTGGTTTGTCCTATCATCTTGGATCCTCCATCCTTCAGCTGATCCGCTCATCTAGTAAATTGGTTGGTTGGTCTGGTGCAAAATGTCTTCTCATGACAAAACATTAATTAAAACTATTCTATTTCATATTACATTATAAAAGGTAAGAGCTCGAGTCACATTTAAGGGGAAATAAGAAGAAGAGAACTAATTTATATTTGAGAAGGAGGAGAGAGGATCGATATGAAACCTAAGATATAAATAGGAATAAACAACCACAACATGCACACATAGTTCTAGGGCTATTGGCCATAACCATGCTAACATCCACCATAAAACCAATTTTAGGGTGACATATGTAAATTGCATATATATATCATATCATATATATATATTAGTTTGGATCATATGTGGTATTTAATTGGATATACACAATAATCATTTTAATTTTTACATTGTATGCAATAAAATAAATCTGATCATATCAATTTAAAACCAGATACACCGTAAATTGACGTGTCTCTGATATCACTATTGGGAAATTGGGGTGACACATAAGTCAGTGAAAACAAAACATTGAAGCTTGAATCCCTAGCCAACAAGATCCCATTAATAAAAATGTATCTAGGAAGGAAGGTAACTAGAGTTAAATTTGGTTTGGGAGCAAGTCCAGAAACAACTCTTGATGCAGTAATGTACTTCTTCCCCAAGCAGCAACGTAATTCTTCTTCAGGAAGCAAGACTCAAATAGTCATCAGCTATGACCTCCTAGTAAAACACCTTGGATGGTGGTTGACATATTCCTCCTAGTTGGAAAACTCCTCGTCTCTAGATTTGTAACGTCCCATGATTTGAGTCCTCGGATAAAATGATCTTAAAAGGAATGATTGGACTACCCATATCACCAAGGTGCACCTCCTTTTCTGGGAGCCCATCACTAAAGAACTCCATAGTAAAGCGTGCTTAGCTTGGAGTAGTACTAGGATGGGTGACTAGTCAGGAAGTTTATCCTGGCTTGCATGTGAGTGAGGAAAACCCACACAGTTAAGGATAGTGGTGATCTTTGGGGCCAGCTGTCATTCCTAAAACTCTAGTAGAGCCTTGGGCAGTGGGCCCAGGTGTTACAAATGGTATCAGAGCCATAACTCCTGCAGTAGGTGGGGCCCATTTGGGCATGTGGCATGCCAGTCTTGAGCCGTGCAGTCCAGGCATGTAGGAAAGGGTTGTCCATGGTGACGTAGCCACCCTTGTGTTGGTATTCCGTGATCGGGAGTTGGGTGTCCATGGGTCATTCTAGGTCTGCACAGAAATGGGGTCGGATTGTGAGGCCATAGAATTGAGCCTTAACAAGGATGTCAAGAATCCAAGTGGGGGAGATTGTAACGTCCCATGATTTGAGGTGTCAGATAAAATGATCTTAAAAGGAATGATTGGACTACCCATATCACCAGGGTGCACCTCCATTTCTGGGAGCCCATCACTAAAGAACTCCACAGTTAAGCGTGCTTAGATTGGAGTAGTACTAGGATGGGTGACCAGTCAGGAAGTTTATCTTGGCTTGCACGTGAGTGAGGAAAAGCATGCAGTTAAGGCTAGTGGTGATCTATGGGGCCAGTCGTCATTCCTAAAACTCTAGTAGAGCCTTGGGCAGGTGTTACAAGATTAGTCAATGTGGACCACTAAGAATTCCATGTTGTGCTGCCAGAGCTAGCGAGAAGGATTTCTCCCTTCAAACATCAGTATACTAGCACCAATTTGCTCTCCCAAATTGCCTCTCACTTTCTATCCCTCCCTTTACTGGGTAGGACTTGCATAGGTATTGTATTGTTCATCACAACTAGAGAGAACAACATTTGTCACAACTAATTGTCATGCCTGGGAAGGCCCTAGTACCCTCTATTTAAAGGAGAGGCTTGGGTTAGGGTTCTCATTTTGTGCAAGAGTTTAAAGGAAGGAGTTTATGATTTTTTTTTTGAAAACTTTAGATAGAGAACCAATCAGTTCACCTAGGCAACCTAGTCGTATCATTCATGAACCGATCAGTTCATGTGTTCCCCTATTATGAATCAAATTGGTAATTAATGCACGATTAATGCAAATTATGACATCAACAACAATCCTTGATCCAATCAAATTGGCCACTGAACCAGGCCATTCATCATACGAACCGGTTGGTTGGGACCATGAGCCGGTTGGTTCATGCCCTAGTTTATGCATTGTTTAACCAACATTGATTCCTATGACCTGACACTCCAACTGATCAGTTTAACATCTAAACCATCCGGTTTAGAGTCAAGTTAGTCAATTTTGAACCTCAATCATTTAATTGAATACCTAAACAATTTTAGTAATCAACTTAAACTTCTTTCATAAATATCTCCTATTCCAAGTGCATCCTATGCATGCGACCCTATATGTCCAAAATTATTTTGGCTATGGATGTCCATAACCAACTTATGACATCACAAGAAATGAGCAGTATCTAGCAACACATTATTGCTACCCAAGTAGTTTGGAAAGTTGGAGAACAACTTCAACCTACAATCCATGATCAATGTTACCATGATTGTATAGTTCCTTTGTCTCTAATATCTGGAGTGAATTGGAGGCATGGAATCATCATCCTCTTCAATGTTCAATCCATGTTCGTTGAACTAGAGCAGATAGTAGGAGATGCATGCAAGTTCACCTATCACATATTAAATCACATGAGTATGGTGATAATATTCTCAATCTCTCTTATTAAGAGGTCAAGATATCAATCTCATGTAGGAAGGACAATCCCATCTACATTACTCACACCCAATCCCCATGTATCATCATGCACCTAAGCATCACCTTTATGGAAACACTTATTCAAGGTAATGTTGGATGTTTTTAAGTAGATCACACAACATATGATTAATGTAGTGACTTCTCGTCTAAGAACCATAATAACCACAATCACTATGAGAGTTGATTCTGACTGCTATTCCATGGTATCCATGTATCACTCTCATGGTGGGTATGTCTGAGACACTGTTCTCTAACATGTACATGTGTGCTTGACTTGATATCACATATCATGTCTATTGTGACTTTGTCATCAGTCAACAAACACTCTTGTCTTATGTATTACTGTTGCCTATTTTGCTTCCGTGGTAATATCTGACTAGGGACATAATAAGAATGTATGTACTCTTATCATACATATGATCTCATTGTTCATGTCATCAACCCATATTTCATCGGGTAACATCATTCTTTAGACATCTATTATGTATGTACCGTTATCTCATGAGTCAGATAGACATAATAGATGGAATTACCTTTATTATTTTCAAAACAAGTATCTAATGCCACATTCCAATCATTATATTATTGGCTATCTGGGCATACATACCAACAATTCTATCTTAGGCCTCAATACATGCGATGTTACAATCTCCCCTACTTAGAATCTTGACGTCCTCATCAAGGATCGACAATAAGGACTCATAATATATCCCCATTTCAGTGTAGACCTAGAATAGCCCATGGATACCCAACTCCAAATCTCAGAATACCAGTGTAAGGTGGCTACAACACTATGAACAACCCTTTCCAAAATATCTAGACCACACAACTCAAGAGTGTCATGTCGCATTCCCATATGGGTCCCACCTACTATAGGGGTATTGGCTTTGATACCATTTGTAACACATGTTCCCACTACCCAAGGCTCTAGTAGAGTTTCAGGAATGACAACCGGCCCCATAGACCACCACTAGATTTATCCATGTGCTTTTTCCTCACTCACACACAATCTAAGATAAAATTTCCAATTGGTCACCCGTCCTATAACTACTCTAGGTTGAGCACACTTAACCATAAAGTTTTTTAGTGATGGGCTCCCTAAAAAGGAGGTGTACCTTTGTGATATGGGTAGTCTATTCTTTTTAATATTATTTTATCTAAGGCCTCAAGATTTGGGACGTTACAATCTCCCCTACTTAGAGTCTTGCATCCTCATCAAGGATCAACTATAAGCCTCATATTATATCCCCATTTCAGTGTAGACCCAGAATGGCCCATGGATAACTAACTCCTAATCTCAGAATACAAAAACAAGTGTAGCTACATCACCATGGGAAACCCTTTCCAACATGCCTAGACTGCACAACTAGAGACTGACAATACCACTTGCCTATATGGGTCCCACCTACTAGAGGTGAACTATATTTGATACCATTTGTAACACTTGGGCCCACTTCCCAAGACTCTAGTAGAGTTTTAGGAATGACAACTGGCCTTATAGACCACCACTAGCATTAACTGTGTGCTTTGTCCTCACTCACACATAATCCAGGATAAACTATCTGATTGGTCACCCATCCCAAAACTACTATGAACTGAGCACACTTAACCACAAAGTTCTATAGTAATGGGTTCCCTCAAAAGGAAGTGCACCTTGGTGATATGGATAGTCTAATCATTCCTTTTTAGATCATTTTATTCAAGGCCTCAAGACCTAGGACGTTATTATATGTATGTACTTGATGGAACAATCTTAACATAAAAAATGAAGAGTTATAGTGGGGAATATATTAGTTTCTTAGTAAAAAAAATATCACTTCATATAACAAAATAAGCTGGATTTGGGAACAAACTGACATAAAACCCATCATTTAACTAGATGTAGAGTATTACATCATTTAGGTCCCTCCTATGAGAAACGCATGGTTTTGCATGATTGTAAGTTGGACATTTTCAACTAATCATAAAATTAAAAATAAATAGGGTGAATATGGGGTGCATTAGTGTATGTCCCACAGGCAAGCCAGATAATCAGAAAACTCGTTCTTCTAGTTAGTTTGTGAATGCCTTATACAAATCCCAGACCTTTCATGTAATGAACCCAATTCCTATATACTTTCCATAATGACATTCCCCAGATATACGTGTACTCATATCTATAAGATGTCAAAAGGGAAAATATAAGGGACTGTGATAGTCAACGAACTTATAATAAGGAGCCAGATCATTGTTCACAACATCATTAATAAGCCACACAAACCAATATTCATAAAGATGAAAGTCATAGTACATTATTAAGTAGAAGGAATGATTGTTTCTATTGAAAGAAAATACATAGTAAAATAAAACATCCTATACATCATCTAAAGAAAAGGAAATAACCATCTAGCATAAAAAAAGATGAGAAGCACCAATCTAGCTAGCTATCCGTCATGAACATTTATTTAATAGCTTATGTTACTCTGAGATGCATTATTGGTTCCTTGCACATAGAACATGCGAGAAACAAAATCATCAACACAATGTCAGTATGTGGTTAAAGAATACTGTACTATCCTGGTATATTTCAAAATACTTGAAGAAAGAAGAAAGAAAGGTAAACCATTGTTTAGGGTAGAAAATTAGGTAAACACATCTTTTAGGCATATCTTTAGATGCAATTGTACTACTATTTATATCAGCACTTTATCATACATCCAACATGTAAAATTTATCACACATCCATAATGCAAAATTTATCATACATCCATAATGGGAAATTTATCATACATCCATATTGGGCCATTCTCGGTCTGTTACGCTATGGGGTTATACTGACTTTAGTAATTACAACTCATCAAAATTCTGTTATGTTCCTTTAAGTTTTGGTGAATCATACAATACTGGTAAGAATCCAATAATTTATAAACAAATAGATTCTTCCAAAGTGCATCATATCATTATGTAACCATGGAAAACAAGTCTTATACTTAATAAAAACCAACGTACCATGAGCCTTAGATCTGGATTCCAACAATTCTAGAGTAGAGAGTAGATTACCATGAATTATAGATAAGGAGCTAAAGTTATTATGGGTACTCATCATCCCATATTAGGGTACTTATGATTATTAGAGTCTGTCCTTTTTTTGGTTACTTTCATTTCCTATGGTTAGATCAGGGTTCTTATTTGGCTTTTATCTGATATTTAGGGCCATATGATTAGATATCAAAATTAAGGCTTCATGTAAGGAACTATACCCAATAACAAAAATATAAGAAGGATTCATTATTTTCTTGGGTTTCTATATAGGTCTAGATCATTAGGGTTTCCCCTTTTGAATTCACATAATCCAACATGCTCATAATTGGATCTAGGGTTTTGGGTCAAAAAGCATCATAAGGAGTCATGAAAGAAACTATGGTTTATATTAATGCATGAAGGTACACATCTTTAGAGAGAAAAACTAAATCTTAGGGTTTTTATATAATTATGCATACATCATTAGGGTTTCGAGACAAAAGAGGATCAGGGACTTAATTAGGGATTTAGATATCCACATATTAGATCTCAACCATGGATCACTATTATTACACAATATGATAATAATAAAATGATCACCAACTTTAGGCTGCAATTTTTTAAATGAAATGGATTCATGATCTAAAAGTATTTTTATCATATTCCTTGATTTTTTCTAATAAAATTCATGTATAGGCTTGCAATTTTCTGATATTCCTAGCATTTTCTAGGGGTTTCCCAAGGTAAAAGGCTTTTATAAATAAAAGGGGACAAAAAGGCTTACGTGGTAGCACACAATTGGTCCACGCGTGTGAGTCTACCTTTTTTTATCTGCGTTGACCGCCGACTTTCCTTGCTGACGTAGAACCCCGAGATTGGCTGCTAGCAGCCAAGATGGCCTTGCGTGGCAACTCTTTCTCCCTTGGGTCTTTTGGGTCTGGACCTGATTCTCCTCTGTGGAATGGTAGTTGGGCTCCTTCTGTCCCAGGATTTGAGGCCTCAGCTAACATGATCTTAAAATGAATGATTGGACCTTTTCTGGGAGCCCATTACTAAAGAACTCCATAGTTAAGCGTGCTCAACTTGGAGTAGTACTAGGATGGGTGACCAGTCGGGAAGTTGATCCTGGCTTGCGTGTGAGTGAGATTAAAGCACGCAGTTAAGGCTAGTGGTGGTTTGTGGGGCCAGTCGTCATTCCTGAAACTCTACTAGAGCCTTGGGAAATGGGCCCAGGCTTTACAAATGGTATCAGAGCCATAACCCCTCCAGTAGGTTGGGCCCGCATGGGCATGTGGCATGCCAGTCTTGAGCTGTGCGGTCTAGGCATGTAGGAAAGGGTTGTCCATGGTTGACGTAGCCACCCTTGCACTGGTATTCCTTGATCGGGAGTTGAGTATCCATGGGCCATTGTAGGTCTGCATTGAAATGGGGTCAGATTATGAGGCCATATAGTTGAGCCTTGATGAGGACATCAAGAGTCTAAGTGGGGGAGATTGTAACATCCTAGGTTTTACATCCTCGGAGAACATGATCTTAAAAGGAATGATTGGACTACCCATATCACCAAGGTACACCTCTTTTTCCGGGAGCCCATTACTAAAGAACTCCATAGTTAATCGTGCTCAGCTTAGAGTAGTACTAGGATGGGTGACCAGTCGGGAAGTTGATCCTGGCTTGCACGTGAATGAGATTAAAATGCACAGTTAAGGCTAGTGGTGGTTTGTGGGGCCAGTCGTCATTCCTAAAACTCTACTACAACCTTGGGCAATGGGCCTAGGCTTTGCACCTTCTCTTGCTCTAACCCTTATGTGAGGTCTGACACCCATGACAGAAAGGCTCTCCCGAGCCATTATGACATGGGGTTAGGACGCTTCAAAGTGGGCGAGGAAAGTGCCACTCGTGGTCGCCTAGCCGTCGTGAGGTGGGTGGAGGGTTGGATTTGGAGGAATGATGGGCGAAGGTGAGAAGACCAAAGTTGTTCTGTGGCGGCACCAAAATGGTCAATGAGGGTCAAACAGGGTGTGTGAGGCTGCAATCGGGCTCAGAAATGTGGGGTTAAGCTAAAGGGAGGTGGCGGCTGCTCTATAGAGATCTTAAATAGAGGTTTGGGTAGGTTTAGGGCTTGGTTGGGTCTGGGGTTCATTGGCTACCACCGAAGCGAGAGCAGATCATGCTTGGGTTGTTGGGATGGCACAACAAAGTACCAACGATCGAAGTCAAGTTGGTTGGGTGTAGTTTCACGAGATAGGGATATCCATATGGATGAAGCTTTGAGATCGAGTGTGAGGTGGTGGCTCAGACTTGGTCGAGTTTTTTTCCTCCTCCCCATCCTTTAAGGGAGGTAGATGACGAGTTCTATGTCGTTGGATCCTCACGTGATTAGATGGATTGAGATCCTAGGGCCCGGAAGCCACAGACCCATCTTAAAGCTGTGTAACACATTAATTTGTCATGGCCTGGTTATTTAAATATGAAACATAGTTCCTTGGTTTAATAATTAGTATAATATGCATCAAATTCAAATGATTATAACTCATAATTTGATAAACTTCATGGTATTACAAATTTATAACATTACTTGACCTCTCTTCTATTCTTTGCATGTTAACATGGCACTTTTAAGTGAAGGGATTCATATATTAATGAAACATATAGCTTTACAGTCACCAACAACCTCAATTATGGATTACCAAAGGCATCGACTTTTGGTGTAAATTGTGTTAATGCTTGCCTCCACACAGTCCTTAATTATGTGCTCATCCTTCCCCTACCTAGAATTTGAGTATGTCAAGATCTCCTAATTATGTATTCTTGTCCATGCAAAGATGACAAGATTGAATGATTATCATCTTCAAGTAGTAACAGACAGAAGCCTAGGCACCACCATGGCAGTAGTAGGTCCTAAATCGGAAGTGTTATAGGCTATTTGGCAATCTAGGTAGTCCAAGTGGGGGCATCTGCCTCGACGTAGCAGGCAGGGATAGGCATTGTTGGTTTAGCTGGTTGTAATGAAGGTTAATAAAAACATCAATTAGGAAAGATTTTCTATATAGAGTCTTTTGTCTTTTTCCCCTAACAACTAATTAAAATAAAACCAAGAAAATTAGGTGTCTTCTTAATCTGGGTTTTTATATATAATGTTTTTCTTTTTGTTGCCTTAGCCACTAAATTAAGAAGACATACTATGTCTTCATTTAAGCGGCCCAACCCCTGGCCACCCATGATGCACTAAAATCTGTTGTAACATACACTATTCCACTTGTTGTTCCAAGTATATCATGACCATGCATTCATCGAACTATCGTGTATGACATCCTCATCTCTAATGAATAAATGGCCAAGATGTGCCCATTACAACAAACACAACAAAGCTCGACACAAAAAATGTGATCCCACCCAAGATATGCTAAACCAACCTGTTGGCTATATTACAAATGTAGTTTAGCTGCCTATGTAAGCCTTCCTTAGTGTAGATGTAGTTCAGGCACAAATATCTTGCACCCCATCAAGGGTGCATAAAAATTTGTTCCTCTAACCTATCATTGTGCAATATATATATTCTAATATATCTATATATAATGATTGATATACACATACTTGGATATCTACTATGCATAATAGTTGTCTAACAATCCAAGATTGATATCTTGTAGTACAATCATGTACACATGTATATAATAGAAATGGATGCATATTTTGTCTATAGAGAGACAAAGGCAAAAGATCGGATCATTGATTTCCAGGATAAATTTTTGGACCATTATTTCAAGCTTAAATATACCTATACAACCATTTTAACTATTGTTTTTAACTATTGTATGGGTCAACATGCAATGGCTAAAATGAGTGATATCTTGTAGTGATCTATAATATTTGTTGGGTACCTCATAGAAGTTGTCCAGAAACTTGAGCTATTTCTAGGTAGCTATTCTTGTAGGGAAATATCTCAAAGTAAGTGATTCAATGTTGGTATTGTAGGCTAGGAATATGGGTGAGAAACTTGTTTACCTTCTTAAGTTTTGTACATTCATGAGTAGATCCTTATGTTGCAGAGTCTAGAGACATTTTTTGTAGTCTTTCTAGAAGTTTTGATTTCCTCATGTGTTTTTGTTATCCCAGAAATGGAATATCTTTATGTTCCAGGAACCATCTGTATGAAGAATTAGTAGATAGATCACCATGATTCTCTAGGGGGAAGACCTGATTATTGTTCCCAGTCTATTGGTTAGGGGAAAGGATGAATTCAATGAATTACATATTTCTTGGGTAGGAATTCATTCATGTATTAGTCCTTTTTTATCAATGTAATTATAGTGTTGTCAACCTTCATAGTCTTCATGTTTTTCTCATGGGTGCATTCTTACAAGTGTTGTATCTCATCCAGTCTTAAGCATATTAACATTATATGTTCATAGTAAGTTTCCTCATGACAAAGTCTCATGAAAGAATCTTCCTTATTTAGAGTTGTTCATCATTTTCAAATTGTGTTTTGCAGTCTTTGTTCATAATAAGTTTCCTCATTGCAATCTCCCTTAACACATGCTTGAATTCGATAATTTTATAACATGTTACTACTTTTTTCAACCAGGTCATGCCTACCATAGGAGATAATATAGTAGGTCCTTATATGTGCTCATTGTCACCATGTTATTGATCGCTACTTCTTGGTATATTCTATTTGACTAACAATTTTATAACCTTGTACAAATTAAGGAGATAATGTTGTCAATGGTTATATAGATCATAAAAAGGAATTTGAATTTTTTGAAATGAGATATATCCAAGAGGCTAGAAATGTAATGCCTCTAGATGGAATTATCTTTCAAGTTTAATTCCACTATATATTCATAATGTATGAAATATGTGTAACCATTATGTTAAAAGAACATTGCTCGAAATCCAAGGTGTTATTGTAAAAGATACAAGGGAAACTGATTATAATCCAAAACTCATAGTTTCCTTGGTCCAAGTCAACCAAATCCAAATTTAAATCTTGCATATATTGGTCTTACCCCAGGGTATGCTACCAGGATTGAGGGGCCTGATTGAATATTTTTGGGAGATATTTCATATTAATTTACACAGGACCAAATCAAAGAATGTTGGAGTATTTTGGATCACTTCAAGATTTTTTTTATATAGAGAGAAATGATAGTTTTAGGAAAATAAAATGTTTACAACAATGCCTTTTTAGAGGCATGAGCTACAAACTGGGTTGTCGATCCTTTTTGAATGAAAAATTGTACGAACTTAAAGACAAAATTAGAAGAGGATGATAATCCTAAGATCACATTACTAATTTTGATTTTTTGAATGAGTCATAATAGAGAAATAGAGTCATCACCTAGAACGTTGAAGATATCAAAATAAAATGAAAGAAAGTGGTGATAGTTTTCCTCACAAGATACACGATGCTTACATTTTGTTCTATGGTCACTTCAGATGGAGATTTTCCTACCAAAAAGTTGTCAGAAGTATTTCCTATAAAAGGAGAGACCCCTGTAAGGCCAACACATGTGTTCTTATTTTCTATCCAACCAAATATTAAGATGTTTGCTAGAAGCTGGGAGTGCAAGCCATTATTTTGTGTGCTAAGAAAAGTAATAGGTCCTTCTTTGATTGTTGTAATATGAACATGCGAAATAATGCAAAATAGAGTTCCTTAAGTGTTATATATTGAAACTTCCCATACCAGTTTAAATTGTAAGATATAGGAAGAACACATCATGGAAAGGTTTTAAAAGAAAATAGGTTCCTGATGAACTATAACATACAATTGCTGGTCATACTAGACATTACTACAAATTTGTTGTTCAGAATTGGTAGTTCATGGTGAAAAAGAATATACCTTGTATGTTTGTATTAGGTAACTCTTTCTAGCCGTCTCTTACTAGTAAAGAATGATGTGATTTTTCTAAAGATATTTGCTGCTTTGTGCATATTAAGATCATGTCAAGTTTTCTTATGGTTCTGTTTAGGTGCAAGGTGAAAATATTTTGCATAGGTGCAGTTGGATATAACTTTGGTTCGACTCTCAAATCGCTTCTCAATTGTCTATCTAGCTTTGTTGCATGCATTGGAGGTACTTCTTCTTGGTTATCATATTTCACACACCTATCATCAACAATATAAAATTATTCCATGCATTGTGATCATAATTCAAAATTCTGATATCCATGTGTTTTTTACAAGTTGGATGATACATGGATGATTATTCACGCAATATGATTTATATATATCTTAGACAAACCCAAGAAGACTTGTTTGTCTTTTGTATGAAAAATGGATGTGATAGAGTGGTCTACTGGATTTTCATGAATAGTGTCTTGTTTGTAGAAGCCTTTATATTTGGTTTCTAGGTGTAGGTTAATTTGTTGGAGGATTTTTTAGTTGGTATTTAGTGTTGTTCGAGCACATCACCATACATATTGCACATTCACAATGATCTGGATGTTTTTCAAATGGACAAGTGACACATATGTGTATCTCCAATCTAAACACCCTCCCATGTAAACTTTGAAATAGGGGAAAGGAATAATGTTCTACCCATATATATTCATTGTTTTAATATAAAAATGTATGATTGTCAACTTTATGATCATACAATTTTCCCTTAAAAACACTTATGTATTAATAAGCTACTCGACATATGCATAATCTAACTACATAAGTATGTGTAGTAAACATCACCTTTCCTTGAACACTAACTACATATAAAATTGTATTAGGTGTTATTTTATGCTATACATTAACTGCATATGCAATTGTAGTTATACATTAGGTACATCTTACACTTGCATATAGATATATAAAGACAATATTTAGTTACCTTTTCATCCAAATATGTATTTTCAAATACATCATTATTTAACTACATAATTGAACAATTTAGCTAAAGGAATTCCCAACACGAGCATATACTACCATTTTTGTGTGTAAAGAAAATGTATCTAAAGTGTTTAGCTATAAAATGTAGGATTTTTGATATATTTCTATTTTGTAGTTAAATACCATTTTTTTGTAGTGTTGAGAGGTCAATATCTAGGATTTTCAACCATGTTTCAATCCTTATATTGCATTATAACAGTTAAAATATTAATCTACTCTTCTCTAGATCAAGATAACTAGACCTCCCTTCAAGGACAAGGGAGCCGAAAACATTTGTAAGTCTTACCCATCCATGAAAAAGAGTATTTTTCTTTACCAAGGACTTACCTACTCTTAAAATGAGTATCTAGTCTTCACCAAGGACTTACCTAGTCTTTCAACGAGTCTTAATCCTTCATGTACTTACCCACTCTTGACTTAAGTCTTCCTATTTTGACTTCACTTTCACCAAGGAGAAGCTTTTCAACAAGGGACTCCTTCCCTTCTTCTCCTCCTTCTCACTTATCCAAGAGAGATGATATTCATATTCATGGTGGTAAGAGAGATTGGGAGGTAGAGAAAGTGAGAGCCTCACAATATATACATGTAGAACCAGCTCTCTTACAAATATCCTACTCACTATAGTGGATGTAGTAAGTCATTAAGCTCATGAGAGTGGATGAA
Organism: Alisma plantago-aquatica; assembly: GCA_963693085.1. Taxonomy (NCBI): domain Eukaryota; kingdom Viridiplantae; phylum Streptophyta; class Magnoliopsida; order Alismatales; family Alismataceae; genus Alisma; species Alisma plantago-aquatica. Next base: position 1,064,656,527 of record OY856412.1, on the reverse strand, counting down.
ATCTCTTTAGAAGAAAACTCTCTCAACTATAGTATAGGACCTTCATAGTGCTTGTCTAACCATGGAATAAAGCCCAAGAGATCATGTTTATAGTTTAGGATGCCACCTAGTCATTAGAACCATTTAGCATTAATTCAAATAGTTTGAGGGAAAGTCCATATATATATATATATATATATATATATATATATATATATATATATATATATATATATATATATATATATATATATATATATATAGTCAGGCTAGAATACACTCGAGTGTACAGATCATGTCGTACACCCCAATGGTTTTTGCCTATCTAGACCTTGTTTTTCCAAAATCTAATCAATTGATCTTCATGGTTACGATAATAATAGGTCACATACAAAATTTGAACTCATTTGGATGAGTGTAAGTCACTCATCCATGGACAACAAAATCGATGCACAAAACTAATTTGAAATACATGATTTTTGCCTCCTTTAGATGCACAACCTATAAGTGTCCAAATGAGATAAAATTTATTATATAGTATGTTCTTGTGATAATTAAGAAGATCAACAGTTTAGATTTTTTAAAAATTTATTTCATCTTCAAAAATGACTGAGGTGTACGGTGCCTCTGGTACACTCGAGTGTACACTAGCATGACTCTCTCTCTCTCTCTATATATATATATATATATATACATATATGTATACATATATATATGTATACATATATATATGTATATATATATATATATATAACATTGGGTATCTCTCCAATGACTAGTTTTTACACAATAAAATTGTCTATGGGCCGCGTTAGGTCCAAAGATAACTCACTGACAAGACTTCTGGTCTTGTCAGCTACATTGGTCAGTTGAGTTATTATTGACAAGAAACATGAGCAAAAGAGGTTCCTGATAAAGACAATATCAATGGCTTTCAGATGAGTTACCTTAGGCAACTTGATTTGAAGGACCACCTTTCTTGGTTTTAGCAAATGCATCTTAAGCGCGACATGATTCATCATAATTCGTTCTATTATACATATTATCAAACATGATTACAAGTGATTTACATAAAAGATCTTAGGATAAAATTGCCTATTATTCAATGTTGATCATTATACATGTGTGATTTGATTTTTGCAAATTAGGATTTACATGTTTAGTCATTTGAAAACAAAATCACCAAGAATTATGTCCCTAACATCTCATACGGCAGGGACCTCAAGGCATGGTGACTTACTAAATCTGGGATCTTATCAACTAAAAGTGCCTATGAAACCTTTCATGTTGAGAAAGAGAGCTAATGCCAAGGATAGTGGTATCTGATCTACCATTCCAGAGATGTTGAGAGGGTTAAACTCTTCATGTGGTTAGTAGGACATGGTGCTCTCTTAACCAATGTTCCAAGAGCTTTGCAACATATGACTACTGATAAAACTTGCCTATAATGTATGGACCAGGAGGAATCATGTTTACATGCCCTGTGGGACTACCCATAGGTCACACCGGTATGGAAAGATCTAATCAAATTAAGTAAGGAGTACCTTCTTCTTCAAAGGTGACATGTGGAAATGGGTGGCATCCAACATTAGCTCGAAGAATGAACAAAAGCAAATGTTTATGCTGGGTTGTTGGCACTTATGAATAAATAGGAATTACGAACTCTTTGAAAACACCAAGAAACCAATTACCTACCAAGTTCAATGCATCAAGAAGGATGTGGAACTCTTGAATGTAGATTGGTTTGAGAAGAATCCAAATGTGTGCACTAATTATGACCATCCCCAAAGGGTACCACCTGACGGTTATATCAAATTCAACACATATGCCACCTTCAAAATGAATAAATATTGAACTATTGTTGTGGGACGGTATAGTCAAAGAAGGTGGATTGGAGGTGAGGGGAAGATGATAGCAACACAAAACATGTTGGAAGTGGAGATAAAGGCTCTGGTTTTTCCTATCGACATAGAAGACAAGAAAAACATCACTCACTTACTCGTAGAGATAGATTGGTCCGTAGCTAAGGATGCTATTAAAGGTATTGTGGAGGTTAATCCAAAGGTGGCTAGGTGGATCAAATAAGCCAAATGGAAGATGAGAGGAACTTGGGGTTGTGAGAGTATCAAGTGTGAAGCCAACAAAGATGTTGACATGCTGGCAAAACACCATAAAAAAACCAACAGGGACTCTATTACTATAGATGGCTACCAGCATAGTTGGTTGAGTTACTAAGATTGGAATCATGTAATGGTAGTAGTAATACCAAATGTTGTGCTTGCTTGATTAATGCGTATAGTACTTTAGTTGATCTTTCTTGCCCATGGGGAGTGAGGTGAATAAATACCTCCTAATTTCACCAAAAAAATAGGAATTAGACAAATATAAATGGAACTATTTAGTCATCATCAAAACAAGGGAATAATCCATCAAGACCTTAACTCAACATGGATTCATTTTTTATTCTTGTATTGGGTGTGAGACCAGTACAGACTGTGTGAGACAGGGTCAAGGGGACAAGTCACATCTAGGCTCAAAACTGATATGCAATGTGATTTAATTACATTAACCATGGACCATCTATATTACATAGTGTGATATTCTCAAGTTGAATATCTCACTAATGGTAACATTAGAGGTCACAAAAACCTAATTATATATTTTGTATCTTCATATATTAGAAGTGATAAAGTCTCATCCCATTAAGGTGATACTTGATTAGCACGCCAAAAGACATATGATATGCATTTAAACATATGGAATATATCAAGATAATAAAAGCATTAGATTCTACGAATGTCTAAAATACTCCAAATTCAACAATCTTCTTTATTTTACTCTCATATATCCATCATGAAAAAATAGGGCAACAAATATTGTTACATTAATGCCTTTTCCTTGGGCTTCAAGACACCCTTTCTTTAAAATCAAGAAAAAAGTCTCAAAAAGTATATATTGTCTCATAAGATGCTCAAACAATGGAAATAATATTTCTAAATAATACAACCAATAAAAGAATCATGATTTGTTATATTTACTTCATTAAACTGTTATATTACTTAAGTTGTGTCTCAAAGGACACAAGAGTAAATATAAACACAACAATATCATTAATTAAGTAGATTATATTTTAGAAATCCTTCTTCAACTACAACATCTATAAACGTAAAAAGGAGAGGAATTCCAAGTCCCCACAATCATCTCATAAGTAGAATGTGTTTTATCTAGACTCAAAGAGGAACTTGAAAATATAATTTAGCAATAGTAAATATACAAATTATCAAGGTTATATTGTGGATTAGTTAAAAAAATTCACAAAGCTTTATTGTTGTAAAATACCAGAACTAATAATTCTCCCAATATAAATTAAGTCATTACATGCCACTTTTTTATTTAAATGTAATCAAAACTTATATAGAAATTCTCTCTCTTAAATGATCCACCTAGATTGTTTGATATGGTTTTAAAACCATTTCCTTCCTCTTCATGTGATCTTTTCTAAAAGTATACATAACCACCATTCTCTTGAGCAAATATATTTTTTATAATGGACAATATGTTTATTTTTCATTGATTAAGATCCAAATTGTCAATACCATCATTACTCATTTTATTCTTTTACATTATGTTCCAATGACTTTTTTATGATCCATTTGGGTGTTATAGATTTTAACTTCTAGAAAGATATTTTTGATGGGTCTTTTAAGATATGGATATATAATTTGAGGTTCTAAGTAGATTTAGAGAAGTTATGCATTATATTATATGGTAGTTCTTGTAGGGTCTAGGTCTAGTAGGTGGGGAAGTCTAGTCTAGTTAAGCATATAAACATTTTTGGACTTATCTAGAATAATTCATTATCCAAACTTATATTTGACCAAAAAATATCATATGTATCCATTCCATTATCTTTGTGATATCATATATAACACCCAAACATGATATGGTCAGGTACTTTTGACTCTAGATGTATCCGATCTAAGCAAAAAGTGATACATTTATGGTTGGAAAAATAGATTATAATAATGAAGAATAATAATAAAATATATGTTAGACAATTTACATAGAAGTTTTACTAGTACAATGTTATTTGCACATAGTGTCTTGATTCCATCTTTTATAGTTAGATACAATAGTAGTTTGGAAAGAAATTGTCAATTTGAAATCCAGAATCATTGATATGATGGAAGTCCACTTGGTATAGTTATTTTTTTGTTCCAAATTCGCTAAGTGGAAGCAACATGAATGATCAAATTAAGCATACTTTTTGTAGCCCTCAGTCTGATTTGGGTTGACAAAAACCGAACAGCATGGACTATCACACTAGGTGATTAATAAGTAATACCACCAAAATACTATGGACAATTATTTAAAAAATGTAAAGATAAAAATTGAAAATTAAAGTGGAGAAGTAAACACATAGGTGGACACAAAATAATAATATATCATAAGAATTAGATTTTAAATTGTAGTAATGACTAGAGAGGGTTAGTTAGGATATTTCAAATGTGCGTGGAGCTCTCCGATTTTTGGAATCTCGTGTAGTAAGAGACTCATATTTTGTCCCTATTCTATAAAAATAGCATCAACAATCAATGAGGTTACTAGACCCAAATTAAAAAAATTCAAGGGCATATTTTCAACTAGACTCAATCCACGTGCCACTTGAAAATTATTCATGAGCTTCCAAACCCAACCCAAAACTAACCCAATTATACAAATAAAGATATGACAAAAATCTTTATTTGGCCTCATGTAAGGTTGCGCAAGTAGGGTGGATCATATATGAATATTATGATATATCTAGGCGATTATACAAAGAAATATTTATTGTATTGTCCATCCCGAGAAAACAAGCAGAATCCATGATGTTTACATAGTTGAAGAGATATTGTGTATAAATTCTAACTATCAAGATTGACAATTTTTTGTGCCATATTTTCCTGCCGACATATAATGGTTAGAGTATTACACTATTAGATATATGTAAGGAAAAGTCTTCCCAACATCCTCTGTATATGATTTTTTTTCACACGTACTTTGGAGATTAGTGCCATGCATGGAAGTTAGGATTTATTTTCCATTCTTGAAGTGTGAAGAAAAGAATGAAAATTTTAAGAAAAAAACCCTATAGAATGGATGGGGTAGAATTACATAGAGGGAAGATACATCAAGACATGATTAACATTTTTCTATTTGTATATGTTATAAGATAAAAAAATAGGTCACGAGAACTCATAAATGTCTTAAATTGACTAAATTGAAAGACATGGTACAATATAAACTTACAAAAATACATGTTGATGAATATAATGGTAGCCAAAATTGTTCTTTTAAAATATTCAACTCATAACTAGAGAGAATTCTCAATTTTGTTTTGCTATAAGTTAGAACTGAATTGTTAAAAATGATAAGATTAAATGTTAACATAAAAAACTTTAAATGGTATGACCAAAATAATAATTTTGTTAAACACATAGAATAAATGATACATAAAGGAAGTCTGTATCGTGTATTTATATTTTGAATAACTAGCTAGTTAGCCTTGTATGTTAGTGATGAATGTAAATAAAAAATCAATTTTTCTACATTTTCATGATTAAAATAACCTTATAATGAACATTAAAAAATATATACAATGACAGATAAAACAATTGAGTTAGCATATGTAAGTAGAGAATTAATTGTCTAAAATTGAATATATGAAAAAAAACATAATTATATTGTGGTAAAATAATGATACTTGGGAGAACCATAATTATCATCTAGAATTTAAGTTTTCTATTTCTTTTGTAATAGTGTATTACCAATTTCATATAATTCCGCTTCCTAGATGGACACCAGTTATGTTGGGAGTAAAGAGAAATGAAAAAAAGAAAAAATAGCTCAAACAATATATAGTTTGATACATTCCAACATGTGATTCTATCGAAGATAATGTACAAGCTTTACCCTTCAACACCTTTAGCCTTTTCCTTGGTGTGCAAATCATCTTATGCTTCTTCACTTTGGTTATAATGATGAAGGATTAGTTTTATTCTTATTTACACCATGGATATGCTATAGAATCAAAGATTCAACACATGAAGTGACCTTTTCCACCCAACTCAATGATGCAAGTTAATGACTTGTGAAATCAATACTCTATTTTGTAAATATATTCAGGAAAGATAATTTGAGAGAATCCTTCAAGCATAGTGGAATGTAACAAGGATACCCTCACTAACTTCATACTTCAAACTTCTTATCACTAAGAGAATACACATTGTTTTGGATTTTAAGAGAACATAATTAAATACAAAAAAAACATCACTAAGGCATCTCAACAATGATCAAGGGGCTAGGATACATTTTCAATACTAGGCATACCATGTATTTATAGGTAGCACCATGTGCATGGATATTAAAAAATAACAATGTTAACATAAACAAATATCTATAACCTTTATGACATTATGAATAATATAAATAATAAAAAAGCTCATAAATGTGTTATAATACCTAATATGTTGGCAAAAAATAGATACAAAATATATAATATTTTTCACTGAGAATGGATTTATGTAGCATAGAAAAAAGCAATATTGATTTTTTCTTGAAAAGTAATTATTCTTGTGGCACGCTATGTGCTCTAATATCACCTTCATGTATGCCACATTAAGGATGAATGCCCTTCCTTTATGTGTCCTTTTCCGTAAAGTGAGATGGATACCTATAGAAAAAATGCACATGGGATTCAATTCTAATACAAGATCTGAACACTATGCTTATAAGTTTTAATATTGTACAAAAGTGAGAAGGACTGCAGTGAGGACAATGTGCTTCATATTACAATAGTCAACATGTGACGTAGAAAACTACATAATTGAATAAAATAGAGGGGAAACTAATCCTACCTTAATAATGAAAATATATAGATACACAAGAATATCAGTTCTCAAGTTGACCACTAAATTTTAAGATAATAGATATTAGATTGATCAAACAACAAGAAGTTGGAAGAGACTACCTCCTTATATAAGAGTCATAAATTGAACAATAGTGTACTATTAGTTCAATGAAACAATTATGAGAACAAAAAGTTCCTTGATATAGTGATGTGTTCCTAAATCACACAAACCAACTCATCATAATAGGGATAAACTTGCTAGACTTATGGAATAATCATGACGAATTCACAAACTTATTTTGAGAAACACATGATCAACAATATATAAGGTAACTGATGCATTCTTCCAAAAATTAAGGTCATAGAATACAACAATTGTAACAACATATGAATAAGCATTCCTAAGTAAACCATGTATATATATATGTGTCATACTAAAATCATTGGAAAGGAGAAAGACCTAAAGTCCATGATCGTACAAGAAGTTTAAAAGTATTGGGTGATGAATGTATAACAATGTGTATGATCATTATTATTATTATATGAATTACTTTAAAAGTCTAAATCTTGACATGCTAGAAATAGATGGCATATGTGCAATTCATAGGATTCCCAAAAGCCAAAATAATATCCATTAGGATGAAAAGTCTATAAGAACAAATATCTTAATGCTCCTTAGCAACTTATAATCCGGACGATACATGCCATCTATGTTTGCAGTCTAGTGCCCAGTTTCTTGTGTTGCGTTTGTGACCTAGAAAATACATCACTAATCATGATAGACAAATACAAACTAAATGTCATGCACAAATATTAGTTCAATTTTTTTTTGCATGTCTCCTATTTTTACTAGGTAGTTAAATTTTGTTTGAAGCTTTATTCTATGTTGGAGAAAAAAATGATTGTTAAATGTGATAAGAAATTCTCTATTCCAACTACATAAAATGTCTCAAAAATAGGTAAAACCAAACAATTCACTTTAACTAAATAAAATAAAATATTAACCATTGTCGGACAATAAAAAAACCTGAAATACACTAATTCATCCCATATACCTTAAAATAAATATACTTATCATTCGTTAGTTATTTTTTAACTATCTTTGAAGTGCATGGGTAGTAACTATAACAAAAGAACATAGGGAAAGATTATATATATGTGGTTAAACATAAAAAATAAAAATGAAGGAGAGACCAAATATTAACCGTGTATACAATGTATAAACAAGCATCTTTTTATGGATTTTTTGGGTCCCCTTTCTCAACCCGCTGTCTCTCCTAGCGTATCTGCAGTGACCCAGCATGCGACTAGGGCTGCGGATTGTGGTTGTCTCCCACCCCGGAGGTTTCCTCCGTTTTCTCTCTTGCAGGTCCAAGTGCTTGCCTATGGGCGTTTGATCCCACCCGGGGCTGCTGGTGTCCCGCGATGGCGGAAGAACTAGCAGAACAATGTGAGAGACTGAAGATCATCGAAGAGGAACAGGAGATTGCATATCTGATTGATGAGGAAGAGACCAGGCTACCGGATCATGTCGAGTTGGCTTTGGTGGGCAGGTTGCTGACGGACAGGTCCTACAATTTCACGGCCATGAAGAAAACGTTTGCTCAAGCATGGGGCTTAACCAGTGGTGTGGTCTTCAAATCCATTGATCAGTCGACGTTTGTGATACAATTCACACACTGGAAAGATAAAGCAAAGGTTATAGAAGAGGGGCCATGGAATTTCGACAACAAGCTTCTACTAACAAAAGAGGTGGATCCGAAAGACAGGCTGGGGAGGATAGGGTTTACAGAAAGCCAGTTCTGGGTGCGCCTCTACAATATACTACTGGGGCTGTGAGGAGAAGCGGCGCTGAGGAAAATTGCGGAGAAGATTGGAAGGGTGATAAAGGTGGATTGTGATACCCTTGGATGGGAGTTGTCCGGACGAGTGCGGCTAGGGATCGATATTAACAAACCTATTAAGCAACTACAGAAGGTTCGTGGTCCAGACATACACATCATTGATGTGGAACTGAAATATGAGAGACTGTCGGTGATGTGCTTCATCTGTGGTCGATTAGGGCATACTGAAAGAGATTGTGCTGACTATAATGAAGATGGTGAGAACCACCGCGGGTGGGGTTCATGGCTGAGGGCATCACCATGGAGGCCAAGAGTCCCAGTCGAAGACGAACTGCTGGGGGGGGGGGGGCAGGGCTTAAAGTCCCGGTGCTCGATTGTCTTCCACACAAGAAGTACGTCGTGTGGTTCTAGAAAGGATGAGACTTCCTCCACGCAACAGACATGGATGGGCAAAGATGAGGCTCTCTCCGGGGCGCAGTCGGGTGTGGGGGAGAGTCGGTCGAGGAGGAAATTGGTAAGAAGACGGAGGATTCGATGGACGTCGTCATGGATGCGGGGGGCACCCTGAACCAGGAAACACTTCCAAGGCGGCGACGCTATTCACGGGAAGAGATTTTGCAGATGAAAATGACGGCGAGGGAACCGGTCGAGGGGAGGACGAAACCAGTGATGGGCGGGAGCAGCGACATCAACCATAGAGGCATCGAGGAACGGTGTCGGGATGAAGGGCAAGTGAGGAAGCGTGAAACCCTAATGAAGGTCACGCTGATCGGGGAGGAAGGTGGGAAACTGAGGTGGGGGGTCGGGATTCCTTTGTCGAGGGAGGGGCCAGACGAGGGGATAGGGGAGTAGGTCGGGGAAGAGAAGGGGCGGGGGAGCGCTGGGAAAGGGAGTGAGAACCTGACGCTGCTTGGGAGGTCGGAGAAGAATGGGATGCAGGTGGGGAAAGGGCGGAAGGTTACTAGGGTGGTGCTGCCGGATGACATCCCCATGTTTCCGGGAGAAGAAGGTGTGGATAAGGAACAAGAGTGGAGGAAGGAAAGGGTGGAGAAGAGGAATATACTAAGAGGGAAAGGAGCAGCAATCAAGATGACCAAAGAACTAAGAAGCCAAAGCACAGGAGAAGAAGGAAGAACCAGATGCCCCATGAACAAACGTAGAAGGGACCTGCTATCTGAGGAGGTTTCGGGAGCTCCACAAGAGAATGAAACAATGGGCACACAATCAAAGAAGTCGAAATCAACGGGCTCTACACAGGCAGTGGATGGACATGATATTGCAGGTGGTGCACACCAAGTAGCGAGAGTTGGGACAACCCAACCCCGTGAACAACAATGAAACTCCTAAGCTGGAACTGCCAGGGTCTGGGTCTCCTGGCAGCGGTACAAGCCCTTCGAGAGTTATGTCGAAGGGAGAGACCCAACATAGTTTTCGTTATGGAAACTATGCTAGATGATAAATCTCTAGAAAGGATTAAGAGAAGCTGTGGTTTTGTTGATGGCATCTGTCTGTCGAGCGTCGGGAGGGCAGGAGGGCTGGGTTTCTGGTGGCGGGAGGTAGAGGTGGAGGTTACCGGTTTTTCTGTGAGACATGTGGAATGTAAGGTGTTGGACAATTCTGTTGGATATGAATGGCGCACATGTGGTATCTATGGATGGTCGACGCAGGCTGAAAAATATAGGATTTGGGATTTGATGCGATAGATCCGAGGTAGGTATAGTGATCCGATGGTCTTATTCGGAGATCTGAATGAGATAATCATCAATGAATAAAAAAGGGGTGGCCCGATGAAACCAGACAGTTTCATGAAGCCGTTTCGGGATGTGATAGATGACTGTACTCTTCTCGACCTGGGGTATTCCGGCAATACGTTCACTTGGAGGAGGGGACTGTCTATAGAGACGCTTGTCGATGAGAGGCTGGATAGGTTTCTAGTGAGTGAAGGATGGAGGGAAAAATACTCGGGCAGTTGGGTCCATCATCTACCGTTCTATCAATCTGACCATGCATCTATCATTATTTCGGCTTTGGTTGGGGAGGAAAGACAGCGAAAGAGACAATCCAGATTTTTCTTCAAACCTATGTGGTTGCCAGAGGAAAGTTGTGCAACTACAGTGATAAATTCATGGGAGGCATACAGTGATATGGATCTCAAAGACAAATTAAAGGGTGTTAGTGAAAACCTGGCTACATGGGCTGACGTCAAGTTTGGTGACATAATAAAGATGATCAAAAATACTGAGAAAAAGCTAGGTGAGGAACAGAGGAAATGGCTGGATACTAGTGTGTTACAAAGGTGTGATGAGCTATCTAGAGAGTTGGAAAAATTGCACAGGGAAAATGAAGCTTTCTGGTGTGCTAGAGCCCGAATAAAGGAGTTGAAGGAAGGCGATAGTAATATTGCATATTTCCACCATAAAGCGTCACAAAGGCTGAAGAAAAACACTATTGTCGGGCTTAAAGACTCCCATGGGATATGGAAAACAAAAGATAAAGATATCTTGGGTATCATTGAAGACTTCTATCAAGACCTCTTCACATCAACCAAGCCGGTGGAAATGGAGGCTGCGATGGCAGGTATAAAAACCATGGTAAGCAATTATATAGCTGATATGTTGGAAAAGGATATCTCGGATGAAGAAGTGAAGAAGGCGGTTTTCCAGATGCATCCTAATAAAGCGCTCGGGCCGGATGGCTTGAAACCCATGTTTTATCAGAAATTTTGGCAGGTGGTGGGTAAGGATATCTCAAATTACATCAAGGGGTGGTGGAAGGGTGATTATTCATGCAAGGAGTACAATGATACCTTGGTAGTGCTGATCCCGAAGATTAAAAAACCAAGGGTGGTTGCTGATTTTAGGCCTATTAGCATGTATAATGTCATTTACAAAATTGCTACTAAGGTGCTCACAAATCGACTCAAGCCATTCATGGATAGTATTATATCTGAAAATCAAAGTGCCTTCATACCGGGAAGATTGATCACAGACAATGCCTTAATTGCCTATGAATGTTTTCATGCTATGAAAAGAGGGAGGGGAGGAAAGAAAGGACACATTTCTTTAAAGCTTGACATGGTGAAGGCCTATGACAGAATTGAATGGAAGTTTCTGAAAACAGTGATGGAAAAATTTGGGTTTGGAAGACGATGGTGTGATAGAGTGTTGGATTGTGTCTCTTTGGTCTCTCACACGTTCACAGCCAACGGGGAAAGATCAAACACCTTCCAGCCTTCACGGGGACTTTGCCAGGGTGACCCACTCTCTCCCTACCTTTTTATTCTATGTTTGGATGCTTTCTCTACACTTTTGAACCTCGCGACATCTACGAATACCATTCATGGTATGAGTGTGTGCCGTGGGCCCCCCCAGATCTCACATCTATTTTTTGCAGACGACAATATTCTTTTTGCTAGAGGGACAAGGAATGAATGCCTGAAAATAGCTGAAATAATCAGCCAGTATGAACAGGCATCAGGTCAAAAGGTCAACCTCACCAAGTCCAAAATTGCATTTAGCAAGAAGATACCTAGAAGCAAAAAAGATGAGTTGCGTGATCTGATGGGAGTCAAAGAGGTGGACAAACAAGCATCTTATTTGGGTCTACCTGCTGCTATAGGTAGGTCAAAGAAAAAAGTGTTTGAATATATTATTGGCAGAGTGGGAAACAAACTACAAGGATGGAAGGAACGTCTATTATCCAAGCCGAGAAAGGAGGTTCTTATCAAGGCTGTTGTGTAGGCTATTCCTACATATGTCATGAGTGTGTTCCAACTTCCAGTGGGGATTATTGAGGAGATCAATTCGATGGTGGCCAGATTTTGGTGGGGGGCGAAAGCGGGGGAAAGGAAGATCTCGTGGTTATGTTGGAGGGGGCTGTGCAAGACTAAAAGGGAAGGTGGAATGGGCTTCAGAGACATGAAGACTTTTAACCAAGCATTGTTGGCACGTCAACTTTGGAGATTGTACACCAATCTAGACATCCTGGCGGCTAGAGTGTTGAAGGCTAAGTACTTTCCTAATGGAAATGTTCTGCAAGTTCGACTGGGTCTAATTCCAAGCTACACGTGGCGAAGTCTATGGGGCACAAAATCTCTTCTACTCCATGGTGTGATGTGTAGGATTGGAAACGGACGGGACATTGACATATGGGATGATAGATGGCTGCATGGTGATGAGGGGGACCTTGCAAGATACAGATCGGGGGAAGCAATTGTCTTGAGCAAGGTTAGCGAGTTGATGGTGGAGGGACGGAGAGAATGGAACGTTGATAGGCTCCTGGATATCTTTCCTAGGAATGTTGCTGCATTGATTATGGAGATTCCACTCCTATTACTGAGCAGGAAGATGATATTTTCTGGTGGCCAAATCCAAAAGGATACTTCATTGGCCGTTCGGCTTACTGGTTAGGCAAGTTGGGAGGCACATCCTTGAGGGAAAGGAATAGGGTGGTACCGCATGACCTGTGGAGACTAATATGGGGAAGGAGGTGGCCTCCAAAATTATCACATTTCCTATGGCGCATTGCTACGGGGAGCCTAGCAACATGTAGCAGGCTTAGAGACAGACATGTGACAGATGATGGGGTTTGTCCAATCTACGCACAACAAGAGGAGACTATCCAACACATGTTGTGTTACTGCTCGGGGGCGGACATAGTGATAAGAGAGAGCTGGTTGCAACCCATGAAACGCCTAGGAAGCATGCAAAACCTACAAGAGGTTCTCTTGGAGCTGCTTAGGAACAGCATGGTGGAAGAAAAGGACGAGATAGTGGCGGTTTGGTGGACCATATGGACGTTCCGAAATAACAAAATCTTCCAAGACGAGGCCCATTTCCCGAGACCTATCCTGCAGTCCTATCGTACTATGATATTGGACTACCGGTGCTACAAATGGGGAGTGGGTGACGGACAGCGAGAGATCGGTAACACGGGACGGAGGACCGAGGAGGCGGGCGGTGGAGTTACTGAGAGGACGCTGCAAGCGGACGGACAGCTATAGCTTCATACACGTAGACGCAGTGGTGAAGCCAGACGGGAGGTGTGCTATGGGAGGTGTGGTGCGTGGTATGGATGGCTCATTCATGGGTGCAAAACAAAAGTGCCCAAGAGCTGAATGGTCGTCATACATTGCCGAGGCTATGGCTGCTAGAGAAGGAATTCTTCTTGCTCGTGATGCGGTGCGATCTGAGAATCATATTTACCTATGCTCGGATTCCCTGAATGTGATAAGCGCCTTGATGGACGTGGACAAGTACTCCGGTTACCTTGGCTTGTTGGCTGCGGATATTCGTAGTGTAGCTTCATTTTTCCTTTCTTGTAGTTTCATTCATGTAAGACGGGAACAAAATTCTTTGGCTCATTTCATTGCACAAGATGCTCTTAATTCTGGCGGGTATACCTCTAGATGGGCTACAATGCCAGTTCTGTGGAGGGAAGCAGCCGAGAATGATGTATTTTTTGTTCCTTGATGTCGCATGAATGAAAGTCTCCGACTTCAAAAAAAACAAGCATCTTTTTAGTTTTTTTTTGATAAACTTTTTTTTGATAAAAAAACATCTTTTTAGTTAGAGATCTTAATTTTGTGCTTCAAAATTCAACCCTAAATCCAATCTTTAACAATTGGTCGCTAACATCATCTACTCTCAGGAAAGGTCATAGTGAGAGAGTACAAATAGGAAGGTAAAATGGGCCTCCATAAAGTAACACTAGGAATTGAATACATTCACGAAGATAATAGGAAAAAAATGCAACTAGTGCCTTTTATCCTGGAATGGATATGTACTTTGGGAAACTCCTCTCTAGTAGGATATCAGGTTAATCATTAAACGTAGAAACAATTTTGGAGTGTAGAGCTGGAGAAGAGGATAACACAATTGGAGCTCATCAAATAAAAGAATTGCATCAAGATAGAAGGAAGATAGGCAACAAGATGTGCCGTCAATCCCTAATAATAGCAAAATCAATCCTCCTAAATACAAAAATCATAGATTTGAAGGTAATGACGTTACTATGCATATCATTTTGAACCCTCTTTAAAAGTTATATAATTACTAATGCTAAGAAACCAAAAGTGTCAAACTCATAAGGTATAAAAATAGGTTGATTGTCAGCACATGCTTTATCATGCTTTGCTTCGTTGGCTGAGGCAACATTAGGAGCAACTTTTTGTATGGTAAATGCCCCACCACTCAGGACACTGGTCTAGAAACCTATGTCAGATATGCACATGCATTCTTTGTTGGTATGTGTAACCAAAGAACCAATAGTATGATGATTGTAATGGGGCATTAGACACTTGATCTGATAATAATCAAGGTAATTATGTCTATTAAGTTTGTTTCAATCATGATATGATGACATAGACATAGTAGATGTCTAAAGAATGATGTTACTTAATGAAATATGTCTTTAGGTTGAGGACATGGACAATGACGTGATGCGTATGATAAGAGTATATGCATTATGGTGATGTCCCTAGTAAGATATTGCTATAGAAATATCTAACACAACAGAGGGAGGATGGTGCTTCGACAGTGAATCCAATGACTGACTGTGAAGCTTCATCAGATCTTGTCCTGAGAAAATCCAGTACTCCACTTAGATGGGAATGTATGAGACCTAAAGATACTGAGAAAGATTTTGATCTGAAGAAAATGGAGGTTACAATTGTAGATGGAAAATTGAACTATCCGAGAAAGGAAGCGGAAGAAAATGCTGACAAATGGAGTAGATGCTTGCTCGACTATGTCATTGATTTCTGACCTAGTATTGCTCTGTTAACCAGTTATTTCGATAGTATATGGAACACTAGAGACATTTTTGAAGTGTTCGATACAGGCGAGGGCTTCTTCATGGTTAGATTTGCAGATAAAGAAGATATGAAGATTGTGCTCGAAGGTGACTGGTATGTAAGAGGAAGACTAGTTATATTTAAGAAGTGGAAAATTGGTGAAAAATAGACCAAGGAGGTTCTAGTGGAGGTTCCTATATGGGTGAGTCTAAAAAATATTATGATTGATTTATGGGACAATAGAACTTTCAGCAGGATTGGATCGTTCCTTGGCAATCCAGTAAGAACAGACGACATGACTCTCAACTTGAGGAGATTGGATGTTGCGTGAATACAAGTCCCGTAAAGCAAGGAAGATAAATTTCCTAAAAGGATTGGGCTAATGAGTGATGAAGGTGATGAGAAAATTGTTGATATAGAATACGACTGGATTCCATATAAGTGTTGTCACTATGGATATCTGGGGCATGATGATTGTGTGCAAAAAGAGAAGGTGAAGTAACAGAGAATAAAACCGCAGTTGAAAACTAGGATGACCTGGGAAGTAAAGAAGAATCCCGCTGATAGACTGTTCGATAGAATGCCTAATGTGAACTTGGAAGGTAATGTTGAACATATTATTGAAGATATCATAGATGATGAGGAAATTATGCAAAGAAAAGCATGTATTGAGCAAGCTGAACTAGTAATCGAAGATGAGAATCTCTCAAAAGAGGTGAATGGAGGTTTTACTTTTGATACAGAGCATGATAATAGGAAGTAGAACGTTAATGTTGTTAATCAAAATGTGCTTAAAAGACCAAGTGAGGCTGGTCTATCGAATGAGGCTGTGTATACTGGTCCCTCCTCACCTACGTCAGTAATTTCTATTCCTAGGGAATCACTGGTGAGTGACAGTAGTTCACAGGCATCATCGTACTCAGTGAAGTATGTGCCAAAGAATTTTGAGAAAAAGGAACCACCCAAATGCCAAGGGAAACTGAACATAGGAACTTATCAAAGGCTGGAGAAGATAGATGTTGCGCCAACACCTCGAGAACTTGTGATGTTATCTGAAAATACCAAAGTTGTTAGTACAATAGCTGGAGGTCATAAATGAATTCTTCTTGCACCATCTTCTCATGGAACGTAAGGGATATTAGTAATAAACTCGTTAGTGTCCAGGAGGTGGTGAGAATGACAAACTGTGATGTGTTTGTCCTAGTGGAAACAAAACTTAGAAAGAATAGAATTATCAAAGTCATGAGTAGATACTTTGATGAATATAGATGGATCTCGCATCATTGTTCTTTGGAAAGATGGCAACTGTACTATTACTAAGATTGTAGAATCTGATCAGACTCTTCACTTTAGTATGGAGAAGGATGATATTAATGTTAATGTGTCTGTGTTCTATGGGCATAATGATGATTATGAAATGATGGGTTTGTGGAGTAACCTTGAAAGCAATAATCTCCTTAATGATGGCCCCTAGGTGATCTTGGGTGATGTAAATGTTGTAAGGAGGAATGAAGAAAAAATTGGTCTGCAACTTCCTTCAAATAATTCTATGGATGACTTCAATGATTTCATGCTAGATAATGGTATGATGGAGTTAGATTTGAAGGGACTTTTGTTCACTTGGTCTAATGGTCAAGATGGGATAAAATTTCATTGCTACGAAGATTGATAGAATCTTATATAATGTGGATTTTTCGAATGATATTGATTGTTTTCATGGATAGGTTATTACCAACACCATCTATGATCATAATAGGATTGTGATGGTCATTGATCAACCTTGCAATTATAAAACCTCATTTAGATTCATAAATAGCTGGTCTAATCACAAATATTTTCATAAGTTGCTGACTGACTGTTGGAATTTGGAGGTTCATGGTTATGCTATGTATAGGCTTTATAGGAATCTCGATCATCTGAAGAACAACATAATGTATTGGAATAAAAAAGAGTATGTAAATGTTATGGATAATGTGGCTAAGGCCAAACATAAAGCACTAGAAGCTCAAAAGAATGCTGATCTGAATCCCAGTGATGTAACTTTGAGATCTAATGCTAACCTACTTAGGAAAGAAGCTAGAGAGGCTGTTGTTATAGAGGAAGCTCTATATAGACAAAAATCACGAATCAAATGGTCGAAGGAAGGAAACTTAAACACAAAGTTCTTCTATTCTCTGACGAAGACTAGGAGAGTCAGAAATACTATTAATTGCCTTAATGTAGATGGTGAGATCATGAGAGATATTTCTGTGATAAAAGACTCTATGCTAAATTCTATGAAAATCTTTTTTGCAAAGGATGATGGCATATTTTAGGAAGGAGAATGGAAGGGGTCGAAGGTTACTCAAAAGAAAAATGATTTACTCACCAAGATGATTACCAGAAAATAACTGGAGGAGGTAGTGAATGAGCTGAATTATGATAAAAGCCCAGGACCTGATGGGTTTAATGGGCACTTTTACAAAGTTGCTTGGAAAGTGATAGGTGACGATGTGTTTCAAGCTGTCAAGGATTTTTTTGTGAATAGTAGCATGTTGAGAGAAGCCAATAAAACCTATCTCACACTTCTACCTAAGGGGAATGATACTATCTTTATCTCAAACTGGAGACCTATTGCTTTATGCAACATCTTTTATAAGCTTATTTCTAAGGTGCTATCTAATAGACTACAAAAGTGCTTATCTATCATTGATACCAATCAATGTGCTTTTGTGAAAGGAAGGAGTATCAAAGAAGTTGTCCTCTTGACAAATGAAATTATTAGTGACTTTAAAAAGAAGAATGGTAATGATATGTGTATTCAGGAAGATATATCTAAGGCTTATGACTTGGTGAATTGGAAATTTGTATTTTTAGTTATGAGCAGGATGGGTTTTGCTAACAAATGGATAAAGGTGGATTGAAGTGATTTTCAATACTACTTCGTATTTAGTTATGGTGAATGGTGAAGCTACTAGAACTATTATTCCTTCAAAGGGGGTCAGGCAGGGAGACCCTATTGCTCCTTACCTCTTCACCATTGCTATGTAGGGTCTTTCTGAGTTGTTTAAACATAATGATGACATCCAACCTATTCATGTGTCTAGCAGATTGTGTTGTTCTCATCTTGTTTTTTTCGACGACTTGATGATTTTTTCTAAAGACAATACAAGTAATGCTGAAGGCATAAGAGAGTTACTAGATAAGTTTGGTAATATGTTTGGGCTTCATGTGAACAAGAATAAAAGCTTATTCTTATGGGAAAGAACCGTGATGCAGAGGAGATAACAAAGATTTTGAACATCAAGAGTGGTGAGCTTGAGGATACTAAGTACTTGTGCATGCCATTATTCTCTAGGAAATTAAACAAAAGACACTGTGAGAAGCTGATTGACAAAATTAAATGAAGGGTGGAGGGGTGGAAGGCCAAGCTTCTCTCCTGTGCAGGAGTTGTATTAGTTAGATCAATGTTATCTACTATGCATGTTTATTGGGCCATGCCTTTTCCCATCCCTAGTTCTATGCTTGAAGACATGGATAGATTGTGCAAGAACTTTATATGGGGCCAATCAGATAAGAAAGAGAATATCCATCTGATTAAATGGGATGTGATTACCCTACCTAAGAAGGAAGATGGATTACGCATTAGGAAGAGCAAAGAGATGTTTGAAGCTTGTCTTATCATGAATGTGTGGGACATTGCTAGAAAAAAAGACTTTTTGTGGGTGAAGTGGATCAATGAAAAGTATCTTAAGAAGGAAGTGCTCTGGAGTATTGAAGGATCACCTAACTTTTCTTGGGTGTTTATAGCATCATTTGGATTAGATGTATTCTCCTTAATATGTGTGAAATTAGAATTGGATATGGTAATCTCATTGATATTTGGGGCGATCCCTGGGTAAATGGTAGATATCTTCATTAAATGGTGAATTGCAATATGTCTATTAGAGTAGATCTACCTGAGGGGGATAAGTTTAATTCTATTATTAAAGATGGATGTTAGAAAATCAAAGACTCTAGATGCTCTGAGCTTATGCTTAATATTTCTTAAGTCTATGCCTATTGATAAAGATAATGATGATAGGTTTCTTCTTAAAGGTCAGAGTAAGGTTGGAATAAATCTCATTTGGGACCAGATCAGATAAAAAAAGATGAAAATGATTCTTTCTCATGGTTGTGGAATTGCAATAGCAGCATGAACACCAAGATACACACATGGAAAGTTATTCATAATAAATTGTCCACAACTGATTACATAAGGAGAGGGGGTATTCCTGCAACTTCTATTTGCTATCTATGCATGAATGCTTATGAGGATACCATGCATATCAGTTTTGACTGCTACTATGTGAAGGATATATAGGGTAAAGTTGTAAAGGACAATCTTATCAACAAGATTCCTAATAAGGGGGAAGATGCTGCCAAGTTGTAGATTACAAATTTGGTGTTACCATTCCTATGGTGCTCTGTCATTGTTGGTTGGAAAGAAATAGAAGATTCCATGACAACAAGTATAAAAACCCTGATTTTCTCAGGAAGATGATTGAATCAGATATTAAGGTTTTTCTCAAGTAACCTATCGTGGTTTCCTTTTTGGGCCTGTGTTTTTATCTTGCTTGGTCTTGGCTGGTTGTGTAAGCATTGAGATGATAGTTGCATAAGTATCGAGGGGATAGGTAGAGTCCTCTCCTTTATCAATTGGGGAGGATTGAATTCCCTACTCTTTGATCATGGTGCATGTCTTCTGTCTGCATCGGTTTTTGGAAGCTCTGGAGGATGTTTTTTGTTCATATGGATCCCATGGTACAGGGTCTGGAACCCCTTGCTCTTTTAAGAGTTGATCAACTTCTTTATGAGGAGAGGCATTTATTCTGAATTTGCTGAGCTGATGGACCTAGGTTCCCTTGGATCCTTGGAGTGGGAGTTCTATTTCTAGAGAGGAGTCTTTGTCTCCTGGGGCCCTTTTGGTGATGGTTGAGGCCCTTTTGCTTAGGTGTTGGTGTTTTGTGCATGTTTTGTCTCAAGATTGTTGTTCTATCTTCTCATGTTTCTCTGTGATGTTGAACTTTGTGTTTTTTGTTATCTGAAGATTTGGCTCACATCTCACTTGTGAAGTGGCTGATGAGTCCTTGCTTGGTTATCTAGAATTCACTGGTTTGGTTTCTGTCAATAACTAAAATATCACACTTTTCTTTGAAGATGCCTCTGGTGTTGGTGATGGTTGAGTTCCCATTTCTATGGGTGTTGATGCTCCCCTCTCACTACATTTATGGTGATGGTCTTGGCCTTTTTTGAAGGGTGGTGTTTCTCTCTTTTCCTTTTGAAATTCACTGATAGTAGGGTTATGATGGCTCCCCTCTCATTTATGAAGTGATGGTTGAGTTTTTATGGATCTATGGAGCTTCATGATTTTGAGTCTTTTCTGCAGCTTGCTTGATAGTTCATCAACAATTAAGTTTCTTGTTGAAACTGCCTCTAATGATGGTTGAGTCCCCATCTTTTTATGGGTGTTGATGCTCCCCTCTCACTATTGTGATGTGATGGTTCTTTTTCTTTTCGTTCTGGTCTTACCAGCATATATTATATTATTGATGGGCGGTGTTGGTCTCTTTCATATGTTCTAGTAATGGTTGAGTCCCCACTTTTATGGGTGTTGATGCTCCCCTCTCACTACAGTTTTCTAATGATGGTGTTGGCCTTTGTTGAAGGGTGTTGATGCTCTTTTTTTCTTTAGAGCTTCACTATTAGTTGTGTTTTGATGGCTCCCATCTCACTTGCAAAGTGATGGTTAAGTTTCTCTGGTTCTCTAGACCATTACAAATTTGAGGTGGATATCTACAGATTGATGGATAGTTCTACATCTTTTTAGTCATTTGTTGATGTTGCCTCTGTGATGGTTGAGTCCCCATTTTTTATGGGTGTCGATGCTCCCCTGTCTCTACTGTGTTGTGATGATAGATCTTTCTTGCATCTGATTTCTGTTGCATATGTTAGATTGAAGTTGATTAGCTTTGTCTTCTCTCTTCTGGTTTGGTTCTATGTTGGCTATCCAGTTTTGTATCTAGGTGATGGTCTTGTTTTAGTATCCTAAAGTCTTGTTCAGCAGATATCTATCTCCTCTAGTTCCCGTTTGGCTCCTTTCCCAGAAAATCCTTTGGCAGAAGGCTTCTATCCTGGGTTCATTCATTATTATTATGTATGTTGCTTTATACAGTTCTTCTTAGTTTTTTCACTACCTTCATTTGAAGGTAGTATGCAATGTACTGACACTAAAAAGAAAAATACAAAAATAGCAGCATGAGTTTTTTACTGACAAAAAAAAAGATATTGCTATAGAAGAGAAACATACAATAGTATTACATAAAACTAGAGTGTGTGTTGACTGATGACATAGTCTCATTAGTCATAATATGGGATATTAAGTAAAACACATATGTACTTGTTACAGAACAATGTATCAGATAGACCCACGTTGAGAGTGATAAATGGAGACCATGGAATGGTAGTCACAATCACCTCTCATAGTGATAGTAATGATTTTGGTTCTTAGACCTGAAGTCACTACACTCATGACATGTCATTCTATGTATTTTGACATCATCCTACTTAACCTTGAATAAGCGTTTCCATAAAGGTGATGCTTGGGTATTCTGTGACACATAGGGATCGGATGTGAGTGATGTAAATGGGATTTGTCCCTCCTACCAGATATTGATATCCTGGTCACTTGTTAAGTGAAAATGAGAAATGTATGGACATACTTATGTGGCTCAATATATGATATGTGAGATCACATGCATCTCATACAGTCTGCTCTAGTTCAAGGAACATGGATTTAAAATTGAGAGGGTGATGATTCTATGCGTCGAGTTTGATCTGGATATCAGAGACAAATGAACGGTATGATCACAATAACACTAATCATAAATTGTAGGTTGAAGTTGTTCTCCAACTTTCCAATCACTTGAGTAGAAATGTTGTGTTGCTAGATACCCCTCATTTCTTGTAAAGTCATAAATTTATTATGGACATTCACTACCAATGTAACTTGGGATCTATGGGTAACACACATAGAATGCACCAGGAATAGAATTTTACTTATGAATAAGGTTTAACTTGATTATTAAAGTGTTTCAATATTCAATTTAAATAGCATTAGCTGAAAATTGGCTGACTAGCAATGTGAGATGACCTAATCAAGTGTTGAGTCCACTGACTCAAGTGTCATCATAATTTAAATAACATTGTCTGAACTGGAATGTGATACGACCAGTTTAGAATGTGGATCAACTAGTTCAGAATGTGAACTGACTGGTTTAAATGTGAATCCACCGGTGGAGCGATCAGTAAGACTTAATCAAGGATTGATGTTGATGTCACGTTGTGTATTAATCTTCACAGTGAAAGTCAATATGTTTGTGAATAGGAAATAGGGTTGAGTTGACCAATTCACATGCGAACCGACCAATTCAAAGTGAACTAACTGATTTGTTATCTACAATAGTAAAAAAATTATGAAAATCTATATCTTTGACTACGAGTCAATTTGGAAACTCAGACCTCAACTCTCCTACAAATAGAGGGTAGTCAAGTCTTTTAGAAGACACAAAAAATGCTGACAAATGTTATCCTCTCATAGTTGTGGTAACGTGAGAGCTCAAAGAAAGTCTTACCCGTAAAAGGGAGAAAAAACTAGGGATAACAAGTCAACGCTAGCACGCTGACATCAAAGGGACAATATCCTTCTATTTGTCTCAAGAAGCATGATGATGAGTTCATAATGGTATCCATGGTAGAGGTGTGGAGGTTGTCACCATCACACTAGGAGAACTTCATCCTCCATCCATTGTGCTACACCAGTAGGCCATTGTTGATGACTATTCACATGTTACTTGAAGAAGAAGAACAAGACTTTGAAGGGATTATAGCTGGACTTGCTCCAGGACTAGGTATATACCTCCCAAACCTTCTTTTCTAAATACATTATTGTTGATGCAATCTGTTGGTTCAATATTCTGGAATAAATTTTTTTATTTCCACTACCTTATCTACCTCCTTAAATCTCAGTAGTGGTATCAGATCCATGGTTAGGATGCATTGGGATTTAAATCAATGTGATCAGATTTAATTTATCATTCTTATTGCATACAGTGTGAATATTTAAATTGATTAATGTAAATATCCAATTAAATACCGGATATCATCCCTATATATATATATATATATATATATGCAATCTATATGTGTCGATCTAAATCATTTTGATGGTAGATGTATGCATGTTTATGGAAAATTCCCTCTGTATGTGTGTGCATGCTTGTTTGATTTCTTTCCTATTGTTATTTACTTTGCATAATGAACTTGTATCTTTCTTTCTAAATGTAAATTAATACTTTCCTTCCTATTCTACACTGAATGTAACTCCATGTTTCCCTTTTACAAGGCAATAAGTTAATTGGAATAGGATAGTTTTAATTTCTATTTTGTGTAAGAGAAGTCATTCTGTACTAGGTGAGTTGATTCACTATAAAGTCTAGGACCTTGGAGGCCATCCAATGGAAGGATCCAATCGATTGTTTGGAGGACCAATTGATTGACTAGAGGAGTCCAGTTAACCAAATGAGATAGAACCAGTCAACCAACCAATGGATGTCAATCAATCGATTGGGAAGTCCAACCGATCCAATGGAGGGTCCTGTCAATTGACCAACCTTTCCAACAACATATTTCCCAATACATGTTGATACATGTGATGTGGACCTTAGGTGGTAGTAATTCATTGTGGCTCTAGTGATTTGCATTAGTATGGCTATAATTGTTGCCCATATGTTTTATGATTGCATGTTTCTTTTGTGGATATATCATGCATGTGGTTATTGGATATGTGTATGTATTTATATATAAAATCCCTCAATTAATATTAAGCCTAAAATGCTTTCCATAAGCAACACACATGAAAATATTGATCGACCAAGTGTGGGCATGCTCAAGCATAGTGCACCGTCTATCTCATGGAAGTGTGAAGGAAGATATGTGGGTCTGTCAAAGTAGGGTGCATATTTTCTCATGTTGGCTTTTGGGGTAGGCTTAACTAGGTGACCTTAATAGAATCAAGTGCCTCGAAAATGCATATAGAATATGGCAAGGATTTGTTCATAACATCTGTCGAAGAATTACATGATATGCAATTGGCAAAAGTTTCCTACCTAAATAATCAAGTTGTGGGTAATCAACCAAAGTTGACTCATAACTTGATGAAAAATGGATCTTGGCTCACTAGAAGGTGTTCTTCAATCTTCTGAATTGGTAGTGAGGGTTATAAATTTGAACAAAATAGTGGGAGAAATCATTAATTAAAATCCTTATTCATTCTTATGAAATCAAATAAAATCAAGAGTGTTGAGACAAAAATTGCAAAATTTCCATTTATAGAAACTAATGGCAAACACAAATACTTTTCATGCAATTGGTCCTTGATAAGGATAGGTAGAATGGTAATAACTTCTTGGAGTGGTTCAAGATGTTGAGAATCATTCTCACTCAAGAGTGCAACCTCTATGTCCTGGAGACACCAGAGTCAGATGAACCCTCTCCCATCGTGCTTCTGGTTGAAAGGTATGCTTACAATAAGCACTTTGAAGATGTCGTGAATGTCAAGTGTCGGATGTTATGCTCAATGATCTATGAGTTGTAGAGACATAATGAAAATATGGATGTTATTGAAATGGTAACACAACTTAAGAACATGTACTCAAGTTAGACAAGACAAGAGACATGTGACGTCTCAAAGGTGTTGTCCAAGTGAAATATGGCTAAAGGAGGTTTAGTAGGTCCTCATGTACTCAAATTGATTGGGTATGTAGAGAAGCTTGCTAGACTATGATTTCCCTTAAGACAAGAGCTGGACTCATTTGTGATTCTTTAGTCATTGCCAGATTCATATGGCTAGTTTGTCATGAATTAAAACATGAACAATTTTGACAAACTGTTGTCAAAATTACTTGGCATGTTGAGGACATCTAAAGCGCCTATGAAGAAGGACAACCCAAATTTGTGATGATGATTAGTAGAGGCAAAGGGAAGTCTAAGGGCAAAGGCTAATCTAAGAAGAGTTGTAAAGTTGTCCAGAAACTAAAAACATCTATACTGAAATCAAAAGGGGGGTGTCAATATGGAAGGGAAGTGCTACCACTGTCATCACATTGCAACTTCCCTTTTTTATATAGAGAAACTCAGGAAGAAGAAGGAGATATAGATCTCCAGTTTAGGTCCTGAGAAGAAGTAAGCTAGAGTTGTGTGGAGCAAGAGCTATTGCCACTATAGTTGGAATATGTCATTCATATAATGGGCATTAATAAAATTAGTGAATTAATATTATTTACATGCCATTAATGAAAAACATCATGTATATGGAAATGTGTATTATTAATAGGTGATGTTTTATTTTAAAAGATAAAATCTTATATGGAAGTGCCATATGTCTCATAATCTATACTTTATACCTTTAAGGACAAACATGTATAACACATATATTGAATGACCCAATGACTCAAACAACGAATACCTGTAGCATTTTCATCTAGAACACATAAATGAGAAATGCATTTCTAGAATCTACAAATATGTCCATCTGGACTCTTTTGGTTTATGAACCAATGGAGACATATAAGTCTTATTTACTGGGAAATATAACACAAAATAATTTCACTAGATATAGTGGGAGGGTGAGAATTAAATTAGGTCTCCAACATACTAATGTACATATCCCTTAGTAGAGGTGGTTACTAATACATCATTATATTTATTGACGATCTTAGTAGATATGGTAATTTGTATCTAATGAAATACAAGGTCAAATCTCTTGAAGTGTTCAAGTAGGTCTTGAATGAAGTACATAAGAAACTTGGTATAAGTATTAAAACACTTCGACATGATCGATGTGGAAAATTATTAAACCAAGATCTTGAGGACCATCACATCCCAATTTTCAAAACCAATTTAAAAGTTAGAATGAAGTTTTACTTAAATAATAATGGTTGAGGGGTTTTGATTCAAAAATACCAATAATGGTTGTCGTTATAAGAAAATGGGATGAGAAAACTTAAAATAAGATTCAATCTCATATCTCAGTTTCAAGTGTGCATTATGTGTATCAATTAACTCATATTAGTCCTATTTTCTTTTCTCTCTCCTCCAAGATAGTAATAAGACATAGGAAGAGGTTAAAGAGGTGACCTTGTGGTTATTGAATGAGTAAAACTCGAAATGGTGACTCAAGGATTCAATATTAGGAGCCTTTTCCAAATTATTTTACTTTTAATGCCTTTTAATTAAGGTCAATAGATAATATAGGAGTTATGTATCAAAAGGTGTGAAAAAATAAAATCTAACTTCATGGGAATGTTCTATACTCTCCAATTAATCCATTGTTCAAATTTGATATCATTTGGAGCATGCTTTACCCTCCAATCAAATTTAGAAAGGCTTGAATATGGTTTGACTAAAGAATTATTGAAAATTTCACTGATTACATTCGATTCCCTAAGGTTCATGTTGTCATGCGTTACCATTCTTTTCCTTCCTATTATATGCACCATCAAACGACAAGGGTTTAGTTGTAACCTGATCTGACGGCTACCTTATCATCCCCTACCTCCATCCATTACATAGTTTGATACAATAATCCACAATGAACCCTTTCACAATGCCTTTCTCCCTCACCATTTCATGAGATTGTGTTAGCTTTGCCTTCATCTTGATTCCCTGAGTTCATTAAGCCCTTATTAACCTCCTCTCATGAACTTTTGGAAAAACACCCAAATTAGGATCTCCATAGCCTCTCCACCCTGAGATTGCAGAGGGTGTTCTGACCTATTGCTTGCCTATTTAATATGTGGTATAGCACCACCGGTCACCACCAAACTCTCATCCACCTCCAATTTCTCCTCTTGTGCCTTATATCTCTATGGAATGCTCCTACTTCTTCTCTGATGATGGTGTCCTAGTGCACACCGCTCCGACCACTTCAATGTAATTGAAACGGTAGTAAGAATCCTCATTCTTCGTTCCTTGTTTTTGTATTATTGTTTTGTCCCATGACATCCCTGGGCTTTGTACCCTATAGCTACAGTTGAGGGCCTTGCCGATGCTCATTGACGTGGCGTTTAAGTTCCCCTCTAACCAATGAAACCCAACCTCAAGCCTCGTTTTGACTCTACATCGCCCTACCACTCTCTGGGATCTCATTTTTACCCATTTTGTTGATATTCCATTTCCAAGCTCCTCCTTTGTTCCTTGAGTTTCCACCAAATCTCCTCACGCTCCAACGCACATTGGAGCTTGTGTATTGGATCAATTCCTTGATCGAGGAGTGAGGGGGCATCATTAGTCTCCACATCACAAGATAATCTAATTTTCCCGAGTTTTGATCGGAGGTCGAAGCCCAGTAGAGGCGCCTCCTGTCA
This sequence comes from Alisma plantago-aquatica, assembly GCA_963693085.1. Classification (NCBI taxonomy): domain Eukaryota; kingdom Viridiplantae; phylum Streptophyta; class Magnoliopsida; order Alismatales; family Alismataceae; genus Alisma; species Alisma plantago-aquatica. The sequence continues at coordinate 1,064,628,579 of OY856412.1, read as the reverse complement.
TGGCAGAGGGGGGGGGGGGGAAGAAGCCAGGTCAACAAATGACCCATATGCCCCCAGAGTTCTAATCGAATAATGATTTTTGGAAGGGTATTTCTGAGTTTTCACTAAAGATTTTGATTCTCTGATGTGCGGATTGAGTTGTGTTGGAATGGCGATTTTTCCCTTGCAGAATTTATCAAATGAAATGTGTGTCCTTATTTTTAGTACTTCTACATTATATTTTCATTGGATTTATTTCATTTAAATTAATGTCAAACATCTGATTCCATGAATTCTGATTGGTAAGTTTTCAAATATTCGTAGTAAATCATAGGATGCTAAGAAAAGTACAAATAAATATTCATTAGAAAGGTTTTTTTAGAGGAATCCAATTTTAAGGTTTTCTAGACGTGTTTTGCATTCCCATTTTGATGTTTTACTAGACACCCTAATTTGACCCATTGAAACCCTAAGAACGTATTTCATGTAATTCATACAATCTAAGTCAACCAAATTTTTGTAATTTAGTTATGTTGATCCATAAGCCTAACCCTAATACCCTAAAACCATAATTCACCCTAATTCAACCTAGGAACAATACAAGATATTGATTTATGATGTTTAATAATTGTGAACATGTATTTAGAGCCTAATCAAGACAAGGGAAGATTGGACCTAGATTTGAATCAAAGTCCATGAAGACTATATTAGGATCTACATTGCTCCAAGTCAAACATGTCCTGTTGCTGACCACAAGTAATTATGATTGTTTGCATGTTAAGTACAAAGTAGACATTATCATTGCAAGTTTAATGTTTAAATTATGATCACTCTATACTATTTCTTGTTTATTGATACACATGTCCTATGGTTATAGTGTTCATTAAGATAATGGTTCATGATTAATAACTCATGAAATTCATGTTAATGTTCAAGAGGATGAAATCCCATCATGTTAAGAGATCATGTTATTAGGGGAAAATCCAATCATATTAAGTTCAAGAATCAATTTAATGTTAATGTTAATGTCATGTTAATGATCAAGATAATTTGAATTGATATATTATTTATATTCTCCCAAATCATGGACCTCAAGGTGTCGTCAAGGGATTTCCTAGCATCAACGGATTTTCTAGCATTCATGTGCTCCCAAGGGGGCATCATAGAGGGATGCATACAATTACTATTTAATTATTCATGTTAATAATGATTCACGAATTCTTATAGTTAATTTATGTCAAATTTTCTTACATGTCAAGTATATTTACTTTGGTCATATTATAAAATACCAGTATTGTGTACCGATGTGTTGTTTTTCCCCTTTGCATGGTTGGGGACGTGATGTCCCCATAAGTTGGAGCAAGTAAGGACTCAAGAGGAGAAATCATAGATTGGAATACCTTCAATAGCTAACTGGTAGGGTGCCATCCATAGTGGGCGATCCAATCATGTTTACCTTTATGAATAGTTTTTTATGTTTAGAAATGTTTAAACATATCATAGGACTCAATTTTAGTTTCCTATTCAAACAATAATGTATGAATCTAAATGGTGAATTATGTGTTTATTTTCTATGATTTCATAAATGTGATATCCCCCTTCAATATGAAAGCTTTCGCTTAGTTATATTATATATCACAAGGTGGGGTGATACATTAATGGTATCAGAGCCAATAAATGGATGGCAACCAGAAAGCAATTTGATTCATATGCTCTAACCCTAGAAATAAGACATGTGATTAGGGTTTATGGGTAGATTGTTAAAGGAAAGATACTATGACCTACATTGAATAGGGTTTTTACCTTAGGAAATATAGAGGTAAGAGATAAGTTCTTACCTAGTTTAGATCTTAAGCATCAACCTACCCTAGATAATGAGGTGACCTCTTCATTCTCATTGGTTATGACCAACCAATTGAGGCTTGAAGAGGAATGTCATGAGCATGAGACCTTTTATGCACTTCTCCTTTCTCACTAGTGCATGTGGTACGAGACATGTGCATTAGTAGGTTAGAAGGTAGCATGTTAAGATCTCACATCTCTAGGTATGTGCCTAATCACCACATATCTAGGAATGTGGGAAGTGCCTAAAGACATAAGGGTAAATAGTCACCTAATCCTAATTATGAAAAGTTGAAGGTAGGTACTCTAAGTGTAAAGATAGGTTTGGTTTGATGAACCCTAAGTATAAGTCGAGAAGATGAGGGTAAGGTAATAGATAAATAAATGCTCACATATATATATATTTATGAAATCCAAATGCCATATATTACTTAACTCTTCTTCATGTAGAATTGTGAACATACATAAACCTTTCATGAACTACATTCTTTTTAATCAAATATTAGTATTATATCTTTCATTGAATGAAGAAATAATAAAAACCCTAAGGTGGATAGTACCCAAAAAATTTATTGTGAGGATGAAATTTGTTTCAAGGTGGGTAGAATTGTTATATCCCAATTTTCAAATACAATATAAAATCTATCATGAAGTTTTTCTTAAATAATAATGGTTGAGGGATTTTGATGTGAAAAGACCAATAATGGTTCTCCTTATAAGAAAATGGGATAAGAAAACTTAAAATAAGATTCCATTTCATATTTCACTTTCAATTGTGCATTATGTGTATCAATTAACATATTAGTCCTCTTTTCTTTTATATTTCCTACAAGATAGAAATAAAACATAGGAAGAGGTTAAAGAGGTGACTATGTGATTATTGAATGAGTAAACTCGAAATGTTGACTCAAGGATTCAATATTAGGAGCCTTTTCCAAATTTTCTTACTTTTAATTCCTTTAAATTAAAGTCAATGGACAATATAGGAGTTATGGACCACAAGGTGTACAAAAAATAAATATAACTGCTTGGGAACGTTCTAGACTCTACAATTAAATCGTGGTTCAAATTTGAGATCATTTGGACCATGTTTGAACCTCCAATAAAATTTACAAAGGTTTGAAATGGTTTGACTAAAAAATTATTGAAATTTTGATTAATTACATTCATTTTGCTAAGGTTCACATTGTCACATGTTACCATTCATTTCCTTCCTATCCTACACACCATCATATGACCATGGTTTAATCATAACCTGATCTGACAACTACGCTATCATTCCCTACCTCTATCTATTACATAGTTTGATACATGATTATGTAGTGACCCCTTTCACAATGCCTTTCTCCCTCCCCTCTCAACCATTTCATGAGATTGTTTCTCCTTTGCGTTCGTCTTGCTCTCCCAAGTTCATTAAGCCCTCATTCACCTCCTCTCATAACCTCTCTAAAAATGCCCACATTAGGCTCTCCATAGTCTCTCCACTCTGAGATCACAGAGAGTGTTCTGACCCATTGCTTGCCTATATACGACGTCATGTAGCATCACTGGTCACCACATAACTCTCCTCCACCTCCACTTCCTCTTCTTGTGCATCCGAGCTATAGGACATGCTCCTCCTTCTTCTGTAGTGATGGAAGCCTAGTGCACACCTCTCTGATCACTTCAGTGCAATTGGAAAGGCGGTAACAATCCTCATTCTCTGTTCCTCATTTTCTTGTTCTTGTTTGGTCTCATGACATCCTCAGGCATTATGTTTTATAGCCGCAGTCGAGGGCCTTTCTAATGCTCATTGTCATGGAATTTCAGTGGCCCTCCAGTCAAGGAAACACAACCTCAAACCTCATTTTGACTCTGTGATAGTCTCGCCACTCTCTGAGATCTGATTTCTACCCATTTTGTTGATCTTCCATCTCTGAGTTCCTTTCCATTCCTTGGTTTTCCAACAAAGTTCCTCATCCTCCAATGCACATCAGAGCATGTGTATTGACTCAAAGCCGTCGTCGGGAAGTGAGGGATGTGTTTACAGTCTTTGCATCACAAGAGAAGCCAAGTTCCCCGACTTTTAGTTGAAGGTTGAAGCCCAGGAGAGGCACCTCCTACCATGGTGGGGGGAGAAGAAGATAGGTTAGTGAATGACCCCTATGGCCCTGCAGTTCTAATCAAATAATGATTCTTGCAAGTTTATTAATTCTGAGTTTTCACTTGTTATTTTGTTTCTCTGATGTACGGACTGAGTTAAGTTGGAATGATGATTTTGCCCTTACGGAATTAATCAAATGAAACGCACACCGCTAGTTTTTCAGTTCTTCTACATTGTATTTTCATTGGATTTATTTCATTTAATTTGATGTCATGCATATGATTCCCTGAATTTTGATTGGTCAGTTATCAAATATTCATAATAAATCATATGATGATTAGAAAAATTTAAATAAATATTCATTAGAAAGGGGTTTTCAAGTGGAATCCAACTTTAAGGTTTTCAAGACGTGTTTTGTATTCCCATTTTGATGTTATATTAGAAGCCCTAATTTGACCGATTGAATCCCTAAGTATGTATTACATGTAATTCATATGATCTAAGTCAACCAAGTTCTACTAACTTAGTGATGTTGATCTATAAGGATAACCCTAATGCCCTCAAACCCTATTTCTCCCTAATTCAACATAGGATCAATATAATGTGTTGATTTATGGTGTTTAATAATTATGAATAGGTGTTCATAGCCTAATAAAGACAAGGGAAGATTTGAGCTTGATTTGAATCAAAGATCAGGAAGACTATCTTAGTATGTACATTGCTCCAAGGTAAATGGGTGATGTTGTTGAGCACAAGTAATTATGATTGTTTGCATGTTAAGTACAAAGTTGACATTATCATTACAAGTTTAATGTTTTAATCATGATCACTCTATATTAGTGCTTAATGATTGCTACACATGTCCTATGGTTATAATGTTCATTATGATTAATGTTTATCATTAATGACTCATGAAATTCATGTTAATGTTCAAGAGGGAGAAATCTCATCATGTTAAGATATCATGTTAATAGGAAGAAATCTCATCATGTTAAGTTCTAGAATCACGTTTATGTTAATGTTAATGTCATGTTAATGATCAAGTTAATTTGAATTGAAACAATCATTATATGCTCCCAAATCATGGACCTCAAGGGGTTGTCAAGGGCTTTCCTAGCATCAAGGGCTTTCCTAGCAATCAAGAACTTTCCTATCAATCATGTGCTCCAAAGAGGGCATCATAGATGGATGCATACAATTACTATTCAATGCTTCATGTTAATAATGATTCAAGAATGATTAATAGTTAAGTCATGTCAAGTTTTATTACATGTCAAGTATATTTACTTTTCTCATATTGTAAAGTGTACCATTTACTGATGTGTTGTTTTCCCCTTTGAATGGTTGGGGGCGCGATGTCCCAAGAAATTGGAGCAAGTAAGGACTCAAGAGGAGCAAACAGGGATTAGAAGACCTTTAAGAGCTAACTGGTTGGGTGCCATCCATATGAGGCGATCCAATGAACAATTTTCCATGTTTATAAATGTTTAATCATATCATAAGGCTCAATTGTAATTTCCTATTCAAAGAAATATGTACAAATATCAATGGTGAATTATGTGATTATTTGCTATGATTTCATAAATGTGACATCCCCCTTCAAGATGAAAGCTTTCTCTCAATTATATTATATATCACAAGGTGGGGTGTTACAAGGACATTCTTGGATACTATGATAATATACCACAATGAACTCCACCTTAAACATAGTGATGTATAAGAAAGAAGGAATCATACCTTGTTAGTTATGGTGTGAACATCAATAAGTCAGTTTATCTTTCAATTTCCTTTTGTCACATGCTTTATACTAAATAATATACCATCTAGAATGGTTCAAAAGACACCATATGAGATATGGCATGGGAAGTGTCATGATACGTCTTATAAAGACTAGGAATGAAAGCTTATATAAGACGATAGTTTCTTGAAAAGATTTGTTCACAAATCACATAAATGATATTTTATCGAATACTACTTTTATATTCTAGTCCAACGACTAAAGTATTTTTTTGCCATGATAGTTGTATTCCTAAATGGATTTTAATTCCAACAGAATCAGTTGGAGAAAAATAGAACTCAAAAAGTTGGAGACCAATAAGCAAATATTGAACCTTATGAGGTATAGTAGGAACAAGTAGAATCAAAAATTGTTGTGGAATCTCAAGTTTCTTATGCAAACACTAAACCTCATAGATATAGATGGACACTCCATGAGCTTGAAAGATTAGAATAGCTTATTGCTCAATAAGGCGGTAAGTTGGTTATAATAGGAGGATCCAACAACCTGCCTAGAAGCTATTGAGGGACTTGAGTATATGAAATGGATTGAAGCCATGATATCCAAGATGGACTCCATGTACACCAACAAGGTATGATTAAATAGATAACACCCTTAGGTGCAATTGGTTTTCAAGAAGAAGACAAATATGGACGGTACTGTACAAACCACTAAGGAAAAATTAGTTGCATTCAAACAAGTTCAAGATGTTAAACATGATGAAATATTTTACCAGTTGTCATGGTCAAATCCATTATGGTCATGCTTAAAATTGCAACTTAGTATGACTATAAGATTTGGCTAACTGATGTTAAAACTGCATTACTTAATAGTAATATTGTAGAGGTTGTGTTCTTGATACAACTTGGAGGTTTTATAATTCCAATTATTGCAAATAAAGTATATATACTACAGAGGTCAATCTATGGATTGAAGAAAGCATCTCAGAGATGAAATATTAAATTTGATTATATAATCAAAGAGTTTCACTTTAGGCAAAATGAATATGAAATCTTTGATTACAAAAGGGTTGGGGGAGCATATTTATATTCCACATATTCATGGGGAATAATTCCCTTATCGTATAAAAGTGAAAAGATGGCAGGGAAGTACCTTCTCTATGAAGGATTCAGGAAAAGCATCCTATATATTAGAAATCAAGATATATAGAGATAGACCTGGAAAGATTTTTGACCTAAGTAAGCGAATATACAATGTGAAGATGTTGATGGGGTTCAGTATATATGACTCAATGAGAGAAAATTTGTCCATGTTCCATGAAATTAGTCTCTCGAGGTCCTTTTCTCCCAATTTTTGTGAAGAATAGGAACACATGAGTAATATGATATATGCATTCACAATTGGATACATCATGTATGAAATATTATGTATTCATCCCATTGTCTCATATGTATTGGACATGATGAGTAGATATTAATCAGACCCAGTGAATGTCACTACATTGCAATGAAGAACGTCTTTATCTACTTGAGAAGTACTAAGAAGATTAGTTTCTTGATTATGGTAATAAGGAAGACTTGGGTGTAAAAGGCTACACTAATGCTAGCTTCCAAAATGACAAAGAAGACTAATGATCACAATCTATATTTATTTTTGATCCTAAAATATAATTATAAGCTAGAAAAGTTATGAATAAGATAAAGTTGTTAATTATGCAATAGAAGACAAGTACCTTACTATTTCGAACATAGATGAGGATATTCTATGGATCAAGAAGTTCATTTAGATGAACTTGTGTGAGGTTCTAACCATTGATGACACATTAGAAACATTGTGACAAAATGAAGCTACTAGATAAGCAATGGAACTAGATATCATATATGACATTTCTATCTCATACGAGAGATCATACAGTGAGGAGATGTGAAGACTTGCAAAGTTCCATCTTGAAACAAATGTTGCTAACCTACTACAAAAGCACTTGTACAGTAGAAAGATGATGGACATGTCAAGGTCACCTAGAATAAGATTTGTGGGTGATTGGCTCTAAGTGTAAGTAGGAGTTTGTTGGTATGCCAAGAGAGCCAATCATATGATGATTGTAATGGGACATTTGATACTTGATTTTATAATAATAAAGGTAATTCCATCTATTAGTTTTGTCTCAATTATGAGATGATGACATAAACATTGTAGATGTCTAAAGAATGATGTTACTTGATGACAAATGTATTTGGGTTTAGTACCTAGACAATCAGATCATATGTATGATATGAGTACATGAATACTTATTATGTCCCTATTCAGATATTACTATGGAAGAAAATATTCAAAATAATACATATGACTAGAATGTGTGTTGACTGATGATAGAGTCTCATTAGTCAAAATATGGTATATCAAGTCAAACACATAGGTACGTGTTACAGAACATGTATCAGACAGACCCATGTTGAGAGTGATTCATGGAGACAATTGAATGGTAGTCAAAATCATCTTTCATAGTGATTTTGTTTCTTGGACCTAAAGTCACTACACTCAGTAGATGTCATTTGATGTATTTTGACATCATCCAATGTTACCTTGAATAAGGGAAGCCATAAAGATGATGCTTGGGTATGTTACAACACAAGGGGATTGATCGTGAGTGATGTAAATCAGATTTGTCCCTCCTATAGGAGGTTGATATCCTAGACACTTGATAAGAGAGACTGAGAAATGTATGGTTATACTCATTTAAGTGAATTTATGATATGTGAGCTCACATGCATCTCATACAGTCTACTATAGTTCAAGGAACATAGATTGAATGTTGAGAGGTTGATGATTCCATGCCTAGAGTAACACTTATCATGAATCGTAAGTTGAATTTGTTGTCCAACTTTTTAATTACTTGGGTTGCAATGATGTGTTGCAAGATACTGCTCATTGCTTGTGATGTCATAAGTTGGTTATGAACATTCACTGTCGAAATCACTTGAGAAATATAGACTCACATGCATAGGATGCATTTGGAATTAGAGTTTACTCATGAATAGGATTTAACTTGATTACTAAAGTTCTTATATATTTAATTTTAGCAACATTGGATGAAAATTGGTTGATTGTGAATCTGAGTCAAATGACTTAAGTGTTGAGTTGACCGACTCAAGTGTCAAGTCAACCGACTCAAGTGTCAAGCCAATTGAAATAACATTGGATGAACTAAAATGTGAATCTATGGCTCAGAATGTGGATCGACCTATTCAAAATGTAAATCGATCGGTTCAGAATGTAAATCTATCAGTTGAGTGATCAGTAATGTTGAATCAAGGATTGATGTTGACGTCATGTTGTGCATTAATCCTCGCATTGAAAGCCAATATTATTGTGAATAGGAATTATAGTAAATCGAACGATTCAAGTATTGAGTCGACCAATTCAGATGTGAACCAATAGATTCAAATGTGAACCGACCGATTTGAGATCTACAACAGCCAAAAAATTGTGAAATTTTGTCTCTTCGACTCACAATTGATATCGGAAACCTGACCCTGACCCTTTTGTAAATAGAAGGGTTGTCAAGTATTTTAGAAGACACAAGTAGTGTTGATAAATTTTGTCCTCTCATAGTTTTGGTAACATAAGAGACCAAAGAAAGTCTTACCCGTAAAAGGGAGAGATACCTATTGTGGCGACACATCCCTCTATCACACAGACAATGAGGTACCACACGAAAACGTTTAGAAAACACCATAACCACTTATTATCAAAAACACGGATTAATTAAAACCAATTTCGACAAACAGATAAACCAATGAACTATTACATTCAGATCCTCATCCTTCAAGAAAATAGGTTATAAAAACATTTATAAGTCTTGGTATGTGTCCACACCTTAGCATGGCAGTTGTCTTATCATCACATGAGTTCATCACCTGTTTATATACATAACAGCCACATCCGACCAGCAGTAGGATATACAAAGCTTCATCAGCTATACATCGTGAAACAACATCAAAACGCCTCCGAGGACCTGAGAGTACAAGGATGACTCTAAGACTCTACTACAAAACAACCAAAATGACAACATATCCATCTCTTGCCTTCTACTGCTCATCTTGTTGCTCGGACGCAACCCCGCGACCACCACCTTGTCTAGAGCGAACACCTAAAAAGGTTGTAAACCAATGAGGTGAGACACACAGTCCCAGTGAGAAACATAACTCCCCACCGAAACCATAAAACCTCAGAAAGATTAAAGCAATAACAACAGATAACTGATAATGCGTAGAATAAGAGAAGCATACTAGGCAAGGCTATTCATACCATCAAGCTTACCAAGATGTACGGAAGGCATATAACCAAGTATTTCTTTATGGAACATGATTGACAAGATAAGATTTATAAGATCTTACCACATAATATAAGGAATGTATAAGTAACTGCAACATATAACAAGATCAACTACAAAAGTAAGGCCTCAATCAATGTGTGCTCTGCCTTAACCAATAAATACTATTCGGTTGGATTACGTATTGTTATGCCCTGAGGAAGTGAGTCGTACCGCTCAAATCCAACCGACGGATGCGAAACCCAGAGTCGGTGCCATATAAGGTCAATGGAAGAGTCATACTCCATGACCTCCCACCTTGTGGTCAGTGCACGAGAACCAAAGCAGGACCGCAGTCTCATGCTTAAGTGGCCTCAGCCATAGGGTCATCTCGCGTAGGCTACCCTTTCTCTAGCCCACCTTGGTACAAGTCTCGGCGCTAGTATATCTGAGCCACGGGCTAGTTCACCATGCTCCCTGAGCCATGAACACATTCATGCTCTATCACACTGAGCCACAGGTCTGTTCACCATGCTCTATCTATCACGAATCTACAACCGCAACTGCACTCGAATCCTCACTATTTTAGACTAGGAGAAACCTCGCATATTCAACAATATGCGCTCCGGGTTAACCCGCAAGAAAACCTATTTGACCATCACCAGCTACTGACGATGATGGATCTATGGCCATGGCAAACTACAAGAAATATTTCAATGTAATTAATTAGTATATTTTAAGTGAATTGTTGAGGCAACCAGGTTGTAACACATTCATAACATTAAGTTACCTTGTTATCACCACCATCACAATATCCCGGGATCTCAATCCCTCATTACAAAAACCACTGCCTCTTAAGGCATTCTCATCACTGGAAATAACAATCCCAGATCTCAGCATCAGAGGATAACACCTCAACTAGGCACTTAGCCAAACCCAGGTCCTCATACCAAAACACATAAGACTAGTGATGCATGTTATCTCATCATCAAGAATGACAATCAAAGTAGTGTTATTCAAACATATATATCTCATAGCCCTTTACATGGCTATGCATCCGCATGAAACACCTGCATGGTTAGTATACACAATCATAGAGATAACTGAAACCCTCATAAATTAACATAATGATTATATTGTCAATATAGGGCAACATTGATGATTGCATTCTTTATCATCCATGCCTCAACATGTGATCATAGACATGGGTCATATCATAATGTGAAGAAACTCATATACTTCCAAACTTATCATTATATATGTATGGTTTCAAGATGATCATAAACACATGTAATATCATGGCATTAGATCCAGATATGTCATGTTTACATAGGTGCGTTCTACCATATCAAGTACCTCACTACTATCAAACATGTCAAAGGTTCACGAACCATAACCATAACTCTTAACAACAAGAATGTGATCACACGATAAAGAACTATCAGATGGGATTTTGGGTGGAACAGGACCCTCACTAGAAGTTCCCACTACCCTCACAAGAAGTGTGATGGGCAGGGCGCCCCTACTAGAGATGGTATCGGGCAGGGTAACTTTCCTCTCAAACAACATATCGGCCCATCACAGCAAGGGAGTCGGTCTACCTCCTCAAGGCATGTCGTGCAACTATGTGTATCGTGCACCCATGGGTATCGAGCATCCATGGGTATCGTGCACCTATGTGTCGTGCATCCAGGGGCGTCGTGCATCTATGTGTCGTGCATCCAGGGGCGTCATGCACCTAGGTGTCGTGCATCACCACCAAACCATGATGCCCACACAAGGCTAGCCCTCAGAGCTCCATAACGTTCAGGGTATAACAACACCAAGCCACTACCCAAGCTAGGTCTATCGGGCAGGGCACTCAACAAGGCATAACGCCCAACACACAAAGGTAAAGACCAAGGTGTATCTCCCAACACAACCTCATCACAACAACCCAAAACTCTAGATCAAGGGAGGGTATCAGGAAGAACCAATTCAAAACCACATCGTGCAAGATACAACCCAATAAGATCATCATCAACCTCAAGCACAAGGGCACCAAACCCTAGATTGATCAAGAAGACTGGCTCAACTCTCAACAACCAAGAGAGAGGGGTTTTGCACAACCTCTATCATAACTCGGGCAACTACAAGGATCAACCCCCACATAGGTCTACATCTACCACAAATCTCACGTCTCTAATCCATGGTGAGAGGAGGGTTTTGCTCAAGCAACTAGAACACAAGCTAACCTCTCAACTTGAACGAGAGAGGGGTATTGCTCAGATTACTAGAGCTCAAGCTCACTTCTCTAGACCAAGGAAAGACAGGAGTGTTGCTCAACAAGGAAACCTTAAGACATGGTTCGGCCAACTAGGGTACAACTAAGCAAGAAACTTAACTAGCAACATACATGGCCGATTATGATCATAAGAAAACATACAAGAACATAGAAGAAGGTTATATGATTAGGGTTAGGAGTTATGTAACCCACCTTACGCAAGATCCAAACTCCTAGCTCCACCACAAGAAGGAGAATTGGGCACTCTAGGGTTCGGCCACCACTGGAGGAAGAAGAAGAAGACTCCAAGATAAGGATTAGCCACCATACTTGCAAAGGGAGAGGTGTCTTACACCAAGGGGAGGGAAAACTAAGGAACTGAAGGGATCCTTAGCAAGAGAAAGAAGGTACATATATATGAGAGGATGGAGGAGAAACCAAGGTAAGACAAGGCAAGGTGTCGCCCACCTAGGGACACTTGTCCATTGGCAATGCCACCATTCTAACTTGCCTTAAACACATGTCCAAGGCCACTTCCACATGCAAGCATCAAGCACCAAGTATCCACTAGTGGTGAAACAAATGAGGTCAAAGGGTCAAAGGGAGATCCATGGGCGACACACCCCAACTCAATCCCGACATCACCCCCTGGGCGACACACCCAGGCCGATACAAGGAACTCCTACCCGACACAAGATCCAACCAGGCAAGGGTAAGGTTCAAGCAAGGCATCTCAAGGCCCAACAAGCTCATCCAAGCCCAAAGCAATTCAAGCAACAAGCCCAACATTTCCTCTCAACACTAGAGGAAGTAAGGAGAGAGAGGAACACTTCTCGAGGTGACAAACTTGCTGAAAACCCTAGACTTGGGTTAATTGCAAGTAGCACCTCCAGCTCTCAACAAAGCACAAACAAACCCTAATCACCACTAAAGGTGATTAGCAAGAAACTAAGCACCAGGGTTAAGCAAAGCAAACATGATAAGCCCTAAACAGAGGTCAGGGTCCTTACACCTATGGAGAACAAGCCAGTACTAGCACGTTAACATTGAAGGGACAAACTCCTTCTGTTGGATCTAGGAATTCTTGGTGGTCTATGAAGACTACATAGAAGTGTGGAGGTCAGCACCATTACATAAGGAGAAAGTCATCAATCATTGTTTATGGTGTTTTACCAGAATGTCATTGTTGACAATTGTTCGTGTGCTACATGGAAAAGAAGCACAAGGCATTGCGAGGATTGTCACCAGACTTTCTCCTGAATCAACATATGTCGTTTGATGTATTTTGACACCATGCAATGTGACCCTGAATAAGAGTAGCCATAAAGCTAATGTTTGGGTATGTTACAACACAAGGGGATTGATTGTGAGTGATGTAGATCATATCTGTCCCTCCTATAGGAGGTTGATATCCTAGACATTTGATAAGAGAGACTGAGAAACGTATGGTTATACTCATTTAACTCAATTTATGATATGTGAGCGCACATGCATCTCATACAGTCTACTATAGTTCAAGGAACATGGATTGAACAATGAGAGGGTGATGATTACATGCCTAGAGTTCAATCTAGATATCTGAGACAAATGAAATATGCAGTTAGAGTAACATTTATCACGAATTGTAGGTTGAATTTGTTGTCCAACTTTTCAATTACTTGGGTAGTAATGATGTATTGCAAGATACTACTCATTGCTTGTGATGTCATAAGTTGGTTATGGACATTCACTGCCCACATCACTTGAGAAATATAGAGTCACATGCATAGGATGCACTTGGAATAGGAGTTTACTCATGAATAAGATTTAACTTGATTACTAAAGTGCTTATATATTTAATTTTAGCAACATTAGATGAAAATTGGTTGATTGTGAATGAGTCGACTGACTTAAGTGTTGAGTTGACTAACTCAAGTGTCGATTCAACTGACTCAAGTGTCAAGCCAATTGAAATAACATTGGATGAACTGGAATGTGAATCTATGGTTCAGAATGTGGATCAACCTATTCAAAATGTGAATCGAACGGTTCAGAATGTGAATTTATCGATTGAGTGATCAATAAGGTTGAATCGAGAATTGATGTTGACGGCATGTTGTGTATTAATCATCACATTGAAAGCCAATTTGTTTGTGAATAGAAAATATAGTGAATTAGCCGATTCAAGTATCGAGTCAACTAATTCAGATGCGAACCAGTCAATTCAAATGTGAACTGACCGATTTTTTATCTACAACAGCCAAAAATTTGTGAAAATTTGTCTCTTCAACTCCCGGTTGATATCGAAAACCTGACCCTAACCCTTCTGGAAATATAAGGGTTGTCAAGGCTTTCAGAAGACACAAGTAGTGATGATAAATTTTGTCCTCTCATAGTTTTGGTAACATAAGAGACCAAAGAAAGTCTTACCCATAAAAGGGAGAGACACCTATGGAGAACAAGCCAGCACTAGCACATTGACATTGAAGGGACAAACTCCTTTTGTTGGCTCTCAGAATTCTTGGTGGTCTATGTAGACTACATAGAGGTGTGGAGGTCAGTACCATTACACTAGGAGAACGTCATCAACCATTGTTTAAGGTGTTTTACCAAGATGTCATTGTTGACAATTGTTCATATGCTACTTGGAAAAGAAGGACAAGGCATTGCGAGGATTGTTACTGGACTTTCTCCTAAATCAAGTATATACCTCACAAACCCTCTTTCCTATATACATCGTGGTTGATTCTTACTACTGGTTCAATATTGATGAATATTTTTTTTGTTGCTTTATCTGTTGCCCCAAATTCCAACATGATTTCCTCCAAACCATTCAAAAATTAAGATATCATTTGATGTAAGTGTTGATATCCCCTCTTGCAGATCAGTCAAGAAGTTAACATGTGCCTCTTTTTTGGAAGCAGTTCTTGCATGTCTGAGTACGTCATAGAGAGAATCCCGAACATGATCATGTCTGTAGTTGAATCCAAGTAGCTCTTTGCAATAAATTGTATGCTTCCTAAAAGTGTCCAAACAAGTCTTAGGCCCAGTTTAATTGGGATGCGTTTGAATGAGTGCAACTTCAATTCATTGTGAATTCTAATTTATTTCGTTTAGTTTTAAGTAGTCAGAACACACAAATAGGAAAACAACTGCACGAGAATGTGGGTTCATGTGAGAAAGCTGGAAAATGTATTGTGACGATTTAGGGTGCAGTTTGTTTCATCTGCTGCCATCCTTTCCTATTGTCGATGTGCAAGTGTGCTCATAGGGTCATTTCTTTACTGGACATGCAGATCAACTGAAAATGTGATAATTTCATAAATAGTGGTGAAAAAGTTTCTTAGGTGGTAAACTCACAAGTAGTACCACATCTTTAAACCACTTTCAACCAAACGAAAACAAATGAAGTAATCGAGTTAAAGTTACATCCAACCAAATGATTCAGTGCTTAGTTACAAATCCTATTTTACATTTTATGTTTTGAAAATGACCTAGTGTGTTGCAAGTTCTTACAACCAGATGGGCCCTTACAACAAATTTGAAAAATCTCATCAACCTGTAACAAATGAATCATGAGATAGTGCCTGAGGATGGTGTGATACTCTACTGATGACATATACAAGTCTAATTTGTCTATAGGATTGGAGTCAGTCAGATTTTTGGGGATGGGGAGAGAAGATAAGGGGAGGGTCACCTTTGGTGGTTCTCTCACAAGAAGGATGATGCCATTTTAGGATGTGGATGCCATCATAATTAGGTCATACACAATTATAGGAGTGGAAGTACTAGGTCACAACAATTTGGAAGAAGAGAGAATCATGAACATGAAAAACTTGAAATTTGTAATCAAGTTAGTTATTTAAGAAAGACAGAGAGAAAGGGAGGGACGGAGAAAGAAAATAGGATTTGGGATAAACATATAAGTTGTAGATGTTTAGGATATTTTTTCAAATTGTAGTTACTAGAAAATAGTTATATCTTTTCATTCACATTATTAAATCTACAGATAAAGGGACCTATCAACTACATATATGTTATTTGTGATTCAATGAGTATAGTAAATTCATTGTCTTTTTTTCTTAGTCAAGTGGTTAGGATCATAACAAGAGAGGTAAACATTGTAAAGAAGGTATCATGGTTGTGAAATAGAAGAAAGAGAACTCCAAACGAAATAAAATTACGGCTTATTGGTTCAGGATTACACAAGGAAGGTGAAAATGACTTGGAGGGTCCCAAAATAATCAAGAACAGAGACCAAGAAGGATAAATGCGGGGATTGCAGAATCCTAAAGTCGTTAGGAGGCGAGGCAAGAAGAAAGAGTTAGCTTTCGCTTTTCCCACTAACCCGAGTCTAACTCGGGAAGGAAACTAAGAGAAAGAGGGCATAGAAAATACAACGTGCATGTCAAGAAAACGTAGGTCAAAAGAGAAGATCATCGATTAAAACATAAACCTGATTTAACTAGCATGTGAAGTAACTAGGATTTAAATAATTAATGTGTAACTTGTATTAGGGCCGGTCTGGTTGGGCATCAAACAAAAACTCATTTTGCAACTGCACAACGTTTTTTCAAGTACGTACGTTTGGTTGCTGCAACTAGCAGCAGGAAAATAAAGTACACCATGAAAGCTGATCAGCACAAATTTGTATGCAATGAATCGCGTCCTATATGGTCGCAGTTCCGTTTCATCTGCTGACTGGAGCATGTCAGCACATAAGCCAGCCAGCAGTACCCCGTCCACGATTCCGCCTCCTCAAACCTGTCCGTATGTACCTTTAAATTTTATCCTTGGTGAAGTCACGGCAGGTCATCGTATCGACTAATTACTCACAACCAAATAGAAACACACGAAATCTTGAAATTGGATCCACTTTCAAACGAATTTTGATTGTCTATTTATTTTCTCGTGTTCAAACTTTTTGTTTTGAAATTCATACTTAGAAATAGAAGTATGCACTACCAAGCATGCCCTTAACTATTTTGGTTCCAAGTCAGGGACTAGAGTTGAGATATTTTATGACTCATGTCTGCACTACAAGCACATTCGATTTACTACGTTTTACTGTAATGGATTGTATTTTCGTATCTAGCGACTGAAAAATTATGTTTGGATTGTGGAAATAGAAAAAGTTGCATCATCCAGTAATTACAACTGCAAAACGGGCGGACGTCATTATCCAGCTCCCACACCTTACAGATTCAGCCGGCCACAGTTCTCGTAAACGGCCACCCTGCGTTTTTCTCCGGCGGCTACCAAAGTTAAATTAATATTCTATAGATTTTTATAAAAACAACATTTTGTTGTTCAAGGATTATTCAAATGCAAGATTTAATCGATGACTCCTGGTAAGCAAACGTGCCAAATCTAAAACATTTTTCTGTATTTGAAGTAATTAAAGTAACTAGAATTCATATAATTAATTTTGAAACTAGTCCGAATCTAAAACATTTTTCTGACATCCCTACGAACAAGGTATTTTGCGGTTTATGTTGTCTCTACTATTATGTGAAGAGCCTGTGAATTGCTAGCTAACAACAAAAATAGTGGCGTTGAAAGAGCATATATTGGACTCACAATGTCAATAACGTAAAATAGTAGTACTTCAGAACTTACCTATTCAACTCGGATAGAAACTGCTTCACTACTACAAAATTACTACTAGTACGTGTCGGAAGCTAAAGTACTACTACTACTACGTACTCGATATAGTTACTTTTCCTATTGCTATATGTCTAGCTAAGAGACGTACCTCTCCCTATATAACGAACTGCTTTGATGGTCGACCTTTAATCTCCCATCGATCCTTGTTTCTCCTTTCGATCACGCCGATTCGAAAGTGCAGACGAGTTGCTTGCGCACTGTGTGACTGAGATGAAGTCGTCCTGGGCTGCAGTTCAGGCACGCCGGCGTCGCCGTCTTGGTCCTCGTCCTCCCTTTTCCTTAAGAAAAACAAAAGACTGCAAACACGAGGGTGAAAACAGCTCTAGCAATGATTTTTTTGACAGAATTCCACAAGGGCTCCTACAGGAGATAGCGTCCAAGCTTGACCCTCGTTCCTCTGTAACCTTCTCCTTGGCCAGTAAATCAGCTTATGCTGCTTCGTTACGTTACTATGCCCAAAACGCATCTCTTCCGTTGCTACTTCGTGTTTCGAACCCCATCACATCGAAGTGCTATTTCTATGATCCGTGGTCATCAAATCTCCACTTTGCGGTTGATCTCCCACCCTTGTCCGGCGCAACGAGTATTGAATATGTCAAAGACGGCTGGCTCGTGGTTGCCAAAGCCCCTGATTGCTTATTCGTGATCAACCCGTTTACGGGAAGGAAGATGGATCTCCCACTCATGCCGCGATGGTTTGAGATCAAAGCAAGTAATCACAAGATGATAAGGCTGTCAGCTGATCGACGGATGGTCTGCATAGCTATAACAGCTAAGCCGGGAACGATTGAGTTCTGGGTTTGGAAAGAAGGACGAGACGGATGGGTCAAGGATATCCATCACAATGAAATTGAGTTCGTTCCAGTTTCCGGAGACGTCTGTTGTCAAGTGTTTTGGATCATTGACATTAGCGGACAATTGGGAGAATACATAACAATCGACCACGTGTGGAGGGTGACGGATGAAAATAGGCATTGGAGACGGAAACTCTTGAATTACCAACCATACTACACCATCAGACCATTTTTTCAAGATGATCTGTACTACGTTCTTGCGGATAGCCATGGTGAACGAAAAGTCCGCGTGCTCCGGTTTTCAGAAGACTGCACGTTGGAGCCCATAGATGACGTTTTTGAAAATACTGCCATCTTTCTTGACAAAGGAGAAGGTCTGATGCTAAAGCTGCCACAACCAACAGAAAATAAAGGAAGTAAAGTCTTCTTTCCAATGACTTATGCCAGCTCAAGTGGACTTCCTGCCGTTGATGCTCGAGTTGTGAAATTGTCTGGGGATGATTCTGTTTATTATTTTGCACAAACGAAGCCTTCTTCCTATGTGGCGAAACCACGCCAAGAGAAACTAGTATACTACTCTGTTGAGGATGAGAAGTTCTCTCCAAAGAAGTTTCAGGAAGATAAGAATTACGCCTCAAGTGTATGGATTGTTCCCAATTTTGACAATCGACGTCCACAAGTAGAACATGCACTGACGGTTGTCCCACCAGTTTTTATGTGATCACCATGTTTGGCAAGACTTTGTTTTTATCATAATACCGTCTTGCGGAGTAAAAGAGATGGGGGATCATGAAGATTGTTACTAGAGCAGGTCTGTGCTGAATCCATTTGGATAAACTAATCAAACTTTTCGGCGGATCACCCTCCTCCCCAATGTAACCCAATTATAATAAAGAAATGAAATGGCGTTGAAGTTAAATGGTTTCTCTGTTTTTGGTTATCTTCAAATAATGTCTATGAACATGGTTGTTGCTCATTTTTCCTTGATTTGTATACTGAAATGCCTTAGTCCTTTATCTTTAATTTTATCAATTTTAAGCTTTGTCGGGGACGTGATTGCGATTATGAAGGGCGGTGATCCCATCCGATGACAGGAGACATTTTCTTATTATGTTTTACATGGTTGACCATCACTAACTTCTTCAGTCTCGTCATCCTAACTTTTAGCTGTGATCTCTGCAATCAACTAACAACAACGTCTAGCCTACCATTTTGCCAATTTGTGGTCACCTTCATCAGGTTGACTTTATTTCCGGCGTACACCTATGATTTCAACTTGCTTCATAGTCATGTGATTAAGGGAGAAAGATTTCTTCCTCCCTCTCCCATGTCGGTGGCGGAAGCCGAACGCCTAGGAGGGTGGTAAATCAAGGCGGCAGCTGGGATTCGAACCCGAGTCCCTTTATTAGGGGACACCGTGTTTGACCACTTGAGTCACTCCTTGTCGGCAATTTGCTTCATATTCATGATATTGGGTGTCGATGTGAGATGCTTAAGGAAGCCTCAAATGCATAATCATCATGTGTTGTATCATTATGATTTCTTTCCAAATAAAGGAATAGCATTTTGTACTAGTATTGACTTTCAAGGTTTATCGGCTAGCTCCATGTTACAACATGAGAAATGATATTTGACCGATTCAAGTTTTCTCCTTCTCAAAATGCACCAATAAATGGCAGTACCTTTACCTTTCCAACATTAGGAAAGTTAAAATTATTCATATAATTATTATGGAGAACTAATACTCTAGGAAAAATTGAAACAAAACCAGAAGTGTTAGGCAACTTATGGAAGGGACTAAATTCCTTGGCGTACACTATTAGTTGTTCTCTCTCTCCTGATACCTCAGATAGGGGTGAAACACTCCACTATCTAAAAAAAACATATGGAAGAAAAAAATGAGATGAATCAATAGTTGTTTGAGATATAAATATGGATGAAAGACGCCTCATATGGCCTTTTGTATTTTTCCTCGATTAGGTAATGTAGAAAAGAAGGTAATCATGGCATTGGTTAATTTTAGAAACTGAAAAGATATACAGTTTAGTTAGAATGAGCCATTAGATTTTTAAATGGTCAATAGATCTTTACATTTTTACTGATTATTCTCCATTTTTATAGTTCATCTTAATGTTATAGGGATTCTCAACTAGTATAGTATAGTGCACATAAGGATTTTTATAAGGAGGCTCAATCAAGTGGATCCAAGATCTAGATATTTTGATTTCTGGGATGTCGCCTTCTTGCAATTTCTCCCCACAATGTTATGACACAATAATCACAATCTTATGTATCTCTATTTTTCTCATTTCCTAATCATATAACTTGATTTCTTTAGTGCATAGTTCTTTCCTTTTAAAACCAATTGATCCTGGAGGATTGTCTAGTTTCCATAAAAAAAGACTTGTTGATCATCTATCATTTGCAGTATATTTCATGTTAATAGTTTTTTGATTGAGTAAACCTAAAAGATCTCTTTAACTTTTTTCTTTTTTGATCTACATATAACTCAAATGCATGTGATACACACAAAAACAAAACTAGACATACATGTAATATATACAAATTATTATAGTAGAATATAAGAATATAACATTGTAACACAAAAATTTACTATATTTGTATAACTAAATTTACCTCGACCATGTAAGATGTTCTACATGCTTTTACACGACATGTTTCTTTTCATGATTCACTCACTGAATTCAGGATGTAATGGGGGCATCCTAATTATCTTAGGGATTAGAACTTCATTATGTATCATCATCAAATTCATGTGTTTCTAGGGTGTTATATTACTAGAAGGAACTAAATTGTAACCCAGTAGTATTCAATCACACTTGTTCTCGATTGAGATTCTACGGATGTTACAATTCTACCCACCTTATAGGAATTTCATCCTAGAAATTGTACTAGTCTATCCACCTTAGAGTTTCACATATTCTATTCTCTATAAATCTCATCATTTATCATAAAAGCACTTTTCAAGGTATGACTTTCACTTGGCTAATTATCTATATCTAATCATCATAATCAAAACTAGTATGTATGCATATTACTAATAGATTTAGAATCTAAATAATACCTTCATCTTCTACCATGGCAAAGATCCTTGCCTGCTTCCTTTATGGGGTATCTAGATTTGGTTTCTTGTTGAGATGATCTTCCTTTCCTAGGATCTTGGGGAAGTTTTTCTTAATGTGGCCTTGTTCGTTACAATAGTAGCAAGCAGTGCCACCCATCCTACATACCCCGACATAGGTCTAGTGGTAGGTCTACCTGACATGTTGAGGAGAATCTTCCTCAGGATCCTTCCTTTGCTCCTAAGGATCGTTTGCAATAAGATTGTTGCTTCCTCCTCTATTCCAATGTCATTTGGGATGTCCTCTAGCTCTAGGGCCACTTCTAGTGCCTCCTACACAATCTTCATGCTACGTCATACTAAAGCTTATCTAAGGTGGGGCTTTAGACCACACATGACTTCTTAGCTAGACGCACCTCATCTATCTCAATTATGTGTTCTTGTATCATACATGATTTCATTGGATGACGGTAGAGTCAACCTTCTTGAGGCTCTTGAACTCTAAATCCTTATTTTTTATCATACCCTCTAATATATAATGATTTAAAAAGGCAGTGGTGAACTCCTCCCATATTAGAGGCTCAACATTCGATCTTCCAGTATGGGTGAAGTTCTCTCACCAAGTGTGGGTTGCACTCTTCAACATGTGTGTCCTTAAGAGGACCTTGGAATGCTCTGGGTATCCCGAATAATGGATGTAGTGATCCATGTTGAGCAAGAACTTCTCAACATATGTGACCACATCTGTCTCAACATTTCTAGAGAAGGTCTCTATCTTGATCTTTAGGAAATCCACCAGGGTCAACTCTTGGTTTCTTGATTGTGGCTTCCCTCCACGTGGTTCATTCAAGGCGTTAGTTAGGGCCTTGACAAGCACGTCAAGAGGGGGATTGGGTTAGGCACTAGGGTTGTCTTTCCCAAACTTAATGAAACTGACATTGATCATCATTACACGTCGGCTATTAAGGCAAACTGACGTCCATATTTAAAGACCAGCCAGACACGGGTATCACTTTCTGTTCAACGTCGGCTGAAGAAACGAAATTGACACCAAAAATAGCCCGCGAAATCCAATTTTTTGAGCAAAAAAATTGCCCCCAAAGTGTAACATACAACGTCGGTGTTTTACCTAATAACTGACACCCAAGGAAGATAAAAATTGTGCGTGAATTTTACCATATGGGCGTCGGTTGTCGTAGGATAACCGATGTGGATAAGGGTTCACGCGCCCTCCTCGCCAAAAATTTTAGGTTAAATTAACATCGGTTTTAATGGGATAACTGATACGGAATAGTAAAGGTGTCGATTTTTATAGATAACTGATGCCTTTTATTAACATAATAGCCCCCGCGAGAACAAACTCTTCCCCTTTCTTCTATTTCATCATGAAAATAGACTCGCTCATGATCGCCTTTCTCCGCCTCCCGTCGACGCCGCCACCACGCCTGCTTCCTGCTGCATCGCCACCACCGCCGCCTGCTACTGCAGCTGCTTCTCTGCTCACCACCGCCACCGCCGACTACTACTATTACTTCTCTACTTGCTGCCACCGTTGCCTCCTTCTCCTACTACTTCTCTACTCGGTGCCACTACTCCTCACACAGCCGCCGCCGCCGAAGCTCGTCTCCACGCTGCTAGGCTAGCTACTCGACAGGTAGGCCCTCCTCTTCTTTCTCCATGCCCCTCTTCTTCTTCCTTCTTCTCCTTACCAACAACAAGCACTGCACGGCCGTGTGGGCCAACCACGATCGTGGCTTTGTTGGCCGACCACGACCGTGCTCGGCCAACACAGCTACGGTCGTGGCCAGCCCACACAGTTGTGCAGTGCTTGCTGTTGGTAAGGAGGGAGAAAGAAGAAAAGAGGGTATATGTTCAATTATATGATGAAATCAGTTATGTTCAAATCTTGTGATGAAATCAATTATGATGAAATCAATTGTAATGAAACCCTAACATCTACATGAATCCCTATTGCATGATGAAACCCTAACATCTACATACTCTATATGATACCTAAAATTGTGAAAAAACCCAAACATAAATTGTGATGAAACCCTAACGTCTAGATATCTATCTAAGATGATGAACATGCATGGACACTCGAAATGTTGAAATCAATGTTATAGAATATGATACCTAGATTAAATGATGTTACATGATACCTAGATTAAATGATGTTATAGAATATTGGAATGACAACATACATGTATTTGTTGG
Source organism: Alisma plantago-aquatica (assembly GCA_963693085.1). Lineage (NCBI taxonomy): Eukaryota > Viridiplantae > Streptophyta > Magnoliopsida > Alismatales > Alismataceae > Alisma > Alisma plantago-aquatica. The sequence goes on along the minus strand of OY856412.1, from coordinate 1,064,604,623 downwards.
CCTAGAAACCCATCAAAGATTTACTCATTAGGTGTAAATCTAGGATATTCCCCGATTTGGGATTGTTCTTGAACACATAATCTCACTTAAGATGTAAGTGTATAATGTGTATTGGGTTTTCAAGAAAATTTCGGTAGCATTTCCCCGTTTGTTCTCTAAGTACATATGTACTTGGAGAACAGTGGGGAAATGCTGCCGAAATTTTCTTGAAAACCCAATACATATTATACACTTACTAGTGAGATTAGGTGTTCAAGGATGGAATAGGTGATACATGTACATTTATTATATATAAGAATGACATCACATGTATTTGTTAACCCTAAACCCTAATCTGGTCCTAATATATACTTGTTTTCTCTTTGATCATAGAATGGATAGATCATGGATGTCCATTCGCAATCGCTGCACCCCAGAGTTTATATTTGGTCTTGATCAATTTATTAGATTTTCCAAGGAACATAGGAAACAACCTGGAGATAGGTTCTACTATCCATGTAGGCATTGCGGTAACAACTTGAAAGTCAGTACTGGTGACGAAATCAAAAGTCATGTCATGTGCAATGGGATTGTACAAGGCTATACAGAATGACACTGGCATGGAGAGATTTCAAACCCGAAACCAGTGGATGTCGATAGCAGTGCTTGGGTGGAAGAAGAAATTGTCTCCGATGAGGTAGATGTGAACGAACCAGTTCTAGTAGACATCATTGATGTGATGATGGATAGTTGTAGAGTAGACCGATCCACCTCCCATCTTTAAAAACATTGTGCATGATGCTGAGATATCATTATACACAGGTTGTACTAAGTTTACAAAGCTTAGCACTATGTTGAGATTGCATAAGTTGAAAGCAATAATAGATGGAGCGACAAAAGCTTGACTTCATTGTTGACTTTGTTGAAAGAAATGCTTCCTAAAGGAAACAAGCTGCCAATCTCAACATACCGGGTAAAGAAATTGTTGTGCCCAATGGGAATGGAGGCCAAGAAGATACACACATGCCCAGATGATTGTGTATTATTTCATAAGGACTATGTGGATTTGAAAGATTGTCCAAAATGTGGTGCGTCACGGTATAAATTGATGACTTCGGGGGAGTCCAAAACGGGTTCTCCTACTAAGGTGATGTGGTATCTACCTATAATATCATAGTTTCAATGCTTGTTTACAAATCTGATAGATGCGAAGAATTTGAGGTGGCATGCAGATGTTAAGAAAAATAATGACGGGATCCTATGACATGCGTCTGATTTCCCACAGTGGATGAAGATTGCTCTATTGTACCTCAAATTTGGTGAAGAAGATAGGAATTTAAGACTTGGGCTTTGTACAGATGGGATGTGTGGCAACACATCCCTCTATCACACAGACAACGAGGTGTTACGCGAAAACGTGCAGAAATCACCATAACCACAGATTATCAAAAACACGAGTTAATTAAAACTGATTGCAGAAAATTGATAAACTGAGAAACTATTACATTCCAGTCCACTTCCTGCAAGAAAACAGGTTATATAATCATATACAAGCCTTGATACATGTCCACATCCTAGAGCAACAGCTGTCCTGCCATCATACGATTTCATCATCTGTTCATACATATAGAGGCCCACATCCGGCCAATAGTAGGATAAACAAAACATCTACGTCTGGTATCGTGAAACAACGTCAAAACACTGCCAAGGACCTGAGAGTACAGGGATGACTCTAGACTCTATCGCAAAACATCCAAAACAACAACACGTCCATCGCTTGCCTACTACTGTTCTTCTTGCTGCTCGGCCGCAACTCCGCGACCACCACCGCATCTAGCTCGACCACCTAAAAAGCGTGTAACTCAGTGGGGTGAGACAATTAAACATTGTCCCAGCGGGAAACATAACTCCCCTCCAAAAGTACAAAACCTCATATGAATATAGCAGCTAACTGATAAAGAGTATAACATGACAAGAGCAGTTAAATAAGGTAAAGATGTTCATACATAGCAAGCTTACCGGAAGTACATGTATCTCTTTGTGGAACATGATTAATCAAGACAAGATATATAAGTCCTACTATATATGGGAAACATATAAGCAACTGCAAGATATAATGAGAGTAACTACACAAACAAGGCCTCAACCGATGTTTTGTGTTTGTCTTAAGCAGTAATACTATTCGGCTGAATTACATATTATTATTATTATGCCCTGAGGAAGTGAGCCGTACTGCACAAATCCAACCATCGGTTGTGAAACCCAAGCCGGTTCCATACAAGGTCAATGGAAGAGCCGGACTCCACGACCTCACCCCTCGTGGTCAGTGTACGAGTACAACACAAGCAGGACCGCAGTCTCATGCTGAAGTGGTCTTAGCCACAGGGTCAAGCTACCCTCTGCCTAGCCCGCCTTGGTACAGGTCTCGACGCTAGTGAAACTGAGCCACGATCATGTTCACCATGCTCTGAGCCATGAACGCATTCATGCTCCTCATATCACATATCCTGAGCCATGAGTCTGTTCACCATGCTCTTCATATCACAATTGGGCTACGGGCCTGAATCCGCACCCTTGAGTCTACAACCGCGGTTGCACTCTTACCTCCTCACTTTAGGCTAGGAGAAACCTCGCATATTCAACAATATGCGCTCCGGGTTAACCCGCGGGAGAACCCGTTTCACCATCACCAAATCCTGACAATGATGGATCTATGGCCAGGGCAACTACATGATAGATTCCACTGTGACAAATTAGTATCTTTTAGATGGATTGCAAGATTCAACCAAGTTGTATAACATGCAAGCTATAAAAGGAAATAAACAACATAAACTCATCATTATGCTTTTACTACAATTCACGTCATATTGATCCATCACAAGGATCCCACATCACATGTTATCACTTGGCCTCTTGCCAATCATCCGGGTCCATCTCAAGGATCATCACTTACCATGGGATCTCAATCCCTCATCATGTATTGCCACTTCCTCTCGAGGCTTATATCATCATCATGGAACATCATTCATAATGTATATGTCATCTCATTGTTCACATATAATCATTCCTCATAGCCTTTCATTTGGCTATGCATTACCTGCATGGTTAGTATCATTCAATAATCAACATGAATAACTTAGAGACTTATGTTATTAACACAGGGTGACATTTAGGATTAAGTGCATTATCAACACAAAGTGACAGTAGGGATTATATCCTTTCTCTTAATCATGCCTCATAACACTCTGCATTACATGCTCATTATTATTCTTGGGTATTATATCGATGATTATGATGATTCAGATAAAAGGGACTAACGTTGCCATCATCATTATTAAGCATAGCACAGACCATCATCATGGTAAACGTGGTGTGAGACTAACATCTCGGTTTTTATGACTGACGGAACCCTTACTAGAGGTAACTTAAGCCCTTACTAAAAGGTTGTATCGGGCATCATGCCCTCACCTAAGGCTCAACCATAAAGCTCATCTCATGATGGTCGACACACTCAGCCATACCCATGACGCTACATCGGACATACCAGCTGCAACGCCCGTCACAATGAGTATGTCGGGCAACACACTAAGCTAACGTGACACCCGTCACAGGACTACCAGCCATGCCCACCGGCTATGTATAAGTCTGGTGTTATAAGCTCAAGCAACCAACAAACAGATCTATCATCCAGCCTATTAACTTATGGCCTATCGGCCGACACAAGGCATAGTAATTGTGTGACACCCGTCACAACTTCAAGTGTGTCGTCCAAGACCAAACCAAAGGAAGGTGTCGTCCATTACAAACAGATACAAGAATCAAGGTATCGTCCAAACCAGCATAGCATATCGCCCAAGAGTTTAGGTCAAGAGGGTTGTCGGGCAGCACCTCCCCAAAGCTTATATCGTCCAAGGTGTTAACTTACAAGATCCCCTTCCACCTCACACAAGGACACCCGAACCCTCGTGGGTCAAGAAGAGGCTCACCTCAATCAACTAAGAAGGAGGGGTCTTGCACTTCTTCTATCACCAAACGAGTCACAAGGAGAAACCATAGAAAAGAGTCACCACTAACCGAGCTCACCTTCTAGCCCATGGTGAGAGGAGAGTATTGCTCAAGCAATTAGAACACAAGCTCACCTCAATTGACCAAGAAAGAGGGGTGTTGCTCATGCTACTAGAAACCCAAGCTCACTCCTCTAGACCAAGGGGAGAAAGGAGTATTGCTCACCTACAAACCCTAGATCACAACGATTGGCCAACATGACAGTTAAGCAAGAAACTAAGCTACCAACATGTGAACGAGATCATAGCAAGAGATAATGTAGTTAGAGTGAGAAGTTATGCAACCCGCCTTAAGAAACTCTAAGCTCCATGCTCCAAGCACCACCAAGCAAGGAAGATGGAGGCTCCAAGGCTATCGGCCACCACTTGCTCCTCCAAGGTGTGTCGGCCGACAAGCTTGCTCCTCCAAGGGTGTATCGACCACCACTCTTCTTCTTCAAGGGGATATCGGCCACCACTATCAAGGTAGAGGGGTTGTATCGTGCAACAAGGTGGATAGGAACCAAAGGGACCTTAAGATAAGGAAAGAACCACCTATATAGAAGGAAAGGGAGGAGATAACAAGGTTGGTTCAAGCAAGGTGTCACTTTCCTAGGAACACTTGTCCCTAGTGCACGAGCCACTACTCTAGCAAGCTCCATACACATGTCCAAGATGTGCTCCAAGTGTCCACTAAACAAGGTCAAGGCTAGGGCAAGCATCATGGGCGACACAACATGTTTCTCCTCGGGCGACATACTCCATTGGCTGATACACATCCACACTTGGCCGATACAAGGCACAACCCTAAACAAAGCAAGGCACCTTAAGGTCCAACAAGCTCAACTAGGCACAAGAGAACTCAGGCAATGAGCCCAAGCCTACCTCTCAACCCTAGAGGAGGCAAAGAGAGAGAAAAACACCACACAAGGTGGAAAACTTGCCTACAAACCCTAGACTTGGGTTATTTGCAAGTAGCACCTCCAACTCTCAACAAGGCTCAACCAAAACCCTAGTCACCACTAAAGGTGATTAGCAAGCACCAAAGCACCAGGGTTAAGCAAAGCAAATAGGGTAAGCCCTAAACGAAGGTCAGGGTCCTTACATGATGAATCCATACAGGACATTGAGCAGCCAACATAGCACTTGACCAGTCATGCTTGTTATATACAATCTTCCTCCCTGGTTGTGTATGAAAAATAAGTATGTTATATTTTCATTGTTGATATCGGGCCCTAAACTACCTGGAAATGATATCGATGTTTATCTTGAACCTCTGATTGATGACTTAAAGAAACTTTGGGGGTGAAGGTGTGATGACCTATGATGCTTCACAAAGAGAGACATTTCGTTTGCACACTATGTTGTTTTGCACTATTAATGACTTTCCAGCATACGGGAATTTGTCTGGATATAGTGTCAAAGGAGCTAAAGTGTGTCCTATATGTGAAGAGAACACTGATTCAATCAGACTAAAACATGGCGGCAAGACTTTATATCTTGGTCATCGAAGGTTTCTTTCAAAATTCCATCTGTATCGTAGGAAGCGCAAAACATTCAATGGATGGAATGTGGAACCGAGTGCACCTAAACCTATACCAGGGGATGTTGTTTATGAAAGAGTAAAAGACATTGTCAATGAATTTGGTAAGAGATCACAATGTACTATGGCCACACAGAGTGACAATTCTTCATTCAAGAAGAAGTCAATATTTTGGGATCTTCCTTATTGGAGTTCTTTGACAGTCAAGCATTGTATCGATGTCATGCACGTTGAGAAAAATGTTTGTGATAGTGTCATTGGTACTCTGTTGAATATACCAGGTAAGACTAAAGATGGGATAAAATCCAGATTGGACCTACGTGAAATGGGAGTAAGGTCCAAATTAAAAGAATTACATGAAAAGGGTAATAAAAGAACATACTTACCTCCCGCTTGTTACACGTTGTCCAGAAAGGAGAAGAAAGCTTTTTGTGAATGCTTGGAAAATGTTAAGGTGCTACAGGGTTACTCATCCAATATTTGTAGATTGGTATCAATGGAAGATATAAAGTTGATAGGTCTTAAATCTCATGATTGTCACACTCTAATGCAACAAATATTGCTCGTGGCAAGTCTTTCTATATTGTCGAAGCATGTAAGGTTTGCAATCACCAGACTTTGTTTCTTTTTCAACAGTCTCTGCAGCTAAGTTATTGACCCTGATACTCTCGATAATTTGCAAAGAGAAATGGTTGTTACCCTATGTCGGCTTGAGATGTATTTCCCTACTTCGTTCTTTGATATCATGGTACATCTTGTTGTCCACTTGACTAGGGAAGTGAAAATGTTGGGACCAGTTTTCTTGCATTGGATGTATCCCTTTGAACGATACATGAGCATTTTTAAAGGTGATGTTCGAAACCGTTATCGGACTGAAGGGAGTATTATTGAGGGTTATGTGGTGTGAGAGGTTATGGATTTTTGTAATGACTTTCTGAGTGGTAATGACACTCCCGTTAATGATAAGAATATTGAGGAGGGAAAAGGAATTTTGGGATTAGGGGTGAAAGTAATCAGCCGCGAACAGTTGGAACAAGGTCACTTGTATATTTTACACAACATGGATGAAGTGAGTGTTTATATCGAGGAACATACCAATTTCATCAAGAGACAACATCCTCGAGCTAGTTCAATGTGGCTTGCTAAAGAGCATAACAAGAGTTTTACTAAGTGGTTTGAAGATAAAGTCTTACATCAACTATCTCAAACACAGATGATATTATGAAAACTATCAAATGCCTCACCTTTAAACCAAAATTGAATGTTATGTCTTATGAAGGGTTTGACATTAATGGGTTCACATATTACACAAAGTGCCAAGATGATAAGAGTGTCGTCCAAAACAGTGGGGTCACCCTTCAAGCGTTGAGTATGTATTTTGCAAGTGCAAAGGATAAAAGTCCACATGAAGCAAAAATGTCATATTACGATGTCATTGAAGACATATGGGAGTTTGACTACATAGATTTCAGAATTCCGCTCTTCAAATGTAATTGGGTTGATAACACCAAAGGAGTTATAGTGGATGAATTGGGTTTCACTTTAGTAAACTTTGAAAAGATTGGCGAGAAGGGTGAACCATTCATATTGGCATCATAGGCAAAACAAGTATTTTATATCAATGATCCTGCAAATGATAAATGGTTGATTGTTCTTCATGGTAAAATACATTTCATTGAAGATCCTATAGATGAAGAATAGTACTATGATAAGTATTATGACTCCAGTCCATTCTCAGTTGGGTTGCCAACTCCATAAAATATTGAATCTAATGATGACGTATATGTACGCAGAGATCACAATGAAGGATTGTTAATTGATAGAAGATCGCAATTTTAGAGGCATGGATGTTTATATTTTTTATATATTTCATTTTTATATGTGAACTATATAAAATGCTAAATGTTTGCTTTTTTGATATCAATATGATTTTCAGATATAATGTTTCATTATCTTCTAGTTAATACAAATGCTAAATGTTTTCCTTTTTAATGAAATTTTCAGATGGTTGACCATGATGTCCATGATGAGCATGGCGAGGATACCAATGTAAGTTTTGAAAACATATCTTATATTTCTATAGAAATTCATTATCTTCTAGTTATGTCATATATCCTATATTTCTATATTGGGCTAATTCAGTGTGTTTATTTTGTCAAATTTTAGGTTGATGATGCACATGTACCCTTTGAAGAACTGGAGGCACTTGATGCACACCAGCAAAAAGTTAACAAGAAAAGGGGCATCACTATGCTAAAGAAGTTAACAACGCTATGGGGAAATGGATCCAGATTGGTTGTGGAGTTTGATAATGCAAGAAATGCAATTGGAGTGAACCACAATAATTTTGTAAACTATCTTGGGTGTGTCACTCGAATCCATTGTGGTGTTAAGTTTGATAATTGGCATAAATCTCCTCAGGAGAAGAAAGACTTGATATGGAAGAATTTATGTGTGAGTTATTATTATTTGCAAGTATATTTTGTAGATTACAAATTCTATTATTTGCAATTCTATTTTTGGATACTAGTTAATAGCAATTCTATTTTACAGAATCTGTTTGCATTGGATGAGAAGCTGCATCGTAAAAGTGTGATGCAACGCGTTGGAAAGATGCTAAGGAACTATAGGAAAAATCTCAATAGAGAATACATAAAAGATGGTGATAAGAAGAAGAAGTCAGCCCTTGAAAAGTGGAACTTCCTGGACAAAGAAGATTAGGACACATTTGTTGCCTCAAGACAAATTGAAGAATTCAAGGTATTAAGCGTGACTCCCAATTTAATTAATATACATTGTATTCACCTATTCAAGATTAACCTTTAGTGTTACTAACCAAATCAATGTGCATACTAACTAGGCGTTCAGTGAGTCACAAAGAGAAAGACGTGCACTGAATGTGCATGACCACACAATGGGTCCAAAGGGCTATGTAGGCATTCACCAAAGACTACAGGCAGAGGATTCTCCTACTCAGGAGTCCTCTACTACATGTACCACACCCATGCCTCGCCATGATGTCTGGATAGCTGGGAGGCAAAACAAGAATGGTGAAATAAAGAAGCCCGTAACTGCTGAGGCGGCTGCAAAAATGGTAAAATACAACTCAACAATGCATGTCGTTCGATTATTGATTGTGGTGTTTACTTACCAATTTCTATTGATGGTTATTAGCAGGAGTTTCACGAGTAGAGGAAATAGGGAACGTTCATCCCTCGGGGCACAAGAGATGAATTGACAGTTGCTCTAGGTAACCTAGAGCATCCTGGACGTGTTAGGGGTGCAGGCGCTGGTGTGGGCATCAAAGCATTCTTTGGGCCAACCCAGTGCAAATATGTCGCAAGAGAGGGACTTTCACAAGAAGAGGTAACCTATTCTTTTTTTAGAATGTTACTGCAAAAGGGAATTCAATAATAAGAAGTCAATGTTTCTTTTATCCATGTATAGGAGAATAAGAGAGTCCAGGATATAGTTGCTAAGAAGGTCAAGGAAGAAATGTTGTAGTGGCAGGTGTGACGACACCAATTTATATATACTTTCCTTAGTGACATACACAGATATGCGTTCACTCATATCTATAAATGTCAAAGGGAAAATATTAGAAATCAAGATAGTCAACTAAAAAATAGAGATAAGCCAATATCATGTCCACATCATCAGTAGATAGCCACACAACACTTCATTTAGTGATAAAAGATAAAGTCATACATATTAATACTTGAGAAGGGAGAAGAATAAGTCTATGAAAAAGAAAATACGATTATTACATAGGATCTATAGTATCCTATTACATCATCTAGAAGACTAAAAACTATCTAATTGAAATGAATAAGGTGAGATGTGGAAATCTATCTCATATCCTCCATGATCATTATTTAGTGGCTTCAGGTACTTTCAAGTGCTTCATATATTGTCAATTTTTCCTTGTACCTAGAAAATACGTGAAACAAAAACATCAACAAAGTTGGTACGTGGAATTTAAAAGCTATATTATGTTGGTATATAAAATATTCGAAATTGGAGAAATCAGAAGAAAACGTTATTTAAAGGCAGAAAATCAGGTAATCCCAAGTTATTAGCCTCATTTAGAATGAATATGCATTACTATGGTGGACTTAGCACAAACATAAATGGTGGGCCCTTCCCCGTGTACCTTTTACTCTAGGGATCTCCCCATATACCCTGTACTCTAGGGAGGTGCTAGTCTACATTAAAGCTTTCCCTCTGTAATAGGGAGTTTAATGAGCACCACTAGTAACTACATTTCACTTATCTTCAATTATGTTCTTTTATATTCAAGGCGGTAAATTATCAATCGTTCATATATCCACATCCATCAATGTATCTCAATTACATGCAAGCAAGTACATATATTTAGCATCCAGCAAGATCTAGTCATATAATTATATCCATGTACCTTTAATTCTCAGATCAGGATTCCATAAGTCCTAGATTATGAGAAAGATAGTAGATCACCCTGAAATATAACAAAACCCTAAAGTCACCATGGGTTCTCATCAATCAACATTAAGGACTATTATTATTAGGGTTTAGGTTATTTGGGATATCACTTTAGGATACATATGATTCAGAGTTGGGTTCTGAGGTTAAAGTCGTCAATGTTATTCAAGAACATTTAAGTTATTAGGGTTTTACATAAATTGTATATAGTATTCATAATAAGGTGAGAAAAACTAGAAATTAGGGTTTTTCTTAACTATTGAATCATCTATCCTTCTTAGATAGGATTTTGAGTAACATGATGATTAGGACCCTAGTTACGGTTTAATCTGTTCCCAAGGCACATTTAAAATCAATCATGACCATTTTTACACAATATATAAATATTAAGGGGTCATTAGTACTTGTAGACCATATTTTCTGAAAACGGGTCGGATCTAGGTCCTGGAATCATTTTATTTAAATGGATTGCATTTTTCTGATGAAAAATATGTATATGTTTGACATATTTTGATATTCCTATCATTTTCTACGGTTTTTCTAAGATCTGACCAATCAGAAATTTTCTAAGGAAATAAATGAACAAAATAAAAAGGAAAGAGGTGGCTGGTCTCGCAGATAAGAAGAGGGATCCGGCTACACGGATCCTCTCCTTAACCCGCGAGCCAACCTCGGTCAACTGGGTCAAGGCTGGGATAAATGACGTAAATGCCCTTTGGGGGGGTTGCATAACATCGTGACGGGTCATGGGCAGATTAGTAACCCCGCCTCTTCGATTGTTTTCCTCACACGCTATGGCAGCAACGATGGTCGGGCAACAGAAAAGAAGGGAAGTGAAGGTAGCTCTGGCTGGCTAGGGGGTGTTTGGGAGTGTGAGGATGGGCAAATCCTCTTCGTAAGGTTCCCCCGAGTTCGATGAGCTCAACAACTCAATCGGAGGTGGTGTAGAGGTCGAGTATAGTATCTCGCAGGTGCAAAGAATAGAACAGTGAATTTGGAGCCTTACCTTCCCTCAGGCTGGATTGAGGGGTTAAGAAGCTCAGTGCGGTGTTCGTGATGCTCCGTGGATACTCCATGTGGCTCGACATGTCCCTGGGCTAGCTGGAGATGGAGCTTTTGAGCTCGATTGTGGCGGCTCGTCGACCCAATGATCAGGGCCTCCGCGGTTCCAACTGAGGGCAGTGATCGTCTCGCCGAGGTCCCCTGATGGTGTAGCGGTGCTCAATTGGATGGAGGGTGCCAATGGAGTGAGGGGAAAGTAAAGGTCAGGTGAGCTGGAGGTGCTTGAGGTCATGGAGGTGGGAGCGTGCTTCGTCCGAATTGAGAGCCAAGAACGATAAAAGGGAGGTCGACGAAGCTTGTAGGAGCTTTATATAGGCACGAGGTGAAGAAGAGAGCTAAGCCCTAATTTGTGCGCTGCCACCAGTGAGAAGGGCAGAAAAGCGGGGGATCATTCTCCCTGATCTGAGGGAGTTAGGTGATGTGGTCACCACCATTGGGCTCGCTCGGGTGAGAGGAAGTCGTCCTCCAAATATCTCACAAAGAGAAGGTGAGGTTCAGGCACAAGGGCCGTTGGAGGAATCGTTGTTTAGCTACAGGCGGGGACCGTGTCTTTCGGAGGTTAGAGACGACTTAACAGTCGTCAGATCTTGCGTGTTTCGTGATCGACCGATCGGATGGTGGGGATTCCCCCCCCTTTAATTGAACCGCACCCAAGACCAATAGAAAGGGCTGTGTGACACATTTAAATAAAAAGGAAATTCAAGACTTAGGTCATATGGTCCAAAATAAGTGGAATATGCACCAAATTAAATTGGTCATATCTCCCAATTGGTTGACCCAATTGCAATAAAAATCTAGGGGTAGCTTAATGATGTCATTAAGTAGCTAAGCTACAAATTTAGAGTCAAAATGCGATTTTAGATTATGTCAATTGATTAAAGTCATAAAGCTTGTATTATTGACTTTATGTGATATTATGATTGGTCTTAAATCAGATTGATCATCAATATAGTGAGGGAAAAGTTTGAGGGAATATTTGGAATAATTAAAATTGTAGGAGAGAGAAAAATAAATAAATAATATATAGAAAAACTCACTCTGTCACATGCATCTTAGGCTTCCAATCAGCCTATGGTGACCCGCTCTTCTCCTGATGCACATGCTGAGTGTAATCCTATAGACCCACCACCTAGCACGTCTGTTGTAAGTATTGTTTATGACATAGTACCTAGTCTTTTCAAGATGATATGTTTTTAAGATGATATGTATATATGTATAACATCCTTTACGTAAATTTGTAGGTGTTGAAGCCATGTCGCTTAAAAATTGAAGATTATATTGTTGTAGAGGCACAAGCTTACCCGTCCCTTCCTAGAGCAATGATTCACGGGGCTCCAATGCCACAGGGTTACATTCGTGTGAGCCTGATACGTGTAATCCCCGATTGGAGGGAAGCTGCATTGCCATATGCCCACTCGGATATTGATACACTTGGTGGGTAGAAGGCAGGGTGATATTGTGGCCCAAAGCAGATGTCGTCTACACTACTGAAATTGTAAGATAAATTTACATTACGTTAAATTGTTAATGTTTATATATGAGGTCAATTGATCTGAAATTATATATCCAAGTTAAAATGAAGACACCCGGAGCATCTAGGCCACCACCTCCACTTCCTGCATTACAAAGTTGGGTTCCAACTGACCTAAAATTCCTGTTAGGTCCTGCTTGTAAGGGAATGGCAGTATGGTTATGCACACATAATATACATTGCCCTATAGTTGTTTCTTTAGAAGCGGATTATGCAGGTCAATCATACAAAAGCTCTCTATTTATACAAGATATTATTGAGTTGTTTATCTATGATTGGCTGAATACATCAATGATTGAGGCATGGATAAGGTGAGATCTTGTTTATACATCCATATACCTTGTGTAGGATCTGGTGATCTGGTTTCTCATATATTAATGCATACATAATACATGTTTTGTAGCTACTTAGTCAAAATTCAATGTAAACAATTTACATTTGAACATGTGGGATTTTTTATTCCATCATTGATTAGTCTGGTAGCTAAAGACCCTGATAGTATTCAATAATACTTTTGTGATGCTTTCACAATTTTTGGTCAAAAAAAGACCATAATAATAGCTCCATTCAATGTGAAGTAAGTTTACTTTGCTCATAATTTGGACTTAAGAAAATTACATTTTTATTGTGGATTTTGAGTTATGAATTTTTAACTTTTTTACCTCTAGCGTGAAGCATTGGGAGTTACTAGTTATTCTCCCCAGGACATTCACTATCTATTATCTAGATCATGCGGGAAGTATATTGAATCCAAAAATTGGACATGTAATGAGAATGGCATTATTCTGTGAGAAATATTTCATTTTTATATATGTTAACATCTATTGTTACATTACTATTTAATTATGCAATTTACTATGTTACATTAACATGTAGGGGTTTAGATGCGTTCAAAAAGGCTGGAGAAAAGGTCCCCAGTAAAAAGAACCTGCCAATAATTTGGGAGAACGTGAAAGTAAGTTCCTGACTCCAATGTATATGTTATTTATGTGAACTGTGTTTATTTGTATTTTTTAATATTTTGTATCCATTTTATAGTGTGATACACAAGACAATGGATGGGCATGTGCATACTATGTGATGCGGTTTATGGACATGATTATCAAACATGCAGGTGAAATCAATGCCATACGTAAGGTTTATATATAGTCTCATTAGATAGTATGAAATATATCAATCTTATTTATATATTATTACTTATATATACATCATTCTCGTTGCAGGTGTTTAAAACTGACCCCACTACCGGTAAAGCCTTAAAAGATGTACATGCTCCATATATGATGGAAGTATTAAATGACGTAAGAGAAGAGCAGGCAAGAGCCATACAAGCAGTGGGGACTATAAGATATAATTGGGATGCTGATAGCGATGATGAATGATATTTTGTAAATGAAAGTTTATACATATATGATATTTTGTAAATGAATGTTTATACATGTGTTTCTACATGTCTGAATATTTCTACATGTATTTGAATATTTCTACATGTATGAATGTGAAAATTGAATTGATGTCTGAATGTATCTACCTATGTGTGAATGTGTGAAAAGAATATTTGTTGATTTTGTAGGTTTGTGGCATGTTTGTTAGCTGATATCAATGGATGTCGTAAACCTGTAGTTCAGTTCCACTGAACTGTAGGTTCTCATCCTGCGACCAGCCACAAAAGACCTGCAAACTGATAAGAAATAAAAAATCAAACCATAGGCGTCGGTTATTTTTCTAAAACCAACAACAAAGGTTTACAACGTCGATTAATAGTATAAAACTGCCGCCTAATGTTGCCATACAGCCTGGCCAGCACGGCCGTGGTGGTAGGTGATATGGCGTTAGTGATTAGTAGACAACCGACACCATTCTAGGCAGTACGGCCATGCTGGATAGCACAACCTTCTGGCCAGCACAGCAGTGCTGGACAACATAGCTGTGTTGGACAGCACGACCGTGTTGGACAACACGGCTGTGGCGACAGATGATATGGCATAAGTTAGTAGTAGAAAACTAACGCCGATAGAGTCCTCGATGGCGCCCTTTTTTTGGCACATATGATTATAGCTTCGGTTTTGTTACTTGTAAACGACGCTGAGGGGGCCCTGCTGGCGCGTTTTTGGTGGTGCAAGGCATTTTGGTGTCAGTTGAAAAACCGACGCTGAAAGGGTTTGACTTTTAGCATCGCCCACATAGGCTTCGCTTGTAAACCGTCGTGAAAAGGGCTTAAATAATCGACGCCAAAGGCTAGATCTGTAGTAGTGTTTTTTAGTGATTTTGCTTGCACATCCTTCTTTCCTATATGATTATTTATCATATGGTTATAGTCCTTGATTAGATCCACCCACTATCTTTATCTCATGTTTATCTCTTGCTTTAAAAGTTGTCTCCAGGCCTTCAAGTCTAAAATGACAGTAGATACTCCAGGTCATGGGTTGGATAATTCTCCTAGTTTCTCTTAAGTTATCGTGAAGCAAAAGGAACCATGTTCTTGTCTTACATTAGCATGCATCACAAGTCATTCTTTAAAGAATTTTAGAAGATGTCATAACCTTTCCTTTCCTTAATGACACTAACACTGAAGCATTCATCGACTTCTCTTTCAGCAATTGGAAAGCACACTGGCACTTGTTATCCTATACAAAGGAACACCCCTCCTAATCATCTAGACCTAGGAAGATTTGGATCCTAACCAGTGTCTTAGCTTCTCCCGCTATAGTATTGCCTTCACCTTATTTGGATATACACAAACACATATGTGATATGAATTAGAAAAGACACTTTGGTCAACCAAAACTCACTCTTGCTGAACTTGACATACATTCAATGCTACTTCAGCAACTCTAGCACTTGACGAAGATGCTATTCATGGTGTCATTTTTCTATGGAGTTACATCAAGGCATCATCAACAAAAATTTGCCCTGACTAGAAAGGATACAATCTGAACACCATGTTCATCAAGTCCATCAATGTTGTTGATGCATTGGTTAGTCTAAACAACACATCTACGAACTCATAGTAATCATAACTTGTGCTAAACGTTTTCTTAGGTATGTCAGCCACCTTGATCCTTAATTGATGATACACCAACCTATAGTCTATATGAAGAAACACTATAGAATCTCTCAACTGACAAACAAATATTCTATCCTCAGTAGTGGATACTCATTCTTCAATGTGACCTTATTTAATTGTTGTAATTCATAGCATCATAAATCATCCTTCTTCTTATCTAAAAATCACTAGAGGATCTCAAAACCAAAATCTCTCTAGGGAGAAGGAACACCAATAACTCATCTAAAAAACATCTCCAAACTCTCGCATCACTGGTACACCATGGGTACTAGGACTCATGACCTTGGTATCCATTGCATGTGTTAGGAAGACCTCACACCCTTGTCTTATTAGCTTCTCTTCCATTACAACAATCACCCAACATGTAGGACGAATCCTCCCAACTCATTGTAAGGCTCAAAAGGCCTTCCCAACACAAAATGTCACGATCTTGGAACTATAATACAAAACATCCACATGTTACACCAAGGTATCTGCCCCTAGGATTACATCGAATACATATCAAGTGGCATAAGATCCACGAGAAAGTTGCATCTCAAAAAGAAAGAAAGAACGCAAAGATAACACACCTTCTACAACATAACAACATTATCGAAAGAGGGTTTCTAGAAAGCAGTTATCAGTCCTATCATTATCATGTAAGTTACAAGTTTTTATGTATTATTTATTTTTTCATTTGGGTTCCTTTCCATCTGCATAGGAATTAACATGATTAGCGTACTTCATTTCTATTTTTGCATTAACTATTTATCAATCTTGTGTGTGTATCTGTTTGTATTGTAATGTTTCTCATTCAATTAACAAGGAGTACACTACTACAGAAATGGCTTATAAAGTCGGTTTTCAAGGTGTCGGTTGTATACAAAAACCGACACATAAACACTAATATGTCGGTTTTTAACAGAAACCGACATCCAATATGTGAAGGTCGACCAGACACGGGTACCGCTTTCAATAATCGTCGGTTATTTAATAAACAACCGACACATAAACTCAACCGCCAAACCCAAAATTCCAGCGAAAAAATTGGCTCCAAAATTTGACATATGTTGTCGGTTCTTTAATAAATAACCGACTACTAAAGGGGATGCGCGAGACAGGAATAGTTGTCGGTTGTCTTTTATTTATGAACCGACAAAAATTATGTAATATAGTCGTCGGTTTTCTTCAAAGAGCCGACACTGTTAGTTTAGTTGTCGTTTTTTTTTAAATAACCGACACATATTGTCAACTTAATAGCCGTGGCGAACAGAACTTTTCCCCATCGTCTCTGTTTCATTGTCGTGCGCGCTAGGTCTGGCGATTTCCCCCGCCGTTGCCGGTTCCTCCCCGCGCCGCCGTTCGTCTGCCGCACACCGCTCGCCGTCGTCGCCGTCGACGCTCTCGCCGCCGCTCGCCGTCGCCTCCAGCTCTCCACTCGCCGTCGCCGACGCTCTCGCCGCCGTTCCTCTGCCGCAGACCGCTCGTCGTCGCCGCTCGCCGTCACCTCCAGCTCTCCGCTCGCCGTCGCCGACGCTCTCACCGTCGTTCCTCTGCCGCAGACCGCTCATCGTCGCCGCTCGCCGTCACCTCCAGCTGCTCTCCTTGCTCCTGCACTGTAAGCTTCACCTCCAGCTGCTCTCCTTGCTCCTTACTGAAAATGGTTCTGAAAACAATACAGAAACCTGATCGGTCGAGAAATCTTCGACCGAGCAGTCAGTCGGTCAAGAAATCTTCGACCGAGTAGGTTACTGATGTCAGTCTGAAATAAGTCTGCTGAATAATTCTACAAAGGATCAATGTGCTATCTATTTGCCATTAATAACTGTTTTACATGCACAAATCATCTTTGGAACACTTATATGAGATCATTTGTATCTATGAATCATATTTAAAAGAAAATTACTGTTTTCATGGTAACCCTTGGAATATCTATACATGAACCATGTGTGTATTGAAATTTGTTTTAAATAATCATAATTATTGCATTTATATGTTTATCATTGTATATGCTTCAATTGTTCTATCATTACATCATGGATATGCTTCATCATGATCATTATGTTTCATTGGTTTATCTAAAATAATCTTTGATTCATATATACAAACCATGAATGGATATTATTCTTGATCATTGTGATTCAGATAAATTGAAAATGCCATTAGCATAAAAGCATCTTGACACAATAAAAAATGATTGTGGACACAACTTGTGATAAAATAATGATGTTGCTATACGGTGCCTCTTAGAACAAAAATACTCATGTTTTTATCTATTTGTTTGTTCAAAGACCTCTTCTCCTGATTTATAATGTGAATTACTTTACAATGTGAATTTGCAGATGGCTGACCATTCTCCTGATGACCGTCTTGATGACTACCGTGAGGGTGAGGACATCAATGCGCCGCCTCACAACGTAGGTTTTAAAAATATATCATATATTTATATCTATATGTCCATTTATAGTTATATCTTCTAAATGTGAATTATTTTGTCAAATTTTAGGTTGATGATGCACAGGTACCATCTACAGCACTTGAGGCACTTGATCAACAACAACAAAAAGTTGACAAGAGAAGGAGCATCACTATGATGAAGAAGTTAATTGCGCAAAAGGGCAATGGACCCAAACTTGTTGTGGATTTTGATAATGCAGGAAATGCATGTGGTGTGAATCGCAATTCATTTATTTCATATCTTGGATATGTTACTCGTAGCCATTGCGGTTGTCGCTTAGATTCTTGGCATAACGTTTCTAAGGAGAAGAAAGACACAATATGGAGGGATTTATGCGTGAGTTATTATTAATTTGCAATTCTATTTTGTAGATTACTAAATTTTTGGATACTAGTTAATAACAATTCTATTTTGCAGAGTATATTTGCATTGGATGAAAAGCTGCATCGTAAAGGCATGATGCAACACTGTGGGAGAGTCCTAAGGAACTATAGGACAAATCTCACCAGAGAATACGTAAAAGAAGCCGAGAAGAGGAAGAAGACAGCCACTGAACAGTGGAACTTCCTGGACAAAGAAGAATGGGACGCGTTTGTCGCTTCAAGACAAACTGATGAATTCAAGGTATTAGGCGTCAGTCTCAATCTCACTAATTAATATATGTTGTATTCACTTATTCAAGATTAACATTTAGTGTTACTAACCAAATCATTAATGTGCATACTAACTAGGCCCTCAGTGATGCACAAAGATCAAGGCGTGCGATGAATGTGCACGACCACACAATGGGTCCAAGAGGATATGCAGGCGTTCGCCAAAGACTACAGGCTGAGGCTGCTGCTGCTCAGTCTGCTGCTACTCAGGAGTCCTCTACCATAGGTAGCACACCTCTGCCTCGCCATGATATCTGGATAGCTGGGAGGCAAAATAAGAAGGGAGAATTAACTAAGGCCGCAACTGCTGAGGCGGCTGCAAAAATGGTAAAATACAACTCTTACAACAATCATTCGAATATTGATTATTTGTGTTGTTTACTTAAGTACAAATTTTTGTTTTGGCGATTAGCGGGAGCTGCACGAGCTGAGGAAACAAGGAAAGTTCATCCCTGAGGGAACAAGGGATGAATTGACAGTTGCTCTGGGTAACCCAGAGCATCCTGGACGTGTTAGGGCTGCAGGCGCTGGTGTGGGCATCAAAGCTTATTTTGGGCCATCCCAGCGCAAACATGTCCCAAAAGCGGGACTTTCACAAGAAGAGGTAACATATTTTTCCCTTGTAGATGTTATTTTAAAAGAGAATTCAAAAATTAGAATTTGACGTTTCTTTTATCCATGTATAGGTGGATAAGCTATTTGACAGGAAACTCGAAGAAGCAATACAAAAGTGGCAGGCATCTCAGACTGCCACTTACCAGCCAATACCTACTGCAGCCTCTACTCCTACTCCTACTGCAGAGGTTGGGAGTAATCCTGTAGACCCACCACCTAGCACATCCACTGTAAGTATTTTTATGACATAGTAACTAGTTTTTTAATTCAAGATGATACGTATATATGACAGTGTAGTCGTTTCAAAAAAGATGATATGTATATATGTATATAACATTCTTTACACAAAAATTTGTAGGGGTTGAGGCCATGCCATCTAAAAAGTAAAGAATATGTCGTGGCAGAGGCGTCGGCTTACCCATCCCTACCAGGGGAAACATGTCACGGGTCTCCAGTACCAGTTGGTTGTATTCGGGTGAGCCTGATACATGTATTCCCCCAATTTGAGGGACTTCAACTACCATATGCCCACCCAGATTGTGAAACGCTTGGTGAGGCACTAGGCGGAGTGATATTGTGGGAAAAAGCGTATGTCTTATTTACTGAAAAGGTGTGGTAAATTTACATTACGTTCAATTGTTAGTGTTTGTATATGCTGACAGTTGATCTGAAATTATTATATATATATATACAGGTTAAAAAGAAGACACCCACAACATCTAGGCCTCCACTTCCACCTCCTGCATTACCTAGTTGGGTTCCACAGGACCTACCTGTCCCGTTAGGTCCTAACTATAGGGGTATGGCAGTATGGTTAGGGGAACATGATATATACTCCCCTATAATTGTTTCTTCTGATTCAGATTCTACATGTCAGTCATACGAAACAAAAATATTTATACAAGATATTTTGGAGATGTTTCGAAATGATTGGCTAAATACATATGTGATAGAGCTATGGATAAGGTGAGATATTCTTTATACATCCATATACCTTGTGTATGATCTGGTGATCTGGTTACTTATTTATTAATGCATGCGTAATTAATACATATTTTGCAGCTACTTAGACAACATATGTGCAGATTATGGATTCGAACATG
The DNA here is from genome assembly GCA_963693085.1 of Alisma plantago-aquatica. NCBI lineage: Eukaryota > Viridiplantae > Streptophyta > Magnoliopsida > Alismatales > Alismataceae > Alisma > Alisma plantago-aquatica. Next base: position 1,064,584,129 of record OY856412.1, on the reverse strand, counting down.
TAGGGTTTTTGATTCCATCCTTGATTAGTCTAGTAGTTAAAGACCCTACATCAGTTCAACAATACTGCTGTGAGGCTTTTTCTATTTTTGCTAAAAAAAAGAAGACAGTGATAATGGCTCCATTCAATGTAAAGTAAGTTTATTTTGCTTATTATAATTTGGACTTAAGAAAATTACATTTTATTTTAATTTTGAGTTATTAATTTATAACTTTTTTACCTGTAGTGGTAAGCATTGGGAGTTATTGGTTATTTCCCCCGAGACGTTCACTGTCTATTATCTAGATCCTTCGGGGAGTAAACTGAATACAAGATTTGGACACAAAATGAAAATGGCAATATTTCGGTGAGAAATATTTCATTTTTCATATCCGTTAACATATGTTATTACATTACTATTTAATTGCAATGTTCTGTGTTACATTAACATGTAGGGGTTTTGAGGAGTACAAAAAGGCTGGAGGAAAGGTCCCCACGAAAAAGAACAATCCAATAATTTGGAAGAACGTGAAAGTAAGTTCCCTACTGCAATATATGTATATATTATTTATGTGAACAATGCTTAATTAGTTGTATTTTTTAATATTTTGTATGTTTGAATTTATAGTGTGCTACACAAGACAACGGATGGGCATGTGGATACTATGTCATGCGATATATGCACATACTTGTCAAAAATGCCGCAATGGACATCGGTTGTATTGCTGAGGTATTATATAGCTGACAAGAGATAATATGAAATATATCAATCTTATTTATAGCTCATTAATTATACATCATTCTCTTTACAGGTGTTTAAAATGGACCCCAATACAGGAAAGGACTTACCGAAAGTAGATGCTCCCTATACGAAGGGAGAATTAAATGAAGTAGTAGAAAAATGGGCAATAGCCATACAATTAGTGGGGGTTTTAAAATATAATTGGGATCCTGATAGTGAATAATGACTAAACAATGATACTTTGTAAATGAATTTTTGAATTATAATATATGTGTGAATGTTTCTACATGTCTGGATGTTTCTACATGTGTTTGAATGAAAATGAATGAAAGTGTTGGTTGCTATATGAAGTCTACATGTGTGAATGTGAATCAATGGAACTACAGATTTATAGCATGTGTGAATGTTTATAAATGTGTGAAAATAAAATGGAACTGCAGGTTGCATTTCTATATACATGTGCTATTTTATTATTGTTAATTTTGCAAGTTTGCGGCCTGTTGTCGGCTGATATCAATGGATGTCGTAAAACCTGCAGTTCATAACTGAACTGAATAGGTTTCTCATCCTGCGACCAGCCACAGCAGGTCTGCAGACTGACAGCAAAAAAAAAAACAATAGTCGTCGGTTATTTCTTAATAACCGACACACAATGTTATAGTGTCGGGTTTTTACAAATAACCGGCATCTATTTTGTGTGGCGCGAAGGGATTGGTTGTCGGTTATTTGTAGATAACCGACAAGGATGGTGCCCAAGATGGCGCCCTTACTGTGGCGCGAAGGGTTTGGTTGTCGGGTGATTACCTAATAACCGACGACTATAGTCCCATGATGGCGCGCGAAGAGTTTGGGTGTCGGTTATGGAACCGACGACCAATGGTTGGACTTTTAGTGTCACCCACATAGGTGTCGCTTATAAACCGACACTACATGCTTTAAATAACCGACACTAAAGGTAGGTTCTGTAGTAGTGGTAGTTCATCATATTTCACATTCTCCTCATTTAACAAGGACCATGTATCTTTAATTTCTTTTACATGTCATGACAATTTTACATTAACACCTTCTTAGACGTATGTATTGGCCTGAGATTAACTTAGGTTTCACTTTGCTCATCAATCATTATTCTCATTTATCATCTCATATCACGTCTATCGGTGGATTTTTCCTTTTCCCAGATGAACTTTACACCTTGAACCATTCCATTAACATAGATTTATCTCCCTTTTACTTAATTATCTTTGAGAACCATAGTTTCTGGAACTCCTCTTTGGGTTATTTATATTCATATTTAAGCTTCATGGTGTCATATATTTCTATTTAGTTTCCAAACATTCAAGTTTGGATGAGATATGATACGATTTTCATCTTTCTTTAGGGTAAGGTTAAGACATTTTCATCATGATTTCTTATTATTATTCTCTTTATATTGTTTCCAACTGACTCCTTGATAAGAGAAATTAGAAAGATAACAATCAAATTGTTCCACACTTACCTTTTCCTCAATAATTGGATACCTGGATAGGGCATCCAAGTACTGAGTTTAGGCAGTATGCACCATATTCATGTCATGTTCATCGCTTAGTTATCATCCTAGTCCTAAGTCCTAGTGTCCCTATAGACTCAGCATACCCTAAGATCTAACACCACCAAATGTGACAACCTATCATGTAAAATGATATTACTCAAAATCAAAGCACGACCAATCACTAGTTAGTCACATCAATAAAAGGGGCTAAGAGATAAAACTAGTATTATTTTTAGAAATATGTCTAAGAACATTAAAATAAAGACCCAAAATCTTGCATAAGTTCATATTTCATGCCAAGTATCTTTTACAGCTGCTTTGTGGCCTCAACCACAACATGTCTATAGAAGGTCTTATCCATATATTCAACATTTACAAGCAGCAAAAGGCAATTAAAACTTGAGTTGATTGAAACATCATATAGAAACTTTCATGCACGAACCTAAGAGTATAAAAACAACTCTAGGACACACTAGACAACCAAACAACCATCTTCTAAGGTTCTTCCAAGATAGCTTCTCCTTGGTGGCACAGGTTGGTTGGCGCTATTGTAATCACCTAAAAGATGTGGTGACTGACGTGGTGAGACCCATGATCCAACAAGAGATATAACTCTCAACAATGTTTATTTATTACAATAGATAATATAACAAGATGGATGTTCCAAATATAAAATCCTTATTAAGAATCAGTCATAATCAGAGTCTTAATTGTAAAATGGAAGGGTTCATTATACACAAAATATTAAGCATAACTTAACATCATAGGCACAACTATCATCATAAGCTTGGCCAACATCATAAGCATAGATAACAACATAACCATGGTTAATAGCATAAGCATGGAAAATAGCATAAGCATGGCTAACAACATAAGCATGGCTAACAACATAAGCATGGCTAACTTCTCCTATTGCATTATGTGTCATCTATATACATAAAAGAAGTCAGGAAAGGGTTATCATCCAATGCAAAGTTTTATATAAACCAAACATATATGCTACACAGCTGGATTACATATTTTATTTAGCCCTAGGGAGTTTGAGGTGTACCACTCAAACTTCCAACTAACCACTAAGAAGTCGTAATCAATTATGTACAATACTTAGGAGAGCCAAAATCCTAGGATCCCTTCCCCTCAGTCAGTACAAGTCCGCTGCAACAACATATCTATCAAGCTACAATCAGCCTAGTCCACCCTTGAACACATGCCACAACACTAGAAATAAGGGTATTCAAAACCCTATCATATGAGGTATAACCACAACTGTCCTCAATCATATCACATGTACATATATCTGAGACATTGCCTCGACCGCTCTCAATCCAAGGAATGACTACAGCCATCCTCCAAACCTTGGGATTAGGATGACAAGGATATATTTTCCATACTCCTACACATACTATAAAATATATGATTTCGAGCTTTCCTTTTGAAATACTCGTTTCCCTATCCAACAAGTTCTGAAACTAGAATAGTTATATGGCACAGGGCACTACATGACTAAATTTTTACTTGATTAGTTATTTCTAATTGGGTGAATTAAGGATGTGTCAACCAAGTTTTTCATACAAACCCTAATTCATTTCTATAAACAATGGTATATAACAACTCCAGAAGATATAAAATGTATGAGACATTTTCTTTATCACACCATCACATGATATCAACCCTTTATCACACATTAAGAGGATTACACCTTCACTATGGCTCAAATCATGCCCAAAGGCCACTAATACCATTCACATAGTCTCCTCCAAGAATATCATTATCTTTCAACACCTTTGTAAAAGGTTATAAATATTATCAACACTCACTTGTCGTGCATCCATTTAGCATAAGATTACATTAATGATAAGAAAGATGATGTTCACAAGGTAACCTAGCAGGGTTACCCTTACATTATGAGAGTATCCTTCCATCATCATCTCATAAAGGAAGACAAGTATATTTAACCATCCCCACTTAATTACTTTATGTTAGGTTCAACAAGGTAGATTGAATTGATGTTACAAATCAACACTCATAACTAAACCATCAGTTTGTACACACACTTAGGAGAAAACATAGATTATTACGCATAGAATTTCCATCAGATCATGGGTATACTTAAGCCAAAACAACACCATCGAATCATATGCTCCAAACACAAACCATCAAGTTATGTGCTTCAAACAGAGACCATCAGATCACATATCATGCACACGTATGGACTCATACATAGCACAAGGCATAACCATTGCATCTTAGACTTCAAACAAAACCATTAGATTCAAAACAGACAACTCCATAGAGTCATTCACATAGAGAAGCCATAACATCATGGACCTGGTGAGGCCATCAGTTGTGAAACATAGGAAGCCCATCAGTTGTTACAAGTCAACAAACCATCATTTGACAGAACTAACACAACCATCATTTGGCCAAACTAGAAGAACCATAAAATTTTAATCAAGGATAGCCATCAGTTTCAAGAACTAGGAAGGCCATCATCTAATAAAGCTTAGGTAGGCTAGCAGATGTCAACTAGGTGATCCATCAGTTGTTAAGCTAGAAACAACATCAGTTGTTAACGCTAAAGGTGCCATTGTTTTTCAAGGCTAGGCAAGACATTAGATGTTAAGACTTGGTGAAATAGATTTTAAACATCAAGAAAAACCGTAATTTCTTAGGGTTAAAGTACCATCGATTCACCTACTTAGTGAGAGAATCAACTTAGGTATCATCATGACCATTCATTATCAAACTCAAGAAAAATCACTAAGACAACAACTACGAGTAAAGCATTGGTTTTCAGATGAAGCATGAACAAAGGATCTTAGGCACAAGTAGCACCATAAAGACAACAACTAAGAGTAAACCATCAGTTTTTGGATGAAGCATGACCATCAATTCTCAAACTCAAGCAAGACCATCACGATTAACAACTGAGAACACACCACCAATCCTCAAGCTAAGGAAACCCTATTCACTTAATTAGCAAAATGATCATTTGTGATGCATAACGAAATCCATCAAATCAACAATTAAATGTAAGACGTTGAATCATAACAAGATGACATAAGTTAACCCATCAGATGTCATACTCATAAGGAGTCAACCATCAAATCATGAAACAAGAGGAAAATCAGTCCATAACACTGAAGGAAAGCCATCTTTTCTCACTATAAAGAAACCATCATTTTATGGGCATGCAAAGTCTAGGACTCCCACTTCCAAGGAAGAAATGTGCACAATATTAAGAGGCACATCAAGGAATATTATGTACTTAAGAACTACTACATATGCTTAAACCTAGTCAAGGAATCCTCTTTCTACCAGTTACTACGTTTTTAGAGCAAGATCTATACATAGCAAGTTAAGAGTAGGAAATAAACATGAACAAGGTTATACAACTAGCCTAAAGGTAGGTGATGAAGGTCCAAAAAGCAAGAAAAAGAGAGAAGAAACCCTATCTTGAGCACTCCAAACATCCAAGCTCTCTCCTTTCTTCTAAGAATAAGGAAAACCTAGGGTAGCAGAGAAGAAAGAAAGTGTCTTTCAACCACATGCACAAGATCCACCAAGAACACCATGGATCCATCCAAAAAGGAAGAGAGAAGAAGGAGGGAACCAAGTAAAATGAATGAAACAAGATGATCTAATTTTCTTAGGTCCAGCAATACGGTTAGGAAGCTCCAAACGGTCCAAGAAAGGGTAGATCCAATCCTAGAAACACATGCAACTGAGCTTGACCAATTTTCTCCTTCCTAGAACTTGTCTCCTCCACCAAGAAAGATAGTTATACCTCTCCAAGTAGCAACATGAAGAATAAGGTGTGTGAAGAGATTGTTTGGGTGAAATGAGAGGGGTATATCAAGCTTAGGTGAGAGAGAAAGGTGGGTTAAGGTGTCAAGACATGCATGTTGTGTGTCCTATGGTCGAAACCTCATACCCATGCAAAACTAGTTCAACCATCAGATATTGATGCTAGGGGAACCATTAGTTGTCAATCATAGGAGCACCATCGAGTTCCAACACCAAGTGGCCCATTATATCATGCCCTCACTTGGCCAAAAACAAAAACTCTATAACCTCCATCGGTTGGTGAACCTCACATGCAAAATAATCGACCTTGGTGGTGCCTCAAGCTTCTAAAAGATGCAAATATATCACACATATTATGAAAACTCATGAGGCACATCATGCATGTGAAAATTATAGATATAGCCCTAGTTATGAAAAAATTGCATAAAGCCCTTATAAGCACATAAAGTGCAAAACTTACTCAAGCAACGTCTAGACTAGGCCAAACTTGAAGCTTATATTTATCACATGATATCAAAGCACCCACTAGGGATTTATTAAGGAATTAGGCACCCAATTAAGTTAACCAAGCATGTTTACTTATAAAGCAAGGTCAGGGGTCTAACACTGACACTAGGTCATGTGACTTATCCCATATAGGAGAAACCATAAGATTTAGTGGTATCATTGTACAATCTACTTTGAATTATGATTTTACCATCACATTTATAGGTATGATCCTATTATTGTGTCCAAATTGATATTTCTCCAACCAAGGACTCACATAATTATACAATACATTCCTAATTTGACTATGAGTAAAAAGGGCTTAGATACCCTATATTATCTTACACCTAGATTCAGGGTTAGGTCCTTCTTGGACATCCATGATTGACTTTTATATTTAAAAACCAACGTAAATTGCTCTACTCATTTTGAGGGGAAGTATCTAGACTTGGGGTGTATGCCAATTTGTCGTGAGAAAGTTTTGGCTTCCAAGCAACATTAAGGCCCCATGTGCTTTGCGACTGTTCCCCCTACATAATATTTTTAAGACTTAGGGTGACCCCTAGCTAGTCCAATCACATACCCTTATGAGATAAAAAAAATCTTGTATATCACATTTTCATTATTAAATACTATCTTTGTGTCTCATATATATGTATACCCTCTTAGGGCACACATTTTAGATACGTAAATGGTTGCTGGAATATTGCATGCATGTGAGATAAAGGCTACTAAAAATGGGTAATTATGTTGGGCTACCCCACTTACACAGATTTTCTCTTTTCTTTAATCCCCTCTAGGTTTTAGTTGTGAAAGGTATTAATTTACCCATATATCCTTAGGATTAGGGGTAAACCTATTACCCAATGTTAGGGTTAAGGGTTAGGGTTAGTGATTAACTCTAAAATTTAGGGTTTATAATTCCCTTGATCCTCTAGAGTTTTGGTACCCTACTGGGTTATTCCACCCAAGTCCATTATGAACGAATGGATATTTCTACTCATACTATGGTCATTATAGGGTTTACCATCACCAGAGGGACATAAATTTCATGTTACACATTTACATCTATTTCTGTAATTAACACTATATCTTTAGTTGGCGGAGGAAGCCTTAATCCTACTTTTTCTTGGAACCCTAACTTGAGATGAATTGGGAAGAAATTTTAAGTTTCATTAAGCAAATTAATGAGAAGAGCACAATATTAGACATGAGAAACTAAGAGGAAAGATTATTTCAAGAAAATCCTAGGTTATGGAAAAACAAGTATCACGTTGTCTAAGGGAGTCCACTTATACCAATGATATGGTGCAAAGGGAAATATCGCCAACCCCCTAAGTCCTAATCCTTTGTAGAAACCATTACCCTAAGATTATGCCTTAACAATTTTCCTTATAATTCTAGATATTTATTTGAATTTATTAATATTAAATATGATTTGAAAAATAAGGGCTCTGATACCAGATGTAACAACCCCCAATTATGAGCATCCTCCAATTATGAGAGATTTAGTCAATAATATCCATTAATTTAAAAAATAATGTTTACAATAAGTATAATGAGGCCCCTCCAAGGGGCATCATGAGTGTCTCATAGAAAAATTAACTTATACACAACAAGAAGTATTTCAACTATCTAATTAATCCTCCTTGAATTAGCTTCAATATCTTCAATTGATTCTATCTAAATCATCATGTCATCATGACTTTATATGTGGCATTCACCTAAAATGTTGACAAGAAAAATGTGGATCAATATATTTCTCTATTGTGCACGTGGTGCAGTCAAAGTGTGTGCAACTATAGTAACAACATGTGTTATTGTTCACAACCCATGCTTGATATGCCCTCTCGATTGTAATCATTGTCCATCATTGGAATTATATGTATTACCCCTTGATGGGTGTAACCTAGGGTTTAAAATATTCTAATTTTATTTATGTGATACTTATAGTGGCATTATAATGAACTAAACTAGATACACATCCAATAGTTTATTCATCAAATCAATACTTCAGATATCATCCGAAAAACCATTGGAAGTGGATAATGAGGGTGCTCATAAGTAACCACATACCTCAATGTAGAACTATGAAGTATACTTCAAGTACGTTAAGGATGTATCCAAACACCCAATAAATAAACATGATCAATTTACTTATCTGCATGTATGTAAAACCTTAAAGTATCACCATATGTTCATATTATATAAGAAAAGTTCAATCTAGGATTTGGGTTTTCTTGGTTTAGGTTGAAGTTAAAGTTGGGTTTCAAAACCCTAATATTCTTACGTAAAGATCTACTAATTTAGAAACCCTTAAATGCATAATTAGAGTCAAAATACAATTTAAGACACTAAAATCTCATCATTATTTGATTATAACTCAAAGCAAGTACAATAAACATGTCTAGAATTACAATTATTAAAACTAGGGTTTGTAAGCATTAATCAACCTAGTTACATGTCTTGTCTATGCTTTTCGAATAGGAAGAATAATGAATTATTTTTAGGAGAAAGACTTATTTATTAATCTAAAATACATGAATCCAAGGTCGGAGTTTGCCTTAAATGCTAGGGCTACACATCATCATACTTGGTAAATGTAGAACAGAACGCACATCATCATACATGGTCAATGTAGAACAGAACATTATCAAAATTGGAAGCATTGAAATTAACATGTTACACAAATCAAGTATAATACATTTCACAGTTAGTTCCTCACATCTCTCAGCAAGCAACTCTTGTCCTTGAGGAGTCTGGATTTGTTATGCCTAGTGTAAACATAGAGTACGCTACATATTTGGTAATCTTCTTATTTGTATTGATGCAATTAAATATGTTGGTTCAAATTAAATGGTCATGACATGTGGTATTGATCTGGTAGGTGTAGACTACTATTATTCGGTTTACACAGAGCAAACAAATTTTAGGGCTAGCTTCTTTTTTTTCTTCATCTCACTCCTTCCACTCATTCAGTAGAGACTAGTGCAGTGGGCAAGTAAGAGTTGTTCGGATTGCTCGTGGTCGTTGTGGTAACCAATGAGTTTCTTTTCCAGACCTCTATGAATTTGGGATGAAAATCATGACGGCTCTGGGTAAGAAACCAATGTGTTTCTTTCCCAGACCTCTAACCAAACAAAAATGGTGCTTAAATTCACAGAATTTGTCCCAAATTCCTGTGGTCATCCTACATAAGGGCTAATTTGAAAGGGTGTATTCAGGTGTTGTTTTGTTATATGTTAACAAACTGGTTCAAAAGGATCAATTTCAGTCACTAAAAAATTTATTTGGTGTGTTGCGTGTAAATATGTTGATTCTGTACGATCTCATTTGGTTGGCCGCAGCTACATACAACTTTAAAGTGGATTCTACACATGTTAGGAAACACAAAGTATTGTTTACAGTGTACCGCCTCCTGTAAGGACATGATACAAACTCTAAGAATTTGGGATGAGAAGCACAAGGGAGTGGCTTTAAAGCCAATGAGTTTCTTTTCCAGACCTCTAACCAAACAAAAATGGTGCTTATATTCACAGAGTTTGTCCCAAACTCTCATGGTCGTCATGCCCTAAGGTCTAATTTGGTAGGGTTCATTTGGGTGTTGTTCTATGATTTATTAAACAACTGGTTCAAAAGGATCGGTTTCAGGCACTACAGAATTTGTTTGGTGCGCTGCGGGTAAACAAGTTGATTCAATACAATCTCATTTGGTTGCCCATAGCTGGACGTAGCTGTAAAATGGATTGTTTGCATGTCTATGAAGTGCAATGTATTGTTTGCAGTATACCGCCTCCTATTAGGGCATTGTAAAAACTCTATGAATTTGGGAAGAAAAACACGACGATTGTGGGTTAGAAACCAATCAGTTTCTTTGGAAGACCTCTAACCAAACAAAAATGGTGCTTAAATTCATAGAGTTTGTCCCAAATACTCGTAGTCATTGTACCCTTCATGCCCTAAGGGATAATTTGGTAGGGTGTATTCAGGTGTTGTTCTGTGATTTGTTAAATAATAGGTTCAAAAGGATCATTTTCAGTCACTATAGAATTCGTTTGGTGCATTGCGAGTAAATATGTTGATTTAATACAATCTCATTTGGTTGGCCGCAGTTGGACACAACTTTAAAGTTGATTTTGTGCATGTCCTGGATGTGCAATGTATTGTTTGCAGTGTACAGCCTCCTGTCAGGGCGCGACACAAACTCTATGAATTTGGGATGAATAGAACAATGGTTGTGGGTTAGAACCCAATTAGTTTCTTTTCTAGAACTCTAACAAAAAAATGGTGCTTAAATTCAACGAGTTTGTCCCAAATTCTCATGTCTTTATGTTCTAAGGGATAATTTGGTAGGGTGTATTTGGGTGTTGTTCTATTATTTGTTAAACAACTGGTTCAAAAAGATTAGTTTTAGGCATTACAAAATTTGTTTAGTGCGTTGAGGGTTAACATGTTGATTCAGTATGATCTCATTTGGTAAGCCGCAACTGGACACAACTTTAACATGGATTCTGCACATGTCCAGAAAGCGTATTGTATTATTTGCATCATACCGCCTCCTTTAAGGGAGTGATACAAACTCAATGAATTTGGGATGAAAAGTATGACATTTTTGGGTTAGAAACCAATGTGTTTCTTTTCCAGACCTCTAACCAAACAAAAATGATGGTTAAATTCATAGAGTTTGTCCTAAATTCTCATGATCGTCGTATCCTAAGGGCTAATTTGGTTTATTTGGGTGTTGTTTTGTTATTTGTTAAACAACTGGTTCAAAAGGATCGGTTTCAGGCACTACCAAAAAATGTGGTGCGTTGGAGGTAAACATGTTGATTTAGTACGATCTCATTTGGTTGGCTGCAGCTGGACACAGCTTGAAAGTGGATTTTACACGTCTAGAAAGCTCAAAGTATTGTTTCCAGCATATCGTCTCCAGTCAGGGCGCTATACAAACTCTATGAATTTGGGACGAAAAGCACGACGGTTGTGGGTTAGAAACCAATCATTATCTTTACTAGACCTCCAACCATACAAAAATTATGCAAAAATTCACAGAATTTGTCCCAAATTCTCATGGTCATCATGCTCTAAGGGCTAATTTGGTAGGGTGTATTTAGGTGTTGTTCTGTGATTTGTTAAACAATTGGTTCAAAAGGATCAGTTTCAGCCACTATAGAATTTGTTTGGTGTACTACAGGTAAACACGCTGATTTAGTATAATCTCATTTGGTTGGCCACAACTGGACACAACTTTAATGTGGATTCTATGCATATCCAGGAAGCGTAAAGTATTGTTTGCAGGATACTGCCTCCTGTCAGGTCGCGGTACAAACTCTATAAGTTTGGGACGAAAAATATGGCATTTGTGGGTTATAAACCAATGAGTTTCTTTTCCAGACCTCTAACCAAACAAAAATGGTTCTTAAGTTCACAAGCATTTGTCCCAAATTCTTTTGGTCATCATGCCCTAAGGGAAATTTTGGTAGGATGTATTCAGGTGTTGTTCTGTTATTTATTAAACAACTAGTTCAAAAGGATCACTTTCAATCACTACATAATTTTTTGGTGCATTGAGGGTAAACATGCTAATTTAGTACGATCTCATTTGGTTGGATGCAGCTAGACACATGTTTAAAGTGGATTATGTGCATGTCCAGGAAGCACAAAGTATTGTTTGCAGTGTATCACCGCCTGTCAGGGTACATTACAAACTCTATGAATTTGGGACAAAAAGCACGACGAATGTGGGTTAGAAACCAATCAGTTTCTTTTCCAGACATCTAACCACACAAAATGATGATTAAATTCAAAAAGGTTGTTCCAAATTCTCGTGGTCTTCATGCCCTAAGGGATAATTTGGTAGGGTGTATTCATGTGTTATTTTGTTATTTGTTAAACAACTTGTTTAAAAGGATCAGTTTCAGTCACTACTGAATTAGTTTGGTGCACTGCGGGTAAACATGATGATTCAGTACGATCTCATTTGGTTGGTCGTAGATGGACATAGCTTTAAAGTGGATTTTTTGCATGTCCAGGAAGCACAAAGTATTGTTTGTAGTGTAATGCCTTCTGTTAGGGCGCGATACAAACTCCATGAATTTGGGACAAAATGCACGATGGTTGCGAGTTAGAAACCAATGAGTTTCTTTTCCAGATCTCTAACAAAAAAGTGGTGCTTAAATTCAAAGAGTTTGTCCCAAACTCTCGTGGTCCTCGTTCCCTAAGGGCTAATTTGGTTGGGTATATTCGAGTGTTTTTATATGATTTGTTAAATAATTGGTTCAAAAGGATTGATTTTAGGGACTATAGAATTTGTTTGGTGTGCTGTAGGTAAACATGTTGATTCAGGTGGATCTCATTTGGTTGGCCGTGGCTGGAAGCAACTTTTAAGTGGATTATTTGCATGTCAAGGAAGTGCAAAGTATTATTTGCAGCATACCGCCTCCTATCAGGGCATTGTACAAACTCAATGAATTTGGGATGAAAAGCACGGCTGTTGTGGGTTAGAGACCGATGAGTTTCTTTTCTAGACCTCTAAACAAACAAAAATGTTGCTTAAATTCACAGAGTTTGTCCCAAATTTGCATGGTCGTTGTGCCCTAAGGGATAAGTGGATAGGGTGTATTCGGGTGTTGTTCTGTGATTTGTTAAACAATTATTTCAAAAGGACCAATTTTAGTCACTACAATTTTTTTTTGGTGAGTTGAGGGTATACATGTTGATTCAGTATGATTTCGTTTGGTTGGTCGTAGTTGGACACAGCTTGAAAGTGGATTCTACATATGTCTAGGAAGCGCAACGTATTGTTTGCAGCGTAATGCCTCCTGTCAGGGCGTGATACAAACTCTATGAATTTGGGACGAAAAGCACGATGGTTGTGGGTTAGAAACCAATGAGTTTCCTTTCCAGACCTCTAACTAAACAAAAATGGTGCTTAAATTCACAGTGTCTGTCCCAAATTCTCGTGGTTGTCGTGTCCTAAGGGCTGATTTGGTAGGGTGTATTCAGGTGTTGTTCTGATATTTGTTATACAAGTGGTTTGAAAGGATCAGTTTCAGGCACTACAGAATTTGTTTGGTGCGTTGCGGGTAAACATGTTGATTATGTACGATCTCATTTAGTTGGCCGCAGCTGGACACAACTTTAAAGTAGATTCTGCACATGTATAGTAAGCACAAAGTATTGTTTGCAGCATACCGCCTCCTGTCAGGGCGTGATACAAACTCTATGAATTTGAGACGAAAAGCATGATGGTTGTGGGTTAGAAAACAATGAGTTTCTTTTCCAGACCTCTAACCAAACAAAAATGGTGCTTAAATTCATAGAGTTTGTCCCAAATTCTCGTGATTGTTGTTACTTCAGGGCTAATTTGGTAGGGTGTATTTTGATGTTTTTTGTTTTTTTAAAACAACTGGTTCAAAAAGGATTAATTTCAGGCACTATAAAACTTTTTGGTGTATTGTGGGTAAACATGTTGATTTAGTACGATCTCATTTGGCTGGCCGCAGTTGGACACAACTTTAAAGTGGATTATGTGCAGGTCCAGGAAGCACAAAGTATTCTTTGCAGCATACTGCCTCTTGTTAGGGTGTTGTACAAACTCTATGAATTTGAGATGAATAGCACGAGGCTTGTGGCTTAGAAACCAATGAGTTTCTTTTACAGACCTCTAACCAAACAAAAATGGTGCTAAAATTCACAGAATTTGTCCCAAATTCTTGTGATCGTCGTTCTCTAAGGGCTAATTTGGTAAGGTGTATTCATGTGTTGTTTTGTGATTTGTTAAACAATTGGTTCAAAAGGATCGATTTTAGTCACTATAAAATTTGTTTGGTGTGTTGTGGGTAAACATGTTGATTCAGTACAAGTTCATTTGGTTGGCCGCAGCTGGACATAGATTTTTAGTGGATTCTACGCATATCCAAGAAGCACAAAGCATTACTTGCAGGGTACCACCTCCTGTCAGGGTGCGATACAAACTCAATGAATTTGGGATGAAAAGTACGACGTTCGTGGGTTAGAAACCAATGAGTTTCTTTTCTAGACCTCCATCCAAACAATAATGGTGTTTAAATTCATAAAGTTTATCCCAAATTCTCATGGTCGTTGAGCCCTAAGGGCTAATTTGGTAGGATGTATTTGGGTGTTGTTTTATAATTTTTTAAACAACTGGTTCAAAAGGATCGGTTTCCGGCACTACAATTTTTTTTGGTAAGGTGTGGGTAAACATGTTGATTTAGTACCATCTCATTTGGTTGGCTGCAACTGGACAGAGCTTTAAAGTTGATTTTGCACATGTCCAGGAAGCACAAAGTACTGAATACAGCATACCGCCTCCTGTCAGGGCGTTGTACAAACTCTATGAATTTGGGACGAAAATCATGACGGTTGTGGGTTAGAAACCAATGAGTTTCTTTTTCAAACCTCCAATGAAAACAATTAGTGCTAAAATTCACAGAATTTATCCCAAATTATCGTGGTCATCGTTCTCTAAAGGCTAATTTGGTAGGGTGTATTCCAATGTTGTTCTATGATTTATTAAACAACCGAATAAAAAAGATCGGTTTCAGTTATTACATAAGTTTTTTGGTGCGCCCCAGGTAAACATGCTGATTTAGAACGATCTCATTTGGTTGGTCACAGTTGGACACAACTTTATAGTGGATTTTACGCATGTCCATGAAGTGCAAAGTATTATTTGCAGCGTATCGTGTCAGTGAGTGATACAAACTCTATAAATTTGGGACGAAAAGCACGACGGTTGTGGGTAAGAAACCAATGAGTTTCTTTTCCAGACCTCCAACCAAACAAAAATGGTGCTAAAATTCACAAAATTTGTCCCAAATTCTCGTGGTCGTCGTGCTCGAAGGGCTAATTTGGTAGGATGTATTCGGGTGTTATTTTGTGGTTTTTTAAACAACTGGTTCAGAAGGATCGATTTCAGACACTACAAATTTTTTTGGTGTGTTGCGTGTAAACATGCTGATTCATTACGATCTCATTTGGTTGGCTGTAACTTGACACAACTTTAAAGTGGATTCTGTGCAAGTCCAGGAAGCATAAAGTACTATTTGTAGCGTACCGCCGCCTGTCACGGCGATGTACAAATTCTATGAATTTGGGACGAAAAACACGACGGATGTGAGTTAGAAACCAATGAGTTTCTTTTCCAGACCTCCAACCAAACAAAAAAGATGCTTAAATTCACAGAGTTTGTCCCAAATTCTCGTGGTCGTTGTACCTTAAGGGCTAATTTGCTAGGGTGTATTGGGGTGTTGTTATGTGATTTGTTAAACAACCGGTTCAAAAGGATCGGTTTCAGTCACCAGAGAATTTGTTTGGTGCGCTACGGGTAAACATGCTGATTCCCTACGATCTCATGTTGTTGGCCGCAGCTGGACACAGCTTTAAAGTTGATTATGCGCAAGTCTAGGAAGAACAAAGTATTGTTTGCAGTGTATCGCCTCCTGTCAACGCGCTCTATGAATTTGGAACAAAAAGCACGACGACAGTGGGATAGAAATCAATGAATTTTTTTTCCAGACCTCTAACTATATAAAAATGATGCTTAAATTCCGGACGTATGAACACAATGAATCCGTTTTATAGGAAAAAACTTATTATAATACCGGTCATATAATAACATGATAAAATACAATAGAAATTTATTATAGTGAACATTGGACTGTTTTTTTTCACGGGTCGGGTTTTGAAGACTTGAGAGGAGGAGATAGTGGATTGGAGAGAGAACCCGTTATAGTATGTTTTTTGCTACCAAAGCAGCCCTAACGCGTGCGCTCGAGGCTTTTCTCAGAATATCTTGACCCCATAGAGCGGGCACGGCCGCTCCCTTTCATTTTCGTCGTCCACCACATCGTTGATGGAAAGGGGCAAGATGCACGAGAACGTCAAGCATGGTCTGATCCTGGGTATATACCCTGGGCATCCTTCCTACTCTTGCCTCTTCACAACCGTCGTTCCCGAACCACTGGAGCACTCTCCTCACCGTCGGCCTGTCGGAGTAATCCGGGTTTGTACAGCTGATCCCCACAAGAAACAGCCTCCTCATTCCTTTTAGCCAAAATACCTAAATGGCACATTTGTCAATTTTAATTACCAAAATGGCACGTTCTTGAACTTATTGCCCAAAATGACACATTTCTGGAGCAATGTGTCCCCTGTTGGACGCATTGCTCTTTCGGGAGGCAATGCGTCCCCGGTTAAGACGCATTGCCTTCTCGAGAGAGCAATGCGTCCTAACCGGGGACACATTGCCCTCCTGTAGGGGCAATGCGTCCCGAAGTCGGACGTATTGCTTTTTTTATTTTTTTTATTTTTTTTTAATAATGATACCATGTATACCATGTATATTATATATACATATATATATTAAGTTGCTAAATTAATATAATCTAAATTAACTTATATACAATTATCCATATATTTAAAATAATATCTAAAAATAATAAAATAATAACAGAATATTATATTTATGAAAATATAATATTTATAAATGTAGATAAAAATACTCAAAATTAATAGATATAATTCTAAAATTATATAATAAAGTGTAAAATTATAAAAATAAAGAAAACATATACGTATTTATTTGTAAACTTAGATGAAAAAACTAATATAGAAATAAAAACATATACAAGTATTTTCTTATTTTTATTGCTATATTAGTTTTTTCCTTCTAAGTTTACAAATAAATACATGTTTATGTTTTCTTTATTTAATAATTTTAAACTTTATTATATAATTGTAGTATTATATCTATTAATTTTGAATATTTTTATCTACATTTATAAATATTATGTTTTGATAAATATATATGTATATGTATAATATATATATATATTATATTTGTACATATATATGTATATGTGTATAATATATATATATATATATATATATATATATATATCATGTTTATATTATGTATATATATTATGTATATATATATATGTATATATATGTATATGTACATATATATATATATATATATATATATATATAGATATATATATATATATATATTATGTATATATATATATATTATGTATGTATATATATTATGTGTGTGTGTGTGTATATATATATATATATATATATATATATATATATATTATGTATATATATATGATGTATATATATGTATATTTTTGATATTATGTATCATACCTTTAATATATATATATATATACATACATATATATATATATATTAATTTGTTATATTAGTATTTTCTTATTTTTCTTATTTTTATTGCTATATTAGTTTTTTTCTTCTAAGTTTACAAATAAATACATGTATATATTTTCTTTATTTTTATAATTTTACACTTTATTATATAATTTTAGTGTTATATCTATTAATTTTGAATATTTTTATCTACTTTTATAAATATTATGTTTTGATAAATATATATGTATATGTATAATATATATATATATATAATATTTGTATATATATGTATATGTATATGATATATATATATATATTATATTTGTACATATATATATTATGTATATATTATGTATATATATGTATATATATTATATATAGATATGTATATATAGATATGTATATATAGATATGTATATGTACATATATATATATTATGTATATATATATATATATATTATGTATATATTATATATATATATATATATATATATATATATATATATATTATGTATGTATATATATATGATGTATATATATGTATATTTTTGATATTATGTATCATACCTTTAATATATATATATATATATATATATATATATATATATATATATATTATTTTGCTATATTAATATTTTCTTATTTTTATTGCTATATTAATTTTTTCTTCTAAGTTTACAAATAAATACATGTATATATTTTCTTTATTTTATAATTTTACACTTTATTATATAATTTTAGTATTATATCTATTAATTTTGAATATTTTTATCTACCTTTATAAACATTATGTTTTGATAAATATAATATTCTGTGATTATTTTATTATCTTCAGATATTATTTTAAATATATGGCTATTGTATATAAGTTAATTTATATTATATTAATTTAGCAATTTAACATATATATGTATATATAATATACATGGTATCGTAATTAAAAAAAATAAAAAATAAAACAATACGTCCGACTTTGGGACGCATTGCCCTCCCGAAAGAGCAATGCGTCCCAGCAGAGGACGCATTGGTCTGCAAATGTGCTATTTTGGACAATAAGTTCAAGAACGTGCAATTTTGGTAATTAAAATTGGCAAACCTGCCATTTACGTTTTTTTGCCTTCCTTTTTCGTCGAACTCCTAGCTTAGCTTGGGGTCAGCGCACTCGAGCAGCCGGCCCTTGGCATGGAGCGTCGACACCCAGTCAACAAAGCTCGGCTTCTCGTTCTCGTTGGGCCTTTGGCTACAGCATATCTCCAGGACCACGACGCCTTAGCTGAAGACGTACGTCTTCTCAATGGCCTTGTCGTAGTGCACGTACTCCGGAGCAAGGTACCCCATGGTGCCAGCGGTGACGGTGGAGCAGGAGCTGGTGACACGGTGCTAGATGTGCCAGCGCCCAAAGTCACCCAACCGCGGCTGCAGACCGACGTCCAGCATCGCACTGCTCGTCTTAATGTCACGGTGCACTACTCGCTACTCGCAACCGGAAAGCAGGTAGAGCTCAAAACCGGATGCCAGGTCGACGGCGGCATTCTGGTGCTGCTCCCACGTGAACAACTGCAGCTGCCTGCTCCCATCGTTACCATAGAGAGCGCGGTCCAGTGAGCCATTGGGCATGAATTCGTACACAAGAAGCAGCTCGATCGTCCTTCGCAGCGCACCATCCTTGCAGCTGCACAAGGTTCTTGTGGGGCGAAGGCCCGCGATGGTGGCCAACTCGCCCAAAAACTCCGCCTTGATCTACTCGTAAGGTTCTTGTGCGGCATCGGCTATGCGCCTTTTACACCGCTCCGAAGGATCCGGTTCCGATGATTCTGCTTCTGTGGAAGTTCTGGGTCGCGATCGAGAGCTCCTGAACTTCCCGGGCCTCGGACTACCTCCGTCTAGACTTGGAATCTTGTTGATGCTCTCTGTCTTCCCAAAACTGCCGCTTTTGGCACTGCTGTCACAGATCTTGCCATTGCCACGGCGGCCGATCGAAAAAACTCGCATATTGGGGGCGAACGCGACTGACGGCAATGGCAATCAGGGCAACCGAACTGTAGAATAGGAAAAGAATCCACTTCTTGTTCTTCTTACCCAACTCGGACTCAATACTGATGCCGTAATCGGGCAGAGGCACCGCCGGAGCAATGGCGACACCAGGGTCGCAACTGGGCTTGGCATTCCACGGGATCAGGGACGACAACATGTTCACCTTGGGGGCAGGCGGCGGCGGGAGGGCGAAAGACCGGAAGCTCCACCCGAAGACAGTGTTCACGTCGGTGCTTCCCTCTGTCGACGCAGAGAACCCAACATACATGTATTCGGTCAAAGAGGGGCGAAAGGTCGCACTTTACTGAAAGAGCCGGAGCCTGAGGTTTCATGTTGGCGCAGCTGAGCCACACCGACAGGTACCGTCGCACGCGGAGTCGTCAATCCATACCATGATGAGATTCCCGCTCTTGTGGCCAATTCCGGCAGCCAATAAATCCTCCAGAACCACCGACTCCAGGCCGCCGATGTAGTCCAGCCCCACGTGGTTCGAGCCAGGTTCCTGGAACCCCTCGTCCATGCGGGTGTCGAACTGAAGGAAGAAGATGAACCCCCCTGAGGCGTTGAACAGGTCGAGGTAAGCGCCGGGGGACCCAGTGTGAGGTTCATCGTGGATAGGAAGAAGGCGAGGCCGTGGCCGAAGCTGTCCGGGTTGCGGTTGGTGATGGAGAAGGAGAAAGTGGTCGAGAAACTAGGAGGCGGTGGTGTTACTCGCCGGGTCGCGGAGGCGGACAGGGATGCTACGCGCGACGGTGCCGCAGCTGGTCGCCGCCACGCCCGTCTCCTTGGTGAGGCCCACGGCGCCGCGCGCCTGGGAAGTAGCAGTCGCTGAGCAGCGTCAGGTTGCGCAGAGAGAAGCTTGTGAAATGGAATGCTCCTGTCGCCTCCGCGCCGCCGACAGGAGCGGGTTCCGCCGGTAGGAGCTTGCTCAGAAATTTCAGGAAGCGCAGCAGGGATGGGAAGAAAGCATGGTCGCGGTGTCTTGTTCTTGGAGAAGTAAAATCAATGGAAAGGAGACGATGGAACAGAGCACTCATCTCTCAAGGTTTGTCGTAAGAATAATAAATTCTGATTGTATTTTATACGCTGATCTACTAATTTGTCTAAGAAATTTGATAATGTCATTATATCCTAATCTACAGATCATTTTCTATAATTCTTGCAACATTAACACCAATCATGTCGTGACATGTCTGCAAGAAATGTATTACATGATTATCCACATCGACGGGCTCCGGCCAATATCTGTGCCATGCTCCATGAGGGCTAGCCCTTGACAGCAGGGAGAAAGATCTCGCTACCCATATGTTATGGCATCTTAAGGGATTAGGTTGTATTTGTATCTCCATCAATCTAAATTTTTGGTTTGGTTGATTGAAGTTGGGAAATTGAGTTGATGCAGGAGTTTAGCTGAAATTTTTTTCCAGGAGAACAGATTACTATTGAAAACAACTTAGGACTAGTTTAATTAGGTGTAGTAGGGTGCAATTATGTGAATTGGCAATGTAAAAATGTACATCAAACACACTTTGGGCATGTTTGGTTACCTGGATTTTGCCGTATTGGATTGTATTCTGAACTCCACTTCAACAAATTTTATGTTTGGTTTGCAAAATTGGAGAAATCGCGCTAATCTCGGGATTTTCAGACATAATAGGAATCCCACATTTTGGTCTCCATCAAAATTCTGCCGGACGCCAAAATTCATCATGGGCAAGATGGTAGATACGAAAAAAAAATAAATCCCACACTTATAAAATCCAGCAAACCAAACATAAAATTTTACTTTGCGGGATTTTGAGAATGCAACATTTCAGTAATGCAGGATGGATAGAATACATGATTTCAATAAATCCTACAAACCAAACGTGCCCTTTATCGTCAGCTACATCCTACCAAAGAGACCCTTATTCCCAATCCCCCTCACTTCTCTCTTAATTCCAAAATACCCCTTTTCTTTTCGGTGATTCCAGCCAACCTCCCAGCTGTTAGCTTTCCGTTATTTGCTAACGGCTGGAGAAGACTTGCTCCTTTTTTTTTCTTCGAGTTCTCGTGACTTGTCAAATTTCCCCTATCAAATAACTAGATCATATAATTAAAAGCTCTACATATATGAACTTATAGACGTTCACGTAGATTTGGTCTGATTCTTAGATGGAACAAGTACTACCTTGCAATCAATATTACACGGAGTAAGAAATGCATCTAAAGAAAATATTGTTCCAGACAAAATTAACTTGAACTCCAATTTATATGAAGTGATTAATAACATGAACTATATTTAAATGTGCAATATTTAACCCAAATAATTGTGGTTGAGGATTTACTCAGATTGTCGGACTTGGACAAACCCAACGAGGGATCACTTCTTCGACTCTCACCGATAGCTATTTCTCATATTTTGTACATGCAGAGCCAATTTTGCACTTTGACTGATTCTCGAATAGAACAGGGTGTCTAGTGTCTGAGGGTTTTACAAGAACTAGGGGGATCACTATGTGGCCCGTCTATGTGGAAAGTTCCCTCATTAATAAATGAATGCAGTTGTCAAATACAAATAATCAGCTTGTTGATGATGCTACAATCATTGTATATATTGGTTCATTAATTCTCTTGAAAAAATTAATCATTTTAGAAACAGTTATTTGACATTTTAAAATAATGATACAAACGAATATATAAAAATAATGATACAAACGAATATGTTGAGCCTACCTTCCCACTTTATTCCAACCATGGTTCTCTAGGTTCACCAATAGTCGCCATGGTGTTGTGAGAATTAAAGAGCATCCTAAACTTCTCTGTGATGTCTTGAAAAGTTGTTGAGATTCTAAATTTAATGGGATAAGAGGATTAATTTAGTATCCCCTTTTCCCTCTTTTGCCTTTTTTAATGGCATTTGGTGCTCAATTCTTGTGATTTGTTAGCAACTTGTCGATGGTTTCTACCTTCTTACACCTCCCCCTAATAATTGAAAACATATCCAAATCCTCTTCGTATGGCTTACTCTTTGCACAATTTCTTTTCTTCTCCCATGGTTAGTCATGTCAGATGGTATTATAATGGTTTTTATGGAAATTTTTGGTCATTTTGTGGCTTGCCATGATCTGATGAGCATGGGGGAAGAAATCCACACTACTACAGAAATGGCTTATAACGTCACTTTTGATGGTGTCGGTTGTAAAAATAAACTGACACCTAAAACATACGACGTCGGTGTATAAAATATGCCGACATCAATCTGTGAAGGGCGACCAGACATGGGTACCGTTTTTATTCAGTGTCGGTTCCTTAATAAAAGTAACCGCCAAAATCAAAATTTATAGGAAAAAATTTGCCTCCATAAATTGACATACATCGTCGGTTTTTAAGCGAGGAATCGACAACTAAAGGTTTTCTGTGAGACAGAAATTTGCTCACTTTTATCATCGATGTTGTGAAAATAACTGACGCTATTGTGTTTTCACGCGAATAACCGCGAAAATTTTTGCCTCCCTTTAGTGTCGGTGTTTAGTTGTAAACCGGCACTTAAAGTTTGTATTGTCCATTTTTGTTCATAACTGACTCCTATAGTTAACTTAACAACGCGAGCCAGACTCTTCTGCTTCTGTTTCATTCATTTCCCGCTGATCAGGATTTTTGCTCTGACGATTTCCTCCGCCTCCGCCTCTACTTCTCTGACATCGCCTCCACTCGCCGCCTCTGCTTCCGCCAGCTGCTGCCCGACCAGAGCAGCAGCGCCGACCGCCTGACCAGAGCAGCAGCGCCGCACGCACGGAGCAGCACTGCCGCCGGCAGCAACGTCGCCGGCAAGGAGCAGCAGCGTCGCCCGCACGGAGCAGCATTGCCGCCTACACGGAGCAGCGCCGCCGCACGGAGCCAGCGGCGTCGCCGCTTGAAGTAGCCAGTAGGGCCGCCTCTTCGAGCTGCTAGAGGGGCCTCCAGTTGAAGCACGACCAGTCCCCATGCACGCCCATTATCAGGTTTTCCCCTAACCTGCATTGTTCGATGACAAACTGCATTTTGTTCTACACAATATTACTCACGTTTACAACATTCTTACATAATTATTTGAGAATTGAATATTATTTGATTCACATAATTAGGGTTTGAGAATTGAAATCCTAATCAACAAAAATTAGGGTTTTGGTAACATATGAATACAAAATTTGATCACTATAGTCGTGTATAAATGATTTTCAGCATTTTATATACAACTAGGATTTAGTTGAAATTTGTACATGGTTTGGAGAAATTAGATATTAGTTGGAAGAATTTTTTGACATGTTTGTCGGCCGATTTTTTAATGATGTTTGAACTCTATAGAGAGGAGTGGCGGTTGAGTATTCCCTAGATTAACTCGACCGGCCATGTTGCATACTATATTGATTGACGATCCATGGGAAATTCTATGGATATATGACTATGCTATGTGAATATTGCCTAAAAATCAGGTCAGTGGTCAATATTCTTGGGAATTGAATTGACATTATAAAATCATATTTGAATTGTATTAGAATGAATTATACAAGTGTTTGTTGAGTCATACTGAAATTGAATATGATATATACATAAGGATCAGTGTGAGGTGGCAATATTCCCTATTTAGGGTTGTGTTGATGGATTACTGAATTATGTAATTCTTATGATGTGGAACAAAGGATGATTTCTTGAAAACCCTAGAAGTTTAGTATTAAGACGAGTATGAGTGATAAAGCTAGAACTTGTATATAATGTTGCAAATGTGATGAATTGTTGAAGTGTAAGTATTAATACGTGTATCAGATGGTTGATCAGGACCGTGCTGATGATCATCGTGAGGGTGAGGGCGTGCTTGTACAGCCTGACAATGTAAGTTTTAAGAATATATCCCTATATGTTCATTTATAATTATATTATGTAAGTTTGTTTTTTTATCAAATTTTAGGTTGGTGATGTATCCCCTGAAGAAATTACAACACTTGATGAGAAGCAAAAGAAAATTGAGAAAGTGAGGGCCATCACAATGATGAACAAGTTAATACAGCAAAGGGCCAATGGACCCAAATTGGATGTGGATTTCGATCAGGCAGGAAATCCATATGGAGTGAACCACAACTCATTTGTTTCATATCTTGGGGTTCTTACTCGCAACCATTATAGTGTTATCCTAGAATCGTGGCATAGAGTTCCTAAGGAGAAGAAAGACCACATATGGAAGGAACTATGTGTGAGTTATTATTATTTGTAATTCTTTTTGTGTAGATTATTAATTTTTAGGATACTAGTTAATAGTAATATATTCTATTTAATTTGCAGAGCATATTTGATCTGGATCAAAAGCTGCATCGTAAATGTGTGATGCAACATTGTGGCAGGGTCCTAAGGAACTATAGGACCAATCTCACCCGAGATTACATACGGGATGTTGAGAATAGGTTCTTTATAGATTCCAATTCTAGACATTGATCATTATTTCACTAACTTTACACTAATAATTTTTGTTTGTATTCTCTTTGAAAAATAAATATAGGAAGAAGGAAGACACACAGCAATGGAACTACTTGGACCCCAAAGTCTGGGACGAGTTTGTTACCCAAAGAAAAACAGATGAATTCAAGGTATTAAGTGCCACCACTCCCAATTTAATTAATATACGTTTTTATGTATTCACCTATTCAAGATTAACCTTTAGTGTTACTAACCAAATCAACGTGCTAACTAACTAGGCTAAGAGCGATGCTCAACGAGCAAGGCGTGCACTGAATGTGCACGGCCACACAATGGGTCCAAGAGGATATGCAGGCATTCACCAAAGACTACAAGCTGAGTCTACTCAGCCTGCTGCTACTCAGGAGACTGCAGAGTCCTCTACTGCTGCTCCTGCACCTCTGCCTCGTCATGTTATGTGGATAGTTGGGAGGCAAAATAAGAAGGGAGAGATACTGAAGCCCGCAACCGCTGAGGCGGCTGCAAAAATGGTAAAAATCAAACTCTTAGAGCAATCTATCGATATTGATTATTGTTATGTTTACTTATGATTTTTTGTTGACGGTGCTTAGCGAGAGCTGCACGAGCGGAGGAAGGAAGGCAAGTTCATCCCTCAGGGCACAAGGGATGAACTGACAGTTGCTCTGGGTAACCCAGAGCATCTTGGACGTGTAAGGGGTGCAGGCGTTGGTGTGGTCATCAAAGCGTTCTTTGGGCCATCCCAGCATAAACCTGTCCCAAAAGTGGGACTTTCACAAGCTGAGGTAACTTATTCTTATTTTAGAACATTATTGCGAAAGGGAATTCAATAATCAACAACTAGCATTTCTTTTATCCATGTATAGGTAGATTCCTTAATTGAAAAAAGACTCCAGGAAGCATTTCACAAGTGGCAGCAGGCTCCTCAGACTGCCAGTCAGACAGTACCTGTGGCGAACCTCTCTTCTCCTACTCCTCGTACTGCAGAGGTTGGGAGTAATCCTGTAGACCCACCTAGCACGTCCTCTGTAAGTATTTTTATGGCATATATAATAGCTAGTCTGTTTAAGATGATATGTTTGTGTATATATGCATATAACATTCTTTAATTACGTAAATTTGTAGGGGTTGAAGCCATGCTGACTACAAAGTGAAGGATATATCATTACAGATGCATCAGCTTACCCACCCCTTAAAGGGTGCATGTTTTATGGGAGTCCAGTACCAGATGGCATGGTACGTGTGAGCCCCATACGTATACTCACTGGTTGGACAGATCTTGCACTACCTCATACACACCCAGATGCTGAAACACTTGATGAGGCAGTAGGCGGAGTGATACTGTGGCTCGAAGTGGATGTATTCTATATTGATATTGTATGATAAATTTTCATTACTTTACTTTGTTAGTGTGTATATATATACGAGTCAATTGATATGAAATTATATATACAGGTCAAAAAGACGAGACTTGCTACATCTCGGCCTCCACCTCCTCGACTACCAAGTTGGCTTCCACGGGACCTACACGCCTTGATAGGTCCTAATTGTAGGAGTGTGGCAGTATGAATCGGCGAACATAATCTAAATTGCCCTATAAATGTTACTATTCCGGAGAATGCTGTAGGTAAATCATATGATAACAATCTATTTATACAAGTTTAGCATATGTATTAATGCATACGTAATAGAAGTTCTGGATACATATTAATGCAGGTCAAACATTCGGAAACAACATATTTATACAAGATATACTGGAGTTGTTTAAGTATGAATGGCTGAACACATCTATGATAGAGCTTTGGATATGGTGAGATTAATTTAATGCATACGACAATCTAGTTTATACATCCATATAACTTATTTTATATACGAAAATCTGGTTTCTTATATATTAATGCATACATAATACATGTTTTACATCCACTTATACAAGACATATAAAGATTTTGGGTTTTTCCATGTGGGATTTTTGGTTCCATCTTTGATTAGTCTTGTAGAAAAAGACCCTGGTTCAGTTACTTCATACTGTTGTGATGCTTTTGAATATTTTGGTAAAAATAATAAGACGGTGATAATAGCTCCATTCAATGTCGAGTAAGTTTACTTTGCTTGTAATTTGGACTTAAGCAAATTACATTTTTATTGCGGATATTGAGTTATTAATTTTCTACTTTCTTACCTGTAGTTCTAAGCATTAGGAGTTATTAGCTATTCTCCCCAAGACATTCACCGTCTATTATCTAGATCCTGTAGGGAGTGAGTTGGATGTATATGGACATGCAATTAAAAGGTCATTATTCTCGTGAGAAATATTTTATATTTTTATATCTGTTAACATCTGTTACTGCATTACTATTTAATTATGCAATTTAATGTGTTACATTAACATATATATATGGCTTTACAAGAGTACAAAAAAGCTAGAGGAAAGGTCCCCGGGAAAAAACATCTGCAGCTCATTTGGAAGAATGTGAAAGTAATTTCCTGACTCCAATGTATATATTATTTATGTGAAGTGTGCTTATTTGTATTTTTTAATATTTTGTATATTTCAAATTTATAGTGTGCTACACAAGACAACGGCTGGGAATGTGCCTACTATGTGATGTGATTTATGGACCTAATCATCAAACATGTTGTATTGGAAATCGATAACATACAACATGTATTATACATAGTCTCGTTAGATAATATAAAATATATGAATCTTATTATATATTAGTATAATTATGTATGTACGTCATTCTCTTTGTAGGTCTTTAAAACTGAGGACTTCAACACAGGTGCAAAGCATTTCGATGTACATGCTCCCTATATGAGAGATGAATTAGATGTTGTAAGAGAAGATTGGGCAAAAGCCCTGCAAAGAGTGGGAATTTTTCAATATGATTTTGATGACAATGATGACAATGACGATGATGAATAAAGAATAACTTGTTCTCATAATTAATTTTGTGTGAATGTGAATGAATTTTTATGAATTGTCATATATGTGTGTGAAAATCATCTTCTACATGTGTTTGAATGTGAAAAGAGATGAAATAAATGGAACTACAGGTTGCTAATGATTTCTACATGCGTGTGATGAAAAAATAATATGAATTAAATTTCTTATACATGAGTGTGAATCACATATATAATAATTTGTCCATCATGTTAATTTTGCAGGTTTGTGGCCTGTTGTTGGCTGATATCAATGGATGTCATAAAACCTGTAGTTCATAACTGAACTACATGTTTCTCATCCTGCGACCAGCCACAACATGTCTGCAGACTGACAGGAAAAAAAATCAAATCATAGGCGTCGGTTAATTGTTTAAAACCGATGACATACTGTTATAGTTTCGGTTTCCTTACTAGTACCAACGTCGATTTCCCTACACCACGGCCGTGTTGGCCAGCACGGACATGTCAGTGGACCAGACATAAAATACATGTCAGATATTTGTATAAAACTGATGATATACGGTTACAATGTTGGTTGTCATACTAGTAACCGACGTCGATTTCCCTAATGAGGCCAGACACCACGACCGTGCTGGCCAGCACGACCGTGTAAGCAGGTGATTCAGTGTTTCCTAGCAGAAAACGGACGCCTATACCCCCTGTTGGCGCGTTTTTGGTGCGTTTCAGTGGCGCGCGAAGGGTTGTGGTGTCGGTTTGAAAACTGACGCGTAAAGGTTGGGCTTTTAGCAGCGCCCACATAGGTGTCGCTTAGAAACCGACACTAAAGACCTTAAATAACCAACACTAAAGACCTATTATGTACTAGTGCCATTTCTTGGATGTCCATGATCTGCATCCAATTGCCCAATTTGATCCTTTGTTTTGGTCTCTAGTGGATTATTTTGTTGTGTGAGCATAAGAGGATGAACCCCTAGAGTTCTTTGGTGGTTGAAACATCAACTACAGTTAATTTATTCACACATTTCTTAGGTACTCTGATCTTTTGATTGTTTTATTTAGTGGATTCGAGCCATATTTTGAGTCTTAAATAATGCCCATTTTAGGTGTTGTTCTTTAGAATTGAAGACACATGTATATTGGTCTTTTGCCACATTTAAAAGGAAATTTAGCAAACATAATAACCGTTGTTAATTCATAAATGATTCTAGGAATATCAAAAAAATGCGATAAAATATGTTCTAAAGTCGTAATAGTATTATATCGAAGATGGACTGGTTTTCACAGCCTAGGGATTAATTAATGTAATTGAACTAAATTATGTTGTGTTGATGTTTAACCTAGGTTTGCTCAACAATTTATTCGGATAACCAGACTTACTTTTACGCCAGGATTAAGTATGTTGCATTTCATTATCATCTTAGATGGGAAATAAATCCTTGTCTCCTGTTTTGACCTAGTAGAAATATGTGTGTTCAAATTTCTTGCTTTGAGTCTATTTAACCTTTTTTGAAACTCAAAATTAGAATTAACCATATAATATTGTTTATCTGTTGGATTTTCTAGTTGATATCTAAAAGTGAAATCCTACTTGTTTGAACTCCAACTACAAGATATTTTGTGAAATTTAAACTATATAGTCTCCATTTGTGAAATGGAAACCCTAATTTCCAAATGATGGCTATAATATATTAAGTTACATTCTGTTTTTGAATCTTATCCAATTGATCAATTCTTATGGAGTAAACCTAGAATGGAATCATGTGTGATAATCCTAAATCAACCTAAATCTTGCCTCCCTATTGTTGTGCATGTGTTTATGATTACTAGAATAAATTAATAAATCACAAAGCTATAGGTGGTGATACTTAGTGTGTATAATTTGTTTATAATGTTATTTAGTGGTGATGTCTATTTTCTAGTATTTAGATGGTGATGCCCTCTACCTCCTTGTTCTGTGGTGATTACCTTTATACTTACATGATTCTTGTTTGAATTAGGGGGTGATGCCTATTATGATGAACTGGTTGGTGATGGTTGTTCTTGAGTATACTGGGTGGTTATGCTCATTGCTCACAAGAACTAATTGTAAGAATATGGTTGCAATGCTTCTTCCAAGATATTTGTGTGGGGGATACATGCTAATCCTTTATTTTTCACTTTGAATTGTGATGCATAGTCTATTCATTATGGGTGGTGATGCTCATTTGTTCAAGGTGTTGATGCTAGGGATGTCAATAGGGAGGGTATTACCCGTTTACCCTTTATCTAGAGTAAGGGTAAGGGTAATGGTTTCTGTTACCCATTCCGCGTTTACCCTTTCACTGTTTCCCCGCCACACGAAAAGAAGAGGATAAAGTATGGACATTATCAATACCCTTTTACCCGCATTTATTTAACAAAGATATATATATATATATATATATATATATATATGCTTCTAGCTCAATTTCCATCATAATTTTTCAATAAGAAAGTTTTTAGGTTTCGACTTGCTTCCCACACCCACTCACACTCATTCTTGTAGTATATTATAATTAAATGTTGAACCAATTTATAGGTTTGAGGAACAATGGAAAAAGGATGACCACACCACCTTAAATAATTTATTTTTGGACCAATGTCTAAAATATAACACAACTATAACATTGTCATGCTTGTATTCACATTTGTGAAAATAAAAAATCAAGAAATATGTGACTTAATTTTTATCACCCTACACACCACCTTAAAATAAGTTAGCTTTTTGTTGAATTTGTTTTATAACAAAATTACATGTTTATCCTTTACCCTGTCGGGAAGAGGGTAAGGGTAAGGAGATTGTTAAGTAGGATAACTATCCTTACCCTTACCTGCTATCCCTTGAAGAGTAAGCGTAAGAAAGGAGTCTTACCCTCCCCATATCCTCCCCATTGACCATGCTAAGTGATGCCAAGAACATGCCATTTCTTATAGCTAATTCACAATAAATGGTGTGTTTTTCATAATTATGAACTATATTGTGATTAAGTCAATATATGTGGACCTATTGTTAAATAAATATATCTTAACATCTACTTGGGTGACTATCTATCCTTTTGTTGTTAGGAAGCATTATAATTAAATTCATTTTCCCCGTTTATATTGTCCAATTCCCTATTATATGGACATACCAATATTACTTGACAAATTTCATATATTCTCTGCTTCAGGCCACATAGATGAAGGAAAAGGAAAAGGTGACCATGCGATTATGTAGTTGATTCTTTGTTGATAGGTTCGAAGTGGTCGGGATACCTCTTTGCATCCATTGATAATTTTTATGCCATTTTTCATGTATCCACTCATGTGGGTACGTATTCAACTATATTAACTTGTAAAATTGTAATAGTCCGAAGATTTTCTTTAGCCGATAAACTTTTAGTGTCAAGAACGTATCAATTGAATATATCAAATTGTATCATTTTGACAAAATTTATCTTGATACTTGACATTGTGGATATTTACTTTTATTTAATGAGTAATGAGTGGTACCCCTATCGGGTCACACTCATTATATTTTCGTGTCTTCATGAGATCCCCAAACCTTTTACTTTATTTATTTAGTTTTATCCCCAAACCTTGCATTCACCCAAGAGCTCAAATTTTCTCCACATCTTTTGATTTGTTTAGAAGACATGAACATTCTTGATCATTCGTTTTGCACTTGCCCTCGGTTGTTCAGGTTAGTTCAAAGGTGAAGTACCAGCATTATGTTGGGACATGGAATGAGTCACAGCCAGTCACTTTTCGCATTTTTAAGCTGTCCTCCCTAAGTTTCATTCATCCGTTTATAATTCTGCATCTTTTTTTTCTTTTGTTTGGTGAATCCAATGTGCCCCTCCTTTTAATTGCATTTTGTAAAGTATGTACAAAACAGAAAATAGCTGTACAAAAGAGAGCTATACAATGGAAACTGAAACAGCTATCTATACATGCTCTCCGAATCATGGAGAGCAGTATCCCAAATATGAAGGACCCCTTTACTATTATTAAGGAAAATCCTTCTGTTCCTTTTAAGCCAAATATTATATAACGCAACCCCCGCATGAACCTTGGCTAATTGGCTTCTCCTGTCAACTGAAGCAATAGCAGCTCGTTCTTCGGCCAAACAGTGGAGAACTTCAGAGCAAACATACTTCTGATATGATCATAAAATGAACATTCAAAGAACAGGTGTCTAACACCATCCTTCCCTTCACCACAAAGAGGGCACCAGGACGCCAGAGAATAGCCAAAAATCTTCAGAACCTCCATAGTAACAAGTCTATTCAGAAGAGCTTCCAAAGAAACAGAGAAACTCTCCTGGGGAACAAGCTGGACCAGACCCATCTTCCCCAAATAACCTTAGGATACTTCTCTGTAGAAAGGGCTCCAGAAATTCCGAAAACGATACTTCCCTTCGAACTCTTATCTTCTCGTTGGTGCCGACCTTGTTTTCTCATTCCCCTCTGGTTTTCTTCTGTCATGTTGCCCCACTGTATTTTGCTCTGTGATTTGACTTGTGTTCTAATTCCGGTCATCTTTTCCTGTACTAGAACCCTGCAGCTACTTGACGCCCCAGATGATGAACTTTTTCCCCGAGCACCAAACAGTTAATAGTCCCTGCATCTTCCTTCTAGACCTCTTACAATGGTAAAACAAGACCCTTCATCGAGTCAAGTACAGAAATATGATCAGTTTAGCAATGACCAACAATTGCAAGAACAAAGAATTTTTTTGCTGAGGCCCGATTAACTACAAGACAGTATCATTTTCGTGCAATGGCAAGTAGCCAAATGGAAACTTTCTTGTTTCGATTGAAACCATCGACTGCAGAAAGGGGAGGTCAGAGAGAAAGCGCATGATTCTTGGTGACTGATCACGCAACCAAAACCAGTTCGATCGGAAACCAAGAAAGGTTTAAAGAACATGCATGTCGGATCGAAGTATATCTCCAAATTGCTGGTCCGGCGACGGAGTGGTCTTCTGCCCTGCGCTTATCTTATCAGCCGCGAAGTTTAAGCTCCACTGCGGCATTCCCAGCCTCCTCTGCCGCTGCAGCATCCATGGGCGCCTTCTCGTCGGCAGCATCAGCGGGCGCCTTCTCGTAGGCAGCATCCGCGGGCGCCGGGTCGTCCTTGCTCACGCGTTCCTCCTCCGCCGACTTCTCGTGCTCTGCAGCTGCAGCTTGGTTCGCGGGACGTCCAGCATCCGCCGATGTGGCTTCAGGTGTTGCAATGTAGCAATAGCGGGCGCGGTGAACGGATAACAGCATCTTCTTTGGAAGCTTCATCCCGCAATATAGACAAACGAGCCGCTCCCGCGAGCTATTTTGCTTCTCAGCTGCTTGGCGCTGTTCCCGCAAGCGATTTTGCGTCAGACCCCACCGAGAGGTCCTTCCCTTCCCAGTCATATCGGCAAGGTGGGGGCTTGGTTCGTAAACCGGGAGAACAGCTGGTGCTTAGGGCGAGAGGAAGGAGGAGAGGAAGGAGGGTGACAACAAACAGATTGCTGCCGAGGCGAAGGAGATGTCAGCGACAAGCGAATATGGTAGCGCTCCGTTTCATACTAGCTCCAGATTTCTGCCAAACTCACGTTTGCCAGCCGCGCACAATTTTGTATCTAATTTTGAGTCTCTCTCAAAAAAACCACTCTAGTTTCTGACAGTTGCGGCTAATCCCTCAGGTTTAAAAACCCGTAAAACCCTTATTTTTAAGCCGTCAAATGTATGCCCCTGGTTGGTTCGGGATCCAATCCGGATTCCGCCTTGTCTTTTTGTGCCAAGTCAGCACAATCCGGTCCGGGTTGGCGTAGATGATTGTTTGGTTTCTTGTCTTAAAATCCGGATTAAGTCAGTCCTGCTAACAGCTGAATTTCAAAAAACTAGTCTGAATTTAGCTCTGTCTTTTGTGTTATTTTATTTTATATGTTAGATTGAAAACATAAGTTACGAGGCCAATCTAATTTAATGAGTATTTGTAATGGATTTGGGTAGCCAAATAAAAATAGGATCGACTCCAGATAAACTAATATGCATATATGGACTATGCAGACTTTCATAATCTCGATCTCGAGTTAAGTATTTAACAGCCTTGCTTTCTTTAATTTTTTCCGATTCCAAGTCCAAAAACTCGCTTCCACTATTCACTCGTCATTATTTCCTATTCACTTGCAGTACTTACCATCTACCCTCTATTCACGTGTCATTTTTTAAAATTTTGACCACCCCCAAGAAGCACCGGTTTCGGGACTGATGCAACGTAGATCCTCGACCCATCAACTATATACACGTTGGAGTGAAACCCTTGAGTGCATTTATTGAGTACCCGTAAACCTTCCTGGACCTAGAATTGGAACTTAATTTCTTATAAAGTGCCAAATATATAACCAGATTTTAATTTATAACGTATATCTAATAAAATTTTAAATTTGTTACTTTCATTACTTATAGATTATTATCAAGTATATATGTATAATGATATTTTCTTATTCAATAGTTATATTTTGCAAGGAAATTTAACCATTTCTGATAGTGGGGAGAGTAAACCCTTGAGATCTGATGATGTTTTTGAGATCTGATGATGTTGTGTTGCATTTCATCTCGTACCATTTCAAATAGTACTAAATGGTATCATAGGAAATGTTCAACCAAGGTATCAATCAACAATTGCTTCATTAATTTTATCTAATCAAGACCATGTGATCATACTAAACATCGGGTCGAGATGGAGTCAAACTTGTGTCGGATCACGTCTACTTTGGGCCAGTCAGTTTGTGTCATATTCTGGTTGAGTTTCTGATTTAAACCAAAAAAATATTATTTATATTCTTTATAATGTTTACGTCAATAGGTTTCTACCTCAGTCAGTCTGTACGGATTTGTGCCAGTTTAAGTCTGAAATTTTACAACTCTTATTTGAGTCAGATCAGATTGGAGTTAAACAATTTCATATTGTGTCACATTCAATCTGGTCAACAAACTCAATCACTACAATACATAATACTTATTATATTTAAGTATTTAGGTCACATATACACCATTTATAATGAAATGTGTATATCATTGTTGAATATTTCTTTGACAATGATCTAAAATTTGCTAACCAAATATAATGATATCTTCTTATATTCAAAATAAAAATTGTCAATACAATCCAGTATAAGAATTCAATCAAACTCTTATGGTTATTCTTTACCGAGATTTATACAGACATGCAAATTGGATGTTCAGATTTTAGACATGAGTTTCATTGAGCTATGCTGACTCGAATGTTAGTAAAACCCAAACTTTTGATCGAATACCAAACTGATAAGCACCACGTGTTTGTATAATATTGAAAATCACCACGTGTTTCACTGAGTTTCACTAATCACTTTCCACACACAATACTTCATAAAATTAACTTCTTCAACATACCAGATATGACATCATTTTGTGGAGCTTTCATCTTTACCCAAAAAATCGACTTCCGTATCTATCATGAAAGCAACTTTTAACCTATATGTAATCCTTCATTGAATATCTACTCTTCATGTGCAATTTTTGGACAGTTGGGATATACATCTTATCTTGATAGAGTTTGCCTACAACAATAGTTATTAGAGGAGTATCGATATGGAACCATATGAGGCATTACATGGGAGACATTGTAGATCTCTTTTATGTTGGTATGAGACAGGAGAGTATCAACTTCTAGGTCCTGAGTTAGTATAACAAACAACAGAAAAGATCAAAGTCATTCAACAACAACTCAAAGCCTCAGGATAGACAAAACTCTTATGTTGATAACGTCACAGAACTTTCAAGTTCCAGGTGGGAGACAGGGTGTACCTTAAAGTTTTCCTTGGAAAGGAGTTATAAGTTTGGGGAAAGGGTAAGTTAGCTCCCAGATATATGAGAACTTATCCTGTGGTTGCACGTGTTGGGAAGGTGGCCTATAAGCTAGAGTTGCCACCTGAGTTACATAAGTTACATCATGTGTTTCATATATCTATGTTGAGAAAGTGTCACCTTAATACGGAGTTAACACTTCAACCTGTTGAGATAGATCCAGATAATGATATATCCTATGTAGAAGGTCCTGTTCTGATCCTAGATAGAAGCATCAAGAAGTTGAAGAAAAATGACATTGTGTTGGTCAAGGTTTTGTGGCATCATTGGCATTGAAGAAGCCACGTGGGAACTTGAAGATGACATGCGGAACAAATATCCATCTCTTTTTGCATAGGATTTTGGAGGAGAAATCCCTATTAAGATTTTATAGGTGTAAGACCCATGATGTAGCTTTGTGCTCAATTGTAATTTTCTTGTATAATAAGATGTCTAAACCTTAAACTAATCTTTTGAGATGTTATGATATCATGTTACATGCTTGCATTTTAATTGGGTTCAATTGAAATAATATTTGAACTATCCTTGTTATAATTGTACACTTTTTGGACCATATTGCAATATGAACCAAAAGGGAGGGTCACCTTACAAATTGTCACATATAGAGAGTGTTTCTTATATACTTTAAAATCATGAGAGAGAAGATGGTGATATAGGGTGCCTTGATTAAATCATATATATATATATACATACATACATACATACATACATACATACATACATACATATATATATATATATATATATATATATATATTTGACATCATCAAGAGACATTAGGGATTCTAGGGTTGCTTACTTGATGTGGTGACTACCCTAGGGTTTGATGTTGTGACCATTACATCACTTTTGGTGAGGGTCGCAACCAAGACATGTGCATGGGAATGCATGGTTGCGGCTGAGACACCCTAGAGTAAGGATGGTTGCGATAGTTGTCTCTTAGAATAAGTGTCTCGACCATGAGATGGTGATTAGTATTTTGGGTTGAGATAAAGTGTGCATGGGAATGTCTCAACCGCAACAAGGGGGCAAACTGACCCTAGAGGTCGCGACACACCTGCTGCATAAACATATACATTTTATATTTTTGCATGCAAAGGAAATAAGGTTAACCCTTTGTAGAACAAGGTTCCTTTGGTGATCTATGTTGTTGACACCTCAAAAACCCCTACTTCCCTCTTCCTTTGGATATATAATCCCTTCTTTTTCTTGCAAGCTAATACTTTTGTCTCTACACGCCTTCATATACCTTGAGACGACCTTTGGAGCTTTAGGAGCAAGAAGAAGCAGAACTTGATCCTTTCGTGGCGATCCTTGGTGTATGATTGAAGATCTTATGCTAGGGTTAGCTTTTAGTGGTAAATCTTGTTGAATCATCTTTTCCTAAGTGATCCGTCCTTATAGATCATGTTTCCTTCTGAAACTCTTCATATCCTTCTTCCTCTTTGGTCGTGGATCATCCATGGTAGTTCTTCTTAGAGTTACTTTCTTTACAAAGATCAAGTTAGGGTGATCGTGGTGAACTCAGATGAAAGATAATCCTTTCTTTTTCTCTTTTTTTTTGCTTTGACCAAGATCTATTTTCCTTTCTCTGAACCTCATTCTGATCATGGACTTTTTTTCTTATTGGAAGTAATTCCTTGGCCAAAGTGTTGGAGTTCAGTTGAAGATCTTGGAGCTTGAGTATTTAGAGGTTGTTCTTTATCAAAATCAGACATGTTTTATAACTCTTTCTACCTCCATTATGTGTATCTTAACTTGATTGCATACTAAATTCTATGTGATTTGTTATACTTGTATTAGCATGAGGTTTGATCTATTATACATGCATAAATTTTTTGGTTATCATCTTTTAAACATCTTTCTTTTGATGATCTTCCCTGATCATGTTTAAGGTTTGATGAACCCTATGATTTAGGGTGTTGCATACTTTGTTACGATGGGTTATCCTATTGTTATCCATCAGTTAGATCTTGGTTCAAATATATCATGGGGTGTTACAGGTGGTCGAGACAACTATTGGACTTCTATATCATGGGGTGTTACAGGCGGTTGATACCCCTTGGTAGGGTGGTTTCAGTCGTAACACACCCCCTTAACCCTAGACTAGCCGCTACCTATTAGTTGGGTCATGATGAAGCATTGTTGCAGGGTCAGATTTGGTTGTTGGCTGATGTTGTGGTCAAGATGACTAAGTTTTATGGTGATGAATCGTGTTAGTTGGTGTGTAGATTGTAATAGGTTAAGGTTAGACTAGTTGCGATCGAGACATGCTTATGTTGGGTCATAACACTTAGGTGGTAAAGAAGGCAACAACCTATGGTATTGCATGGTCACGATGCTCTGATTGAATTACGGTCATTACGTACCAATGTGTAGATTATGGTCAAGACATCCATTTGAGGTGATGACCGAGACTAGAGTAATGATCGGTCTAAACCTTGGGATGTGTCTTGGTTGAGACACATGGGTTGTATCTCGGTCGCAACACCCCAAAACTGGTCAGGTCGTGATGCCTCATTACTAACAAGTTAACACACTCATGTGTCAAGAGTGATTGACATTCAAGTGTTGAAGGTGGTTGAGATATATAGATGTATAAGTATCAACATTGTCAGTACCTATAATAATGGTTTGTCTAAAAGTGATGCAATTATGAATGACTAACCACCAATTATAATGCTTAATTCTCTAACAATATGGGAAGTGATGGAATTGGGTTTAGATGGAATTAGGGTTTAGAGGTCACATGATGCTAGGAAACCCTAAATGGTTACATATAGACCCTAACCCTAATATGATGTTAATATGATAAGTGTGTTCGCTCTACTTAAAGATTGTTACCCTATGATAATGTTTTCTCTCTTCTATTTGAGAAACACTAACTTGCAGGTGAAATAAATCACATATTTAAGTGAATGCTATGTTGATCCCTATACAATACAAATTGGTGTTTGTGAAGTAATGTTGAAGCTTTTAGTGATATTGAATGTTGCATGAACATATGATTTGGTTTAATGACCTAGAAAGTGCCTTGTGCATAATTTAGGGATCCCAAAAGTGGAGTATTATTAATGATGACATTGAGAATTGCAGTATTACAAGTGACATGTGATGATGATATAAGTTCTCACTTAATACATTTTATATCTTCTGGATTTGCATCCTACCTTAATTTTGTAGAATTTGTTAAGGGTTAATATGTTGTAACTTGATTGATGCATAAAAAGATGCCCAATTGGCATGTTTAATCAAGCAAAAACCAAACAATGTAGTTGCCATGTACCGTAGATCCATCTACAACATCAATATCTAGTTGGATGGTGAAACGAGTAGCTCCTACGGGAAACTCGGAGCGCATATTATTGAATATGCGGGGTACAAGTGATACACTTCCTTGTATCCTTAAAATGTTGAAATAAGTGGTCAGTTGTTATTATCAAACAACCACGCGTGAGTTAGTTATCTAGTTCTGTTCCATGTACCAAGGCAGAGTAGTTGTTTATAGGACCATATATGGACTGTGAGTTGTTGTCTCTCCAAGACTATAGATATGACTACAAGTTGTTGTCTTTTAGCAGTATCACTATATGTCGCTGTATTGCAGACTTGAATTGAACAAGTAGTGTTGTTGATGATCATGGAGTCTGAATCTTCCATTGATCTTGTATGGTACTGGTTTTGACTTTCCAGTGATCGGTTGGAGTTGAGTGGTACACCTCGAATCCTCAAGGCATAAATTTAGTTAATCAACTATGTAGTATATTTGTTTAGGGTCATATAAGAATCACATTGAATGACCCCATGCCTTAACTTTATATTGATTTCTTGAATTATAATGCAGTAAGAGAAGTTAGTTGTTATACACGTTCTTCATATTCCTTCTAAAAGCACAAAATGTTCTACTGTTTAGTTTTATTTTCTTAGACTGCTCAAAATGAAATACCTACTCTATTTATAGTTCCTTTATATTATCATGCTTATAATAGACATTGACAAATATATAACTCTCATTGGGACATTTGTTCTCACCCTGTAGGTTCAACAACTTTTAGGTGGTCATAGATGAGGAGGTTGAGGTCGAGGTTGTGGTGCTAGAGATGAGAAACAAGGGGAATAGTAGTTGTTTGAAGGTTGGACATGCTACTACTGTAGTTTCCTGGTAGAGTCCTATGTGTAGTCCATGTACTCTCAGGTCTTGGGGAGAAATTTGTTGTTTTGTTTATCAACACAAAGACTTTGGTTTTATGACATGAATGTATAGAAAGGTTTTTGTACAAATGAACATGTTGTGATTATATTAGATATGGCTTGATAGACTCTGAACTTAATATGTAACATCTTTTGGTATATGTGAAATACATATGGCCTATATTGAAGGTTTGTTTACAAAATACTTCCGCTGGAGATATAAAATTGCAATTGGTTTTAATTTACACTATTTTGTGATAATATTGTGGTTAGTGATAATTCTATGATTTTTTAAAGTAATCTTGTTTATGGTGCTAATGGTCATCACGGATGAAGCTCAAATTCACATGTTCTATATATCTTTTGACATTCTTTTGTGAAACCCTAGTTTTATTGATTTTTTTTATGGATGCACTTGTTACCCCAATTTCCTAGATACTAAAAACCTGATATTGATTAGAACCTTATTCAACTAATCTTCTTACCACATTATTGTATGTTTTGTTGATTTCACTAATATAATGTATTGTTCCTTGTGTATGTAGGTGTGGGAACTAGGAGGTGGTTTCTAGCCCAACCGTTTTAGTGGTGGTGGCCATTACTTATTTTTATAATCTTTTATACTAGAGTTTGATTTGGTGGTGCCTATTTGCACTGTTTGAAGTGGCAATGCAACACTATGCATTATATTGTTCTAGTTTATTACTTACTATATATGTATATGCATTTCATATGTTATGTGTTTATAAATTATAAAAAGTTCTCATTATACTTTTACTTATAATGAATTTTCATTATTCTTATTGACATATCTTGATATTAACTGTCAGACACATATATTTCCTTTCTCTTGGAAATGATACTACTTCTTTTGCATATTCTTATCTCTTATTTCCATGTACTATTTATCTTGACAATGTAGCGATGTGTTTCTAACATATTACAATAAAGTATGGTTTGTGGTAATGATGATTTTGAGTGGAATGTTTACATATCTTTTCTATAGAATAAACAATTTGTAATGGAACTAAATATGATGTTTGAACGTGAAAAAGTAATGCATTATTATTGAAGAAAATAATTGTTTTTAACCTTATCCAATATTGACAATCTAGAAACAAACTTTGAGTAGGAAATTAGCCTCGATATGGATTTAACAGCTCTAAGATATTTGAGATCCGCATCTCACTTTAATTTTATAAATGGACATTCCTTAATAATATATAAATACAATTGAATCTGAATTATATTATTTATAAAAAAAATCCATAACACGCTTTGGCTATATTTTGGTAACCCATGTTTTTCTTGAGCTATTAGATCCTTATAAGAGGGGACCTAGCTGTCTCCCACCTCAAGTAGAGTATGTATCCATAGGTATACTATAGATAATGCTCCCTTAATTTTGTTATCTCTCTCAACTTCCTCTAGTCATAAGATTTCTTCACCAACAACTTACTAGTTAGAACAATCAATTACTTATATGTTTTCTCACAATATGTAGAAAGTTTAACATTTTATGAAGGTCATATGTGATTCAAAATAAACTATCATGTTTACATTATTTTCCTTATAGATTTTTTGTATTGCCTCAAATGTTTGGATGAGTGACAAATTCCAGGGCCACGAGGTGTTTGATAAATGAGTTTACATTTTTTACCTTTTAGAATTTGTTATTCAAGTAAGTATTTGTAACATACTCAATTATATGTATGAACTTAACTCCTATCACCATACAATCATTGGTGAAATTGTACTAATCTTAGCATTAATTTCCTTTGGTGTAATATAAATATGTGATTCATAAACACTAGAATGATACTTGATGTATAGCTATGTGGTTTTTAACATGATTGAGTAAGTCAGATGGTAGTTGTGTTACAATGAAATTTTTGTAAAATATAGGGTTTTAATTGAAACTTTGTGACATAAATTGATTTAGAAATAAGTAAACAT
This sequence comes from Alisma plantago-aquatica, assembly GCA_963693085.1. Lineage (NCBI taxonomy): Eukaryota > Viridiplantae > Streptophyta > Magnoliopsida > Alismatales > Alismataceae > Alisma > Alisma plantago-aquatica. The sequence continues at coordinate 1,064,541,977 of OY856412.1, read as the reverse complement.
TTTTGCTAGAAAATTAAATGTATATAATACATATTTAATGGAATATTATTTAAGTTTGTCTATCACATGGCTTCGCTAACTTTAAGCTAAACATGGATTTTCACGATTTATTTGATCCTATTCAGAGAATGCCTACACCATCTCACACCGACCCATGTTCAACATCTAGAATGAAGGAAACTGATCATATTTCAACTTTTTGAACTCCCTAGTTCACCTCATTCATATATTTTTCCAGCAACAACTTCCTTGTCAGTTTTGCGAACAAGGATCCATTACTTTTTCTTATGTTTACACTATATTGCGAATGTCCAATGTTTGTCGAGCTTACATATTCACTCAAAAATTATATTTACTTATGGTTATGAAAACTAATTTTGCATCTATGCGTAGACCTTTTATTAGTATCTACTCTACATTTGCAATCATACTTTGCACCCAATTGTGATGAGGTGCAAGGTTTTGTAGATGTGATGTTTAACTTCATCTCTTATGACCAAAAGCATGTTCCATCATCCCATGTAATCTATGAGCAATTTGTTTCAGGTAAAGATTCCTTAGATGTTTCTTTTACTATTGTTCTCATTATGGGTAGCATAATATCATGCTCTCACTTGAAAAAATTATTCATAGTTGAGAGGTGCACGTAGAGAGGGACTTATAGTGGTTCTCCAGTTGTGTAAATTGTGAATAGATTTTTATTATCCTTTTTTATTTTATTTTGACCCTACTTTATTACTAATTTTGCTTTACATTTTAGATGTTTCAATTACGTTTTGGTTTTCAAATTTGAGTTTTTAGATTTTGTTGCCCTTTTATAAGGGGTATGACTAATCGACTTGGTGGGGACATTGTACACACATCTATCATTGCATACTAGTTAATACTAATGCACATGATTGTAAGCGTCAATCCCTAATTCATTACTTTAACGAGGTTTCCTATACATTGTATATCATATAAAAGAAACATTTTAGTTAAAATCATTTGGGGTACATAATTACATATATCATGTTCAATAATTGACATAAAATGGAAAACAAAAAATAAACTAATAAAACTATGTATAATACTAAACATAAATAAGTAGTCTTAAAACGTTCAATGAACTTGTTATGGATATTAGCACCCCACCATGGAATTTATAATCCTTCATCGATTACAGCTTGTCATTTATTTGATGCCTTAATCCTTATTTTCTCACTACCTATAGGCATTTCATCCGCAACCATGTATGAAACATAAAATTGTGTGATGTGCACCACATAATTGTATTTAAAAATAGTACATAATAGTTCAAGAACTTAAAAAAACTTGGAAAACATAATTCCATAAAATGATTAACATAGTAATGTTAAAACCCATAATTGACGTGATTACCATAATTATATAGAAATTTTAAGTAGTTTTTCATGAAAAATGTAATAATACATATTTTAACTTGAGTTGATATGGCATGTCTCCCTATTGCACCCACAGTTGTCATAAGTTCATATAGTTCTCTTAGATATCTGATAAAGCTGATAAAGGATAAGCCTCACATTATGCTAGTTAATTCTCACTTGATTTCTCATTGCAGATCACAAGGAGAGTTAAGGCTCGGATAAGACCAATTAAGGTTGTAGAGATTGATGAGAGGAACATCATCATGAACATTATTTCTTAAGATTAAAATTGATTTACATTATTCTTGACTGATCTACACAAATATAAGACATGATACTTGATATATATCATAATTAACAAAAAATTAGAAAACGTAGTTGTTACAATAATTGTGAATTCCTACATTCTTATAGTTCAAATAATAAAAAAATTGCATTTTAACTTTAAAAGCATGAATGCCTAATTAAAATAAAACTCTCATGAGGGAAACTATAGGTGACTTGCAACTTAATCAATCCTTGAAGACCAATCCAACACATAAAATTTTGTTGTTAACATTACTTATCTTAGTGCTCAATGAACCCTATTACACCTGGAGAGTTATTCCTTAAATCATGTCACATAGCACAAATAAATAGGTTCCTCGCGTCCTTATCTTTCAATAGACTATCTAAAATTAATTTCACACCACATATGGAATCACTACGAATTGAAGTCTGGAAAATGAAAAACTCATTAGAAAGGATCTAATGATGTGAAAAATAACCCCAAAAGTTTATACAGTGATTGGGCTTGGTTTGGTTTCACTAAAAATATGTAACATGTGAAATCACAAGGAATTACTAAAAAATAGTATCAATGACGAGGGTAGATGGGAGCAAGGGGGTGGAGGAAGCTGAGGTGATTCTTGGAAAACCCTAGAAGATGACGGTGGCGGAACTTGGGGTACGTAACAGGAAGGACCTATAAGGTCTCATACATACTGACAGAGAAATCAGACATAGATCCATGAGATTGGTCTAAACTTGGCATATAAAGGAATGAGAGGTGAATCATCTAGTGATATGGGTGATCAATATCACTTTATAAAGACTGATCATATTAACCAAGGAAAGGAGTCAAAGTTTGTGGATGATGGGAACCCATTCCTAGTAGAAGATGTGTCGATGAGGTATCTAAAATCATTCAAGCAGGCTATCACATGATTAGGAGGTGGGGGATCATCAAACCCGTGCTTCATAGATGATGGACTGAAGGAGATAAGCAATCATGAGGACATCAAACTTGTGAATGACAAAATTTACCTTGATATTTTTGTGGAACCAAAGGCCGAGGAAATAGTAAGCAAATCCTTCAATTTTATAGTGACAGTCAAGTTAATAGATCGATCCATGGGCTTCCTAATGATGGTAGAGCACCTAAAATTGCTTTGGAATCCTGTAGGACGGTTTGAACACTACAAACTGAAAGATTGATACTATGTATTTCAATTCCAGAGCAAAGGGACCAGGAGAATGCCTTCACAAAAGGACCTTGGGCATTATGTTTAATGGTTTGGCCTTAGGATGAACACTTTGAGCCTTCTAAAGGACTACTAGACCACATTTTCATGTGGATAAGGGTACTATGGCTGCCAGTACATTACTACAATAGAGAAATCTTCAAAGATTAGGACATGCCATTGGAAAATTGATCAAATTGGACGATCATTAAACAAATAGAACCTGGTGTAGGTTTTCCATCTATAACGACCCCGTCTCCCAGTAACCCCCAATTAAGGGAGACCAAGAGGTCAGAGCCGTTATCCCAATTTCCGAATCAAAGGTTCAACAAATAATCAATTATAATTATCAAATTCTACTAAACTAAATTGAAAGGTTGTAATAAAAATTAACTTTGCATACCTTTTTCAAAAACTTAGATATCTACTTTTATCCACATCTGGAGTCTATTCTAACTAATCCTCCTTTTTACTTTAATTCTCATTTAATCCGCATATGCCACTTTACTATTTATTCTTTTCACTTGAACCTAAAACACCGACAAACAAAATGTCGGTCAGCATAAATGAATTATGCTGGTATGTGGGGGAAACAATAATCGTGCAATTAACTATAACAACATATTGTAGTCAACTATGATTTAACAAAACACTTTACATTTTAAATATAACTATGCGATCCATACATATCCTATCCTCTGTGTTGTCCCTGTAGTGGACCTCGATGCTACCTTCCTTATGGCAGATCCACATTAAACCCCTCATGATCCTACCTAACAGGTGAATCAATTTCTAAGGTTGAGTCACGTGGCACTACCCATAGGTATCCCACTCCTTAACTCATGGTGTGCTAGAGAATCTCATGGCACTACACGTGGGTAGGCTAATTTCTAACTCATGATAGCCTAGACCTTTCTCTAGGTTACCCTTTTTAGCATTTGCAAAGACACAAAGGAGGACCTAGATCTAAGCCAGTTATATATACATATTTATAGTGATAATCATAGTCACTTCATAGTTGCATGAAATAAAAGTCATCCAAGAAGTTATTTTCAGGCAACCGATAAAACTTTCGGGAATCGCCATGAAACTAAAGCGATTATCCATAAGCGTAACCACATACCTGTCTGGCTGATTTGAGACTGAATAATCCAATCAATCGAGAATTTCAAGCAAGCAAGCACACAATGAGATCCTGAAATATGCGTACAATTTCCTATTATTGATCATGCCATCACGATCTATTAAACATAGCTCGCTTCCTTGGGTTTCTAGTCCACTTTTAGGGTTTCCATTGCAATTAGGGTATTACTTCATTATACTATTTTAAACCCTAATTACCTCATCTATTCTTCACAAAAGATATTAAGGTTATCCTTTCACAACATTTAACCTTAATCTCGGATTACAGGCACCATTAGCCATCAATTAAGTCCATTAAGCTTCGTTTACATCAAAGCTACCATTTTTATCCTTTTAATTCATGACAAGTTCATTAGGCCCAACTATCATCTTTGGTTCCTTTCAGATTAACAACTAATCTTTGATGAACTCTTTTTATCACTAATTCCACTTTATTCATTAGAGAACCCTAATTAGTACATTAAGGGTATTTATCCACAATTAGGAACGTTTATACTCGAAATAGCTTAGAACTATCATATCTCAACTTTAATCATGAAAATTGAACAATTAAAGTCATTAAGAGTCACAATTACCATCATTAGGGTTTCAAGGCCCATTAAAGCATATTTATGCACATGAAACTCTAAATTAAACCAATTACATGAAAGGTTCATCCTTTTTGTTCTTAATGTACCTTTTTACAATTAACATGTTAATATCAACTTTAATCATCCATTAAACCCTACTAAATACATTAATCATCTCAAAATAGGGTTTCTTAATTATTAATACATTAAAGTTGATAACTTCCATTACTTTTCCAATTGAAATCAGAAATAGGATTCAATAATATTTTTATTGCATTCCTCGTGTTCTTATGATAAAAATTCATATATTATGTGCATCCATCCAAGCTACCGTTAATTAGTTATGAATTTTGTAAGAACTTACTTACTTGAGCCAATGATAGGATGCCACATCACCCTTGCCATGCAACGCGGCCCGCTGGTTTGGAAAACATAACAAAATGATGAAAAAGCCCTTGGTTAAGTCAAGCGTTTCTTCAGCCCGCAGAGGGGCAAAACCATACAGCAGCTGCTAGGTCATCTTCAAGCTTTAGCCAACCGCAACGGCCGACGTTGCAGCCTTCTCGCGGCCCACCCCCTCCATCCTAGGGCTCGAAGGCTGCCGCCAACGACCTCCCTCACTCTTCCACTATCTTCCACACCTAGAGCACCGCCAAACTCACGTCCTAGTAGGTTGTTTTCAAGCATGACATGCCTGCAACTGCGGCCGTCATTACAGCCGTACAGCTACAACTGTGCGCAGGTTCAGATAAAGGGATTGCCACCAAGCATCCCGTTGATATCGTGGGATATTCCAACAAGCACATCTAATGGTTCTTCGTTGCTCCGTAGACACTCTACTCCTCTACCCTAGGGTTTTCTTGCAAATAAGAAGAAGGGGAAGAGAGAGACGTGGGATTTTTCTTGCACTCGAACCAGGGTTCTACCCTTTATATAGGGGTAGGTTACGAAGCCCTAGGTTGGCTATTTACGAATTCACAAGGTCCTACCCCAATAAGAGTCATATTCCTTGAAGGAGAAGTAATCTTCTCTCTCCTATTTATCTTCTTAATATTCCTTATTTCATGGATAATTAGAAATACAAAAATTATCTCTTTCATTATCTCTAGCCTTGACTTTTAATCTATTGGCCATGAAAGTCTATTTTCTCAAAGCAAATAACATCTCTTTTTGATATTATCAAAAAGTCATTAATGATGAATAACAATATCCTCTTTTTTTTGTTATTATTTGCCGTTTCTCTTTCTTTTTTTCAATTGGGGATCCTTGGACCCCAAGAACCTCTAATATTTCGAAATCCCTTTTAGTGGTTACTTATTATTCTTCTACATGCATCTATATCCATTATTTCACATTATCCTTTTTATTTCTTATTAAAATATCTCTTTTTGAGGATTTCTCTTTATCTCTCCTTTGTTTTTCTTTATTGGAATCCCTTTTAACATTAGAAACCTTATGGATATGAAAATCCATCAAAGATTACTCAATTATACCTCTTTCCCCTCATTTTCCACATTTTATCATTGTTTTCAATTTCTTTCTTAATAAAGAAATATTTAATTGCTCTTTTCTTTTCTTGTTGCATTATCTTTGCAACTTTGGACTCCTTGGAAACCAAGGAACACAAGAGGCACGAAATCCAACTTTGGATTATATTCTTTTTCCTTCTAGAGGTTTCTACATCTTTTTTTCTCCATTTTCTTATTTACTCAAATAATGGAGTTTCTTTTGTCTTTTCCTTGTTATTGGGCCCAATAGCCAATAAAGCCCACAAAACAATCAACAAGGCTATTGTAAACGAAATCCATTTATTAAAAAAAAATATTATTTGTTCAAATATCTTTAATAAGAGAAATTATATTTATCAACAAAAGAACCCAAAAAAATGGGGTTGTAACATCCTTCCCCTCTTATAGGAATTTTCTCCTCAAAATTCCATCAAGCAAACAAACAATTCAGGATAAGACTTTGACATGTCCATCATTGACCCCTATGTGGCTTTTCCCTATCCATGGCGCTTCCAAAGAACCTTTATCATCACATATTCCTTTCTCTGAGTTTTTTTTTCACCTTGGCATCTATAAACCTCATAGGTGACTCAGGTCATTTCAGCCTCCCTTGGGGCTCACTAGGTTCATTACTCAGCACATGGCCTGGGTACCTCACATAGTGCCCTAAATTGGACACATGGAACTCATCACACATTACTTTATCCAGAGGGGTAAGGTAAAACTTAACCTTCTCCACCAATCTATCTCAAATGGGCCCAGGTATTGGGGACTTATCTGTCTCAGCTATAGCTCAGAGGGGTCGGATTTTTATATCATGTAATCTCCCACAGTGAACTCTATGTCAGTCTACTTTGCATCATCCTACGACTCATGTCGTCCCTGGGCTCCTTTCAGCCATTGCACGATCAAAGAAACATCATCTGCACACACTGTGGTCTTTTCCTGACCTTTGTGAAGTCCTCCACCAAGATCATCTTAATGAAGTGGTGACCGACACAACCTCCCTTACAGATATTCTTTACAACCCAATACTGTCTATGGTGGTTATCATCACAAGAACTCTCTCCATGTATCACCCTGAATGAGCACAGATGCCCTCATCAGACCCTCTAGTCTGGATCATACTAACCATTAGTTAGGGGTGATAAACTATACTAACATTGAGTTCTTCATGTACCTACTCCCACTTATGGAAGTGAACCTTTAGGTCATACTCAAGTACTTTAGAACTCGCATAATGGTGTAGTTGAACCATCTCCCTCATATGTAGTTCAACTGGATCTATTCCTTGACAGTAATCTTTCTTTCTCATGCCATCTAGTTAAGGAGATCTACCATAACCCATATTGCATCTTGACCTTCCTTAGTCCATGGGAGACTTACCACAACATCCATAGTGATGAACCCCCATTCACTTCTGGGAACTCTCTTTATCCCCTATATCAAAACACTGGGTTATTGGTGTTCGTCCTTCACTTTCTTGTCATGCATGGCAACATACCACATACAACGTCATCTTAAGCATTCAAAGTACTACTGTTACTTAATATTTTTGTAGTACCACGGTGTATGGTGATCTTAAAATCATGATCTCCTGTATGTCATGATTCCTCAAGATTGATTCCTCAGAAACACTAAACCACTCTAGTCGGGTTTCATCACCTTCTTTTACAAAGAAGTGCATTTGAGGTTCTACAACCATCCTTTCATTGCAACAAGGCCTGAGCTGGCTAATAACTCACTTGTTAAACAAATCTTGTTACATCTGAGTGTTAGCCAAACTTATCTCTTTTTTAAACCTATGATTAACCTAACAACCTCTTCTAGCCTCTAGCTAAACTAGGAAGATGCATCTCATCTAGAGCATCCATTACCACTTCACATCCTTATGTGTAAGGTATTGTTTAAGACATGCACCTCCATGTATTCCACTTATTATCTCATCTCAGCTCTAATTCTATCGTCATCAAGAAAACTCTGAGATTATTCTCTTGGTTTTTTAAACTCAACCTTGTATACTCATAGCTCATGATAACACCATCCTCACAAGATGACTACATTATTCCTCTTACTGTTTGTAAACCATCCATGTATCGTGCACTCCACCAGGGTATGTTATCATCTCTGTCCTCGTACCTCGTAGCAACGTTCCAACTCACATCATCTTTATCCTTGGTGTATGGCATGCGTACTTCCCTATCTCTCACTCCCATAACAAGAGGAAATAAGTATTTAGTTGTAGTCCAAATATAGAGTTCTTCCTGTTCCAAGAGTATAGATGGTACATCCCACCTTGCCAAAACACCTTCAAACTAAGTTGAAACGTGCAACTTATGTCTCTACATCACGATCATCTCGATATCAAAATTACTTCCATGTAGAACTGGTCTCGAACCTGCTTGGGTTCGCACACATTCCTTGGTCATCTCCTCTAGGTCTATAGGGTGCCGACACTTTTGGGGTCATCCTTCTTCCCTTATGCATCCAAAGAGTGCCCTACTCATCTGCCCGTTGGGTCCCATTAGTTCATGAAGGTGATCAATCTCCTAAGCCATGGCCCTCAGACAATGATAGTTGTTACCTCCCGACCCTATGGTCATGTGCCACTAGGGAATTAGGCGACTCCTACTTCCATCAGTCTTATTCCTACCTGACCCTAGGATAGACTTAGGATTCTATTATAGTACATTTCCAGCTTAGAACCTTACCCAAGCCTTCATCATCTCTCTCTCTGCATTCATGGGCTGACTTTCATCCTTTCATAGGGGTCATGGCAACTTGCCTACCTTGGTCAGGACCCTTACTGATTACCTCCATGGTAACACATCCACATGCACTTAGAGATGGTTATCTATGGGTCTACATGTTCATTATCACACCATGTACTTTTCACTTAGCTTCTCAAGATCCTATGAGACCCCTTTAGGTTACCTTAAACCAACAAAACTGGTATACACCATATAAAAGGGCCCCTCTCCCAGGATGGGAGGAAACTACACCTGATAACAAAGGTCACAAACGTCCTTGTATCTAGGGTTTACATCCAAATGAGCATGCTTACCCCTAGCAAGCTACTAAGGCACAAGCAGACCACCTACTAAACCATGCTAGGTCATACTTGTTCTCATCCTCAACATTGGATCAAGGTCATAACTTCCCAAGTCATCAACTTAGATGGGAGGGATTCATCAAACATACCTTAAACTTAAGGGGTTTCCCTTTCCTCTAAACATGAGGAGTACCATGCTCGAATCTATATAAACTCAAATCTCATCATGAGTATCGGGTACACCACTTCCCCTCATAGGCCTAGGAACCCTAGGTTCACCTTTCTGATGACCAACTATCTACTCAACTTTTAACCATGAGCCAAGAATGTACATGGTATGACACACACTTCCCATGATCCTCCTACTTGAACAATACTTTAGGGTGGAGTCCTCCTCACAGACCACCAACAAGGTATAAGGCCTCACAACCTGTTACTAAACCTCTTCAGGGTCTAAGGAACTCTTCTTCCTATCTCAGAAGGTAAACACCGATACCATAGGCACATAGGTACCAAAAGCATCCTCCTCTCTCTATGGTTTGGTTCCTCTAATGAAAACCAAGATATTATCAGCCTCCAGGGATCAAGCATGAGGCAACCACTATCATCCACTTAGGTCACATCATCCTCAACTCCCCACTTTTCCTCATATCTCAAAGTCTAGGCTTCCAACCCTCTTGCATGGGTCCTACTAACTCTCTCTAGAGCTAACCCTACAAACAACCTTACTACCTGAGGTCCTTTCTCCATTAAGGTGGGTCAAGCTTACAAGCATACCCCTACATGGTGAAGCCTATGTTCAAGCTTATGTTTGCTCAAGGTTATCCATAGCTCCTTATACGTATCTCATGGGCTATCCCGGCCAGGGTGTCAACCTATTGCTCGCACTACTAACACATTCTGGGTGCCTACTATGCCATGCTCATATAATCCCATAGGGTTTCTATAGGTTCTTCACTAACCTCATCATTGAAGGACTATCCTTCACTCTAACATGCACGACCCTTTTCAGGGTTAGGTCGCCAAAGGTAATAGGTCATCCAACCTCTCCTGGGTCACATGGGCATCCAAAGTCATGTCCACCCCTACACCCATCATGTCATCTTCCTCTCTAACCACCACTTAGGGTTAGGGTTAGCATCATCCTCAAAGGATTGTGCCAGGTCTCTACTTATAATGGAGGTCTCTACCTCCAAGACTAACTTTCTCCACTCATCCTCCTGACAAGGAGGTCTAGCCTCAGGTCTCCCATGAGGGAAATGACAACTCATGTCCTACGACCTAAGCGTGTATCTATTCTTCAGTTTATTCTTAATCTATTAAGATTATGTCCATGACATCTTAATTAAATGCTTTTCATCAATTTGGTGGAGGATTCCTTAGACCTTATCAACATTACCCATACCTCAAGAGGGTGAGGAAAAGAGAGAAAACCCTAATCCTTAATATCATTTGAGTTGAGAGCGGATGAACAAGATGAGAGAGTCCTAAATGTATCTTATTTTTAGTCAAATCCTGAGACTTTGGCCATACAATCACACTAATCTGGGAGTCCTCGTATTCCGACTAGCGGTGTGGAGGAAAATCTTGCCAGCCCCCTGGACGTGATCCTTTTCTAGACACCTCTGTCTTTCGAAAAATCCTCTAATAACTCCCTTGGGTTCTACAGAGTTTGTATAATTTAATAGTTATTACAGATTAAATGAGGAACCCATGCTATGATACCAAATGTAACGACCCCATTTCTCAGTAAACCCCAATTAAGGGAGACCAAGAGGTCATAGTCATTATCCCAATTTCCAGATCAAAGGTTCAACAAATAATCAATAGTAATTATCAAATTCTACTAAACTAAACTGAAAGGCTATAATACAAGTTAACTTTCGATACCTTTTTCAAAAACTTGGATATCTACTTTTATCCACATCCGGAGTCTATTCTAACTAATCCTCCTTTGTACTTTAATTCTCATTTTATTCCCCACATGCCACTTTACTATTTATTCTTTTCACTTGAACCTAAAATGCTGACAAACAAAACGTCAGCCAGCATAAATGAATTATGCTAGTATGTGGAGGAAACAATAATCGTGCAATTAACTATAACAACATATTGTAGTCAACTATGATTTAACAAACAACTTTACATTTTAAATATAACTACGTATTCCATACATATCCTATCCTCTGCGCTGTCCCTACAGTGGACCTGGATGCTACCTTCCTTATGGTAGATCCTCATTAAACCCCTCATGATCCTACCTAACATGTGAATCAATTTCTAGGGTTGAGTCACATGTCACTACCCGTAGGTAGCCCACTCCTTAACTCATGGTGTGCTAGAGAGTCTCACGCCACTACACATGGGTAGCCCAATTTCTAACTCATGATAGCCTAGACCTTACTCTAGGTTACCCTTTTTAGCATTTACAAAGCCACAGAGGAGGACCCAAATCTAAGCCAGTTTTATATACATATTTATAGTGATAATCATAGTCACTTCACAGTTGCATGAAATAAAAGTCTTCCAAGCAGTTATTTTCAGGCAACCGATAAAACTTCGGGGAATCGCCGTGAAACTAAAGCGATTATCCATAAGCGTAACCACAAACCTGTCAGGCTGATTTGAGACTGAATAATCCAATCAATCAAGAATTCTAAGCAAGCAAGCATGCAATGAGATCCTGAAATGTGCATACAATTTCCTATTATTGATCATGCCATCACGATCTATTAAACCTAGCTCTCTTCCTAGGGTTTCTAGTCCACTTTTGGGGTTTCCATTGCAATTAGGGTTTCACTTCATTATACTATTTTAAACCCCAATTACCTCATCTATTTTTCAAAAAAGTTACTAAGGTTATCCTTTCACAACATTTAACCTTAATCTCATATTAAAGGCACCATTAGCCATCAATTGAGTCCAGTAAGCCTCTTTTGCATCAAAGCTACCATTTTTATCCTTTAATTCATGACATGATCATTTGGCCCAAATATCATCTTTGGTTCCTTCTGGATTAACAACTCATCTTTCATGAACTCTTTTTATCATTAATTCCACTTTATTCATTAGAAAACCCTAATTACTACATTAATGATATTTATCCACAATTAGGAACTTTCATACTCCAAATAGCTTAGAACTATCATATCTCAACTTTAATCATGAAATTGAATAATTAAGTCATTAAGAGTCACAATTACATCATATTAGGGTTTCAAGGCCCATTAAAGCATATTTATGCACATGAAACTCTAAATTAAACCAATTACGTGCAAGGTTCATTCTTTTTGTTCTTAATGTACCTTTTTTACAATTAACAAGTTAATATCAACTTTTATCATCCATTAAACCCTACTAAATACATTAATCATCTAAAAATAGGGTTTTTAATTATTAATACATTAAAGTTGATAACTTCCATTACTTTTCCAATTACAATCATAAAAAGGCTTCAATTATATTTTTATTACATTCCTCGTGTTCTTCTGAGCAAAATTCATATATTATGCGCATCCATCCAAGCTACCGTTAGTTAGTTATGAATTTTGTAAGAACTTACTTACTTGAGCCAATGATAGGATGCCACATCACCCTTACCATGCAACACGGCCTACTGGTTTGGAAAACATAATAAAATGACGAAAAAGCCCTTGGTTAAGTCAAGCGTTTATACAGCCCACGGAGGGGCAAAACCGTCCAGCAGCTGCTAGGTCGTCTTCAAGCTTCATCCAGCCGCAACGACCGACGTTGCAACCTTCCTGCGACCTGCCCCCTCCATCCTAGGCCTCAAAGGCTGCCGCCAATGACCGCCCTCACTCTGCCACTATCTGTCGCACTGGAGCACCGCCAAACTCACATCCTAGCATGTTGTTTACGAGCACGTCGGGCCTGTAACTATGGCCGTTTTTGCAGTCGTACGGCTGCAACTGTGCACAAGTTCAGTTGAAGGGATTGCCACCAAGCACCCCGTTGATATCATGGGAGCATCCAACAAGCAAATCTAATGGTTCTTCATTGCTCCGTAGATTCTCTACTCCTCTACCCTAGGGTTTGCTTGCAAAGAAGAAGAAAAAGATGGGGAAGAGAGAGACGTGGGATCTTTCTTGCACTCTAACCAGGGTTCTACCCTTTATATAGGGGTAGGTAACGAAGCCCTAGGTTGTCTATTCACGAATTAACAAGGTCCTCTCCCAATAGGAGTCATATTTCTTCAAGGAGAAGTAATCTTCTCTCTCCTATTTATCTTCTTAATATTCCTTATTTCATGGATAATTAGAAATAAAAAACTATCTCTTTCATTATCTCGAGCCTTGCCTTTTAATCTATTTTCCATGAAAATCTATTTTCTTAAAGAAAATAACATCTCTTTTTGATATTATCAAAAAGTCATTAATGATGTATCACATTATCCTCTTATTTTGTTATTATTTTCCGTTTCTCTTTCTTTTTCTCCATTGGGGCTCCTTGGACCCCAAGAACCTCTAATATTTTGAAATCCTTTTTTGTGGATACTTATTATCCTTCTAGAAGCATCTATATCCATTATTTCTCATTATCCTTTTTATTTCTTACTAAAATATCTCTTTTTGAGGAATTCTCTTTATCTCTCCTTTATTTTCCTTATTGGAATCCCTTTTAACATTAGAAACCTTATGGATGCGAAAATACATCAAAGATAACTCAATTATACCTCTTTCCACTCATTTTCCACATTTTATCATTGTTTTCAATTTCTTTCTTAATTAGGAAATATTTAATTGCTCTTTTCTTTTCTTGTTGCATTATCTTTGCAACATTGGAATCCTTGGAACCCAAGGAACCCAAGAGGAATGAAATCCAATTTTGGATTATATTCTTTTTCCTTCTAGAGGTTTCTACATCTGTCTTTTCTCCATTTTCTTATTTATTCAAATAATGGAGTTTCTTTTGTCTTTTCCTTGTTATTGGGCCAAATAGCCAATAAAGCCAAAAAAAACAATCAACAAGGCTATTGTAAACAAAATCCATTTATTCAAAACAAATTATATTATTTGTTCAAATATTTTTAATAAGAGAAATTACATTTATCAACAAAAGAACCCAAAAAATTGGGGTTGTAACACCATCCTAGATGTGGAGATTGATACTCCAAAACATATTTACCTTGCTTTTTTGATAAACGAAAAGGAGTACAAGATTGAATATAACTCATTACCTAATATTTGTTTGCAATGTGGGAAATTGGAACACTCTGTCAACGAGTGAAAGAGTCCTAATGAAGTGCCATCAAACTCAAGACAATAGTAAAATGAGGATGAAGGTGGTGTTAGATGGGTGGATGAAGAAAAGAAGTGGTATGTTTACTATGGGAAAAGTGTTGGGTTTTGTGGGACATAATAGGAAGTGGAAACAAAATTTTTATCTAACTGCAAACCCATAAACATAGATCACATCAACAACTATGCTATAGGAAAGATGGTTTAGCAAAGATATACCTAGTCCTGAGTCTTTCTCAATGACAATACCTCACAACTAGTGTGGCCTTCAACCACCTAGTCTTCGACAGCATCTGTGCAACTCCTGGTCTTGACCCAGACTACAGTTGATGGTCATCCTCTGAGCGGAATAAAACTCCCGCATCTATAGATAGTCCGCACGAACCTCCGGGAACTCTAGTCATCCTAAAGGACTGACGAGAAAGAGTCATCCCCTTTTATCAGTGTACTAGTCACTGACATACTCTCCCACCACTAGTTTGTGTGAGAGAAGGGTCCAAATTTTGCACGAACTGATTGTACTACGGTAGGCGAACCAGTCAGTTCTTAACTAAACCAGTCGTTTGGGTAGGTGAGCTGATCGGTTCACCCACTGAATCGGTCGTTTCACTTCCCACACTTTCCTACAATTGATTTTCCCTATTCTTTTCTAATTAATGCAAAGATTAATTCTTGTCCCAATCGAATTGAACAAGTGAAACAAGGATCTTTTTCTTACGAACTGGGAAACCCAACACTTGTTCATTTGGTCCATATGAAATGATCGGTTCATTAGAGTGAATCAGTCATCTCACTAACCATGAGCCGATCGGTTCATCTAGTGAACTAGTCAGTTGGTGGTCCAGGTTGTGTAGAATTTAGTCAATGCAGTTCTCAATTAATGTGACACTCTAATCAGTTGGTTCATCACTTGAAATTGATGATTCTAAGTCAAGTCTATTGATCGAATGTTTAATTGTGTTCCTAAACACTTTAGTAATCAATATAAACATCATTGATGGATAAACTCCTCTTCCAGGTTAATCCTATGTGTGTGACCCTATTGGTCCCATTTCACATTGGTAGTGACTGTCCATAACTAACTTATGACTTCACAAGCAAAGAACGATGCCTAGTTTCACATCAATGCTACCCATGTGAAAAGGAAAGTTGGAGAACAATTTTCAACCTACAATTTGTTATTGGTGATATAGTGAATGTATAGTCCCTTTTTCACTGATATCCAGATTGAAATCGAGACATAGACTTGTCATCCTCTACAAACATTCAATCCATGTTTCTTTACCTAGAGCAGACTGTCTGAGATATTTGTAAGCTCAATGTCATACATTGACTCACATGTGCATGTCCATACATTTATAAATCCCACTTATCAATTGGCCAGGATATCATACTCCCTTAGGAGGGACAAATTCCATATCTATCACTAACAATCAAAACCCCATGTCTCAAAGTCACCTAATCATCACCTTTATAACAATCCATGTTTCAGGACTACGTTTGATGATGTCAAAGTGTGCCCAACCACATGTGATGAGTGCAGTGATTTCATATCTAAGAACTACAATCACCACCGATACTATAAGAGATGATCCTGACTAACGAAGTGTGGTTTTCATGCATCACTCTTATGGTGGGTCTGTCTGATATACTATTGTCTAACATGTATCTATGTGCTTGGTTTGATAATACATATCATGACTAATGAGATTCTGTAATCAACCAACACACACTCTAGTCTTTTGTGTTATTGATGTCTATGGTTATTTCCACAATAACAACTAACTAGGGACATAACAAGAATATATACTCTTAACATCCATATGATCTCATTGTTCAGGTTCTCAACCTGAAGTCATACGTCATTGAGTAATACAATTCTTTAGAAATCTATCATGTTATATCATTATCTCAAAATAGATTAAACATATAGATGGAAATTGCCTTTATTATTATTCAAATAATTTACGAAGTATGCCATTACAATTATCATATGACTGGCTGTATGGGCATACATACTAATAGACTCCCACTTGCACTTAGAGCCAATCACCCTTGATTCTCAATCCTTGTGATCTAGCATGACCGTCATGCATTTGCTGTAAAAGTGCCTTAGTCAAGGGATCAACAATATTGTCTTCAGTTGGTACTCTGCAAATCTTCACATCTCCTTGCTATATGATCTCTCGTATGAGATGGAAGCGCCTATGTATGTACTTGGATTGCTGATGTGATCTGGGTTCCTTAGCTTGTGTAATAGCTCCATTGTTGTCACAATAAAGCTCAATTGCATCACAAATGCTAGGAACCACCCCAAGTTCAGAGATGAACTTCTTTATCCACACAACCTCCTTTGCTGCATTGGATGCAGGAATATACTCAACCTCTATCGTAGAATCTGCAACTCTTCTAGCTCAAAACTCCACTGTTGAGGCAAAACACAAATCCTGACTATGATCTATAATCATCTCTATTAGTTTGGAACCTTGCATCAGTGTAATCCTTTACCACCAACTCTTCCTCACTGCCATAAATGAGGAACTGATCCTTAATCCTTCTCAAGTACTTTAGGATGTTCTTCACGACTGTTTAATGAGCATCACCGAAATCTGACTGGTATCTACTCATCATATTGAGTACATACAAGACATCGGGACAAGTGCACAACATTGCACACATGATGGATCCAATTGTTGATGCATATGGAATCCCACTCATCATGCCCTCTCTTCACAAGATTTTGGACATTAAGCTCTAGAGAAGAGAACTCCATGTACCATGGGTACGTTCCCTCTCTTTGAGTTCTCCATGTTGAACCTCTTCAACGCTTTGTCAATATACGTGCTTTGACTTAGTCCAAGAAGCCTTCTAGATCTATCTCTATAGATCTTCATTCCTAAGATATAAGAAGCTTCTCCTAAGTCTTTCATTGAGAATGTATTTCCAAGCCATGTCTTAACTTTTTGTAAAGCAGGGATGTCATTCCCCAATAATAGTATGTCATATACATACAATATTAGGAATGTAGTCATGGTCCCACTAACCTTCTTGTACACACAAGGTTCATCTTCATTTTAACTAAAGCCAAACACTTTGACTTCTTCGTCAAATCTAAGATTCCAGCTCGAAGATTCTTGCTTTAATCCATAGATTGACCTTTGTAGCTTACATAAATTATTTGCATCCTTTGGATTTCTAAAACCTTCAGATTGTATCATGTATACATCCTTGACAAGATTCTCATTAAGGAATGTAGTTTTAACATCCATATACCAAATCTCATAGTCATAGTAGGCTGCAATAGCAAACATGATCCTGATGGATTTAATCATGGCAACTGGAGAAAAAGTTTTGTCATAGTCAACACCTTGAACTTTTCTAAAATCCTTTGCAACCAATCTGCCTTTATAAGTTTGCACATTGCCATCCATGTCTGTCTTCTTCTTGAAGACCCACCTACACTCTATGGGTTTTACCCCTTCAGGTGGATCCACCAAGGTCCGTACCTTGTTGGTATACATGGATTCCATCTCAGATCTCATGGATTCAAGACATTTCTCAGAATCTGGACCCTCCATAGCTTCTTGATAGGTAGTTGGCTCATCATATATGAACAACTCACTGCCTTCTTCAGTCACAAGATATCCATATCTTTCAGGCTCAAGGTGTGTCCTACTAGATCTATGACGTTCCTATGTTACTTGAGGAATTTGAGATTCCACAACAACTTGTGATTCTCTATGTTCCTCTTGTTCATCCATTGGTCAATGTTTCTTGTTGGTCTCAAACCTCTTCGAGCTCTACTTTCCTCCCACTTATTCCTTTGAAAATAAATTCCTTTTCTAGGAATACACCAGTTCTAGCAACAAACACTTTGTTGTCAGATGGAGTGCAAAAGTAATATCCCCTAGTTTCCTTGGGATATCCAACATGGTAACACTAATCTGATTTGGGTGAAAGCTTTTTATGAAACATTTTCTTGACATAAGCTTTGCATCCCCAAATCCTCATAAAAGACATATCGAGACGCTTCCCGTGGCATATCTTATATGGTGTCTTTTGAACCGATTTGGATGGTATGCGGTTAAGTGTATATGTGGCGGTTTCAAGAGCATAACCCTAGAATGAAGTTGGAAGACCGACAAAACTCATCATAGATTGCACCATGTTTAGTAATGTGTGATTCCTTCTTTCTAACACACCATTATGCTATGGTGTTCAAGGTGGAGTCCATTGTGATATAATACCACAAGCTCTCAAAAGGTCCTCAAACTCTTGGCTTAAGTTTTCTCCACCTAGATCGGATTGAAGTGCCTTAATACTTTTACCAAGTTGGTTATGTACTTCAATCATGAAATCCTTGAACCTTTCAGGGGTCTCTGACTTATGTTTCATCAAGTAAACATAGCCATACCTACTAAAGTCATCAATACATGTGATGAAGTATTGATACCCACCTCTAGCACTTGTTCTAAAAGGCCCACATACATCAATATGTATGAGTCCTAATAGTTCACTTGCTCTCTCAACTTTTCCTGAAAAGGGAGCCGTGGTCATCTTGCCCAATAAACATGATTCACATGTCTCTAACGACTCAAGACCAAAAGAGTTCAAAATACCATCTTTATGGAGTCTAGATATGCGATTCTCATTTATGTGCCCTATACGACAATGCCAAAGGTGTGTTTCGTTTGAGTCATTGAGTTTTGTCTTTTGGTTTTTATGTTGTATATACTTGTCTGTAGATCTATCAAATATAGACCATAAGACACCGGGATACTGCCATAAAAGATCCCATCTTTAGAAATGGACCATTTTCCATTCTTGAAAAAATTCAAATCCATTCTTGTCCAAAAAAGATACAAAAATGATGTTCCTATTAATGGAAGGTACACAATAATAGTTCTATAACTCTATTATCAACCCACTTGGTAGAGATAAGTCATAGGTTCCTACTGCACTGGTAGAAACTCTTGCTCCATTAGCAACACATAGTTCAACCTCGCCTTTTGCTAAAGGCCTACTACTTTTCAGATGCTTCACATTTGAACAAATATGCGATCCACATCCGATATCAAGTACCTATGATGAAGAAGTAGTACAGTTAATTTCAATTACGTATACAGCAGAAGTAGAGATCTCTATCCCTTATTTCATCTTCCTTGATTTCCTTAATTCTCTCAGTATTTTGAGTGCAGAAGATTTGGACTTCAGCCTGGCGGGAGAATGCTGATCTGCTTTGCATGTGTCCTTGGAGTCCATTCCACTGATCTCTATCATGGAACTATCCTTCTTCATTTGTGCTTTAACATTTGTCAACATGTCAACAACTCAGACAGTGGTTTAGCCATGTTACACAAGTAGTAATACTTGATAAACATGCTATATGATATAGGAAAAGATTACAAAATCATATTCATGGTCAACTCTTGACCCAAAAGAAATCCCAATTTCTCTATATGTTCTATATGCCCAATCATATTGAGCATAAGGGGTCTAATTGAATCTCCCTCTATCAGTTTACATTCAAAAAATTCCTTAGGCATACATAGAGCGGATTCTACAACTACTGGTATCTTAGAAATATGTAGAACACTTCTCATAGTCCTCAACCAGTTATGGAAATTTATCTCAATTAAATTGTCTGATTTAAATGATGATTTCTTTTTCATTTGATTCTACATGAGAAAACATTTGCATTTTGTCAGAACTCCTTTTGATTTTATTTTATTCGAATAAATTGATGATATCAATTAGGTATTTAATTTATTATCACTCCCACTATTTTGAAAAAATTGATAATTCTCATGTATCAATTCGGAAGATTGTAGCATACAACCTTCTAGTGAGGAAGATCTTAACTTCCTCTAAGTTATGGAACAGCGAGGGTTGTCACCCACAATTAGATTCTTTAAGGTAGGCAACTTTTTCCAATTGCATCATATGCAACTCTTGATAGATGTTATGCACAACTCTTTGTCATGAACATATGCATGTCTCAAGGTGCTTAATCCTATTAAGATCACATTGTTAAGTCCATTCCCAGAAGCCAACACAATGAGTATGCACCCTGTGAAGGCAGACCCACATACTCACTATCACACTTCCATGAGATAGACAGTGCACCATGTGAAGTCGTGCCTACACTTAGTTCATCAAGCTTTTCATGTGTGTTTATTTTTGAAGGAATCTTAAACTTAATATTAATATTTGAGGGGTTTGATATTTATATACATATACATATCCAATCACCACATATATATTATGTATCATATACATGCTAAATCTCATAAGAAAACATACAAAATGATAAAGTGATGATTATGGACATCCTATTGTAGTTCCTTGTCATCTAGGTCTACATCACATGCATCAACCTGTAGTTGATGCAGATCTATTCTTGGGCCGTTCTGGGTTGATCAGCTCATCCTATGACTGATCGACTTGCCTCCTTGCTGGTCGGTTGGTTGTCACCAACCGATCATCTGGCTCCTCCAGATGGTCAGTTCATCGGGCTCCTCATCAGGCCACCAGTTTCTCATCTCATGCCATTAGTTGTTCGTCTCAGTTCTCGAATCTCATATGGGCACCCATCGTTCTTCGACATAGAAGGAAATAAAACTATCCTACTTTTATATATCTCTTTGGAAAACCCTGAGTTACATTCGGGGGGAGCAAAGGTAGAAGAGAAGGCTTGAGTTATCTCAAGTTATATATTGAATAGAAGAAAGGACTCGATATGTAGACCGATATGTAGACAACTACAACCAACTAAGCACACACATAGGGGTTTATAGGCCATAACCACACTACACATCCAACATAAAACCTTTTTAGGGTGACACGTATTGATTTCATATATATATTGCATCATATAGGGATCGTGGTGTTGAATCGGATATGAATATTATCCAGTTAAAGTATTTGCATCGTATGTAATAAATAAATGGCGAAAAACCAAAATATGATCATATCGATTAATCCTGAAATATAGTATGTTGACATGGCTCAGATACCACTGTTGGGTTTTGTGGGACATAATAGGCATAGGAAACAAAAATTTTATCTAATAAAAAAACCATAACCAACAGATCGCATCAACAACTATGCAATAGGATAGATGGTTTAGTGAGATATACCTAGTCTTGAGGCTTTCTCAATGACAATACCTTGCAACTAGGGTGGATAAAAAACCCATAACTAACAGATCGCATCAACAACTATGCAATAGGATAGATGGTTTAGTGAGATATACCTAGTCTTGAGGCTTTCTCAATGACAATACCTCGCAACTAGGGTGGCCTTCAACCACCTAGTCTTTGACGACATCTATGTAGTTCCTAGTCTTGACCAGGACTGTGGTTGACGGTCATCCTCCTGAGTGACAGAAATCTCCCGCCTCTATAGATAGTCCACACAGACCACCAAGAACTCTAGTCATCCTGAAGGACAAACTAGAAGGAGTCATCCCCTTCTATTGGCGTACTAGTCACATACATACTCTCCTACTACTGGTCACTTTTCTGTAGTTGTGTTTCCCTCGATGTTCCTCCCTGGATGGGTAGAACTTTCTTGGGCTCTCTCGGTTTCCAAAACCAGAGAGGACAACTACTTTACAGAGCAACTGATATTGTGAGTTGTGTGTTCTGAGAAGCCCTCTATACCCCTCTATTTATAGTAGAGGGAAGGGTCAGGGTTCCCAGTCTATGCGGTAGAAGGGTTTAGATTTTCTAGGAACTGATTATACTACTGTAGGCGAACCGGTTGGTCCATACCTGAACCGGTCAATTTAGGCAGGTGAGCCAATCAGTTCACCCAGTTAACTGGTCATTTCACTTCCCAGACTTGCCTACAATTGACTTTTGTTATTCGTTTCTATTCAATGCAAAGATTAATTCTTGTTCCAATCAAATTGAACAAGTGGAATGAGGATCTTTTCTCAGAAATCAGGAAACCCAACACTTGCTAATTTGGTCCATGTGAATCAATCACTTCACTAGAGTGAACCAATCATCTCATTGACCATGAGACGATCGGTTCATCCAGTGAATCAATCAGTTGATGGTGTAGGTTGTGCATAACTCAGTCAATGTACTTCTCAATCAATCTGACACTCTAATCAGTTGGTTCAACACTTGAACTTGATGATTTTGAGTCAAGTCTATTGATCGAATGTTTAGTTGAGTGCCTAAACACTTAAGTAATCAATCTAAATATCATTCATGGATAAACACCTCTTCTAGGTTAATCTTATGTGTGTGACCCTATAGGTTCCATTTCACATTGGCAGTGAATGTCCATAACTAACTTATGACTTCACAAGCAAAGAGAGGTACCTAGTCACACATCAGTACTAACCAAGTGAAAAGGAAAGTTGGAGAACAACTTTCAACCCACAATCTATTATTGGTGTTATAGTGAATGTATAGTCCCTTTATCACTGATATCTAGATTGAACTCGAGGCATGGACTTTTCAGCCTCTACAAATGTTCAATCCATGTTTCTTGAACTAGAGCAGACATTCTGAGATATTTTTAAGGTCAATGTCATACACTAACTCACATGTGCATGGCCATGCATTTCTCAATCTCGCTTATCAAGTGGCCAGGATATCATACTCCCTTAGGAGGGACGAATTCCATATCTATCACTCACAGTAAAAACCCCATGTGTCAAAGTCATTGTGACAAAGTGGTTTTCGTGGCTTAATTCCGAGGACGGAATTTCTTTTAAGGTGTGTAGGATGTGATGGAGTGGTCTTTTGGAATACTAAATGTCTGATGAAGTAAGTGATTTTATGTACTTGAGTTATACTAAGAATTGTAAGGGTTATGGTAAGCTACGAATGTTATTGATGTAGATATGATGATGATAAACTCATACTTAGGATTTCACGAAGTTTTGAGGTATGGAAAAGATGAACTTATGTGCATAAATAGGTGTGATAGAACAAGGATTTAATCATTCTTAGATCTAAGTTTAATATGAGTCTCCATCATTCGCTCCACTGGATTGTGAGCCACGGATCGGCCTCTTAGGAACCCCAACTTATGATCGTTGGATATATCGCACGGCTTGAGACTATCTTTCTCCTCAGGAGCGTTGCAACGTGTTTTGGCACGTAGAACCCCCATGCTCTCATGATCGTGAGTCATTGCACGATGACTCAAGAGTCAAGATTGGATCTCTACTTACGGTTATGGCCGCTTTGCGTGGGTGGGGTGGACGGCAGTGCCAAGACCACGTCCTCATCGTGGCCTTATGAAGGAAGCAAAAGAAGACCATAGGAGGAGGGACTCGGCGATGTTGGTAGCCTGGAGGCAGTGCCAGACTTCCAACCACCAGCAATAGGTGATCGGGAGGCATCAAGCTTCCATACCGAGGTTGGAATGGGAGAGGAAGAGGTGGTGCTACCTGTTTGCTCGCCACGAGGTCCAAGCACGACGATGCTCACACACGCCGGCATTCCGCGAGGAGGAGCTACAATAGCAGCGACCTAGAGATCGGAGGCGACGAGGAGGTCATGCTACATGTCAGAATCATGGACGGGAGAAAGAGAATTGTAGCTGCGGTGAGGAGCTCCGTCGCAGGAACAAGTGCTCTGCTAGCAGTGGTGGCATCGTGAGTGGGCTCGTACAGACGGTAAATCAAGGCGGCGCCGTGGGCCATCACCGCACTGCCGGCTCACGCACGGAAGACCAAAGTCCTACTGCGGACTCTGCTTGAACGAATGCGAGGATGTGAGAGGATGTCTGCGACAGTGTAGAGCCTTGTGATGATGGGGTTAGGGGTTATCGCCGGCATTGATCTGTGCGGTGGTGGTGTTGGGCCAGTAGAGCGCAGCAGCGCTCGCGTCGGCGGCGTTCAGGCGATGGGCACCGTGCATCAGGTGTTTACGAGAGAGAGAGGGTGAGTTGTAGTGGGTCTAGATCATTGAATCAATACAACCATCAGAGACCCAGCTGTGGAGGCGGCTGCTTTGCTGAGAACAAGGGAGTCACATAAAGCGACCTGCGAACCGCAACCTAAACTACGAGAGAGGAAGAGTCGGAGAAAGAAAGAGGGATGCAGACCCGGTCCAGGCATGTAGACCGGCCGACCCAGGCATGGGCGCAAACCACTGGATCAGCACAGGCCAGGAGGAGGAGGAGTTGCTCCTCTGACAGACCACGTGGACTAATGCTATTGGCCCAAAAAGGTAAATGATCTAGTAAATGCTTAGAACTTCAATAATTCATAGAAAATAGCATGTTGATTAGAAAAATGGAAATAAGATATAACAATGTTCAGAAAAATGAGTAGAATAAGATGACACTATAATATCAGGCTTTTGATACATTAATATCAGTGATATCATGTAAGATGTGTAATGCTTATTTAATTGATAATAAATAGCAAACAATAACATAAAACTATGGAAAAATGCCAGTAAATCCATAATCATGTCTTTAATGCATATGATGTCAGTTATGGTCATGTTGATGCGTAAAAGAATATAATTTGATTAATATGGCTAATTAGGGATAATAACCCTAAATAATACGTAATTAATGCATACATGCTCAATAAATGATGAAATTTACAGAGTAAGCTCATATCAGTATATGGAACCTCAATTTTAATTATGAGATCATAAAGATGAACAAAATCCATGTTATATGCAGATGAATCTTAATACATGTTTTAAAACCCTAATTTAGGTTAATGATGTAACCTAAGGTTAATATGTGCATAAAAAGGATGTGGAACCTAATGTTCAGATAATGAACCATAATAGGGAAAATGACATCAGTATGATAAATCTAAGATAAGAATGCAAGTAATGATGCACATATCCTAATGAACTAAGGAAAACACTAATATGGACATAATTAGGGTTAAGATGAGATGAAAGATGATGTGAACCTGATGATAGTATATGATCTTGTCTTGATCAGGTTTAGCAAAGATTTAGATGACATCAAGAATATATGATGATTAGGTTGTCTTTCTTGATCAAGGTACGCCATTACCTCTTACTTGGCTTATTATATATTATGCTTGCGTTATATGGTAGTACAAACTTGGCATATGATATTGATTGAAATGATTGTTCTTGTATGATATGTTGCATGATTTTCGATACTTATTGCTATGAACATATGAAACATAAGATATCTGGTCCATTATATGATAGCACTAAATCTCTTTGGTAGAATAGTGCATTGATGAAAGTACTAAATCTCTTTGGCAGAATAGTACATGTGAGCACTAAATCTCTTTGGCAGAATAGTGCATTTATGAAGTACTAAATCTCTTTGGTAGAATAGTACATCTGAGCACTAAATCTCTTTGGTAGAATAGTGCATGTGGTTGATTGAGTTTACATATAATGGAAATGTGCCTAAAATATGAGTTCTCTTCTGGTAACAAATGTCTTTGTACAATTATGCGCCTTTTCTTATATTGTGTTTAATGCTGCCAAGTATTAGTTTTATCTTATTGCCAAGATATGATGAGAGGTATATAAAAAGACACGTAGGTGTACTCAGTACAATATTATTGAAATATTGTGCTGACGTGTACCGCATGTAATATTTTGTATAGGTTATGGTTATGCTCTTGAAGATCCAGGATAGTTGAGAGTTGTATGGCGAGTTGATGTTCAGGTGGACCTGTTGTCTTAAGATCCTGTAGTTTGGATGTAGTACATGTATATGTATAAGTTTACCTTTCAATGTGTAATATCAGATGTTGTAACAATTCATGTTGTAATTATATGTTGAATGGTGAACATGTGTGTATGGTTTTATTATTGTTCATGTGCATGTGCTACCGATGTATGTTCCTTTTGACTTCCTCTGATTTTCTTCTTCTTAGCCTAGTGTGGGGTGTTTAAATTGGGATTCTCACTGAGGTGAGGGTTTAAATTTGGACGTCACACATCAGATTAAGTTTTAGAAAATCCGGGGACGTCACAGGTGGTATCAGAGCATGAACAATAGCAAAGCCTGACATTTGCTCATTATGCAACTCAAAACAAAAGAGCATGGAACTTAATAATCTTTTAGGGTTAGATTAGTCATCTTTTAGAGACTAGATCTGACCTAGCCTCTAGGTTAGCACCTAGATGTCTGAGAACTAGGTCTAGACTGGTGCTTGTTGAATAGCAAGTCCTTAGATGTCGTACTTTCCTTGTAGTGCAGCGGTATGTGACGTTGCACTATTTGGAAATGACGCACATAAAAGGAAGAGAAACCCTAGACATATGGCACTCGTTGTCTAGAGTAGCTACACTAGTCTACACCATGTTCTCACCCTTTTCACTAGTTTTCATGACACTGGACTCTCTACTATGTGTGGGACACTCGTTTCTGGATTTGTTTTGGATTCCAATCGGATCGAACCTTGATAGTTTTCTCTGACGCTTGTTTTATCGGAGAAAAACTATATAATATTTTATTATGTATATGTATTAAAAAAAATTGTGTTCCCACACAAGTGTGAGTAGGAGGTGGTCATGCAACCTAAGTGAAAGTGATGACATCAGTCTAGAAGAGAGAGTAGTTCTAGATTAGATGTCTAGAGCCTTTTTGATTATATGATAGATGGAATAGATGATATAAGTTTGATGATATTATGTAAGTCTTACATAGATGACATAAGATGGTTATGATGATCTATGTTTGCCTTCGAGGGCTTAATTTCAGTTTCAGGATTTGGGATAAGTTTTGATGATGCAAGTATGAATTCTTTTATGAGATAAGATAAGTTAAGATAAGTTGAGGATCAACATGAGCCTCAAACTCTTTCACAAAGGAGGACCTCTAGTGTTAGGACCAGTTTTAGGGTTAACTCTAGAGAGAGTGAGACCCATTGGGAGAAGGTCAGAGAACCTAAACTCCAAGATATGAGAATTCTGAGATATGTGATATGATACGTCCTAAACTAGACTACTCCTGAGTGAATGAGTTGAGTTGCTTTATGCATGATTCCTATAGTTTTTTGAACCCTAGATGTCCTTGGGAGGACCAAACCCTAGAGTCATAGAGAGGCTGGTTATATGTGCACATGTAAATATGGATACGAGTGCCTGCCATCTGGGTGAGGGAGAGAGCCCAAGACCCTGGAGGAGGTAGCTATGTTAGTTTCTGTGAAGCCTCATGCTCGGGTTGATGGTTTCTCACATAGGAATCTAGTGGTGTATATAAGAGTGTTTTGGGTAAGCATGTTTCATGGGTAGAAGACCCATGAAGAGTATGCCATATCATGTTTTGGTTTGTGCTTATGTGGCTAGATCTTGTAAGGATATCACTAGTTCCAATGAGGTAATCCGAGAACCCTAGGCTAATAAAGGAAAGATAAAGTGGTGTTATGAGATACTCATAGAGTTGAGTGAGATCAAAGAGATTGAGCATGACACCACCCTCAGATTAAGGGTTGGGCGAACCTCTTTTGGACTCTATAAAGTTTTGATACATGTTTAATAAGCTACTCATATAAGTTTGTTTAGCACAGCCATGATATAATACATGTAGAAATGTGATCTAATCTCGAAACATGATATATATATGGATATGATATGATGAAAACCTAGAGATGGTTTAATAGATGTCAACACAGATATGGTTGTGCATGGATAATGATGATATATTAAAGATGGTTAACCTTGTGATCCAATCATTAATAAATGTTGCAATTTATTTCGAGCAAGGAAATAAAATCATATGAAAAGAAACATGTTACATGAGATGTTAATCTCAGTGCTTAATAAAGATGAAAGATATGGTTTGACATTTAGTACAACATAATGATTATGACACCTTGATATGATCTACATGGATAAAGTGGGTTAACTTTAGTTAACTCCCACCTAAAAGGCATATGTTAATGTTGAACATGTTCTAATAATTAGCTCAATAAAATGTTGATGACACCTTGATGTACGAGTTAATCTTAGTTAACTTCTTTAGAACATGGTAATATGATGTGGGAACCCTAATGCATGAGTTAAGATCACGAAGCGGCCCTGATATATGAGATATGTAATGACATAACCTAAGTTTCTAAACCTTGAGTTTAACCTTGAATGGAGTGCTTGTGCACCAAGATGGTTGTAAAACCCCCCTAATAGTGCTTTACATACATGGTTCTAGGTAACCTTTGTGGATATGTTACACATAGAATAGTGCCTACATGTGGATGAAGACATGGTAGTTTTCCTTGGAGTACGAGTATGGTCGACTTTCGAGGATGAAAGTTTTCTTAAGATGTATATGATGTGACAAAGTGGTTTTCGTGGCTTAATTCTGAGGACGGAATTTCTTTTAAGGTGTGTAGGATGTGATGGAGTGGTCTTTTGGAATACTAAATGTCTGATGAAGTAAGTGATTTTATATACTTGAGTTATACTAAGAATTGTAAGGGTTATGGTAAGCTATGAATGTTATTGATGTATATATGATGATGATAAAATCATACTTAGGATTTCACAAAGTTTTGAGGTATGGAAAAGATGAACTTATGTGCATAAATAGGTGTGATAGAACAAGGATTTAATCATTCTTAGATCTAAGTTTAATATCAGTCTCCATCATGCGCTCCACTGGATTGTGAGCCACGGATCGGCCTATTAGGAACCCCAACTTATGATCGTTGGATACATTGCATGGCATGAGACTATCTTTCTCTTTAGGAGCGTTGCAACATGTTTTGGCATGTAGAACCCCCATGCTCTTATGATCGTGAGTCATTTCACGATGACTCAAGAGTCAAGATTGGATCTCTACTTACGTTTATGGCTGCTTTGCGTGGGTGGGGTGGACGGCAGTGCCAAGACCACGTCCTCATCGTGGCCTTATGAAGGAAGCTAAAGAAGACCATAGGAGGAGGGACTCAGCGGTGTTGGTATCCTGGAGGCAGTGCCAAACTTTTAACCACCAGAAATAGGTGATCGGGAGGCATCAAGCTTCCACACCGAGGTTGGAATGGGAGAGGAAGAGGTGGTGCTACCTGTTTGTTCGCCACGAGGTCCAAGCACGACGATGCTCACACACGCCGACATTCCACAAGGAGGAGCTACAATAGCAGCGACCTAGAGATCGGAGGCGACGAGGAGGTCATGCTACATGTCGGAATCATGGACGGGAGAAAGAGACTTGTAGCTGCGGTGAGGAGCTCCGTCACAGGAACAAGTGCTCTGCTAGAAGTGGTGGCATCGTGAGAGGGCTCCTACAGACGGTAAATCAAGGCGGCGCCGTGGGCCATCACCGCACTGCCGGCTCACACACGGTAAACCAGAGTCCTGCTGCGGACTCTTCTTGAACGAATGCGAGGATGTGAGAGGATGTCTGCGATAGTGTAGAGCCTTGTGATGATGGCGTTAGGGGTTCTCGCCGGCATTGATATGTGCGGCGGCGGTGTGGGGCTAGTGGAGCGCAGCAGTGCTCGCGTCGGCGACGTTCAGGCGATGGGCACCGTGCATCAGGTGTTTACGCGAGAGAGAGGGTGAGTTGTAGTGGGTCTAGATCATTGAATCGATCCAACCATCAGAGACCCAGCCGTGGAGGCAGCTGCTTTGCTGAGAACAAGGGAGTCGCATAAAGCGACCTGCGAACCGCAACCTAAACTACGAGAGAGGAAGAGTCGGAGAAAGAAAGAGGTATGCGGACCAGGTCCAGGCGTGTAGACCGGCCGACCCAGGCATGGGCGCAAACCATTGGATCAGCGCAGGCTAGGAGGAGGAGGAGTTGCGCCTCTAACAGGCCATGTGGCCTCATGCCATTGGCCCGGAAAGGTAAATGATCTAGTAAATGCTCAAAACTTCAATAAT
Organism: Alisma plantago-aquatica; assembly: GCA_963693085.1. Taxonomy (NCBI): domain Eukaryota; kingdom Viridiplantae; phylum Streptophyta; class Magnoliopsida; order Alismatales; family Alismataceae; genus Alisma; species Alisma plantago-aquatica. The sequence continues at coordinate 1,064,511,748 of OY856412.1, read as the reverse complement.
TAATAGAAAATAGCATGTTGATCAGAAAAATGGAAATAAGATATAACAATGTTCAGAAAAATGAGTAGAATAAGATGAGACTATAATATCAGGCTTTTGATACATTAATATCAGTGATATCATGTAAGATGTGTAATGCTTATTCAATGGATAATAAATAGCAAACAATGACATACAATTATGGAAAAATGCCAGTAAGTCCATAATCATGTCTTTAATGCATATGATGTCAGTTATGGTCATGTTGATGTGTAAAAGAATATAATTTGATTAATATGGCTAATTAGGGCTAATAACCCTAAATAATATGTAATTAATGCATACATGCTCAATAAATGATGAAATTTACAGAGTAAGCTCATATCAGTATATGGAACCTCAGTTTTAATTATGAGATCATAAAGATGAACAGAATCCATGTTATATGCAGATGAATCTTAATACATCTTTTAAAACCCTAATTTAGGTTAATGATGTAACCTAAGGTTAATATGTGCATAAATAGGATGTGGAACCTAATGTTCAGATAATGAACCATACTCTGGAAAATGACATCAGTATGATAAATCTAAGATAAGAATGCAAGTAATGATGCACATATCCTAATGAACTAAGGAAAACACTAATATGGACGTAATTAGGGTTAAGATGAGATGAAAGATGATGTGAACCTGATGATAGTATATGATCTTGTCTTGATCAGGTTTAGCAAAGATTTAGATGACATCAAGAATATATGATGATTAGGTTGTCTTTCTTGATCAAGGTACGCCATTACCTCTTACTTGGCTTATTATATATTATGCTTGCGTTATATGGTAGTACAAACTTGGCATATGATATTGATTGAAATGATTGTTCTTTTATGATATGTTGCATGATTTTCGATACTTATTTCTATGAACACATGAAACATAAGATATCTGGTCCATTATATGATAGCACTAAATCTCTTTGGTAGAATAGTGCATTGATGAAAGTACTAAATCTCTTTGGTAGAATAGTACATGTGAGCACTAAATCTCTTTGGCAGAATAGTGCATTTATGAAGTACTAAATCTCTTTGGTAGAATAGTACATGTGAACACTAAATCTCTTTGGTATAATAGTGCATTTGGTTGATTGAGTTTACATATAATGGAAATGTGCCTAAAATATGTGTTCTCTTCTGGTAACAAATGTCTTTGTACAATTATGCGCCTTTTCTTATATTGTGTTTAATGCTGCCAAGTATTAGTTTTATCTTATTTCCAAGATATGATGAGAGGTATATAAAAAGACACGTAGGCGTACTCAGTACAATATTCTTGAAATATTGTGCTGATGTGTAGCGCATGTAATCTTTTGTATAGGTTATGGTTATGCTCTTTAAGATCCAGGATAGTTGAGAGTTGTATGGCGAGTTGATGTTCAGGTGGACCTGTTGTCTTAAGATCCTGTAGTTTAGATGTAGTACATGTACATGTATAAGTTTACCTTTCAATGTGTAATATCAGATGTTGTAACAATTCATGTTGTAATTATATGTTGAATGGTGAACATGTGTGTATGGTTTTATTATTGTTCATGTGCATGTGCTACTGATGTATGTTCCTTTTGACTTCCTCTGATTTTCTTCTTCTTAGCCTAGTGTGGGGTGTTTAAATTGGGATTCTCGCTGAGGTGAGGGTTTCAATTTGGACGTCACACATCAGATTAAGTTTTAGAAAATCAGGGGATGTCACAGTCATCCAATCATCACCTTTATAACAATCCATGTTTCAAGACTGCGTTTGATGATGTCAAAGTGTACCCAAGCACATGTGATGAGTGCAGTGATTTCAGGTCTAATAACCACAATCACCACCAATACTATAAGAGATGATCCTGACTAACAAAGTGTGGGTTTCATGCATCACTCTTATGGTGGGTGTGTCTGATACACTATTCTCTAACATGTATCTATGTGCTTGGTTTGATATCACATATCATGATTGATGAGATTCTGTCATCAACCAACACACACTCTAGTCTTTTGTTTTATTGATGTCTATGGTTATTTCCACAATAACAACTGACTTGGGACATAACAAGAACATATACTCTTAACATCCATATGATCTCATTGTTCTGGTCCTCAACCTGAAGACATACGTCATTGAGTAATACAATTCTTTAGACATGTATCATGTTATACAATTATCTCAAAACATATTAAACATATAGACAAAAATTGCCTTTACTATTATTGAAATCATTTACAAAGTATGTCATTACAATCATCATATGACTGGCTCTATGGGCATACATACCAACAAAAAGAATTTTGACTAGTAGACAACCAAGGAACAAGGAGCCTTCACAAAGAAATGACCCAATGGGGGAAAATGTCCATTCGATATCAAATTTTAGATGATAATGAAGAAGATATTACAAAAATCCAAAGAGAGGAGATGAATACACAACAATGCACCAAGAAATAGGAGAACAATGTGGGGCCAAAAATCTAAAACAAGGACTGAATGAGGATTATGATGTGACTATAAGGGCACCACAAGTTCTCACAAACAAGAGACACAAGGTGTCAACACCTCAACATGAGGTTAAAGAATAAGAACGGACTGAAACAAGTCATACTACTGTTGCTCCTATAGGCAACACGATAGTTATGGGTAGACCTTCCAATACAATAGAGAATAATCTAAGGAATACTAATAACAACCATAAAGGAAGTATGGAAATTGATGACGGGAATCTGAAATGTGACGACTCAATCATAAATCATGCCATCACCAGTGAAAATGCGGAATTATCACAAATAACAGAGTTAATGAAAATAAATAAATTTAAAACCATTTCTGCACATAGATCCATGTTCAACAAGCTTTTACACAAAGGACCAAAGCTTTATATACACACAGTTAAAGTCATATATTCAGCATGTCGACTCTTCTTGAGAATAACAAGCATCACTTGCTTCACTTTACTATATACAACGACATTATAAAAACCTTGAGACAAGTTAGTCAAAATCTCAAGATTGTTCATGAGAATCACTAAGGACTATCTCCCAAGGACCTGAGAGTACAGAGACGACACATAGACATTTGTCTAAAAAACCCTGACTGACAACATTCTTGACCTGAAGTACTACTATTGTTCTTGTTGACATGATCCCTCTTCTACAGCTCGGTTCCTAGTCCCTCATCTGTGACCACCTAAAAATTGTGGATCTGATAGGGTGAGCTATTGTCCCAGTGAGAGATATAACTCTCTGCCAGCAATATTATTATCACAAAAAAATAATATAAAATTGAATTGTAGGTATTTCATTGATTAACATGTATCTTTAAGTGTGAGGTATAGACAGTAATAACAAATCTATAAATCATCTTTTTCTTGAAAAGGAATATGAAGAACATGTATAACATCTTATATACTCAAACGTATAAGAGTAATAAGGCATCAAAAATGTTTCTGTATTTGATCCTTAAACAAGCAAGCAACACATCTGATTACATGTTTACATTTACATTTATGCCCAAAGGAGATGAGATATACCACTCATGCTCCAACCAACCACTAGTAAGTCAAAATACCATACAAGGTCAATGGCAGAGCCGGCTGTCAAGACCTCTCCTTTCTCAGTCAGCTCGAGAACACTTAGGTAAAACGTAGGTTTAGCATGACATCTTGTGTCTGGTGTAATTAGTTATGCCGTGGTATATCGACATCTTTACTATAGAGTTACTACCTTAGCGTGTACTCTCTTCGTGAGAAGACTACTTAGCTTTCTCGGATTATCTGGATGACCACTGAGCGATCCTGCATTGATTTTATCAAGAAGTACACTAAGAAACCTGATGTATTTGGGGAGTCCACTAAGCACCCTTATTTTAGTTTGGGAGTCCATTGATCACCCTTATATTATCACATATTCAAAATATGCATTCTGAGTAACAACTCATTTTTCCATTCAGCAATTGCACTGAATGGATCTATGGTTTGGACAACTACATAATAATATTCATCTTGCTTAATTAAGTGTATTACTATATCTTATTAGCATCAATCAAGTTACAAACAAGATTAACAACAATTACTTACAAAGAAAAGCATAAAAGCATTCATCAGATACTTTCATATTCACTGAGTCACAAAGTTCACTTAGAATCTCAACCTCTTATCATCATTTCTCTTAGGTACTCAAACCTTCATTCATCACTGAGCACTGTCACCACTTAATAGATGATCATTAACTCAAGGTCATCAAACCCAGATACTTATTCACATAGTCCACATAGCTCATTAGATTTGGATCACATAGTCACATAGCTCTTACTTGACCATGCTTAATGCATTAAGATATTTGCATGATTATTATATCATGTTATCAACAATTTCAACATATGCATTCAACCATGAATTACTGAGGAACACATCCTTCTAATGAATTAGGGTTATATTCAACCATTTAGGGTTTCAAGGTCTCATTAGTGAGATTAGATCTGAACTCATGCTCCACTCTTGTTAGGAACATGAAGATATGCTAATTACACTCTTATCCTTCCAATCTCAATCTCTCTCTCATCCTCACTAAGATTTAGATTATTTAATTCACATCCTTAAGGTCTACAACTTATTATATTAAGCATATTCATGACTTAGTCAAGATGAATTAACAAGGGCATATCATATTGAGTAGCATGATGGATATCATTATTCTTTTGTATTTGAGGATGCATATCTTATCATAACAAGTATTCAAGTAATAATGTGATGAAAACACATCCTCATATCGGGTATAGGGAATATCCCTCATCACCATATAGTGTGGCCAGTAGGTTCACCATGTTGGGCATATCATTATGGCTATATCATATCTCATGCAATAAGATTATATTGGTTCTCTTTCTTATCTTGTCATGACCATTTCTAATATAATCTTCCATTAAATTAGTTTGCTTCTAGGTTTTTCATATCGGGCTTCATCTTGGGTTACCATATCGATCATACCATCTTGAGTTGCCATATCGGGTTTACATGCTATCATTCATCTTGGTTTACCTTCATTGGACCTCATGTTGGGTTATATACATAATGGGCTCCATGTAAATTATGCATAACGGGCAACATATCTATTTTCACCATATCGGTTTGTCTCATAGATTTACTATATCGTGTAAGTACATTGGGCAGCATATCAGGCATCATGTTAGTTTGTCCTATGGACTAACTATATCAGGCATCCATATGAGGTGGTACGTACCTGATTTCCATATCATGTGTCCACCCATGGTGAAGACCTTGAACTCAAAATGGGACAACAAAGACACAAAGTTTTTTATTAACTCGACACAAGGTAAAGAGAGAGTATCATGTTTCTAAGGACATTAACATATCAAGTTCCCAACCCCAAATTCTAGGGTTTTGCTATATAGGGAAAGAGTAATATTCTACCCTAGTATCATGTACAAGGTGGTGTTTATGAATCCTTTGTATCGTTCATGGGTCTATGTCTTTCAATGTGTAACCCATTTCCATATCGAGCAAGCCTTCATGTTGGATCTCATATCGGTTCCCCAAGCCTTCAACCCATATCGGGTTGCAAGGTCTTCAATCCTATCGATTTTTTTCAAGAGTGATCTACCCATATAGGGTACCCAATGATGATGTCATCATCATCATCCTCAAAATCATAAATGACTCTAAACTATGGATAACAATCCTAATTACATATTGGGATTCAAGAATATCTCAATTGATCTCAGAGAACCCTAATTTGCAATTAATCAACTAATTAAATATCATTGAAGAAAAGATACTAATATTGAAGGGTTTGAGTTATATAACCCACCTCTTGAAGATCTTCCAAGCTTCAAGATTCACTCCACATGTCCCAAGGTTGAAGATGAGCCTTCTCCAAGCTCTAGCATGATATCTCAAGTCACCTTGGGCGATATCACCTTGCTTGATTTCTTCAACCTACCCTGGCCGATATCCTTCCTCTTCTTTGGCTGATACCAAGCCTCACTTCTTCGCTCTCTCCACTATGGGCGACACAAAGAGAGGTGTTGCACAATACAAGAGGGAAGGTACATTCTAGATCGAAATTGTTTTCCAATAAATGAAGGTTAGGGTATATATACTTGTGGTTTATAGAAAAGAGTGTAATAGGTGTCACTTGCTTAAGGTACTTCATGCCACTTAGCCATGCATGATTGACACATGCTTTTACTCACATGCCACTTATTATTTAGTCATGCATAAAGGATAAAGGAAAGATGAGGGGGCGGCTCTTTGAGTTGTCCTCTAGAGCAAGCTCTCTTCCACTTATCTTATTATTATATTCCACTCTATCTTTCCCAAGACAGATGCAAGTCGATGCTCTACTCTTTCTTTGATGACCCTTGCCCATCATGGGTAAGTCACAAACCGATAGGAGGCTCTCTTATGGCTCTATGGCTGATAGGGACCCCCTTCCAACTCCACAACTTGTTATGCCTTATGTATATAGCATTCAACTTATGCATTGTCTGGATTTCTTCTTTATTAAGAGTACTAACATTTCTAGAGACTCCAACATTTTGTCTTCTTCTTTCTCTTTCCTCTAGGTAATACCGGGTAAGGGTAAAAACAATCTAGAAGGGATAAATTACACATTAACCCTACATTTTGTTCATATATAGAAAATTGTGCCACAATTAATACACCAAGCACTTAACATTATTCTCACAAGTTTTCAATTACAATTAGGCTTTTCACAAGACACCACTTAGCATCATACTCTATTTCATGATATACAAAACACTTAAAATTCATTCAACATGTAACATTTACAACATAACCCCTCATCTTGGGTAAATTACATTTCTCACTTAGATTACCATATAATGCACACATAGCTTTACACATAAGCTTAAATTTGAAAATAAACTTCACAAAGACCTTAATTACTTTTCAAAAGATGAGATCACGATTGTAATAAACTTACTTAAACAAAATATCTAGGGTTAGGTCATAAACCAGGTCAGGGGTGTTACATGAAAAGCCCTACAATAGGCAACTATGTAATAAATGCAGGTTGGAAACCAAAGGAGAAGAAAACTAAACAAAGTATTAGTAGCCCTCTAAAGAGACACCCCTGCATCACGAGAAGTAAGAGGAAGAGAAGTTGTGAACATGAAGGAAACTCTAGTCCACCAGGCCAGTAACTCACTCCCTATGTATGTAATGTTTAAAACAATAACATAATGGGCGTTGACAAGGCAAAATCTAGGAGTACCCTCAAACAATTGATCGCAAAGAATAATATTAAGATTGTATCAATTGTTGAATCATAAATATCAAGAGAACATGAAGAAAAAGCTATCAATGACATTGGTTTCCCAAGGTCACATAGGGTTGAAGTGAGTGGTTTATCAAACAACATTTGGGTTCTCTAGAATGAAAGTGAATGCGACATTCATATACTCTAGAGTCACTAATACCATGTTCATCATTGTACGAACGATTGGGTATACTACACTTTTGTTTATGATAGTTCGAGTCCAGGGGTAAACCTACTCTCTGAGAGAATCTTATTCAACTCAGACATACCATTACTAAACCTTGGATATTAATAGGGGATTTTAACTATGTGATGTCTCCATATGAGAAGATTGGAAGCAACATATGTAATCTAGTGAGATGGAAAACTTTAACAATGCACTTATCCAAGTTGCCTTGTTAGACATAGGAAGTACAAGATACAATTTCACCAACCAAAAAGGTATTCTCTATGAATGAAACGAGAGGACCATCACAAATGCTTAATGGATACACAACTATCCCAACTTCATTTGTGACAACCTTCCAAGAGTAAGTTTGGATCATAACCCTATAGAACTCCTTAAAGTGCAGTCCAACAAGCATCAAAGGAGGTTTCCTACGAAATCCTATTGGAAAGAACATAAGAGTTCCATAACATTCTAAAGAGCCACTGGGATATGAATATCTTCTTCCACGACGTGTAGAATGAAGTGAAGAAGTTGATTGCCAAGATGGAAGATTAAACCATGACAAAACTAAAAAGAAATAACAACAAGCTCACATCCAATATCACTAAACTCCAGAAGGAGATTTAAAATACCTAGATTGTGGTATATGATCACACTTGTCTAAACATGGAGTAGGACTGAATATAATATTAGATAAGGAAGAGGAAGATTAGAAACAATGTAGCGACATCAATTGGATAACACATGAAGACAATAATAGTAGATTCTACCACATTTTTTTAACAACATGCTAAGAACCAATCACATCAACACCTTGTAGAATAGTAATGGAAATGGGTGACAGAACAGTAAGAACTTCAACAACTGGTCTCTGACCATTTTCAAAACATGTTCATAGCATCGTCTACACTATCATTGTAGGCTATGAAGGGTATGCTAGAAAATATCATGAGCTTAAAGACCAGACAAGAATGAGCATTTGTTGCCACCTCTACTGAGTATGAGGTATGGAAAATTATTAAGAAAACTGACACGTACAAAGTCATAGGTCTCAGAAGCACTGGCAACCTCTTCATGAAGAGGAATTGGAAAGTAATCATAGGTTCACTTCTCAAATCCATCAAACACATGCTTAATGGGGAGCCAATCCAAGAAGAGATGGACAATTCGAGCATTGTGCTGATTCCTAAATCCAAGAAACATGTCAACTACAATAAGTTAAGACCTATTTTACTAAACAATGAATGTATGAAACTAGCATCCAAAGTAATCATGGAGTGAGTCTAAGAAACATATACTGCTCTAGATTTCACCTGTTCAAACTAGTTTTGTTCTAGATAGAAACATTTCAGATAATATCATGCTAGTCCAAGAGATTATTCATAATATGTGAAGGCAATATGCATCAACCCAAATGTCTTTAATGTGGATCTTATGAAATCATATGATAAGATATCCTAGGGTTTCATCGAAGATACACACATCAAGGCACATTGGCCAGGTAACACCAAAAAATATGGCATTAATTCACTATCATAAGAGCTAACTGTATAATCTGGAATGGGGAAGCTCTCCCTATATTCAAAACATTGAGGGGCCTAAGCCTAGGGCATACATTGTCTCCCTACCTCTTTGTCATGTGTATAAGATGACTCACGTAGCTGATTGACATGTATGTTGGGGAAGGCAAATGGAAACTGATCAACATTTCCCAAAAAGGACCGACAATGTCACATTGTAGTTGACATTGTGATCTTTGCAAAGGCATCGATGGAGCAGATGCCAATTATTAACTGATGTTTCTAACAATTTGAGGAAGCATCTAAGCAACTAACTTTAGTTGAGAAGTCAGACATTTTTTCTCTCTGCATATGTAGATCAACACTCTAATTATAGCATCTATACCGCAAGAGGCATACCAGAGACCAAAGATCTAGGAAACTATCTAGGAGTCCCTATCATGCACCACAAGGTAAAGAAATCCACCTACTCATACATTGTGGATAGTTTGAAGACGAAGATTAACATTTGGGAGGCTCACACTCTATCCTTGGCTGGTAGAATATGGTTAGACAAATTTTTTCTCACTACACTTCTCATGTATACAATGCAAACAACAAAGATCCCTAGTAGTATATGTAAGACTTTGGACAAGACTATCAGGAGAATTATCTAGGGGGCTCCTTGGTAGATTGGATAAAATCTTCCTATAGCATGGAGAATGAAGGGTTAGGATTTAAATCGATGTTGGACTAGAACAAAACCATTTTTAGGAAAAACATGTGGAACTTCAACAATGCCAGACCATCGTTGTGAATGGAAGGACTAATGCTTAAATATATAAACTATAATAATCTACCCCATTCTGGAGGTTACTTTACTTAGAAAAAAACTTCATACTAACAAATTGTGTAAAAACTACAAGTAATAGGAGTTCTCCTTAGTTTGGATGAACAAGTGGGTACCCAAGAAGGAGAAGCTCATAGACATTACATAGTAGCCAGTCAAAGGGAGAATAGGGATATGAAAGTAGCCAACCTAGTGAATCTAAATGGAGAATGGGATATAATCTTCCTCAAGGTATATTTACCTAGTTACTATGTAAGTCGTGTATCGAATATGCATGTTCCACAAAACACCATTACATAATTGGAGCTAGAAACATGACGTGAGGGGAATGTATACAACTAGCTCTACCTATGGAATTGTCCATTAAGAGGAAGAGATGCAAATGGAGGGCCAATGGACAACTATCTGGAAACTAAGGGCTCCCAGCAAGATCAGAGTCTTTATATGTCTAGTAGCCCACGAATCCATTATGACTAACAACAGGAGGAAGCAACTAAAATTCATAGAGATCTCCCCCCAGGTGTGAGAGACACTCTACTTGCATTCAGTGACTTCCCACACATTAGGGATGTGTGGCATCATATTAACTATCATGGGATCCCTAATGTGAAACATGGGGAATGCCTCGTGGAGTAGTTGAAGACAAACAAGCATGCAAGTGAAGAACAAAAGACAAGATTTTCTATCACTTGTGGGATTATCCAGAACTCTAGAAATGGTGAGGTGTTTGAGAACATTAAAACCAATACTGAAAGAAAACTCAACAAAATAATATCTCTCTATAATACTATTGTCAAGGCCTGGAAAAAATAAAAGAGTAAGTCATTTAGGGATGTCTAAAGGGACGTCGGGTGGTTCAATTTACCGAAAGGAAGGGTTTGAATGTTGAGGAATGCAATAGACAAAGGGAGACATACTATGATCACAATCATTACTCTTTATTTAAATGGTGAATGATGAAGATGATTTTCTTTCACTATTCAAGTTAGCTCAGTTTTAGAGGTAGATCTTAGAGTCATTCACCTATTAGTGCATCTTATGGAAGAAGGACAATACACTATTATCAAATCATATAGCACCACTGTTGCGGATGCCATTGAGGGACGTGCTGATCAATTTATTGTACTCCAACCTTGGATGGACGAGACTAAGGATGTGAAACTTAGGAAAGTTGATCGAGTGCTTAGAGGTCTTGTTGACTCTCTGGAAAAGAACCACATAAAAACATCTCAGGAAAATCTAGTTTATTCAGACCCTCTTCTTGACCTTGTGGATCATCCCCTCCCCTTTCCTCTATGTAATGGTAAAAGTTCTCCCAAGTTTTATTTCTAAGAAGGTACTATAAACATGCTTCAAATTACCCATTGAAGAGGTGGGAAGGTTGAATAAAACTACCTACTAGCTACCCCACCCAAAAAAGGAACTACTAAAATTATAAACTCACCCATGGAACATGTGCTGGAAAGAATACTATGAGCGGTATAATGGTATAATCATTGTTCAATATGCTTTCCCCAAAAGTAGAGAAGGTACTTTGTCATGTAGAGAAGAAACATTGTGAAGGACAATGGGATTTCACTACTTTTCATGGGATACTTCATCAACTAATTATCTAGTGTAATATGATTTAGATGAGACAAGTCATAATAATTTGAGGTGGATGGAACTATCTTTCTCCATGGTCAATCAATGAAACTCAATCTCAGAGAAGTGGGAAATAGGGATGTATCGCTTGAATATTGAAGTCCAATTTGACCACCATATATACCAAAGGAGAATAAGAATTTGGGAGCATTTCCAATAATAAGCAAAGTTGATAGGTTAAAACCATGATGAAATATAGGATGGGATTATTGTATATTGGTTTCATAGATTGATAAAATATTAGAATGAATGAGAAATATGGATACAAGTAGTACACATCTATTGACTAAACTAGTGGGTATCATAGCTCTGAGAGTTTGTGGGTTTCAAAGCATACTCGATAGAACATGAGGTTATGAGATCTATGGAAAACCTTTTCCTAACCATGGGTAAACTGGTGTTAGGAATCATGGTAGAATATGTATGGAGGGTGATTGGATGATTTGAATGAGTTTCCAAAGGTGTATAGAACATTTGGAGAGACTTCCTCTAATTGATGTACGTTGGTTGTGTAATTGTTGTGTGATGGAAACTAGAGAATGGAAAATCAATTATTCAAAGTTGGTATCTCCTTTTTACTGAGTAAAACCCTAACAAACTAGGGTATTTAAGATTAGGAAAGTAGGAGGTATTTGTTTTCCAGGTTTTTTTATAGTTAGATTGTTTAGGAGGGAGATTGGTGTGGTGAAGGTGTAGGTGTGTTATGAAATCCAACCACACTCAGCTCAGGTTAAGTGTACAAATGTCATATGTTAGATAAATCTATAAAACTCAAAAAATATATTCTATCATTTGACAACCAAGATTACCACTAAAATGTGTGACTTGTCCAAGCTAGGTTTAAATTGGGTAATATATATGATAGTAGATAGAACAACTATATTGAGGACAAAATAAGTTAACACTAATATTTTCTATTCTTTTCTTTTCATCATCCTTGAATTATGTATAATTATCCACATCTAATTAAACTTGGCATATTCTCTAAAACAAACATGTGGCATCCAATTATTTGCTTCTTTTTCTTAATTGAACTATCAAATTATTACGTTATTATTATCATATTCCTAATTACATAATGTTCTAATAAATTAAAAAAGGGATGTATGCTACCAAAACATAAGGGGATCTATATATTCTAATGGACTGCATACACATATACCTAGGCAAGAAATTAGGCAAGAAATTAGTTACAAATGTTGAGCCATTTTGTTTTTTATATACTACTATTTATTATGATGCATACATAGACTAACAATAATTTCGAGTGGTATATTTTGGGTGTACAAATGACGTGGCACCATACTAAATCATGCAGGGAATAAGGCCCCAAATTTTTTCAGCTGAGTGTATGTGTCAACTTAGAATTCCAAATGGTTAAACATAAAGGGAAGTTAGCACTTGGGTATTTTACTAGATTTATATCTAAGATGATATCGTAGGAAACATAGTATTTCTATACCTTGTAGAAAGTTTGTACCAAATAATCCCATGCCCTAAAGAGTTACTGTTGACCATATGGTTTAACATACTTCATCATACTAGAAAATCTTAATATTTCCTAAAATTTCATAATTTTACACCTCAAGGAGATGGATATTCTTCTCAATTACATATTGAATATGTAACCTTAATGCAACCTTAGACCATTTTCTCTAATAATCCTTCAATTAGTACCTCAAATATCATCAAAATTTCATAAATGTAGTTTTGTTCTTACACCTTCATAATCGTACTCTACCATGGTAGTTTTATTCTCTAAACATAACCAACAAAGTATTGGCTAACAAAAATATTACCATACTTTTTGAATTAAAATCTTATTCTTACACCTCCATATTAGTAGATTTATTCTCTAAACACAACCTAAATATTTTCACAAAGGTTCATACTTTAAGGACATTCATCCTTAACTCATTAAGAAAATTAATATTATCTTCCATTATATTTTGAGTAACTAAAGTTAATCCAATCATGGATCAATTTCCTGTAGTAGTTATTATATCAATTGCCTAGATATTTTCATACTTTTTAAAATAAAAACATGTTACTACACCCACAATAACACTCTACCATAGTAGTTTTTTCTCTAAAGATAACCATCAACGTATTGGGCATTAAATGTTTGCTTGGTGACTAACTTTCTACCTTAAAATTGCAATAGTTTAGGTGTCTATCTAATTTATGTATTATGTATTAAACATCTTTCTAACATACCCAAATACATGTTGATCAACCACATGCCTAGAGATAAAAAATGCTATGATGCTACTCTCCACCAAACTAATAGATGAAATGTCCCATCACACATGAAATAGTAATAGGGAAATATATGTGAGATAATTCTCTATTCCTGTGATATTTATTTTATAGATACAAAATGGCGTGCACCAACCACTGAGGAAAAGAGAGTACATGTCGCATTATATGATTATGTTAGTACATATAATCCAATTTTGATCAGTCTCTATCCCTAATACACATGTCATGTGTTATACATAATATGGACTAGTACGGTTTTTTAGGGTCCTTCCTTTTACCATTCGTCAAATAATAGGATACCTATGTTAATAAATTGACTTCATCTTCATTATAGGAAGCATATTTAAATAATATTTTGGTGTATCCAAATGTCAAAACAAATAAGAATGAGATTGGTTGATCTCTGATTATCCTAACTTATTGGTATTAGTTTGTAACACCACATATTCACACAAGTGCACATGAATGGAAGAGTGATCTCATATCTCATAGCATCGGTGAGGTATCACATACATTGAAAATTATTCACCAAGATGAATTGAAATGAAAACAAGTTTGGTATATAAATTAAACATGCTTTCTTCAACAGTTGTCATGAAAGGAATACCTAATATAAAATAGTAACATTGTCTAAAATCATGAACATAAACAACTCGGGTTGAATCATGCATGGAAACTTCTACAAGTAATGGAACCCCTCTACGACTCCTTCACTGAGTCTACCTTATTGCCTACCAGATACCTTAATTCTCCTTTGCTAACAAACCTGAAAACATCTCATCCATAAGAATGCAAAAGAACCAAAATTATTGAGTGTCACTTAGTAGTTTTATAATCTTAAAAGTACTTGGAATAACATGGAAACTTTGCAACATAACATGGGTAACATGGTAACATAAGACATTTTAGTAATTAACATTATTTTCATAATAATATAGAAATATTAAGTGGGTCAACATGATTGAAATTACAAAATATATTTTGAATTGATTTGGTATATTCTCTATCCTAATTTCACCCACAATACTTATATGGTCACAATGGCTCACATAGTTCTTCCACAGAGCTCTTAATGCTGATTAATGTTCACATAAGGTAGGTTAAGAGTAACATAATTCCATTAAGGCTCACATTATTTCCCAAGAAAAGCTTATAAGTCCACTTTAAGGTTGGTAAAGGCTCACATGGATCGTTAGAGGAATATAATAACTTGAGAAAGTATTCAATCATAAATTAAATAAACATTGTGAACCCTAATTATTACTTAGTTTGCCTGAAAACACACATCTGAGCCTAAAGATGGACATAAGAGATGGCCTAGAATTTAACCAACTATATAGTTCATGTCAAATAGAACACATATCAACAAAAAATAGTAGGCTTTTCGAATACTTGCTGCATCATGGTAGTTAGGCATTGAATAGTTACATGAAAATTATATAAATAGGTTAATTGTGTTCTTAATTAGGCAATGAGTATTTCAACTAAATTTTATTAAATATATGAATAGATAATGTATTACTCAAGTTCTAAACAACTAGAAAACTAAGCAAAATATGTTATAGATTAACAAAAAACACAAATATTTATCCACTCACTAGGCCTAAAATGATATGGTCGAAAGGGTCTAGTCCCTATCAATGATGTTATGAACATAAAGATAAGGAATTGCTGAAATCATGAATACCAATGCAATGTGTAATAAAGGAAGTAGTGTGAGAGGTATTCTAGTAAAACCAATAACTGTGATGTTATAAAAATTACCAGAGAAAGGTTTCACTTGTATCAAACAAGAATGTTGAGGATCAAATTCTAATTGTGTTGCCTCTCATGGCTAGGAGACTACTTCTAATATACCACAATGCATAATTTTTTTCATGAGACAACTTAGGGCATATCAAGTGTTTTGAACATTTAAAATTCTCCTCTCCCATGATATATCCAACCAACGAGACTAAAGATCATCACAAACACCAAAAAAATGGGAACAAAAGAATTGGGAGATTTTTCCAGTAACAATTAAAGTAAATAGTTAAAATCATGAGAAATGATATGGTGGAAAAGCTTGCATTTGTTTTAGGTATTAAGAGGAGAATATAATTTTTGAGATGGAGACTTACATTTGTCATTTGGATGAGTTGGTGGGCATTGCATATCAATGAGGGATTTTTGGTGGGTTTTGAAGAATCTATAAGAGTTTAGTAAATATCTTTAGAGAATATTTTCCTATCCATGGTTGAAGTTAGGGTTGGGAATCACGATAGAAGATGAATGGAGAATTATCATATAATTTAGTTGGGTTTCTACATGTTTCTAGATTATTTGGAGAGAGTATATATTATTGATGGTACAAGAGGCATTAATATGTAATATGTACTAGATAGCGATGATATAGGGATTCAAATTTGATGTGGCATATGTGGCAAATGACAATATTAATAAGTTAGGGTGTGTTAATTTAAAAATAGGTAAGATATTTCAATGTGGGAGGTGTTTTTACTAGACATATTTGTAGAGGAGGAAGACATGGGTAGTAAAGGCCAAAGATTTTTTTTGAGTCCAGGTCTCCCTAAAATCAAGTGGGCGAAATGAATGGTAGTTGTTGTACGGATATGTGTAACTTTAAAAATATCATCTTCCTTTTCATATGTGAATTAGATATTTAACTATACTAGGGAAGTGCATGACTTGGCAGACCTAGGGTTTAATCAGAACTTTAAATGTTAATAGGTTAATAAGTTATATTGAGGAGATGAATTAGTTAATAACTCAATATTTTATTCTTTAATTGTGTTAATACATGAATTAAATAGGATTATTCATATATAATGAAAATTGGCAAGTTTGTTGAAAATATCACACAAAATCTAATTATGCTCTTATATTTCTCATTTTAAATATGGAATTATTTTTCTTTATTCTTAGGTTCCTAGGTTACTGAATGTACAAATAGTTATCTAAAGGAAATTATACTACCAAAAACTAAGGGAATTTCTATTTCATGAATAATTCATGTTCCTAGGGGGACTACAAATCACATATATGGGTTCATTTTATTTCTACACCATAATAAGTCAACATTCCATAAAAAGGATATGTTTATCTATAATCTGACTATAATACAAATATGGCTGAAAATATCTTCTAGATGGGTTATTATAGGGTTTAACAATGTTGTAGAGCTACAATAAATCATGTAGGGAATATCCAGTTCCAAGGCCTCCAATAAGGCAATTGAATAGTTAAGGGTCAAATTTGGGTAAACTCAGAGTCTACATATTAAATATAAATGAAGTTTTAAAATATCCAATGTGTTTTTAGTTCTATATAAGATTTTGTTAATACAAATCCCACACCTCATAAATATATCTTACTCAAAAATTTCATACCATAATGAGGTACTACCCACCCTAAGGTTTATAATGCATGTTTGTGCTGGAAAAGCTCAATATTTTGATAAGGGTTAAATTTATTGTACATATTTATCCTTAACACCTTAAGAAATCAATACGTTTCTCAACTGTAATTCACATATATACCTTTCCTTTGATCAATTTCATCTATTACTCTTTTGTCCAATCAGATCTAATACGATCACCATTTTTATGAAAATAAATTTTTCTTTTGACACCTCCATGTTACTTCCTCTACTACAATAGTTTCATCCTACTAATATAATAATCCAAGTCTTTGACATCTAACCCTATTTTCAATAGGTTTATGTATCTATGATTTAGGCCTTTGTACAAACCATCATTGTGTCATATCTAAATATGTCATCAAGAGAATACCCAAAGACTTGGCATCTTGTCCTTTTACTCTCCACAAGCATAATATCATACATGTCTCATGGTATTTGCACTTATAAGAGCAGGATAAATAAATAATAAGTATTTATGCTTGTTAGGTTATTTTTGGATCTAGGGCTCTATAGGTGGGGGTGAATAGAGCTTCAAAATTCTCACAAGATATGTTTGACCTTCAAATTATATCAATCAAAACCAATATCTTAAGAGAAAGTTTAAGTCCTAACTAAACAAGCATAGCATGGATGAGAGAAATTGACACAAGAACTTGGACAAGTTGGTTTAGAGTGGTTCTACTCTCCAAACTAGGAGAGAGTCAATCCACTACCTAGAGAGGTCAACCTCTAGGACTTTGCAATCCATGTATACTTATATTACATTCATAAGAGATACAAGGAGACCACCATACATACAAATACATTCCTATTCAAGACAAGAGTCTTCACCTACACAAGGAATTACCCACTTGATCAAGATGTCTTCATACTTCAACAAGGACTTACCCCACCACTTGCATCAAGTCTTTGGTCATGAAGGAATTCTCCCACTCTTCTTGATTCTTGGCCTTGCCCTTCTCCTTCACCTAGAGAAGATCTTTACCTCTTCTTCAAACTTTAAGAATAACAACAATAGTTTCACCTTCACTCGGAGTAGCTTGCTTCACCTTTGCTTCTTTGAGAAAAGGGGTAGGGAAGATGGATAGAATGAGTGCTTCACAAGAACAAGGAAGTAGCTCTCTAAAAACTGGCCTAACTCACGCATAATCACAAAATGATATGCAAATGAGAGAGAGAAAGGGGATCAAGGAGTTGCAATACACTCAACTATAGCAAGGACTTAGAATAGCATGAATGAGAAAACATGGAATGAACTCCAAGGGGTTCGCTTTATAGCTGGGGGTGTTCCCTTAAGTGTGGGGCCACTTAAGGGAAAAATATATCCATTTTCCAAGTTATAATAGATCTATTCTCACTCAAAACAACTCTCCAATGATTATAATATCTTTTTCTGTGTTTTCCGTATAATACATTCAGTCGAGTTTCAATAATGATAACTCGATCGATCTACTAAGTGACAAAGCCAATTTTCAAACTATCGATCGAGTTTGTTCTGGGAAACTCGACCGATGTGTCAAAATTAGTTTTTATTAGTTGATCTATTAGTCAAGTTTTGTGAGTGTGCAACTTGAATGATTGGTCTCTTTAGAAAATCCATCATTGGATTAGTCGAGTTTCTAACTCGACCGTTAAATAGGCTGTGACAAATTTTATAAATTGGCATTTGAGTGATCAAACGTTGCAATTAAGTGTCCCTGATTTTTTTCTCATCTTAGTTACAAGTCATATCATCAATTCAAGTGATTACAAAAATCATCTAATGTCATTTGGGTTGATTTCCCAAATTGCACACATTCATTGCTTTTGGGTTGAACTTGGACAAGATAGGGCTTGTGTAATATGATCCTTTTCATGTACCTAAGGCTAGAAATCAATTTTGAACAAACATATTAGATACATAGGAATGGAATGGTTAAGTCATTTTCAAAATATGGGCAATATATAACTCTCAAGTCAACATTCTCCCTCTTTTTGACGATGACAAACCATTCCTCAATCATATTAAAATGATATGTAAAGTTATACATTTGCCTTGTGAATTATAAGGGGATTCATGATTTGAACAATGTGAATTGCACCCCCTCAATCTATTCTTACTCTTACCTACATAGTTAGTCTATCTACACGAAGCAACATGACATATATACTATACGGCCCTTTAGCAAGTCACATGATAAAGTAAGTAATGAACAAGAAAAGGATCACATAGAAAATAAAAGCAATATGGTTGAGCTTAAAAACATTGAACTTATCTCCCCCATTTGACATTATCAAAAATGAAGGAGGGGTAGAAGAGCACAGAAATGGGTCTTCTCCAAGCACAACCAAACATACATCCACAACAATGCAATGTACAAACTCAAAGCATACACCAAACAGAGATGAGAGAAACAAGTAATCTAAGCCATAATCAAAATATGAGAAACATGGAACCAACTCACGAGATAAAGTAAATCAAACAGTAAGTGTATAAAGGATTAAGAGTATAACTCAGAGAGCATGTTATCAGAAACAACTAAAAACCAAATGATGAAAACGAGATGATAAAATAGTACACCTCAAAAAATGTGCCCAGACACTTTTAGTAAAAAAATATCCTAGAAAGATATATGTGATCAACATATAAACTAAAACATAAAAAATCTAAACATCTAGGTCATCTATGTCCACATCATCAACATTGTCATCAGAAGCTTCTGGTTCATAGTCATCATCTCCATCTGAAGGTGCAGTTGAGACATCAACATCACCTTCATCACTAGAGGCACCAGTAAAGCCATCATCATCCTCAGAAGCCTCCTCATCATCCTCAGAAGCCTCCTCATAATCAACAACAACAACCTCCTTATCATCCCGGTCTGACATCTCATCATTACCAAGAGAACCTAAACCACAACCGGGCCAACGAGCATTATGCATAGTCCAAGACATGCCAAGAGCATGAAGCTCATTGGCATGTGGGAAGGAAGGAGTAGAAGTACCAAGACTAGCATGAAGGGTGGATAAGGGGCCAAAAGGCAAAGGCAACACAGGAGGGGTAGATCCACCAACAAAAAAGGGTGTAGCAGCCGAAGCAATAGGTGGAGGGGCTGGGTAAAAGTGACCATATGCATAGGATGCATACTCACCACCTAGGTAGGGATGGTAGGAAGGATAGAGTGCGCACATGATAGGTTCATGTTTGACATGATAGAACATAGGTCCTGATGCATGTGCTACTAAACCTAATGGTTATAAGGTTGTTGATGCATCATGTAGCCCATAAGGGTTTCATTGGATACATATGATGAGGTGCGGGTAGGGCAGGTAGGATGAGGTTGTTGAGGTGCATAGGTGTAGGTAGAGGTAGAGGCTCTAAGTGTGGTAGAGGATGGGATAAACACATACTTCTAAAGTGAGGTTTCACTGATACGAACTCCTTGCTGGGAAGGTTTGTGGTGAAGGTCTTAGAAAAGAGATTTTCCAGTGCCAAGCTACAAAAGACCACATATCAGGGTAGGGTAGGGAGGGTGGGTGCCACAGGTGTTCTTACATGAGTCAAAGCAAGTCATATGGTGGAGAATGTATCTTTCCAACTTGACTCATATGTTCTTCAAGAGGTAGTACATAATTACCACAATGTTTTTCGCAATTTCAGTCTGATTTTTCTGGGAATGAATATTGTGGTTAACAACTAGGGCAAGTATATAGTTCTTGAGGTCTAAGGCAGAGGAGGGAAGGGTACAATTCTTCCTATACGGGAACTGAAGCTTCTTCAAGTATTTATGAATATCATGGAGAGTAATATCATACTACTTGTAGAAGGCCTCATGCTTGACTAGGTCAAAATACTCAGAATAGTCCTTCCTCCAGGTGTCAATCACTTCAATACCCAAAAATAAGATGTTCAGGGTGTCCTTAGGGAGTTGAAATTTCTTCCTGATGATCATGGCAGTGAGGACTACTTATGTATTGAGTGGTGATATGAGTTACATGATTCCATTGCATGTTATCATAGAATTCATTAACCACTTTTGTGCTTGTTATTGAATTGTTGTAGCCCAAGCATTTGACACACAAGGCAGAGAGATGGTGATTGTATATCAACTCAGACACTAGATCAATTACCCTTTATCTATGAGGGGATGGCTCAAAAATGGAACGGAAAGGAAAATGATTCCTAGGAAGGAGGTCCTTGTACCTATTGAGAGCCTCATTGGAGACAAAGAAAGTGTCATCTACGGGTATGAGACATGAGTTGGAAGATGAAGATGGTGTACTAGCTGGGCTTCCCTCTTTCTCCTATTAGACGCCATGAAGATGAAATGGAGAGGATGGATAGAATAGAAGAAAGAGAAACGCCACCAAAACCCATCCACAAACTAAGGGTTGATAGGAAAGAGGTAAAGGGAGGTCGATCTAGGTCGAACTAGGGCTAGGGAGAGGAAGGTAGGGGCTAGGGTTGAGAGCTTGAGGGAGCTAGATGTTGGATTGGTTGATATTTCTCTAGTTGAGAGGGAGAAAAGTCGGTCCAACCTAACTTATGTTTTCTCCAGCCCAGACATCATTTGAGTTATGTGACTCGAAAACTAAACCAATAGGCTCTTTAAAAAAGCTCTAGGCCTTTGATCGGTTGAGTTGGCAACTCGACCAATGGCCCAACTGAACCAACTTTAGAAATCTTAATTTCTAGCCATTGGAGTGCTAATTAAATTTATTTTTCGAATCGATTTTGCATTTTAAACATACTTAGGAACATATCACTCATCATTGATTACTATTTTGTGATAAAACATATGTTTTCAAAAAAAACCCAAAAATAGGATAAAACCAAGGCAAACAGAACATGAAAGTTGATTTTTAGCATATTAGCAAGCAACTGAGATCAAAACCTAAGAAAAGCATATAGGATAGATGACAACTAGATAGAAGGCATATTAGATTCATTCAAATCAGTTATCAGAAGTTTAAATATATTAAAGTTAAATTGTTCTCTAGCTAGAGGTTTAGTGAAAATGTCCGCCAACTGATTTTTAGTGTCCACACCTTTTTGGTAATGTGATGATAGGAGAAAATATTGGTGAACCTCTATATGATTAGCTCTAATATGTATGATAGGATTATATTACAAGTTAATTGCACTAGTATTATCACAGTAGATAGGAGAATCATTAAAATGAATGTTAAAGTCATGGAGCATTTGGTTCATCCATGGAACCTGGGCACAACAACTCCCAACTATAATGTACTCAACCTCGATGGTTGATAATGACATTGTGCTATATTTCTTGGAAAACCAAGACACCAAGCATGGTCCTAGGAGAAAGCAAGTGCCACTTGTTCACTTTCTATCAATCAAGAATCCTATGTAATCCACAACACTATAAGTTGTAAGAATAAAGTCCCTTGACTTGGGATACCATAGACCAAAATTTGGAGTTTTGGCTGAGTGCCTTAAAATCCTCTTAACAGCTATAAGATGTGATTTCTTCGGATTTGATTGAATGTGAGCACACAAGACAACACTAAACATTATATTAGGTCTAGAGGCAGTTAAGTAAAGTAAACTTCCAATCATACCTCCATAGAGCTTCTCATCTACCTTCTCACCTTCTTCATCTTTATCAAGTTTGGCAGTGTTTGACATGGGTGTGTCCATCGTCTTGGTGTTCTCCATCCTAAAGTGCTTAAGTAGTTCACTTGTGTACTTGCCTTGGTTGATGAATTTCCTATCTCTAGTTTGTTTGATTTGAAAGTTGAGGAAGAAAGTAAGCTCACCCATCATACTCATATCAGACTCACTCTACATGAGATCGCTAAACTCCTTGTAGAGATCAAGATTAGTTCCACCAAAAATTATATCATCAACATATATTTGAACCATAAGAAAATTATAGAAGTGTGTTTTAGAAATAAAGTATAATCTACTTTGCCCATGATATACCCATGATCTAACAAAAAGTTCTTTAATTTCTCATACCAAGCTTGAGCTGCTTGTTTGAGTCCATAGAGAGATTTTTCAAAAAATAAACATGGTTAGGTAAACTATCATGTTCACAGCCTGGGGGTTTTGCAACATACATTTCCTCCTTAATTGTACCATTCAAAAATGCACTTTTAACATACATTTGATAAATAAGAAAGTCTTTATAACTGGAAAAGGCAAGCAACATACAAACGAA
Source organism: Alisma plantago-aquatica (assembly GCA_963693085.1). Classification (NCBI taxonomy): domain Eukaryota; kingdom Viridiplantae; phylum Streptophyta; class Magnoliopsida; order Alismatales; family Alismataceae; genus Alisma; species Alisma plantago-aquatica. The sequence continues at coordinate 1,064,488,430 of OY856412.1, read as the reverse complement.
CTATGAAAGATCTAAAGGGGGGTGAATAGGGGTTTTTGGATAAACTAAATTTAATTGAAATGATTAAAGCACTCTACCTAATAAGGAGGAGGAAACAAGTAAGACACTTGTATTTAGAGTGGTTCCAACCATTGAATACAGAGATTGTCAGTCCACTACCCAATTGTTTCCAATTGGGATTCTGAAAGTGATTAATTTTATTAGCTCACAAGGATGTTACATAAAATACAATCAACTTCCTAGAAGTAGCCTCAATCCTCCTTGTGGCAGCCTTCTTTGAAGTAACTTCCATCGCTTGGAGTAGCCTTCTCCTCCTAGAAGTAGCTCCACCACCTTGAGATAGCCTTCCTTTAGAAGTAGCTCCAACCACCCTTGAAGCAACCTTCGTTGAAGTAATCTAAAGCTCCTCTTGAAGTAGCCTTCTCCACCAAGAAGTATCTTCAAATGTTCTCCCTCAAGCAACCTCCATGATCCTGGAGTAGCCAAGGAGACAGAGAGCTTGTACTTGTGAAGGGGATTGGAAGAAGGAAATACAACAATAAAGTAAAACACTTTGATCCTATATCAAGCATTAGAATCTCCTATTCACTTAAGATGAACGTGGCTATGTGTGGTGGCTAGGAGATTGTATCTATAGGACACCTTGTAGAGCACAAGGACGAAGATAATAAGTGAATCTAGTATGATTGCTTTCAATAGTGAATGCTCAAATGTAACTTAGGTGATTTAGGTGTACTAAGGCCTCTTCTATTTATAGGAATGGTTTTCAAGTGTCTAGAGACATTCTAGTGAGTGTCTAGAGTGTTCTTAGTGCTTAACCTATTGTTAGGTGTACATTAGTTGGCTATCAATTTCTAATTCATTTGTGCTTGAAAAGAACAATCCAGAACCCTTCTCGGTCGACAATTTGGTCGACCAAACTATGTCTTGATCAAGATTTTCTTCAATCGAGTCTGGGTTTAAGGGAAAAGTGTTGCAACATATATTTCTAACTCCCAACTACCAACCACTCTGTATAACAGTCACACGCTTTGAACCAAAGCTTAGTCGAGAATATTTTCAACCGAAGACTATTTTAGAGAACAATTGTGTAAGTTGTTGAACAATGCTCTCAAGTTTGACTGAGGTGTTTCTTGATCCACTAGAACATTGACCGAGTGTGTATCATTAAAAAAGTTCTTCAATTGAGGGTGTCCCTATTTTAGACTTTTGAATCACCTACTAAATGTGTATTACAATGTGTGTTGGTGACTCTAACTTTGGAGAGAAATCTATCTAAGGGTTATAAGTGGGTAGGGAGAATTGAATGATTGATTTACATGATGACTAAGTACTTTTGCATTATATTTTTGTACAAGTGTTTACATTTGAGTACAATCATGAACATTTGTATAATTAATGACATTTGATCTTCAATTCACATTTATCTCCATCTTCCCACTTAGCATGATTATCTTACTTCTTTGAACCCTAAAATGCTCAATTAACACGTTAGATCCACAAGTGTGAAATGTTTTTCATCGTCAAAAGAAAGGGTATATTAATGTAAAATTTAGCTAACAATCTCCCCCCCTTTTGAGGATGACAAACATTTCTAAAATATAATCAAAATGATTTGAATGAGACAAGTTTGATACCTGAGATGAAGAGTATTTTCTTGTTTTCATAAAATGTGTGCTAATTATTCCTAAAGAGATATGGAAAATAGTATCCATCTCATAAGGAATATAGCATCAATTAATGTCAAGACAAGAGAACATGAGAACATAAAACTCATTTATTTATTTTTATATGATTTACCCCCCTTTGTCTTTTCAAAAAGACAGACATATAAACATTTTACTCCCCCTAAATGAGATACTCCCCCTTAATATGATGCACAAGATGCAAAACAAAGTGATAGAAAATGTCCAATGAAAGTCATAAGATAGAGTTTCCTAACATGATCAAGTGAACACAAAAACCTTGATTACATTGATAGCAACAAAAGATAACATCATAGACTTCACTAGAATTGATTACATAAGTAGTTCTACTCACTACATAGGACAACATCACTTGAAGGGTTGCAAGATCACATCAACCTCAGGATCTTCCCTAGAAATGGAGCATCACCATAGTACTTGACAAGTGTTTTCCAATCAAGTGCACCTGTCTTAGTAAGAGTATATGCCTCCTGAAATATAGGTACCCTATCAAACCTGAATTGGGCAGCAATGTCGTGGAGTTGCATGGGTGATTATTGAGTATGGGAAAGATCATGTGAAGGTGGTTGTGGGATCTGGTGTATTGGATTGAAGGGATAAAAGGATAGAGACTCCCCGAGATAGAGTGTATATGGGTAAGTGTCAGGAACATTGGGAGAAAAGGCTTGCATTCTTTGATTAAGATAGGTCATGGCATGATGATTGTAATCTAATTATCTCCCAAGGGGAAAGGTAACCACTTTGATATAACATAAATCATTGTCTAGAGTTTCTATGGAGTATCTAAGAGGAGTAGGGAGTGGAGGTTTTCCTTTTGTGGGTGTCTCTCCTTCGGTCTTAGCCCTCTTATGTCCAAATTCAAGGGCCATTTTATCTATAGTGTATTTGACAGTTTTTGAGGACGCCTATCAAACTAGTAGTTTGGATCCTCTAGGTTTTTGCTAAGGAAAAATTGAATGATTTGAGACAAAAAATCATCATAGGGAGGATTTCCATAGAATTCAAACATATTGGATAGGATAATGCGAATGAAATTGACTAGAATACTCTCTAGGATAGCATAAATTAGATACATCCTAAATTGTGGGATTTCATTTTTGTTTTTCTCTAGGGTAGATGTTGTGGGAGATAATGAGGTTTACTATCCTAGCTTTAGGGGTGAGAGATGTAGCATAGTAGGTTCCCCTATTCTCATGATATGAGGTATTAGGAAGGAAAATGGCCCTTTTTGCATCACCTAAGATAATGGTGTTATAATTTGTGGAGAGTTTGGATAACGGGTTTTCGGTGGTTAAGTCTATGAAACCTACATATTCCTCCTCATATATATCTAACATTTTGAGGATGTCTTTTTCAAACCATGGAAGTGAAAGAGAAGGCTTTATTGGAGTCCCTAGTAAGATTAGTGTGGAATCCATTTATGTGTTGGGTGAACCAGAAATGAAAGGATGTTTCAAGAAACTCCGTCTACTTTTGTACCTTGAAGATCTTAGGGAAGCCAAGGAGCATGATGAAGTTGTTGGTGTCCACTAGGAGTCAAGGAAGAGGGGTCTTTGAAGTGATCTTGACGTAGTGTTCGGTAGTAAAAATGTCATTGAAGGTGATGTCGTTGATGATGCTCAAGGCTGGAGTGACCTGTCTTCCCTTCCTCGCCGCTACTTGCTTCTTCCCACTGTGCACTTAAGATGAGGCCATCTTGAGCAAGTGGAGGTGGAGGAATAACTAGGGATGGTAGTGTAAGAGTATTGTTGAATAATAGCTCTGAAGATCACTAGAGAGGAGCACTACTACAGAAACGGCCTTTGGCGTCGGTTGTTTAACCCCATTTGGCGTCGGTTTCTGACCGACGCCTTTGTGGGCGCCGCTAAAGGTCGAACACTTCGGCATCGGTTTTTTAACCGACGCCTATTTGTTCTATAGGCGGCGGTTGTTTAGTAAACAACCGCCGCCAAAAGTGTTCCCGCCACAGAAAATGGCGTCATCTAGGGCACTTTGTGCGTCGGTTATTTACTACACAACCGACGCCTGTACTTCAAGACGACACGGCCGTGCTTCCCTGCACAGTCGGGTTGTTTGTACTATTAGGCGGCAGTTTTATCACATAACCGACGTTGTATGTCTTTGCTGACGGTTTTCCTTAAATAACCGACGCCTATTTATATATATTTTTTTTCATATCAGTTTGCAGGCCTGCTATGGCTGGTCAGCAGGATGAGAACCTGCAGTTCAGTTTTCTGAACTGCAGGTTTACGACATCCATTGATATCAGCCTACAAACAGGCCGCAAACCTGCAAAAGTCACAAGCAAAATTCTACACAAGTACATACATTCAGACATCAATTCAATTCTCACATTCACACATATAGAAACATTCGAATACATGTATTAATATTCAGAAATATTTATTTACAAAGTATCATTCATTATCGCTATCAACATCCCAATTATATCTTACAGTTGCCACTGCTTGTATGGCTTTTGCCCATTCTTCTCTTACTTCATTTAATGCTTCCATCGTATATGGAGCATGTATATTTTTTAAGCGTTTACCTGTAGTGTTGTCAGTTTTAAACACCTGCAAAGAGAATGATGTATATATATAAGTAATAATATAAAAATAAGATAAGATTGATATATTTCATACTAACTAATGAGACTATATATAATACCTCATGTATGGTATCGATGTCCAATGCGGCATATTTGATAATCATCTGCATAAATCGCATCACATAGTATGCGCATTCCCAGCCATTGTCTTGTGTAGAACACTATAAATTGAAACATACAAAATAATACAACTAAGCACAATTCACATCAATAATATATATATTCGAATCGGGAACTTACTTGTACGTTCTGCCAATTTATTGGCTGGTTCTTTTTCCTTGGGACCGTTCCTCCAGCCTTTTTGAATGCATCTAAACCCCTACATGTTAATATAACACAATAAATTGCATAAGTAAATAGTAATGTAATAAAAGATGTTAACGAATATAAAAATGAAATATTTCTCACCAGAATAATGGCATTCTCATTACGTGTCCAATTTTAGTGTTCAATGTACTCCCCGCAGGATCTAGATAATAAACAGTGAATGTCCCGGGGACAATAACTAGTAACTCCCAATGTCTACCGCTAGAAGTAAGAAGTTAACAATTAATAACTCAAAATGCAAAATAAAAATGGAATTTTCTTAAGTCCAAATTATAAATAAAGTAAACTTACTTGACATTGAATGGAGCTATTATTATCGTCTTCTTTTGCTGACCAAAAATTGTAAAAGCATCTATACAGTATTGTTGAACATTATTAGAGTCTTTAGCTACCAAACTAATCAATGAAGGAATCAAAAATCCCACATGATCAAATGCAAATTGTTTGCAATGATCTTCGACTAGGTAGCTGCAAAACATATAGGTGTATGCATTAATATATAAGAAACCAGATCACGGGATCTTACACAAGGTATATGGATGTATAAACAAGATCTCACCTTATCCATGTCTCTGTCATTGATGTATTCAACCAATCATACATAAACAGCTCAATAATATCTTGTATAAATAAAGAGCTATCGTATGATTGACCTGCATAATCTGCATCTAAAGAAATAATTATAGGGCAATGTACATTATGTGCCCGTAGCCAACATGCCATTCCCCTACAAGCAGGACCTAACGGGTATGTTAGGTCAGTTGGAACCCAATCGGGTAATGCGGGAAGTGGAAGTGGAGGCCTAGGTGCTCCTGGTATCTTCTTTTTAACCTGTACATATAATTTCAGATCAGTTGACATCATATATACACATTAACAGTCTAAATCAATGTAAATTTATCTTACAATTTCAGTCGTGTAAACGACATCTGCTTTGGGCCACAATATCACCCCGCCTTCTGCATCAGCAAGTCTATCAATATCCGGGTGGGGATATGGCAATGTAGCTTCTCTCCAATCGGGTAACACACGTATCGGGCTCACACGAACGTAGCCCTGTGGCATTGGAGTCCCGTGAAACATTGCTCGAGGAAGGGACGGGTAAGCCTGCGCCTCTGCAACAACGTAGTCTTGCATTCTTAAGCGGCATGGCTTCAATGCCTACAAATTTACGTAAAGAATATTATACATATATACATATCATCTTGAAAACATAACAACTTGAAAAGACTAACTACAATGCCATAAACAATACTTACAGCAGACATGCTAGGCGATGGGTCTCCAGGATTACTCGCAGTCTGTGCATCAGGAGAAGAGTGGGTCACCATAGGCGTATTGGAAGCCTGAGAAGCCTGCCATCGCAGCAATTCTTCCTTGACCTTCTCAGCAACTACATCGTTGATCTTCTTAGCAACTAAATCCTCAACTCTCTTATTCTCCTATACATGGATAAAAGAAACATTAGCTTCTTATTAATGAATTTCCTTTTGCAGTAACATTCTAAAAAAAGAATAGGTTACCTCTTCTTGAGAAAGTCCCGCTCTGGGTTTGCGCTGGGATGGCCCAAAGAATGCTTTGATGCGAACACCAGCGCCGACACCTCTAACACGTCCAGGATGCTCTGGGTTACCCAGAGCAACTGTCAATTCATCCCTTGTTCCATGAGGGATGAACGTGCCTTGTTTCCTCTGCTCGTGCAGCTCCCGCTAATCACCATAAACAGAAATTGGTAAGTTAACACCACAAATAATCAATATTCAAACGATTTCTCTAAGAGTGTTATTTTACCATTTTTGCAGCCGCCTCAACAGTTACAGGCTTCTTTATTTCACCCTTCTTGTTTTGCCTGCCAGCTATCCAGATATCATGGCGAGGCATGGGTGTGGCAGACTCCTGAGTAGGAGCAGACTCCTGAGTAGCCGCAGACTCCGCCTGTAGTCTTTGGCGAACGCTTGCATAGCCTTTTGGACCCATAGTGTGGTCATGCACATTCAGTGCACGCCTTGCTTTTTGTGCGTCACTGAGGGCCTAGTTAGTATGCACATTAATGATTTGGTTAGTAGCACTAAATGCTAATCTTGAATAGGTGAATACAATGTATATTAATTAAATTGGGAGTGACGCCTAATACCTTGAATTCTTCAGATTTTCTTGAAGCAACAAAATTGTCCCAATCTTCTTTGTCCAAGAAGTCCCATTGTTCAAGGGCTGACTTCTTCTTCTTATCACCCTCTTTTATGTATTCTCTGTTCAGATTTGTCCTATAATTCCTAAGCATCTTTCCAGCGCGTTGCATCACATTTTTATGATGCAACTTCTCATCCAATGCAAACAGATTCTGTAAAATAGAAATGTTATTAACTAGTATCCAAAATAGAATTGCAAATAATAGAATTTGTAATCTACAAAATAGAATTGCAAATAATAATAACTCACGCATAAATCCTTCCATATCAAGTCTTTTTTCCCTTGAGGAACTTTATGCCAATTGTCATACTTAACACCACAATGGCTCCGAGTGGTACACCCAAGATAGTTCACAAAATTATTGCGGTTCACTCCAATTGGATTTCCTCCATTATCAAACTCCACCACCAATTTGGATCCACTACCACTTAGCGCTAATAACTTCTTCAACAGAGTGATGCCCCTTTTCTTGTTAAGTGTTTGGTGTTGCGCATCAAGTTTCTCCAGTGCTTCAGTGGGTACAGGTGCATCAACCTAAAATTTGACAAAAATAAAACACACTAAATTAGCCCAATATAGAAATATAGGATATATGACATAACTAGAAGATAATGAATTTTATAGAAATACATGATATGTTTTTAGAACTTACATTAGTATCCTCGCCATGCTCGTCATGGACAACATGCTCATCATGGACTTCATGCTCATCATGGACATCATGCTCATCATGGTCAGCCATCTGAAAATGTCATTAAAAAGGCAAACATTTAGCATTTCTATTAACTAGAAAAAGGCAAACATTTAGCATTTGTATTAAATAGAAAAAGGCAAACATTTAGCATTTGTATAAACATACATGTCTCTAAAATTGTGATCTTTTATCAATTAACAATCCTTCATTGTGATCTCCGCGCACATATAAGTCATAATTAGCTTCAATATTTTGTGGAGTTGGCAACCCAATTGAGAATGGACTGGAGTCATCATACTTATCATAGTACTCTTCTTCATCTATAGGATCTTCAATGAACTGTCTTTTACCATGAAGAACAACCGACCATTTATCATTTGCAGGATCATCGATATAGAATATTTGTTTCGCCTGTGATGCCAATATGAATGGTTCACCCTTCTCGCCAATCTTTTCAAAGTTCACCAAAGTGAAACCCAATTCATCCACTATAACTCCTTTGGTGTTATCAACCCAATTACATTTAAAGAGCGGAATTTTGAAATCTATGTAGTCAAACTCCCAAATGTCCTCAATGACACCGTAATAAGACATTTTAGCTTCACGTGGACTCTTATCCTTTGCACTTGCAAAGTACATAGTCGACGCTTGAAGAGTGACTCCACTATTTTGGACGACACTCTTATCATCTTGGCGCTTTGTGTAATATGTGAATCCATTAATGTCAAACCCTTCATAAGACATAACATTCAGTTTTGGTTTAAAGGCGAGGCATTTGATAGTTTCTGTAATATCATTTGGTGTTTGAGATAGTTGATGTAAGACTTTATCTTCAAACCACTTAGTAAAAGTCTTATTATGCTCTTTAGCAAGCCACATTGAACTTGCTCGAGGATGTTGTCTCTTTATGAAATTGGTATGTTCCTCAATATAAACACTCACTTCGTCCATATTGTGTAAAATATACAAGTGAGCTTGTTCCAACTGCTCACGGCTGATTACTTTCACCCGTGATCCCAAAATTCCTTTGCCCTCCTCAATATTCTTGTCATTATCAGGAGTGTCATTACCACTGAAAAAGTCATTGCACAAATCCATAACCTCTCTCGCCACATAACCTTCAATAATACTCCCTTCAGGCCGATAACGGTTTCGAACATCACCTTTAAAAACACTCATGTATCGTTCAAAGGGATACATCCAATGCAAGAAAACTGGTCCCAACATTTTCACTTCCCTAGTCAAGTGGACAACAAGATGTACCATGATATCAAAGAACGAAGGAGGGAAATACATCTCAAGCTGACATAGGGTAACAACCACTTCTCTTTGCAAATTATCGAGAGTATCAGGGTCAATAACTTTGCTGCATAGACTGTTGAAAAAGAAACAAAGTCTGGTAATTGCAAACCTTACATGCTTCGGCAATATAGATCGAATTGCCACGGGCAATATTTGTTGCATTAGAGTGTGACAATCATGAGATTTAAGACCTATCAACTTCAGATCTTTCATTGATACCAATCTACGGATGTTGGATGAGTAACCATGTGGCACCTTAACATTTACCAAGCATTCACAAAAAGTTTTCTTCTCCTTTCTAGACAACGTGTAACAAGCGGGAGGTAAGTATGTTCTTTTATTACACATTTCACATAATTCTGTTAATTCTGACCTTATTCCCATTTCACGTAGGTCTAGTCTGGATTTTATCCCATCTTTAGTCTTACCTGGTATATTTAATAGAGTACCAATGATGCTATCACAGACATTTTTCTCAACGTGCATTACATCGATACAATGCATGACTGTCAAAGAACTCCAATAAGGAAGATCCCAAAATATTGACTTCTTCTTGAATGAAGAATTGTCACTCCGTGTGGCCATACTACATTGTGATTTCTTACCAAATTCATTGACAATGTCTTTTACTCTTTCATAAACAACATCCCCTGGTATAGGTTTAGGTGCACTCCGTTCATCATTCCATCCATTGAATGCTTTGCGCTTCCTACGATACGGATGGAATTTTGAAAGAAACCTTCGATGACCAAGATATACAGTCTTGCCGCCATGTGTTAGTCTTATTGAATCAGTGTTTTCTTCACATATAGGACACGCTTTAGCTCCTTTGACACTATATCCAGACAAATTCCCATATGCTGGAAAGTCATTAATAGTGCAAAACAACATAGCGTGCAAACGAAATGTCTCTCTTGCTGAAGCATCATATTTCATCACACCTTCAGCCCAAAGTTTCTTTAAGTCATCAATCAAAGGTTCAAGATAAACATCGATATCATTTCTGGGTTGTTTAGGGCCCGATATCAACAATGACAACATAACGTACTTATTTTTCATACACATCCAGGGAGGAAGATTGTATATAACAAGCATGACTGGCCAAGTGCTATGTTGGCTGCTCAATGTCCCGTACGGATTCATCCCATCTGTACAAAGCCCAAGTCTTAGATTCCTATCTTCTTCACCAAATTTAGGGTACAATAGATCAATCTTCTTCCACTGTGGGGAATCAGACGCATGTCGTAGGATCCCATCATTATTTTTCTTAACATCTGCATGCCACCTCAAATTCTTTGCATCTTTCGGATTTGCAAACAAGCATTGAAACCGTGATATTATAGGTAGATACCACAACACCTTGGCAGGAGAACTAGTTTTGGACTCCCTCGAAGTCGTCAATTTATACCGTGACACACCACATTTTGGACAATCTTTCAAATCTACAAAGTCCTTTTGAAATAATACACAATCATTCGGGCATGCGTGTATCTTCTTAGCCTCCATTCCCATTGGGCACAACATTTTCTTTACCTGGTATGTTGAGATTGGAAGCTCGTTTCCTTCAGGAAGCATTTCTTTCAACAAAGTCAACAATGAAGTGAAGCTTTTGTCACTCCATCTATTGTTAGCTTTCAACTTATACAATCTCAACACAGCGCTAAGCTTCGTAAACTTAGCAGAGCCTGTGTATAACGGTATCTCAGCATCATGCACAATGTTTGTAAAGATAGGAGGTGGATCGGTGTGCTCTACCCTACAACTATCCAGCATCACATCAACAATGTCTGCTGGAACTGGTTCGTTCACATTTACGTCATCGGAGGCAATTTCTTCTTCCACCCAAGCACTGCTATCGACATCTACTGGTTTCGATTTTGAAATCTCTCCATGCCAGTGCCATTCTGTATAGCCTTGTACAATCCCGTTGCACATGACATGACTTTTGATTTCCTCACCAGTGTTGACTTTCAAGTTGTTACCGCAATGCCTACATGGACAGTAGAACCTATCTGTAGGTTTTTTCCTATGTTCCTCGGCAAATCTAATAAACTGATCAAGACCAGATATAAACTCTGGGGTGCAACGATTACGAATGGACATCCATGATCTATCCATTCTATGATCAGAGAAAACAAGTATATATTAGGAAAAGATTAGGCTGCATTTCCCCGCTGTTCTCTAAGTACATATGTACTTAGAGAACAAACGGGGAAATGCCAACAAACACATGTGATGTAATTCTTATATATAATAAATGTGTACCACCTATCCCATCCTTTAACACCTAATCTCACTAGTAAGTGTATAATGTGTATTGGGTTTTCAAGAAAATTTCGGCAGCATTTCCCCGATGTTCTCTAAGTACATATGTACTTAGAGAACAAACGGGGAAATGCTACCAAAATTTTCTCGAAAACTCAATACACATTATACACTTACATCCTAAGTGAGATTAGGTGTTCAAGAACAGTCCCAAACCGGGGACTATCCAAGATTTACTCCTAATGAGTAAATCTTGGACGGGTTTCTAGGCCAACAAACACAATAATAGATATCTACAATGAAGCCGGACTCCATACAAACAGTATATAATTTAGTGATTGTTCATTCTAATTTATATCAATGTACAAGTAATATAAAAAACAATGATTGTTCACATTCTAGGCCAACAAACACATGTGATGTCATTCTTATATATAATAAATGTGTACCACCTATCCCGTCCTTGAACACCTAATCTCACTAGTAAGTGTATAATGTGTATTGGGTTTTCAAGAAAATTTCGGCAGCATTTCCCCGCTGTTCTCTAAGTACATATGTACTTAGAGAACAAATGGGGAAATGCTACCAAAATTTTCTCGAAAACTCAATACACATTATACACTTACATCCTAAGTGAGATTAGGTGTTCAAGAACAGTCCCAAATCGGGGACTATCTAAGATTTACTCCTAATGAGTAAATCTTGGACGGGTTTCTAGGCCAACAAATAATGTGTTGTCATTCTTATACCTAAAATCCTAGTTCTTCAAATTAGGGTGATTATTGATGTCTTTAAAAGCATGATTGGCAATTTAGGGAAAAGTTCATCATTTAAATTCCAAGCATTCACATGTGTGCATTACAGTTCATCATAAAGCAAGAAGGGTAATTAGGATTCTCAATATACTCAACAATAAAATAAGTTAAACATGTGTGCATTACAGTTCATCATTTACATTCCAAACATGTCACATGTGTGCATTACAGTTCATCATCAAGATATCTATAACTTACTTAAACATTCAATTATGAAGTAAATATACACTTAATTAAGAATAGCATGACACACAAAGTTGCAGTCAACATCATTATGTTTTGTTCTATCATGGACTATCAGATTGGTATATCACATATGTATCAGTACATTATTAAATAAACACAATCAGTAAATAACTTTTAAAAAAAAATCCACTAGACGTGCAGCCTAGACGTGCCCTGGAGCCGCCCAAGCATCCGCCCAGAGGCCTATCTAGGCAGGGCACCTGGGCTTGGGACCCTAGGCGTGCCCTGGCACCTACTTAGGCGTTGCCTGGGTGAGTTCTAGGTCGGTGGCGGCAGAGAAAAGCAAGGCAGAGGACAAAAAAGGTGGTGAAGGTTTGTGGGTTACCTTGCACGAGGACAGCACGAGTAAAGCTGCTTCTATCGGCGGGGGCGGAGGTGACGACGACAGCACCGTAGCTGCTAGCTTCTACTGGCGGCGACGACTAGAGGAGAGTAGGGGCGGTGGGCAACGACCGGCGGCGACGAGCGGACAGCAGCAGCACGGGCGGCGGAGAAGAAGGGCGCCGGAGAAGAAGGACGCCGGAGATGGGGCGCCGGAGAGAAGCGCCGGAGAGCAGCAGCAGCAGAGAAGCGCCAGAAAGTCGCCGCAACAGGGAAAATCGCCGCAATAGGGTAGCAATGAAACAGAAGAAAGGGGAAGAGTCGGGCGATCGCGGGGGGTTATAAGTTCCCAAATAGCGTCGGTTGTTTACAACAACCGACGCCTAAACATCTTTAGCGTCAGTTGGTTGAAACAACCGACGTCCAATTGGACGATATTTTCATGGAAATTTTTGGCGGGAACCACCTTCAGCGTCGGTTAGACAAGGATAACCGACGCTGAAAGTGACATTGTCCGCGCAAATTTTCATCGCAAATAGGCGTCAGTTTTCTAGGTATATAACCGACGCTGAATACAAAGCGGTACCCGTGTCTGGCTGGTCTTCTAATATAGACGTCGGTTTGTCTAGCTAACCGACGCCTTATATTATAGGCGTCGGTTTTCCTTAATAACCGACGCCCAGAAAAGCGACACTGAATGCTATTTCTGTAGTGGTGGAGGTGGAGAAGAGAACAAATGAAGTGTGAGTAGAATGGGCAGATTGGGGTCCTTTTATAGCAAATCAGTGACCTTCTCGGTCGACCTTTTCATCGATTGAGAGCCCAACATATCTCTTCTGGTGCTCCTCATAATGGCTAGTTTGATCGACCGTTGAAGTTTGAAAAGATGACCATTAGTTGGAGGATTCAGACAAAAATTTGCTCAAACGAGGGGCTTTTTTGCACAAAAAATCCAATTCATGAAATGTTCAGAGGAAATTCAGTTCTGAAACACCTTGTCGGTCGAGGGTTCCATCAAGTGGAACTTAGTAGACAATTTTTTCGACTAAGAATCATCTCAGTCCAAATTATGTTGGACCGAACTAGGGTCTGTCAGTAGTTTTGAGCTTGTTTATGTACTTGTGCATGATAATAAATTATTGTGACTAATAAAAAAGACATTACTAGAATCTTGTGCAATAAAAATAACATGAAGCTAAATTAGAATTTTGAGCACATATATCAAAGAATACATCTTCTAAGGGAGTAATAAGTAACCTCTTTCTAATATATTGAAATTGATCAAGAGGAAGAGGTTTGGTAAAGATATTTTCTAATTTCTCTTCAGTATCAACATGATGGAGAGATATATTATTTTTAGAAATATGATCTCTTAAGAAATGATGTCTAATTTCAATATGCTGAGCACAACTATGTAAAATAGGATTATGGGCTAAGTTAATAGCACTATTATAATCACAAAAGATTGGCGTAGAAGAGAAAGCAAAGCCATAGTCATTGCAAACTTGTTGCATATAGAGCACTTGAGCATAGCATGAACCAACAACCACATATTTGGCTTCAATGGTGGATAGACCAATTGTATTTTATTTCTTACTAAACCAAGATACTAAGGCTCTTCCTAGTAAGAAACAACCACAACTTGTGCTCTTACAATCAAGTCGACATCCAGCATGATCGACATCAGTGTAAGCTTTTAGGTCTAGCGATTGTCCTTTAGGATACCACAAACCATAGTCGATAGTACCATCAAGATATCTTAAAATCCTTTTGACTACTTGAAAATGAGAATGCATTGGTTTTGATTGAAATCTAGTGCAAAGCCCAACAGAGAACATGATATCCGGTCTAGAAGCGATCAAATATAGCAAACTACCAATCATGGCCTATACATGGAATCATCAATGGGTTCACCATCTTCATCCTTGTCAATTTTGACAGAGGTATCCATGGGAGTGGTAGCATGTTTGCAATTTTCGATGCCAAATAATTTTAAGAGTTCTTAGGTGTATTTCTCTTGGCTATGTAAAATTCTGACGGGCATTTGTTTTATTCGAAAACTAAGGAAAAATGTTAATCTCCCATGAGACTCATTTCAAACTCTTTTTGCATAATATCATTAAATTATTTACATAAGGAATTGTTTGAAGCACCAAAAATGATGTCATCAACATATGTTTGAACAACAAGAAACTCTGATTTGTATGTTTTGAAAAATAGTGTAGAATTTGATTTTCCAATAAAAAATCCATTATCAAATAGGTAATTTTTAAGTCTTTCATACCAATTACGTGGTGCTTGTTTAAGAACATATAGAGATTTCTTAAGTTTATATAAATGGTCAATTTTATCAGGATTCTCAAAGCCAGGTGATTGAGCAACATATACCTCCTCTTCTATAATTCCATTTAGGAAGGCAATTTTTACATCCATTTGGAATAGTTTGATGTCTTTGTAAGCTGCTAGAGCCGATAACATTCTAATAGCCTCAAGTCTAGCCATGGAAGGATATGTTTCATCAAAATCTATTCCTTCTTATTGATTTTATCGTTGAGCTACCAACCTAGCTTTGTTTCTAACTACTTCCCCTGCTTCATTAAGTTTGTTATGAAAAACCCACTTAGTTCCAATGATGGTTTTATCTTGTGGTTTAGGAACTAAGTCCCATACATTATTTTTTGTAAATTTTTTTAGTTCTAATTGCATAGCCATTGTACAAAATCCATCCTTTAAAGCTTCATTTACCTTTTTAGGTTCAATGATTGATATGAATTCCATATTTGCAACATCTTTAAATGATGATCGAATTTTTACTTTATAAAAAGGGTTTCCTACGATTAAGTCTTAAGGATGGTCCTTGACTATTCTAGGAATGGGCTGTTGTGTCTCGTGTTGTTTCTCATTTTCAGTATTTTGATCATATTTAGTAGATATGGTTGTCATCAATTTGATGAGTTGCGTCTTTTAAGTTTTCAATTTCATTTTCAGCTCTGTGTTGTTATTTCATGAAATGTGATATGAATTGATTCTTCAACTTTTCTAGAGGTGGTATTATAGATTCAAAAAGCCTTACTAGAAGTTGAGAATCCGAAGAAGAATCCTTTATGTTATTTAGGGTCAAATTTATCTTTATCATCCTTTGTATTTAAGAGGTAACATGGAGTACCAAAAGTATGAAAATAATCAAGTCTTGACTTATTAGTGAAAATAAGTTCATAAGAAGTTTTCTTAAGATGGGAGTGATTTGTTACATGATTCAATACATAAAATGCCATATTAACTGCTTCAGCCCAAAACGTTTTAGGTGTATTGTGTTCAAGTAACATAGTTTTAGCCATTTCTTGTAAAAATCAATTTTCCTTTCTGCTACCCCATTTTGTTGTGGGGGTGCGTGGAGCTGAAAAATTATCAGTGTACCCTTGAAATGTACAAAACTCTTCAAAGATGTGATTTTCAAATTCCCTACCATGATCATTCCTAATGGTACATATTTTGTTTTGTAGTTGATTTTCAATTTTAGAACAAAATTGAATGAATATTCTATTTGTATCATCTTTAGTTGAGAGGAAATGAACACAAGTATATCTACTATAATCATCAACCATAACAAAGAAATAACTTTTACCACCAATAGATTAAGTCCTCATAGGACCAAACAAGTCCATGTGAATGAGTATTAATGATCTTGTAGTTCTAAGTAAGGTTTTAGATTTGAAAGAAGTTTTATTTTTCTTACCTAAAGTACATGGTTCACAATTTTTAGGTTTGTGAAAAGAGAGTTAAGGTTAACCAAGAACAAGATCATATTTAATCAAATTTTTGATAACATGTGAAATTGCATGACCTAGTTTTTTATGGCATAGTTGTAAAGATTAATATTTCCAATCAGAAATTTTCCAATAGTAGCTTTCATATAATTAGGTCAGTATATACAGATTTTTAATATTTTTCCTTCATAAACAACATTATTTGTGTATTCAATGAGTATCTTGCAGCAAGATTTGTTAAAAAGAACATCATAGGCACTATCACATAATTGACGTACACTAATCAAGTTGTGTCAATATATACAGATTTTCTAATATTTTTCCTTCATAAACAACATTATTTGTGTATTCAATGAGTATCTTGCAGCAAGATTTGTTAAAAAGAACATCATAGGCACTATCACATAATTGACATACACTAATCAAGTTGTGATGTAATCCATCAACAAGTAAGACATTTTTAATTTGAAGATTTGTATCAACATTACCTATTCCAATAATTTTACCTTTGGCATTGTCTCCAAATGTGACCATACGACTCTTCTTTTCTTCAATAGGTTCAGAACCTTCTTTATTTCCAGTTATATGTTTGGAGCAACCACTATCAATCACCCAATCCTATAAAATAGATAGATTTTGGTACCCATGTGATGGTCCTTTTGGTTAGGGATGTTTATTAAAGCATATCATTTTTTTAGAATAACTAATTTGGAAGATTTTTTGAAGGTTTTTGAGAAACATGATTGAATATAGTCATAAATTGATTGATTCAATAACAAACTCTTCACCGAGTAATACTCGGTCAAAGATATATTCGATCAGAAGATTTCTCAATCGAGATATTTGTCGGCCGGAATGAATAATAAAATTTTAAACTAAAAAATCTTTCACCAAAAATTTCTTCAATCAGAGAGACCCTTAATCAAGTATTTTGTCAATTAAAACTAGTTCTTTGTGAATTTATCAATTTCAAGCAAAACATCTTTGTTAGTTCTAATCAAATCATGAAAAATATGCAAGTTAAAGCTATGTTTAGTTGAGATAAAACAATCAAATCTTCAAATTTTGTTTTAGGTCAAACCTCATCTAGGTATCCCCACATTTCTAAGTTTGTGGTTTTGGAACCCAGGCTTTATCCTTATATTTATTTCTCTTGTAAGGGAATGAAAATGAATAATGACCAGTACGTAGACAATAATAGCAATAGCTAAATCAATTTAATTTTGCTTTTAACCATTTTAGTCATGAGTTGGAGTGTTTTTAGGTACATACATGACCTTTGTCTTGGGACTTGTGTCTTTCTAGGTCTAGGTTTTTGATAGGATTTTTCTTTGGGTGCATAGCCTAGACCTCTCCTCCCAATTTGCCCAGATGAAACCTTTAGGATTTTATCAATGATATCTTTATTTTTCAAGCTACTAATATCTTTTTGCAACATACCAATTTCATCTATTTTTATTTTAATATCTAATTGTGCTTGATCTAGATTAGATAGAAAACTGTCTCTTTCTTTTACAATAACATCATAATCGAAATGAGTGCATAAAATAGGTTGAGTTTGAAGATCATTTATTTTTGCAAGCAATTCAACCTTTTCTTGGCAAAGAAAGTTATAGTTTGTTTCTACAACAAGCAACTTGATATTATTCTCATTAATTGAAGATTTTAAGGTATCTCTTTCATATATGAGACTTTCATTTTCATAAGAGAGAGTATATAGCTTAGCATCCAAATCATCATTAGTTTTTGTAAGCTTCTTTAATTTATTTTTACAGTCAATATATTTGTCATGTATCTCTTGGAGACTAGTGATTAGTTCTTCTTTAGATAATTCAAGAAGGATTACCTCACTTGAGTCCTCATTTTCATCTTCTTTGGCCATAATACATTCAACTTCCTCTTACCTGCTTCCACTTTCATTACTGATTTGTCCCAAGCAACTTTGTAAGCATTATCTCCTTTGTCCTTTTCTTGAAGGAAGACTTCTTTACATTCTTGATTTTAGGACATTTATTCTTCACATGTCCTTTCTTTCCACATTCAAAACACCTAAGGTAAGAAGATGAAGAAGCACTAGAATTCTTGTTAGATTTATACCTTCTATATTTCTTACCAATCACAATGAGTGCATCTTCTTCATCATCTCCTTCACTTGTTTTGTCACTTTCTTGAGTGATGACTTTCGATTGAGTCTTTGTTGTATCTTTAAAGGTTATGTCCTTCCTTTTTCCCTTTGAAGCTCAGCCTCCACTCTTTCTTCTTCTTCAAGAGTGGCCTCATGAGTTTCTTGGTTGCCAATGAGCTGTTCCATCCTCATTGTGGTGAGATCGTTTGCTTCTTCAATAGCCTTCACCTTTGGTTTGTATTTTGGTGGCAAAGACTTGAGAATTTTGGACACTTGTCTTATTCACTTATATATTTTCCTAATGCACTTAATCTATTAACAATGGAAGAAAATATTGCATAAATTTCACTAATAGATTCATTAGGTTGCATTCAAAATTGTTCAGACTTTTGATTAAGCATATTAATTTTGGTATTTTTAACTTGGGTAGTTCCTCCATGTGTTACAGAGTGTTTATGCCATTTATCATAAGCTGTATCACATGAGGATATTCTATTGAATTCACTTACTGAAATAGAACAATATAATATGCTTACCACTTTGGCATTTAACTGAACCTGTTTTACCGTGTTGGGATCCCACGTTGCATATTTAGTTGTGGGAAGCACATAGGGAGTAGACACCATCCTTCATAGCTCCAAGTTGAGTCCTAGGAAGTAGAATTGCATTCTTCTTTTCCACTAGGTGTAGTTGCTTCTATCAAAAGGTGGTGTCCGAGTAATGTGAGTTCCTTTAAGGTTGAGATCGCTCAACATTTTGTCCCCATTCTTCAAGACCTGTTATGTCTCCTTGAAGAGCTTCTCTGATACCAATTGAAAGATCTAGGGGGGAGGTGAATAGAGATTTTTGGATAAATTAAAGTTAGTTGAATTAATTAAAACACTCAACCAAAGGAGGAGGAGGAAACAAGGAAGACACTTGTGTTTAGAGTGGTTCCAACCTTTAATAAAAGTGATTAATTTTATTACCTCACAAGGATGTTACATAAAATACAATCACCTTCCTTGAAGTAGCCTTCACCTTGAAGTACCCTCAATCCTCCTTGTGGAAACCTTCTTTGAAGTAACTTCAATCATTTGTAGTAGCCTTCTCCTCCTTAAAGTAACTCCACCACCATGAGATTGCCTTCCTTTGGAAGTAGCTCCAACCACCCTTGAAGTAGCCTTCCTTGAATTAATATCAAGCTACTCTTGAAGCAGCCTTCTCCACCAAGAAGTAACTTCACCTGTTCTCCCTCAAGCATCCTCCACGATCCTGGAGTAGCCAAGGAGCAAAGACAGCTTGTACATGTGAACGAGGACTGTAAGAAGGAAATACAACAATGAAGTACAACACGTTGATCCTATATCAAGTGTTAGAATCTACTATCCATTTAAGATGAATGTGGCTATGTGTGGTGGCTAGGAGATTGTAGCTATGGGACACGTTCTAGAGCACAAGGAGGAAGACAATAAGTGAATCTAGTTTGACTGCTCGGAATAGTGAATGCTCCAATGTAGCTTATGTTCTTTAGGTGTCCTAAGGCCTCTCCTATTTATAGGAATAGTCTCCAAGTGTCTAGGGATGTTCTAGGCAGTGTTTTTAAAACTAAATCGGACTGGACGGTCCGACCAGTCACACTTGTGAACCGGTAGCTAACCAGTATGGAGCCTAAAAAACCAGTTATGTGTCTTTTTCTGGTCCAACCAGTCAGAAATACAGCCCAACCGGTCCAACCGGCCGGTCGGACCAAACCGGATTGCACTAGTGGTTCAAAGAGAAGATAAAATAAAAGGTAGAATAAACATAAGAATTTACATATATGGAATATGTGTGTATGTATGTATTTACATAGAAAATATACATATAAGGTAGAATGCATATATATATATATGTAAAATATATGTATATTTGTATATATGAATATATGAATATATATGTATGTAGTATATGTGTACATCAACATAATGATATATATGTATACATATATATCATTATATATACATATATACATACATATACATATATATATACATATATACATACATATATATATATACATATATATATATATATATATATATATATATATATATATATATATATATATATATATATATATATATATATATATATATATATATATATATATATATATATATATATATATATATGGGTATATCTTCGCTACCCATGCAGGTAACTAAGATTCGTTACCCGTGCATCAATTTTGTAATGGGATGACACATATATGTAATGAGACAACCAAATTTGTAATGAGACAACCGAAATTGTAATACAAAAACTCATTTTGTATTACAACGCTGTTACAATAATAAATATATATTTATTACTGTAACAACACTGTAATAAGAAACGAGTCTTTGTATTACAATTTCGGTCGTCTCATTACAAATTTAGATTGTCTCAGTACAAATACATACCTTCCCATTACAAAACTAAAGCACGAGTAGAGAATCTTAGTTACCCGCATGGGTAGTGAAGATATACAGTATATATAATGTATATATATATTCAAATATATATATATATATATATAGAGAGAGAGAGAGAGAGAGAAAGAGAGAGAGAGAGAGGTTAGGAAGTGTGTATCGGCCGGTACATGTAACTTACGTGTACCAGCCATTAAAATAGTACATGTGGAGTATGTTTATAAAATCCAATCATATTGATTGATTCAACACTATATAGATTACATGTGTGTAAAAATCATAACCATATCTCATATATATCATGAGATATAACAATACATCATTAAATGGTTTCTACAATTTCTGCAACTTACCGTTGATTAAAAAATACACATTTGCTTTTGTTAAATGATCTATGAATGTCAGATTGTGGTGATTTTTTTATACACATCTTATATGAGGGGTATACATTACATCCATAAGGTTGGATCATTTAGTTGAATTTTACAATCACCATAAATGAAGGTGGGTACATGTAAGCTACATGTACTCGGGTACACAATTCTTTTAGCCACATATATATATATGTATACAATGTATATATATTCAAATATATATGTGTATATATACAAACAACATATATATATATATATATATATATATATATATATATATATATATATATATATATATATATATATATATATATATATATATATATATAATGCCTGGTTCAACCGGTTTGACCAGTCCAACCGCTAATTGCCTTTTATCGTGGTGACCAGTTCGGTTTTTCCGGCTCAATTTTTTTTATGTCATGCTGATATCATTTCCAGTCCAATCGGTTCAACCACTCTGGTTGAACCCGATTCAATCTGGTCTGAGTCAGTATCAGTTCGAGCATTGGTTTGGTTCTGAAAACATTGGTTCTAGGGAGTCTCTCGAGTGTTCTTAGTGCTTAACTAGCCATTAGGTGTACATATTTTTTGGCTAGCAATTGCTATTTTTTTGCTTAAAAGAATAATCATAACCCTACTGAGTTGACTGAATTGTGTCTCAGTCGAGATTTTCTTCGATCGATCCTAGGTTTAAGGAAAAAATGTTGCAACGTCTATTTCCAATGCCCAACTACGAACCACTTAGTCTAATAGTCACAAGATTTAGACTGAAGCTTAGTCGGTCAAGATTATTTTTGACCGAAGACTATTTTAGGGCACAATTATGTCAATTGTTGAACAATGCTCTCAAGTTCAACTGAGGTGGTTTTCAGTCGACCAGAACTTCAATTGAGTGTGTCTTGGTCAACAAGTTCTTCGAGTGGGGGTGTCCCTATTTTAGAATTTTAAATCACCTACTAATTGTGTGTTACAATGTGTGTTGGTGACTCTAACTTTCAGGGGAAATCTATCTAACTGCTATAAGTGGGTAGAAAGATCAAACACTTCATTTACATGATTTATAAGTATTTATATGTTATATTTTCATACAAGTGTTACATTTGAGTACAATCATGAACATTTATACAATTAATCACATTTGATCTTCAATTCACATTGATCTCCATCTTTCCACTTAGTCGGATTTCCTTATGTCTTTGAACCCTGAAATGCTCAAATAACATGCTAGATCCACAAGTGTGAAATGTTTGTTATCATTAGAATAAATGGTATATTAATGTCCAATTTAGCCAACATACTCAAGTCTAGCTACATATGCATATGTTTCATCAAAATCTATACCTTCCTACTGATTGTAACCTTCGGCCACTAACCTTGCTTTGTTCCTTTCCACTTTACCGCTTTCATCAAGCTTGTTGTGGTAGACCCACTTGGTGTCAATGATCTTTCTATCACCTAGTCTTGGAAGTAGAGGTCCAAACTTTGTTCTTTTCAAATTGCTCCAACTCTTCTTGTATGCTTAGGATCCACTCATCATACCCAAGAGCTTCTTTGATGTTCTATGGCTCGAGTTGTGAGATGAAGGTGTTGTTGACTTGTTTTTTGTTGAATGCAGCTCACATCTTCACTCTTACAAATGGATCACCTAAAATGAGCTCTTTTCGATGATTCTTTGTAAATCTGGGATTTGGATACTTATTCTCTTCATCTTTCTCTTCTTCTTGAGTGACCACCTCTTTTCCCTTTGGGTGATGTTGAGTTATTTTAGAATAGGAAATACCTCACTTGCAACATCATCATTTCGAACAATATCTTTGGTAACATCGGGGTTAGTCCCAATAAACTTAACATTTATAGATTCTTCTGCTTTAGCAAGATCAATATTAAACACTCTATAAGCCTTGCTAGTAGTGCTATAGACAAGAAAGAGAGCCTTTTAAGATTTCAGATCAAACTTGTCGAGAGAATCTTTCATATTAAAAAAAGAACATCCAAAAACATGGAAATGCTCAAAAGAAGGCTTCCTTCCATGCCATAGCTCATAGGGGGTTTTCTTTAAAGAAGGATGTGTAAAAATCTAGTTTTTCACAAAACATGAGGCACTAACGGCTTCATCCCAAAACTTCTTTGGAGTGTCATACTCTAAAATCATGGTCCTAGACATCTCCTTTAGTGACCTATTCTTTCTCTCTACAACCCCACTTTTTTGATGTGTTCGAGGTGAAGATAAGTTATGTTCATATCCAAATTCTTGACCAAAATGTGTAAAAAGATCATTTTCAAATTCTCCCCCATGATCAATACAAATGAAATGATTCAGCAAGAGGATTCATTCTAAAATCATTAACAAAAATTTGAGAAAATATCAAGCATATCACTCTTAGAAACGAGAAGGAAGGTCCAACTATGTCTAGATAAATCATCGACAATAGCAAGGCAATACTTGGAACCACAAAGCAATTGAGTTCTCATTGTCCAAATATATCAACATGAAGAAGTACAAGATATCTCTTGGTACTAAAGGCTCCTTTGGATTTGAAGGAGGAATTGATTTGCTTTCCTTGGGTACAAAGTTGGGATTCTGAATCCTTTTCAAAATTCAATTTGGGAAGTCCCTTGACAAGTCCTTTTTGCTCAACTTCTTCAAATGATGCATATTTACATGACCAAGTTGACAATGCCAAAGAAATATATGATTCGAGTTGACTACTAGGCATCTACAAACAACATGCTTAATAGAGTCAAGAACAATTACATAAAGACTACCACTTCTAGCTCCCTTATACATGACTTGATAGGTGAGGGAATCTAGAATCAAGCATTCAAAAGAAGAAAATAACACAAGGTAACCTTTATCACATAATTGACTTACAATAATTAAATTGTGATGTTGGTCATTTAAAAAAAGAACATTCTCAATACACAAGGATTCACCTACATCACCCTCACCTTTTACCTTACCTTTGTTGTTGTCCCCAAAGGTAACCGAACCTCCTTTCTTTTTTTTGAAGTTGTTGAAATGACTTGTCACCTGTCATATGATTAGTGCAGCCACTATCAACAATCCATCTACCTTTTCTCTACAATAAAGGAGAGTGTCAGTTCCCAACTCAAACTTTGGGATCCAGAGTTAGCTTGGGGACCCATTTCATCTTTGGGTTGGTCCCCTTAGGCTTGTAAGGACAATAAGTAGAGTAATGGTCATCACACTTGCAATCAGAACAAATCATAGGGTTCTTAGTGTTGGAGGACTCTCCAATGAAATAGGATGTCTGCTTGCTATTTTTCTTACCTTTGTCTTTGTTCTTGCCCTTAGATGCCACCCCTACAAATCCCAAACGACCAGTACCACATTTTTTTGGTAGAATGGTCAAGGATTTCATTAAGGAAGTTTTTCCCTAAGAGTAATTTCTATAGAGAGTCTCTAAGTCTATGATTGTAATCATTAAGAGATATGATAGTAGAGGACAAACTAGAAATATCATCTCTAGCACGAATAGGGTTGGCCTCTAAATAGAGGGCTATAGTCAAATAAGAATCTTTCTCAAGAGAAATAGAAGCAATATCATTATTAGGCAAGATAGGTCCAGAAGATAAACCATTAACTTGACCAAGCAACCAAGCATTTTCATATTTAAGCACTTGATCTTCCTTAAGATAAACATCCCACTCATCTCTACAAGTATCAACAAGAAGCTGAAATTCAACATTTTTAGTTTTAAGAGTTTCAAGTTCCTTAACACACTTTTAGTTATCTTCCTTAAGAGTTTCAATGTTATTAAGGTAAACACCATTCTCTACTTCAACTCCATTTTATTGGATCTCAAGATCAAGAAATTGTCCTTTCAAGTTATCAATTCTCTCAAGATGAGTTTTCTCATTAAGCTCAAGAATTTCAAGTTTAGCATACAAATCATCATAATTTTTCCTAACCTTTTTCTTTTAGATTTACATTTAGCAAAAGAAGAACTGGTAGAAACCAGCATATCGATAAGAGCTTTCTTAGATAATTCATGTAATCTTACCACACTTACCTCACCAATTTCTTCACTAGTAGAGGCCATGAGTGCAAGGTGGCACTCTCCATCTTCTTTGGAGCTTGAGCTACTTGAGTATGAAGCTTCCCAAGCTGCATGAGCTGTATTCTTATGTCTTTTCTTCTTGTTTTCCTTCCTCTTGTACTTGCTATCCTACTTTTACTCTTCCTCCTTCTTGGAGCTACCCTTGTGGTGTGAGTTTCTTTATTTAGGACATTCACTCTTGTAGTGTCCCTTTTGTCCACAGTTGTAGCATCTAGGAGTAGAGTAGGAGGATTACTTTCCCTTGAAGTGCTTTACCTTGATGTAGGAGGCTTCATGCTCACTAGGGCCATCATCTTCACTAGAGGAGGAAGGAGAAGTCTGGCAAGAAAGTTGTTGTTGACGTATGACTGCCTTGACTTGTGATTTGAAAGCATTATCTTTGATCGTCTTGGCCTCCTTCTCTTCTTGCTTAGATTCTTCTTCTTGCTTGTCAAGCCTTGTCTCATGAGCTTGGAGGTTGTCAATGAGATCTTCAGTTGGGATGTCACCAAGGCTCATCACTTCTTGAATGGAGGTCACCTTTGACTCCCATATCTTTTATAGAGTCCTTAAGATCTTGGAGAGTATTACACCTCTATCCAAAGTGATGCCCAAAGCAGCTAGGTCATTGATGATAGCATTGAGCCTAGAATACATCTTCGTAATCCCTTATTTCTGTCCCATCTTGAAGTTCTCTAAAAGGCTTTTCAACATGTATACATTAGCCTCCTTAACTTGATTTGTTCCCTAATAGGTAGTGCACAATTTATCCCAAATCTCATAGGCGGTGTCCCAAGATGAAATGCGGTTGAACTCCTTTGGGGTAAGGGATGCATAGAGGATGCTTATGGCTTCGACATTGATCTGGGCTTCTTTTAGTGCAGCTTCACTCCATGTAGAAACATCCCGTGTTGGTTCCGTGTATGGTGTGACCATCACCACGCACATATCAATGTACATCCCTTGAATGTAGAACTTCATACGCCTCTTCCAATAGAGGAAGTTGGTGTCGTAGAAGAGTGGAGTACGCATGGAGAAGCCTCCCTCTAGGTTGAGTGAATCAAGTAGGTTGTCTCCCCTCTTCTCATCTCGTTGGGGATTGTTGAAAAAGATCCTTAGCTCTGATACCATTTGTTGGATCTAGGGCTCTAGAGGGGGGTGAATAGAACTTCAAAATTCTTACAAGATATGTTATACCTTCAAATTATATCAATCACAACCAATATCTTAAGATTAATTTGAAGTCCTAACTAAACAAGCATCGCAAGAATGAGAGAAATTAAAACAAGCACTTGGACAAGGTGGTTTGGAGTGGTTCCACTCTCCAAACTAGGAGAGAGTCAATCCACTACCCAGAGAGGTGAACCTCTAGGACTTTGCAATCCATGTATACTTATATTCAATTCATAATAGATACAAGGAGACCACCACACATAAAAAGACTTACCTATTCAAGCCAAGAGTCTTCCACCTACACAAGGATTTACCCTCTTGATCAAGATATCTTCAGCCTTCAACGAGGACTTACCCACACTTCGATCAAGTCTTTGGCCTTGAAGGATTTTCCCACTCTTCTTGAATCTTTGCCTTGCCCTTCTCCTCCACCTGGAGAATATCATCACCTCTTCTTCAACCTTGAAGAAGAAGAACAACAACTTCACCTTCACTCAGAGTAGCTTTCTTCACCTTTGCTTCTTTGAGAAAAGGGGTAGGGAAGATGGAATGGAATGATGACTTTAAAAGAACAATTAAGTAGCTCTGTTAAAACTAGCCTAACTCACTTATAATCATGAACTGCTATGTAAATGAGAGAGAGAAAGGGGCTTAAGGAGTTGCATAGGATGCAAAAAAAACAAATTTTTTTCTTGAGATAATGGCAGTATTCACATCTTCTTTAAACTCAACGATGCTCCTCTTTTTCATGATTCACACTATGCTCGCATTGATGTTCGATGTATTTGATTTTTTTTACAGACACAATATGAAAATACTCAATATGACTTTGATAATATATTACTTTGGTCAAACTAGGATATTGTACCCACATATATTGTTATCCATGTGGAGTGATTATATAAGATGCAACTATGGATGAATTACAAATTGGAATAAACTATCTGAACTTTACTAGACTGCAGCCTTAAATGGAAATGATTTTTTCCTTCTATTTTTTTGTTTGCTTATTGTTTTACTGATGTCTAGGGATTTAGTACTGCAACCTCCTACATAGTCTACATCCAGTTCTCAACCTCCAGTTGTATCAAAAAGGATAAATGTGAAGCCAATTGATGATACTCAAGCATCTGACAACAAATATTTGACCTCCTAAGTTTCAAAATATATAAAAATATGGTTGACTTGCTCTGTTTTTGCTTGGTTTTTGCCAAATCCTATAATTATTGAAAAAATATCTTTATATAATCTGAGAATCCTTCCACTTGTGTCATTCGTAAGTTTGTTAATTAATTATATATAGCTTCTTATTGTTCTCTATTTATTTCTTTATTTTAAAATAATATTTTCAAATTTCATGTAAATTGGTGATATTGGACTAGGATATAAATAAGAATATTCCACAAATGTTAGTAATAAATTAGAGGACTTGGAATCGGAAATTCCATTTTGAGGGCCTTGGTCTGTTTAAAAATCTAACAATCTCTGTTTACAGAAAGAATTAGTCCTCTTGAATTACTCTTGTACAAAATGGTTTTCAAAAATAAAAAATTATATATTTAAGAATCATAATTTTTACATGACTCTTGGGAGAAACAAGGTATCAATAATCTTAGGCGATATGCATAGTTTAAATATGCTAGTGTCATAATTCTAGAGGTTGGCTTGCCTCTACCTTTAATTATGCATGTTAAAGTGATATTTCAATTAGAATCACATATTTTATGTCATGGGTTCTATTTCATGATGATACTCAAGAAGATTCCAGCTATAAGCATTAAAAATCCTTTAGGTTTAAAAATTAACACTACTATCAGTCGATCCTAGTTAACTACAAGTTATAAAGTGGACCCAATATGTGATGATTAAATACCATTAAGGAATTAGTTGTATCTTCTTTCATTTTTTAGCCACATCAGTCCAAATTTCAAATTCGAATTCTCCCATTGCTCCTCTCTCTTTCAGACAATAGGATGCTGAAAATAGAGCCTAGTCTCATACAAGGTTAAATAAAAATACATACATCAATGGTGGTCATACTCTCATTTAGGTTTACTATATCATTCTATCCCACAAATGCATCCAACATGGTTCCACATATTTCTTGTGGTAGGACATCTTTAATGAGCCAATAGGAGATGAGCCCTTGGCATTGGACATGGATGCACAAAAAAAGGCTAGGCGTGGGTGAATGTGCTGGGAATTGGTAAATATTGGCTTGGATTTAAGGTAGAAATGCACGTTAGATCTAGTTTATACTGTATAGACTCAACTCATACTACATTCTAGCATGTAGCTATCCATAAGAGTAAACTGCAGCCACGTTTTCAATCTATGCAATTATATACAACGTGTACTTCCATTCATCAACACATATATGAGGCAAGCATGCCTTTCAAATCTAATTTATATGTAATTGAGTTTGTATTGTGTATGAAAATACATTGATGACCAAAAGACACTACCATTGACGTGCTTTTCTTAGAGTAATTTGGATATTACTGAAAAACTCTATTTGTTTCCATTATTTATCAAATATGATGAATTTGAAATAAAAGTGATAACTATATCCATGAAAATTGTGGAGCCCTACATCCAGACGAGTATCAGGTAACAAATATGTGTTTGTTGGCTTTTTTCTCTTTATGGCATATTTGTTTTATACAAATGTATGTCCATTTGTTTCATGTCCTAATCATATTAAGTCATGTTTATTTGTCTAGGTGGTCAACATGTATACTGATAAAGGGGTGACAGAGCTTGTTCCTAGAGTTTGTTTTTTGGTGAGGTTATTATATATTTTTTTGGTATATTTTCTTACCATTACAGTCCATCTTGTCCATAATATGCATTTTTTTTCTTTCACAAGTTCCCATTTGCAATGTGAGGTATGCATTTGTGACCATATGTGGAACATATACATTTAATACAGTTTTGTGAAGTATAATATATCACATGTTTCCTGCTTTTTATCTCCTATTGTTAGATTTATTTATGTACCATCAATAATATTCTAACTTGATAGTTGAAGGCTGGAAAATAAATATCAGTTTGTTTTATTATAAGAGACAAAATGAAAATTGTTAGCATTTTATGCAACTCTTTTCTTGTATGACGACATGTATATATTCATTGGGTTTAATATATTTTAGTTGGCACTTGAGCTTTATTAGTCTAGTTCTAGAAAATTTTCCTTTTTATTAGATTTTATTTCCTTCTGGAGTTTAATACTTTTCTAAGTTCTCTAAAGATTTAGTATCCAAAAACATCAAAGTGGCCCGATATGAGATTGTATAACATGTTGTTCTGAGAACTATTTCTACTACGCTATAAGATTCATGATTGTATGAGTAGATACATATTTGTCTTATGTATTTTTTAGTGTGGATGTAATACAAATTTACTCTTGATTAATAGTACATGCAAGACAGTAACACACATCAAACTTTCAACATTGGGAATATGTAAAATTACTACTCTACTAACTTGTTTTATATTCGAATTATAGATATATATATTTGAAATATGCAAATGAAGTTCCAATATACTATTTTGGTGAAAAGATAGTTGATACCTAACCTTGGAGTTTTTACCTCTACTTTGTGTCTTCTTCAATCAATTCATGCCCTTCTATAAAAAATACTTCTGTTCAATTTCTATCAAGAATGCTCAAGGAAATTCGATGTCATTTTCAAGGTTCTTAAAAAAGTTAGCATCTTATATCATGAATTTGTCCCCTCTCTAGTTAGGGTATTACATGTGGTATAATATTTTTTTCATAATACTTATTTCCTAGTTTGGTGCTGGTTTAGAGGAACTAAAATAATCAACCTTCTATTTTTTGTTTACAATTATTGGTATGGTCTTAGAGTTGCTTCTCTATGCAAGGAGAAGTGAAAGGAATTCATGTGCAACTCTTGTGTTATATATTGGGATGCCATTGAATTCCTTGAAAGGTTCACCACATCCTTGGGATGGTCAAAACCTTCTCTTACACATGAAGTAGAGTAACTGGACTCCTCTACTGAGATCTCAAGGTTGCTATGGAGATGAATCAATAAGCTTTCCAAGTGAAGATCATTTGATATAATTTCTCAGCTGGGCATCTACAAAAAGGTTTAAAACCTTTATCCAAGGTATGAAAACAAGATTTGTTTACAAAAGTCAACCCATGTATTGATCAACCATTTAAATAATAAACTATATGAACAATAAAAGAATGAAATTCTTATTTACAACCCATGTAATCACCAAAAAAATTATATAGTATTTTTGCATCTTGGTGGTGCACAAGAAGGGTCTTTGAAAAGCCTTTGATTATAGTTAATTCCAGCTGCTCCTTAGTGAGATAGTATAGGTCTATTTGGGCCACATATATGACATCCTTATTATAGTCATATATATAATACTTTAATTAGGTATAATACATAAAATGAACCCATATTAAAAGTAATACAACCTAATGTATTACATAAGTCAACTCCATAAAAACAATTCATTCCTCAAAATCAATCTAATAAAAATTCATGGGGAGAAATAATACATACATAACTCCATTAATTTTGATGATTCTATACTATAATAAATCCTTCACATTTGGATGTCAGTAGTTCCTTATATCTTCTACATATGTAACCCTTTTTGATATATGACGTTACTATGAAATTTGTAGTGGATCCTTATTCTAATCAAACCAATTGTTACATAGGGAAACTGTGGCGAATCATGCAATGTAGTTGTCAACTGCATTTTTCTACATGACTTCTAGCATGGTTAATGAGATGAAGGCTTTCATTATTACTATAGTCATGCCACATATATGCACATTCTTTGGTTTTGTTTAGTTGCAACTTTCTTGATCAACTACATTTTAGTTTTATGTACTTGGGCCTTTTATAGATTGAATATCTGGAAACTCAATTTGAAAATAGTGAATTTGAAATTGAGAATGTATGTACAAGAAGATAGCAGGAAAAATCATCTCATCTGTTAAGATATTTGGTATTTTTGATGTGGTATTTTATGATTCATGTGTTTGGGTGAGGCATTATATGTTGTTAACTCCCAACATATATTCTTTTGTTTTATTTATATTTGAAAGAGATTGTGATTCAACATAAGGAACAAAGAATGAAGTTGGAGGAGATATTGAGAAATATGGATAATGATAAATTAACTCTTGACATAATCAATGACATGAAATATCTTATAGAATACTAGGTCAGGGAAATAAGAAAAATATTCTAATTTTTGTTGTCTTAGTGTTACACCACATTAAGCCCACTCTCTTGTTCAAAGTAGTGTTTTTAGCCTAGTTTGTCTAATTAGGTCAAAACCCCTTTCCAGGTCATGGGGGGTGTGTATTTATAGGCGCAGATCACCGACTTAACTCTGTGATCGCGGTCACGATCGTGGTCGAGGTCGCAATCACGGTCGCAGTCGAGGTCATGGTCGCAGTGGAGGTCACGGTTGTGGTTGCGGTTGCAGTCGAGGTCACGGTTGCAGTTGTGGTCTCGGAAGACATACCACAGGTCGGGTATCGTGGACCAAACCCACTCCCATGGGGGGGGGGCTATTACTGGTGGTAAATGGGCCCGCATTGATGAGCCTTCTGATTGGAGAGGATACAACCTGATAGAGGACTGAACATCGAAAATAGGGTCCAAAATATCAAAAGTTTCAGGGGCCCACTAGTCAGTTAGAGGGACAACCATCTCCTAAGATGGTGCACATAGTGCGATGCTTAGTACACAACAATCGTGATAGATGGAAGTCTAGCTGCTGCAAAAATTGTGTGTTGGGGAGAAATCTTGGAGAATAGATGTTTTTTCAGGTTTGGTGCCTACAAGTCCCAAAATTGGCTAGTTTGAGCAACTTTATCTATGAAAAGATAAAATTTACTTAAAGATAAGAAACATGGGTTATTTTGAGTACATTAAGGCTATAGTGATACGAAATCATAAATAAATTCTTAGCATAAATGTGTAAATTTGGGTGTTATCGGAGTTTTCTCAAGAGCCTATACCATGGGGAGATTTACATGAAGTTTGCAAAATACATAAAGAAATTTCTAAAATTGTGGGTCATCTTTAGTCTTCTTAAGGGTATTTGGGAAAGTCACGAGTACCAAAAGCCTCCTAAGTGTGGTGGAATGTTGCCCTTTTTGGGGGATCTTTCACCCCCTAGGTTGGACTCAGTGAAACCTTCACTTACTTCCTATTTTAGGACTTGATCTGCAATTACCTTCTCCCTTTTGGCCTATTGCAAAAGGAGTGCTTGTAACTTGATCAATTTGTAATTTGTCTTGTCCTACTACCATGTATTTTTCCAATACCTCACCACTTCACAATGTTACTAGTTGTCAGAACCTCCATAGAATACACAATACAAACATAATGGAAGTGTGTTCATACATAGGAGATCATGAAATTTTTTTGACAAAGTGTCATTCATAAAGAAAAATCCATAGAAATTTAAAACATCTACTTATAGTGTCTTAATGCATGCATAACATAAAGAAATAGAATGTACAAAATCCTAAGAATGTGATAGAAAACCTAACATAAACTTGAATGTAAAGATAAACTAGAGGAACACTATAGAACGACACCTCGCCAAGTATGATCCAAAATCTTCATGAACTACACCTCCTACTGCTACTTGTGTTGTGCCCACTGCTGGATTTGTCCTCCACCTATGTACATCCACACATAGCCATGCATTTGAAAAAACCATTATTAGTAGTTGGGTTTGGAAAAAGTATATAAAAATACTTAAATAAATCTTTAAAAACTGATATGAACTTGGATAAACATTATTTATGACTTTAGGATGCATTCTTAACTTAATTAATCTTTCCTATTAGGGAACCTACTCAATGAACCTTATCTGATCAGATATCACAAAAAAATGAGGTGTGAAGGCTTCTTAACAAACTGAAAGGGAATAGGGTTGGGGTTGAACCCAATAGACATAAGCATCACTAAACACATTGAAAGTGAATAGGTATCTAAACACATTGAAAGTGAATAAGATTGCTCTTGAACCCATAAATGAGGGGGGCTCATGAGGCACCAACCTTCCATAATATGTTCATGAGTAGGGCATAATTATGTATTTCTTATTCAGATATGATCATATCTTACTTAGGGGTTTGAATCATAATTACATTACTGATCTTAAACATGAAGAGGTATATTTTTTTAACTAATATGATCTTAACATGAATTTAATGCAAAAAATATTAATAGGATGTGCCTGCATTAATACCTCTTAAATATTAAGGTTCTCACATGATAACATAAATAGTTTGAATAGTTAACATGACTTAGCAAGCAAAACTATATAAATGCAGTACAACAAAATCCAAGGCATGGACCACTTACCTAGTTCAGTAGGAACACTCACTCCTAGGTTTCTAATATTAGGACTTTAGTCTTCCTGTAATTCTAACCCAAAACCTTAGTTTTTTTCTCATAAACCCTAATTGAAATAAGTATATAAATCTGAGAAACATATCAGAATCATGACTCTTAACATATCCCAACGACTACATCTCAAAAAATTGATAAAAAATCATACATTGCTTGGCCCCATTGGAGTTACCAATAAAAAGATCGACCAATCAGGATGTAGATAATTCAAATCTGCATATTCTGAGGTTTGAATAAAACAAAATAAAGAAGATTGAACAACCCTTTGATGAATCTTGAACTATTGGTTTGACATGGGGTAACTTGTTAAAATTGGCCATATTAAGAATCATATCTTAGATAACTTGAAACACTCTATAGACCTAAGTTGAACGTAGCCCATGTGACACATTGAATAAATCTATAGAAAAATCAAGTTCCCCTCTCCACCCTCGACCTTCAACGGTGATGACAAACAAAGCACTTCATGGAACACAAATCAACCGTGCTTCTCCCTCCTTGGAGCCTAAATCTGCCCATATTACTGATTTCTAGAGCAAAACCGGCTTGCGTGAGTAGGGCGGACCCAAAGATGATACTGCTAGGCCCAAGAGGCTTATGGACCTCTAAAACCCATGGCACACTTATTCTTTGCCAAGAGACAGAGCAAAAAGGGGACTCAAGATTGGAAATAAGGAAAAATGCAATAAGAACTCAAATATGAAGGTGACATCAAGTTTTCCATCACCTTCAAAAGTCAACCAACTCAAAACCAGAGAAGAACATTGCAAGGTGGCATGAAGTCTAAAATCATCTCTGGCTACAATTCTGGAGTTTGTTTATTCGACACGTGACTAAATCATATAGGATAGGAACACTGGTAAAGAAAAAGGGTAAGCCAAGGATGCCTAGAGAAAATCAATTCAAATATGATCATCTAAAGTTCCTACTCCAAGCCAAAGTTTCTAGATGGGAGGTTGAGTTCATCATACTCCTTCGTGACAATTCTATTGAAATTGGGGACCTAAGATAGTAGTTAGAGGCCCAATGAAGCTACACGGACACTCTTGAGGCACTACAACGGCTATCCTCCAAGTTTCTATTGGTGTGGTTAGGGGACGAACAAAGGTTTTGGGCATTTCACGTAGAATGGGACTTAGGGTTTCATATTAGGTATTTATAGGTTTGATTTAAATGCTAAACTCATTGGGACCTAAATCCCTATTTGATTCACAACTGGTAGCTAGAAAATTGCAAGCTTTTTGAGGGGGTGGACTTCCCAGGAGTCTAATCCTGTACGGGGGGTAAGATATGAATGAGTGGTCCTCCAATGTGAATTCAACAACCAGAAACAACACACGTACAAAACAAATGAGTAAGAAATGTGTGATAGCCTGAATGAACTAAAATTTGGCCGAAGATCAAAGATATGTAAGTAATATCAATGTGACATTCTAAATAAACTCAAATTAATGAAATTGAGGTCATTTACTCAAATATCACTATATAGGAACTTGTAAAAATCATTTGAGGGGTAAAAGAAAGTAAAAAGATTCCAAATTTTAACCACAGCTTCCCATTAACTTGTAGAACATCAATATGGGCTCAAATTTCCTAATTTCTCAACTCAAAGACCTATGTGATTTTGATATGTTTAAACCCCCATAAATCCTACTAAATCATAGGAATAACATTATCCCAAAAAAATTGTCCATGATTCTTAATTCATCATTCTTTTTAATATAACATTCATTTTGTCACTTATTATACCCTCAAAAAGCATAAATATAAAACTAGGCATATTGGTCTAATAAAGGGGTGTAAATATGTAATAAAATAAATTAAATACCTAAGAAAAATGAGGATGTGATTATCCTACCCTCCTGTAAATATTTTTCCTTAAAACATTAGGGATTGAAAAGCCCAGGGTATTTCTTTTGCATCTCATATCTAAGCTCCCAAGTAGCTTCTTTAAGATTGTGATTCCTATATAACTCTTTAAGTAGAACAATATCCTTATTCTTCAACTTATTTATCTAGATATCTGGAATCTTCAAGGGAAATTATTGATATGAAAGATCATCCCTGATTGCAATAGGATCTTGAATAAGAATATGAGATATATCATTGATGTACAATGTTAATAAGGATGCATGAAACACGTTATGAATTGGTTCGTATGTCGGTGGTAGTTCTAACCTATGAGAACTCTCTCCCACCCTATCTGGGATCTCAAAAGGACCAATATAATGGGGGATGATCTTAACCTTAACCTTCGATCTAGCAATAGATTTGATGTGTTTGCCTTTCAAGAAAATGTGATCACCCACCTTGAACTCTCTGTGAGACCTATGAGCATCAATATACTTATTTTATATGTATTGGTGCAATCTTCATCCTCATTCTAATAAGATAAACATGATATGTATAGAACTACAATGCATCACTTTGGATGAAACTTCTTTCACCAACCTAACTCCGGCATGGCCTACCATAAAGAGCTTTATATAGTTCCATGCCTATACTACTATGAAATTGTTATTATAATAAAACTCATCTAGATGTAGGAAGTTTGATCAAGATTGTGACGTCCCCATATTTTCTAAAACTTAATATGATGTGTGACGTCCAAATTGAAACCCTCACCTCAGCAAGAATTCCAATTTAAACATACCACACAAGGCTAAGAAGAAGAAAATCGAGGGAGTCAGAAGGCAACACTCAGTAGCACATGTACATGAACAATAATTAAACCACAACATATGTTCACCATTCAACATATAATTCCAACATGAATTGTTACAACATTTGATATTACATATTGAACAACAAACTTATACATATACATGTACTACAACTAAACAACAAGATCTTAAGACAACATGTCCACCTGTACATCATCTCGCCACACAACTCCCACTATCCTGGATCATCAAGAGAATAACCACAACCTAAACAAAAGAGTACATGCGGTACACGTCAGTACAATATTCAAGAATATTGTACCGAGTATGCCTACATGTCTTTTATATACCTCTCATCATATCTTGGCAATAAGATAAAACTAATACTTGGCAGTAACAGAAGAATATAAGAAAAGCGTATACTTGCACCAGGATATTCATTAACAAAAAAGAACACATATTTTAAGCTTATTTTCCATTATATATCAAGGCCTTTATGATCACTACCAAAGAGTTAGATCATTTGTACAAGGTGACCACTACCAAAGAGTTAGGTCAGACCACTACCAAAGAGTTAGGTCATATGTACAATGTGACCACTACCAAAGATTTAGGTCACTTCCAAGCAAACTACCAAAGAGTTAATGCTTTCATATAATGGAACATATATATTATGTTTGATGTGTTCGTAACAGTAATTATGGAAAATCATGCAACATATCATACAAGAACAATCATTTCATCCAATAACATATGCCAAGTATTTTACTACACATATAACACAAGCATATTGTATAATAAGCCAAGTAAGAGGTAATGGCATACCTTCCAAAGAGATAGATCATACTAAACAAATATCACTGATGTCAACTATAAGATTGGTCAAACCTGATCAAAACAAGACCATATACTATCATCACGTTATCATCTTATTATATCTCATCTTAACCCTAATTATGTCCATTAGGGTTTCTCTTAGTTCATTAGGATATGTGTATCATTACTTGTATTCTTATCTTACGATTATCTCACTGATGTCATTTTCTAGATTACATCGCATTATCAAAGCTCATTATCTGAACATTAGGTTCAATATCCTTTTTGTGCACATATTAACCCTAGTTACATGTATTACTCGAATTAGGGTTTCATCATATGTATTATGGGTCATCTTTGTACAACATAGATTATGTGTATCATATTGATCTCATATTTAATTCTGAGGTTCCATATACTGATATGAGCTTACTCTATAAATTTCATCATTTATTTAGCATGTATGTATTTATTGCATTTTATTAGGGTTATTGGCCCTAATTAGACATATTAAGCAAATTATATAATTCCGTGAATCAACATGATCATCACTGACATCAGGTGCACTATAAACATTATTATAGACTTATTGGCATTTTTCCATAATTTTAGAACATCATTTGACATTTATTATCCATCAATTAAGCATTTCACTATTAACAAGATATCACTGATATTCGTGCATTAAAAGTAGGATATTATGCTTACATCTTGTTCTATGCATTTTTCTGAGAATTTATGTATTTTTCTGATGCTCGCGCTAATTACTATGAATTTTGGAAGATCTGGACATTTACTGAATTATTAGGCGATTTACCTTTTTCTGGCCATTCAGAGGCTGCCACGTGTCCAGATTGGGGATGCGGCTCCTTAAGTTGATTACACTCTGACCCTCCTGTTTCATTGTTGAACTGTCAGTTCTCGTTTGGAATTTGGCCAGTTTAGCTGGTTCTCATGGATTGGACCCGGTCCTCCCTTCTTTCTTTCCCTGGTCCATGCGATCGTCCCAAGCGGGACTCTGATCTGCAGGACGCCGCCGTGCGGGAAGCTCTCCGGTGAGCGACTGTTGGTGCGTTAGAGCTTTCAGTCCTCTCTTTCGGTTCCCATTAGCTTCGGTTGTCCTCCTCCAACCTCCTCGGTTGCTCATCTTTGCCCTGGCACCTCCGAGCCACCGTGTCCGCAAGCTCGCTGCCGGCAGGCTCTGACGCGACTGAGCAGAAGAGGCGATCTGCCTCTGGTCATCCATGCGCCAAGGTGAAGCTTCCAAAAGCTTTGCACTGCCTCCAGGAACTCATCCACGGCCATCAGTGTTGGGGAGGAGCGCCGCGCACAAGCCTCTGAGCTCCACCTTCTCCTCCGGCGATAACCACCTCCTCGACTCACAAAACCACCATCTCAGGCCACGAAAATACCCACGTCCATCTCCTCAGGCCTTCAACATCCTTTCCCTTCTCTCTTCTTCCTTTGATCTACCCTCTTCCTCTGTATTCTCATCCCAGCCACCACCTGCTCTGTGCGGTGGAGAGGGCAGCGAATGGGAGAGCTCGTTCTCCCTATTGGAATGGTCTCACATCTCCCTTAAGGGGTCTTCTCACTCCTCTAGTTGAATCGGACACGACTGCCCACTTCACTTCTGCCCCTTCAGGACACGACCAAGACGTGTGGTCCTGAGGATGACCGCAAAGCTAACGGCTCATTGCCTTGCTCCAACTGCAAGGTAGGAGACAACCTGGTGACCCTCTCATTGCCCTTAGACTTTGGTCTAATAATCCTCAAAATGCACATTATTTCATGATATTCAAACCTAAATAACTTCGTATAGGAACATCCAAATGCCACCAAATTTTAACCATAGCTTCCTTACCTCGCAAGATACCTTCTAATTAAATTTGGTGACAAAACTCATCTATTGGACCATTCAAGTAAATTCCTCAAAAAGGCATCAAGTTATGGATGATATTAACATCAATCAACAAACCTATTTTGTCAAAATCTTGTAACTCTCAATATTATTCGACCTTATGATTTTAATTATGTCATTGGATGATTAAGGACTACAAAAGTCCACTCCATCACATCCTACACACCTTAAAGAAAATTCTATCCTCGGAATTAAGACAAAAAACCACTTTGTCACAAAGATCCTCCCTAATTATCTATGCATGCTCTAAGAATGTCCTCCGAAGTCTGAATACTGCTTACTACCCAAAAATTTTAGGGTGATAAGCAGTACTAAAATGAAGCCTAGTTCCTAACTCATCTGGAACCTATTTACACAACTTAGAAGTAAATATTGGGTCCCTATTAGAAACAATAGAATGGGAAACACCATGCATACATACTATCTCCTTAATATGCAATCATTTTAGAAACATTGGAAGTGGTTCTATAAGATAGAAAGTGTTTACCACCACCCATACTACACAATGCCCTTTCTTAGTCTTAGGAAAACAAGTAACAAAATCCATGGTTATCTTCTCCACTCCCACTAAGAAATGTCAAGGGGTTTGAGAAGACCATCAGACCTTTGTTGTTCAGCCTTCACCTACTAACATGTCTAAATTCTAGAAACAAAAGAAACTATATCCTTCTTCATACCTTCCCACCATAAGGTTTTCTTCAAATCCTGCTACATCTTTGTAGATCTCAGATGAATACTGTACTTAGTGCCATGTGCTAAAAATAATATTCTCCCTTTCATCATTATAACGTATCCACAATATGCCATCCATTAGAATATCAACATGTTTACCCTTTGAAAGTTTAGTCTGGACTCTCTCAAGAAGATCTAACATATGTGGATACTTAGGCTACACTTGTGTACTATGTACCTCCAAAGTCCAATCTGACTTGGTCATGATATGTTCCAACTTCAATTCAGCCTCAGCAAGCAATGATCTCCAGTATGTCAACTCGTTCATCATCTTCCATCCATTAACCATAATAGAAGCACAACTAACATCCTTCTTTCAGCTCATAGAGTCAATCACTACATTGGCTTATCAAGAATGATAGGTGATAGAGAAATCATAGTCTATGATGAACTCGAGCGACCTATGTTGCTTTATGTCGAGGTCCTTCTATGTCAGGATATAGATGAGGCTCTTATGATCGGATAACACATCAAACCTTGTGCCATATAGGCCATGCCTCCATATCTTTAGTGCATATATGATAGAAGCTACCTCAATTTCATGTGTTGGATAGTTCTCTTCATGCACTTTGAGTTGTCAATAAGCATAATAGTTAACTCTATCATTCTACATGAGCACTCAACCTAGACCATGCTTTGAAGCATCACTATAAATTACAAAGAGATGATCATTAGATGGAAGAACAAGTATAGGATAAGATGTTAGCTTGGCCTTTTCAGTTTGGAAACTAT
The DNA here is from genome assembly GCA_963693085.1 of Alisma plantago-aquatica. NCBI lineage: Eukaryota > Viridiplantae > Streptophyta > Magnoliopsida > Alismatales > Alismataceae > Alisma > Alisma plantago-aquatica. The sequence goes on along the minus strand of OY856412.1, from coordinate 1,064,447,721 downwards.
GCTTACAAACGTCATCCAAGAAAAACTTACAATCCTTCCTAGTCAATTGAGTAAGGGGTCTTGTTATGATGGGAAATTCATGTATAAGATGCTTACAGTAGCCTTCTAGACTGATAAAACTATGAATACACGTAGGAGTTGTTGGAATAGTCCAACTCTTGAGGGACTCCACCTTAGCAAGATCAATTACTATGTGCCCATCAAAGATGATGTGCCCGAGAAACATGACTTTTGTAAGCTAGAAGTCACACTTAGACAACTTATCATGTAACCGATGCTTCTTGAGTGTATATTAAAGTAATACAAAGATGTTCTTCATTAACGAGGTCAATGTAAAAAAAAATTAGAATATCGTTTATGAATATGATACATGAAAGAATCAAGAAACTCATGGAAAAGATAGTAGGAGCATTAATAAGGCTGAAAAGCATCACTAAGAATTCTTACTGCCCATATATAGTACAGAAAGTTGTCTTCTCGATATTAGAGTTGTGGATTTTCAACTTATGGTATATACTATTCCAGTCAATCTTTGAGAAGACCTTTACAGTCCTAAGTTGGTAAAAAAGATCATCAATATTGGGAAAGTGGTACCTATTATTGATAATCACTTGATTGAGAATCCTATAATCGATGCATATGCATAGTGCCTTATCCTTTTTCTTGAAAAAGAGGATAGGATCATCCCAAGGAAGGCACTCCGACAAATAAAACCTAAGTTTAAGAGATCTCAAAGCTTCTTCTTAACTTCAGCACACTCAGCAGGGGCCATCATGTAAGGAGACTTTGAGAATATAGTAGTATGTGGAAGTGGATAAATATACCACTTCAACACTCTATTAGGAGAGAGATCAGGAAAGTCTTTAGGTAAAACATTAGGAAAATCCCTCACTACACATACATCAAAAATAGGTATCTCCTGCTAGACTAATAAGGATATGAGAAACACAACATGACCCTTTCTCATCAACTTGTCTACATGAATACAAGAAATTAAGAGACTCTTCCCAGTGGTTCTCCTAACTTCAACAATAAGAGGTATTCCCTAGGATAGGAAAACATAATAAGATTCCTTCTACAGTCAAGAAGCACATAGTGATCATGGATCCAACTCATCACCAGGATAAAATCACAAAATTTCATTTCTACTACCATATGTTTTCCATTCTCTACCTCCATCATGAACATGTGATCCTTCCTATTCTCCCTAGGAGAAGTAGCTTTATTGTCTTTTCCATCATAGACTCATTGATGAAGGAACTTCAGACTATCCCTCTTGATGTGACCAAACTCCCCACATAAGTACTAGACTCCGTGTCCAAGTTTGCATTACCTTACATGATGCTTTTGACACTAAGGACACTTGGTTTGGACCATTTTTGTTTTTCCTATTGTTGTTCTGAGTGGGTCCACCTTCTAATGCCTTCCTCTACTTGTTATGTTTCTTACAGTTGTATCCCTAGTAGCAGTTATGGTTCTTATTCTGTCAGTAGATCTACTAGTGATGATGATTCCCACCATTGTAGTTCTTCTTGGCATCCCTACTTGGGCAAACCTTGATCTCTAGAGCATCATCAAAATCTTCCTACATCATCTTGTGACCTCCTCCAAAAAGTTAGTAGATGAGATCCTCCTTGAAATGTCAAATGAACTTCTTTTCTCACATCAGCTAAGTCATCTAAGATTTTTACTTTGAAAGAATGCAAAACTTCGTGGTGTATTGAGTAATTATCATATCACCACACTATCACAAATAGAGGAACTCTACCTCCTTGTTAGCCATCATCAATCCTGACATATAATGTTCTTGAAAGCGTCCATGAACTCCTCCCACGTGAGGTCCTACCTGACATGAGTTAGTCCTCTCAACATGTGTGTCCTAAACCTGAAGTGAGGCTCCTAACAACATTCCAAGTCATGAAAGCAATGCCCCAGGTTGTGGATCCAGTCCAACCGGCCTTACCCACAACATCTAGCTCTTTGTCTATGGCAAATGTCTTTGGCTTCACCTTGAGGAAGTCTATTAAGGTGACTTTACCCCTCCTCTAACAATGATATCAATCTCTTCCTCCCATTGCATCAGCCAAATCTTTGACAAACACATTGGATGAGATAGGAGGGTCTGCTTCATGTGGGATCTCCTCATACTCACAATTGTGATGACTCTCTTCACCAGAGTGCGGGGGTGACTTTTCATGGTCAGGGTGATGCTTAGGGGCCAGTTCAAAGAGGAAAAAGAGACATTATAAGAATGTAGCATAATTTATAAGACGCTACTATGCTAGCCATTATAGGATTGTTCTGATATCACTTATGCCACAACCTACATAACATGAACAATCCAAATATAATAGAAACATGTTCATATGTAGGAGATCACGAAAAAATCATGACATAGTATCATTCATTAAGAAAAATCCATAGAAAATAAAAACATCCACTTGTAGTGTCTTAATACATGCTTAAGAAAAGGAAATATAATGTCCAACATCCTAAGAACATAAAAGAAAACCTAACATAAAAATGAATGTAAAGATAAACTAGAGGAATACTCTAGAAAGGTACCCCACCTGGGTAGAATCCAAAGTTTCAGGAACTACACATCCCACTGTTAGTGATGTTGTAGTTTCTCATGGCATTGTCCCCCACCTATATGCATCCACACATAGCTATGCATTCAGAAAATCTATTATAGGTGGTTTGGTATCATAACTTTAATAAAGCTTTAGAAACTGATATGAACTTCCATTAACACTAATTATGACATTATGATTCATTCTTAACTTAATTAAGCTTTCTTATTAGGGAACCAACTCATTGAACCTTATCTGATATGATCTTACAACACACATGAGGTGTGAAGGCTTCTGTGAATGATGAAAGTAAATATACTAGGCTTGAATCCATTAAACATAAACATCACTCAACACACTAAAAGTGAACAGGCTTCTAAATACACTAAAAGTGAATGGGATTGAGCTTGAAGCCATAAAATGAAGGGGTATCATGAGGAACCAAGATTCTATAAAAGCATTCATGAGTTGGGCATAATAAATCATTTCACATTCTAATATGATCTGGTCTACCTTACTTAGGGTTTACACCCATAATTGCAATATTAAACTTAAATAGGAAGACATACATTCTTTTAACTGATCTGATCTCAACATGAATCTTAATGCAATAAATCTTAATAATATGTGCATAGATAAATACCTCTTAAACATTAAGGTGCTGACATGATGAAAATATATACGATAAACTTTAAAAAAGATTAAGCAAGGAAAGTTGTATGAGCACAATATAATGAAACTTGGGGCATGGACCACTTACCTAATCTAGTTGGAATGCTCGCTCCTAGGTTTATGATCGCAGGACTTTAGTCTTCCTATAATTATAACCCAAAACCCTACTTTTTTTCTCATAAACCTAATTAGGAAAAGTCTAGAAATCTAAGAAACCAGAGTCAACATCATAACTCCTAACCTAGACCAATGGATAGATCTCAAAAATTGATAAAAAATTTATATATCACTCAACCCTATTGGAGTTACCAATAAAAAGATATTAAATATCTAAATCTACCAATCATGATGTAGATATTTCGAGTTTGCAAATTCTAGCATTTGGATAAAGCAAAACTAAAAAGATTGAATGGTTCTTTGATACGAATGATGAACTACCAGAGTGACATGGGTAACTTAGTAAAATTACCCATATTAATATTTATATCTTAGAGAACTCAAAATACTCCATAGACCTAAGTAGAACATAGGTAATGTGACATGTTGAATAAGTCTACAGTGAAATCAGGTCCCTCTCTCCATCTTTGACCTTTGATATTGACCACAAACACAACACTTCATGGTGCACACAATAGACATCCTTCTCCTACCTTGGAGCCTAAATCTCCTCAAGTTACTGATCACCAGGGCTACACCGGCTTGGACAAGTGGGGTGTAGTCAAAGTCGATCCTACTAGGTCCAGGAGGCTTGTTACCCTCCAAACCCCATGGTGCAACCTGTTGTTTACAAAGAGACATAAAAAGGGGATCAAGACTGGATATAAGGAAAATGTGAGAAGAATTCAAATCTGAGGGCAACATTATGTTCTCCATTGCCTTCCAAAGTCAACCCACTCAGAGTCAGAGAAGAACATTGTGAGGTGCCCTGAAGTCCAACATCATTTCCATCTACATTGGTAGAGTTCCTCGACTCAAAAAGTGACTAAATTATAGGGAAAAGGAATGATTGGTAAATAAAAAGGGTAAGCCAAGGTTGCGTACTAGCAAAACAATTCGAAGATGATCATCTAAAGAGGCTCCAAGCCAAATTTTCCAGAAGGGGGGTTGAGTTTGGCAGCCTCTATTCCTAAAGTTGGGGACCTAGGACAGTATCCTGAGGCTCAACAAAGATGTAGGGACCTTCTTGGGAGACTGTGAAGACCAACGTCCAAGTTTTCTTTGGCATCAGTGAGGAGAAGAACAAAGGTTTTGGGAGTTTTGCACAAAGATGGATTTAGGGTTTCATATTAGGTATTCATAAGTCTGATTGAAAGTATTGAACTCATTGGGTCTAAATCCATGTCCAATTTGCAACTGATGGTGAGAAACTCACAAACGTTTGAGGGGGGCGTACTATGTAGGAGTCCAATCCTAGACATGAGGTTAGAGATGAAAGGTTGGTGCTCTAATGTTAATCCAAGTGTAAGAAACAACACAGATATAAAACAAATGAGTAAGGTGCACATGATAACCTAAATGACTAAACTTTGGCCAAAAATAAAAAATATGTGAGTAAAGTCATCGTGAAATTTAAAATAAACTTTAACCTTATGAAATCTTGGTCATTTACTCAAATATTTGTGTCATTATTTCCCTAATATATGGAAACTTTTGAAAACATTTGAGGGGTCAAAGAAAGTCAAAAAGCTTCCAAATTCTAACCATGGGTTCCCATTAACTTGTAGGACATAACTGTGGGATTAAATTTCCTAATTTCTCAACAAAAAAACCTCAATAATTTAGTTAGGTTTAAACCCCAATAATTCCTACTAAATCATAGAAATACATTACTTTCCCAAATTGGCCTCGATGCTTAATTCGTGATGCTCTATAACATAAAATTCATTTCATCACATTTTACACCCTCAAAAGACATAGATAGCACACCAGGTATTTTGACCTAATAAAGGGGTGTATATATGTAATACAAAAATTACATACCTAACAGAAATGAGGAGGTGACACTGCTTTTGTCTTTTCATAGTTCTTATGGGATATCTCTATTCCCATTTTGAGCCAATGTCTTCAACTGTGCCAAGTTTGTTTCCATACGTGAACCTAGGATTTTAGACTCCTATTTTAGATTCCATGTCGTTTCTACAAAAGATTATTATTTGAAATATGAATCAGTCTTGTTCATAAATTTCCCATGAATATCTCTCAAGTCATCCTCTTGTTCTGGACCTTGCTCATGTTGAAATTGTCGACGATCCTTCTACTGGTGCACATAATGTTGTTGTACTTGTGGTGGGTCATGCTGAAAATTATAGGGATTCTTTCAAGAAGAAATTGGATTCTCCTTCATGAGTCCTTGTTCCTTCTATTATGTTGTTTCATGTACATGCAATCCTCTTCCTTTCCTCCAGATGAGAAGGTATTCTTCTTATCCACTTTCTTTGCCAACTGGGCCACCTATGTCTTACGTTACATAACCTCATGGGATTCCATGGTACTTTTATATGGGGATTAACAATCACACTCCTAGCCCCAAGAATGGTTTGTTACCATGCTCTTCAAGTTATTATGACACTTTGATGCCTTCTTATCCATAAACAATCCCATAATGGCACTATCAAGCATGGTTCTCTCTCATGTGTGCAAGACATAGTAGAAAGTCTTAGCTTGTCCATATTTGTCAATCCCATGGTGTGGTACCTTTCTCAACATGTTTTTGTATCTCTACAAAGCATCTAAATTGGATTTGTATTCTTGTTTCTTGAACTCATAATTTTTTCCCACCAAATCATTGGTTTCCTAATGGGGAAGCTACCTCTTAAATAAAATGTCAATCATTTCTTGACATGAGCTTATTGAGTTTGATGGTAGACTAAGGAACCATGTGATGGACCTATTAAAAAAGAATAAGGGAGCAATTTTAAATAGGTCACTATGGTTGGGATGCAGTCTATCTTGATTGCATCACAAATTTCAACTAAGTAATTAGTCTTCTATGTTTGTTCTTCATTGTTGTGCTTGTGGAGTACCTACAACTTGATTAAAGCAACAAGTCATGGATCAATCTTATAGATTTGCATGTTGAATGCCTGTCTGAAACTACCACATCATCATTGTCCTCCCCAAGATTACACATCTTTTGAACTTCTACCATAGGTTCTTCTAAAATAATCACATGCTATTCCTCAACCTACAGATCACCCTCAGGTGGTGTTAGTAGTGTAGACTCATCTTATCCAGTGGAGTTTGAAAATTGGGAAAAAGATAGAGACAACAATGTTGTATTTAGGAAATAGGTTTTTCAATAAATATATACATGGTCCTGGAGCAAGCCCAGAGATCCTTTCAACACATTTCTTCTTGATCTGATAGCACTTAGATGGCAGTCGGGGCGGTCTCCTGGTGTGACACCACAGATGGAAACTGACATAGTCTCCTAGAATGTTGGTGATAGCCTCCATGCGTCTATGATAGTCCACACAAACCACCAAGAACTCCCCATCACACATTACTAGAGCCAATGGGAAGGAGTTTGTCCTATTGATGTCAACCTACTAGAACTGACATGTTCTCCCTTGATGTCTCTCCTTTTATGGTTAAAATTTGCTCAAGCTCTCACATTACCTCAACTATTAGAGGACAATGTTTCTCATCGTTAGTTGTGTCTACTGATATCCATGACCACCCTCTATTTATAGGAGGGTCAAGGTTAGGGTTTCTAGATCACCTAGGAGTCAAAGAGATAGATTTTTATGAATTTCTGGCTGCTACAGATCACAATTCAGTCACCTCACACCAAAATTGGTCGATTCAAACATCTAGTCATCCAATTGAAATGCTTTCCTATTCACAAACACAATGCACAACATGAAGTTAGCATCAATCCTTGATATAGTCTTATTGATTTTCCAATCAATCGACTGGAATTCTTAGTTGGTCGACTCATCGCTTGATTCGCTCGACTCAATACTTGAGTTGGTCGACTCACATTCCCATTCAGCCAATTCTCAACCAGTGTTGTTTAAAATGATTACCTAAACACTTTAGTAATCAAGTAAAACCTTATTCATGAGTAAACCCTATTCTAAGTGCATCGTATGTGTGTGATTATATAGGTTCCAAGTTCTATTGCAGTAAACATCCATAACTAATTTATGACATCACAAGCAATGAGCGGTATCTAGAAGTACATAATTTCTACCCAAGTAATTGGAAAGTTGGAGAACAACTTCAACCTAAATCTATGATCAGTATTATTGTAATTATATAATTTCTTTGTCTCTGATATCCATATTTTATTCGAGGCATGGAAGCATCATCCTCTTAATCATTCAATTCATGTTCCATGAACTGAAGGAGATACTAGAGATGCAAATGAGCTCAATATCTTATACTGACTCACATGAGTAAGGCTATACATTTTCTCAGTATCCCTTATTAAGTGTCTTGGTATCAACTTTAGTATTAGGGATAAATCCCATCTACATCATTAACAATCAATCCTCATGTGTCACAATTTATCCAAGCATCATCTTTATGGAAACCTTTATTCAAGGTTATGCTGGATGATGCTAAAATACATAGAACAACATGAGATGAGTGTAGTAACTTTAGGTCAAAGAATCACAATCACCACTATCATTTGAGATGTGGTTATGACTATTATCCATGTATCACTTCTCAAGGTGTGTCTATTTGGTACATTGTTCTCTAACAAGTACATATGTGATCGGTTTTATATCACATACCATGACTAATGATATCCTATCATCAGCCAACACACACTCTACTCTTATGCATTATTGTTGTCTATCAGCTTTAACAATAATATCTGACTAGGAACATAATCAAGAATGCAAACAATCTTATCATACATTCTAATCTCATTGTTCATGTTCTAAACCTAAAGACATTGAGCATTATCATTATTTAGATATCTATCATGTTATGACATCATTTCATATTTGTACAAACATATAGACAGAATTGCCTTTTTATTTATATATCAAATATTAATCAAATCCTTACAAGATATGGCATTACAATCATTGCATGATTGGATCACTAGGCATACATACCAATAGACTTCACTTTCACTTAGAGACAATCACTCATGAACTTAATCCCAAGTGACTATATATGCCTATTATGCTTCTGGTGTGAAAGTACTTTTGTCAAAGTTTCAGCAACATTGTTTTTAGTTGGTACTCTACAAGTCTTCACATCTCCTCATTGTACGATGTCTCATATGAAATGGAAGCACCGTAGTATGTGTTTGGAATGTTGATGCAATCTAAGTTCCCTATCTTGTGCAATAGCTCCATTGTTGTCACAATACAACTCTACAAGTTCAGAGATGAACTTCTTGACCCAGGCAGCTTCCTTTGCTGCATTAGATGCAACAATGTACTTGACCTCTATCGTAGAATTAGCAATTGTCTCTTTCTTGGAGCTCTTCCAACTTACAACTCCATTGTTAAGGAAAAACACAAATCCAGATTGCGATCTATAGTCATCTTTGTTAGTTTGGAAGCTAGCATCAATATAACCTCTTACTATTAGCTCTTCCTCATCGTTATAAACAAGGAATTGATTCTTAGTTCTTCTCAAGTACTTACAGATGTTCTTTACAGAAGTCTAATGCTTCCACCAGGGTCTGACTGGTACCTTCTAGTCATACTCAAGGCATATGAGACATCGAGACAAGTACATAACATTGCATACATGATAGATCCAATTGTAAATGGATATGGAATCTTAGTCATGTGCTGCCATTCTTCATAAGAATAGGTACATTGAACTCTAAATATACTAACACTATGAGACATGGCTAAGTCTCTTCTTTTTGAGTTTCTCATGTTGAACCTCTTCAATACCATGTCAATGTATGAGCTCTAGCTTAGGCCTAGAAGACTTCTAGATCTATCTCTGTAGATCTTGATTCCTAAAGTATAGGTTGATTCACCTAATCCTTCATAGAGAAGGTACTTCCTAGATAGGTCTTTCCCATCTCTAAAGTAGGGATGTCATTCCTCATCAATGGTATGTCATCTACATACAATATGGAGAATACAACTATGCTCCCACTAACCTTCCTGTAAACACGTGATTCATATTCATATTGACTAAAGACAAAGTCTTTGACTGTTTCTCCAAATCAAATATTCAAGCTCCCATATGCTTACTTCAATCCATAGATTGACCTTTTTAGCTTACATACTTTATTGGCTTCTATTGGTTCTTTAAAATCCTTGGGTTGTGTCATGTACAGATTCTCAAGGAGATTCTGGTGAAGGAATGTGGTTTTAATAGCGATCTGCCAAATCTCATCATCGTAATAAGTTGTAATGGCAAGCATGATCATTATGGATTTACCCATGGCAACTACATAAAGGCTTTCATCAACACCTTGAACTTCTCTAAAACCATTTGCAACCAATCTTCCCTTATAGGTTTGTACATCACCATCCATGTCAGTCTTCTTCTTGAATACCCATTTTCACCCTATGGGTTTTACCCCTTTAGGTGGATCCACCAAGATCCATACATGTACATTGATTCCATCTCAGATCTCATGGCCTCAAACCATTTTTCAGATCTAGTCCCTCAATAGCTTCTAAGTAGGTTGTTGGCTCATCATCAATTACCAACTCATTGTCTTCTTGGGTCACAAGATGACAAAATATTTTAGGATCAAGATGTTTCCTACTAGATCTATGAGGTTCATGTGTCACAAGAGGACCTTGAGATTCCACAAAAGTTTCTAAGTCTTCTTGTTCCTTATGTAAGTCTAGAGGTTCAATGTTTCTTGTTGGTCTCAAACTTCTTCCAGTTCTACTTTTCTCTCACTGATTTCTTTGGAAATAAATTCCTTTTAAAAGAATAAAACATTCCTGAAAACAAAAACTTTATTGTTAGATGGAGTGTAAAACTAGTATCCCCTATTTTTTTAGGATGTCCAAAAAAATAAAATTTGTCTGATATGGGTCCAATCTTTTCAGGAAACTACTTTCTTACATAAGCTTCACATCCCCAAATCTTCATGCAAGACACATTATGACGTTTCCCATGGGATATCTCATATGGTGTTCTTTGAACCAATTTAGAGTGGGAAATGGTTAAGTGTAAATTCAGTGGCTTCTAAAGCATATCCACAGAATAAAGTTGGAAGATCGGCAAAACTCATCATTTCTAACACCATAACTAGTAATGTGTGATTACTTCTTTTTAATGAACCATTATGTTGTGGTTTTTCGGGTGAAGTCCATTGTGAAATCATACCACAGGCTCGTAGAAGGTCCTCAAACTCTTGGCTTATGTATTCTCCACCTTAATAAGAATGAAGTGATTTAATACTTATACTAAGTTGGTTATGTAATTCATTCATTAATAAATTGAACTTTTCAAGGGTTTTTTAATCTGTTTCATCAAGTACACATAGACAAACCTACTTACATCATCAATGAAGGTAATGAAGAATTGTTAACCACTTTTGAAATTGTTCTAAAAGGTCTGCATACATTAGTATGCATAAGTCTTAATAGATCACTTGTTCTCTCATTGTGACCAGTGAAGGGAATCTTTGTCATCTTGCCCAGTAAACAAGATTCACATGTCTCTATTGATAAAAGTCAAAAGAGTCTAGATAACCATCTTTATGATGTCTAGAGATACGTCTCTTGTTAATGTTCCCTAGAAGACAGTGCCAAAGGTATGTTTTGTTTGATTTATCAACTTTTAGAATTTCAATATTTATTTTACAAATACATGTCTCTAGATCTAGGAAATAAAAAGCATTAGACATTGGACACTACCATAAAAGATCTCAACTTTAAAAGTACAAATCAACCATTCTTAATGAGAAATTTGAATCCATTCTTGTCCATACAAGATATAGAAATGATATTTCTATTAATGGAAGGTACATAATAGCAGTTCTTTAACTCTATTAGAATCCCATTTAGAAGAGATATATGATAGATTCCAACTACAGTGGCTGCAACTTTTGCTTTATTAGTAACATACAACCTCACCCTTTCTTAAAGGCTTACTTCTATGTAGATTTTACATATTAGAACATATGTTAGATCCACATCCGTTATATTGTACCCATGATTAAGAACTAGACATATTTATCTCAATAATTTATGTAGATGAAGTAGAGATTCTATCCCTTGTATCATATTCCTTAGTTTCTTTAAGTGAAAAGGACAAATTCTTTTTGTACTTACCCTTCTTATCTTGAGTAAAGAAGACGACTTTATCTTAGTCTCATAACATTTCTTGGACTTTCCTTTCACTTTGACTCCCCTTTTGTGGTCACTACCATGTGTTTGTCCTTCTTCGTTCGTGCTTCAAAATTTATCAAAATTGCAAGAGACTCAAACAACAATTTTGGCCAAGTTACTAAAGTAATATCACCCAATAAACTAGTAATATGATTCAGGAAATGACTGTAGAATCCTTTTTGTGGCCAAGTCTTGTCCTAAAGGAAATCCCATCCTATTTGATGTTCCACATGCCCGGTAATACTGAGCACATCAACTCTATTATATCTCCCTCTATTAGTTTGCACTCAAACAACACCTTGGAGACATTATTCCTTTCTTGATTTGCATGATTCTTAAGATGTGTTACCATCTCAAGAATGTACATATTTTCATGTTATTTATTCAAAGCATAGTTCCTACAACCAATCATAAGGTATTTGATGTCAGCAGCATCATTGGCATGCTTCAAGTAAGCACCCATTTCATCCTTGGGGGAATTTGGAGTGGGTTCCTCTAAAAGTGGTGTTACAAGGACATAGAGCTTGTGCTCATTGGTGAGAACGTTTCTCTTAGACCTGAACTAGTCATGGAAGTTGGTCCCATTTAGTTTGTCCTTCTCAAGAACTAGACGCAATAAAAATATATTATTGTTTGTCATTTGTTTCTATAAAAGAAATTTTCATCTTTTCAAAACAATTTTTGACTTGATTTGATGAAAAGCAATTTTGACAAAATTAATGAGGCCATTAATTGATTATCACTCCCACTATTTTTTTTCAAGTTGATAGACATCACTATCGATTCAGAAGATTGTACCATACAAATTGTTAGGGAGTCAAGATCCATATTTCATCAAATTAAGAGTTATCTAGGGCTGATTTCCCACAACTTGACTACTTAGGTAGGCAACACTTGACAATTGCATCCTATACAACTCTTTATGGATGGCATGTATAAATCTTTACCATGATCCATATTTATGCATATAAATACTTAATCCCATTAAGATCGCCTAGTTAACTCAGACCCAAAATCCAACATGATAGAATATGAATCCTATGGAGGCAGACCCTCATTTCTACCTTCACACTTTCATGAGATAGATGGTGCGCCACACTAGGCAGTCTTAGTCGATCAATATTTTCATGTTTGTATCTTGTGGAAAGAATCTAAGACTTAATACTTAAGTGGGGGATTTTTATTTATAAATGCATATACATATCCAATTGCCACATACTTATAATATGTACCATATACATGTTATACCCACAAACAAAACATGCAATCACAAAATAAGAGTGATGGTTATATCCATACTAATGAAATTGTTTAGAGACACAAAGAATATCTACCATCTAAGGTCAACATCATGTGTAGCAACATTAGACTAGTTAATGGATATTTGTAATCCACAATTGATTCAAATTTGAGTCCAAAAATAATGATAAAAATCCATAACATATTTCGCATTAGATTTGGATATCAAATATAGTATCCAAATATTTTTCTAATTGTATACTAGATACAGTCTTATCTGCTCCAAAAAATATTTGAACCCATATATACATTATATGTGATTTGTATAAATGAATATCTCATATATCAGATTGTTTGAATTGGGATTTTTGTGCATTGTTGTGGCCCTTCATCACTGCGTATAGGACAAATAGCTAATAATGTAAAGATAGCCTTACCATAGATATAAAACACTTCTACTCAATTTTCATTCACACCTCTCTTCTCTCATATCATTTACCTCCAAACCTCAGTGACCTGAAAAATAGTCCAGGACACAACCAGTAGCAGTAGGCACTAGGAGCTGTGTTTGCTAGCGTATCCAGACAATTTCCAATGAGCTACTCATGCATCATCAAGTAAGGTTGGAGCTCAACAACTGTGATCGAGCTAAGTATCATAGGAAAGAACAAATCTATGAAGGTGGAGAGTTAAATTATGGCTATAAAACATGATTTTGTGGCTAAAGGTTGCAACCAATGCTACCTTCTAATCGATAACTAGTAATTAATTTGTGTAAAAGGTTGGTGTGTCCTATCAGATTTGATTAGATGTTGTGACCTTTCCTTCCCATCAACTTTTTTTATTCACTCAACTCCTAACTAGATTCATACTCTATTCATCAATTTTTGAAGTACAACGATTACACTATGATCTTGAGTGAACCAAATATTTGTGTTTCACTTGCTACAATTTCTTTTGTACTATGTGCAAATGTGTTCTTGATTTCAAATAGGAAAGATTCTCACAGTTCTGGATCATTAAAGTATGATCATAGTATTGTCTACATGTAGTTTGGCCTTTTGAAAATTCTAGAGCATATAGCTAAAGTTCACTGGAGAAACTAGAAACTTTGTTAGATATACAAATTGCCTTGTACCTTCTGATAATGATGATTCAACGTTTTAAATATATATACATGTGATTTGTTTATTAAATCATGTATTTATTTGCATATCATCTGGGTCCTGGTGCAAAAGATGTTTAAATAACATAATAATAATAAAGCTTCTATTTTTAGCCTTCATTTGGTTAATATTTTTATATGGGTGAATTCTTAGAAACATATCTTATATTGATTTCCAACCTCTTGGCATTATTTTAAGAACTTAGTGTGAACAATTTGACTATGAAATGTGAATAAGAATGTAGTTCTTATTGTTCAATTATAATGCCATTAATTAAGGGAAAATAATTTTCTAGAGGATGCTCAATTTTAAAGTTCTACCAAGACATATTTAGAAAATAGCATATATGTATGCTAAATGATAAAAATGATTTTGAAGAAATGATTGATCGACTTAGTTTAAGATTTAAAATTTGATACTATTTTATTAGAACAAAACATCATATTTGAATATTATCTGAGTTTAAAATGGCAAATTCATTTTTAGACTTCGGCTTTGGATTAATCTAAATTTGAAATGACAATTTTGAGTTTGAATTTGGTTGGTCTTTTTCATATTCTTTGTATATTGGATCAGACGGAAAATTTCAAATTCGAACATCAGATGTATAGGTATCTAGTTCAAATTTGATTTGTTTACAGGTCTAAGCAACATGTTCTTGTAGAAAATTGTGTTGGAACCATCCTAGTAGATTGATTGGACAATTCAGTCAATCGGTTGGCCTTTTGGTTGGTTGATTGGTCTTAATGGATCAGTCGATTTTCTCCTGGATCAAGCGATGTTTGGGTGCTCCAGTTGATGGGTTAGTCAATTGATTGGCTCCCCCTATCATGTGCCCTCCTTGGTCCTCCATTCGATCAACTCAAATTTCCAATAGGTCGACTCATCTGGTGCAGAATGTCTTCTTTTATCAAAATATAAATTAAAACTATCCTGTTACTATTAACTTATTATATTATAAAAGTGAAAATTGGAGTTACATTTGAGTGGACCATAGGGAGGGAAGCATTAATTTACATTTGGAGAAAAGGTAGATGTTCTATGTGCAAACCAAATAACAATAGGAGTAGAACCATACAACCAAGCACACACATCAACAAAGGGTTTTTTGCCCATAATTGTGCATTCATCCTCCATCAAAACAAATTTTAGGGTATCATGTATTGATTGCATTATATCATATCATATAGATGCATTGGAGATTATGTGATTTTATTTAGATATGCACATTAATCTTTAAGTATTCACATCATGTACAATAAATAGATGATGACACAAAATCTAATCATATTGATTAAATCCTAATATATTATAAATTGATGTGGTTGTCATACTACTTTTGGGAAATCAGGTAGTAGATAAGGAAACAAAAACAAAAAACACTTTCTTTCCATATCCCAAACAAGTTGATTGTGACAACAATGATGTATTTAGGAAAGAGAATTTGTGAGGTATATACCTCATCCTAGAGAAAGTCCATAAACAATCCTTGCAACACGATTCTTCTTGATCTAATGGTAGTTGGGGTGGTTTCTTGGTGTGACACCATGAACAACAGCTGATGTTGTCTCCTTACATGTGGGCAACAGGCTCCACGCCTCTATGGTAGTCCACACAGACCACCAAGAACTCCTAGTAATGATTTTCTAGAGACAACGAGAAGGATTTTGTCTGCTTGATGTCAACATGCTAGTGTGGACTTGTTTTTTTATTGTTATATCTCCCTTTTACAAGTAAGACTTGCATAAGATCACACATTACCCCTAGTAGCGGTGCCAAAGCTGGGAGAGAGGGTGTTCCAAAGTTGAATCTGACTCCTCCGGTTGGCTCAAGGGAGGCTAATGGAGCGAGCACGTACCTTTCCTTTCAGAATTGCACAGATCCAAAATGGTCGACATCTGCAACAACTCATTCCCCTTCCCCCTCCTCTTCAACACCTCCACCAGATAGGAGTGGTGATTCCTCATCACCTCCACCCAATCCTGACTGGATGCAATCCAGTAGGTTGGGGTGAGCGCGCAATGACACCCCTATCCTCAAGTTTGTGGAGCCAACCGTCAAGGAAGACAAGAAACTCTTCTCATACTCGAGCTGGAAGGACCCCGATCCCAGTTTGAAGGAGTATCTCTCACTCTATTTCATGGGGAGTAAGCCCTTCAGAGGCCAAGTCCTTGGGTGGATAAAGCGGAGATGGAGGTTGAGTGGTGAGTTCTAGATCGTGGCATAGGAGCTCGAGGGATTCGTCATCAAGATCCCAATTGATACAAAGAGAGAGATAATTCTGAATGAATCTCCCTAGATGCTTGATGGAGCCCTCATCATCGTGCATCCCTAGGAACCCGACAAACCTCTTCAGCCCCTTTCATTCATGAAGCTTCCATTGTGGACCAAGATCACCAATCTAGGTGGTTCTTGGACGATGGACCGACTAGAACGAACGGCCAGCCTCCTTGGGCACCCTGTTGACTTCGACGAGATGGTGTTTTTAGCAAATTGCCTCAAAGATGTTGTGGTGTGCGTGGAGATTGAGTCTAGTGCTGGTTTTCCCAAGTAAGTCTTGATCGAGGTAGACGAGATTCCTAAGAAACTTGGCGTTGAATTCATCTCCAAACCTCTTCTATGCTCCAAGTGCAAGCGCTTTGGACATAGGTTCATGTCGTGTTCCCTAGAGCCCAGGTGGAAGATGCTTGGTAGTGACATGCAAATCCACTCAGGGAAACCAGGAAGCATCCAACCTATTTGACACAATGCTGCCAAGGGTCATCCTGGAAGAACCATCAATAAACCAAAGAATCCAAGCAAGAGTCTGATACCAATTGAGGAGCCGAATATGCATTGTGATCCAGTCTGTCACCCAAAAGTTGAATTATATTTAGAGTGGGAGCCCACCCTCTCTAATATGAATCTAACTCTGCAAAGTAACAAGATTCTTCAGGTATCAAGAATCCTCATTTGAAGATTCTTCATATGAACCGGACCCAAAGTTCCTTGAATTCAAACTCAGTGAAAGATCGAAGCTAAGAAAGAAAAATAAGAAGATAAGGAGGGTCAGAAACAATGAGATACCATGGATCAATGATTCTGTCTAATCATCTAACATTTTCTCTACAATAGTTCTTAGTCTGATGCAACTATTTGCCTTGAGGTGTCCTATTTTTCATTTTTGGCTGGTTGTAAGTTACTTGAGGGCAGTACTGCTTTCAACCTCGAGGGATATGTTTGGATGCTGCTCTTATTCCACTAGAATTTCACCAGTGATCTTATTATCAGTTGGGTAGAAGGGAGTGGATGGCTGATTATTGCCCAAAAAGTTGGAGTCAGACCTCTGTCTTCCTACAAGCTTCAGTCTGTCAAAGCCAGGACATACGTCTTCCTTGCGACTAGGTTCTTACCATTCCTTACGGATGGACCTCGTATTCATGTGACCTTTTGATTCGAGCATGGGATATTGAAGACCTGGCGTCTCTCACCAGAACAGTTATCAAACGATGATCTTAGGGGCTCTGAATAAGCTGCCAAGGAGGCACATTTTCTGTGCTGGGTTTATTGTTAGTGTTTTTTTCTTGCTGTTGTATCTAGAGTTTTTGAGGATGGTTGTTTTGTGTCTATCCCTGGTAGGACATTATGGACCCTAAATCTTCTTTGCTCCTAGATTTAGTTAGTATGATGCAAACACTACGTGTCTTTGCACTCATAAATAGGTTTTTCTTTTAGGGGTTTGTCCACCGTACATAAGCCCAAAGTTTTTGGTTTAATATAGCAACAAGATTTTTAGCTGACCAAAAAAGAGATCTCACTTTACCACAACTGTAAGAGGATAACATTTGTCAGGGTTAGTTGTGTCTTATAAAATCCTTGACTACCCTTTTATTTTTAGGTGGGTCAGGGTCAAGGTTTCCAGATCAACTGGGAGTCAAGGAGACAGATTTTCATGAAATGATGGATGTTGTCAATCATGAGTCGGTCAACTCAACACTTGAGTTGGTCGACTCACACCCCAGTTGGTTGAGTATAATATCTAGTCATTCGATTGGAATGCTTTCCTATTTGCAAACATATTAACTTCCAATGCAAAAATCAATGCACAACACGATGTCAGCATCAATCTTTGATTTAGTCTTACTAATCGTCTTGTCCGACGACTAGAATTCTTAGTTGGTCACTCATCACTTAAGTCGGTAAACTCAACACTTGAGTCATTCAAATCACATTCCCAGTCAGCCAAAATTGTTTAAATTGATTACGTAAACAGTTTAGTAATCAGGTCAGTCCTGATTCATGAGAAAACTCCTATTCTAGGTGCACCCTATGCATGTGACCCTATTAGTCCCAAGTTACGTTGGCAGTAAATGACCATAACTAATTAATGACATCGCAAGCAATCAGTGGTATCTAGAAACACATCATTGCTACTCAAGTAATTGGATAGTTGGAGAACAACGTCAACCTAGATTTGTGATTAGTGTTACTATGATTGTATAATTCCTTTGTCTCTGATATCAAGATTGAACTCGAGGAATGGAAATGTCATCCTCTTAATCATTCAATCATTGTTCCTTGAACCAGAGAATATTGTAGACTTGCATATGAGCTCAATTTCATATATTTATTCACATTAGTATGGACATACATTTTCTTAAGATATCAACTTTAGTAAGAGGGACAAATCTCATCTACATCGCTCACAATCGATCCTCATGTGTCACAATGTATCTAAACATCATCATTATGTGAACCCTTATTAAAGGTCACATTCGATGATGTTTAAATACATTGAACAACATGTGACGAGTGTAGTGAATTTGTGTCTAAGAATCACAATCATCACCATCACATTGAGAAGTGACTATGACTATTAGTCATGTATCACTTCTCAGGGTGGGTCTATCTGGTACATTGCTCTCTAACAAGTACCTATGTGTTTTGTTTCACATATCATGACTAAAGAGATTATGTCGTTAACCAACACACACTCTAGTCTTATGTATTATTATTATCTATTAGCTTCCACAATAACATCCAACTAGGGACACAATCAAGAATGTAAATACACTTATCATACATATATAATCTCATTGTCCAGGCCTAAAGACATATGTAATTGAGAATCATTATTATTATGACATCTATCATGTTAAATCATCATCTCATATTTGAACAAACACATAGACAGAATCACGTTATAATTAATCAAATCATTTAAAACATATGCCATTACAGTCATCATATGAGTGGCGATCTAGGCATACATAGAAATAGGTGGTCCATGGTGAACCATAAACAAGTACCTCAAAAGTAAATTGAATATGAGGGTCACAAATAAACTAACTAAAAGTAAGAAAAAGATGATGTAGTTGATTTTAACTAATAAAATGATAACAAAAATGAAAAGTGACCCAAATTGTCTTATTTTTCCAATCGTAGTGCTAGCACTACAAATTCCCTGACAACGGAGCCAAAAACTTGACACGGCTTAAGTGCATGTGCTAAATGAAATTTTATGTGTAAGAGTATAAAGAGACTCAAAGAGGCATAAATGTTGATCTTAGAAAATTGGGACTACTAGAGACTACTACTAACTAAAAAGTATCAGCTGGGACTAATATAGGTGTTCTTTGATTGATTAGACCAAAAAGAAGTGTTAAATTGCAAAGATGTAAATTTGATTGAAAACCAAATTACTGAAGTCTTTTGGGTACCAATTTCATCACAGTGTGACCTATGTATGAATTCTATCCAATTTATCAAAATTATCTTGCTTCTGAGGATGAAGCGTATGTAGCTTGCACTACCCACTCTCTCAACTCAAGATACTATTTAGCCTAATTATGAACCCACTCTCACAGTGTTAATATACTAAGATAAATGATAAAATATCTCTCTAGACAAAATTCTTCACTGTCGTTATCCCACTTTCATAGCACATTATGGACTATAATGATAATGAATTTTCTAAATATTAATCGTGCTCTTGCAGAAATTAGTAATCATCATATATTCACAGTGATCAAGCGTGAATAAGGTAATAAAGAAATCATGCTATCAAATCCCAAGAAAAGGAAATTTATATTGAATAAAAAATAAACATGCATATAGTCAACAAAGGGCTACTCTTGGGTCCTAAAGAAGGGAGTTTATCCCCTCATGCTCAACATGGAATCAAAGGAAGGGAATAAAGAACACAAATCCATAGAAAATTCTTCTATCATTTTGGAAGGTTAATCCCCTCTAAATATCATTGCATCCAAAGAAATTGTGGTCATCAACTTCTCCTTGGGAGGAGCCTTGCTCCATGCCTCTTCATCTCATTCTCGTTGGAGTCTAGTCCCTCTTTGAATGACCAGAGGGATTGGCCTAGATGAGATGCCCTCTTTGGCTTCCCTCTAGGGTATATATAGGAAAAGGCAGTACAACTTATCAGATAGACCATTGGATGTTTTCGTGATACATCAAGATCATCATGAAAATGGAAGTGTCAGTAAATTGGGATTTGGTGTCACTAACTTGCCAATTTAATACAATTACGACTTGTGATTTTTGTGTTGCTGAGTTGAGTCAGTGGTACAAATATGTTCTCTGATGGTTCTTCTTTTCACTTGTCATTTTTTTTTCTTTTTCTTGTGTCGGTTCTTGCTTTAATTATGTCAGTACCACCAAGTTGAGTTGGTGCTATTAAATTCTTCCATTTTGTGCTTGTTTTTATCTGCAATTAAGCAAAAAATGTATTGTACAATACTGAAATGCAATATTTTGATCCAAATGCATGTAAAATAGATAAATATATGCAAAATAGTTGTTTTGGAGTATTTAGTCAAAATAATGATAATATACATGAATATTGAAGAATTTCTTCTGCAAACATGCCTAAATAAGCCCAAAATTTGGTTGTGAAATCATATGCATCATGTAGGGAATATAATAAGGGTGATATAGGGAGATAGTCACTCTTGAAACATAAAAAATGGTATCTAAGAGAGTGATCAAGAATATTTAAAAGCTAGAAAGAAAGCCCATTGTTGGGACTATCACCATGGGGTCCATGCTTGGAACAATCACCATGGAACCCTTTTATGTGAAAAAATCCAAAGATTCCAGTGCTAGAACAAGGAGCAGAACACAAAATGAGATGGAATATTAATATCTTGGAATTATAGGATGGTATTGACATGTTCATTACTTTCAAATATTTGATATTTTTATTCTATATACTTTATTAACATTACATGTATACATTTTTGTTTCATCGACATACATAAAATTGTTTGATGTTGGCCCACATTTTTTTGACAATGTATTAGTTTATCTACCTTTCTCAATAAATAATGTATGTAATGCAAGAGGATGATCTACAAGAAATGATATTTATTATACAAGGAGGATTTAGCTAGTTCATTCTGACAATAATTGGTTTCCATTCTTAAAATGTATGTGACTCCATTGAGGAGAACTTTACTTCCATGCTTCCGTAAATAATACCTTCTTTTATAAATACCAATGATTATTGGTTATTTTTTATGAATCCAAATTATAAAAATATTTATGTAATGGACCTTGCCTTTTGGATCCACCTTAATGGGGATAACCAGAGGAGGGGGTTGTTACCACCTTAATCTAGAAGATCCAGAATGGCACTAAAAAGCTAGCTATGACTAGATTTGTCTTGGATACTCAAATACCAAATACTTATATGCTATAGTGAAGTAAAAAATAATGAATAATATGATTACAAACTCGACTAGGATGAAAGAGTATGGATTGAGGAAGATTAAAATATGAAAAATCTAATATTGAACCATTTCAAGAACCTCTTTACCAAGAACTAGAATGGAGAAAGTCAATCTAGTAGCCTGTCTTGCTGGATGGTTCCTCACCATGACACTAAAATAGAAAAAATCATATGCTAGAATGACGATCATGGAGGAAACTTACATTGTACTAAAAACACAAACCCCATCGAGGATTTTGGGCTTCATGGAGTCAATGTATGGTTCTTATGTAAGAACTTGGACACATTCAAAAACTAACTTTAGCTAAATATCTCACAATATTTTGTAATATTATCAATAGCATCCAAGTACATACTTATTTTGAATGTGAAGATAAACATGCCTAAGCATTTTAACTAGCTAGGACAAATAGTCTTGAACAACATCAGCTTCAAACTATTATCAAAGGATATCATTAAATACATCAAGCCCTATTTATTTGAGTGGATCTCCCTTTTACATAGTAGCTTCATTCTAGGAAGAACGATCTTCACACACCATTATGGTTCATGAAATTGTGCAATGAGAATAAGGTATTGTGGGCTCAAATTGATGATAGTTAAACAAGATTTGGAAACATTTTATGATGGATTGAATTGGGAATTCATTATTGATACTTTGTGAAGAAAAACTTCAACAAAAAATCTTATTATGGTCAACATGAATATTCTCACCTCCAATAAAATTTGAATAGCATGGAAAGATAATTCCCCAAGTTCAAAAAGATAATTCATTATCATTGTACATATTCATATTTTATTAGATAGATTAAGTGAATTAAGCACAAAGTAAGAAGAAAATGGAAACCTTTGAATTTTATAAGATATGGTCCTTTTATAAACCATCTTTGTTTTGATCGGTCAAATTACTCTTTTTTAAGAAGAAAGTTTATCATGAGCTAGATCCACGACTAATTTTTTGTCCTCCTTTGGAAAAGCATCTAGTCAAGCTCTCACTAAAGAGAAATCAACTATATTATTTTCCAAAAAATGTAGTAATGTGATCACATGACACATAATTTGCAAATTAATGGGTATTTCTTAAAAAGAAAATCTAGGTAGGCATCTAGGAGTTCTAATACTCCACTCACAATATAAAAAACATTGATACATTTCCACCTTGAGCCCCATAGATGCTAAAATTTCATCCTTTTACTAGTTGTACTTTATCATTCATTGGATAAAATACCCTTTCTAATCAATCTTGAACTCAATACCTTCTTACTTGATGCAAAGAACCCTATTGTGAGTTTCAATTTATGATATATTAGGCCAAGTAATCCAAGTTTTCATTTGGTAATCACATTAGGTCAAAGGAAAATCAATATAATTTCTTGGAGGAAACTAAATGCAAGGAAATGGGAGGGAGAAATTGACATAAAAGAATAAGAATTCAGATTGAAGCTCTATTGTCAAGAACTGTATAGGACTACTATGATCAACTTTAGAAACGAAATTGGAAACCAAAAAAATGAGGGATAAATGTGCACATCTACAAAGGCAATTCCATTGTTAGTAGGCTTTAGAAATTCATCAACAAACATAGTGAAAGAGATGGAGAACAATATCAAAGGGTCTCCCTAAATGGAAGAAGAAATTCAATTTGGCATGACCATTGGGTCTAAGCAAAAGAAAGGCCTCAGATGCCCCTACATCAAATGTCTCTAATGAACTCAAAGACCTCTTACTTGAGTCCATAGTTCATGATGGAAATGGGATGAATTACATATAAATATCTAGTTTCTTATCAACATGGTGATGAAGATATTGCACATGTCATAGTGGGAGCCCTCTATAGGAGAAGATACATCAAGACAAGTATTATATGCTAAAATTTGATAAAGAACTATAGAATGCAAGTCTTGGGAAGGTGGACAAAAAACTGGGAAGGTACCTTCTTGGTGTACATGGATTCCATCTCAGATCTCATGGTCTTAAGCAATTTCTTAGATTTGTTTCCTTAATAGCTTCTAGGTAGATTGTTGGCTCATCATCAATGAGTGACTCATTGTCTTCTTAAGTCACAAGATAACCAAATCTTTCAGTCTCAAGGTCTACAAGGTTCATGTGTCACAAGAGGAACTTGATATTCCATAATAGTTTCTTATTCTTCTTGTCCCATATGTAGCTCTAGAGGTTCAATGTTTTCTTGTTGGTCTCAAACTTTTTAGATTTCTACTTTTCTCCCACTGATTCCTTTGGAAATAAATTCCTTTTCAAGTAATACGACATTCCTGGAAACATACACTTTGTTGTCAGATGGAGTGTAAAAGTAGCATCCCATGGTTTCTTTAGGATATCTAACAAAATAATGTTTATCTGATTTGTGTCCAAGATTTTTAGGAAACTTCTTTCTCACATATTCTTCATATCCCCAAATCTTCATAACAACACATATGGACCTTTCCCATGAAATATCTCATATGGTGTTTTTTCAACCGATTTAGATGGTGTACAACTGAGTGTAAACGTAGCGGTTTCTAAAGTGTATCCCCTGAATGAAATCACAATATCAAGAAAACGCGTCATTTCTTCCACCATATCTAGTCATGTGTGATTCCATCTTTCTAATACACTATTATGTTTTGGTGTTCCAGATGGATTCTATTGTGATATGATACCACATGCTCGTAGAAGGTTCTCAAACTCTTGTCTTAATTATTCTCCACCTCGATAAGAATGAAGTGCTTTGATACTCTTATCAAGTTGGTTATGTACTTCATTCATGAATACCTTAACCTTTTAAGGGTTTCTTACTTGTGTTTCATCAAGTACACATAGACAAACCAACTGAGATCATCACTAAAGGTAATGAAGCATTGGTAACAGCCTCTTGCATTTGTTCTAAAAGGTCCTCATACATGAGTATGTATAAGTACTACTATCACTTGCTCTCTCACTATGACCAGTGAAAGGAGTCTTTGTAATATTTCCCAATAAGAAAGATTCAAATGTCTCTATTGATTCAAAATCAAAAGAGTCTAGATAACATCTTTATGGAATCTCCAAATGTGTCTTTCAATAATATGCCCTAGAAGACAATGCCAAAGTATGTTTTATTTAAGTTGTAAAGTTTTAGCCTTTAGGTATTTATGTTATAAAAATTTGTATCTATATCTATAAAATAAATATTGTAAGACATTGGGGAACTATCTTGAAATATATCATCTTTAGAATTAGAACATTCTACCATTCTTAATGTGAAATTTGATTCCATTCTCATTCATACAAGATACAAAAAATATGTTTCTGTTAATGGTGGGTACATAATAGAAGTTTTTTAACTCTATTACAAGCCCATTTGGAAGAGATATATGATAGGTTCCAACTATAGTGGCAACAACTCTTGCTTCATTAGTAATGTGTAGCCTCATCCTTTCTTAAAGGCTTACTTCTTTTCAGATCCTACGTATTAGAGCATATGTTAGATCCACATCCAGTATATAGTACCCATGGTGAAGAAGTATACATATTTATCTCAATAATGTACAAACACGAAGTGGATATCTCTATCACTTTATCATATATCTTTATTTCATTAAGTGAAAAGAACATATTCCTTTTCACTTACCCTTCTCCTTATCTTTAATTAAGAAGATTTGAACTTTATCTTAGCATGAGAACATTTCTTGGCCTTTCCTTTTTCCCTTTGACTCCCCTTTGTTGGTCACTATCTCATGCTTCTAATTTTTCATTCATGCTTCGACATTTATCGAAATGCTAAGCAACTCAAACAATGGTTTGGCCAAGTTACTGAAGTAGTATCACTCGATAAACTAGTCATGTGATTTAGGCAATGATTGTAGAATCATATTAGTGGCCAACTCTGGTCCTAAAGGAAATCCCAGTCTCTCTAGATGTCCCACGTGCCCAATCATATTGAGCACATGGGCTCTACTAGATATACCTCTGTCACTTTGCACTCAAACAATGCCTTAGAGACATTATACCTTTCTTACATTGCATGATTCTTAAGATGTGTTACCATATCAAGAATGTCCAGATTTTCATGTTTTTTATGCAACTCATAGTTTGTACACGCCTTCATAATGTCTTTGATATTAGAAGAATGGTGTGCTTCAACTAAGCATCCATTTTAGCCTTTAGGTCATTTGGAGCAATTCCTCAAGAACTGGTGTTACAAGGACGTAGAGCTTGTGCTCATTGGTGAGAATGTTAAGTTGGTCCCATTTTGTTTTTCCTTCTCAAGTATTATTTGTGATGAAAATGTATTGTTGTTTTCCATTTGTTTCTACAAAAGAAATTGCATTTTGTCAAAACACTTTTTGACTTGATTTGATTAAAAGAAATTTTGATTACATTAATTAGGTATTTAGTTA
Source organism: Alisma plantago-aquatica (assembly GCA_963693085.1). Lineage (NCBI taxonomy): Eukaryota > Viridiplantae > Streptophyta > Magnoliopsida > Alismatales > Alismataceae > Alisma > Alisma plantago-aquatica. The sequence continues at coordinate 1,064,421,684 of OY856412.1, read as the reverse complement.
TCACTCCCATTATTTTGTTCAAATTGATAGACTTCATATCAATTTAGAAGATTGTAGCGTACAAACTTCTAGTAAGTCAATATCCTCGCTTCATAAAAGTTATCATTTATCTTGGGTTGATTCCATATAACTTGATTATTTAGGTAAGTAACACTTGTCAATTGCATCCTATACAACTCTTTATAGATGGAATGCGCAACTGTTTGTCAAGATTCATATTTATGGTTTTAAGTGCTTAATCCCATTAAAATCACCTAGTTAAGTCTGACCCAAAAGACAACATGATAGAATATGCACCATGTGGAGCTATACCTACATATTTATCATCACACTTCCACAAGATATACAGTGCTTCATGCTAGGGCGTGACAATGCTTAGTTGGGAAAGCTTTTCATGTGTGTCTCTTATGGAAAGAATCTAATACTTAATACTTAATTGATGGACATGTATTTATAAATACATATGCATATTCAATCACTGCATACTTATGTATGATATACATGCCATATCCACACAAAAAAATGCAATCACAAAATACGAGTGACGGATATGGTCATACTAATGCAATTCGTTGGAGCCACAAAAAATCACTACCACCTAAGGTCCACATCATGTGTAGCAACATGTTCTTGCAAAAAACTATGTCAGAACCAAACTGGTCAATTAACTGGATCCTTCAGTCAATTGGTTGGCCTTCTTGTTAGTTGACAATCTTCATGGATCGGTTAGTTGGCACCTGGCTTAACGTTGTTTGGACTCCTCCAATCAATGGGTTGGGCATCCAGCTAATTGATTGGATCCTCATATTGTATGGCCTTCTCATACCTTCGGTCAATCGACTTGACTTCACAGTACATCAAGTCATTAGGTGTAGAATGTATTTTCTTACCAAAACATAAATTGAAACTAACCTATTACTATTAACTTATTACATTTTTGAAGTGAAACCTCGAGTTACATTTGAGAGGAGCATAGGGAGGGAAGCATTAATTTACATGTCGATAAATGATAGAGGTTCAAAATGAAAATTGAATAACAATAGGAATAAAACCATACAACCAAGAACACACATCCACAAAGGGGGTTTCAGCCATAAATGTGCATTCATCTGCCATCAAAATAAATTTGTGGGCGACATGTATTGTGTAGCATCCCCATTTTTTGCGTACTTATATATATAGTTTCTTAAGTACATAATATTCATGGTCACCGCCCTTTAAATGGGTCAATATGCTTTATTTTTATTACTATAAGAAATTAAGAATTTTTCCATTATAACATAACACGTTAATAAGTTAATATTCAAAATTTCAAGGTTTAATTCTTTTTATATAATTAGTTATGTATTATGTAAGCTTAATCGGGTTTTACTCATATTAATTATTTATGTATTCTAAATGAAAAAATGATAATCCTAGATTATTCAAAACTCAGAGTAAGACATGTAGAAAAATTTGAGTTTGTTTAGGATTACTTTGTTTAGCCAAATGATTTTTCCAAGATAATGATAAAGAAATGGTTTTTCAATTATTTTCTCAGATTTTTCACAAATTCACTTCTAATTTGTTTTTTTCTGGGCTATTGGATGTGGGCGCCAGTTGATGGGATTCATCCCAGCCATCCATGCCTTCTTCAACCTCAGTCCACCTGGATTGGGACTCTTATTTCCCGATCAATCACGGATATCTCCCAGTGTGAGTCAAAGTTTCCCAAACAGATTTCACCGGTGGTTTCGGGAGATCGACACACACCATATAAGCTATGACTCAAATCATAAACATTACCCATCAAGAAATGCCTAAAATCTAGTGGCATCCCCCTACTGATCATTGTAAGAAGATCGCCCTAGGGTGATTCCTTTGCCTCAATGAGCCCTGTAAAAGCTTCTCAGTGCCCACCTTGACCTCTTCCTCTCTTTTATTTTGTCATTTCATCCCCAAAACCTCCCCCTAGTCCAGCTATGACCATAGATGGCCACCACCATTCTCATAATGCACCATCTTTAGCCAATCGACGGTGACAGAACCATCTACAAACCATTGCAAACTCAGACATGACCCCAGTGTTGGTCGTGATCCACCGAGGGGCCACCCCGACAACTAGCTATGGATCAAGTGTGAGGAGCTCATCTTCGAAGACTCCTGGACAGTCTTGACTGGTAGAAGGTGATCGAATAGGCTCACAAGGATAGTCTTTGTCTTCCCCAATCTTCAGTATGACGAAATGCTAAGGTATATTGCTGGAACTAGAACCCCATATTGCTGCTCTTCTTATCTGTGGTTTATCATCAGCCATTGTAGTTCCGCCTGGGGTGCCTGTGTGTCATGACCTCAACTTCATTGAGGTCTTAGTGAGGATTTTGTGATCGGTTTGAGAGCACCAACTATTATTTGATTTACTTCTTGTTTTTTCTACCAGGCTTCCCCTATTTCCCGACGCACAACCATGGCATCTTGGAATTGCTTGACCCTATTCCAGGGATTCCTGAACTCTTCTATACCAGGAGAAGTAAGTGTCGCTCTTCTTTTCTCGCAATCTCCTTCTTGCTGTGAGATCAGCTTGACGATCTCAACATCCTGATGTCACTTCGATGGTGGAACTGAGAGTTTCACCTTCGACCAGATGCACTACCCATTTCCCCCATGATATTAATTGTTCAATCACGCCCTCATGGGTATACATGTAATTTTTGCCCCTTTCCTTGACTCTCTTAATCACATGATTTTTATAAGTGCCAGGCTATGTGGTAGCCTCATGTTGGGCCATCATGACCTGGGCTAGCCCATGTCATAATTTCCTATTATAAGCAAATTGTGGATTTATCAAGATTTCTCATTGGTCAAAACTTCAATAATTCACAGTAAATTAATAGCATATTACAAAATTATGGAAAAATAGCATTGGAAAGATTTTTTGAGGAGGAACCTGATTTCAATGTTTTCAAGCCCAGATGCAATCATCTCTGACCCTATTATTCTTAAAAGACTCTAATTAGGTCTTAGGATGTGTTTAGGTGATAATTTATACAAATCATGTAATTTCAGGAAACTTAGGACTGACATGAGATCAGAGAAACTAAGATAAGATCTTCTCTAAGAGAGAGGTAAGTGGGTTCACACACTTGATTATTTAGATAGGTTTCATCGCCTTACTATTATTATGATGATCAAGAAAAATGATATGCATATCCATCTGTTTCATATTAAGTCTGAACTATATGAAAGATTCCCTAAAGATATTAATTATTTTTTTATGCTTCAACTTTATTTCAAGAATTCATTTCATGTAAAATCCAAGTGAAGTCAATTATTCCAAGATAATGATGAATCATGTAATGTGTTATGTTATTTTATCCTCATCATGTTAATGTTGATCCTACGGGCATTATGAGCACCATTGGTGGATAAGTATCGAGGATACTTTGATTAACAACCAAGATTAAGTTATATGAATGCAAATCTATTGTTCATTAGTATCACGTTTTTTTACTTTTTGCCAAGTTATTAAGTTAATATAGAAATACTCAATGAAGATCAATATAAGGAATAGATCAATGTTTCCAAAAAACACATATGGTGGGGTGCCATCTACAATAGAAGATCCTAATGAGTATAGATAATTTCATGTATGTCTTCAATAATGCTTAATAATGTTTGTTTAGTTAATTTTATTTCAAGAACTCAATTGTAAAAAGAAAATGTATAAATCAAGTTTAATATCAATGCATGGTAATTGTTTACTTTATTTGCAATGATTATTATGATTGTGACATCCCTTTGAGCTACCCCATGTTATGGACATTGTGGGTTTTGCTTCTATTGTTGCATGTATGCTTTAAGGGGGTGTTACATATTGGTTGCATATATATCATATATACATATATATTAATATATATATATATATATACATATATATTAATATATATATACATATATATATATATATTAATATATATATATATATATACATATACACATATATATACATATATATTAATATATATACACACACACACACACAGATATATATATATATAGGAGTGTATGTGCTTTTAATTGAATATGCACATTAATCATTTAAGTATTCACACCATATGCAATAAATAATTGATAACACAATTTTGTTATATGTATATAAATAAATAAATAAATAAATATATATATATATATATATATATGTATATATATATAGGAGTGTATGTGCTTTTAATTGAATATGCACTTTAATCATTTAAGTATTCACACCATATACAATAAATAATTGATAACACAATTCTGATTATATTGATTAAATCCCAATACATAATAAATTGGCGTGGTTGTGATACCACTATTGGGAAATCAAGTAGTGAAAAAAAAATTCTACCCATATCCCAAACAAGAAGATCACGACAACAACAATGTATTTAGGAAAAAGAATTTGCAAGATGTATATCTGGTCTTAGAGAAATTCTATTGAAAATTCTTGCAACACAGTGCTTCTTGATCTGACAACACATGGATGGAAGTCAGAATGGTCTCCTAATGTGACACAACAAATGACAGGTGATGTTGTCTCCTTGCATGTTGGCGATAGCATACACACCTCTGTGGTAGTCCACACGAACCACCAAGAACTCCTCGTCATGCTTTTCTACAAACAACATGAAGGTGTCTGTGAGTTTGATGTCAATGTGCTAGTGCGGACTTGTTCTGCCTTATTGTATCTCCCTTTTACGGGTGAGACTTGCCTAGATCTCATGTTACCACAACTGTAATTGGACAATGTTTGTCAGCATTAGTTGTGTCTACTGAAATCCTTGACTACCCCTTTATTTATAGGAGGGTCAGGGTCAAGGCTTCAAGATCAATTTGGAGTCAAGGAGACATATTTTCATGAATTTATGGCTGCTTCCAATCATGAGTTGATCAAATCAACACTTGAGTTGGTCCACTCACACCCCATTTGGTTGACTGGAACATCTGGTCAGCCAATTGGAATGCCATCTTATTTGCAAACATATTGACTTCAAATGCAAAAATCAATGCACAACACGATCAACATCAATCATTGAGCTAGTCTTACTAATCATCTTGTTGATCAACTAGAATTCTTAGTTGGTTAACTCAATACTTGAGTAGGTCGAATCCCATTTCCAGTCATCCAAGTTTTAGTCAATGTTGTTTGAATTGATTACCTAAACACACTAGTAATTTAGTCAAACCCATTCATGAGTAAATTCCTATTATAGATGCATCATATGCATGTGACTCTATTGGTTCCAAGTTATGTTGCTAGGATGAATGTTCATAACTAATTTATTACATCAAAAGCAATGAGTGGTATCCAGCAACACATCATTTCTATCAAAGTAATTTTAAAGTTGGAGAAAACTACAACCTAGATCCATGATCAGTGTTACTGCAATTGTATAATTTCTTTGTGTCTAATATCGAGATTGCTCTTCAGGAATGGAAACATCATCCTCTCAATCATTCAATACATGTTCCTTGAAAAAGAACAGACTGTAGACTTGCATATGACCTTAATAACATATATTGACTCACATGAGTATGGCCAAACATTTTCTTATTCTCTCTTATAAAGGGGCCATGATATCAACTCCTGTAGGAGGGACAAATCTCATCTACATCGATCACAATCAATCCTCATGTGTCACAATGTATCCAAGCATCACCTTTATGGAAATCCTTATTCAAGGTCATGTTGGATGATGTTAAAATACATTGAACAACATGTGATGAGTATAGTGATTTCAAGTCTCAGAATCACAATCACCACTATCACATTGAGATGTGATTATGACTATTATATATGTATCACTTCTCAGGGTGGGTCAATCTGGTACATTGCTCTCGAACAAGTACATGTGTTTGACTTGATATTTCGTATGATGATATAATAAGATTCTGTCATCAACCAACACACACTCTGGTCTTAAGTATTATTATTGTCTATTAGTTTCCACAATAACATTTGACTAGGGACATAATCAAGAATTTAAATACTCCTATCATACATATATAATCTCATTTTTTAGGTCCTGACCCGGAAGACATATGCAATTGAGCATTATCATTCTTAAGACATCTATCATGTTATATCATCATCTCATGTTTGGACAAACATATAGATGTAATTTCCTTTATTATTAATCAAATAATTTACAATATATGTCATTACAATCTTCGTATAAGTGGCTCTCTGGGCATACATACCAACAAGTGGTCAATGCATGCACCATAAATAAGTACATGAAAAGTAAATTGAATTTGAGAGTCACAAAGAAAGTAATCAAAAGTAACAAAATGAGTATGCAATTGATTTTAACTAACAAGACGATTAACAAAAATGAAAATTGGCCCAGATTGGAAAATTTTAGCACTCGTAGTGCTAGCATTGCAAATTCCCTAGAAACGGTGCAAGAAACTTGACACGGCTTAAGTGCAAGTGCTAAACACAAGTGTACATGTAAGAGTAGTAAACAAACTCAATTAGACATGAATGTCAATCTTACAAAACTATGACTACTAGAGACTACTACTAACTAAAAAAATATCAATTAGGACTGAGAAAAGTGTTTATTGATATGATTAAACAAAGAACAAAAATAAATTCCAAATATGTAAAGTTGATTGAAACGTGATCAATTGAGTCTTTAGGATATCAATTTCACCACAGTGTGACCTATGCAGGCAATCTATCCAATTAATAGAAATTATCTTGCTTCTTAGAATGAAGCAGTTGTAGGTGTACTACCTGCTCCTTCAACTTAGGACACTGTTTATCCTAATTATCAACCTACTATAGAAGCATTAATATATTAAGCTAAATGATAAACTTACTCTCTAGACAACATGCTTCATATTGGTTAGTCCACTTTCATAGCACGTTATTGAATGTAATGATAATGACTTTTCATAGCACGTTATTAAGCTAAATAATATATCAAGCTAAATGATAAAATTACTCTCTAGACAACATGCCTCACATTGGTTAGTCCAATTTCATAGAACGTTATTGAATGTAATGATAATGACTTTTCTGACTATTATTCCCACTCTTGCATAAATTAACAATCTATCACATATTCACAGTGATCAAGTAGAAATAAGGTAATAAATAAATCACGTTATCAAATCCCAAGCAAAGACAATTTATACTGAATCAAACATAAACATGCATGTAGTCAACAAAGGGCTATTCTTGGGTCCTAAAGAAAGGAGTTTAGTCCCTCTTGCTCAAATTGGAAATGAAGGAAGGGAATAAAGAAAAAAAATCCATAGAAAATACTTATATCACGGTGGAAGGTTAATCTCCTTTAAATATCACTATAGTTAAAGGCATTTTGGTCATCAAGTGCTCCTTGGGATGAGCCTTGCTCCATGTCTCATCATATCATTCTCCTTGGACTCTAGTCCCTCTTTGAATGGCCATATGGATTGTCCTAGAAGACATGCCATCTATGGCTTCCCTCTAGGGTATATATACGAAAAGGCAGCACAACTTGTCAGATAGACCATTGCATATTTCTTTGACACATCATGATTGTCATGACAATATGTGTCACTGAATTGGATTCGGTGTCATTAACTAGCCAATTTAATACAATTTGGGCTAGTGATTTTTGTTCCATCGAGTTGAGTTGGTGGTACTGAGATGTTTGTATCCGTTCTTCTTCTTTGCTTGTCATGTTTTCTTATTCTTGTGTCGGTGCTTCCTTTTCTTGTGTCAGAGCCACCGAGTTGAGTCAGAGGTACTAACTTCTTCCAATTTGTGATGTTTTTATAATAAAGCAAAAGATGTATTATACAATACCAATATGCAATAATTTTGATCCAAATACATGCAAAAAAGATACAAAAGAGATGCAAAACAGCTATTTTGGATTATTTAGGGAAAAAACCAGAATATACATGAATAATTAGAAATTCCTCTGCAAACATCCCAAAATTTGGTTGTGAAATCATATGCATCATTTGGGGAATATAATAATGGTGATATAGTGAGATAATCACTCTCACAACATAAGAGATGGTAGCAAAGAGAGTGATAAAAATATCTAATACTAGTAAGCATGTCTATTGTTGGGACTATCACCATGGGGTTCATTCTTGGAATAATCACCGTGGAATCCTTTGATGTGGAAAAGTCCATAGAGTCTAGTGTTGGAACAAGGAGTAGAACACAAAATGAGAAGGAATACCGATAGGTTGGAATTATAAGATGGAATTGCATTGTTTATTACTTTCAAATATTTGATCTTTTTTTGTTATATATTTTTTTAACATTACATGTATACATTTTGGTTGCACCCAAGTACACAAAATTGTTTGATGTTGACCCAAATTTTTATTTGTCGATCTATTAGTTTATCTACCTATCTCAGGAAACAAATTATGGAATCCAAGAGGGGTATTTCACAAGTCAAGATATTTCTTATACAAGGAGGATTTAGGTAGTTCATTCCCACAATAGTTAGTTTCCATTCTTAAAACTTATGTGACTTCATGGAGGAGAGCTTTACTTCCTTGCATCTATAAATAATACGTTATTTTATAATTATCAATGATTATTAGTTATTTTATATTAATCTATATTATGAAAATATTATATAATGCCCCCTTACTTTCTAGTCCACCTTCAATGGGGATAATCGGAGGAGGGGGTCATTACCACCTTAACCTAGAAGATGCAGATTGGAAATAAAAATCTAGCTAAGACTAGATTATCTTGGATACTCAAATATCAAATACTTCCAGACTATAGTGAAGTAAAAAATAAGGAAGAATATGACTAAAAACTCAACTTGGATGATGGAGTATGGATCGAGGAAGATGACGATATGAACAACCTAATAATAAACCATTTCGAGAACCTCTTCACCAAGAAATAGAATAGAGAGCAAGTTAATCTAGTTGCTTGTCTTGTTGGATTGTTCGTCACTATGACACTAAAATACCCTTACTCTATACTAAAGACATCAACCCCATCAAGGATTTCAGGCCTGGTGGAGTCAATGTAGGGTTCTGATGTAAGAACTAGGACACATTTAACAACTCACTTTACCTAACTATCTCACAATGTTTTGCAAGATTAGCAATAGCACGAGCAAGTCCATATTTATTTTGATTCTAAAGATAAACATGCCTAAGTATTTTAACCAGCTAGGACAAATCATCTTAAACAACACCAACTTCAAACTATTATCAAAGAATATATTTGAGTACATTAAGCCCTATTTATCTAATTGGACCACCCTTTTACATAGTAGCTTCTTTCTAGGAAGAATGATATTCGCACGCCATTATGGTTCAGGAGATCATGCAAAGCGAACAAGGTATCGTGCTCAGAAATTGATGGCAGTTAAATTAGATTTAGAAACGACTTATGATCGATTGAATTGGGGAATCATTCTTGATACTTTGTGAATAACAACTTCACTAAAAACTCTTATTATTGTCATCATGAACATCATCACCTCAGGTGAAATTTGGATAGCATGGAAAGGTGGAATGCTACAACCCATAGAAATCTTCTACATGAGTTCAAAAAGGTAATTCCTTATTGTTGTATGTATATATTTTCTTAGATACACTATCTCAAGTCATCGTAGAGAAAGAAGAAAATGGAAAAAGGAAACCTTTGAATATTATAACATGTGGTCCATTCATAACCCATCTTTGTTTTGCTGATCACATCATTATTTTTCAAGAACCAAGTTTACCACATTATAGATCCATGACTAATTTTATCTCCTCCTTTAGTAAAGCTTCTAATCAAGCTCCCTATAAAGAGAAATCAACTATACTATTTTCCAAAAAAATACTAATGTAATCACATGATGCATAATTAGGAAATTTATGAGTATTTCTTAAATTGAAGATCTAGGCAGGCATCTAGGAGTTCTAATAATCCACTCACAAGATAATAAACATTGATACATTTCCACCTTGAATTCCATAGATGCTAGAATCCCATCCTTTGCTAGTCATACTTTATCGTTTACTGGACAAAATACCCTTGCTAATTAGTCCTGAACTCAATGCCTTCTTACTTAATGCAAACAAACTGACTGCGAGTCTCATATTATGATATACTAGGCCAAATAATCCATGTTTTCATTTGGGAAAATCAATACCATTTCTTGGAGAAAACTAATAGCAAGGAAATAGGAGGGAGGAATTGACATAAAACAATAAGAATTCATATTCAAGCTCTATTGTCAAGAAGTATATAGGACTTCAATGCTCAATATAAAAACATTTGGAACCCAAAAAGTGAGGGTTAAATTTTCTCACCTCGGGGGAAAAGGCAATCACATTGTCTCTAGATTTTAGATATTCATAAACATACATAGTGAATAGATGGAGAACTACATAGGAAGGGTTTCCATATTTGGAAGAAAAAATTCAATTTGGCATGACTATTGGGTCTATGCAGAAGAAAGGGCTCAGATGCACCTGCATCAAATGTCCCATATGAACTTAAATACCTCTCACATGAACCGTAGTTCATGATGGAAAATGGGATGAATCCTTTATAAATTTCTAGTTTCCAACATATACAATGATGAAGATAGTAAACACGTCACTTTGGGACCCCTTTGTAGGAGAAGATGATTGGACATTCCTAGGTGACCCAGTAGACTACTTCAAGACAAGTATCATATACCAAAATCTGATATAGAACTATAGAACTCAAGTCTTGGGAAGGTGGAATTTTTTTTGAAAGATGCAGACACCTCAAACAAAAAAGTGTTCATTGGAAGGAAATGCATAATGGACTTTCAACATATTACAACCGAACAATGAGGGGATTTACTCAGGATGATAGATGTCCTCGATGTGGTACACAATAATAAATGATACTCCATCTACTTCAAGATTATGTATTAGCAAGACGTGTGGGAGACCATCAAACACACACACAAAATAGAGATGCATACTGATCCTAACATTTAAAAATGGATGTTTAGCAACATCTAGCACAAAGATAGTGGGAGGGAAAAGAGTGTTTGGTTCATTGAGACCACAAATCTTCTTTGGAAATGGAGAAAGGAGTTCATATATAACAACATAGAAATTCTAATCATATAGTCATTCATACATATTGATAAACAAGTGTATATAGTTTCTTTAAGACACAACTAATTCAACAACCTAACTAGTCAACAGTGCAGACTTGGGAAAAACCGACAAAAGGAGTGCTAAAGTTAAACACATATGGAGTTGTAGTAATGAGGACCAACATGGCGAGCATTAGCTATGATCTCAGAGATGGCACAAGTCTCTAGGGAATTAGAGGTTCATAGAAGACATGCATGAATGATATTTTAGAAGTGGAATTACTTGTACGGTTGTCAATGGGGTGGGTAATACTCTACCCTTACCCTGTAGAGGGTAGAAGGTAAGTGTAAGGGTAATATCCCTTCTCAATAATCCCCTTACCCTCTCCTTACTCTTACCCTTTTCCCCAAAGGGTAAAGGGTAGGGTAAATGGTAAACATGTGAAATAAAAAGAATTTTATATAAAAATAACTTATCTTAAGGTGGTTCCTAGTGTGATAGAGATCAAGTTACACCTATCTAGACTTGTATTTTCACAAATGTGAATATAAACAGGCCAATGTTATACTTGTGCTATATGTTTAGACATTGGTCTAAGAATAAAAAAAGAAGTATTTTTTTCCAGTCTAGTCGAAGTGGTTATTTTTTATAAGATTGAGGTAGATCTCTTATTGATTTCACTCTCTGATGAGGGCCAACTAGACTGAATGTCCTTATATCACTACTGTGATAAACAAAGAGGAGATTGGGAGCATATTTAACAATAGAGTAACACTAGTTTTTCCTATTTCCTAAGAAAAAGATGAATAATAATCTCAAAGTTTCAATAAAATTAGAAGATTAGACCACCCCATGTTTAGACAAGATTATATTGTTAACTTATAAATGTCATAAAGGGACCTAACCACTAGAAATATGGTTTGATAAAAAGTCAACGGCACTTATGTATAACGAACTTTTCTTCAGGGTCAAGGAAGATCCTAAAAACCACGAGGAGGTATGTTGCCTTATAGTCTGGGGAGTGAGTTTGGTAATATATATTGACATGAGTAGATGTTTTGACTTGGGTGGACCTAATCTTAAGTTTCTTATTAGCTTAGCCTTCTAATAACATATGTTGAATTAGGATTATGTTGCTTTTTGATAATATAATTGGTTTAGAGACCTCGCTTGAGCTAGCTTTTTTGCTGGATAAAGTGTCAACTTGATAACTTTGTCTTATTCTAACATATTACATGTGTTAAACCAGATAAAACATAGCATTTGTAATGCTAGTAATTTTCATCCACCTTAGATGTTCTTAGTTTGAATTTTAGTGTCCAGGCCTGACAAAACTATATGCTAAAAGTGTAGACTTACCCATCTCCATGGAAGATCATATATAGTTAAAATATTACTCATCCATGCCACTACCATGAATCATGAAAAGTTGAACCCCAGACATGATGTTCCTCCAAAGTCTTAGAACAAGTTGGTGATATTTTGTCCTACATCACAATAATACCAAAAAGATAAATGCAATGGCATAAATAATATTAATGAATCAAATAATACCTACATTTATATGATGGTCTGTACCAAATCTATTAGTCCATTTGTTGACTCATAAAATTACATAATGATTTTAAACAAGTTTGAACTTTATTTGAAGTCTATTTATCCTTTTTTATTTAAGTGTAACTTGAAGAGAAATTTATAGGAATAATATTTGTCCAATTCAATCCCATCATTTTGTCATATCAAGATAAAGATGAGATGGAACTAATTTAAAAGTTTAAGTCAATAACATCATCCTAGTGATCTATAATTTTTTTAAAGTTATTGCCTTCAATTTGGAATGGAGAAATAAAATGGTAAGCTCCTATTAACATTAATCAACCAATTAATAAAATAATTATATGGAAATTTTAGGGATCATACAAACCACCACCGAACCATGTATCATGACTTGTATTTCATATGATCTTGGATCAATGATCCAAGGATCATCTTCCATCTCCTGTTAGGGAGTGAAAGTACTTTTGTGGCAAAAGTCCTCTAATTCCTCTACCCAAACACTCTCCCTATTGAATTCCCTCTCTTTCACTCTATCTCACTCTCCTAAAATCTCTCCTATAAATTTCAGTTCAAATGATGGAGGTTGAATGAAGATTCAAACTTCCTTTTTATCCCTCTCTCACTTAAGTGAGGAGGGAAATCTCTCGACAATGTTTAATCCTAGATCAACCCCATCAATCCCATAAAACTACCCTTGGGAACCACAACATTTGCCCCTAGAAGTTACTACCTTTTCCAAGAATCAAAACTTCTACGATATTACATGTTCCCTCAACCTACTTTCGTAGTTCCACTGCAAGGCCCTCTGACGAGTTTTAATATCAAATAATCCCATTTGGATTAAAATATCCCTTCTAGTTCACATGTCCAGGACAAGTTTCACGGGCACCATTGTCAAACCTAATGAGGTACCCTTCACCTTTCCCCTCTGCTCAATGGAGTGCACCATTGCCATGATTGTCTCATATCTCATGGCCAATGGTTTAATGGAGAAGGTAGAGATCAACCTTCAAATCCCGATCAATGTCTATGTAGATTGGACTCTAGTGTCCAATGTCCCTAGTCGATTTTTCTATCCCTAAAAACACCTGCATGGATAGCAGAAATCCTAAGCACCTGATCCTTATCAAGGATTGACCAAGATTAGATACAGATACTAATACTTTTCACAAAAATAAGGTAATAATCCCCCTTCTGATAAGATAATTAAGAAAATATTAAATTGAGGTCAAATCATGATAATTAGGTCTGAACTCCAAATGTATTAATACTATATATCAAATTGATTAGGAAAAATAAGTAGAATGTGATAACATTATTATTAAGACCTAGATATAATCTCCATTCTACTTTTACTTCTATTTTTTTGTTCTTGAATGAGAAACCAAGAAATTATGTTCTTGGTATATAATTGACCACTTTTACCTATCCTTAGTTAGGTTATGGCTTGGTAATTCTACGAAAACCCTTTAATCTTTATCTTATTCATGATGTTTTTAAAAATAATAGAGCATTAATTTATATCATGATTGGACGTTAGGATTGATGATAAAGGAATAAGTGGACCCCATGAGAACCATGGCCTAATATTAGAACAAATGAGGTTATTGAATATTGAAAATGTGTTATGTTAATTTTTTTTCCTTAATGTAAAAGTAAATAGGATGACTACAGAGACTTAAGGCTTAGACCTACCCTAAAATTTGGATTTATTGGGAACAAATTTGGATTTACAATCTTAACCATAAAACATAAGATCTTTCCTCAACCTTGGACAAGATTTTTGAGAAAAACACATATATGTTGAACATTGACTTTTGGATCTAATCTTGTAGGAGTAAATTTGTTGAGTTGATTGGACATAATTTTAATGCCCCTTCAAGCACATATACATGACAGTGGAAGAAAAACCCATGTTTTCCATAACATGGGTCACTTGGGTTGGACGAACATTACAAAACATGATATTCATAGCAAAAAGATAAATGAAACACCATGTATTGCTTGGAAATACAATTCATACATTGTTCCTTGAAGGATAAAACTAATAACATCAAGTATCTCATATTTGAACTACAATTTAGTACATGAAATGTAGACACAAACCTATGAGATAATTATCTTTGGAAACTTGATACTTTGTCTTCTAAGGTGTTGATGGCACCCCACCAAGCTAAGTCGTAGAAATTTCTACTTTGAAGCACTCACTTCAATTTCCTTTGTTCCTTGATCTAGGGACATCTCGTCCCGCGGCCATGCAAAAAAAAAAGACACACATTAGTAAGTGGCACAATACATTTTATAAGAACTAATAAATAAGCATGTATACTCGACTTGAAGGAAAATCTTGACATGAATTAAAATTAAGCATTTTTGATTACATGATTCTTATAACATGAACAATTGAACAGTAATATATGTCTCTCTCTATGACACCCACTTTAGAGCACATGATTGCTAGGAAAGCCCATGATGCTAGGAAAGCTCATAACGACACGAATGCCCATGATTTGGCTATAAAATCCCATAACAACCATAAAGGTCCATGATTCGAGAAGAATACAAAAATTGATTCAATTCCAATTATCTTGACATTAATGTTACCATAACATAAGTTAAATTTTGAACTTGAATCTTAACATGATGGGATTTCTCCCTCTCGAAACATGAACTTTAAATCCAATATTATTGGATCATTCATCATAATCTTTAATCTTAATGAGAATGATAACCATAAGACATAGGATATAGAAAACATCAATCAATTTATATGATGGACATGATTTGAGTATTAAACTTGAAATTGAAAGCATAATTCCTGAATCATACATAGCATACAATTCAACCAATGTAAATATGTATAGTAGCATTACCCTCTTACCTAGAGCAAGGCACATCCTTAAGTTAGGCCTTCTTAGTCATGGTCAACTCCTTAACCACCTAAAAATATCATACATACATCAAATTCTATCTTAAGATGACCTTGAACCCTAATACCAGGTCTTTAGGTAAATCGGATCTGATTTACATGACTTAGTATTTCAAACTAATGAGATCAAGTTCCTTAGTGAAAAACCTATCCAACGACTATTTTTGTGTATTTTTTTGATAAAGCATGTATTTACTTTGACTTTTCCAAACTAGGACAAATTGAAAATTTGATTAATTTCTTACTTACCTATTTTCCTTCTTTTGGTCCGGCCTTTCCTCACAGAAGGTGCACATGAATTGGGCCCAAATCCCTCCACCAAAATATAACCAATAGGGCCTCATACCCTATCCTTATTCTCCATCGGCACAACTTCTTCCTCAATTCCCTGAAATTGGGACTGTGTCCCGTCAGCGATCTATAGAGGTCCCGTCTGTGATCCCCAATGGGCGATCACCCCCGACCTCACCTCCTACTGTGTGGGTTGGAGCAGAGAAATCTCCGCCTAGGTCTTCATGAGAGGGGAAAAATAATAACCAAACCCAGGGTCTTCGTCTCCGCAGTCGTTGTCATCGATCTGTGGTGGTTGATGGGGATTTGTGGCACGTTGCTACCATGGTCAACAGTTGCAAGTCTATTCATTAGAGATTTTGTAGGGTTGTTGGCGAGGACTTGGTCTCCCCATTAGTGCTACCTAAGATAGGGCATGAGTCGTAACACCTTGTTTAAAGGGATATCGATGGATGCCAATGACGGTGAGGAGGTGATGGAGAACCAGGAGCACCGTTCAGATCCATCACTGGCAGGGATTCCAGTATCAAGGCATTGATGGATGGGTCTGATATCATGTGCTGATATTATAGACCTATGGATGTTCGCCAAAGGGTAGCATGGTCTCAACATGCTATCCATGGTTTTTGGTTGCTTTAGGGCTCATGTGGAGGCTGTGAGAAGAGGGAGATCAGGTTGGTTTCTAGGTTTATACATTGTCATTGAGGGATGGTAAGGGGTATCTTGCATTCATTGCATCTTATTTAGGGTTTGGTATGCATGTCTTATATAGATATAGAGTCGGGGGGGTTGGAAACCGTAGATTACTGGAGTCTAGGGAGAGTAGAACTCCTATTCCTTATGATGCAGACTCCTACGGAAAGTAGGAGATCAGGGCTGACCCTCAGATCCTAATCTAGTGGTTCAAAAAGAGCCCATGTCAAGACATATAGACGAGGATACACGTGACGGTAGATGACTAATAAGAAATGATGTAAAACCATAGTAAATATTATGACGATTAGGATAGTTAATTGCATTTTCTATCTAAATTGAATTGGAACATCTAAAAATGTCCAACTATAAAGAAAATTGGCACATTAGCTAATTCAAATATGAACATAGCCTTCGATTTTGAGGGTCACAACCCCTAATGTTTTCCAAATATAGGATAAGCACATATTTAGTTTAGTCTTATCTAAAGAGGATTAGTGTCCCATACTTTAAAGGGAGTTACTTATTATCAAAATAAATTAAATAATTTTAATTAGGTCTGATTGTGAATATGCATTTAGGTCAATTACATGTTGAACTCTCAAGTGTCACATATTGACCAATTAAGGTTTCATTGGTGAAATGATATGCAATTGAGTTTCTAAAGTGAAACTATCTACTATTTTTTTTTAAAAACATGACTTTACTAACACCTTGATACTTATAATCACATTTAGGTCAAATTGAAGCTTCAAATGTAAACTTGAAAAAAAAATCAGGGATCTAAATAGGGATCCATTCACAAGTTTAAAATTTTGGGGATGTTACAATCATCCACTCCCTAACTAAGGTACTTGGGATAATAATGAGTATAGACCTAAATCGAGCTTGGTTTTTCGAAGATTCCTAGAGTTCAATAGAAAGTTTAATATTTATGCAAACTTGCCTTGTTTGATTTGATACTCTCAATTCAAAAAGATATGGTCATTAAGAGAGTGATCAACAAAATTTGAAATGGTGAAGAGAACCCATTCCTGGGACAACCACCATGGAGCCCACTACTAGAAAAATCACCATGGAACCCATTTCTGGGGAAGAGTCCAGTCTTTGAACAAGGAGAGGAACCCAAAATGAGGTGGAATAGTCATAGGTTGGAAATGAAAGATGAATTGAGTGGTTCATTACATGCAATCCTGTGATCTTGTCCTGCTATATTTGTTGTTAGTATTATATACATACATTATTTTTTATTACCCACATACACAATATAGTTTTACGTAGAGCTACATTTTTTTTTTATCATTTTAGATTTTTAGCACATCTCAAGAAATAAGTTATGGACTCCAAGGGGGCTAATCCACAAGACTTGAAGTTGATTATTCAAGGAGGTTTTTATTAGTTCATTCCCAAAATAATTGGTTTCCTATTATTGAAACTTATGTAAGTCCAAATAGGAATACTTACATACCTACTTATATCAACAATATACTATCTTGGAATTTTAATGAAGATTGATTATTTGTTATAAATATAATTTTAAAAATGTTGGAAAATTTCCCTTGTCTATCTTCTCTACATTTAACATGGATAATTGAAGGAGGGGTCATTACATTAATGGTCTACACCAACTGGTGTGGAAAAGAGAGGAAATGTTGCTTTCTAAGGTAGGCTGGATAAATAAGGTCCAATCTAGATTAGAACCTACCCTAATACACATCTTCTCATGTACACTATGGATCTTACTACACTACCCTAATACACATCTTCTCATGTACACTATGGAACTTACTACATGTACACCTGAAATAGTTCTCCAAGACCATCACTTATAACAATCTTTCAACCTATAAAATATGTGAAACAAGGTGGGTTAATCACACAAAGTGTTGAGGATAGGGCTCAAATATACATGTACATAATCTTTTGCATAATTTGAAAAGGTTTGCAGAAGTAACAAACAAGATAAGACAAGTTAAGTATTTAGCAAAATGAGAGTCTGTGTTTTATCTCATTTTTACTCCAATTATACTAACAACATCATATAACGTAAGGACTTTGACCAACTTCCCACTAGAAGTGTGGGTTCTGATCTCCAAACCATGACATAAACACGAATAAAACTTAGCGGAAGCGAATCGGTAATCAGCGGAAGACAAAAATCACGGGAAATTAAAACTTTTCGAGATAAGAACTTGTATCCATAAAAACTCCTTTCATAAAGAGAGGTAACTGTTTACATCTCAGGATAATTACTTCTTGAGTAATTATATACATCAAGATACAAAATCTCAAGATCACATAACACAAGACTCCAAGACCTGAGAGTACAGAGGACACATAGGACTGACTCTAACTACACCACATGGCAGGACAAATCTCCACCTGAGATTACTGCTGCCCCTGGTGCTGCTGCTGAGACTGATCACTTGTAGGCTGGTTCCTTCGTCTCTGACGTCCACCTAAAAAAAATTGAAGTCTACGGGGTGAGACAATTATACATAATTGTCCCAGCGAGAGTTATAACTCTTCGCCAGAAGCTTTATTATAACATCAAAGATTATTCTAAACAGTAAAGCCTTCAAAGCATTCTATAACAGTTATAGTTATAACAAGATCTCTACAATTTAGGAGATATGGAGGATATCAATCATTATAACAATGTAACATCAATCAACTAACTTGGAGTTATCTCTAACAAGTTACACTACATGGTTGATTATGTTTTACAAACAACATTATGCCCTGTGGAGATGAGGCTTACCACTCATACTCCAACTGATCGCTGAGAAGCCGCATCAGTATCATACATAGGTCATTAAGAGAGCCGGATTCTCATGACCTTCACCTTCCTCAGTCAGTAAGAGGATCACTTGTAGGACATCTCATGCCTCTACTATTATAGCTCACCAGGGTAAACTGGTCCTTCGCTATTCTAGAGTCACAGTGGCGTTCTGTACTCTCTTCGTCATCAGGAGGTTTCATATTTACCTACCACTGATACGGATATCTGTGCTTTCTTCGTCATCAGGAGGTTTCATGTTTACCTACCACTGATACGGTATGGAACTATAGTGAAGGATGGATGGATTCCACATCTACATCACTTTCCTACACTAGGATGTAAGGTTCTACACATCCATGTACCCCACATACTCAAAAGTATGTGCTCCAGGAGTTCCCTAAGGAAAACCTGTTTCACCATCACTTAATTTCTGACAATGATGGATCTATGATCAGGGCTCTACATTATACTTGATTAGTTAGGTACATTCAGTATTCTTTAACAGCATACATTGTTCTTCAAACAATAACAGTAGCATAGCAGCTATAAAAGAAGAATACTAAATGTAACAGGCCTAACTCATATCAATCATCATTTCTCATTATTCTCATCACAAGTCATCTCTAAAGCATGACCTTGATGGTATTCATGGCTCTCACAGCCCATTATCAGTATAGGATGCCACTGGCAAGGCATCAGATTACATTACTTATTCATAAGGCTAACAACATGCCTTCAATGAATATAACATCAACATCCATACCTGGATATGATTACCTTCATATCAAAACCTGCATGGTTAATACATCTGATAAAGGAAATACAATAATAAGGAATGTACTTCCTACTCTTGTCATAAGAGTTAAATCTTTAATTCTACTCAAATAGAGTTTATTGCTCAAAAGCATGCCATTACCCTTGAATTAGGGTTTACTATTCACATTACATGTCATCACCCTTGAATTAGGGTTTACTATTCACATTACATGTCATCACCCTTGAATTAGGGTTTACTATTCACATCAAGGTGAATTAAACTCATAACATCATCATGTTTGAGTAACACCTTCATTGATGCTCCTGGATTAGTTAAAGGTTCATCATTTATCATAATTAGGGTTTCTATGATCTCACACAGGTGGATCATACCCTAATTATACTCATTTCTGTGTATTGGGGATGTTTCAATTGAGTTTCCATTTAAAAGAGATACTTTCTCTCTCTATAGGTACTTTCTCTCTCTAGAAGTACTTTCTCTCTCATCGTAAGGTTAGGTGATGTCAACATCACTCTAAAACAGGTTGGGTTGAGTTATCATAGGCTAACATAGCCAAAAGCATCACCATTAAGTGATTAGAGTTACTTTCTCTCTCTAGGGTACTTTCTCTCTCTCTAGAGCACTTTCTCTTTCATCATACTAATGGTTGATGATAACATTAGACTAGATCAGGTTATATAGAGTCATTATGACTAAAAACATCATTCTCATGTAATTAGGGTTTGAATTGAGCAAGGTATAACTCAATTGACCCTTCAGGGGTATCTTGGTAATTCACCCCATTGATCATCATCATCATAGTCAAAAACCTTAATCAAATAACTCCTTACTATCTTAGATTATCATTAGTGTTTGATTTGAGCAACATTGAACCATCACATGATTGAATTCGGTTGAAAGTGTTGACCGATTGCTCACTTTGACCCTTCAAGTCCATGAGCCCCTTTCTAGTTCCAAGACCGTGAGCCTCCTCATGGGCTTGAGATCGTGAGTCACCTCACGGTCTTGAGGTCGTGAGCCCCCTCACGATCTTGAGGTCGTGAGCTACCTCACGATCTTGAGGTCGTGAGCCACCTCACGGTCCTGAGGTCGTGAGCCCCCTCACGGTCCTGAGGTCGTGAGCCACCTCACGGTCCTGAGGTCGTGAGCCCCCTCACGGTCCTGAGGTCGTGAGCCACCTCACGGTCCTGAGGTCGTGAGCCACCTCACGGTCCTGAGGTCGTGAGCCACCTCACGGTCTCAACCACAAGGTCCTTCAACAAAGGTTCAACAAAACAAACGATGATGTCAACTGATGTTGAAGCCTTCAAAAGGTCCAATAACTGTTGACCACCTATGGATTGAGTTAATTAAGGTTATGCTTAACCAAATGGTCATTCAATTGACCCTCAATTGTTGACCAATTAGGATTGAAATCGATTCAATTAAGGTCTATCAATGTTCACCCATCAACACTCAACAATGTGTATCAACACAAAGTTGAACCCTTCAATTGAGCTCCAATTGGGCCCAAACTTGGCCCAAACGGTCTTGAGGTCATGTGGGTGGACCCCACATGGTCTTGAGACCGTTTGCCCAAGATTTCATCAAAATCTAAGGTGATTTGATAGAGGTTGAACCATGATTGGTCACAGAATCCGAATTTTGATTAACTTGATAACTTATTTGCAATTGGGTGTTCAATTGGTCAAATTACTCAACCCTAGACCTTCAAATGGTCTTGGGTGATTGTCCTCACGGTCTTGAGGTCATGTGGGTGGACCCCACATGGTCTTGAGACCGTTTAGGTCAATCAACCCTAAAAAAAAACCCTAATTATGTCACCATAATTTCAGTACTGATTTTATCTAGGGTTAGCCCTAGTATTCACCCTTCAACTCTTAGCCCGTTTGGAATTAGACCATCAAACTTGGTGAGTTGTTAATTAACATAATTTTGAACAGTAATCTCATGGGGTCAATGCTTAGTCAACGACCTTTCACGGTCTTGAGACCTTTTGCCCAAAAAGGCAATTTCAGACCGTTTGAAAATCAGCAATTAATTCATTTAAAGTCGTGACTTAAAAAGGTCATATCTCCCGATTCCTTTGGAGTTAGTCTCCCAAATTTTGAGGGTATTTAGCCTATATAATTAGGAACAGGTTTCTTATATGGTCCACGCTCGGTCAACAGGGCCAATCGGTCTTGAGACCGCGAGCCCTCTCACGGTCTCGAGACCGCGAGGCTCCCTCACGATCTTGAGGTCGTGAGAGCAAACTGTTAGGACCGTTTAGGGAAAAGAAAAACGGTGGGTTTTTCTTGGAAATCACGCCTTCATCTTCTAGCTCAAGAACAGTACAGATATCCCACGGGTTTGCTTGCAAAATAGCAGGGAAAAGTAGGGAAATACTAGGAGCTATCATTAACTCGCATATAAAGATGCACATAGTAAAGCATAGGTTTAGAGTTATAAAACCCGCCTAAAGCTTGCTTCTTGAGCTCCAAGCTTTCAAGCTCCAAGCTCTAATGGCGTCCTTGAGTTCCCACAGGTTGGCCAAGGTGAAAACTCCAAGGAAGGATGAAAAGAGACGGCTAGAAAGATAGGGTTTCGAGAATTAGCCATGAAGATGACCTTGAATTCGAATTCTAACCATGGAATTAGGCAAGAAGAGGGGTTTAAACCTACCTTGCACCCCTTGTTCGTCCTCCTTAGCTCCAAGGCAGTCCTTGGTCGTCTTTGGTGAAATGAAACAGTAAAGGGAACGAAGGTTAAGTTCCCTTGCAACTAAAGGAAGGATGGCTTATATACATGGGATAGGATTTTCAACATTAGTTCATAAGTTTCCCTTAATTCCAACTAAGTCCTTCTTTTATTACTTGCTCGTCCCTTCCTCTTTATTCTAAGGACAAACCTTATCTTAAGTTATAGAAAAGAAGGCAAGGAAGAACAATCTAATAATAAAGTTCATACTAAAAGGGTTATTGCACATATACCCTGATTATTCAATCACAGAGCCTATTTCTTAACTTGATAACTCAATTGAGGTGAATTCCTCATCATTTCTTCTCTAAATGATGGCAAAAGTCTAAAAAGATACTTTAGATGACATTCTTTACAAATTGCATCCCATCATTTGGGTAAATTGCATTTTACCCCAAATTAGGGTTTCAAGCCCTGGGATTGCTTCCACAGCTGCACCTTGGTGCTCTAGCTTGGGAAATCCCTCAAACTTTGCCAAAGAGATTCTCATGATGTCTCAACATCAGAGGAACATCTCATCATGTGCAAATTGCAAGTTAACCCTTTCAACTGGGTAAATTGCACATAGGTCCCTGTATATCAAAACAATGCTACAACTTTAAATAAAAAGGAGCAAATACTGAAATATACGTTTCTGAGAAGCTTAATTACATGCTCAGAGTTAATCACGAGGATTTAACTACATATTTAGGCAAAACACCTAGGGTTAACTCATAACCCAGGTCAGGGATGTTACAAATTATCCACCCCTTACAAGGATTTCGTCCCCGAAATCGATAAAACATATTACGAGAAAAGGGCAGGATACTTCCTTCTCATCTCATCCTCTAACTCCCAAGTGGCTTCTTCAATACCACGATGATTCCAGAGGACTTTCACAAGACTTATATCTTTCTTCTTTAACTTTTTAATTCGTTTATCAAGGATTGACACTGGTCCCTCTTCATAGGATATGTCATCATTCAATTCTACTTCCATAGGTTGTAGAACTGACTCGGTGTCTGGGTGACATTTCTTCAACATAGAAATGTGAAACACAGGATGTAACCTCTGTAATTCTGGGGGCAACTCTAGTTTATATGCTACCTTTCCAATCCGTTCAATGATTGGATAAGGCCCCATATATCTAGGAGCTAACTTCCCCTTCCTTCCAAAACGAAGGACCCCTTTCCAAGGTGAGACCTTAAGATACACTTTGTCTCCAACCTGGAACTCTAAAGGTCTACGACGTTTGTCAGCATAAGATTTCTGCCTATCCTGAGCAGTCTTAATCTTATGTTGTATGACTTTAATCTTTTCCGTGGTTTGCTGTACCAAGTCAGGACCTAACAACTGGTGCTCACCAGTCTCAAACCAACACAAGGGTGATCTACAACGTCTACCATATAAGGCTTCATAAGGTGCCATATCAATACTATGCTGATAGCTATTGTTATAGGCAAACTCTATCAAGCTTAGGTGTAGGTCCCAACTTCCGGTAAACTGGAGAACACATGCTCGCAACAGGTCTTCTAAGGTTTGTATGGTTCTTTCCGACTGTCCATCAGTCTGTGGATGAAAGGCCGTACTAAACCTCAGCATGGTACCTAGGGCTTTGTGTAACTGTTCCCAAAAACGACTTGTAAACTGAGGACCTCTGTCCGAAACTATTGTGACAGGAACTCCGTGCAACCGCACTATCTCTTGCACATACAACTCTGATAACCTTTCCGCAGAATAGGTTGTTTTGACAGGTAAGAAATGTGCTGTCTTAGTCAACCTATCAACAATTACCCAAATGGAATCATGTCCTTTGCTTGTCCTGGGTAGGCCAACAACAAAGTCCATGGTCACATGGTCCCACTTCCACTGTGATATGGGTAAAGGTTGCATTGTCCCTGCAGGCTTCTGGTGTTCAGCTTTAACTTGCTGACACACAGAACACCTCAAAACAAACTCTGCAACGTCCTTCTTCATCCCAGGCCACCAATACAGATCCTTCAAATTCCGATACATCTTGGTGCTCCCTGGATGCATAGCATACATGGAAGAATGGGCTTCTTCCAGGACTAACTTCCTTAAGTTGTCCACATCCGGCACTATCATTCTTCCATTATAACAAGCTACTTGATCTTTTGAGTCATGAAACCCATCTTGTTTCTCATTTCCATACTCAGATCTTATATGTTGAACTGCAGCATCACCTAGCTGTGCTTCTTTAATCTGCTCTCTTAGGGTAGGTTTAATATGCATCTCAGCTAACAAACCGGCTAGCAATGACACCTTCAACTGTACATTGTCTTGCCTTAAAGAGATAAGCATATTTCTTCTAGAGCATACTAAAGAGTTTAGTTGTGCTCTATTCATGGTTGATGTTGCTGATTTCCTACTCAAGGCATCTGCAACAACATTGGCCTTACCTGGATGGTAATCAATTGTACAGTCGTAGTCCTTGATTAACTCCATCCAGCGACGTTGCCTCATGTTGAGCTCATGCTGAGAGAAGATATACTTAAGGTTTTTGTGGTCTGTGAAAATCTGGAATGTCTCTCCGTAGAGATAATGTCTCCAGATCTTCAAAGCATGAACCACAGCTGCTAACTCCAGATCGTGTGTTGGATAATTCTCCTCGTGTTTCTTAAGCTGTCGGGAAGCAAAAGAAATCACTTGTTTATCCTGCATCAACACACATCCTAGTCCATTTTTGGAAGCATCACAGAAAACTATATACCCTTTTCCTTGCTCAGGTAGCACTAGCACAGGTGCACTTGTCAACCTCTCCTTCAGCAGCTGGAAAGATTGTTGACACTTATCACTCCAAGAAAAAGGAACATCTTTCTGGGTTAACTTGGTCAAAGGTAAAGCTATAGAACTAAAGTTCTTAATGAACCTTCGATAATAGCCAGCTAACCCCAAGAAACTTCGAATCTCCGTCGGCGTTTTCGGTTGTTCCCATTGTAGAACAGATTCTACCTTTGTAGGGTCAACACGAATTCCCGAGGCGGATATTACATGTCCAAGAAAAGATACTTCCGGCAGCCAGAACTCACACTTGCTAAACTTAGCGTACAGCTTATGTTCTCTTAGCAAGGTCAGAGCTTGGCGAAGATGCTGCTCATGCTGCTGAGCATCTTTACTATAAATCAGTATGTCATCTATGAAGACGACAACACACTGATCAAGGAAAGGTCGAAAAACTCTATTCATGAGTTCCATGAATGCAACTGGTGCATTGGTTAGTCCAAACGACATAACCGTGAACTCATAGTGACCATATCTTGTCCTAAAGGCAGACTTGGATATGTCACTATCCTTAATACGAAGTTGGTGATATCCAGACCTCAAGTCTATCTTTGAAAAGACTGTTGCACCACGCAACTGGTCAAAGAGATCATCAATCCTCGGCAGAGGATACTTATTCTTTATTGTCACTTTATTGAGTTGTCTATAGTCAATGCACAACCGCATTGACCCATCTTTCTTTTTAACAAACAAGACCGGAGCACCCCAAGGTGAAGTGCTTGGTCGGATAAAACCTCTCTCAAGTAGCTCTTGAAGCTGTTTCTTGAGTTCTGCCATCTCGGCAGGAGCCATTCTATACGGAGTTTGAGCTATGGGTTTCGTATCTGGAATTAGATTGATTTCAAAATCAATTTCCCGAGGTGGTGGTATACCAAGAAGTTCTTCAGGAAACACATCCTCGAATTCCCCGACTATGGGAACTTCAGCAGGATTGGAACTTTCCTTGGTAACATCTACCACATGGGCTAAGAATGCATAACATCCTTGCCTCAACAGCTTATCAGCAACCATAGCTGACACAAGACAGGTGGGCAGAATCTTTCTTTCACCTTGAAAGATCCATGTGTTGCTTTCATCAGCAAACACAGCCAACTTGGACTCACAATCCAAGACAACTCTATACCTTTCTAAGGTATCCATCCCAAGGATTATATCAAACCCCTGCATATCAAGTGGTATAAGGTCCACTTGAATGCGATGGTCAGAAAAGAAAAGGATGCAGGGAGAACATACCTCCTGCAAAACGGCAGACCCACTCAATGGAGTCTCTAACAACAAACTATCTGCTCTATGACTAACAGTCACATTGCAGTTACGAATCACTTCACGAGTGATGAAAGAGTGCGTAGCACCCAGATCAATCAGAACAGATACATTACAGGATATAGACATATCAGAATATAAAAGTTTCATCTGACCTGCCACTACCCGTGGATTGACCACTGCCTCAGGTGGGTTCATAGCATAGAACCTCGCGGTTGCCTGGTGTTGAGGTGGTGCTGATGATCCAGCTTGAGACGCTTGTCCACGTCCTCGAGCTGCTCCTTGATGTTGTCTATTCTGAGATCCCTGTTGATTCTGTCTCGGAGGTTGTTGTGTCACACCGACAGGCCTAGAACGGCAATCCTTCATCAAGTGTCCCACCTTACCACAGTTGTAGCAACTCTTCTCCTGTTGTTGTGGTCTGGGTGGTCCAGTGACTGACACTGATGCAGAACTGTGCGTCCCTTGAAGCGGTTGACTCCGTCCTCTACCTCTACTTGGTGTCCATTGAGTTTGAAAACTTGATCTGGGTGGTGGAGGGTTAGGTGCAGAGAATCTAGGTTTCTTGGAATCCCTAGATGAAGAACCCTGGAACTGGGGATATCTTTTATGGGTTTGTCTTTTCTCAACAACAGATCTCTCTATCCTTCGGACTGACTCAACGAAGGTAGAGAATCTCTCTCTGTTTTCTAAGGCAGACACAGGGGTTGACATATCGGAATTCAAACCCTTTTCAAATCTTCTGATTCTTTCCTCATCCGTAGAAGCCATGTGCGGACAGAACCGCAACAACTCCATAAACTTAGCTTCATACTCACTAATGTTCATCATACCCTGCCTTAGTTTCTCAAACTGAGAAATCTTCTCATCTAGGAAGGTCTTTGGAAAATATCTATTGATAAATTCCCGACGAAACTCTTCCCATGAGAACTCTACTCCAGGTCTCTTCTGCTCTTCCATGTTCCACCAGTGACCAGCACTGCCTTTGAGAAGATAGACAGCATGTCTAACCTTCTCAGCTTCCGGAATCATAAGAATCCTGAAAGCCTTCTCCAACTCTGTCAACCATAAGTCAGCATCTGCAGGGTCGGCAGTTCCGAAGTACTCGGTAGCTCCGACACGACGAAGTCGTTCGAATGTCTTACCAATACCTTGTACTTCAGGCTGGACAGGTGCCCTAGGTGCAGGAATGGGCATCCTATCGGTTATATGTGTCATGGCAGTCATAAACTGCCCGAACATCGTCTGTATAGCTGGATCACTCATGTCAGCTGGGTCGAACTGGGGTGGCTCTCTTGGCGACTTAGGTGCAGGTTGTTCTATTCTCGGAACTCTTGCACCGCCTCGAGGTGCACTAGCACTACTCTCAGCCACGTGCTCATCGCGATGTTCTGACATTCTTATGTATCTTCTTCTCCTGAGGAGCAGAAGATTCTATTAGATAAGGAAGGAGTACTAAAGGTAGACTCGACATCCTAAGTCCTATGCCTCTGTAGACTCAACTGAACCTGGAGCTCTGATACCACTAATTGTGGGTTCTGATCTCCAAACCATGACATAAACACGAATAAAACTTAGCGGAAGCGAATCGGTAATCAGCGGAAGACAAAAATCACGGGAAATTAAAACTTTTCGAGATAAGAACTTGTATCCATAAAAACTCCTTTCATAAAGAGAGGTAACTGTTTACATCTCAGGATAATTACTTCTTGAGTAATTATATACATCAAGATACAAAATCTCAAGATCACATAACACAAGACTCCAAGACCTGAGAGTACAGAGGACACATAGGACTGACTCTAACTACACCACATGGCAGGACAAATCTCCACCTGAGATTACTGCTGCCCCTGGTGCTGCTGCTGAGACTGATCACTTGTAGGCTGGTTCCTTCGTCTCTGACGTCCACCTAAAAAAAATTGAAGTCTACGGGGTGAGACAATTATACATAATTGTCCCAGCGAGAGTTATAACTCTTCGCCAGAAGCTTTATTATAACATCAAAGATTATTCTAAACAGTAAAGCCTTCAAAGCATTCTATAACAGTTATAGTTATAACAAGATCTCTACAATTTAGGAGATATGGAGGATATCAATCATTATAACAATGTAACATCAATCAACTAACTTGGAGTTATCTCTAACAAGTTACACTACATGGTTGATTATGTTTTACAAACAACATTATGCCCTGTGGAGATGAGGCTTACCACTCATACTCCAACTGATCGCTGAGAAGCCGCATCAGTATCATACATAGGTCATTAAGAGAGCCGGATTCTCATGACCTTCACCTTCCTCAGTCAGTAAGAGGATCACTTGTAGGACATCTCATGCCTCTACTATTATAGCTCACCAGGGTAAACTGGTCCTTCGCTATTCTAGAGTCACAGTGGCGTTCTGTACTCTCTTCGTCATCAGGAGGTTTCATATTTACCTACCACTGATACGGATATCTGTGCTTTCTTCGTCATCAGGAGGTTTCATGTTTACCTACCACTGATACGGTATGGAACTATAGTGAAGGATGGATGGATTCCACATCTACATCACTTTCCTACACTAGGATGTAAGGTTCTACACATCCATGTACCCCACATACTCAAAAGTATGTGCTCCAGGAGTTCCCTAAGGAAAACCTGTTTCACCATCACTTAATTTCTGACAATGATGGATCTATGATCAGGGCTCTACATTATACTTGATTAGTTAGGTACATTCAGTATTCTTTAACAGCATACATTGTTCTTCAAACAATAACAGTAGCATAGCAGCTATAAAAGAAGAATACTAAATGTAACAGGCCTAACTCATATCAATCATCATTTCTCATTATTCTCATCACAAGTCATCTCTAAAGCATGACCTTGATGGTATTCATGGCTCTCACAGCCCATTATCAGTATAGGATGCCACTGGCAAGGCATCAGATTACATTACTTATTCATAAGGCTAACAACATGCCTTCAATGAATATAACATCAACATCCATACCTGGATATGATTACCTTCATATCAAAACCTGCATGGTTAATACATCTGATAAAGGAAATACAATAATAAGGAATGTACTTCCTACTCTTGTCATAAGAGTTAAATCTTTAATTCTACTCAAATAGAGTTTATTGCTCAAAAGCATGCCATTACCCTTGAATTAGGGTTTACTATTCACATTACATGTCATCACCCTTGAATTAGGGTTTACTATTCACATTACATGTCATCACCCTTGAATTAGGGTTTACTATTCACATCAAGGTGAATTAAACTCATAACATCATCATGTTTGAGTAACACCTTCATTGATGCTCCTGGATTAGTTAAAGGTTCATCATTTATCATAATTAGGGTTTCTATGATCTCACACAGGTGGATCATACCCTAATTATACTCATTTCTGTGTATTGGGGATGTTTCAATTGAGTTTCCATTTAAAAGAGATACTTTCTCTCTCTATAGGTACTTTCTCTCTCTAGAAGTACTTTCTCTCTCATCGTAAGGTTAGGTGATGTCAACATCACTCTAAAACAGGTTGGGTTGAGTTATCATAGGCTAACATAGCCAAAAGCATCACCATTAAGTGATTAGAGTTACTTTCTCTCTCTAGGGTACTTTCTCTCTCTCTAGAGCACTTTCTCTTTCATCATACTAATGGTTGATGATAACATTAGACTAGATCAGGTTATATAGAGTCATTATGACTAAAAACATCATTCTCATGTAATTAGGGTTTGAATTGAGCAAGGTATAACTCAATTGACCCTTCAGGGGTATCTTGGTAATTCACCCCATTGATCATCATCATCATAGTCAAAAACCTTAATCAAATAACTCCTTACTATCTTAGATTATCATTAGTGTTTGATTTGAGCAACATTGAACCATCACATGATTGAATTCGGTTGAAAGTGTTGACCGATTGCTCACTTTGACCCTTCAAGTCCATGAGCCCCTTTCTAGTTCCAAGACCGTGAGCCTCCTCATGGGCTTGAGATCGTGAGTCACCTCACGGTCTTGAGGTCGTGAGCCCCCTCACGATCTTGAGGTCGTGAGCTACCTCACGATCTTGAGGTCGTGAGCCACCTCACGGTCCTGAGGTCGTGAGCCCCCTCACGGTCCTGAGGTCGTGAGCCACCTCACGGTCCTGAGGTCGTGAGCCCCCTCACGGTCCTGAGGTCGTGAGCCACCTCACGGTCCTGAGGTCGTGAGCCACCTCACGGTCCTGAGGTCGTGAGCCACCTCACGGTCTCAACCACAAGGTCCTTCAACAAAGGTTCAACAAAACAAACGATGATGTCAACTGATGTTGAAGCCTTCAAAAGGTCCAATAACTGTTGACCACCTATGGATTGAGTTAATTAAGGTTATGCTTAACCAAATGGTCATTCAATTGACCCTCAATTGTTGACCAATTAGGATTGAAATCGATTCAATTAAGGTCTATCAATGTTCACCCATCAACACTCAACAATGTGTATCAACACAAAGTTGAACCCTTCAATTGAGCTCCAATTGGGCCCAAACTTGGCCCAAACGGTCTTGAGGTCATGTGGGTGGACCCCACATGGTCTTGAGACCGTTTGCCCAAGATTTCATCAAAATCTAAGGTGATTTGATAGAGGTTGAACCATGATTGGTCACAGAATCCGAATTTTGATTAACTTGATAACTTATTTGCAATTGGGTGTTCAATTGGTCAAATTACTCAACCCTAGACCTTCAAATGGTCTTGGGAGATTGTCCTCACGGTCTTGAGGTCATGTGGGTGGACCCCACATGGTCTTGAGACCGTTTAGGTCAATCAACCCTAAAAAAAAACCCTAATTATGTCACCATAATTTCAGTACTGATTTTATCTAGGGTTAGCCCTAGTATTCACCCTTCAACTCTTAGCCCGTTTGGAATTAGACCATCAAACTTGGTGAGTTGTTAATTAACATAATTTTGAACAGTAATCTCATGGGGTCAATGCTTAGTCAACGACCT
Source organism: Alisma plantago-aquatica (assembly GCA_963693085.1). Lineage (NCBI taxonomy): Eukaryota > Viridiplantae > Streptophyta > Magnoliopsida > Alismatales > Alismataceae > Alisma > Alisma plantago-aquatica. The sequence goes on along the minus strand of OY856412.1, from coordinate 1,064,389,811 downwards.
TTCACGGTCTTGAGACCTTTTGCCCAAAAAGGCAATTTCAGACCGTTTGAAAATCAGCAATTAATTCATTTAAAGTCGTGACTTAAAAAGGTCATATCTCCCGATTCCTTTGGAGTTAGTCTCCCAAATTTTGAGGGTATTTAGCCTATATAATTAGGAACAGGTTTCTTATATGGTCCACGCTCGGTCAACAGGGCCAATCGGTCTTGAGACCGCGAGCCCTCTCACGGTCTCGAGACCGCGAGGCTCCCTCACGATCTTGAGGTCGTGAGAGCAAACTGTTAGGACCGTTTAGGGAAAAGAAAAACGGTGGGTTTTTCTTGGAAATCACGCCTTCATCTTCTAGCTCAAGAACAGTACAGATATCCCACGGGTTTGCTTGCAAAATAGCAGGGAAAAGTAGGGAAATACTAGGAGCTATCATTAACTCGCATATAAAGATGCACATAGTAAAGCATAGGTTTAGAGTTATAAAACCCGCCTAAAGCTTGCTTCTTGAGCTCCAAGCTTTCAAGCTCCAAGCTCTAATGGCGTCCTTGAGTTCCCACAGGTTGGCCAAGGTGAAAATTCCAAGGAAGGATGAAAAGAGACGGCTAGAAAGATAGGGTTTCGAGAATTAGCCATGAAGATGACCTTGAATTCGAATTCTAACCATGGAATTAGGCAAGAAGAGGGGTTTAAACCTACCTTGCACCCCTTGTTCGTCCTCCTTAGCTCCAAGGCAGTCCTTGGTCGTCTTTGGTGAAATGAAACAGTAAAGGGAACGAAGGTTAAGTTCCCTTGCAACTAAAGGAAGGATGGCTTATATACATGGGATAGGATTTTCAACATTAGTTCATAAGTTTCCCTTAATTCCAACTAAGTCCTTCTTTTATTACTTGCTCGTCCCTTCCTCTTTATTCTAAGGACAAACCTTATCTTAAGTTATAGAAAAGAAGGCAAGGAAGAACAATCTAATAATAAAGTTCATACTAAAAGGGTTATTGCACATATACCCTGATTATTCAATCACAGAGCCTATTTCTTAACTTGATAACTCAATTGAGGTGAATTCCTCATCATTTCTTCTCTAAATGATGGCAAAAGTCTAAAAAGATACTTTAGATGACATTCTTTACAAATTGCATCCCATCATTTGGGTAAATTGCATTTTACCCCAAATTAGGGTTTCAAGCCCTGGGATTGCTTCCACAGCTGCACCTTGGTGCTCTAGCTTGGGAAATCCCTCAAACTTTGCCAAAGAGATTCTCATGATGTCTCAACATCAGAGGAACATCTCATCATGTGCAAATTGCAAGTTAACCCTTTCAACTGGGTAAATTGCACATAGGTCCCTGTATATCAAAACAATGCTACAACTTTAAATAAAAAGGAGCAAATACTGAAATATACGTTTCTGAGAAGCTTAATTACATGCTCAGAGTTAATCACGAGGATTTAACTACATATTTAGGCAAAACACCTAGGGTTAACTCATAACCCAGGTCAGGGATGTTACAAGAAGTGTCCACAAGGGTGTTCAAGATTAGCCAACCATTTTATATGCAAGGGACCTTAAGGACATCGCCAAGAGCTAACCCTTTTATTGACATGGTATGTCCTATCTTGACAACTCAAGTAGAACACCCAACCTCATGTCATTACCATGAGAATACAAGAAATGCACAAGGTTTGTATAATTGAGTTTCTATATTATGTTTTGAAGTTATAAAACAACGATATGAGACAAACATTGAGTACAATACTAGAGTACTACATGGGAATATTTGAGCAAGTAAACCAGCATACATATCTATCAAATTTCAAGCAAGAAATCCATAGTCATATAATTATTAAAGCTTGTACCTGATTCAGAGACTCAGAACCTATCTCATCTTCGACCATCTAGTTGTAAGCAACCCTTGACCAAGAACAAAATTGCATACATGTATTAGATTCTCATAATTAACCCTAACTATCTTATTTTAGGGTTTAGTCCATGTTAGGTTCAAGTTTTCTTATGAGTACATTAAATGATCCTCTATTGATTTTTAGGTCATCACGAAGGTGTGGTTCAAGTTCCATGTTATTTTGATGTTCCATTCATTTTTTATGATCATTATAAGGTTTGAGTCATTAATATACATAATTGGTCATATAACTCATAATAGGGCAACCAAGATCAAGGTCCATCAAGTCGTGATACACAGATAAGATATGAGGTTACTTGAGTAAGACAAGGACATATGAGTTGCAAAACAAGATGGGTGGATGTCCCCCAAGGTCAAGCATCCCACCAACCAAAGGTTCCAACATATTCCACATACATACTTACATCAACATAATTCACAAATGCCATCAAGGTTTAACATTGGACTAATGTGGGACATCCATATCCAAGATATCATGATAGATAATAAGATTTACAGCACGATTAGGGAAAGTCAAATGTCACACTAGGTCATACTAGTGGACTTAGATACACATGTAGAATCCATAATATACAAGAGAGAGATCATGAGCATTAGTGTCTTCAAAAGACATAAGGATATTAATTTCATGGATCTAACATATTTCATTGCCACAAAGGGGCTAAGGGCCTTATATGAACCAAGTGTAACATGTATGATCATAAAAGGGTAACAACCAAGCATACCTAGTGTCATATGTAACCACCATATTAAAAGGGGATTGGGGAAAGTTATTAGATACATGAGGTGTGACATAGCTTACTGGTTTTGAAGTTCATTATCATTACTCAACAATAATATGTAAGATTGTCAAGTTAGGGCAAGGTATATCATGAAAGGACAATTACAATCACTTATGTGCATAAGAGTCATTCATGAGAAATATGAGTGATTAGGAGCCTCTAGAAATGAAATATGCCAAATAGATACTAATTTCATGATTAAGAGGGTGAAAGTTCACCAAAGTTTCAAGATTGATCAAAAAAGTACGTGAACATAGTCAAAGAAGGTCAAAATTCACATTTTAGAAAATCAGTAGAAAATAATACGTTTTAGGGTCTGAAACTATACCCAAGTTTTAGATCTTTTCGAGCTGATCAATTTTCATATCTTACATGTTAGGTTGGCCAAAGGAGATATTGTTGGTATGTATGCCCTGAGAGCCAATCATGTGATGATTGGTGGGATACATTAAGATTGATTTGATAAACATCAAAGGCAAGCTTCCAATTCATTCTGGTTCAGTCATATGAGATAGTGATAGAACAGATTGAATGTCTAGAGAATGACAGTACTCAATGACATATGCCTTCAGGTTCAGGACCTGAACGATGAGATCATACGGATGCTAAGAGTTTGTACATTCTTTTAATGTCCCTAGTCGGATGTCATTGTGGAAGGTAGATAGACAACAATGACACACAAGACTAGATTGTGGTGTTGGTTGATGATAGAATCTCATTAGTCATGATATAGAGATATCAAACCAAACACATAGGTACTTGTTAGAGAACAAGGTACCGGACAGACCCACCGTGAGTTTAACACATGGAACCATGAGATGGTAGTCACAGTCAGTACTCACAGTGAAGGTGGTGGGTGTGATTCTTAGACCTGAAATCACTGCACTCAACACATGTAGTTGGGCACACTTTGACATCATCAAACGCAGTCCTGAAACATGGGTTGTTATAAAGGTGATGATTGGGTGGCTTTGACACATGGGGCTTTTGAGGGGCGAGTGATATATATGGGATTTGTCCCTCCTGAGGGAGTTTGATATCCATGGCCACTTGATGAGATAGATTGAGAAAGGCGTGCACGCATGTGTGAATCAGTATGTGATATTGATGTCATACATATCTATTCCAGTCTACTCTGAGATCAAGGAAGTGAATGAACATTGACAGGATGACAGATCCATGCCTCGAGTTCATTCGGGATATCAGTGACAAAGGAATTATACACTCGCTGTAACACGATTCACGGATTGTAGGATGAAAGTTGTTCTCCAACTTTCTACTTTCACTTGGGTAGCACTGATGTGTGACTAGGCACCACTCTTTGCTTGTGAAGTCATAAGTGTTATGAAGTTTCACTGCCAACGTGAAATGGACCTGCAGGGTCACACACATAGGATTTAACCTGGAAGAGGAGTTTTTCCACAAGCAATGTTTAGATTGATTACTAAAGGAGTTTAGTAGTTCAATTAAACACTCAATCAGTCAATGGATCAATATCATATGGTTCAAGGTGTTGGACGGATTGATTAGAGTATCGAATTGATTGAAATCGCATTTGACAGATTCTGCACAATCTGCACTCCCAACCGGTCGGTAAATAAGATGAACCGGTCGGCTGAGGTTGCTGAACCGGTCAGCTTAAGGGTTGAGTCGATCGGCTCATGCACAGAGTGAAATGATTGGTTCAAGTGTTGAACCGATCGGTTCAACTGGTGCAATCGAGCAACTTGGGAAAGTAGGATTGGTGCGAATTTTCCTTTCATTTCGATTTTCAATTTGATTGAAAATGGGATTTCCAATTTGATTGGAAATAGAATTGGTATTTCGATGCCAATTGGGAAAGAAACAAGGAAAGCCAATTTGAGCCAGATTAGGACCATGAACCGATCGGTTCAGGGCACCAACCGATCGGTTGGAGTGCCCCAAACGGTCGGCTCAGGTCCAACCGACCGGTTCAGGGGCTGAACCGACCGGTTCAGCAGTGAATCGATCAGTTCAGGTTGCGAGATGGTTGCTTTTTGTGGAAAATCCCGAACCCTTCTACTCCTGCTTTTAGTCCCGCATTGCCCGGGATGGAAAACCCTGTCCCATGACTCTCCTATATATATAGGGGTACTTGGGGGCTTCTCACAGTACAGCTCAGTGCAACCAGTTGCTCTGCGAGTTGTCGTTCTCTCTGGTTTTGGTAACCGTGAGAGAGCCCGAGCAAGTGCTTCCCGCAAAAGGGAGGTGCAGCAAGGGAAGGACAACTGCAGTTGCAACAAAAGGCAGGAGAGCGTGTTGGCAACTAGTACGTCAACAGGAGGGTGCGACTCCTTCCACTTCCTTTTGGGACACAGAGAGTGGAGTTCCAGGTGGTCCGTGTGGACTACTACGGAGTCGGTAGGACACTGCCTCTTTGGAGGACAACTGTCATTCGACAGTCCGGTTCGAGTAGGAGTTGTGAGTCCCGGTGCGACCAGGAGCTGCACAGACACCGTCGAAGTCCGTAGTTGAAGACCGCGCATTGCGCGAGGTATGGTCGCCGAGCAAGCCTCGGGACAAGGTATGATTCCGCAAACCATCCTTTCCTATTATATAGACGTTGACGTGTTTCCTCGGTATGGGTTGGGGGAGAAATTTTTGTTTCCGCTGCCTTCTCTGTCTCCCCTAAAACCCAACAGTGGTATCAGAGCCACGTCAGCTGTTCTATATTTTAGGAATATCGATATGATCGATTTTGGTTTTTCGCCTTTATTTATTGCATGCGATGCGAATAATATCGGCTTTATGCATGTCCAATCTTAAATCCACAAATCCCTAATTACATATATGATATGTATTATTAATGCACACGATACACGTCGCCCTTAAACGAGTTTTGTGGTGGATGTGTGTAGCATGATTATGGCCTATAAACCCCTATCTGTGATTGGTTGTGTGTGGTTGCTTGCATCTCGGTCTATGCACCGATCTTCCCTCTCTTATTCCTGATGTAACTCGAAATAATTCGAGGTTCTTTTCTACCTTTTCTCCCCCCGAATGTTAATTGGGGTTTCCCTTTTAAAGCAATGTAATAAATAGAATAGGATTTTATTTCCTATTATGTCAAAGATCGGCGGACATCAAGACGACTGCTCAGACGGTCGGTTCAAGGTGTGAACCGATCGGTTGATGACTGGCTCAAGGAGCGAGACGAGCGGGTGGCGGACATGACGAGATGCACGACGACCAAGCAAACCGATCGGTTGGAGGAGCCAACCGATTGGCTGGTGGCACCCAGACGACCGGCTGGAGAGTACAGATCATTCATGTGATGAGTTGATCAACTCGGATAGCAAGACACAGATGTTCATCTTATACAGGTTGCATGTGATGTAGACCTAGATGACCGTGATTCCTCTTGGCTCGAGGAATCACATTAGGATGGCCATAATCATCGCTTTTTTTATCGTTTGTGCATGTTTTCTGTGGGATATAGCATGTATATGATACGTACTATGTATTGTGGTGATTGGATATGTATATGTATATAAAAACCAATTCCCTCATTAAAATATTAAGTTTTAGATGCCTTCCAAATGCGACACACGTGAAAAGCTTGATCGACCAAGTGTGGGAACGCCCTAGCGTGGTGCACCGTCTATCTCGTGGAAGCGTGAAGGATGAATGTGTGGGTCTTCCCTAGCAGGGTGCATGTTCATCGTGTTTGCTTTGGGTCAGACTTAACAAGGTGATCTAGATGGGATCTAGTACCTTGGGGCATGGAGATGATCATTTCAAGGAGTTGTATATGACATCTTATCAAGAGTTGCATATGATGCAATTGGCAAAAGTTGCCTACCTGAGAGATCTATGTTGTGGGTGACAGCCCTAGCTGGTCCATGGCTTAGAGGATTTCAGGATCTTGTCCACTAGAAGGTTGTACGCTGCAATCTTCCGAATTGATGGTGAGGGTTATCAATTTGAAGTAAAATAGTGGGAGCGATAATTAATTAAAGGCCTAATTATATCGTCAAACTTTCAAATCAATCAAATAAATCAAAAATGAGTTTTTGGACTAAAATTGCATATTTCCTTTTGTAGTTCAAATGGCAACAAACAACAACTTTTCTTTGCGATCGGTCCTTGACAAGGACAAGCTGAATGGGACAAACTTCCACAACTGGTATCAGACATTGAGAATCGTTCTCACTCAAGAGCATAAGCTCTGTGTCCTAGATACTCCAATTCCAGAGGAACCCGCTCCTAATGCACCAAAGGCAGAAAGGGATGCTTACAAGAAGCATTCTAATGATGCCATTGATGCGAAGTGCTTGATGCTATGTTCAATGAACCATGAGTTGCAGAGGCAACATGAGAACATGGGGGTCATAGAGATGATTCTGCTTCTCAGGAACATGTATGAATATCAGGCACGACAAGAGAGGTACAATGTTTCTAGGGCGCTGTTCAAGTGCGTCATGATAGAAGGAGATCCAGTTGGTCCTCACACACTCAAGATGATTGGGTATGTGGAGAACCTACAGAGACTGGGATTTCCACTGAGCCAAGAGTTGGCTACTGACGTGATACTGCAATCGTTGCCAGAATCTTACAGTCAGTTTGTGATGAACTACAACATGAACAACTTTGATAGGCCACTGTCAGAGTTGTTGGGCATGTTGAGGACAGCCGAGTTACACATGAAGAAGGACAAGCCTAAGTCCGTGATGGTGATCACGAGCAAGAAGGGCAAGTCCAAGCGCAAGGGCAAGGGCGAAGCTAAGAAAGGTTCTGAAGCTAGCTAGGAGTCCAAGCCATCTTCATCTCTCAAGGCCAAGGGAGGCGTGACCAAGAAAGGAAATTGCCACCATTGTCAAAAGCCAGGACATTGGAAAAGGAATTGTCCTCTCTACCTGGAAGAACAAAAGAAGAAGGAGGCGACTGAAGCCTCTACTTGAAGGTGTCATGAAAGTAAACTTGTAACACTTCTGAGATATATGATATCAAAATGTGAAGTGTAAAGCATTCTTACTTTGGGAAAGTGTTGCCTTTATAGATAGGAATACTTTAGTTTATTTTCAGCCAATAAGGCATGTAATACAGTTATGAACTGCTATTTCATATTTGCCAATAGATAGAAACACTTTATTTTTTTTTATTGTATGACAATGATGGCAATTAATAAAGAGATGTTTCAATTTATAAAGATGTGATCTTTGTGGCAATGCCTTATTTATCTTGTGATATATGATATGCATAAGATAAAACGATACCTAAAAGTTATAGATAACTCAAACAATCTAATTAGCATCGATCATGAGAAATTCATTTCTAGTTTCCATATGATGGATAAAGCTAGACTCTTTTGGTTAGAGAACCAGTAAGAGATATGAATATCTCGGTCATGATTAATCAATCTTCACTAATGTAGTGGGAGAGTGATCATCCTATTAGGTATAATACATGTGATGTATTTACATACCTTTTGGAATAAATACTAATACTTCAAATGATGTTTAGAGAAATACCAATATGAATATCTTGAAGTGTTCAAGATTATCATAAATGAAGTACAAAATTGGCAAAGTATGAATTTTTGATGAGATAAATGAATGAAATACTTGGACCAAATGTTTGAGATCCTTATGAGTGATTATGATAGTGTATCATAGTGAACTCATGATTAAGGCATGGTGATGTCTGAATCAAGAAGGAATCATACTCTAAGGAGTTAGAGAATGATTATCAAATAACTGAATTCTTCTTAAATGAATACCCAACACTAATAAAAGAAATTAAGAATCACAAGGGTTGTGAGTTCTTATATCCTTAACAGATACACCTCAATTATCTATGTGATGAGTTGTTCATGTGACGAGACAACTATCTAGATGAATATGAGGAACCAAATCTTGAGTTATGGTTTATGACCATTACATCCTGAATGACATCCATGTGAACCATAAGGTATGACCTGGATGGTAGCACTCATTGGATCATATCTATAAGTGCAAATAAGTCTTAAATGTTAAGACACATGGATAACATTTTGAGAATGATGATGCTTGTTGATTGCAACTTAATGACTAAGACATTTGGCATATGGATACTAAAACCGCATTCCTATGAGGAATAAAACAAGGACGTGTACGTGACACAACCTATAAGGTTTATGAATCCACTAATGCAAATGAAGTCTATAAGTTACAATGGACTAATGAATGTGATTGATTGAGTACAAGCAACTCAAAATTGGACCTTACTTTGATGATATAGTCAAAGAGTTTGACTGATATGTCAAAGCTAAAGAAGGGATCAGTGATTTAGTGGGAGCGTGTTCACATTCCACATATTGATGTGAAATGGAAATGTTCTAGATTGGAAATCCAAAAGTGGAAATTATCTTTAAGGAAGATAGAGATGTTTCCTATATGATAGGAATAGAGATCTATAGAGATAGTTCTCGAAAAATCTCTTGACCTGGCAAGAGAAAGCATACATTGGCAATCTGTACTGAAGTGTTCAGTATGCACAGATTTAGTGGGAGAAAACTTGTCCATGTTACATGGAGTTAGTATCCCAAAGGCCAAGTGTCCAATTCTTATGAAGAATGGGAACACTAAGAATAGATATGGATCTATCATGTATATAATCATCCCATTATCTTGCATGTAAGACATGGCAAGAATAAAATGCATTCATCATCTTGTATGTAAGACATGACAATATGATGTGCTCATCCTGATAACTCGTATGTGGGACATGATGAGTGGATGTCTGTCTACTTCCTGTAAGGGTTACTGGAATACCATGAGAACTTGATAAGTACTTGTGAAGTACTAGTTCTATGGAGACAAGGAAGAGTTCGATGTAAAGAGTTACATTGATGCGAACTTCCGAAAAGACAGAAAATTGATCGCAAAATATACATAAGATGTATAAAAGTGAAAGTTTGTTGATAATTGGAAATGTTCCAATAAAGCCATTTAAAAGGGGAAATGCCGAGTATCTATGTGTTAGTGAACAAAAGTAGATACTATATGGATCTAGAAGTTCATGAGATGAACTTATAGAAATTCCACTCATTGATGACAAGTCTGGAATCCTTGATCATGCAATGTGGCTAAAGGTTAGAAATGGAATACTAGATCGCATATTATGGAAACTCCATCTTATACGTGTGACGTACAGCGAAGACATGAGAGACATGCAATTTATACAGACATTGGCAAGGTGTTGCCATCACTCGCTATGTTGGCGCTAGAGCACAGTAACATGTGGGACATGTTTGAAGATCAATATGAATATGATTCAAGGGTGATTGGCTCGCAGTGCAAGTGGGAGTCTGTTGGTATGTATGCCCTGAGAGCCAATCATGTTATGATTGGTGGAATACATTAAGATTGATTTGATAAACATCAAAGGCAAGCTTCCAATTCATTCTGGTTCAGTCATATGAGATAGTGATAGAACAGATTGAATGTCTAGAGAATGATAGTACTCAATGACGTATGCCTTCAGGTTCAGGACCTGAACGATGAGATCATACAGATGCTAAGAGTTTGTACATTCTTGTTATGTCCCTAGTCGGATGTCATTGTGGAAGGTAGATAGACAGCAATGACACACAAGACTAGATTGTGGTGTTGGTTGATGACATAATCTCATTAGTCATGATATAGAGATATCAAACCAAACACATAGGTACTTGTTAGAGAACAAGGTACCGGACAGACCCACCGTCAGTTTGACACATGGAACCATGAGATGGTAGTCACAGTCAGTACTCACAGTGATGGTGGTGAGTGTGATTCTTAGACCTGAAATCACTGCACTCAACACATGTAGTTGGGCACACTTTGACATCATCAAACGCAGTCCTGAAACATGGGTTGTTATAAAGGTGATGATTGGGTGGCTTTGACACATGGGGCTTTTGAGGGGTGAGTGATAGATATGGGATTTGTCCCTCCGGAGGGAGTTTGATATCCATGGCCACTTGATGAGTAGGATTGAGAAAGGTGTGCACGCATGTGGGAATCAGTATGTGATACTGATGTCATACATATCTCTTCCAGTCTACTCTGAGATCATGGAAGTGAAAGAACATTGACAGGATGATGGATCCATGCCTCGAGTTCATTCGGGATATCAGTGACAAAGGAATTATACACTCGCTGTAACACCATTCACGGATTGTAGGATGAAAGTTGTTCTCCAACTTTCTACTTTCACTTGGGTAGCACTGATGTGTGACTAGGCACTGCTCTTTGCTTGTGAAGTCATAAGTGTTATGAACTTTCACTGCCAACGTGAAATGGACCTGTAGGGTCACACACATAGGATTTAACCTGGAAGAGGAGTTTTTCCACAAGCAATGTTTAGATTGATTACTAAAGGGGTTTAGTAGTTCAATTAAACACTCAATCAGTCGATGGCTCAATATCATATGGTTCAAGGTGTTGGACGCATTGATTAGAGTATCGGATTGATTGAAATCACATTTGACTGATTCTGCACAATCTGCACTCCCAACCGGTCGGTTCATAAGATGAACCGGTCGGCTGAGGTTGCTGAACCGGTCGGCTCAAGGGTTGAGTCGATCGGCTCATGCACAGAGTGAAACGATTGGTTCAAGTGTTGAACCGATCGGTTCAGCTGGTGCAATCGAGCAACTTGGGAAAGTAGGATTGGTGCGAATTTTCCTTTCGTTTCGATTTTCAATTTGATTGAAAATGGGATTTCCAATTTGATTGGAAATCGTATTGGTATTTCGATGCCAATTGGGAAAGAAACAAGGAAAGTCAATTTGAGCCGGATTAGGACCATGAACCGATCGGTTCAGGGCACCAACCGATCGGTTGGAGTGCCCCAAACGGTCGGCTCAGGTCCAACCGACCGGTTCAGGGGCTGTACCGACCGGTTCAGTAGTGAACCGATCAGTTCAGGTTGCGAGATGGTTGCTTTTTGTGGAAAATCCCAAACCCTTCTACTCCTGCTTTTAGTCCCGCATTGCCCGGGATGGAGAACCCTGTCCCATGACTCTCCTATATATATAGGGGTACTTGGGGGCTTCTCACAGTACAGTTCAGTGCAACCAGTTGCTCTGCGAGTTGTCGTTCTCTCTGGTTTTGGTAACCGTGAGAGAGCCTGAGCAAGTGCTTCCCGCAAAAGGGAGGTGCAGCAAGGGAAGGACAACTACAGTTGCAACAGGAGGCAGGTGAGCATGTTGGCGACTAGTACGTCAACAGGAGGGTGCGACTCCTTCCACTTCCTTGTGGGACAAGGAGAGTGGAGTTCCAGGAGGTCCGTGTGGACTACTACGGAGGCGGGAGGACACTGCCGCTTTGGAGGACAACTGTCATCCGACAGTCCGGTTCGAGTAGGAGTTGTGAGTCCCGGTGCGACCAGGAGCTGCACAGACACCGTCGAAGTCCGGAGTTGAAGACCGCGCATTGCGCGAGGTATTGTCGCCGAGCAAGCCTCAGGACAAGGTATGATTCCGCAAACCATCCTTTCCTATTATATAGACGTTGATGCGTTTCCTCGGTATGGGTTGGGGGATAAATTTTTGTTTCCACTGCCTTCTCTGTCTCCCCTAAAACCCAACAGATATGAGTTATGTCTATTTAAAGTTTTGATTTTAAACTATATAAAAGATATATTAACAACTTAGTTGGATGGGATGTCGTTACTTGTCATGTCAAGGGGAAGTTTGTGCGTGGTCAAGGGCCACCGCCTCTCGCTACCACCCACTTTAGGTGTGCTCGGCCACAGTTGTGGGTTATTTCCTCCCACCTCCACCCACTCTTTGGGTGTTTGGGTGCGACTGGCCAAAAGCAATCTCAACCCTAAATCCCTATTGCCTTAGGATCAATGATGGGGATGAAACCTCTTCATCTACAAGGACAAAGGTCAGACCACTTCATCCTCATTGGATGGATCCAAGTTTCTCACTATAGCAAGCTCCATCGATGCTTTAAAAGGCAGTAGTGAGCGGCAACACCATTTCTGTTGAGCCTCTGTATAGAGGTAAGGGATGAAGCATGGGATGTTGGATCACTAGGGTTGATCTATGGCATTCGGTATGAGGGCAAAAGTTTCTCGAGCCAACACAAATGGGAAAGGGGCAGTTGAGTAGCACTCTTTGGCCATGCATCCCCTGGGATGAAGGAGGGGCAGGCTCAACAAGGATGAAAAACCAAATAAATCTATTAAATCATGTGAAATTTGAGCAAAGTTCAAAAGGCCATAACTTGTTCTATGATGGTCTGTCTGAGGTGATTTTTGTGTTGTTTGATTTACAATTGAATCCTATAAAAAATGATATATACATATATATTAGAAAGCAAAAATATCATGATAATTAGTTTCAATTTATATTGGAAGATGGTGATATGTTAAGGAATTATACTTAGTTCAAAAGTGCAAATTTATGTCACACATTGTGAAATTGATCATTATAGTGGCCAAATTGGAATATCACAACTCTCCAATTATGGAACTAACATAAAATTGAGTAATAGACCAATTTATGAGAGGTAAAAGGAACAATATAGGAGAGAGAAAAGTCATGTTGTCACATCCTTCCCTCCTTAAAAAATTATCCTCAAAATTTTCCCAATATCATAGTTAATAGTAAAAGTCAATATCCATCGGGTCTAGGTATCCAACCATGGTTGTGAAGGAATTCCCAATAATGCGATGAACACTTAGGTTGTCATCATAAAGGGTGCACAAAACCCATTGCATACATATTACTTGGGATTTAATCGAGTTAAGACATCATATTGACATAAAGTTTCCATAACCTTATATATACTATATTTGGGTTTGTGTTCATGTTTACATCAAGCTCGGGGTGTGTCATCACAAGCTATGTTATTATAACGACCCCTCCTCCCAATAACCCCTAATTAAGGGAGACCAAACGGTCAGAGTCTTTATCCCAATTAACTGGATCAATGGTTCGACAAATAATCAATAATAATTACTAAATTCTACCAAAGATATACTGAAAGTTGGAATAAAAATAAAACTTTGCAAATTTTTTTTCAAAAACTTGGATATCTAACTTTTATCCACCTCTGGAATATATTCTAACTAATCCTCCTTGGACTTTATTTCTTAATTTCACAGTATGCCACTTTATTGTTTGTCCTTTTCAATTTGTACCTAAAACACTGACACACAAAATGTAAATTAGCATAAATGAATATGCCAGTATGTGGGGGAAACAATAATCGTGAAACTATGGTAACAATGTAAGCAACCAAATATCATTTAACAATTAAGTTTAAGTTTTAAGCAATACTACTCAATCCATACCTATCCCCTTATCTCTGTGTTGTCCCTACAGTGGACTTGGATACTACCTCTCTCATATGGTAGATCCTTACCCCCATGTTCCTACCTCACATGTATCCATTACTTAGGGTTGTGAAGTCGCATGAACCTAACTAAAGGTAGCCTAATCACTGACTCATGGTGACTTGATGGACCTACCCCATAGGTAGCCATGTACTAAGTCATCCAATGACCCAATGGACCTACCCCATAGGTAGCCATGTACTAGGTCAATCTATCAAGCTACAGAGGGGACTAGGATCTGAGCTAGTAGGCATATATCTTAGGTGATAGTCATATCCACATTATAGTATGCATTAATTAAATTCATCTAACAGTTTAATTCAATCCACCGATGAAAACTTCATAAATCCTGAGAAAACTAGTTTGAGATATTTATAAGAGTAACTGCATACCTGATCCAGAGTAACATGATGTCCAAGCAATAATATTCAAGAACAATCAAATAGGCAATCAACAATATCCTGAAATTAATGCATAACATCCATGTGTTATAGTTTATCCAAAACATTCTCACGATACACTTGGATTCCACCTTAGGATTTCTAGGCCACTTTAGGGTTTTATTAGGGTTTTAGCCTCCATAATACCTTTATCATGTTTAATACTCTTTTACACTAAAACTACCATCTCCATCCTTTTAAGTTATTTCGAAATCATTAAACTCAATTATCACATTCGGTTTCTTTCAAATTAACAACTCATATTTCATTATATCTCAATTCATATATGAACTCTATTTATCACTAATTCCACCTTTATCTACTAAAAAACCCTAATTACCAAATTAAGGGTATTTATCACCGTTAGGAACTTTTATACTCAAAATAGCTTAGAACCATCAAATCTCTGCTTTATACATGAATTTGAACAATTAAAGCCATTAAGAAACATACCTACTAACATTAGGGTTTCAAGGATCATTAAACCTTATTTATGTACATGGAACCCTAAATTAATAAAATTACGCATAAAGATTAGTCTTTTGTGTCTTCTTATAATCAATAGGTTAGTCGCAAATTTAATCATCCATATAACGCTCCTCAATACATTAATCATCTTAAATTAGGGTTTCTTAATCATTAATGCATTAAAGTTGATAACTTCCACTACTTTTAGAAATGCAAGAAGAATTAGGTTCTCAATCTATTTTGAATGGATTTCTCACATTTTTCTAAGAAAAATATATATATTATATGTACCCTTCCGATCTACCAATATTTAGATACAATTTTTGTAAGAAATACATACTTGGACCAATGGCAGGCTGCCACATCATCCTTTTCCATCATCACGTAGCCGACCAAAAAATAACCAAATTACCATATAGCCCTCGCTTAAGTCATTGGTTCTTCACAAAGTGGAGGGGCAGAACCGTCAAAAACTGGCCTGGTCATCTTCCTCCTCACAAGCCCTAGCTGTCGTCGACTACAACAGCTCATGGCATCTCTTCCTCCCCTTCCCTGGACCCGAAGGCACTGAAGAGGGTTCCTTCCTTTCCGTCACCCTCCGTTGCACTTACAGGGGCTCCAAGCTACTGCCCAGGTGGCGGGGACTAGGTTGGGTAGACCTACAACTCGTAGTCGCCATATGCACTCGTGTTACTACTTCCGCGTACAGCTAGGATGAGGGGATGATCACAAAACACCCCATGATTTTGTGGGAGTGGCCAACCTCCATCACAACTCCTCCACAACCCCTCGCTGCTATAGGAAAAGCTTTACTCTTCTTGATTAGGGTTTGTACGTAAGGATGAAGCAGAAGAGAGAGAGGGATGTGTGGGATTTCTTTGGGCTCAGCCATGGGGTCTACCCTTCTATAGGGGAGGGTAACGAAGCCCTAGGATGTCTATCCACGAGATAACAAGTCTCTTTCCCAAAAGGAAACCAAGTTCCTTCATTAATAAGCAATTTTCTCTCTCTTAAATATCTTCTTATTACATCATATACATTAAATATTAGGAATTCGAAAATCATATCTCTTATTCTCTTTATGCTTGACTTTTAATCCATTGGCACGAAATTATACTTTCTTATAGTAGAAAATACCTCTTTTTAATAATACCACAAAATTCATTAATTATGTATCACATTATCCTCTTATTTTGTATTATTGGCATTTTCTCTTTCTTCTTCTCTATTGGGACTCCTTGGATCCCAAGAAATCCTAATATTTTGAAATTCCTTTTTAAGGATACTTATTATCCTTCCAGATGCATCTACATTCTTCATTTCTCATTATCTTACTTATTTCTTTATTAAGATATCTCTTTTCAAGGATTTTCTCTTTATCTTCTATTTCCTTTCCTCTTTTCCTACTTCCTTCATTATAAATCACATATAAACGAAATCTACTTAATTGTGGCCATTAATGCCACTTTCTAGAGATTTCCATGTATTTCTCATAAATACTTTGTTTAATATGCATTATCTTGTGTCTTTTTCTATTATTTGGACTTTTCTTCTTTTCTTCTCTTTTATATCCATTATTGGGTTAATCTAATAATAGGAACCACGAAATTCCTATCAAAAGGGAGGTTTGCAAAGAAATTCATCTTTTGAAGCAAAGCATAAAACCTTATCACTACATTTCAATTATGAAAACATATGCAAAATTGAGGTTGTAACATCCTTCCCCTCTTATAGGAATTTTTCCCTCAAAATTCCATCTAACATACAAACAAGCAGGATAAGACTTTCTCATGTCCATCATGGCTCCTATGTGGCTTCACCCTCTCCATGGTGCTTCCCAAGAACCTTCATCATCTTATATTCTTATATCTGAGTTCTTTCTCCCCTTGGTATCTTATACCCTTATAGGTGACTCATGTCATTTCAGCTTCTCTCAAAGCTATATAGGTTCCTGGATTAGCACATGGCTTGGGTACCACACATAGTGCTCTAGATCAGACTCATGGAACACATCACACATCATGTCATCCTGAGGGGTAAGGCTAAGCATACACATCTCCACCAATCCATCCCAATGGACCAATGTATCCGGGACTCAGGTTTCTTAGCTATAACTTAGATGGGTCAAATTTTCATATCACATATTCTCCCACAGTGAGCTGCATGTCAGTCTTCTTTGCATCAGCTCATGACTCATGTCACCCCTAGGCTCTCTTTCGGCCATTTCATGATCAAAGCGACTTCATCTGCACGCACTATGGTCATTTTCTAACCATCGTGATGTCCCTTCACCAACATCATCTTAATGAAGTGGTGACCGACACAACCTCCCTTACAGAGCTTCTTATATCTCGATATTGGCTATGGTGGCTATCATCACATCTTTTATAGGACAAGAACTATTTCCATATATCACCCTGAACGAGCACACACACTCTCATCAAACCTTTTAGTCTGGATCATACTAACCATCAGTTAGGGTTGATAAGTTGTACTAGCATCGTGTTCTTCATGCATTTACTTCCACCTCATGGAAGTGAATCTTTAGGTCATACTCAAGAACCTTTGAACTCGCATCAAGGTGTAGTTGAACCATCTCTATTACATGTAGTTCAACCAGATCTATCTCTCGACAGTGCTCTCTCTTTTCTTAGATTATGTCATCCAGGTGAGGTGATCTACCATAACCCATATTGCATCCTGACCTTCCTTGGTCCAGGGAGACTTAACACGACATCCATATTGTTGAACTCCCATTCCCTCTCAGGGACTTTTATCCTCCATATCAACTCAATGGGTTATTAGTGTTCATCCTTGACCTCCTGACATGCCTGGAGACAAGCCACATGCAACTCCATACACTTCTTAGGCATACAAAGCACTACTACCACTTATTATCTTAGTAGTACCACGGTGTATGACGAACTTAAAATCATGATCTCCTGTATGTCATGATTCCTAAAGGTTGATTCCTTAGAAACCCTAAAACACTCTAGTTGGGGTTGCATCACACTCTTTTCCAGAGAAGTGCATATGAGGTTCGACAACCATCTTTCTATCACCACAAGCCCTAGGTTGGCTAATCAAGCAACCACTAACTCGATCATTGGATCTCATTACATCTGAGTGTTAGACAAACATATGTCCTTTTGCAAACTTAGGACTAACCTAACAACCTCTTCTAACCTCTAGATAAACTATGTAGCTGCCTCTCAACTATAGCATCCATTACCACCTCACATTCTTATGTATTAGGTAATGTTGAAGACATACACCTGCATGTATTCCACTTATAATCTCATCTCAAACTCTAAGTCTATCTTCATGAAGAAAACTTTGAGCTCATCCTCTTGGTTATCGAATCCTTGTATAACTCATATATTCCAGATGGATCATGATAAAAACATCCTCATAAGATGACTACCTTAGTTCTCTTAATGTTAATACAACATCCACACATCATACACTCCACAAGGGTATGTTATTATCTATAGCCTCGTGCATAATAGAAATGTTTCCACTCACATCATATTTATTCTTGGTGTATGGCATGTGTATTGTCCTATCTCTCACTCCCATAACAAGAGGAAATAAGCATTTGACTGCAGTCCAAATATAGAGTTCTTCTCATTCCAAGAATAGAGATGGTACATCCCACATTGCCAGTACACCTACATCTAAATTGAAATGTGCATCTCATGTCTCTACATCATGAACATCTCGATATCAAGGTTTTTCTTTCATGGAGAACTGGTCTCAAACACACTTGGGACATCACACACTCCTTAGTCATATCCTCTAGGTATGTAGGATGTCGGCACTTTTGGGGTCATTCCTCTTCCCTTATGCATCAGAGAGTGCCCTCTTCATTTGCCCTTTGGGTCCCATGAGTTCATGGAGGTGACCAATCTCCTAACCCATGGCTCTCAGACAATGACATATGTCACCTCCCAACCCTATGGTCACGTGCAACTAGGGAAGTAGGCAACTCCTACTCCCATTGGTCTTATCCCTACCTGACCTTAGGAGAGACTTAGGATTCTAACGTAGTACATGTCCAACTTAGAACCTTACCCAAGTATCCATCAACTCTCTCTGCATTCGTGGTTTGACTTACATCCTTTCATGGGGGTCACGACAACCTACCTACCTTGGCCAGGCCTCATACCGGTTACCTCCATGGTAACACATCCACATGCACATAGAGATGATTATCTATGGGTCTACATGTTTATTCTCATATTATGTACTCTACACTTAGCTTCTCAAGATCCTATGAGACCTCTAAAGGTTACCTCAAACCCAACAAAAGCTGATTCATACCCTACAAAAGGGTCCTCTCCCAGGATGGGAGGAAACTACCTCTTGATAGCAACAAAGGTCACAAACATCCTTATACCCAAGGTTTATATCCACATGAGCATATTTAGCCCTAGAAAGCTACTAAGGCACATAGATAACAAGCTGACCACCTACTAAACCATGCTAGGTCTCCATGATAGGTCATACTTTTTCTCATTCCTCAACATTGGACAATCATCATACTTACATGTCTATGTCCCAAACTATATGTAGGGGGTTCATCAAACATACTTCTTAATCTGAGGGGTTTCTCTTTCCTCTAAACATGAGGAGTACCATGCTCTAATCTATAGAAATTCAAATCTCGTCATGAGCATCAGGTGCACTAGGTACTACTACTTCCCCTCTTAGGTCTAGGAACCCTAGGTTCACTTTTCTATAAGAGTTGTCCAACCACATGCTCAACATTCTAACCACAAACCATGCATGTACGAGGTACACCATGCACATCCTATTATCCTTCCACTTGAATGACACCTTAGAGTTGAGTCCTCCTCAAGGAAAACCAAGTAGGTATAAGGCCTCACAACTTGTTACCAAACTTCCTCAGGGTCTAAGGAACTCTTCTTTCTATTCTTAGAAGGTAAGCACCTATATCATCTGCACATAGGTACGAGCAGCCTCATCCTTCTTCTAGGGTTTAGTTCCTCTAAAGGGAACCAAGAACTACAAGGACTATGTCGGTCACTCTCGTGGTGCGATTGTGAGACCAAGGTTGGTCTCAGATCATACATGGGTGGTCTCCAACACCAACATCTGAAGCAACTTCATGGAGGCATC
Source organism: Alisma plantago-aquatica (assembly GCA_963693085.1). NCBI lineage: Eukaryota > Viridiplantae > Streptophyta > Magnoliopsida > Alismatales > Alismataceae > Alisma > Alisma plantago-aquatica. The sequence continues at coordinate 1,064,369,735 of OY856412.1, read as the reverse complement.
CATGACTATGAGTTGGAGAAGGGGAGAAAGGGACAAAACCCTAGGGTGAAATACAAGGGGAAAACATGGGGAAACAAAGAAGGGTGAAGAAATGAGATAGTTGAGCATTTTATTTGGTCAAAAAGATGAAGAAAAGGACGTTGGATGGACCAAAAGCAAAACATACTCAACTTCTCAGGATTCCTCATATTCCAGAGTCTATGCTTCCATCTTTCTTGCTCGGGTCTTGCGCTCTCTCTCTAGAGCTAACCCTACAAACAACCTTACTAGTAGAGGTTCTTATCTAAGGTGAATCAAACTCATATGCATACACCTACATGGGTGAGACATATGATCAACCTATTTTCGCTCAAGGTTGCAAGCCACAAAACGGCTAGTTTTCGTTCACAAGTGTTCCCAAAGGCTAAGAGGCATCCCCAGCTATAAATAGGACCCCTTGGGCTTCATTCCAAGGTTGAGCATTCATTGCAAACTCTTTGTGAGGTTCCAATTCTATAGTTGAGTGCTTCCTACAGCCTCCTCTCTCTCTCTAAGCTTAATCACTTGCTACATCCATTAGAGTGAGTAGGATATTTGTAAGAGAGCTAGTTTCTACTTGTATATCTTGTGAGGCTCTCACTTCCACCACCTCCCCATCTCTCATTTGATATCTTAAAGATGAAGGTTCTCTCTCTTGTCCAAGAGAGGTGAAGAAGAACAAGGGAAGGAGTCCCTTGGTGAATATCAAGGAAGAAGACATGGAGCTAGAGTGGGTAAGCCCTTGGAGAAGGCAAAAGACTCAAGCTCAAGTAGGTAAGACCTTGGTGGAAAGCTTCTCCGAGTGAAGGTGAAGTCAAAGGCGGAAGATCCAAGACGAGTGGGTAATTCCTACAAGGCCGAAGACTTGTGCAAGAGTGGGTAAGTCCTTGGAGAAGGTCGAAGACTCTTGCAAAGTGGGTAAGTCCTTGGTAAGGTTGAAGACTCTTTGTATTGGATAGGTAAGTCCTTTGTGGGTCATGTATTGTATGCCTTATTAATGAATATAAGAGTGCAATTGGTTGACGTCCTAGAGGTTGACCTCTCTAGGCAAGTGGACTGACACACTTCTAGTTTGAAGTGTGGAACCACTCTAAATAGCTTGTCTAATTGGTGCATGTTCAATCTCTCTTATCCTTGCTATGCATGATTTGGTTGCACTCAAATTACCTATTTAGCAACCTTATCTTGTCATATATTTTGAAGGTTTAATGACTTTTGTTTAAGTGCTTTCAGCTCTATTCACCACCCCTCTAGAGCATCTAATCTTTCATTTAGGATCCAACAAGTGGTATCAGATCGAGTCTTCTCCAAGCATACTTCAACAAGTAGGACAAGATGGGTGACTACCTAGGAGGGAGACTCTCGACCAGCCTTCCAATCTTTGATGGGAGAAACTTCCTCTATTGGAGAAGAAGACTTCAATTCTACATCCAAGGATCAAGTCTCGAGATGTGGCAAATGGTGAGCAGCCCATACATTCTACCAAAGACAAATATTGAAGAATGGGATGAAGCCACCTTGATGAAAGCAACCTTGAATACTAGAGCCATGCACATCCTTTATGCCTCCATGACCCCCACCGAGTTCAACCCGATTTCCTCTTGTGAGATGGCCTATGAGGTATGGAGAAAGCTTTGCATCACTTATGAAGGGATAGATCAAGTGAAGCAAAGCAAAGTCTACATGCTCAAAGGGTTGCTTGAGAACTTCAAGATGGGAAAGGAAGAGAGCATAGCCAATATGTACTCAAGGCTCAACACCATCTTGAATGGTCTTTCTATTCTAGGACATCCTATGTCTAGCGTAGAGATCAACTCAAAGTTCCTTAGAACTCTCCCCAAGAGGTGGGATTCCAAGGTGACTTCTATTGAATAAGCAAGGTCTCTTAGGGATATTCCTATTGAAGAGCTCATTGGAAATCTACAAGCACATGAAGCCACACTTGACAAGAGGGAGGAATTAGAAAGACAAGAGGAGAAAGAACTCAAGAGAATGAAGAAGGCTGAAATCAAAGCTCAAATCAAGGCTATTGTTGGTCAAGCTTCTCCATCCTCTCAAGTTGAAGAAGATGCCATGTACTCCAAGGGTAGACTTTACAAAGGCAAGTCATCCTCCATTCGGTGCTTCACATGTGGAAAGAAGGGTCACTACAAGGAAGATTGCCCACAAGGAAAAAGGACCCATCTTCACAAGAAGAAATGGCAATCAAGCTCAAGTGGCTCCTCCAACTCAAGCTTAAGTGAAGATTCATGTGAAGGATCAAGCTCAAGCTCTAGTGATGAAGGAGAATGTCATTTTGCTCTTATAGCATCAACAAGTGAAGACTCAAATGAGGTAAATCTAGACTCTTTTGATAAAGAATCTTTAATTGCTATTATTCATGATATTTGTGCCTCTTATAAGTCTTCTAAAAAGAAAAAGAAAAAGCTTGCTAAAATTGTTGATAATTTGCATATAGAACTAGATGACCTTGAATATGCAAATTCTTGCTTGATTATTGATAAAAATGATTGTCTTAGCCAAGTAGACTCTCTTAAACTTGAAAATGCTAGTTTACTTGATAAGATTAAATTTCTAGAAGCTTAACCTCTCATGCCTAGTTCTAATGAAGAGCATACTTTAATTTTTGATTCTCTCATGCATGAGCTTGATACTCTTAAAACTGAAAATGTAGAACTCAAGCTTATTGATGATGCTAGGAGAAAAGAAATCTATTCTTATCAAAGTGAATTAGTGGTGCTTAAATCTGAAAATGCCTCCTTGCATGCTAAAATCAATGGGCATGAACCTTGTTCTAGTTACACTAATAGAGAGAATGATGTTGGTGCTCTTCATATTGATAGAGATTCTTATTTAACTAAAATTCTTTTCTTAGAAAATGATCTTCTGCATGCTAAAGATAATATAGATCATTTCTCTTCCACTATTGCTTCTCTTAAGCATGATAATGTTAGTTTGAGATCTTCTTTGCAAAGATTCTTAGTTGGTCAGAAGAGTCTTAATGACATCCTACACCATAGTACTAAACAAATTGGTAGACATGGTTTAGGGTATGATAGTAGTCAAGGGAACAACAAAGATAAAGGACCTCCAATATTCCATGGAGAATCCTCTAGTTCCAAGACTATGGGCACATGCAACTATTGCAATGAATTTGGTCATTATTCTAATTGTTGTCCTTTTAGGAAAGCACCCAAAAGCAATAGAACTTGGGTTGCTAAACTAATCCCTCCGGACCCAAAAACATGATTGGGGACCATTTCATCTTTCTTCTTGTAGGTACTTGCAAATGGATTGACTTGAGCTAGTGAATTGCAAATTGACTTGTCAATCCACATGAAAGAAGAAAGGTGAGATGTGTAGAGGGTGACAACAAATGGAAAAGGAATGGTAAGCAAAAAGGTAATATTTCTCTTGCTTATAACCTATCCTAACTTATTTTTGTCAAGTTAGTGTGCACTATACATAAGGTTTTTGAGTGAAAAGTGGTATTTTATGATTCTCTTCACACTTTTGCTCAAAAACTGTTTCTAATGCTTCTATAGTGCATTACTAACTTGCTTAGACATGTTTGGATATGGTTTGTATTTTTAGCATGCCTTTAAATATGTTTTTATGAAATATATGTGCTTCTTGATAGCTGATCTGTCGGTCGAGTTTGCCCTAATGAAACTCGACCGATACGCACCAATGGCGTTGCCAAAAGCTGTCATCGGTCGAGTTGTCCATGCACAAAACTCAACCGATAACACTATGCACAGAATATACATTTGGCTTATTGATTGAGAATTTCCTTTTCAACTAGATTTTCTCAACCAATAGACTTATTCTTTGGCACTCCCTTGGTATCTTTATATATGCATATTGCCTTGTTCTAAATTGCCTATCTTGCTTACAACTCTATCTCTCTAATTGCTCTAAATTGGTATATCTATATCTTGCAATTACTTGCTTTGAGTTGTTTTGCAGGTTTTGATGATGATCTCTTTGGATCTCTTGGTTGTGTCTAAAATCGCTTCCGTTGTACTCTAACTTGCTACATCTATCTAGGTGTATATCTTGTTTTGATACAACCTTGAGGTTCTTAGGGGTAATCATCTTATGGTAAGGATGCATATCTAATGAGTTATATCCTCTCATGCTTCTAAATTTGCATATCTCTTTGTTTGGATATATCTCTAAATCTACTCATAGCTTGCTCTTTAACTTGTGTATCGTTTGGTATCTCTTGCTATGATCTAGATCCTACTAGTAGTCCTAACTTGTGATATCATCTACTAGTAGTTCATATACATGTAGTTCTAACCCTGTTTATAATTGGAATATTTGCTCATCTATATGTTATGCTTGTATCTTATCTCATACATGCTCAAGATTGTTCCTTGAATTGCATATCTACTATCTTGAGTTGCTTGCATAACATTGTGATGCAGGGCACATAGAGCAACATTATATGTAGAAATTGGAGTATCTTTGGATTTTATGCAGATTTTGCTCCAGTTTCAGTTTTTGGTGCAAGACTAGTGTTTTTCTTGCATAAACTACCTTCTAAGCAAGACTCATAGTTTTGCCATGAGTTCTGATGGTTTTTGATCAAATTTCGTTATCTTGAGGGTCAATATTACAACTTATTGTTTTTCTGCAGCACTTTATCTTGCATTTTGGGTTGTTCAAGTATATGTTTTAACTTGCTTTTCTTTCTATGCTTGGACAAGACCCAATCTGTTCTCTTCTACTCTCCTTATATATATTTGGGTTATCTCCTTTCTTTTTAACAAGTGATGTTTCTTATTTCTTCATAACCCCACTTTTTGAAATGACAAAGGGGGAGAAAGGTATGTCTTCCTTTAAAAGAGGAAGAAGGCATGTCATACATTAAGAGGAGAAGCATGTTCATGTAAAGGGAGAAGGTAAAGGGGAGGAGACATATATGTGTAAAACATATATGAGTAGAAGACATAGTATTCTATAAATGTTATGAAAGCTAATCATGTAGGAGAAATTGCATCAATTGAGGGGGAGTATGAAAACTCCATGCGCATCAATTGAGGAGGAGCATATGAACTCCATTCTATTGAAACCCCTAGGTTTCTCTAAAGGTATGAATTTACTTAAATGCTTTCAATACATTTATGGAATGGTTTGTCATCTTCAAAAAGGGGGATAATGTTGACTCAAGGTCAATTAGGTCAATGTTGACTCACGTCTAAATTGACTAAACCCGTGTTTTGATGATGACTAACTATTCCACATATTGGTGTCTAATGCTTCTACTTGAGTAATTTCAGATTAGGTATAGACACACTCCAATTGCCCTAACTTGCGCATCTCAAATTGGAGAAAAGACAAGTCAAAGTCATACAAGTGCACGTTTTTGTAAATTGATGTATATCCATTAGAATCATGTTGTAAATCACTTGTAATGATTGTATGACTTGTAATTAAGTTTAGAAAAATATCAGGAACACTTAGATTGATTTTTAGAGCACTTTTAATGCAACTTTGAAAATCAATTACATGCACTTGATCGGTCCAGTTTCCCACCCTGAAACTCGACCGATCCACCTTGGTTGATTTTTTGAAGATTGCATCGGTCGAGTTGTGCACTCACAGAACTCGACCGATTGGGTAGTAGGCCATTTCCAGTTGAAATGGTCGGTCGAGTTTCCTCAGGACAAACTCGACCGATCCTTTCAACCTCGGTTTGCCTGCTACTTGATCGGTCGAGTTACACCCATAGAAACTCGACCGATTGCACAGTACGGAAAAGTGCAGAAAAGTGCTACTAGCCGTTGTGGAGTTGCAACAAGTGAAAATAGATCTGTTGCAAGCCACAAAATGGCTAGTTTTTGTTCACAAGTGTTCCCAAAGGCTAAGAGGCATCCCCAGCTATAAATAGGACCCCTTGGGATTCATTCCAAGGTTGAGCATTCATTGCAAACTCTTTGTGAGGTTCCTATTCTATAGTTGAGTGCTTCCTACAGCCTCCTCTCTCTCTCTCTCTCTAAGCTTAATCACTTGCTACATCCATTAGAGTGAGTAGGAGATTTGTAAGAGAGATAGTTTCTACTTGTATATCTTGTGAGGCTCTCACTTCCACCACCTCCCCATCTCTCATTTGCTATCTTGAAGATGAAGGTTCTCTCTCTTGTCCAAGAGAGGTGAAGAAGAACAAGGGAAGGAGTCCCTTGGTGAAGATCAAGGTAGAAGACTTGGAGCTAGAGTGGGTAAGCCCTTTTAGAAGGCAAAAGACTCAAGCTCAAGTAGGTAAGACCTTGGTGGAAAGCTTCTCTGAGTGAAGGTGAAGTCAATGGCGGAAGATCCAAGAAGAGTGGGTAATTCCTACAAGGCCAAAGACTTGTGCAAGAGTGGGTAAGTCCTTGGAGAAGGTCGAAGACTCTTGCAAAGTGGGTAAGTCCTTGATAAGGTTGAAGACTTTTTGTGTTAAATAGGTAAGTCCTTTGTTGGTCATGTATTGTATGTCTTATTAATGAATATAAGAGTGCAATTGGTTGAAGTCCTAGAGGTTGACCTCTCTAGGCAAGTGGACTGACACACTTGTAGTTTGAAGTGTGGAACCACTCTAAATAGCTTGTCTAATTGGTGCATGTTCAATCTCTCTTATCCTTGCTATGCATGATTTAGTTGCACTCAAATTACCTATTTAGCAACCTTATCTTGTCATATATTTTGAAGGTTTAATGAATTTTGTTTAAGTGCTTTCATCTCTATTCACCCCCCCTCTAGAGCATCTAATCATTCATTTAAGATCCAACAAGTGGTATCAGAGCGAGTTTTCTCCAAGCATACTTCAACAAGTAGGACAAGATGGGTGACTACCTAGGAGGGAGACTCTCGACCAGCCTTCCAATCTTTGATGGGAGCAACTTCCTCTATTGGAGAAGAAGACTTCAATTCTACATCCAAGGATCAAGTCTCGAGATGTGAAAAATGGTGGGAAATTCATACATTCTACCAAAGACAAATATTGAAGAATGGGATGAAGCCACCTTGATGAAAGCAACCTTGAATGCTAGAGCCATGCACATCCTTTATGCCTCCATGACCCCCACCGATTTCAACCCGATTTCCTCTTGTGAGATGGCCTATGAGGTATGGAGAAAGCTTTGCATCACTTATGAAGGGACAGATCAAGTGAAGGAAAGCAAAGTCTACATGCTCAAAGGGTTGCTTGAGAACTTCAAGATGGGAAAGGAAGAGAGCATAGCCAATATGTACTCAAGGCTCAACACCATCTTGAATGGTCTTGCTGTTCTAGGACATCCTATGTCTAGCGTAGAGATCAACTCAAAGATCCTTAGAACTCTCCCCAAGAGGTGGGAATCCAAGGTGACTTCTATTGAAGAAGCAAGGTCTCTTAGGGATATTCCTATTGAAGAGCTCATTGGAAATCTACAAGCACATGAAGCCACACTTGACAAGAGGGAGGAATTAGAAAGACAAGAGGAGAAAGAACTCAAGAGAATGAAGAAGGCTGAAATCAAAGCTCAAATCAAGGCTATTGTTGGTCAAGCTTCTCCATCCTCTCAAGTTGAAGAAGATGCCATGTACTCCAAGGGTAGACTTTACAAAGGCAAGTCATCCTCCATTCGGTGCTTCACATGTGGAAAGAAGGGTCACTACAAGGAAGATTGCCCACAAGGAAAAAGGACCCATCTTCACAAGAAGAAATGGCAATCAAGCTCAAGTGGCTCCTCCAACTCAAGCTCAAGTGAAGATTCATGTGAAGGATCAAGCTCAAGCTCTAGTGATGAAGGAGAATGTCATTTTGCTCTTATAGCATCAACAAGTGAAGACTCAAATGAGGTAAATCTAGACTCTTTTGATAAAGAATCTTTAATTTCTATTATTCATGATATTTGTGCCTCTTATAAGTCTTCTAAAAATAAAAAGAAAATGCTTGCTAAAATTGTTGATAATTTGCATATAGAACTAGATGACCTTGAATATGCAAATTCTTGCTTTCATATTGATAAAAATGATTGTCTTAGCCAAGTAGACTCTCTTAAACTTGAAAATGCTAGTTTACTTGATAAGATTAAATTTCTAGAAGCTCAACCTCTCATGCCTAGTTCTAATGATGAGCATACTTTAATTTTTTATTCTCTCATGCATGAGCTTGATACTCTTAAAACTGAAAACGTAGAACTCAAGCTTATTGATGATGCTAGGAGAAAAGAAATCTATTCTTATCAAAGAGAATTAGTGGTGCTTAAATCTCAAAATGCCTCCTTGCTTGCTAAAATCAATGGGCACGAACCTTGTTCTAGTTACACTAATAGAGAGAATGATGTTGTTGCTCTTCATATTTATAGAGATTCTTATTTAACTAAAATTCTTTGCTTAGAAAATGATCTTCTGCATGCTAAAGATAATATAGATCATTTGTCTTCCACTATTGCTTCTCTTAAGCATGATAATGATAGTTTGAGATCTTCTTTGCAAAGATTCTTAGTTGGTAAGAAGAGTCTTAATGACATCCTACACCATACTACTAAACAAATTGGTAGACATGGTTTAGGGTATGATAGTAGTCAAGGGAACAACAAAGATAAAGGACCTCCAATATTCCATGGAGAATTCTCTAGTTCCAAGACTATGGGCACATGCAACTATTGCAATGAATTTGGTCATTATTCTAATTGTTGTCATTTTAGGAAAGCACCCAAGAGCAACAGAACTTGGGTTGCTAAACTAATCCCTCTGGACCCAAAAACATGATTGGGGACCATTTCATCTTTCTTCTTGTAGGTACTTGCAAATGGATTGACTTGAGCTAGTGAATTGCAAATTGACTTGTCAATCCACATGAAAGAAGAAAGGTGAGATGTGTAGAGGGTGACAACAAATGGAAAAGGAATGGTAAGCACAAAGGTAATATTTCTCTTGCTTATAACCTATCCTAACTTATTTTTGTCAAGTTAGTGTGCACGATACATATGGTTTTTGAGTGAAAAGTGGTATTTTATGATTCTCTTCACACTTTCGCTCAAAAATTGTTTCTAATGCTTCTATAGTACATTACTAACTTTCTTAGACATGTTTGGATATGGTTTGTATTTTTAGCATGCCTTTAAATATGTTTTTATGAAATATATGTGCTTCTTGATAGCTGATCTGTCGGTCGAGTTTGCCCTATTGAAACTCGACCGATAGGCACCAATGGGGTTGCCAACAGCTGTCATCGGTCGAGTTGTCCATGCACAAAACTCGACCGATAACACTGCGCACAGAATATACATTTGGCTTATTGATTGAGAATTTCCTGTTCAACTAGATTTTCTCAACCAATAGCCTTATTCTTTGGCACTCACTTGGTATCTTTATATATGCATATTGCCTTGTTCTAAATTGCCTATCTTGCTTACAACTCTATCTCTCTAATTGCTCTAAATTGGTATATCTATATCTTGCAATTACTTGCTTTGAGTTGTTTTGCAGGTTTTGATGATGATCTCTTTGAATCTCTTGGTTGTGTCTAAAATCGCTTCCGTTGTACTCTAACTTGCTACATCTATCTAGGTGTATATCTTGTTTTGATACAACGTTGAGGTTCTTAGGGGTAATCATCTTATGGTAAGGATGCATATCTAGTGAGTTATATCCTCTCATGCTTCTAAATTTGCATATCTCTTTGTTTGGATATATCTCTAAATCTACTCATAGCTTGCTCTTTAACTTGTGTAGTTTTTGGTCTCTCTTGCTATGATCTAGATCCTACTAGTAGTCCTAACTTGTGATATCATCTACTAGTAGTTCATATACATGTAGTTCTAACCCTGTTTATAATTGGAATATTTGCTCATCTATATGTTATGCTTGTATCTTATCTCATATATGCTCAAGATTGTTCCTTGAATTGCATATCTACTATATGAGTTTCTTGCATAACATTGTGATGCAGGGCACATAGAGCTACATTATATGTAGAAATTGGAGTATCTTTGGATTTTATGCAGATTTTGCTCCAGTTTCAGTTTTTGGTGCTAGACTAGTGTTTTTCTTGCAGAAACTACCTTCTAAGCAAGACTCATAGTTTCGCCATGAGCTCTGATGGTTTTTGATCAAATTTCGTCATCTTGAGGGTCAATATTACAACTTATTGTTTTTCTGCAGCACTTTATCTTGCATTTTGGGTTGTTCAGGTATATGTTTTAACTTGCTTTTCTTTCTATGCTTGGACAAGACCCTATCTGTGCTCTTCTACTCTCCTTATATATATTTGGGTTATCTCCTTTCTTTTTAACAAGTGATGTTTCTTATTTCTTCATAACCCCACTTTTTGAAATGACAAAGGGGGAGAAAGGTATGTCTTCCTTTAAAAGAGGAAGAAGGCATGTCTTACATTAAGAGGAGAAGCATGTTCATGTAAAGGGAGAAGGTAAAGGGGATGAGACATATATGTGTAAAACATATATGAGTAGAAGACATAGTATTATATAAATGTTATGAAAGCTAACCATGTAGGAGAAATTGCATCAATTGAGGGGGAGTATGAAAACTCCATGCGCATCAATTGAGGAGGAGCATATGAACTCCATTCTATTGAAACCCTTAGGTTTCTCCAAAGGTATGAATTTACTTAAATGCTTTCAATACATTTATGGAATGGTTTGTCATCTTCAAAAAGGGGGAGAATGTTGACTCAAGGTCAATTAGGTCTATGTTGACTCACGTCTAAATTGACTAAACCCGTGTTTTGATGATGACTAACTATTCCACATATTGGTGTCTAATGCTTCTACTTGAGTAATTTCATATTAGGTATAGACACACTCCAATTTCCCTAACTTGCGCATCTCACATTGGAGAAAAGACAAGTCAAAGTCATACAAGTGCACATTTTTGTAATATGATGTATATCCATTAGAATCATGTTGTAAATAACTTGTAATGATTGTATGACTTGTAATTAAGCTTAGAAAAATATTAGGAACACTTAGATCGATTTTTAGAGCACTTTTAATGCAACTTTGAAAATCAGTTACAGGCACTTGATCAGTCCAGTTTCCCACCCTGAAACTCGACCGATCCACCTTGGTTGATTTTCTGAAGATTGCATCGGTCGAGTTGTGCACTCACAGAACTCGACCGATTGGGTAGTAGGCCATTTCCAGTTGAAATGGTCGGTCGAGTTTCCTCAGGACAAACCTTACCGATCCTTTCAACATCAGTTTTCCTGCTACTTGATCGGTCGAGTTACACCCATAGAAACTCGACCGATTGCACTATACGGAAAAGTGCAGAAAAGTGCTACTAGCCGTTGTGGAGTTGCAACAAGTGAAAATAGATCTGTTGCAAGCCAGAAAACGGCTAGTTTTTGTTCACAAGTGTTCCCAAAGGCTAATAGGCATACCCAACTATAAATAGGACCCCTTGGGCTTCATTCCAAGGTTGAGCATTCATTGCAAACTCTTTGTGAGGTTCCTATTCTATAGTTGAGTGCTTCCCATAACCTCCTATCTCTCTAAGCATAATCACTTGCTACATCCATTAGAGTGAGTAGGAGATTTGTAAGAGAGCTAGTTTCTACTTGTATATCTTGTGAGGCTCTCACTTCCACCACCTCCCCATCTCTCATTTGCTATCTTGAAGATGAAGGTTCTCTCTCTGGTCCAAGAGAGGTGAAGAAGAACAAGGGAAGGAGTCCCTTGGTGAAAATCAAGGCAGAAGACTTGGAGCTAGAGTGGGTAAGCCCTTGGAGAAGGCAAAAGACTCAAGCTCAAGTAGGTAAGACCTTGGTGGAAAGCTTCTCAGAGTGAAGGTGAAGTCAATGGTGGAAGATCCAAGAAGAGTGGGTAATTCCTACAAGGCCGAAGACTTGTGCAAGAGTGGGTAAGTCCTTGGAGAAGGTCGAAGACTCTTGCAAAGTGGGTAAGTCCTTGGTAAGGTTGAAGACTCTTTGTATTGGATAGGTAAGTCCTTTGTTGGTCATGTATTGTATGTCTTATTAATGAATATAAGAGTGCAATTGGTTGAAGTCCTAGAGGTTGACCTCTCTAGGCAAGTGGACTGACACACTTCTAGTTTGAAGTGTGGAACCACTCTAAATAGCTTGTCTAATTGGTGCATGTTCAATCTCTCTTACCCTTGCTATGCATGATTTAGTTGCACTCAAATTACCTATTTAGCAACCTTATCTTGTCATATATTTTAAAGTTTTAATGAATTTTGTTTAACTGCTTTCAGCTCTATTCACCCCCCCTCTAGAGCATCTAATCACCCATTTAGGATCCAACAATTATCACTCTCAGGGTATTATCCATTATGTACCAAACTAACAAGTCACACGGTTCAAAACATTAAATTTCAAAATCGAGATGATCAAACACCTCTAATACATATATGAATTCTCAATTCCGATGATATGTTCTGAATCATAGGGTAGCAAACCTGTGGGACACGTTTCGGATAAAACCTTATTAACGATGCAGAAGTGATTAATTAGCAGCGGAATTACTGAAAATTACAAAATTTTAAAACTTTTTGTAAAGATAACCACAACTGTAAAACTCTTTCATAAAGAAACAAGGTAAGTTATTTACAAGCTGATTCATCAGTACATCTCTGCATTTTCTCATCTCGAGAGCCATAACACTGACTGTCGTGCTAAACTGCACATGAGTAGTATACAACAATCTCAAGGCATTATGCCAAACATCTCATATCTATATTAAACCATTTATGGACTCCTAGGACCTGAGAGTACAGAGACGACACATAGGACTTTCTATCTACAAGACTCGACAGACAGTGTCTTCACCTGAGGATCATTGCTGCCCCTGATGTTGTTGTTGTTGCTGCTATTCACCCACCGAAGGGTTTCTTCGTCCTCGAAGTCTACCTAAAAGTTGAATCCCACGGGGGTGAGACAATTGAATAATTGTCCCAGCAAGAGTTATAACTCTCCGCCAAAAGCATTGTTATTGCAAATATTAAAATAACAATGAGCAGTAAAACAATAATTATTCAACAACAGACAATTCACTGAATAAGCTAAGTAGAACAGTATTCTCTATGCAATCATTTCAATTATAATATGATTGAATGACAAGACATTTAAGCAATAACGAATATGAAGAACATGTATTTTATCCATCCAACTAGGACATATTAAACAATTTATCATCAATAATTGTTTCTTGTAGTTCAACCTACGTAATTATGCTATTCGGATAATTACATTTTACAAACATATATATACCCTGGGGAGATGAGTTACACCTATCATACTCCAACCGACAATTACAAAATCGCAATCGGTACCATACATAGGTCATTAGAAGAGCCAAATTCCTATGACCTCATCTGCCTCAGTCAGTGTGAGGTACAACATGCATGACATCTTGTGTCTCTACCATAATAGCTTTCCAGGGTATTCTGGCAACTTCACTATTAGAGTTATAGTGGCATGCTATACTCTCTTTGCCATCGAGGGATTTCTTGTTTATCTCACATCGATGCAGCATTAACAACATCATCTAGAGATTATTGATACATCATCCCGACATATACATATAATGAAGGATTGAGAGATTAAATGTACATCTCACATCAATTCCCTCATTAGGACGTAAGGATATTCGCGTCCATAACCCCCACATACTCAAAAGTATGCTCTCCAAGAGTTCCCTTAGGAAAACCTATTTCACCATCATCTAACTTCTGACAATGATGGATCTATGGTCAGGGCTCTATATGATATCATTATACTTATTTATTTAAGTACATTATGGCATCTTTTTAGCATCAGGCATGTTTTTAAACATAAACCATTAAAACAACTTCTATAAAGAAAGAGTACTAATTATATCAAGTTTATTTTACATTTTTTTAACATTGGGATATCAATCCCTAACCATCCCATCATTATGATTAAGGAATATGAGTGTTCAAACCCTTAGACCATCAAAACACTTGTTACCAAGTAACATATTTCCATCAAGTTATTTAACAGTATAAACATGATAGCAACAATGCAGATATTGCTCATGGCTCACATAGCTTATTAGTCTTATTTTTACCTCTCACTAGGCAACATAGTATATCATTGCTTTCAGAACTTGTAAAGTGCTTTTAATGAGTATGACATCATAACCCTTACCTGGCTATGCTCACTACTTTATAAAGACCTGCATGACTAACAAAAATGATAACATGCACATCATATCTATATCAGCACAACGTAAAACAAATATAACTTTACTATTCAAGGGTTACACCACTATGCCCTTATTAGGGTTAGGGTTTCCCTTTACAATTTAATTAGGGTTAACTAACCCCTTTTGCATATTTAGGAATAATGGTTCCTTATTTTATTATCCAAACATAGCACTTCATGTTGAAAAGCATAACCAAGAATTAGGGTTTACTGTTCACATCCTCTCCTTACTCTAGATTAGGGTTTACTATTCACAATACATCACATTACCCTAGGTTAGGGTTTACTATTCACATTACATCACATTACCCTAGATTAAAGTTTACTATTCATATTACAATGAATTAAGATCATACCATCATCATGTATTAGGATTACTTCCATTTATGTCCCCAATTAGGGTTAGGACTCATTAACCATCATAATAAGTGTTTCATGATCTCACAAACATGGATCATACCCTAATTAGGCATTCATTCATATTGAGAGCATTACTTGATTAATTATTCATATAAGAAGTATTCTCTCTCATCTTTCTATAATTTGATGTTTGCATCACTCTTGATTAGTCTAAGTCAATTCAACATTGACAACATGGGTTATGTCATTACTATTGTGATCATTAAGGCTTACTCATTCAAAGAGTACTAATCACTCTATCCCATCAAGGGTACCTTTGTAATGATCACCACTGATTATAACATGCATTAACCAACTAATTACTTGGTCCCTTAATCACTTTATGTATCTATGAGGTTTAGGTTAATCAACCACTAAACCATCTTGACCACTAAGGCATCAAACGATCTTGACCTTTTTAGACCTCAAACGCTCTTGCACACTAAACCCCCAAACGATCTTGGATAGACCTTGAAACCGTTTGGTGTTGAAGATCATTTGGTCTTGTTGACTTTTGAAACTGTTTGGTAAAGTGCACATTCAAGACCGTTTGCCCGAGATAGGGTAAATACCGTTTGGTCAAGTTTGACTTTGAAACCGCATGGACATAATCGACCTTGAAACTGCATGAGACTAAACGGTTTGGGATCGTTTGGTCCCAAATGGTCTTGAGACCGTTTGGACCAAACCACCTCAAAACCGCAAGGACCAAAAAGTGTGTCAACCACTTCAATTGAATTAGGGTTTCCAATGTTGAACCCCTCAATCGATCATGCACATGTTAGGCAATCATAAATTGAGTTAATTAGGTCAACCCTCAACTGGTTTGACACTCAATTGACCCTCAATTTATCATCAATTAGGGCTTGGATCAATTGGATTAGGGTTTGAAATTGATGACTCTTCAACACACTTTAATGTGAGTCTAATTGATTTGAAATCATTGAACCATCATTCAATTTAATCATGACCTGACCCCAAATGGTCTTGGGATCGTTTGGATGACCTTCGAACAGTCTTGAGACCATTTCTCCATTATTTGTCAAAAACCAAGTCATTCAATTAAGGTTTGGATCCTAGGTTTAGTCACAAATTCAGCAATCGATTACTCATCAACTTGATATCATTGGATCCTTAATTGGTCAACCATGTTGAATCCTAGACCTCCAAACGGTCTTGGGTGATCACCAAACGGTCTTGAGACCGTTTGGGTGATCCCCAAACGGTTTGAAACTGTTTGGGTCACTCAACCCAAACTTCAACATAATTTAATTATTTAAATCATCAATTAACCCGATTAGGATTTTGATGATTGTTGGACCTTCAATCGGTGAACCACTTGGAATTAATTGATGATTTTTAGTAGGTAATTAGTCTACATTATTATCAACAGTCCTCTTAATGGTCAATGCCTGGTCAACGCCTCCAAATGGTCTTGGACCGTTTGCTTCTATGCGGTCTAGTGAAACTGTTTGCTCCCAAACAGTTTGGGAAACCGTTTGAGCAAGGTTGGGAGACTGTTTGCTAAAGTAATTTTTGGATAAACATAAAGATTAATGTCATCATCTTCTACCTCTGTGCAACCAAGAACATGGGCTGTTCTTCACAGACATGATAGCAAGAACACACAAAGGTATTTAAAGAAGAAGTATAAGCAATGATTTTAGGAAAGACCAATCCAGAGTTCCAAGCTTCGTAGCTTTAATGGTGGGTGAAACTACAGTAGTTTGCCAAGGTCCGTTTTTCAAGTTTTGGATGGAGAAGATGGCTAGAAAGAAGAATCATGTGAAGAACACCATAAATCTAACCTTATATAGTGGTTTCCACCATGAATTCGAGGTAGATGGTGATCAACACTTACCAAGTCAGTGAGGTCGTCCTTCCTCTGGTCCATAGCTCCTTCTTGGTCGGCCAAAGCAAAGTGAAGAAGAAAAGAACTAAGGGAAACGATCCTTTGAGTTGTTGGAAAGATACCCATATATATATTTTTGGATATTTTCAAGGAAATAAAAAGAAGAGGATTATTTCCTTTTATTCTTCCTAAATATCCACTAAACTCCCTCCATCCTTTGGATACGTGGCCATCCTATCTAATCATGCAAAAATACTCCATTATGCAAGGTTTAAAGGAAAAGAACTAATCCCCTTTTAAGAGAGGTATATTAATATCCACCCTTATTGGATATTGCTTAATTTATTATTAGTGTGAGTAGTTTCCACTCCTACCATGATCTTTCAAATGAGGCACACCTCTCATTTTATTTGCTCTTCTTGATGCCAAGAAACATAAGAGATCCTCTAAAGGGTATATTTTTCATGTTGGACCCTAGGTTTTGGCTAAATTGCACTTTACACCAAAACTAGATTTTAAAGCACAAGCATTGCTCTACAAGCTATATCTTGGTGCTCAAGCTTGTGGAATCCATACCACTACATCATATACATTCTTATGATGTCTCAACATCATAGGAACATCTTAACATGTGCAATTTGCAAGTTAGCCCCCCTACTTGGGTAATTTGCACATTAGTCCATTATAAACAAAATAATGTTCCAACATTATTCAAAAAGGACTGAAATAGAAATATAAGTTCCTCAAAAAGCCTTAATTACATTTCAAAGGATAAACACAAGTATCTAATAACTTAATTAAGCAAAAAACCTAGGGTTAGTTCATAACCCAGGTCAGGGATGTTACAAATTATCCACCCCTTACAAGGATTTGGTCCCCGAAATCATTACAAAAACATATTAATAGAAAAGAGCATGGTATTTCCTTCTCATTTGTTCCTTTAGTTCCCATGTGGCTTCTTCAATACAGTGGTGATTCCAGAGGACTTTCACAAGACTTATATCTTTCTTTTTTAGCTTTTTAATTCTCTTGTCAAGGATCAACATAGGTCCTTCTATATAAGATATATCATTATTCAACTCTACTTCCACAAGTTGCAACACTGATTCTGTTTCAGGATGCCATTTCCTTAACATGGAAATGTGGAACACTGGGTGTAACTTCTGCAACTCTGGTTGTAACTCTATCTTATAAGCCACCTTTCCAATCCGTTCAATGATTGGATAAGGCCCCATAAACCTAGGAGCTAACTTTCCTTTCCTTCCAAATCTAATAACTCCTTTCCAAGGTGAGACCTTGAGGTACACTTTGTCTCCAACCTATAATTCTAAAGGTCTACGACGCTTATCAACATATGATTTCTACCTATCCTGTGCAGTCTTTAACTGTTGTTGTATTAATTTAATCTTCTCAGTGGTCTGCTGCACAAGATCAAGACCTAAAAGTTGATATTCACCAGTTTCATACCAACATAGGGGAGATCTACATCATCTACCATACAAAGCTTTGTAAGGTTCCATGTCAATGCTATGTTGATAGTTATTATTGTAGGAAAACTCTATCAAACTTAGGTGCAGATCCCAACTTCCTATAAACTGAAGAGCACATGCTCTAAGAAAGTCTTCCAACGTCTTTATAGTCCTTTTTGATTGTCCATCTGTATGAGGATGAAAGGATGTACTAAACCTTAACTTTGTGCCTAAAGCTTTATGAAGTCGCTACAAAAACGACGCGTAAACTGGGGACCTCTGTTAGAAACAATGGTAACTGGGACTCCATGCAGTCGTACAATCTCATCTACATACAACTGTGTCAGTTTCTCAGAAGAATAGGTTGTTTTGACAGGTAAGAAATGTGTTGTCTTTGTCAACCTATCAACTATTACCCAGATGGAATCATGTCCTTTGGCTGTCCTGGGTAAGTCAACCACAAAGTCCATGGCTACATGATCCCACTTCCACTGTGGTATGGGTAAAGGTTGCATTGTTCCCGTAGGGTTTTGGTGTTCAGCTTTAACTTGCTGACACACAGGACACCGCATAACAAACTCAGCAACGTCTTTCTTCAAACCAGGCCACCAATACATATCTTTCAAGTTTTAGTACATCTTGGTGCTTCCTGGATGCATAACATACATTGAAGAATGAGCTTCTTCCAGGACCAACTTCCTCAAATTATCCACATCAGGCACTATCATTCTACCATGAT
Source organism: Alisma plantago-aquatica (assembly GCA_963693085.1). Taxonomy (NCBI): domain Eukaryota; kingdom Viridiplantae; phylum Streptophyta; class Magnoliopsida; order Alismatales; family Alismataceae; genus Alisma; species Alisma plantago-aquatica. Next base: position 1,064,351,076 of record OY856412.1, on the reverse strand, counting down.
AACAAGTTACATGAACATCTGAGTCATAGAAACCATCTCGTTTCTCACTATGATACTCTGATCTAATCAGTTGAACTGCAGCATCAACTTGTTGTACCTCCTTAATCTGCTGTCTCAAGGTAGGCTTTATATGCATCTCAGCTAACAACTCGGCTAACAGTGATACTTTTAACTGTACATTGTCTTGCCTTAAGGAGATAAGCATATCTCTCCTAGAGAACACCAAAGAATTCAACTGTGCTCTGTCTAAAACTGGTGTTGTTGATTTCCTACTCAAAGCATCAACAACTACATTGGCCTTCCCTGGATGGTAATCAATTGTACAGTCGTAGTCCTTGATTAACTCCATCCAGCAGAGTTGCCTCATGTTAAGCTCATGCTGAGAAAAGATATACTTAAGGTTTTTATGGTCTGTGAAAATATGGAATGTCTCTCCATAAATATAATGTCTCTAGATCTTCAGGGCATGAACTACAACAGCTAGCTCTAAATCATGTGTCAGATAATTCTCCTCATGTTTCTTAAGCTGTCGAGAAGAAAAAAAATCACTTGTTTATCCTGCATCAACACACATCCAAGTCCATTCTTAGAGGCATCACAGAAAACTATATATCCTTTCCCTTGCTCAGGTAACACAAGCACAGGTGCACTTGTCAACCTCTCCTTTAATAGTTGGAATGATTGCTGACACTTTTCACTCCAGGTAAAAGGAACATCCTTCCTGGTCAACTTAGTCAAGGGTAAAGCTATAGAACTGAAGTTCTTAATGAACCTCCTGTAATAGCCTGTCAATCCTAAGAAAATTCGAATCTCTGTTGGCATCTTCGGCTGTTCCTATTACATGATAGATTCTACCTTTTTAGGGTCAACACGTATACCTGAAGCAGATATTACATGCCCAAGAAAAGAAACTTCTGGTAACCAAAACTCACACTTGCTAAACTTAGCATATAACTTATGCTCTCTTAGCAAAGTTCGAGCTTGACGAAGATGATGTTCATGCTGTTGGACATCTCTACTATAGATCATAATGTCATCTATGAAGACAACAACACACTGATCCAGAAAAGGTCAAAAGATTCTATTCATGAGTTCCATAAATGCAGGTGGTGCATTAGTTAGTCCAAACGACATAACTGTGAACTCATAGTGACCATACCTTGTCCTAAAGGCAGACATAGGTATATCACCCTCCTTAATACGTAACTGGTGATATCCCGACCTCAAATCTATCTTTGAAAAGATAGTTGCACCATGCAACTGATCAAAGAGATCATCAATCCTGGGAAGAGGATACTTATTCTTTATCGTTACTTTATTTAATTGTCTATAATCAATGCATAACCGCATTGATCCATCCTTCTTTTTAACAAAGAGGACCGGAGCACCACAGGGTGAAGTACTTGGTCGGATGAAACCCTTTTCAAACAACTCTTGCAGCTGTTTCTTGCTTTCTGCCATCTCAGTAGGCGCCTTCCTATGTGGTGTTTGTGCTATAGGTTGCGTATCTAGGATTAGATTAATCTCAAAATCTAATTCTCGGGACGAAGGTACACTTGGAAGTTCTTCAAGAAATACATCTTCAAATTCCCTGACTACAGGAACTTCAGCAGGATTAAGACTCTCCATGGTGGTATCTACCACATTGGCCAAGAATGCTAAACATCGTTGTCTCATCAGCTTCTCAGCAACCATAGCCCACACAAGACAAGTGGGTAGAATCTTTATTTCTCCATGAAAGATCCATGTGTCACTATCATAAGTGAACACAGCTTGCTTGGACTCACAATCCAAGAAAACCTTATACCTTTCTAAGGTATCCATTCCAAGGATTACATTGAATCCATGCATATCAAGTGGTATAAGATCCACTTGAATGCAATGTTTAGAAAAGAAGAGGATGCAGGAAGAACATACCTCCCACAAAACATCATATCCCATCAAAGGAGTTTCTAACTTCAAACTATCTGCTCTATGACTTGTAGTCATGTCACAATTAAGAATCACTCTTCGAGTGATAAAGGAGTGTGTAGCACCCGGATCAATTAAAATAGATAAAACACAAGATGTAGACATATCAGAATTAAACAACTCCATCTAACCTGCCACAACCCGACGGTTGATCACTACATCAGGTGGATTCATCGCGTTGTATGTGGTTGATTCGGTGCTCGATGACTGGGTGCCGATAATCCATCTTGGGATACTTGTACACGTCCTCTAGTGTTACCTGGAAACTATCTCCTTTGAGATCCTTGCTGATTCTTCCTTTGAGGTTGAGTTACACTCACTTCTCTGGCTCTGCAATCTTTCATCAGATGTTCCATCTTTCCACATATGTAACAACTTTTGTTCAATTGGTGTGGTCTAGGTGGTCTTGTAACCGACATAGATGTTGAACTGTGAGCTCCTTCTAAAGGTTAGCTTCGTCCTCTACCCCTATTTGACGTCCACTGTGTCTGGTAACTGAATCTAGGTGGTAGTGTAGGCACAGAAAACCTCGGTTTCTTGAAATCTTTGGATGAGGATCCTTGGAATTGGGGATACATCCTCTTGTTCTTAGTTTGTCTCTTCTCTGACACATACCTCTCTATCCTCCGGACCGACTCCACAAAGGTAGCAAACCTTTCCCTGTTCTCCAGAGCAGACATAGGGGTGGTCAACTCAGCGTTTAATCCTTTCTTAAAATGCCTAATCCTTTCTTCACTTGTAGATGCCATGTGGGGGCAGAACCACAACAACTCCATGAACTTAGCCTCGTATTTGCTAATGTTCATAGGTCCCTATCTTAACCTCTCAAACGGAGAGATTTTCTCATCCAAGAATGTCTTAAGAATGTATTTGTTGACAAATTCTCATCAAAATACTTCCCATTCGATCTCCACACCTGGCCTTTTCTATTCTTCCATGGTCCACCAGTGACTAGCACTCCCCCTGAGAAGATACACAACATGTCTAACCTTCTCAGCTTTTGGGATGTTCAGGATTCTAAAGGCCATCTCTAGTTCAGTTAGCCACAAGTCAGCATCTGTTGGGTCAGCTGTTTCAGTATATACTGTGGCTCCAACCCGGCGAAGTCGTTCAAACGTCTTGCTGGTTCCTTGTCCTTCTGGGTGGGTAGGTTCCCTAGGTACAAGTATAGGCATTCTATCAGTCATGTGTGTCATGGCAGTCATGAACTGCCCAAACATGGCTTGGAAAGCTAGATTCCCCATGTCAGATGGGTTGAACTAGGGTGGTTCAAGTACATGTTCTTCCCTTTCTTGGTTTCATGCACCTTCTCTAGGTGGAACGACACTACTCTCAGCAACGTGTTCCTCGTGTGATCCATACATATTTAGTTTTCTCTTCTCCTCCTATATGAGCAGAAGACACTATCAGATATACTGGAAGACACTAGATCAAACTCTTCAGCCCTAGTACTATGTCTCTGTAGACTCAGTGAACCTAGAGTTGTGATACCACTAATTGTGGGACATGTTTTAGATAAAACCTTATTAACGATGTGGAAGCGATTAATTAGCAACAAAATTACTAAAAATCACAAAATTTTAAAACTTTTTGTAAAGAGAACCACAACTGTAAAACTCTTTCTTAAAGAAACAAGGTAAGTTATTTACAAGCTAATTCATCAGTACATCTCTGCATTATCTCATCTCGAGAGTCATAACACTGATTGCCCTGCTAAACTGCACATGAGCAGTATACAAAAATCTCGAGGCATTACGCCAAAAATCTCAGATCTATATTAAACCAATTACTGACTCCTAGGACCTGAGAGTACATATACAACACATAGGACTTTCTATCTACAAGAGTCGACAGACAGTGTCTTCACCTGAGGATCACTTTTGTCCCTGATGTTGCTGCTGTTGCTATTCACCCACTGAAGGGTTTCTTCGTCCTCGGTGTCTACCTTAAAAGTTGAATCCCACGGGGGTGAGACAATTGAATAATTATCCCAACGAGATTTATAACTCTCCTCCAGAAGCATTGTTATTACAAATATTAAAATAACAATGAGCAGTAAAACTATAGTTATTCAACAGTAGACAATTCACTGAATAAGCTAAGTAGAACAATATTCTCTATGCAATCATTTCAATTATAACTTTATTGAATGACAAGACATTTAAGCAATAAGGAATACGAAGAACATGTATTTTATCTATCCAAGTAGGACATATTAAACAATGTATCATCAAATATTGATTCTCGTAGTTCAACCTAAGCAATTATGCTATACGGCTGATTACATTTTACAAACATATTTATGCCCAGGGGAGATGAGTTACACCTCTCATACTCCAACCGACCATTACGAAATCACAATCAGTACCATACATAGGTCATTAGAAGATCTATATTCCTAATACATCGTCTTCCTCAGTCAGTGTGAGGTACAACATGCAGGACATCTTGTATCTCTGCCATAATAGCTTTCCAGGGTATTCTGGAAACTTTGCTATTAGAGTTACAGTGGCATGTTGTACTCTCTTTTCCATCGAGGGATTTCTTATTTATCTCACATCGATGCGACATTAACAACATCATCGGGAGATTAGTGATACATCATCCCGGCATATACATATAATAAAGGATTGAGAGATTAAATGTACATCTCACATCAATTTCCTCATTAGGACGTAAGGATATTCACGTCCATAACCCCACATACTCAAAAGTATGCTCTCTAGGAGTTCCCTTAGGAAAACCTATTTCACCATCATCTAACTTCTGACAATGATGGATCTATGGTCAGGGCTCTACATGATATCATTATACTTGATTATTTAAGTACATTATGACATCTTTTTAGCATCATGCATGTTTTCAAACATAAACCATTAAAACAACTGCTATAAAGAAAGAGTACTAATTGTATCAAGTTTATTTTACATTTTGTTAACATTGGGATATGAATCCCTAACAATCTCATCATTGTAATTCAGGAATATGAGTGCTCAAATCCTTAGACCATCAAAACACCTGTTACCAAGTAACATATTGCCATCAAGTTATTTAACAGTATAAACATGATAGTAACAATGCATATATTGCTCATGGCTCACAAAGCTTATCAGTCTTATTTGTTACCTCTCACTAGGCAACATAGTATATCATTGCTTTCAGAACTTGTAAAGTGCTTTTAATGAGTATGACATCATAACCCTTACCTAGCTATGCTCATTACTTTATAAAGATTGCAGGACTAACAAAAATGATAACATGCACATCATATCTATATCAGCCCAATGTAAAGCAAAGATAACTTTACTATTCAAGGGTTAGATCACTATGCCCTTATCAGGGTTAGGGTTTCCCTTTTCAATTTAATTAGGGTTAATTAACCCCTTTTTCATATTTAGGAATAATGATTCCTTATTTTATTATCCAAACATAGCACTTCATGTTTAAAAGCATAACCCAGAATTAGGGTTTACTGTTCACGTCATCTCCTTACTCTAGATTAGGGTTTACTATTCACATTACATCACATTACCCTAGGTTAGGGTTTACTATTCACATTGCATCACATTACCCTAGATTAGGGTTTACTATTCATATTACAATGAATTAAGATCATACCATCATCATGTATTAGGATTACTTCCATTTATCTCCCCAATTAGGGTTAGGACTCATTAACCAACATAATTAGGGTTTCATGATCTCACTAACATGGATCATACCCTAATCAGGCATTCATTCATATTGAGAGTTCATTACTTGATTAATTATTCATATAAGAAGTGTTATCTCTCATCTTTCTATAAGTTGATGTTTGCATCACTCTTGATTAGTCTAAGTCAATTCAACATTGACAACATGGGTTATGTCATTACTATTGTGATCATTAAGGCTTACTCATTCAAAGAGTACTAATCACTCTATCCCATAAAGGGTACCTTTGTAATGATCACCACTGATTATAACTTGCATTAACCAACTAATTACTTGGTCCCTTAATCACTTTAGGTATCTATGAGGTTTAGTTTAATCAACCACTAAACCATCTTGACCACTAAGGCATCAAACGATCTTGACCTTTTTAGACCTCAAACGGTCTTGCACAATAAACCCCCGAGCAATCTTGGACAGACCTTGAAACCGTTTGATGTTGAAGACCGTTTGGTCTTGTTGACTTTTGAAACTGTTTGGTCGTGCACATTCAAAACCGTTTGCCCAAGATGGGGTGAAGACCGTTTGGTCAAGTTTGACTTTGAAACCGCATGGACATAACTGACCTTGAAACCACATGAAACTAAACAGTTTGGGATCATTTGGTCCCAAATGGTCTTGAAACCGATTGGTCTCAAACGGTCTTGAGACCATTTGGAATGAAATGGTCTTGAGACTGTTTGGTCCAAACCACCTCAAAACGGCAAGGACCAAAGAGTGTCTCAACCACTTCAATTGAATTAAGGTTTCCAATGTTGAACCCCTCAATCGATCATGCACATGTTAGCCAATCATCAATTGAGTTAATTAGATCAACCCTCAACTGATTTGAAACACAATTGATCATCAATAGGGCTTGGATCAATTGGATTAGGGTTTGAAATCGATGACTCTTCAATATACTTCAATGTGAGTCTAATTGATTTGAAATCATTGAACCATCATTCAATTTGATCATGACCTGACCCCAAACGGTCTTGGGATAGTTTGGATGACCTCCGAACGGTCTTGAGACCGTTTTCCCATTATTTATCAAAAACCAAGTCATTCAATTAAGGTTTGGATCCTAGGTTTAGTCACCAATTCAGCAATCGATTACTCGTCAACTTGATATCATTGGATCCTTAATGGGTCAACCATGCTCAACCCTAGACCTCCAAATGGTCTTGGATGATCACCAAATGGTCTTGAGACCGTTTGGGTGATCCCTAAATGGTTTTGATATCGTTTGGGTCACTCAACCCAAACATCAACATAATTCAATTATTTAAATCAGCAATTAACCCAATTAGGGTTTTGATGATTGTTGGACCTTCAATTGGTGAACCACATGGAAATAATTGATGATTTTTGGTAGGTAATTAGTCTACATTATTCTCAACAGTCATCCAAATAGTCAAGGCCTGGTACACACATCCAAACGATGTTGGACCGTTTGCTTCTATGCGGTCTAGTGAAACCGTTTGCATTCAAACGGTTTGAAACCGTTTGCTCCCAAACGGTTTGGGAAACTGTTTGAGCAAGGTTGGGAGACTGTTTTCTAAAGTAATTTTTTGATAAACATAAAGATTAATGTCATCATCTTCTACCTCTTTTAAACCAAGAACAGGGGCTGTTCTTCACGGAAATGATAGAAAGAACACACAAAGGTATCTAAAGAAGAAGTATAAGCAACGATTTTAGGAAAGAAGGATGCATTAACAAAGCTTATGGGTTAGAGTTATAAAACCCGCCTCTAGGACTGATCTAGAGATCCAAGATTGCTAGCTTTAATGGTGGATGAAACTCCAGTAGTTGTTCAAGGTCCGTTCTTCAATTTTGGATGGAGAAGATGGCTAGAAAGGAGAATCGTGTGAAGAACACCATAAATCTAACCTTATATAGTGGTTTCCACCATGAATTCGAGGTAGATGGTGATAAACACTTACCAAGTCAGTGAGGTCGTCCTTCCTCTGGTCCAGAGCTCCTTCTTGGTCGGCCAAAGCAAAGTGAAGAAGAAAAGAACTAAGGGAAACAGTCCTTTGAGTTGTTGGAAAGATACCCACATATATATTTCTGGATATTTTCAAGGAAATAAAAAGAAGAGGATTATTTCCTTTTATTCTTCCTAAATATCCACCAAACTCCCTCCATCCTTTGGATACGTGGCTGTCCTATATAATCTCCATTATCCAAGGTTTAAAGGAAAAGAACTAATACCCTTTTAAGAGAGGTATATTAATATCCACCTTTATTGGATATTGCTTAATATATTATTAGTGTGAGTAGTTTCCACTCCTACCATGATCTTTCAAATGAGGCGCCCCTCTCATTTTCTTTGGTCTTATTGATGCCAAGAAACATGAGAGATCCTCTAAAGGGTGTATTTTTCATGTTGGACCCTATGTTTTGGGTAAATTGCACTTTACACCAAAACTAGGTTTTAAAGCACAAGGATTGCTCTACAAGCTATATCTTGGTGCTGAAGCTTGTGGAATCCATACCACTACATCATATAAATTCTTATGATGTCTCAACATTAGAGGAACATCTTAACATGTGCAATTTGCAAGTTAACCCCTCTACTTGGGTAATTTGCACATTAGTCCATTATAAACAAAACAATGTTCCAACATTATTAAAAAAGGACTGAAATAGAAATATAAGTTCCTGAAAAGCCTTAATTACATTTCAAAGGATAAACACAAGCATCTAATCACTTAATTAAGCAAAACACCAAGGTTTAGTTCATAACCCAGGTCAGGGATGTTACAAAACCCAATACAATAGGGAATCAATTTTCAATTTTCAAAGATATGGTGAGTAAGTTGCTTTTTGAAAAGCTAAATGGTTGCATAATCAACAAATCATAATCTAGATCTAATATTGATTTCCTTGGGCATTTCATTGCTAGCAAGTCTTGATATGGCCCTCTGACCAATCACTAGATTTTTTGATTGAACATGTCCTTATTTGCAATTACAACAACTTTTTTATTTCTATCTTCATGACTATGGGCTTAGATGAAGGGTTAAAGGCACTCATGGTGATTCGGACTCCTCTAAGAATTATTGATCTTGTGTATGTTAACCATTTGATCATAGCATCCACTAGTATCTTGCTTTTTACTTCCCAAGCACCCTCCTTGGCGGACCTTCTTGGTTCTAGCCCATCATCAGTGTTGAATATGGGTATTTTTTCCATGTCCACTCCTTTTCCTCCATTATTCTAAATTTCTTCTTCAGTTGCAAGGATCCTATATATTGTGTTTTTCTCAGCCTTTCCTTTATCAACCTTCCCCTTTTGATACTTTTTAGTTCCAAAAGATCTTGCTCCTTGACTACAGATTTGTGGGACCATCTGCAAGGTACATCCTATTATGAATCTTTTTAATCAATAGGTCGAGTCAAGAGTATATTGGACCATAGAATTAAATTCCTCTTTATATATTTCAAGAAAAAGATTTATTTCAGATTTTTGTTGATCCCCATACTACCCTAAAATAGAGAGGGTGCATATGAAGTCACAAAACCTAACAAGAGAAGAGACGAGGAGTTAACCTACTTCATACTAATGGGTGATCTCTAGGGAATCCTTACAGAAGAGATAATATAGTTGGAAGACTCTCTAGGGTTTTCAAAGGAGAACCTTAAGGTCCATTTTTTGATCAATTGAGGCCAAGTAGAGCAGAAACCTCAACCACCATCGTGAGATGGATAAGACGTGATTAGTAGCCAGAACCCCAAGCCTAGACACCTCAACTATCACCATTATAGATTCTAGGGTTTCCTGGGTGCAAGAAACTCAAGAAATTATTTGCTTAATTAATATGGAAGTGTGTATGATATAATACCAATTGTCACAAAACCATTCTTACCCCAATCCCACTTCCTAGACATGTGGTAAAGGGATTGAAGCTCCCGTCCCTAGGTTTCCCAAATGGATCTCACATACTGGCATATACAATATTAATGAAGGGGTTATCCTTCACCCTAACACGCATGACTCTACCATGTTGGGTCACCCAAAAGGCACTAAGTCAACCAACCTCACATAGCTCATATTTCACATAGGTATCCAAAATGAAAAGCATGTCAACCCACACACATGGTCGACCATGGCATCTAACTCTTCATGCCATCTCTCTCTCTAACCACCACTTAGGGTTAGGGTTAGCATCATCCCCATAAGATGTGCCATGTATCCACCTTTTAAGGAGGTCTCTTCCTCCAAGACCAACTCTACTTCATCCTCCTGACAAGAAGGTCTAACCTCAGGTCTCTCCTTAGGGCATGACAACACATGTCATACGACCTAAGCATGCAACTAATCTTTAGTTTATGCTTAAACTATTAAGCTTATGTCCATGACATCTTGTTTACATGCTTTTCATTAATTTGGTGGAGGATTCCTTAACCTTATCACACATACACTATCTTCAAGAGGGTGAGGAAGAGAGAGAAAAACCCTAAACCTTAGAATCTTAACAGAATTAGGGTTGAGAGGGGACAAAAATAGACAAGAGAGTACTAAAGATATCTTATTTTGGGTCAGATCCTAAGACATTGGCCAGGCAATCACACAGATCTGGGAGTCATCATATTCTGACTAGCGGTGTGGAGGAAATCTTGCCAACCCCTAGATGTGATCCTTTTCTAGAACCTCTATCTTTCGAAAAATCCTCTAATAACTCCCTTGGGTTCTATAGAGTTTGTAAAATTTAATAATTACTAATGATTAAATGAGGAACCAAGGCTCTGATACCAAATGTAATGACCCCACCTACCGGTAACACCCAATTAAGGGAGACCAAATGGTCAGATCCGTTATGTAACATACAACAAATAGAATCCTACCCTAATAGTTTTACCGTTTTGACTTAAGCCAAACAAGGATAAGCTAATGCATATAATTAATGGAATACAAAATACTTTGTGCTTAATAATGATTTGTTTGGATGATAATAAGAAATAAAGAACATAATTGGATAAATATTTCCCATATATTCTAAATATAGGGTTATATGCATATATACACCCGTTTGATTTTATTTAATGGGTCTGAAGTGTAAAATGTCACTAAGTAATAAAAATAATAAGATATTTCGTCCTAGAACTTTCTAGTAATTTTTAGAATAGGAAAAAGAAGAGAAAACTCAAATTATATATAAAGAAGATGATAAATGCAATAATTGGAGATAATATGGATAAAAGTTGATAATGAGGAATATATTGTTCCAAAAATCATAAACGGAAATCTACAAGGATAATTTGATACTTAATTTTGTTTTCTTGGCTTAAAAGTAACTTAAGATCCAAGTATCATCTAATTTGGAAGATAAATGCATATTAATGTTCTTATCAAAAGAAAATAGGGATTGTGCCAATAAAGTGAAATAAAATAGTTGATGCCCTCAAATTGGAAAACTAACTCCAAATTCTATTATAAACATAAAAATAAGCCTTTTGGAAAATTTGCAACTAATTTCGATAATGTTTGATTAATAAGTATATATAGGAGAGCGAAAATGCCAAAAAGGTGTAATTAATAAATAATTATAATTCATGACACCAAAAGTTGGAAATAAAGGCAAATTCTTTTTCAACACATTTAAGTTAACTTGTGGATGAAGTTTCACCCAATTTGGTTAATACATGAGTCATTAATGCATCTAGAAAGAGAAATAAAGAATAAATTAAATAACATATCCAAAGTTACCAAAAGTGAAATCTAATTGGATATTCAGAATCTACATGTTTAATTTAACTTATGAGCAAAATTTGCTTAATTTGGATAATGTTTGAACCCATTTTTGAAGAGAGAGAAAAAGGGACATTAAATGCAATTGTTACTTTATTCATTTGATCGATTTTCCCTGTCACACTTTTAATTTAAGTGTGTCCGATATGGACCGTGGATTTTGGATCCAATGGTTCAAGGATTGTATCCTATCTCCGATCGAAGTAGGAGTACAGGTTATTTGCTATGGTTTTTTTGGATGAGGATATCTCCCTGAATAATTAATCTTTTTTGACGATTTCTTTGTCAATGAGTTTGTGCTTTAATTTCGCTTAAGCCAATCTATTATTTACCCAGTTTTGTTGAGGTTTCTGGAATGCCTAAACTTGGGCTACAAGGTAGCTCGGTCACCTTGGGAAAACCTGAGATGCTTTTACATACCTATATATATGACTATCGTGTTCTTCGTTTTTCTTTGCTTAATCATCCTATCCACTGAATTCTGGTGTCCGTCGTGTGAGTCGTCCTCAGTAGTTGATTTTTGGGCTAGGATTTGCGGTGGTTGTTGCTCCCTCTCTGTGCCATCTCGATGCCAATTGACTACATTTGTAGGTTCATTTCATGCATCTCGTTCATTCTACGTTCTTGCTTTCTCGAGTTGGAAACTACCTTGGATTTGTCCAATTTCCCTGAGTTGCATCCCTGCTGCTTTGCAGCCGTGGCGCGTGTAGAGTAGGAAGACGAGCTAGGGTGTTTTCTCAGTTCTACCCTCTTGTTTTCCCTTTCTCTCATTTCTAGCAGCCAAGGGTATTTGCGACCTTTTGCCTCTTGTTTTCCCTTGGTTCCCTTCGGGCCTTACGATCTTGGTTGAGCTTTGACCAGAGGACGCGGTCGTTGCTGATTGGTCCATGTCATGCAGGGCTGGCCCACCCGTCCTCCCTCTCGCTCGCTTCAATCGATGACATGGATTTTCTTTCGATTCTGATTGGCCGATGCTTAAAATTTGATAACTAATTATTGGATGATCAAAAAAATATGAAAAAATATTCGTTGGAATCAGATAAACAATATCTAACTACTGTTATATGTTTTAATAAATTAATCTAAAGAATAATAACAAGTGTTTTCAATAGATTTATTTAATGATGAATTAATTTGTACAAATCATAACAAATTATTTATAAGTCAGAAAAATATAATAAAATATGTTTTGAACTTCTAATAACATGAACTAAAATTTGGAATAGTTTTCATAACTTAATTCACACATATATAAAAAGGTAGTTTTTAGGGTTTGGTTAATGCGTATGATATTGACATGAAATGTGTATATGTGTTTAATAGGCCTTTGGTGACCTATACTTGGATTTAGGAGCACTTTGTAGTTTGGACTCTGATTTGAGGTATGTTGTATCCCCTATTCCTCTATCATGAGCAATTCACCTATCTTTTCATTCTCTTGATTTTGTCCTATACAATATGTCTTATCTTTTGATATCATGGTTCGTGTGAACTGTCTTTCTTGTTATGGACTTGGATATTTTCTTGAGATCTATCTTGTGACTTGGTGCATGTTGGTCTCTTTTATTGATATGTACCCACTATGAAGTGGATGTTTATATGTATGTGTTGTCCATTGTGTGGTGGCAACCTTTGTTTCATCTCCTGACTAAACTAATTACTTGCCTCTATATCTACGTGCAATGTGAATCAGTCGCACTAGAATAATGTAAATTACTTTGGTTTTTGGGTGTGTGCTCTTTTTGTTTATGGGATGGTGGTGGTGGTGCCCCATACCCGAGTTTCAAGGATGTGAAGCCTTGGCTCAACTTTTATCTATATTGGGAGTTTGACGGTGAGTCATTCTCTACTAGGTTTTCAAGGATGTGAAGCCTTGGCCGCCTTTGTATTTTATATTTTTCTAGGACTATGTTTATCTCACATGCATGTAGGTTGATGATGTTTCTGGGATGTGTGTCCTACTACCCATCTATGTGCTTTTGTTGCACAAACTTATTTATTTGTTCATGGCAAGTATCCTCTTTTATCATGTTATGATGATTCTATTCTTTTATGCATGTGTGGGTAGTCCATATCGCTTGTATGGGAAGCATTTTACTTGATGTCCTTATTGCTTAAATTTCTCAAGGTTTCTTTTAGCATACACATACCAACTTTTTGGTTATGTATTTCTTTTCTTCTCTTTTGTGGGGTATGCTTCCAACCCTAGGTTAGATTGAGGAGAGTGAACTTCAACATCAACCTTGTAGCAGAGCTTTGTGAGACTTGAAGAGGTGGTTAGATGACCCTCATCTTGGTCTTTGGCTTTTATGTTCAGTTTTCCTTTAGATACCTATATGTGGTGAAGTGTTGTGTCATATTATCAAGCTTTGTAAATTGTTAGATAATGATATTTTCCACTTCTACTCATTGTGTAATGATACATACATGTTAATTGAATAGATCTCCATCACTTTGATGAAATTTCTTTTTGTGGTGTTTGGTTCAAGGGATGTGATCTTTTCATTCTAGTAGAGGAGTGGTTTCACTTCTTTACAACATGGTATCAGAGCCACTAGCAGTCGGTTATCTAAATATTTCAAACTCATCTCCCTTAGGATGTTTACCTTTATCTTAGGTTTCTTATACCTAGTACCTTTCCTTGTGCAGGAAAAACCCTAATGGTGGGAGATAACTCAACAGTTGACAACTAGTATGGTTATGAGACACCTCAAAACACTAGGTTTGGCCAAGGGACCTCAGCTTTTGCTGGTTTGGGAGGAGCTATGACTCCATAGCAAGAGTTGGCCATGTTTCGACAACTCTTTGCGTATTCCATGGTGGGGAAGATGAAAGACCCATATGTACCTAAAAAGACTAAGGAGTTCTCGATCATGGAGGTCATAAAGATGCAACCACCTTCCTTCAAGGGTGAAGGTGTGATAGAGATGGTCGACAAAGCAGATGATTGGGTATTAGCGTTAGAGTGGACTTTTGATGGTATGGCATGTCCTCCACACCAGAAGGTTAGGTTTTCTTCATATGTTTTGGATGGACCTGCAAGAGTTTGGCTGAATGGAATAGCAAGGGCTAGAGATATCTCAACCATGTCTTGGGCATAGTTTTTGACTCTCTTCCGTGGTAAGTATATATGCACTAATACGCCAAAGAAGAAAGAATTAGAGTTCTACAGTTTGAAGCAAGGTTCATTATCTATTTTTGCTTATATGCAAATGTTTATGTTGTTGGAGCATTAAGCAGTTGGCTTGGATGAGGAATGTAGGGCTGACCTTTTCCTCCAAGGGCTTAACTACAATGTGGGGCATGCTCTTATCCCACAACTACCTTTGACCTTTCAACAGATGGTTGATAAAGATTTGGTTGTGGAGTCTTACCCATGGTTTCAACATAGGGAGTTTGACAAGAAAAGGATGTCCTCAGGTGATGAACAAAGAAGGGAAAAGTGTGCTAAGTGCAATGGTTACAATCCTCCAAGAAAGTGTTCTCAGGATAAACCCTATCATTATACCCCAATGGTATGTCACTATTGCAATGAACCTGGACACATCCGACCTGATTGCCCTAAGCATCGTAATGGTCAAGCTCCAGTACAACAACAACAAGCACCTCCTCAGATTCAGGGTAACATTAATGGTAACCGTAATAGAGGAAGACCTTTGGAAAGAAAAGTTGGAAGAGTTTTCGTTTTGGATGGTGAAGAAGTTAATGATGAAGATCAAGACCAAGTTAACCCATAGTTACTTAGATTAATCTTTTCAAGTTATATTTCCTTTTGCATATTACTTATATAGTTGGATGTATGAATTATAGTTGAACCTTTTGTATCTAAAGTTTAGTTTGATATATTAAGATGAACACTTTTAAGGGGCAGCAGATAAGTTTTCTTATGGATGTTTTGATTTCGAGGACGAAATCCCTTTAAGGGGTGGTGTGCTGTAACATACCAGAAATAGAATCCTACCCTAATAGTTTTACCCTTTTGACTTAAGCCAAACAAGGATAAACTAATACATATAATTAAGGGAATACAAAATACGTTGTGCTTAATAATGATTTGTTTGGATGATAATAAGAAATTAAAGAACATAATTGGATAAATATTTCCCATATATTCTTAATATAGGGTTATATGCACATATACACCAGTTTGGTTTTATTTAATGGGTCTGAAGTGTAAATCGTCACTAAGTAATAAAAATAATAAGATATTTCGTCCTAGAACTTTCTAGTACTTTTTATAATAGGAAAAAGAAGAGAAAACTCAAATTATATATAAAGGAGATGATAAATGTAATAATTGGAGATAATATGGATAAAAGTTGATAATGAGGAATATATTGTTCCAAAAATCATAAACGGATCTCTACATCCATAATTTTATACTTAATTTTGTTTTCCTGGCTTAAAGTAACTTAAGAGCCAAGTATGATATAATTTGGAAGATAAATGCATATTAATGTTCTTATCAAAAGAAAATAGGAATTAGGCCAATAAAGTGAAATAAAATAGTTAATGCCCTCAAATTGGAAAAATAACTCCAAATTCGTAATCTAAACATAAAAATAAGCCTTAGGGCAAATTTGCAACTATTTTGGATAATGTTTGATTAATAGGTATATATAGGAGAGAGAAAATTCCTAAAAGGTGTAATTAATAAATAAATATAATTCATGACACCAAAAGTTGGAAATAAAGTCAAAGTTGTATTCAACACACTTAAGTTAACTTGTGGATGAAGTTTAACCCAATTTGGTTAATCCATGAGTCATTAATGCATCTAGAAAGAGAAACAAAGAATAAATTAAATAACAAATCTAAAGTTGCCAAGAGTGAAATTTAATTGGATATTCGGAATATACATGTTTAATTTAACTTATGAAAAAAATTGGCTTAATTTGGATAATGTTTGAACCATTTTTTGAAGAGAGAGAAGAAGGGACATTAAATGCAATTGTTACTTTATTCATTCGATCGATTTTCCCTATCATGCTATTAATTTAAGTTTGCCTGATCTGGACTGTGGATTTTGGATCCAACGGTTGAATGATTGTCTCCTAACTCTGATCGGAGTAAGAGTACATGTTGTTTTCTGTGGTTTTTTCGGATGAGGATATCTCCCTCAATTATTAATGTTTTTCGATGATTTCTTCGTCAATGATTTCATGCTTTAATTCCACATAAGTCGATCTCTTATTTACCCAGTTTTGTTGAGTTTTATGGAAATGCCTAAACTTGGGCTACAAGGTAGCTCTGTCACATTGGGAAAACCTGAGATGCTTTTCCATACCTATATATAAGACTATCGTGTGCTTCGTTTTTCTTTGCTTAGTCATCCTATCCACTCAATTCTAGTAACTGTCGTGTGAGTCGCCGTCAGTAGTTGATTTATGGGCTAGGGTTTGCGGCGATCACTGCTCCCTCTCCGCGCCATCTCGGCGCCCATTAACTACATCTACCGGTTCATTTTGTGCATCTCTTTCATTCTACCTTCTTGCTTTCTCGAGTTGGCAACTACTGTGGATTCGTCCAATTTCCCCGACTTGCAGCCCTGCTGCTTCGCAGCCATGGCGCGTGTAGAGTAGGAAGACGAGCTAGGGTGTTTTCTCAGTTCTACCCTCCTATTTTCCCTTTCTCTCATGTTTAGCCGCCAAGAGTATTTGCGCCCTTTTGCCTCTTATTTTCCCTTGGTTCCCAGCGGGCCTTACTATCTTGGATGAGATTTGACCAGAGGACGCAGCCATTGCCGATTGGGACATGTCATGCAGGGACGGCCCACCCATCCTCCCTCTCTCTCGCTTGAATTGATGACATGGATTTTCTTTGGATTCTGATTGGTTGATGCTTAAAAATTGATAACTAATTATTGGATGATCAGAAAAATATGGAAATATATTCATTGGAATCAGAAAAACAATATCTAACTAATGGTATATGTTTTAATAATTTAATCTAAAGAATAATAATAAGTGTTTTCAATAGATCTATTTCATGATGAATTAACTTGTAAAAATCATAACTAATTATGTATAAGTCAGAAAAATATAATAAAATATGTTTTGAACTTCTAATAACATGAACTAAAATTTGGAATAGTTTTCATAACTTAATTCACACATATATAAAAAGGTGGTTTTTAGGGTTTGGTTAATGTGTATGATATTGACATGAAATATGTATATGTGTTTAATAGGCCTTTGGTGACCTAGGCTTGGATTTAGGAGCGCTTTGCAGTTTGGACTCTAATTTGAGGTATGGTGTATCCCCTATTCCTCTATCATGAGAAATTCTCCTATCTTTTCATTCTCTTGATTTTGTCCTACACAATATGTCTTATCTTTTGATATCATTGTTCGTGTGAACTGTCTTGCTTATTATGGACTTGGATATTTTCTTGATATCTATCTTGTGCCTTGGTACATGTTGGTATCTTTTCTTGATATGTACCCACTTTGAAGTGGATATTTATATGCATATGTTGTCCATTGTGTGGTGGAAACCTTTGTTTCATCTCTTGACTAAACTAATTACTTGCCTCTATATCTACATGCAATGTGAATCAATAGCACTAGAATAATGTAAATTACTTTGGTTTTTGGGTGTGTGCCCTTTTTGTTTATGGGATGGTGGTGGTGGTGCCCCATACCCGAGTTACAAGGATGTGAAGCCTTGGATCAACTTTTATATTTATTGGGAGTTTGACGGTTTGTCATTATCTATCAGGTTTTCAAGGATGTGAAGCCTTGGTCGCCTTTGTATTTTATATTTTTCTAGGACTATGTTTATCTCATATGCATGCAGTTTGATGATGTTTGTGGGGTGTGTTCCCTACTACCCATCTATGTGCTTTTGTTGCAAAAATTTGTTTATTTGTTCATGGAAAGTATCCTCTTTTATCATGTTATGATGATTATATTCTTTTATGCCCGTGTGGGTAGTCCATATCTCTTGTATGGGAAGCATTTTACTTGATGTCCTTATTGCTTAAACTGCTCAAGGTTTCTTTTAGCATACACATACCAGCTTTTTGTTGATGTATTTCTTTTCTTCTCTTATGTGGGGTATGCTTCCAACCCCAGGTTAGATCAAGGAGAGTGAACTTCAACATCAACCTTGTAGCTGAGCTTTGGGAGACATGAAGAGGTGGTTAGATGACCCTTGGCTTGGTCTTTGGCTTCTAAATTCAGTTTTGTTTTAGATACCTATATGTGGTGAAGTGATGTATCATGTTATCAAGCTTTGTAAATTGTTAGATAATGATATTTTCTGCTGCTACTCATTGTGTAATGATACATACATGTTAATTGAATATATCTCCATCCCTTTGGCGAAATTTATTTTTGTGGTGTTTGGTCCAATGGATGTGATCTTTTCTTTTTAGTAAAGGAGTGGTTTCACTTCTTTACATGTTATCCCAATTAACTGGATCAATGGTTCAAAAAATAATCAATAATAATTACTAAATTCTACCAAAACTATATTGAAAGATGGAATAAAAATAAAACTTTGCATACCTTTTTTTCAAAAACTTGGATATCTCACTTTTATCCACCTCTAGACTCTATTCTAACTAATCCTCCTTCGACTTTATTTCTTAATTTCACAGTATGCCACTTTACTGTTTGTCCTTTTCAATTTGTACCTAAAACGCCAACAAACAAAATGTCGGTCAGCATAAATGAATATGCCGGTATGTGGGGGAAGAAATAATCATGCAACTATGGTAACAATGTAAGCAACCAAATATCATTTAACAATCAAGGTTACGTTTTAAGCAATACTACTCAATCCATACCTATCCCCTTATCTTTGTGATGTCCCTGTAGTGGACTTGGATACTACCTCTCTCATAGGGTAGATCCTTTCCCCCATGGTCCTACCTCACAGGTAGCCATTACTTAGGGTTGTGGAGTCGCATGGCCCTACCCGAAGGTAGCCCAATCTTAGACTCATGGTGACTTGATGGACCTACCCCATAGGTAACCATGTACTAAGTCATCCAATGACCTGATGCACCTACCCCATAGGTAGCCATGTACAAGGTCAATCTATCAAGCTACAAAGGGGACTAGGATTTGAGCTAGTAGGAATATATCTTAGGTCATAGTCATATCCACATTATAGTATGCATGCATTAAATTCATCCAACAGTTTAATTCAAGCCACCGATGAAAAATTCAAAAATCCTCAGAAAACTAGTTCGAGATATTCATAAGTGTAACCACATACCTAGTCCAGAGTAACATTAATGTCCAAGCAATAATATTCAAGAACAGTCAAATAGGCAATCAAAAATATCTTGAAATTAATGCATAACATCCAAGTGTTATAGTTTATCCAAAACATTCTCATGATACACTTGGATTCCACCTTAGGGATTTCTAGGCCACTTCAGGGTTTTATTAGGGTTTTAGCATCCATAATACCTTTATCACATTTAATACTCTTTTACACTAAAACTACCATCTTTACCCTTTTAAGTTATTTCAAGATCATTAAACTCAATTATCACATTTGGTTTCTTTCAAATTAACAACTCATATTTCATTATAGCTCAATTCATATATGAACTCTATTTATCACTAATTCCACCTTTATCTCCTAGAAAACCCTAATTACCAAATTAAGGGTATTTATCACCATTAGGAACTTTTGTACTCAAAATAGCTTAGAACCATCAAATCTCTTCTTTATACATGAATTTGAACAATTAAAGCCATTAAGAAACATAATTACTAACAGTATGGTTTCAAGGCTCATTAAAGCTTAATTATGTACATAGAACCCTAAATTAATCAAATTATGCATAAAGATTATCCTTTTGTGTCTTATTATAATCAATAGTTTAATATCGATTTTAATCATCCATATAACCCTCCTCAATACATTAATCATCTTAAATTAGGGTTTCTTAATCATTTATGAATTAAAGTTTATAACTTCCACTACGTTTTGAATTGAAAGAGAAATTGGCTTCTAAATCTACTTTTAATGAATTCCTCACATTTTTCTGTGAAAAATACATATATTATATGTACCCTTCCGATATCCCAATATTTAGATACGATATTTGTAAGAAATACTTACTTGGACCAATGGCAGACTGCCATGTCATCCTTTTCCATGCATTATGTAGCTGGCCCAAAACATAATCAAATTACCATATAGCCCTTGCTTAAGTCGTTGGTTCTTCACACAGCAGAGGGGCATAACCATCAAAAACCTGCTTGGTCATCTTCCTCCTCGCGAGCCCTAGTTTTCGCCGACTGCAGCAGCTCGTGGGGTCTCTTCCTCCCCTTCCCTGGACCCAAAGTCACCGACAAGGGTTCCTTCCTTTCCGTCACCCTCTGCCACACCTACAGGGGCTCCAAGCTGCTGCTAAGGTGGCAGGTACTGGGCTAGGCAGACCTGCAACTCGCAGCCGCCATATGAATCGTGCTACTGCTACCGCGTACAACTAGGATGAGGGGTCGATCACCAAACACCCATGATGTCGTGGAAGTAGACAACCTCCATCACAACTCCTCCACAGCCCCTCGTTGCTCTAGGAAAAGCTTTACTCTTCTTGATTAGGGTTTGTACGTAAGGAAGAAGGAGGAGAGAGAGAGGGATGTGAGGGATTTCCTTGGGCTCAGCCATGGGGTCTACCCTTATATAGGGGAGGGTAACGAAGCCCTAGGATGTCTATCCATGAGATAACAAGTCCCTTTTCCAGAAGGAAACCAAGTTCCTTCATTAAGAAGCAATTTTCTCTCTCTTAAATATCTTCTTATTACACCATATACCTTAAACATTTAGGAATTCAAAAATCATCTCTCTTATTCTCTTTATGCTTGACTTTTAATCCATTGACACGAAATTATACTTTATTATAGTAGAAAATACCTCTTTTTAATAATACCACAAAATTCATTAATTATGCATCATTATCCTCTTAATTTGTATTATTTGCATTTTCTCTTTCTTCTTCTCTATTGGGACTCCTTGGATCCCAAGAAATCCTAATAGTTTGAAATTCCTTTTTAAGGATACTTATTATCCTTCTAGATGCATCTGCATTCTTCATTTCTCATTATCTTACTTATTTCTTTATTAAGATATCTCTTTTCAAATATTTTCTCTTTATCTTTTATTTCCTTTCCTCTTTTCCTACTTCCTTCATTAGAAATCACATATAAACGAAATTTACTTAATTGTGTCCATTAATGCCACTTTCTAGAGAATTCCATGTATTTCTCATAAAAACTTTTCTTAATATGCATTATCTTGTATCTTTTTCTATTATTTGGACTTTTCTTCTTTTCTTCTCTATTATATCCATTATTGGATTAATCTAATAATTGGAACCACGAAATTCCTATCAAAAGGGCCATTTGCAAAGAAATCTATTTTTTAAAGCAAAGCATAAGACCTTATCATTACATTTCAATTATGAAAACATATGCAAAATTGAGGTTGTAACAGTTATCATTTCTCTAGCATATGTGTTCGTGATCATGACTTTCAAACAAGGTTATTGTTGGACTTATATTTCATCATTACACTATATTTCATTCATTTTTTAGTATTTCCCACAAAAATTTTACCAACTATCCCCAATTATGTTCATTATTTGTCATTTAGGATCCAAAATTAATCAATTTGTTCATCATGTTTATTCAAGTTATGATCCCAAGAGCATCGTCATATCGAGTTAATCATAATTCATTTTGGTAATATCTCTTGGCATCATCATATCAATTTCAAGCTAATATCTCTTGGCATCGTCATATCAATTTCATGATTTCAAACTTGCATCTTTCGTGTATGGTGTTGTTTCATAGTAGGTCTAGCTTATGAGTTTGACTTCTTATGCATATGTCAAAAAAAATTTAAATGAGATTATTTTCATACATCATGCATTATATCGAGAAAAAAAATTATTATAAACATCATGCTGTCATAGTTATCTCACTTTTATCTAGAAATAGCTCCACAAGATCAAGCCACTTTAGCTAAGACATATCTATGTCAAGGTAAAACATGCTAACTACCAACTACAAGGTCCCTGAACTTGCTTAAAGTGTAGAACCAGATTGATTACCATAATTGAATGATTAGAACCTTAATTTAACCTTTTGAGATGCTTTAAAATAATAATACAAACTTAAGTTTCAAATTTGGTCCAATTTGGACACTGTTTGAGCAAGTTATGCAATTTTATGTACATTTTGGACTTTTCTACAATTTAACAAATTGAGAGGTTTTCTTTGTAATTTGTCACATCCATTGTGTTCATTAGATGATATCTTATCATTTTTGGGATTGATGAGCTATGGGGTTCTCAATTGTACCTTTGTTTGGAGGAAATTCCTTTCTATGTTGAACTAGGGTTTACCCCCCCCCATGGGTGAGCCACCTTCAAGGATAACATCTGATGGTACCATTGGTTTGTGCAACAAACTATGTCCACCAGCCATAGGAACCACTGGGGAACAACCTCAGGTAATAATAAATTCTCTAGGTCGATGGTTTATGATGATTTAGTTCACTTGAACCCATGGTTCACTTATAGACATGATCAACTGATGGTTCAACCACCTATTGACCTAAACCATGAACAAAGGATGGGTACCTTCAACCAAATAGGGATTTCTGGCCTAGGAGACCACAAAATTATGGCCCAAAACTCCCCAAAAGATTTTGGGCCTGCTTCTTGCTCGTACATGGAAGCTTTAAGCCATGGACAAATGGAGAGTTGCTTGTACACCTCATGCTTGCTTCCATCCTTATCCATGGGCTATATATACCTCTTCCTTACCCAAGTATGAAACCTTTGATTTCTCTCTCCTTGTAGACAAGATCACTGACCTTGATCTATTTATTTGAGGAAACAAGTGGTCCAAGGTAGAAGACGATCCTCCTATTGAGAAGAAGGTCTCTTAGGGCTCCATCTTGCCCTACCTAGGGTTTCCAAGGTCATCTCCTTGGGTTTCCGACCAAGGCAACTTGTTCTTCTTCCTCCTACCTTTTTCAAGATCAGAACCTTGTTGTTCCATGGTATAAGTTTCTCTATAACTCAAGAATCTACCTTTCTTGCTTCTTTTCTAGGGTTTTGCTTCCTTGTGGAGAAGGGTGCCTACGTGGCCGAGTTTTGATCTACAACTTGGGTTTTGTTGCCTTCTTTTCTCGAGTTTCTTACTGCTAGAAAATTGTTCTTCTCATTATAGGTGAGTTTTTGTAGCCCTCTTTACTTATATTTCTTAATAAGCTTTATAATTCATGTACTTGCCTAAAAATGGTGATTTAAGCCTTAGGAAGCTAAGCTTTCCTGAGATATCAATTTTTACGGTGTTCTCTCTTATATTTTTAGTTGTAGATAAACATGTAATCTTGTATACATACTCAAATAAGGTAGAAGATGGCATGGTTCAAGTTGTTCTAACAACTGATGGTTCTTAGCACATAACAACCGATGGTCCAAATTAGGATTTCCAAGCTATTTCCTTCACAATCACATGACATGATGGTGAAATCATGCAACAACCAATGGTGTTTCTATCATGACAATCAATGGTGGTGATCAAGGATGTCAACTGATGGTGACTGTGGCAAAAAATCCCATTATCACACAGATAACGAGGTGTTATGCGAAAACGTGCAAAAATCACCATAACCACAGATTATGAAAACACGGGTTAATTAAAACCGATTGAGGCAAACAAATAAATTGTGGAACTATTACTTTCCAGTCCTCATCCTGCACAGAAACATGTCATATACATATACATCCACGAGATCTGGTACGTGTCCACAACTTACCGAAACAGATGTACATCCATCACATGAGTTCACCACCTGTCATATACAGAAAAGGCCCACATCCGGCCAACAACAAGATATACAACATTGTCGATCGATCATCGTGAAACAACGCCAAAACACTGCCAAGGACCTGAGAGTACATGGATGACTCTAGACTCTACTACAAAACATCCAAAATAGCAGCATGTGCAATGCTTACCTTCTACTGCTTGTCAAGCTGCTCGGCCACAACACCACGACCACGACCACGTCTACCTTGACCACCTAAAAAGAGTGTAAACCAGCGGAGTGAGACAATTGAACAATTGTCCCAGCGGGAAACATAACTCCCCACCGCAACTACAGAACCTTAGCAAGATAAACTATAACAGCAGATTTCTAATAACAGGTATAATAAGGGCAGTTCTATCTAAAACATATTATTCTTACCAACAAGCTTACCAGCTGTACAAAAGCATATAACCAGATATATCACGGAGAATATGATTAGCAAGATAAGATGTATCTCTATGTAATATGATTATCAGAACAAGATACAATGTCACATAACCTGTTTATCAAGATTAGACATATTATCTCATCACCTGCAAGATATAACAAAGATATTACACAAACAAGGCCTCAACCAATGTTTCGTGTTTATCCTAAGCAGTAAGTACTAAATGGCTATATTACATATTATTATGCCCCGAGGATTTGAATCGTATCATTCAAATCCATCCTCTGGCTGCGAAGCCTCAGACTGGTGCCATACAAGGTCAATGGAAGAGCCGGACTCCACAACCTCCCACCTCGTGGTCAGTACACGAGTACAACACAAGCAGGACCGCAGTCACATGCTGGAGTCATCTAAGCCATAGGGTCAGCTCCATAGGCTACCCGCACTCTAGCCCGCCTTGGTACAGGTCTCGGCACTAGTAAGACTGAGCCACGGGCCTATTCACCGTGCTCTGAGCCATGAACGTATTCATGCTCCTCACAATCCATATCCTCAGCCATGGGCCTGTTCACCATGCTCTATACCCGTATCTGAGTCTGTAACCGAAGTTACACTCTTACCTCCTTATTTTTAGGCTAGGAGCAACCTACACATATTCAACAATATGCGCTTCCAGGTTAACCCGTAGGAGAACCTGTTTCACCATCACCAAGTCCTGACGATGATGGATCTATGGCCAGGGCAAACTACATGATATAATTCCACTATAATTAATTAGTATCTTTTAGATGGATTGTAGGATTCAAACAAGTTATATAATCATGCAAGATATGACACAAAGTAAACAACATTACATTACTATTGAAACCTCATCAACCTGATCCATCACAAGGATCCAGCATCACATGTTACCACTTGGCCTCTTTCCAACCATCCAGATCCATATCAAGGATCATCACATAACATAGGATATCAATCCTTCATCATGTACTGTCACTGCCTCTTAAGGCTCACATCATCATCACGGGACCAACACATTACATATATAATCTCATAGAACAAATATCAAGGTAATGTTACTCATCACATATGTCACATAGCCCTTTCATGGCTACACATCTCCTGCATGGTTAGGATACAAAATAACCATAGATTCAACATAAGGAATATGCTCACTATCATGAGTTATCATTCAAGATAATATATTTATCAATATTACACTATTTGATGATCAAGCTTGTTAAGCACATCATACCATAATCATGCTTACCCTTATCTCAGGATTATACAAGCAATCAAGGTATTCACTTTATATAACAATTATGTTGAGTATACAAAGCAACTACTATTGTTACCAAAATCATTACTTGTTACCATCCACTATCATCATTCATATCTTTTCCATTATCATCATTATGCAAGCTACTATTGTAACCGTCACCATTATCCTTTAACAAGTAAGTACAAGGATCACTTCATGCATATCATTACTATTACTATTGCCATCATTATTATGATCAACATTATTACTATCATCTTCTCTATTATTAACAATTAAGCATAAGAATCACATCATGTATCTTATCACCATTACCTTCCTTGTCATCATCACTATGCTAGCTATCATTAACATTGTTATGGTTTGCAAGGCATCATAATCATTGTTGTTATTACTAACAATACACCATCATAGTTGAGCACAAGCATCCATTTCCATAACACATGAGACCATCACTATAAGGTCACCTAACCCTCACTATAACCCTTCACGACCCTCACTAAAACTCACCAAGGCCTATCGGTCGACACATACCCCAACCCTATCGGCCATCACCACCCAAGGGTGTCACCCAACATGGCTATTAGCCATTAGGGCTATCGGCCATCATGGCATGCATGGCCTATCGGTCGACATGCATGGTCTATATCCCAAGAGAAGAACAAGAGCATTGCTCCTCTATCGTTCACCAAGGTTACTAACATCTCGGCCAACACAACCCTAGCTCACCCTATTGCCCAACTCATGGGCAAGGGTATCGGCCAACCTCAAGAACACATTATCTCATCCATCTCAAGGTACCATATCGTCCAACCCAAGACAAAGGTGCCAAGTCGTCCAACATACCAACAAAGAAAGAATATCGCCCAACCCTAGGTCACCATCAACCTCAACTCAACCATATGTCACCATATCGACCAACTCAACCACAAGGACAAAGATGTTGCTAATCACAAGGACGATGTCGCCCAACATGGTCACCATATCGACCAACTCAACCCCAACTTGACCTATTGCCCAAGCACAAGAGCACTCATCATATCGCCCATCATAAGATGCCCATCTCGCCCAACACAAGAACAAAGGGGATCTTGCCCAACACAAGAGCAAAGGGACCTCGCCCAACACAAGAACAAAGCGATCTCGCCCAACACAAGAACAAAGCGATCTCGCCCAACACAAGAACAAGGGTGTCGCCCGACACACCCAAACCAAGAGAGGTTATCGCCCATCACCAAGGCAAGAGAGGATGTCGCCCAACAAGGGTCATCTTCAACCTCCAACACAAGGAGACCCTAAACCCTAGAAAGCAAGGTGCACAAAGGAACCCTAAACCCTAGAAAGGAATCGACCACCAAAGGTACACAAGCAAGGTACAGAAGCAAGGAACTAAGTTGAGCTACTATCATGAAACAAGAACATAGCTAAAGGTAAAGGAGTTATGGTTAGAAGCTATGCAACCCGCCTTAAGCTCCAAGCTCCAAGGAAGAAGATGCACTTCAAGCTCCAAAGGATGTCGTCCACCAAGCTTCTCCAAGAGGGTGTATCGGCCACCAATGCAACTCCAGGAGAGTGTATTGGCCAACACAGCAAGGAAGGAGAGGAGTGTCATGCACTCAAGGTGGAGGGGAGACCAAAAGAGCAAAGGAGACTAAGGCAAGGAGAAGAGCTACATATATAGGAAGAAGGGGAGGAGAAACCAAGGTAGACCCTTGCTATGTGTCTTCCACCCAAGGGACACTTATCCTAGGGTTCAAGCCAACACACTAGCACACCAAGAGATACTTGTCAAGGATATACACCAAGTGTCCACCAACCAAGGCCAAACACATGGGCGACACAAGCAACAACTCTTGTTGGGTGACACAACCAAGCTACCGGGCGACATACTCCACTCCAGGTCGACACACCACCTCCTAGGTTGACACACACTCTCCCTTGGGTGACACAAGCTCAAGCAAGCCCAAACAAAGCACCTCAAGGCCCAAACAAGCTCAAGCAAGGCCCAAGAAACTCAAACAACAAGCCCAAGCCTTCCTCTCAACCCTAGAGGAAGCAAAGAGGGGAAAACATCTCACAAGATAGCAAACTTTCACACAAAACCCTAGAGTTGGTTTATTTGCAAGTAGCCCCTCGAACTCTCAACAAGGCACGACAAAACCCTAATCACCACTCAAAGGTGATTAGCAAGCACCAAAGAATCAAGATCAACCAAGACAAACAGGGTAAACCCTAAACACAGGCCAGGGTCCTTACAATCTAACCCACTTTAAGGGATTTCATCCCCAAAATCCGAAGAGAAAAGCGAGGGATACTTCCTCCTCATCTCTTCCTCAAGCTCCCACGTGGCTTCCTCAATGCCACGATGCTGCCAAAGAACATTCACAAGAACCATATCCTTCCTCCTCAGCTTCTTGATCCTTTTGTCAAGGATCGCCACAGGACCTTCCTCGTAGGTCACATCTGCATCAAGCTCAACCTTAACTGGATGTATCATTGTACCTGAATCCGGATGACTTTTCTTCAGCATACTGACATGAAACACTGGATGCAACCTATGCAACTCTGGAGGCAACTCTAACTCGCAAGCTACCTTGCCAACACGTGCTATCACTGGATAAGGCCCCATATACCTGGGAGCTAACTTACCCTTCCGTCCAAACCTTAGCACACCTTTCCACGGTGAGACTTTGAGATACACTTTGTCTCCTACCTGGAACTCCAAAGGTCGTCGGTGATTATCTGCATACGACTTCTTCCTGTCCTGTGCCACTTTCAACTATTGTTGTATCACTTTGATCTTATATGTCGTCTACTGGACTAACTTAGGACCCAGAAGCTGATACTCGCCTGATTCATACCAACACAAAGGAGATCTGCACTTCCTTCCATACAAAGCCTCATAAGGAGCCATGTCAATGCTACGCTGATAACTGTTGTTGTAGGCAAACTCTATCAAACTCAGATGTACATCCCAGTTGCCTAGAAACTGCAATGCACAAGCTCGAAGAAGATCCTCCAAAATCTGAATAGTCCTCTCAGACTGTCCATCTGTCTGTGGGTGAAAAGCTGTACTGAACCTCAACTGCGTTACCAACGCTCTATGCAACTGTTCCCAAAAATGACTCGTAAACTGAGGACCTCTGTCAGAAACTATCTTCGTTGGCACACCATGCAAACGTACTATCTCATCCACATATACTCGAGCTAGTTTCTCATATGTATACGTCATCTTCACTGGTAGAAAATGGGCAAACTTAGTCAATCTGTCCACTACCACCCAAAAGGAATCATGATTCCTAGTTGTCTGGGTAGACCAACTATGAAATCCATGTTTATGTGATCCCATTTCCACTACGGTATCGTCAAAGGTTGCAACGTACCTGCCGGCTTCTGATGTTCAACCTTCACTTGCTGACACACCGCACATCTCGCCACGAACTCAGCTACATCTCTCTTCAAACCGGGCCACCAATACAAGTAATTCAGACTATGATACATCTTGGTGACACCTGGATGCATAGCGTACATCGACGTATGTGCTTCATCAAGCACCAACTTCCTTATATCATCGACATCTGGAACCACCATCCTATCACGATAGAAAATTAGCCCATCCTCGAACTCATGAAACCCATCACGCTTGTCGCTGCCGAACTCTGATCTAATCAACTGTACTGCATCATCAGTCTGTTGTGCATCCTTGATCTGTTGTCTCAATGTAGGCTTAACTTGCATCTGTGCAAAAAGACCAGACAGCACAGAAACTTCCATCTGCACATTCATCTGCCGCAGAGAAACAAACATATCCTGCCTATGGCATACCAGAGAACTCAATTGTGCCTTTTCTGAAGAAAGAGAAGAAGACTTTCTGCTAAGCGCATCAGCTACCACATTCTCCTTACTAGGATGATATTCGATAGTGCAGTCGTAATCATTGATCAACTCCATCCATCGTCGATGTCGCATGTTCAACTCTTGCTGCGTAAAGATGTACTTCAGATTCTTATGATCCGTAAAGATGTGACACACTTCCCCATACAGATAGTGTCTCCAAATCTTTAACACATGAACCACAGCTACTAACTCCAATTCATGAGTCGGATAGTTCTCCTCATGTTTCTTGAGTTGTCACGAGGCAAAAGAAACTACATGATCTTCCTGCATCAACATGCAACCTAAACCTTTCTTGGAAGCATCACAGAAAACAACATAGCCTTTCCCAGGATCTGGCAAGATCAACACTGGAGCACTGGTCAGCTTCTCCTTCAAACTCTAGAAAGCTTGCTGACACCGATCATCCCAAACAAAAGGTACATCCTTCCTGGTCAACTTCGTCATCGGTAACGCGATCACACTGAAGTCCTTGATAAACCTCCGGTAGTATCCAGCCAAACCAAGGAAACTATGAACTTCTGTCGGCGTCTTTGGTTGTTCCCAATCCGCAACGGATTCCACCTTCTTCGGATCTACTTTGACTCCTTCAGCAGATATCACATGACCCAAGAAAGTCACTTCATCCAACCAGAACTCCCACTTACTGAACTTGGTATACAACTGATGTTGACGAAGAAGAGTCAACACTCGATGAAGATGCTGCTCATACTCTGGCATGTCCCGACTATAGATCAAGATATCATCTATAAAGACTACAACAAACTGATCTAAGAACGGACAAAACACTCTATTCATCAAATCCATGAAAGCTGCAGGTGCATTGGTTAACCCAAACGGCATAACCTCGAACTTGAAATGACCATACCTCGTCCTAAAAGCTGACTTTGGTATGTCATCCACCTTAATCCTCAACTGATGATATCCAGACCGTAGATCGATCTTCGAAAACACTATAGCGCCACACAACTGATCGAACAGATCATCTATCCTCGGCAACGGGTACTTATTCTTGATCGTGACCATGTTCAACTGTCGGTAATCTATACACAACTGCATCGAACCATCCTTCTTCTTAACGAACAACACAGGAGCACCCCACGGAGACGTACTCGGTCGGATAAAACCTTTCTCCAACAACTCCTACAACTGCTTCATCAGCTCTTCCATCTCTGCTGGAGCCATCCTTTATGGTGACTGTGCAACTGGCTGTGTTCCAGGAACCAGATTGATCTCAAAGTCAATCTCTCAGGGTGGAGGAACACCAGGAAACTCCTCAGGAAACACGTCTGCAAACTCTCGAACCACCGACACTTCCTCAAGATTAGGACCTTTCGCCTTGGTAACCACAACGGTATCCACCACGTGATCTAGGAATACCTCACATCCTTGTCATAACAACTTATCTGCCACCATAGCTGATACTAAACATGTCAGAAGAATCTTCCTATCTCCCTGGAAGATCCACTTCTCTCCAGCAACATCAAAAACTGCCTGCTTGGAACCACAGTCCAAAATAACCTTATACTTCTCTAAGGTATCCATCCCAAGGATAACATCGAAACCATGCATATCAAGTGGTATAAGATCCACTTGGATACAGTGTCCTGAGAAAGACAAGACACAAGATGGGCACTCTTCTCGAAGCAAAGAGGAACCATCAAGAGGGGTTTCTAACAACAAGCTATCCTTCTTACAGCTAACAGGTAAACGACCGTTTTCAAGCATACTATAGGCGATAAAAGAGTGTGTAGCACCCGGGTCAACTAGAACAGATATAAAGCAAGAAGAAGACATATCAGATTGAAATAACTCCATCTGACTTGTCACTGCTCGCGGGTTGACTATCGCCTTCGGCTGACACATGGCATAGAATTGAGTCGTTGCTTGTTGTCCACGACCTCTGCTTCCTTGAGCAGACGATCCATCTTGAGACGTCTGAGTGTGTCCTCGACCTCTGCTACCACTGACCTGCGGTCTCTCTGCCCTCTGAAAACTCTACCTCGGTTGCTGCGTCACTTCAACATCTCTATTTGGGAAATTAAGCCTGAAATGCCCGACTTGTCCACAAAGATGACATGCCTTGTCCTCAAACCGTGGCCTAGCTGGCACTGTCACTGCCACAGAGGTTGAACTGTACGCTTTAGATGGTGAATAAACATAACCTTTCCCTTTACTCGGAGACCACTGAGATGGTACACCAGAACTTCTCAACACTGACAGTGCTGAAAACCTGGGCTTCTTAAAGCCACCAAACCTACGTCCTTGAAACTGGGTAGGTCTTTTAAGAGACATGGACTCTCTTTTCTCCCGTACTGTCATCTCGATCCGTCGGACTGATTCCACGAATGTAGCAAACCGCTCTCGGTTCTCCAACGCAGACACCGGGGTTGTCAACTCAGCACTCAAACCCTTCTCAAAATGTCTGATCTGTTCCTCATCGGTTGCCGCCATGTGAGGACAAAACCTCAACAAATCCATAAACTTGGCTTCATACTCGGTGATGTTCATCGCTCCTTGCTGCAACTTCTCAAACTGACTAATCTTCTCATCCAGATACATCTTTGGAAAGTATCTGGTGATGAACTCACGTCGAAACACTTCCCAACAGATCACCTCACCAGGCCGCTTCTCTTCTTCGATGGTCCACTAGTGACCATCACTACCTTTCAGAAGGTAGACATCATGCTTTACCTTGTCTTCTTTGGGGATGTCAAGGATCCGGAAAGCCTTCTCAAGACTTGTCAGCCACAGATCTGCATCCGCTGGATCAGCCGTTCCAGCATAATCCGAAGCTCCAACTCGGCGAAGCCTCTCGAAGGTCTTCCCAATACCCGATGCTTCTCCATGGGGAACCTGTGCTCACGGAGGAGGCACTGGTAATCGTTCAACCATGAGATTCATCGTAGCCATCATCTACCCCATAAGCTATTGGTAAGCAGGATGTTCAAGTATGGCTGGGTTAAATTGGGGAACCTCAGGCACCCGATCTTCATGTGCCTGTCCATCTGCTCCATCAACCGATGCAGCATCACTATGCTCAACAGAGTGTTCTTCATGGTTTCCAGACATCTTGGCTTTTCTTCTGCTGAGGGTAGAAGATTTTGTAAGAAAATTTGTAAAACTCATAAGAACAGACTCAACCTAGTCCTAAATCCTTGTAGACTCAGGGAACCTAAAGCTCTGATACCAAAACTTGTGGCAACACATCCCATTATCACACAGATAATGAGATGTTACGCGAAAACGTGTGGAAATCACCATAACCACAGATTATGAAAACACAGGTTAATTAAAATCGATTGCGGAAAACATATAAACTGTGGAACTATTACTTTCCAGTCCTCATCCTGCACAGAAACATGTCATATACATATACATCCACGAGATCTGGTACGTGTCCACAGCTTACCGAAACAGCTGTCCATCCATCACATGAGTTCACCACCTGTCATATACAAAAAAAGCACACATCCAGCCAATAGCAGGATATACAACATCGTCGATCGATCATCATGAAACAACGCCAAAACATTGCCAAGGACCTGAGAGTACAGGGATGACTCTAGACTCTACTACAAAACATCCAAAACAGCAGCATGTCCAACGCTTGCCTTCTACTGCTCGTCAAGCTGCTCGGCCGCAACACCACGACCACGACCACGTCTACCTTGACCACCTAAAAAGAGTGTAAACCAGCGGAGTGAGACAATTGAACAATTGTCCCAGCGGGAAACATAACTCCCCACCGCAACTACAGAACCTTAGCAAGATAAACAATAACAGCAAATATCTAATAACAGGTATAACAAGAGCAGTTCTATCTAAAATAGATTATTCTTACCGACAAGCTTACCAGCTGTACAAAAGCATATAACCAGATATATCTCGGAGAATATAATTAGCAAGATAAGATGTATCTCTATGTAATATGATTATCAGAACAAGATAATATGTCACATAACCTGTTTATCAAGATTAGACATATTATCTCATCACCTGCAAGATATAATGAAGATATTACACAAACAAGGCCTCAACCAATGTTTCATGTTTATCCTAAGCAATAAGTACTCAATGGCTGTGTTACGTATTATTATGCCTCGAGGGTTTAAATCGTACCATTCAAATCCAACCTCTGGCTGCGAAGCCTCAGACTGGTGCCATACAAGGTCAATGGAAGAGTCGGACTCCACAACCTCCCACCTCGTGGTCAGTACACGAGTACAACACAAGCAAGACCGTAGTCACATGCTGGAGTGGTCTAAGCCACAGGGTCAACTCCATAGGCTACCCTCACTCTAGCCTGCCTTGGAACAGGTATAGACGCTAGTAAAACTGAGCCACGGGCCTGTTCACCGTGCTCTGAGCCATGAACGTATTCATGCTCCTCACATCACATATCCTGAGCCATGGGCCTGTTCACCATGCTCTATACCCGTATATGAGTCTGTAACCGAAGTTACACTCTTACCTCCTTATTTTCAGGCTAGGAGCAACCTACACATATTCAACAATATGCTCTTCCAGGTTAACCCGTAGGAGAACCTGTTTCACTATCACCAAGTCCTGACGATGATTGATCTATGGCTAGGGAAATTACATGATATAATTCCACTATAATTAATTAGTATCTTTTAGATGCATTGCAGGATTCAACCAAGTTATATAATCATGCAAGATATGACAGAAAGTAAACAACATTATATTATTATTGAAACCTCATCAACCTGATCCATCACAAGGATCCAGCATCACATGTTACCACTTGGCCTCTTGACAACCATCTAGATCCATATCAAGGATGATCACATAACATAGGATATCAATCCTTCATCATGTACTGTCACTGCCTCTTAAGGCTCACATCATCATCACGGGATCAACACATTACATATATAATATCATAGAACAAATATCAAGGTAATGTTATTCATCACATATGTCACATAGCCCTTTCATGGCTACACATCACCTGCATGGTTAGGATACACAATAACCATAGATTCAACATAAGGAATATGCTCACTATCATGAGTTATCATTCAAGATAATATATTTATCAATATTACACTATTTTATGATCAAGCTTGTTAAGCACATCATACCATAATCATGCTTACCCTTATCTCAGGATTATACAAGCAATCAAGGTATTCACTATATATAACAATTATGTTGAGTATATAAAGCAACTACTATTGTTACCAAAATCATTACTTGTTACCATCCACTATCATCATTCATATCTTTGCCATTATCATCATTATGCAAGCTACTAGTGTAACCGTCACCATTCTCCTTTAACAAGTAAGTACAAGGATTACTTCATGCATATCATTACTATCACTATTGCCATCATTATTATGATCAACATTATTACTATCATCTTCTCTATTATTAACAATTAAGCATAAGAATCACATAATGTATCTTATCACCATTACCTTCCTTGTCATCATCACTATGCTAGCTATCATTAACATTGTTATGGTTTGCAAGGCATCATAATCATTGTTGTTATTACTAACAATACACCATCATAGTTGAGCACAAGCATCCATTTCCATAACACATGAGACCATCACTATAAGGTCACCTAACCCTCACTATAACCCTTCACGACCCTCACTAAAACTCACCAAGGCCTATCGGTCGACACATACCCCAACCCTATCGGCCATCACCACCCAAGGGTGTCGCCCAACATGGTTATCGGCCATTAGGGCTATCGGCCATCATGGCATGCATGGCCTATCGGTCGACATGCATGGTCTATCACCCAAGAGAAGAACAAGACCATTGCTCCTCTATCGTTCACCAAGGTTACTAACATCTCAGCCAACACAACCCTAGCTCACCCTATCGCCCAACTCATGGGCAAGGGTATCAGCCAACCTCAAGAACACATTATCTAGTCCATCTCAAGGTACCATATCGTCCAACCCAAGACAAAGGTGCCATGTCGTCCAACATACCAACAAAGAAAGGATATCGCCCA
Organism: Alisma plantago-aquatica; assembly: GCA_963693085.1. Taxonomy (NCBI): domain Eukaryota; kingdom Viridiplantae; phylum Streptophyta; class Magnoliopsida; order Alismatales; family Alismataceae; genus Alisma; species Alisma plantago-aquatica. Next base: position 1,064,315,241 of record OY856412.1, on the reverse strand, counting down.
ACCCTAGGTCACCATCAACCTCAACTCAACCCTAGGTCACCATATCGACCAGCTCAACCACAAGGACAAAGATGTTGCTAATCACAAGGACCATGTCGCCCAACATGGTCACCATATCGACCAACTCAACCCCAACTTGACCTATTGCCCAAGCACAAGAGCACTCATCATATAACCCATCATAAGATGCCCATCTCACCCAACACAAGAACAAAGGGGATCTCGCCCAACACAAGAACAAAGGGATCTCGCCCAACACAAGAACAAAGGGATCTCTCCCAACACAAGAACAAAGGGATCTCACCCAACACAAGAACAAGGGTGTCACCCAACACACCCAAACCAAGAGAGGATATCGCCCATCACCAAGGCAAGAGAGGATGTCGCCCAACAAGGGTCATCTTCAACCTCGAACACAAGGAGACCCTAAACCCTAGAAAGCAAGGTGCACAAAGGAACCCTAAACCCTAGAGAGGAATCAACCATCAAAGGTACACAAGCAAGGTACAGAAGCAAGGAACTAAGCTGAGCTACTAACATGAAACAAGAACATAGCTAAAGGTAAAGGAGGTATGGTTAGAAGCTATGCAACCCGCCTTAAGCTCCAAGCTCCAAGGAAGAAGATGCACTTCAATCTCCAAAGGATGTCGTCCACCAAGCTTCTCCAAGAGGGTGTATCAGCCACCACTACAACTCCAGGAGAGTGTATTGGCCAACACAGCAAGGAAGGAGAGGAGTGTCATGCACTCAAGGTCGAGGGGATACCAAAAGAGCAAAGGAGACTAAGGCAAGGAGATGAGCTACATATATAGGAAGAAGGGGAGGAGAAACCAAGGTAGACCCTTGCTATGTGTCGTCCACCCAAGGGACACTTGTCCTAGGGTTCAAGCCAACACACTAGCACACCAAGAGGTCAAGGATATACACCAAGTGTCCACCAACCAAGGCCAAACACAGGGGCGACACAAGCAACAACTCCTATTGGGTGACACAACCAAGCTACTGGGCGACATACTCCACTCTAGGTCGACACACCACCTCCTAGGTCGACACACACTCTCCCTTGAGAGACACAAGCTCAACCAAGCCCAAACAAAGCACCTCAAGGCCCAAACAAGCTCAAGCAAGGCCCAAGAAACTCAAACAACAAGCCCAAGCCTTCCTCTCAACCCTAGAGGAAGCAAAGAGGGGAAAACATCTCACAAGATGGCAAACTTGGACACAAAACCCTAGAGTTGGTTTATTTGCAAGTAGCCCCTCGAACTCTCAACAAGGCACAACAAAACCCTAATCACCACTCAAAGGTGATTAGCAAGCACCAAAGCATCAAGATCAACAAAAAAAAACAGCGTAAACCCTAAACGCAGGTCAGGGTCCTTACAGTGACAAATGATTGTCACTCCTTAGGTCATATTTTGACTTAATTAGAAGTTTAAGGATCAACTACTAAGTACCCTAATGATGATTGACATTAGATCATTACTCGATGGTGAAAATGATGGTAGTGTTGATTCTACCAACGAATGGTGACCCAAGATGTCACAACCGATGGTGGATCAGGACACCGCAACCAATGATGAGTCAAGCTCTTAAATGTAGCTTCATTTCAGCCCTAAATAAATGATCTTTTGGTTCAATGGATCTAATGTTTGGACCTATACCCTAATTGATGATTTGGAATAATGAACCCAATCCAATGAATGAGATGGGATGCTTCAACGTTAAATGGATTAGAATGAATCCCATGGTCTTACAAACATTTTCTAATAATGAGAATTCAATGGTACAACACCCTTGCATTTGTAATCTTGCCTTTCCCTCATATAAATATATGGATAAATCACCATAACAAGTGGATGTGTACCCTTAATGAAACATGGCTTGGTACACCAACTCTAATATGACTATATGATGATGATTGTTTATAATTAGACCTCTTGTATGATTAATGTGACAATATATTACACTCTCCTTGTGTTCAAACCTCAATGTATTACTAATTGAATATCATAGTACATTGGCATGTTAAAACCTATGAGATACATGTGTATAGATGATCTTTTGAGCCTCGATTAAAGCCTAGAATGATAATGATGATCTTATAGGGACTAGTGTGATGGTCTTAATGACCTTTGGGCATGTTTGAGCCCTGAATGAGATGAAATCATCTTAATGTTCCAATAAGGGTTGAAACCTTGGAACTTGTAATAAGAAATTGGTAACTTGTAATGGTATGGTGACAATTGTGGCCCATTAAAGTGAAATGAATGATAGCATGTGGTCATGTGACTAAGATTTATAGCTCAAATGTTCTATATCTTCTGAAGTTGCAATATATATATAGTTGCTAGAATTGAACTAAGGTTTGTATGTCCACTTGTATGATGAAGCCTTAATGCATCCAATTGATGATAACTAATCAAGTGAAACCCTAATCGTGTAGTGTCATGTGACATAGAACCATCTTCAGTGTCAGAACTTGTTGGATGGTGAAATGAGTATTCCTAAGGGCAAATCGAAGTGCTTACTGTTGAGTATGTGGGGGTGGAAAGTTGAGGATATATCCTTGTCATCCACAAATGCAGGTTATGGAAGATGTCTACGGTCATGCCTCAGACATTTAATGTGATTGAGTACAACTACGGTTGTACCTCAGATGAAAGATTTTCGTATACCTTGGTTTCTAGTGTTGTACCTTGTACCAAGTACAAACTAGTTGTTATCAGTTTCACTATATGTCATTGTTGTAGTTTACGCATACGAATTGAGGGGAACTGATCTTAGGATACCAACATGCGTAGATCTTTTAGGGAACTGAATAGCACTTCACAGTGGTCAGTTGCACTTTGAGTAGTATGACTCAAACTCCCCAGGGCATAATAAAAGATGTAATCCAAGTCATATCGTATATATTTTCTAGGGATAAATATGTCTCACATTGGTTGAGTAACCCATGTTTTATCTTTATACTACATAGTTCTTACAGAATGTAGACTTATGAAATTTGAGTAATTCTACTTGTTGCTAAAGCTTATTTGCTTAACTCCTTAGTATGCTTAAATAGTAAATTCTATATTGCATACCTTATATGCTCTGTTTATTTACAATTAATTAACATGTTGTAATCAATGTCTGTTGGAGAGAGTTATATCTTTCGTTGGGACTAGGTCACACTCGTGGGTCACCACATCTTTTTAGGTGATCACGGGCAACGAGGTCAAAGTCGTGTTGTAGAAGAGAACTAGCTTGGTGATCAATAGATTCATAAGGTTGGTTAGTTGTAGATGTTAGTAGTAGAGTGCTAGTGTCGTCCATGTACTCTTAGATCCAGACATGGGAGGTGTTTTCTAGATGATGTACTTATATCGGCATGAGATTTTGATAGTATGCCAGTGTATGTATATATGGCATGATCGTGTAAATGCTTCTTCTGTACACAGGATGTGAATGACGCCATCGAGAACAGATGTAAATTCATGTTATAATGTATGAGAACGAAAAAGATGGACCTTTGTGTAAATGTTTCAGAACTTATTGATGATGAGAATTTTGGTTTTAATTATTTTGCATTGTTTACAATGTGATTAACTAGAAGTTGATTGTGTTTTATGTTTTGGGTAATCTCGTTTAGTGTGACAAGGTGTCACACCAACATCTACCCATACCAACTTTTTGCAAACATACCAAACAAGAGCAGCCACTATATTCCCATATATCATTCCACTAACCCGAGTATGAGACCCATCATGGAGATCACATGTCATGTACATAATCTTTGGGTCTTAGGACATTTCCCTCACCTATATAGAAATCATTGTATATTCAAATGCCTCTTTCTCTAGGATTAGGTCATTTCATAGGAAGTTTATGGTTCAACATTCTTAAGAGAACCACATACTAGGTGACTCAACTCATATACTTAGAAGAAACCTAGCTAGGGACTCATAGTCATATATTTCATTGCGCATATTTTCATGATTTTTCACTTTTTGGAGTTTAGGAACTTTGACCTTCTCCTGTGTCGGTTTGACTCATATCAAAAGGTCAACCTTTTTGTATGTCCCATGCTATAGGTCCTCCTTTGTAAAGAGGTCGATGCCCATGTTGGTCTCAACCCATATATCACATATCATATCTCATCACATACAAGACTAGGCACAAGAAAGCATTCCAAACCATTGGATATGTTTATCATATCAATGAAGTTACATGTATCGTACAAGGTTCTAGGTCTAGCTAGGGTTGTGTGGTCAAAATATATCATATCGTCAAACATACATGATCCTCCAAAAAACAAACTTAGGTCATATAAACATCAACATCATCATCATTATCATAATAATCAATGTCTACGTAATCATCATCATCATTACCATTTTCATCATAGGTTATCCAAGTTACATACTATGCTAAACTTTATCATGCCTCTAGAAAACTCTATAGACTACATCTAGAATATAAACATTCTCATCTAGACTTTATGTTACATCTCTTTTTCTTAGGCTACATGGATGCTCACTACCTTTCTATGCATGGTAACATTTTTCATATGTACATATACTAATAATTGAAATAGGTTTTCTCCAACATTCAAAGAGGCAATGAAAACCACAATACTTCATTCAAATAAAACCAAAACCAAAATGATTTACCACACTCATTAGGAAGTCTAGTGCCACGAAACCTAGAGAACTAACAAGAACATAGTGCACACATGTGTATCTACCCTAAGAACATGCTTGTAACATATGTCTAGGTGGTAATAAGAACTCCCTTTTTTCACCCTCCTAGACCAACAACCTATACTACATGATAGAAGGATGAGAAAAGAACGATTCTTGGTATTATAAAAGTATACACCTAGCTCGACATCTAGGTTATAACCTAGAGGTTGAGTTAACTTAGTCCACAAAGGACATTATATTAAGTTTCTAGGGTTGAGATGTAAGGTTGTGTTTAGTTTGTGTTTCATGTGAGCAATTTTTGGTGTAGTTATTATTCATTCTCTAATACCATCAATCACAGAACCATGTGTTACCCAAATCCTTATTCCAAATGACTATAAAGTCAATGGTGATAAGACTTATGCATATGTCCCTAGCATGGTATTATCAAAGTGCAGATGTGGAAGTGTAAAGCTTATCATACATGAACAAATAACAAGATAAAGTCACCAATCATAATCTCAAGATTCAACAAGTATTATTAAGCAACATTGTTTATTGCAAGCTTTTGATTACACAATCAAGGGTATAATTTTCAAGTCTTCTCATGTACAATATGGATCTTACAACAATTAAACCTGACATATCTCACCAATCCCATCACTTCTAGCCATATCTCAACATATAAAATACGTGAAACAAGGAGGGTCAAGCACACAAAGTGTTGAGTAAATGGCTAAAATATACATATACATAAGCTTTACATAATTCGAAAAGATTTACAGAAGTAACAAATAAGATTAGATAAGTTAAGTATTTAGCAAAATGAGAGCCCTTTTTATAATATTTTATGACAATTATACCAACAACATCATATATCCCAAGGCTTTTGACCAACTTCCCAATGGAAGGGTCCTTAAGGGTTCTCAAGATTAGCTATCCCTTTTATACATAAGGGGCCTCAAGGCCATCTCCAAGATGTAACCCTTTTATCGACATGATCTACCCTATCTTGTCAACTCAAGTAGGATGCCCAACCTTGTGTCCTTACCCAGAGAATACAGGCAGGTGCACAAAGTTTGTATAAAGGAGTTTCTATAAAGGAGTTTCTATATTACGTTAGCAAGTTATAAAATAATGACACGAGACAAATGTTGAGTACATAACTAGAGTAATACATGGAAATATTTGAGCAAGTAAACAAGCATATATATGTATTATGTTTTAAGAAATAAAACCATAGTCATATAATTATTAAATCTTGTACCTAATTTAGATATTCATAACCTTACTCATCCTTGACCATCTAGCCATAAGCAACACCTGATTAAGCACATGTATGTCATCATCAACCCCAACTAGCTTTATTTTAGGGTTTTGGCCAAGTTAGGTCAAGGTTGTTGATTAGTACATTTAATGATCCTTCATTCATTTATAGGTCATTACGAAGGTGTGGTTCAAGTTCCATTTCATTTTCATGTTCCATTCATTTTGTATGATCATTATAAGGTTTGAGTCAGTAACATACATAATTGGTCATAAGAATCATAGTAGGGAAACCAAGATCAAGTTCTATCAAGTTGTGAGACATAGATAATATATGAGTTTACTTCAGTAAGACAAGGACATAGTAGTTGCAAAACAAGATGGGTGGATGTCCCCCAAGGTCAAGCATCCCATCAATAATTGGTTATAACATATTCCACATGCATGCAAACATCAACATAATTCATAAATGCCATCAAGGTTTATATTCGACTAAGGTGGGACATCCACATCCAAGATATCATGATAGATAGAGTAATAAGATTCACAACATGATTAGGGTACAAGCATAACAAGAAAATCAAGTGATTCACTAGGTCGCACTAATGGAGTTAGAGCCACATGTAGCATCATAATATACAAGAGGGAGATCATGATCAATAATGTCTTCAAAAGTCATAGGGATATTGACTTCAATGATCTAACATATTGTATTACTACAAAGGGGATAAGGTCATTATATGAACCAAGTGTAATATGTATCATCATAAAATGGTAACAACCAAGCATACTTAGTGTCATATGTAACCAACATAGCAAAAGGGGAATAGGGAAAGTTATTAGAGTCATGAGGTGTGACATAGATTACTGTGAAGTTGATTAGTATTAGTCAAAAATAAGATGCAAGACTATTTAAGTTAGGAAATGTATATCATTAAAGGCCAATTACAAGTCACTTATGTGCACGAGAGTCATTCATGAGAAATATAAGTGATTAGTACCCTCTATAATTCAAATATGCCAAAGATATACTGATTTCGTAATTAAGAGGTTGAAGTTCATCAAAGATTCAAGCTTGATCATAAAAGTACATTAAACATAGTCAAAGAATGTAAAAGTTCATATTTTAGCACATTAGGGGAAAAGGAATGCATTTTGGGGTCTGAAACTATACCCAAGTTGTAGATATTTTCGAGTTGATCAATTTTTATATAAATTAGGTTTAGCCAAAGGAGCTACGAGTTATGCATATTCAAAGTACTGATTTGAAACTATATAAAACTTACATTAAAACTTAGTTGGATAGGAAGGCATTACTTATCATGTCAAGGGGAAGTCTGTGCATGGTCAGGGGCCACTGCCTCCCACTACCGCCCACTCTGGGTGCAACCAGGCATAGTCATGGGATGTTGTCTCCTTCCTTCAACCACACTTTGGGAATTTGAGTGTGAATGGACAATAACAATCTCAACCCTCAGTCCATGTTGCTCTAGGATCGACGACGGGGATGAAACGTTTTCATCCATGAGTATAGAGGTCAGGTTACTTCTTTCGTGTCAGCTTGCTCCAATCTGCTCAATCGAGCAAGCTCCATCGAGGCTGCAAAAGGCACTGACAAGTCACACAAAGGGGCCGACCACTCTCGTCGTGTGATTGTGAGGGAAAGGTGGTCTCAGATTATACATGGGTGGCTGTCAGCACCAACATCTGAAGAAGCTTCATGGAGGCATCCATGGTTGTGAGTTGGAGAAGGGAAGAAAAGGAGAAACCCTAGGGTGTGAGACAAGGGGAAAATGTGGGGAAATGAAGAAGGGTGAAGAAACCATATAGTTGAGTATTTATTTGGGAAAAAAGATGAAGAAAAGGCCTCTGATTGGATGGAGAAAAAATGAGGTAAGTGGTTGCCGCACCATTGCCGCTAATCCTCTGTATGGAGGTAAGGGATGAACCATGGGTTGTTGGATCATTGGGGTTGGTCCGTGGGGTTCGATTTGATGGCCAAAATTGCTTGAGCTAACATAAAGGGGAAAGGGGAAGCTGAGTAGCATATCTGGGCAGCGCATCCCTTGGGATGAAGGAGGGGTCGGCCCAACAAGGATGTGAAAACAAATAAATCTATTAAATTAAGTAAAATTTGAGCAATGTTCAAAAGACCATAACTTGGTCCATGATGGTCCATTTAAGGTGATTTTATGTTGTTGGATTCACAATTGAATCCTATATAACATGATATATATTAGAAAGAAAAAATATCATGGTGATGAGTTTCAATTCATATTTCAATATGATAACACCTTAAGGAATGATACTTAGTTCAAAAGTGTGAATTAAAGTCACACAATGTGAAATAGATCATTGTAGTGGTCAAATTGGAATATGACAACTCTCCAATTATGAAATTAACATCAAATTGAGTAATAGACCACTTTATGAGAGGGAAAAGGAACAAGATAGGAGAGAGAAAAGTCAGGTTGTCACAGAATCCTTGTGTGTGCATTATTTATTTTTCTCTATACATGTAGAATGCAATTGATGTATATATTCTCTTTGACATAATAAAACACATAACTTGTCTTGGTGTAGTGGTTAGCATGTTTGTTGTTATACTTGAGGTCATGACTTCCAATCCTATATTGAGCATAAAAACATGTGATCCCCTCAGCCACCAACTCATGATTCCCCCACTACTACCTTCTACTTATCTTGATGCATTAATCCTACATTGATCACGTCATATGGATATTTTGTTCATAACCATGCACAATGACATAAAAGTGTGTGAATGTCACAATGTATTTATAACTAAAAATAACAAAATATTCGATATTTGTAAAATAACTTGACAAAGATGATAATATTTCATGAATGACATAGTAACATGGAAAACTTCATTGTTTAACATATATGTGCAATGGCATAGAAATATCAAGTAGGATAACATTATTTAAATAATAACTTGAATTTTAACTAGTGTTGTGACAGTCTCTCTCCTTGTTGCAGCCATGGTAAGGGTGACAGTGGTGCAGATATGACGTGGTTTATGCAAAAACTTTAACTACACTACAAATAAAAATCAAACATCATATCCACTATTGTGTTTGATATGAGAAACCATATCCTCACTGCTAACAATTTGCGGAAACCACACTACACCACAATAAAACACACTACACCCCATTAGGAATTATTACTCTTAGTATCATATACTCAATAAATAACATCACAAAAATATGAAACAACAATGTGATATCCATATTATATTACAAAAAACACTAAACTTTCTATTCATAAGAAGAATGTTCTAACTTTTTGTTTTTCTTATTCTATTTGATCACCTCCTCAAATCTCTCTCCCCTATTAAGTTGTACTCTTTATTTCAAGCATGTAATCTATGGTATTTTCTCTGTATAATTATTTGTAATGAGAGACAATTATGAATATTTGAATTAAGTGTTATGATATATTTTCTATTAGATAAAGGGAGAAGTCAAAAAGTATTAGTATAGTAAGGTGGTAAAATATTTAAATAAATTATGGAAAATGGTGATAAGTAATAATGATGTATTTATCTATTCTCAGTTCTCTAATTCTCTCTGGTATGTCTCTCCATATTCTTTTCACCTTTTTTTATTAATTTGAACTTTATTTATCTCTTCTCTATTTCTCTCTGGTATGTTACTCCATATTATTTTCACAAACAATTAGATCTCTCATTCAACTATAATAGTTCACATATAGTAATAAACCTAATTTTCACCTTAATTATGTCTCTTGTTTTCTATTTTGCTTCTATTTGAGAGCAGCAGGAAACAAGTCTATAAAATCTACATAGTACATTAAATGATTGTTCCAACAACAACAACTATCTACCACCATTACATAAATGATTATATAGTTGAGTAAAAATACACATATAAATATGAATTTTAAAATACAAAAAATTAAAATGAATGGTAATATTTTCATGTGATATAGGCACATGTAGGTTTAGCAATTATACAAAAAGGACATGTGTGTATAGTAATTGTAACAAAATAAAGTTCTTTTTTTATATATATTAAATTCCATTTAAATATATAAATCTAGCAATTTGCTATGTGAACAAAACACATAATGTGATTATAAGAATAAGATTCATAGTTAAAGATATCTAGAATAAATTAAGTATGGTGTGGTTTTCAACCATGGTTATTTTCCTTAGATCCATAACCGCACCACTCCATTGTGGTTTTAAAAAAATTAAACTGTATCACATATATGGTTCTTTTGAAACACCATTACCATCCCTAACCCATAATGCTCATAATGGCAAAAAGGCTTAGATAGTGCTCTTATAAAGCTTATAAATTTGGTTATTATCAGATCATGTTGGTTAGGCTACAAAAGATCATTTTCTAAGCAAAGAGCTTTAGTTAAATAAGAATCTCTATCAATATGAAGAGCAGCTACATTATTCTCCCTACTAGTAGAACTTGAACATGATTCAAGAACATTGATTTTAGCAAGCAAGGAGACATTTTTTGTTTTAAGCAAAGTAATCTTAGAAAAATAATCACCATTTCAGATTCTACACCTTGCAAAACAAAATCTCTGTCCTTATTTTTAGATTTAAAAACATCAATATCATGCATGAGAGAATCAACAATTAAGGTATACTCTTCATTAGAACTATGCTTAAGAGGTTGAGCTTCTAGAAATCTAATCTTATAAAGGAAACTAGAATTTTCAAGTTTAAGAGAGTCTACTTGGCTAAGACAAGCATTTTTGTCATCAAGCAAGCTAGAATTAGCATTTTCAAAATCATTAATTCAATATGCATATTATCAAAAATTCTAGCAATCTTTTTCCTTTTCCTTTTAGAAGACATAAGAGAGACACAAGTAACATTAATGATAGAAATTAAAGGTTCTTTATCTAAAGAGTTTAGGTTTACCTCATTTGAGTCTTTTCTTGTAGAAGCCATAAAAGTAAAATGACATTCTCCTTCTTCACTAGAGCTTGATCTAGATCCTCCACTTGAATCTTCGCTTGAGCTTGAGTTGGAGGAGTCACTTGACCTTGAGTGCCATTTCTCATTCTTCATATACTTCTCTTCTCTTTCCTTGTGATGATGGGTCTTCTTGCCTTATAGACAATCTATCTTCAAGTGACCTTTCTTTCTACACTTGAGGCATCGGTTGGAGGATGAATTCTTGCTTTTGTAGAATCTACCCTTGGAGTACATGGCATCTTCTTCAACATGAGAGGATGGAGAGGCTTGTCCCATAATAGCTTCAATTTGAGCCTTCATTTCATCCTTCTTCATTCTCTTTAGCTCTTTATCCTCTTGTCTTTCAACTTCTTCTCTCTTGTCAAGTGTGACTTCATGGACTTGTAGATTTCCAATGAGCTCTTCAAAAGGAATATCCCTAAGAGACCTTACTTCTTCAATGGAAGTCATCTTGGGTTCCCACCTCTTTGGGAGAGTTCTAATGATCTTTGAGTTGATCTCTCCTCTAGACATAGGATTCCTAGAACATCAATACCATTCACAATGGTGTTGAGCCTTGAGTACATGTTGGCTATCTTCTCCTCCTTTCGCATCTTGAAGTTCTCAAGTAGCCCTTTCAGCATGCAGACTTTGCTTTACTTCACTTGTTGAGTCCCCTCCTAAGTTATTTTTAGCTTTCTCCATACCTCATAGGTTGTTTCACATGAAGAAATCTGGTTGAACTCAGTGGGGGTCATGGAGGAATAGAGGATGTGCATGGCTCTAGCATTCAAGGTGGCTTTCTTCAAGGTAGCATCATCCCATTCTTCAATCGTTGTCTTTGGTAGCTTGTATGGGCTGTTCACCATTTTCCACATCTCAAGACTTGATGCTTGGATGTATAAATGAAGCCTTCTTCTCCAATAGATGAAATTTCTCTTATCAAAGTTTGGAAGGTTGATCAAATATCTCCCTCCTTGGTAGTCACCCATCTTCTCCTACTTGTAGAAGTATGCTTGGAGAAGACCCGCTCTGATACCAATTGTTGGATCATATATGGGTGATTGGATGCTCTAGAGGGGGGTGAGTAGAGCTAAATGCACTTAAACAAAATTCTTTAGAACTTCAAGATATATCACAAGATAAGGTTGCTAAATAGGAAATTTGAGTGCAACTAAAACATGCATAACAACAGAGAGAGAGATTGCATATACATCAATGACAAGCTATTTAGCGTGGTTCCACACTTCAATTTGAAGCATGTCAGTCCACTTACCTACATAGGTCAACCTCTAGAATTTCTTAACTATTGCACTCTTATATTCATTCATAAGACTTACAATACATGACCAACCAAAGGACATACCTATCCAATACAAAGAGTCTTCAACCTTACCAAGGACTTACCCACTTTGCAATGAGTCTTATGCCTTCTTCCAAGGATTACATACTCTTGTACAAGTCTTCATCCTTTGAGGAATTACCCACTCTTCTTGGATCTTCAGCCTTTGACTTCACCTTCACTCAGAGAAGCTTCCACCAAGGACTTACCCACTTGAGCAAGGAGTCTTCTGGCTTCACCAAGGGCTTACCCACTCTTGCTCCAAGTATTCAGCCTTGATCTTCACCAAGGGATGCCTTCCCTTGTTCTTCTTCACCTCTCTTAGCCAAGAGAGAGAACCTTCATCTTCATGGTTGAAAAGAGAGATGGGGAGGTGGTGGAAGTGAAAGCCTCGCAAGATATACATGTAGGATGAGCTCTCTTACAAATCTCCTACTCACTCTAATGGATGTAGCAAGTGATTCAACTTAGAGAGAGAGAGAGGAGGATGTAGGAATCACTCAACTATAGAATAGGAACCTCACATAGAGTTTTGCATTGAATGCTCAACCTTGGAATGAAGCCCAAGGAGTCCTACTTATAGATGGGGATGCCCCTTAGACTTTGGGAACACTTAAGAATGAAAACTAGTTGTTTTGTGGCTTGCAACAAATAAATTTTCACTTGTTACAACTCCACAACAGCTAGAAAATATTTTTTGCACCTTTTCATACAGTGTAATCGGTCGAGTTTCTATAAAGGTAACTCGACCAATCCCACTAAGAGACAAGACCAATTTAGGCCATCGATCGAGTTTGTTCTAGGGTAACTCGACCGATTCACTTAAAACATTTTTGGTCAATAGAGGGATCGATTGAATTCTGTGAAGTGTAAACTCGACCGATAAAAAGTCATTTTCAAGATCCAACCAGGATCGGTCGAGTTTGCAACTCGACTGATGAACAACCTGATGTGAATTTTAGAAAATGGCTTTTGAGTGCTGAAACATTTAATCTAAGCACTCCTAATTTTTCTAAGCTTAATTACAAGTCATATAATCATTACAAGTGATTTACAACATGATTCTAATGGATTTAAATCATATTCCAAAAATGTCCACTTTTATTGACTTTGACTTGTCTTTTCTCCAAGTTGAGATGTGCAATTTCGGGCATTTGGAGTGTGTCTATACCTAATCTGAAATCACTCAAGTAGAACCATTAGACACAAATAATTGGAATTTTGTAGTCATCATCAAAATAAGGGTTTAGTCTATTTAGACCTTGAGTCAACATTCTCCCCCTTTTTGAAGATGATAAACCATTCCATTAATGTATTGAAAGCATTTAAATAAAGTCATACCTTTAGAGAAACCTAGGGGTTTCAATAGAATTGAGTTCATATGCTCCCCCCAAATTGATGTTAGTGGAGTTCTCATACTCCCCCTCAATTGATGATATTTCTCCTGTATGGTTAGCTTTCATAACATTTATAGAATACTATGTCTTATACTCATAAATGTTCTACACATATATGTCTTCTCCCATTTACCTTCTCCACTTTACATGTAAATGCTTCTCCTCTTCTTGTAAGACATGCCTTCTCCCTATTTTGTCAAAAGAAGACATACCTTTCTCCCCCTTTTTCATTTCAAAAAGTGGGGGTATGAAGAAATAAGAAACACCACTTGTTAAGAGAATGTTATATAAGGAGAGTAGAAGAGCACAACTAGGGGCTTGTCCAAGCATAGAATAAAAGCAAGTCAATGCATGCTCTTGAACAACCCAAACTACAAGATAAAGTGATGTAGAAAATTAATAAATCACAATTTTGGCCCTCAAGGTGATAGAATTTGCCCAAAAAGTTTCAGGGCTCATCGCTTTGCGTAGAAGACCATTTCTGCATAAAAAACACTAGTCTTGCACCAAAAACTGAAATTGGAGTAAAATTTGCATAAAAACTAAAAATACTCCAATTTCTACATACAATGTAGCTCTATGTGCCATGCATCACAATGTTATGCAATCAACTCAAGATACTGGATATACAATTCAAGGAGCAAGCTTGAGCAAGAAACAAGATACAAGTATAGCATATAGTTGAACATCTCTAGATGACCAAAGATACGAATATATAAACGAGGTTAGAACTACATGTATGTGAACTACTAGTAGATGTTATCACAATTTAGGACTACTAGTAGGATCTAGATCATAGCAAGAGATACTAAGAGATACACAAGATAGAGCAAGCTATGAGACAAGATATAGAGATATATCCAAACAAAGAGATATGCAATTTTAGAAGCTTGAAAGGATATAACTCACTAACAAATATGCATCATAACCAAAAGATGATCACCACTAAGAACCTCAAGGTTGTATCAAAATAATATATACACCTATATAGATGTATCAAGTTAGAGTACATCGGAAGAAATTTTAGACACAACTACGAGATCTAGAGAGATCATCATTAAAACCAGCAAAACAACTCAAAGCAAGTAATTGCAAGATATAGATATACCAATTTAGAGCAATTTGAAAGATAGATTTTAAAGCAAGATAGGAAATTTAGAAAATGGAAATATTCATATATAAACGGTACCAAATGAGAGTTCCAAGGAATAAGGCAATTGGTTGAGAAAATCTAGTTGAGAGGGAAATTCACATTAAATAAGACAAATGTATATTCTGTGCACAGTGGTTTCAGTGGAGTTCTGTGTATTGACAACTCAACCGATGATAGTTTTTGGCAACACCCATGGGTGCCTAACGGTCGAGTTTTAAATAGGACAAACTCGACTGACAAAGATACTGTCAAAAAGCACACATATCTCATGAAAACATATTTAGAGACATGTTAAAAATACAAACCATATCCAAACATGTGTAAGAAAGTTAGTAATGCACTATGAAAACATTAAAAGTAGTTTTTGAGCAAGAGTGTGAAGAGAATCACAAAATACCACTTTTAACGCAAAAACCACATTCATAGTGCACACTAACTTGAGAAAAACTAGTTTGAAATGATTATAAGCAAGAAAACCTTTACCTTTGTTCCTACCATTCCTTTTCCCACTTGTTGTCACCCTCTACACATCTCACCTTTCTTCTTTCATGTGGAATGAGAAGTCAATTTGCAATTCAATAGCTCCAGTCAATCCATTTGCAAGTACCTACAAGAAGAAAGATGAAATGGCCCCCAATCATGCTTTGGGGTCCGGAAGGGTTAGCTTAGCAGCCTAAATCCTTTTACTCTGGGGTGCTTTCCTAAAAGGACAAGAAGTAGAATAATGACCAATATCGTTGCAATAGTTACATGTGCCCATAGTCTTGGAACTAGAGGATTCTCCATGAAATATTGGAGGTCCTTTACCTTTGTTGTTCCTTTGACTACCATCATACCCTAAGCCATGTCTACCAATTTGTTCAGTTGTATGGTGCATGATATCATTAAGATTCTTTTTAACAACTAAGAATCTTTGCAAAGAAGATATGAAACTATCATTATCATGCATAAGAGAAGCAATAGTAGAAGACCAACGATTTACATTTTCTCTAGCATGCAAAAGATCATTTTATAAGAAAAGAGCTTTAGTTAAATAAGAATCTCTATCAATATTAAGAGTAGCTACATTATTCTCTCTACTAGTAGAACTAGAACATGATTCAATCCCATTGATTTTATCAACCAAGGAGGCATTTTCTATTTTTAGGAAAGCAATCTTAGAAATATAAACATAATTTTCAGATTCTAATCCTTGCAAAACAAAATCTTTGACCTTATTTCATATTTAAGAAGATTAATAGCATGCATGAGAGAATCAACAATTATGGTATGCTCTTCATTAGAACTAGGCATAAGAGGTTGGGCTTCTAGAAATCTAATCTTAACAAGCAAACTAGCATTTTCAAGTTTAAGAGAGTCTACTTGGCTAAGACAAGCATTTTTGTCATCAAGCAAGCAAGAATTAGCATTTTCAAAATCATCTAATTCAATATGCATATTATCAACAATTCTAGCAAGTTTTTTCCTTTTCCTTTTAGAAGACTTAAGAGTAGCAAGAGTAACATTAATAATAGAAATTAAAGGTTCTTTATATAAAGAGTTTAGATTTACCTAATTTGATTCTTTTCTTACAGAAGCCATAAGAGCAAAATGACATTCTCCTTCTTCACTAGAGCTTGAGCTAGATCCTCCACTTGAATATTCACTTGAGCTTGAGTTGGAGGAGTCACTTGAGCTTGAGTGACATTTATCATTCTTCATGTACTTCTCTTCTCTTTCCTTGTGATGATGGGTCTTCTTGCATTGTAGACAAACTATCTTGAAGTGACCCTTCTTTCTACACTTGAGGCACCAGATGGAGGACGAATTCTTGCCTTTGTAGAATCTACCCTTGGATTACATGGCATCTTCTTCAACATGAGAGGATGGAGACACTTGTCCCATAATAGCTTCAATTTGAGCCTTCATTTCAGCCTTCTTCATTATCTTTAGCTCTTTCTCCTCTTGTCTTTCAACTTCTTCTTTCTTGTCAAGTGTGACTTCATGGGCTTGTAGATTTTCAATGAGCTCTTCAAAAAGAATATCCCTAAGAGACCTTGCTTCTTCAATGGAATTCACCTTGGGTTCCCACTTATTGGGGAGAGTTCTAATGATCTTTGAGTTGATCTCTCCTCTAGACATAAGATGACCTAGAACAACAAGACCATTCACAATGGTGTTGAGCCTTGAGTACCTGTTGGCTATCTTCTCCTTCTTTCCCATCTTGAAGTTATCAAGCAGCCCTTTGAGCATGTAGACTTTGCTTTCCTTCACTTGTTGAGTCCCCTCATAAGTGATTCTTAGATTTCTCTATACCTCATAGGTTGTTTCACATGAAGAAATCAGATTGAACTCAGTGGGGGGTCATGGAGGGATAGAGGATGTGCATGGCTCTAGCATTCAAGGTGGCTTTCTTCAAGGTAGCATCATCCCATTCTTCAATCTCTATCTTTGGTAGCTTGTATGGGTTGTTCACCATTTTCCACATATCAAGAATTGATCCTTGGATGTGGAAATGAAGCCTTCTTCTCCAATAGAGGAAATTGCTCCCATCTAAGATTGGAAGGTTCATAAAATATCTCCCTCCATGGAGAAGACCCAATCTAATACCAATTATTGGATCCTAGATGGGTGATTGGATGCTCTAAGGGGGGAATAGAGCTGAATGCTAGTAAAACAAAATTCATTAGACCTTCAAGATATATTACAAGATAAGGTTGTTAAATATGAAATCTGTGTGCAAATAAACATGCATAGCAAGGGAGAGAGAGATTGAACATACACCAATTTACAAGGTATTTATAGTGGTTCCACACTTCAATTTGAAGTATGTCAGTCCACTAACATAGAGAGGTCAACCTTTAGGATTTCTTAACTATTGCACTCTTATATTCATTCATAAGACTTACAATACATGACCAATCAAAGGACTTACCTATCCAATACAAAGAGTCTTCAACCTTACCAAGGACTTATCCAATTTGCAAGGAGTCTTCCACCTTCTTCTAAGGACTTACCTACTCTTGCATAAGTCTTTAGCCTTCAAGGAATTACCCACTCTTCTTGGATCTTCATCCTTTGACTTCACCTTCACTCAGAGAAGCTTCCACCAAGGACTTACCCACTTGATCAAGGAATCTTGTGCCTACACCAAGGGCTTTCCCACTCTAGCTCCAAGTCTTCAACGTTGATCTTCACCAAGGCACACCTTCCCTTGTTCTTCTTCACCTCTCTTAGCCAAGAGAGGGAACCTTCATCTTCATGGTTGAAAAGAGAGATGTGGAGGTGGTGGAAGTGAGAGCCTCACAAGATATACATGTAGGATGAGCTATCTTACAAATCTCCTACTCACTCTAATGGATGTAGCAAGTGATTAAGCTTAGAGGGAGAGAGAGAGAGGAGGCTGTAGGAAGCACTCAACTATAGAATAGGAACCTCACATAGAGTTTTGCATTGAATTCTCAACTTTGGAATGAAGCCCAAGGGGTCCTATTTGTAGCTGGAGATGCCCCTTAGCCTTTGGGAACACTTAAGAACAGAAACTTGCCATTTTGTGTCTTGCAACTGATATATTTTCACTTGTTGCAACTCCACAATAGTTAGAAACATTTTTTTGCACTTTTCCATACAGTGCAATCGATCGAGTTTCTATAAAGGTAACTCGACCAATCCCACTAAGAGACAACACCAATTTAGGCCATCGGTCAACTTTGTTCTGGGGTAACTCGACCGATTCACTTAAATTAGTTTTGGTCAGTAGTGGGATCAGTCGAGTTCTGTGAAGTGTAAACTCGACCGATCAAAAGTCAATTTCAAGATCCAATCAGGATCGGTCCAGTTTGTAACTCGACCGATGAACAATAAGATGTGAATTTTGGAAAATGAATTTTGAGCACTTAAACATTCAATCTAAGTGCTCCTGATTTTATCTAAGCTTAATTACAAGTCATACAATCATTACAAGTGATTTACAACATGATTATAATGGATTTACATTATATTCCAAAAACATGGACTTGTATTGACTTTGACTTGTCTTTTCTCCAAGTTGAGATGCACAAGTCTGGGTATTTGGAGTGTGTCTATACCTAATCTAAAATCACTCAAGTAGGCATTAGACACAAATAATTGTAATGGTTTAGTCATCATCAAAAAAAGGGTTTAGTCAATTTAGACCTTGAGTCAACATTCTCCCCCTTTCTGAAGATGCAAAACCATTCCATAAATGTATTGAAAGCATTTAAATAAATTCATACCTTTAGATAAACCTAGGGGTTTCAATAGAATCGAGTTCATGTGCTCCCCCTGAATTGATGATAATGGAGTTCTCATACTCCCCCTCAATTGATGATATTTCTCCTGCATGGTTAGATTTCGTAATATTTATAGAATACTATGTCTTCTACTCATATATGTTCTACACATATATGTCTTCTCCCATTTACCTTCTCCCCTTTACATGGACATGCTTCTCCTCTTCATGTAAGACATGTCTTCTCCCTGTTTTGTCAAAAGAAGACATACCTTTCTCCCCCTTTGTCATTTCCAAAAGTGGGGTTATGAAGAAATAAGAAACACCACTTGTTAAGAGAAAGTCATATAAGGAGAGTAGAAGAGCACAACTAGGGGTTTGTCCAAGCATTGAATAAAACCAAGTTGAATCATACACTTGAACAACCCAAACCGAAAGATAAAGTGCTGCCAAAAATTAATAAATCGAAATTTTGACCCTCAAGATGATAGAATTTTCCCAAAAAGTGTCAGGACTCATGGAAAAGAGATGGGCCTTCCTCAGAAGGCCGTTTCTACATAAAAAATACCAGTGTTGCACCAAACACTAAAACTAGAGTAAAATCTGCATAAAAACCAAAAATACTCCAATTTCTACATACAATGTAGCTCTATGTGCCCTACATCATAATGTTATGCAAGCAACTCAAGATAGTAGATATACAATTCAAGGATCAAGCTTGATCAAGAAACAAGATACAAGTATAGCATATAGTTGAACGCCACTAGATGACCAAAGATACCAATATATAAACAAGGTTAGAACTACATGTATGTGAACTACTAGTAGATTTTATCTCAAGTTAAGACTATTAATAGGATTTATATCATAGAAAGAGATACCAATAGATACACAAGATAGAGCAAGCTACGAGATAAGATATAGAGATATATCCAAACAAAGAGATATGAAATTTTAGAAGCATGAAAGGATATAACTCACTAACAAATATGCATCATAACCAAAAGATGATCACCACTAAGAGCCTCAAGGTTGTATCAAAACAAGATATACACCTAGATAGATGTAGCAAGTAAGAGTAGAACGGAAGAAATTATAGAAACAACCAAGAGGTCCAGAGAGATTATCATCAAAACCTGCAAAACAACTCAAAGCAAGTAATTGCAAGATATAGATATACCAATTTAGAGCAATTTTAAAGATAGAGTTCTAAGAAAGATAGGTAATTTCGAACATGGAAATATGCATATATAAAAGGTACCAAATGAGAGTGCCAAAGAATAAGGCTATTGGTTGAGAAAATCTACTTGAGAGGGAAATTCTCATTCAATAAGCCAAATGTATATTCTGTGCACAATGTTGTCAACCAATTTCTGTGTATTGACAACTCAACCAATGACAGCTGTTGACAACACTCATTGGTGCCCATCGGTCGAGTTTCAAATAGGAGAAACTCGAATGACAAAGTTTCTATCAAAAAACACACATATCTCATAAAACATAATTAGAGACATGCTAAAAATACAAACCATATCCAAACATTTGTAAGCAAGTTAGTAATGCACTATGAAAGCATTAGAAATAGTTTTTGAGCAAGAGTGTGAAGAGAATCCCAAATTATCACTTTTTACTCAAAAGCCACATGCATAGTGCACACTAACTTGACAAAAAAAAGTTTGAAATGATTATAAGAAAGAAAACCTTTACCTTTATTCTTACCATTCCTTTTTTCACTTATTGTCACCCACTACACATCTCACCTTTCCTCTTTCATGTGGATTGAGAAGTCAATTTGCAATTCAATAGCTCAAGTCAATCCATTTGCAAGTACCTACAAGAAGAAAGATGAAATGGTCCCCAATCATGCTTTTGGGACTGGAGGGGTTAGCTTAGTAGCCCAAATCCTATTTCGTTTGGGTGCTTTCCTAAAAGGAGAACAAGTAGAATAATGACCAATATCATTGCAATAGTTACATGTGCACATAGTCTTGGAACTAGAGGATTTCCCATGGAATATTGGAGGTCCTTTACCTTAGTTGTTCATTTGACTACCATCATACCCTAAGCCATGTCTACCAATTTGTTTAGTAGTATGGTGTAGGATATCATGAAGATTCTTTTTACCAACTAAGAATCTTTGCAAAGAATATCTCAAACTATCATTTACTTAGAATACAAATGATTTATATTTTCTCTAGCATGTAAAATATCATTTTCTATGAAAAGAGCTTTAGTGAAATAAGAATCTCTATCAATATGAAGAGCAGGTACATTGTTCTCTCTACTAAGAGAACTAGATCATGATTCAAGCATATTTATTTTAGCAAGCAAGGAGGCAATTTCTATTTTGAGCAAAGCAATCTTAGAAAGATAGATGCCATTTTCAAATTCTAATCCTTGCAAACCAAAATCTTTGTCCTTATTTTCAATTTTAAGAACATCAATATCATGCATGAGAGAATCAACAATTAAGGTATGCTCTTCATTAAAACTAAGCATAAGAGGTTGAGTTTCTAGAAATCTAAATTTATCAAGCAAACTAGCATTTTCAAGTTTAAGAGAGTCTACTTGGCTCATACAAGCATTTCTGTCATCAAGCAAGAAAGAATTAGAATTTTTAAGATCACCTAACTCAATATGCATATTATCAATAATTCTAGCAAGCTTTTTCTTTTTCCTTTTGGAAGACTTAAGAGAGGCACGAGTAACATTGATGATAGAAATTAAAGGTTCTTTATCTAAATAGTTTAGATTTACCTCATTTGAGTCTTTTCTTGTAGAAGCCATAAGATAAAAATGACATTCTCCTTCTTCACTAGAGCTTGAGCTAGATCCTCCACTTGAATCTTCACTTGAGATTGAGTTGGAGGAGTCACTTGAGTTTGAGTGCCATTTCTCATTCTTCATGTACTTATCTTCTCTTTCCTTTTTATGATGGGTCTTCTTGCCTTGTAGGCAATATGTCTTGAAGTGACCCTTATTTCTACACTTGAGGCACATGATGGAGGAGGAATTGTTGCCTTTGTAGAATCTACCCTTGGAGTACATGGAAGATTCTTCAACATAAAAGGATGGAGAGGCATGTCCCATAATAGCTTCAATTTGAGCCTTCATTTCAGCCTTCTTCATTCTCTTTAGATCTTTCTCCTCTTGTCTTTCAGACTTCTCTCTTGTCAAGTGTGACTTCATGGGCTTGTAGATTTCCAATGAGCTCTTCAATAGGAATACACCTAAGAGACCTTTCTTCTTCAATGGTAGTGACCTTGGGTTCTCACCTTTTGGGGAGAGTTCTAATGATCATTGAGTTGATCTTTCCTCTAGACATAGGAAATGAGGGTTTCTTTCTTCTTTATCTTTACTTAGTGTTTGGATGATCTAATATTTATATTACATGATTCTAGTGTCATTCTACCCATTATATACCCCTATCGGCTTTGTAGGTCGATCACAAACTCACTCATCATGACATTTTATTTTATTTGGTGTTTGTTTTGATAGTCGATTGTCTCCAAGATTTGGCCATGGAGGGTAGCTACCTTCTGTCGGTTGACCACTACGAGACCCAAGATTGGGCTTGTTGGGTTTAGAGGAGACCCGCATAGAGTATGAGAATCCTCTCAAGAAAAAGTTTCTCTTAGTTTGCGAAGCTTGATCCTAGGATTACTAAGGTTTCTTACTACTAGTAGGTTTCTGAGAAAGTTAGTTGTTTATTTGAGCTTCAAACATTTCCTATTTGTCACAAGTTTGACAAATATGAAAAGCTCTTCAATTACATTATTACATCTACTCTAGAATCCCTTTGTAACACATGTGTGAGAAAAACTATGATTTTGATGCCTTATTTAGTCTTTTATCTACACATTTTTTGAGTGGGATCTTCCTGGGTGGATGGCTCTTATTTGACCACCTAAAGGGTGCCACACCCAGTCTTTAATAGGCTCTATCTTCCATGTGGATTTTTAGAGTTTTTTAATTGCTCAAACCTTCAAAAGTTCATATATAATTCTCCCAATGTCATTTTTTTGCATAATTAGTTGTTGGAAAGGATTTTGAATAAAAAATCTAATTTTAAAGTTTTCAAGGCCTAATTATTTTGTCTCTAATAGTGTTTTCCTATGAGACCAGGATTTGGGTTTAACTCTTATATAAGATGGAAAATAGTGGAAATTCTATATATTTTATCAATTTAGGATTTTCACCCAACTCAAGGAAACCTGTAGGATTGTTGTCATCGACAAGTGGCTCATACACTCTGGGTATTGATTATGGGATAAGAGTTTTTTATTCACATATATTTATGAAATTCAATTATAATGATATAAGATGTACATCCTAATGTATACTTGCAAGATAATGTGACTATGAATCAAATTATGATTTTCTAGGATAGTGTACTCATGTAATATTATGACCAAGATATACTCATATTTGTCTAATTATGATTCAATGGTTTAAGTTATCATGATCAAGATTTATTTTAAGAGAAGGAGGGTTGATTTATGTTGTTCTTTCTAGGTTGTTCGCCTTGTGGAGAAATTATTTATAAGCTTTGTGTGAGCAATGAGCTCTTCGGAGCAATTTAACCTTCATGGGACATGAGCTCTTGGGAGCACTTATAGATGAAAGGCAATGTAGTCTACCCAAGACAACAATGATAAAGAGAAATATAGATGATGAGAAATTATATGAAAAGTATTCAATGTTTAGTTCATGTTTTCTTGAAAGGGTAGTTATTCAGTTCATGTAATACTACTCGATGCCCCTATTTCTAACATATTTTCCATCTTGTTTTGCATGAGTGGGGATGCGATGAACACAAGAAAGAAGGATAAATGAGCTTAGACAAGGAGCATACATCTCAAGGACAAACTCAGAAAACAAACATGGTGGGTCTCCAACTACAATAGAATAATCCGTTTATATTTACTTTCAAGCTAAGAGGACCATGTATTAGTGTAAAGTTTAGGTTTGTATGTTGTGTAACTTGAGACATGACAACTTTCATGTTATCCTATGATGGTTCAATGAAATTATATTTTTATATAATGATTATCATCTTTGTGACATTCACATTGACGATTATGATTCTGCTAAGTAATGTGTGTGTAACATCCCTGACCTGGGTTACGCACTAACCCTAGGTGTTTTGCTTAAATAAGTGATTATATGCTTGTGTTTATCCTTTTGAAATGTAATTAAGGCTTTTGAGGAACTTGTATTTCAATTTTAGTCCTTTTGCATAATGTTGAAACATTGTTTTGTTAATCATGGACTATAGTGCAAATTACCCAAGTTGAGGGGTTAACTTGCAAATTGCACATTTTAATATGTCCCTCTGATGATGAGACATCATAAGAATGTATGTGATGTGGTGGTATGGATTCCACAAGCTTGAGCACCAAGATATAGCTTGTAGAGCAGTCCTTGTGCCTTAAAACCTAGATTTGGTGTAATGTGCAAATTACCCAAAACCTAGGGTCCAACATGTAAAATATACCCTCTAGTGGATCTCTCATGTCTCTTGGCATCAAGTAGAGCAAAGAAAATGAGAAGGGCGCCTCATTTGAATGATCAAGAAGGAAAGATAATCTTGATATTAAAATAATCAAGATTTAAGCAAATGGCCCTTTAATTTATATAACTTATTAAGATGTTTTCCTTTAAATCTTGGATAATGGAGGATTTTGCATGATATTAAAAGGTGGCCACGTATACAAAGTATGGAGCAAGCTTTGGTGGATTTAGTTGGAAAATAAAATAAGATAACTCTCTTTTTTCCTTTTTCCCTAAAAATCCATAAATATATAAGGGACATTTTTCCAACAATGCAAGGGATCGTTTCCCTTAGTTCTTTTCCTTATCATATTGCCTTGGCCGACAAAAGGATAGATCTGGAGAATAAGTAGGATTACCAATCTGGTTTGGTAAGTATGGATCATCACCTATCTCGAATTCATGGTGGAAACCATAAAACAAGGTTGGATTATTGGTTTTCTTCACACGATTCTTCTTTGTAGGTATCTCCTTCACCCAAAACTTGAAGAAGGAGCCTTGGCCAACTGTTGGAGAACAAGCCACCATTAAAGCCAAGGAGCTCGGAGCTCTGGATCAGATCTGAAGGTGGGTTTTATAACTCTAACCCTTAAGTTTTGTTAATGCAACCTTCTTTCCTAAAATCGTTGCTTATACTTCTTCTTTAGACACCTTTGTGTGTTCTTGCTGTCTTTTCCGTGAAGAACAGTCCCTGTTCTTGGTTAAATAGAGGTAGAAGATGATGATGTTAATTCCTATGAATCCAAGATTTTACTTTAACAAACGGTCTCTCACCTTTAGCAAATAGTTTACCAAAACGTTTGGAGCAAACGGTTTCAAACTGTTTGAGTGCAAACGGTTTCACAAGAACGCATGGAAGCAAATGGTCCAAGACCGTTTGGAGGCGTTGACCAGGCATTGACCATTTGTATCTCTGTTGTGAATAATGTAGACTAATTACCTACCAAAAATTATCAATTAATTCCAAGTGGTTCACCAATCAAAGGTCCATCAACCACCTAAACCCTAATCGGGTCAATTGCTGATTTCAATAATAGTATTATGTTGAAGTTTGGGTTGAGTGACCCAAACGGTTTCCAAACCATTTGGGGATCACCCAAACAGTCTCAAGACCGTTTTTTGATCACCCAAGTCCGTTTGGAGGTCTAGGGTTAAGTAGGGTTGACGAATTGGGGAACCAATGATATCAAGTTGGTGAATAATTAGTTGTTGATTTGGTGAATAAACCTAGAATCCAGACCCTAATTGAATGACTTGGTTTTTGATAAAATAATGGGCTAATGGTCTCAAGACCGTTTGGAGGTCATCCAAGTGATCCCAAGACCGTTTGGGGTCAGGTCATGATCAATTGAGTGATGGCTCATGGTTTCAAATCAATTAGACCCACATTAGAACATGTTGAAGGGTAATCAATTTCAAACCCTGATCCAATTGATCCAAGCCCTAATTATTGATTGAGAGTCAATTGAGTGTCAAATCAGTTGAGGGTTGACCTAATTAACTCAATTGATGAGTGGCTAACAAGTGCATGATCGATTGAGGGGTTCAACATTGAAAACCCTAACTCAGTTGAAGAGGTTGAGACACTTTTTGGTCCTTGCGGTTTTGAGGTGATTTGGACCAAACGGTCTCAAGACCATTTGGGACCAAACAATCCCAAAATGTTTAGTCCCATGCAGTTTCAAGGTCGGTTATGTCCATGCGGTTTCAAAGTCAAACAAGACCAAACAGTCTTCATGACCAAACGGTCTTCACCCTATCTTGGGCAAACGGTCTTGAGTGTGCACTTTACCAAACGGTTTCAAAAGTAACCAAGACCAAACGGTCTTCAACACCAAACGGTTTCAAGGTCTGTCCAAGACTGTTTGGTGGTTTAGTGTACAAGACCGTTTGAGGTCTAAAAAGGTTAAGATCATTTTATACTTTAGTGGTCAAGATGGTTTAGTGGTTGATTAACCTAAACCTCATGGATACTTAATGTGATTAAAGGACCAAGTAATTAGTTGATTGATACATGATGTGATCAATGGTGATTATAATAAAGAACCCTTGATGGGATGGAGTAATTAGTACTCTTTGAATGAGTAAGCCTTAATGATCACAATAGTAATAACATAACCCATGATGTCAATGTTGAATTGACTTAGCCTAATCAATGGTGATGAAAGCATCAACTCATATAAGGGATGAGAGAGAAAATATTTCTTATGTAATCAAGTAATGAACTCTCAATATACAAGAATGCCTATTTAGGGTATGATCCATGTTAGTGAGATCATGAAACCCTGATATGATGGTTAATGAATTCTAACCCTAATTTGAGGGTAGTAATGGAAATATCCCTAATATATGATGAAGGTATGATCATAATTCAAAATGTGAATAGTAAACCCTAATCTAAGGTAATGTGATGTATGTGAATAGTAAACCCTAATTTTGGGTTATGCTGTATAACATGAAGTTCTATGGCTGGGTAAAGCAATGATAACTCATTAACCCTAATTGAATTAAAAAGGGAAACCCTAACCCTTGCAAGGGTATAGTGGTGTAACCCTTGAATAATGATGTCATAATTGTTTTAGATTATGCTGATCTAAAATAGATTTGTTATTATTCATATGTACTAGTCATCCAGGTTTCATGGAATATTGAACATAACCAGGTATGAGCTATGAAGCTTTGCTTATCAAAAGTACTTATTAAGTTTGTAATCAATGACATGTTATGTTGCCTAGTGAAGAGGTAACATAAGAGATTGATAGGACATATGAAATATCAACATTGTTATTATCTTGTTCATACTGTTCAATGATATGAAGGCAGTATGATTACTTGGTAACAAGTGTTTTAATGATTTAAGGGTTTGAATACCCATATTCCTGAATCACAATGATGAGATGGTTAGGTATTGAGATCCCAATGCTAACAAGAAGTGAATGGAACTTGATAAAAATAGTACACTTTCTTTACAATAATTGCTTAACTGGTTTATGTTTGAAAACATGCGTGATGCTAAAAGAATGCCATAATGTACTTAAATAATCAAGTATAATGATATCATGTAGAGCCCTGACCATAGATCCATCAATGTCAAAAGTTAAATGATGGTGTAATAGGTTTTCCTAAGGGAACTCTTGGAGAGCATACTTTAGAGTATTTGGGGGTTATGGACGTGAATATCCTTACGTCCTAATGGAGGAATTGATGTGAGATAAACATCAAATCTCTCAATCCTTAATTATATGTAGATGTCGGGATGATGTATGACTAATCTACCGATGATGTTGTTAATACCGCATCGATGAGAGATAAACAAGAAATCCCTCGATGGCGAAGAGAGTATAGCATGCCACTATAACTCTAATAGCAAAGTTTCTAGAATACCATGGAAAGCTATTTTAGCAGAGACACGAGATGTCCTGCATGTTGATTCTCACTCTGACTGAGGAAGATGAGGTTATAGGAATCTGACTCTTCTGCTGACCTATGTATGGTACCGATTGTGATTTCTTAATGGTCGGTTGGAGTATGAGCGGTATATCTCATCTCCTCATGGCATAAATATGTTTGAAAAAGGTAATCAGCCGTATA
The DNA here is from genome assembly GCA_963693085.1 of Alisma plantago-aquatica. Taxonomy (NCBI): domain Eukaryota; kingdom Viridiplantae; phylum Streptophyta; class Magnoliopsida; order Alismatales; family Alismataceae; genus Alisma; species Alisma plantago-aquatica. Next base: position 1,064,287,075 of record OY856412.1, on the reverse strand, counting down.
GCATAATTGCTTAGGTTGAACTATGAGAAACAATGATTGATGATACATTGTTTATAGTGCTCTAGTTGAATAATTAATATACATGTACTTCATATCCCTTATTGATATATGTCTTGTCAATCAAAATCAAGTTATAATTGAAATGAATGCATAGAGAATACTGCTCTACTTAGCTTATTTAATAAATTTCCTGCTGTTGAGTATTTATAATTCTATTGCTCACTGTTATTCATTTATTTTCAATATCAATGCTTTTGGTGAAGAGTTATAACTCTCGCTGGGACAATTATTCAATTGCCTCACCCCCGTGGGTTTTGACTTTTTAGGTAGACATCAAGGACGAAGGAACCCTTCAGTGGGTGAGCAACAACAGCAGCAACAACAACATCAGGGACAACAGTGATCCTCAGGTGGAGACACTGTCTATCGAGTCTAGTAGATAGAATGTCCTATGTGTCGTCTCTGTACTCTCAGGTCCTAGGAGTCAGTAGATAGTTTAATATAGATCAGAGATTTTTGTCTTAATGCCTCGAGGATTTTTGTATACTGTTAATGTACAGTTTAACAGGGCAGTCAGTGTTATGACTCTCGAGATGTGATATTACAGAGATGTAACGATAGATCAATTTGTAAATAACTTATCTTGTTTCTTTATAAAAGAGTTTCACAGGTTTTGGATCTCTTTACAAAAAGTTTTCATTTTTAGTGATTTTTAGTAATTCTACTGCTAATGAAACGCTTCCGCATTAGTTTAAATTCGTTGATCTTATTTTCGTGAGACGGTCATCACAATTTAGTGGTATCAGAGCTCTAGGTTTGCTGAGTCTATAGAGACATAGGACTTAGGTTATAGAGTTTGTTCTAGTGTCTTCCAGTATATCTGATAGTGTCTTCTACTCATATAGTAGGAGAAGATAAAACTAAAGATGCCTGGATCACACGAAGAGCACGTTGCTGAAAGTAGTGTTGCTGCACCTAGAGAAGGTGCAAGAGATCAAGAAAGAGAAGAACATGTACCTGCACCACCCCAGTTCAACCCAGCTAAAATGGGGAACCCAACTTTCCAAGCCATGTTTGGGCATTTCATGACTTCCATGACACATATGACTGATAGGATGCCTATACCTATACCTAGGGAACCTACCCATCCAGAAGGACAAGGAACCGGCAAGACGTTTGAACGACTACGCTGGGTTGGAGCCACAGAGTATGCGGGAACAACTGACCCAGCAGATGATGACTTGTGTCTAACTGAACTAGGAAAGGCCTTTAGAATCCTGAACATCCCAGAGGCTGAGAAGGTTAGACATGTTGCATACTTTCTCAAGGGGAGTGCTGGTCACTGGTGGACTTTCTCAAGGGGAGTGCTGGTCACTGGTGGACCATGGAGGAACAAAAAAGACTAGGTGTGGAGATCGAATGGGAAGTATTTTGATGAGAATTTGTCAACGGATATTTCCCTAAGAAGTTCTTGGATGAGAAAATCTCTTCAGTTTGAGAAGTTAAGACAAGGACTGATGAACATTAGCGAATACGAGGCTAAGTTCATGGAGTTGTTGCAGTTCTGTCCACATATGGCAGCTACAGATGAAGAAAGGATTAAGCGTTTTGAGAAAGGGTTAAATGTTAAGTTGACTACCGCAGTGTCTGCTCTGGAGAACAAGGAAAGGGTTGCTATCTTTGTGGAATTGGTCAGAAGGATAGTGAGGTCCGTGTCAGAGAAGAGACAGACTAAGAATAAGAGGATGTATCCCCAGTTCCAAGGATCTTCATCTAAAGATTTCAAGAAACCAAAGTTTTCTGTGCCTACACTACCACCTAGATTCAGTACCCAGACACAGTGGATGTCAAATAGGGGTAGAGAACGAATCCTACCACTAGAAGGAGCTCGCAGTTCAGCATCTATGTCAGTTACAAGACCACCCAGACCACAAAAACTGAACAAGAGATGTTACATATGTGGAAAGATGGGACATCTGATGAAGGATTGCAGATCCAGAGAAGTGAGTGTGACTCAACCTCAAAGGCAGAGTCAACAAGGATCTCAAAGGAGATAGTTTCCAGGCAATGGCAGAGGATGTGGACAAGCGTCCCAAGATGGATCATCGGTACCCAGTCATCGAGCACTGAATCAACCACAGGCGACGGTGAGGTTTTATGCGATGAATCCACCTGAGACAGTGATCAACCCTTGGGATGTGGCATGTCAGATGGAGTTGTTTAATTCTGATATATCTACAACTTGTGTTGTATCTGTTTTGATTGATCCGGGTGCTACACATTCCTTTATCACTCGAAGAGTGATTCTTAACTGTGACATGACTACAAGTCATAGAACAAATAGCTTGTTGCTAGAAACTCTATTGATGGGATCTGCTGTTTTGTGGGAGGTATGTTCTCCCTGCATCCTCTTATTCTGATCATCACATTAAAGTGGATCTTATACCACTTGAGATGCATGGATTTGATGTAATCCTTGGGATGGATACCTGAAAAAGGTATAAGGTTGTCTTGGATTGTGAGTCCAAGCAAGATGTGCTCACTAATGATAGTGACACGTGGATATTTCAAGGTGATAGAAAGATTCTACCAACCTATTTGGTGTCAGCTATGGTTGCTGAGAAGCTGATGAGGCAAGGATGTTATGCATTCTTGGCCCATTGTGGTAGATACTACCATGGAGAGTCCTAATCCTGCTAAAGTTCCGATAGTCGGGGAATTTGAAGATGTATTTCCTGAAGAACTTCCAGGTGTACATCCACCTCGAGAGATTGATTTTGAGATTAATCTAGTCCCGGACACGCAACCGATAGCACAAACACCGTATAGGATGGCGCCTGTTGAGATGGTTGAACTCAAGAAACAACTACAAGAGTTGCTTGAGAAGGGTTTCATCCGACCAAGTACTTCACCCTGGGGTGCTCCAGTCCTCTTTGTTAAGAAAAAGGATCGGTTCAATGCGTTTGTGCATTGATTATAGACAGTTAAATAAAGTAACAATAAATAATAAGTATCCTTTGCATAGGATTGATGATCTCCTTGACCATTTGCGTGGTGCAACAGTTTTCTCAAAGATAGATTTGAGGTTGGGATATCACTAGTTGTGTATTAAGGAAGGTGACATACATAAGTCTACTTTTAGGACAAGGTATGGTCACTATGAGTTCACAGTTATGTTGTTTGGACTAACTAATGCACCAGCTGCATTTTTGGAACTCATGAATAGAATCCTTCGACCTTTTCTTGATCAGTGTGTTGTTGTCTTCATAGATGACATCGTGATCTATAGTAGAGATGCTCAACAACATGAAGAACATCTTCGTCAGGCTCTAACTTTGATAAGAGAGAAAAAGTTGTATGCTAAATTTAGCAAGTGTGAGTTCTGGTTACCAGAAGTTTCTTTTCTTGGACACGTAATATCTGCTTCAAGTATACGTGTTGACCCTAAAAAGGTAGAATCTGTCTTACAATGGGAACAACCGAAGACACCGACGAATATTCGTAGTTTCTTAAGGTTGGCAGGCTACTATAGGAGGTTCATTAACAACTTCAGTTCTATATCCTTACCCTTGACTAAGTTGACCAGGATGGGTGTTTCTTTTCCCTGGAATGATAAGTGTCAGCAATCTTTTTAGCTGTTGAAGGAAAGGTTGACAAGTGCACCTATTCTTGTGTTACCTGAGCAAGGGAAAGGATATATAGTTTTCTGTGATGCCTCTAAGAATGGACTAGGATGTGTGTTGATGCAGGATAAACAAGTGATTTCTTTTGCTTCTCGACAGCTTAAGAAACACGAGGAGAATTATCCGACACATGATCTAGAACGAGCTGTTGTAGTTCATGCCTTGAAAATCTGGAGACAATATCTTTATGGAGAGACATTCCAGATTTTCATAAACCATAAGAACTTTAAGTACATCTTTTCTCAGCATGAGCTTAAGATGAGGCAACGCCACTGGATGGAGTTAATCAAGGACTACGATTGTACAATTGATTACCATCCAGGAAAGGCCACTGTGTTGATGCTTTAAGTAGGAAATCAGCAACACCAGCCCTAGATAGAGCACAACTGAATTCTTTTGTATGCTCTAGAAGGGATATGCTTATCTCCTTAAGACAAGACAATGTACAGTTGAGAATATCGTTGTTATCAGGGTTGTTAGCTAAGATGCACATAAAACCTACCCTGAGAGAGAAGATTAAGGAGGCACAACAAGTTGATGCTGCAGTCTAACAGATTAGATCAGAGTATGGTAGTGAGAAACGAGAAGGTTTCCATGACTCAGATGATCAAGTAGCCTGTTATCATGGTAGGATGATAGTTCCAGATGTGGATAACTTAACGAAATTAGTCCTGGAAGAAGCTCATTCTTCAATCTATGCTATGCATCCAGGAAGCACCAAGATGTATCATAACTTGAAATATGTGTATTGGTGGCCTGGTTTGAAGAAGGACGTTGCTAAGTTTGTTATGCGGTGTCCTGTGTGTCAGCAAGTTAAAGTTGAACACCATAAGCCTGCAGGAACAATGCAACCTTTACCCATACCACAGTGGAAGTGGGATCATGTAACTATGGATTTTGTGGTTGGTTTACCTAGAATAGCCAAAGGACATGATTCCATCTGGGTAATAGTTGATAGATTGACAAAGACATCACATTTATTACCTATCAAAACAACCTATTCTGCTGAGAAGTTGGCACAGTTTTATGTAGATGAGATAGTGCGGCTGCATGGGGTCCCAGTTACCATTGTTTCTGCAAGAGGTCCCCAGTTTACGAGTCATTTTTGGGAGCGACTTCATAAAGCCTTAGGCACACAGTGAAGATTTAGTACAACCTTTCATCCACAGACTGATGGACAATCAGAAAGGACAATACAGACTTTAGAAGACTTTCTTAGAGCATGTGTTCTTCAGTTTACAGGAAGTTGGGATCTACACCTAAGTTTGATAGAGTTTTCCTATAATAATAGCTATCAACATAACATTGATATGTCACCTTATGAAGCTTTGTATGGTAGACGTTGTAGATCTCCCCTATGTTGGTATGAAACTGGTGAATATGAACTTGTAGGTCCTGGTCTTGTGCAGCAGACCACTGAGAAGATTAAAATAATACAACAACAGTTAAAGACTGCACAGGATAGGCAGAAATCTTATGTTGATAAGTGTCGTAGACCTTTAGAATTCTAGGTTGGAGACAGAGTGTACCTCAAGGTCTCACCTTGGAAAGGAGTTCTTAGATTTGGAAGGAAAGGAAAGTTAGCTCCTAGGTTTATGGGGCCTTATCCAATCATTGAATGAATTGGAATGGTAGCTTATAAGGTAGAGTTACCATCAGAGTTACAAAAGTTACACCCAGTGTTCCACATTTCCATGCTTAGGAAATGTCATCCTGATACAGAATCAGTTTTGCAACCCATGGAAGTAGAATTGAATGATGATGTATCTTATATAGAAGGACATGTGTCGATTCTTAAAAGGATCAAAAAGATGAAAAAGAAAGACATAAGTCTTGTAAAAGTCCTCTGGAATCACCGTGGTGTTGAAGAAGCCACGTGGGAACTAGAGGAAGAGATGAGGAGTAAATACCCTACTCTTTTCTCTGAACATGTTTTTCTAATGATTTCGAGGACGAAATCCTTGTAAGGGGTGGATAATTTGTAACATCCCTGACCTGGGCTATGCACTAACCCTAGGTTTTTTGCTTAAATAAGTGATTAGATGCTTGTGTTTATCCTTTGAAATGTAATTAAGTCTTTTGAGGAACTTATATTTAATTTCAGTCTGTTTGCATAATGTTGAAACATTGTTTTGTTAATCATGGACTATAGTGCAAATTACCCAAGTTGAGGGGTTAACTTGAAAATTACACATGTTAAGATGTTCATCTCATGATGAGACATCATAAGAATGAATGTGATGTGGTGGTATGGATTCCACAAGCTTGAGCACCAAGATAGCTTGTAGAGCAATCCTTGTGCCTTAAAACCTAGATTTGGTGTAATGTGCAAATTACCCAAAACCTAGGGTCCAACATGTAAAATATACCCTCTAGAGGATCTATCATGTTTCTTGTCATCCAATAGAGCAAAGAAAATGAGAAGGGTGCCTCATTTGAATGATCAAGAAGGAAAGATAATCTTGATATTAAAATAATCAAGATTTAAGCAAATGGCCCTTTAATTTATATAACTTATTAAGATGTTTTCCTTTAAATCTTTGATAATGGAGGAGTTTGCATGAGATTAGAAGGTGGCCACGTATCCAAAGGATGGAGCAAGATTTGGTGGATTTAGTTGGAAAATAGAAGAAGATAACTCTCTTTTTTCATTTTTCCCTAAAAATCCATAAATATATAAGGAACCTTTTTTCAACAATGCAAGGGATCATTTCCCATAGTTCTTTTCCTTATCTTCTTGCCTTGGCTGACCAAAGGATAGTTGTGGAGCAGAAGGAGGACGACCAAGCTGGTTTGGTAAGTATGGATCATCACCTATCTCGAATTCATGGTGGAAACCATAAAACAAGGTTGGATTATTGGTTTTCTTCACACGATTCTTCTTTCTAGTCATCTCCTTCGCCCAAAACTTGAAGAAGGAGCCTTGGACAACATCTGGATCACAAGACACCATCAAAGCCACGGAGCTTGGAGCTCTGGATCAGATCTAAAGGTGGGTTTTATAACTCTAACCCTTAAGTTTTGTTAATGCAACCTTCTTTCCTAAAATCGTTGCTTATACTTCTTCTTTAGACACCTTTGTGTGTTCTTGCTATCTTTTCCGTGAAGAACAACCCTTGTTCTTGGTTAAACAGAGATAGAAGATGATGATGTTAATTCCTATGTTTATCCAAGATTTTACTTTAACAAACAATCTCTCACCTTTAGCAAACGGTTTACCAAAACGTTTGGAGCAAACGGTTTCAAAACGTTTGGGTGCAAATGGTGTCACAAGAACGCATGGAAGCAAACGGTCCTAGACCGTTTGGAGGCATTGACCAGGAATTGACCATTTGGAGGTCTATTTTAAATAATGTAGACTAATTACCTACCAAAAACCATAAATTAATTCCAAGTGGTTCACCAATCAAAGGTCCATCAACCACCTAAACCCTAATTGGGTCAATTGCTGATTTCAATAATAGTATTATGTTGAAGTTTGGGTTGAGTGACCCAAATGGTTTCAAAACCATTTGGGGATCACCCAAACGATCCCAAGACCGTCTGGTGATCACCCAAGACCGTTTGGTGGTCTAGGGTTAAGTAGGGTTGACCAATTGAGGATCCAATGATGTCATGTTGGTGAATAATTAATTGCTGATTTGGTGAATAAACCTAGAACCCAGACCCTAATTGAATGACTTGGTTTTTGATAAAATAATGGGCAAACGGTCTCAAGACCGTTTGGAGGTCATCCAAATGATCCCAAGACCATTTGGGGTCAGGTCATGATCAATTGAGTGATGGTTCAATGGTTTCAAACCAATTAGACCCACATTGGAACATGTTGAAGGATAATCGATTTCAAACCCTAATCCAATTGATCCAAGCCCTAATTGATGATCAATTGAGAGTCAATTGAGTGTCAAATGAGTTGAGGGTTGACCTAATTAAATCCATTGATGAGTGTCTAAATAGTGCATGATCGATTGAGGGGTTCAACATTGAAAACCCTAACTCAATTGAAGAGGTTGTGACACTTTTTGGTCCTTGCGGTTTTGAGGTGGTTTGGACTAAACGGTCTCAAGAGCGTTTGAGTCCAAATGGTCTCAAGAGCATTTGAGTCCAAATGGTCTCAAGAACGTTTGGGACCAAACGATCCTAAACCGTTTGACACCATGCGGTTTCAAGGTCGGTTATGTCCATGCGGTTTCAAAGTCAAACAAGACCAAACGGTCTTCACCCCATCTTGGGCAAACGGTCTTGATTGTTCACTTTACCAAACGGTTTCAAAAGTCAACAAGACCAAACATTCTTCAACACCAAACGGTTTCAAGGTCTGTCCAAGACCGTTTGGGGGTTTAGTGTACAAGACCGTTTGAGGTCTGAAAAGGTTAAGATCGTTTGATACTTTAGTGGTCAAGATGGTTTAGTGGTTGATTAACCTAAACCTCATGGATACCTAGTGTGATTAAAGGACCAAGTAATTAGTTGATTGAGACATGATGTGATCAATGGTGATTATAATAAAGATACCCTTGATGGGATGGAGTAATTAGTACTCTTTGAATGAGTAAGCCTTAATGATCACAATAGTAATTACATAACCCATGATGTCAATGTTGAATTGACTTAGCCTAATCAAGGGTGATGAAAGCATCAACTCATATAAGGGATGAGAGAGAAAAGATTTCTTATGTAATCAAGTAATGAACTCTCAATATAAAAGAATGCCTATTTGGGTATGATCCATGTTAGTGAGATCATGAAACCCTGATTATGATGGTTAATAAATTCTAACCCTAATTTGAGGGTAGTAATGGAAATATCCCTAATATATGATGAAAGTATGATCGTAATTCAAAATGTGAATAGTAAACCCTAATCTAAGTTAATGTGATGTATGTTAATAATAAACCCTAATTTTGGGTTATGTTGTATAACATGAAGTTCTATGGCTGGGTAAAGCAATGATAATTCATTAACCCTAATTGAATTAAAAAGGGAAACCCTAACTCTGGCAAAGGTATAGTGGTGTAACCCTTGAATAATGATGTCATAATTGTTTTACATTATTCTGATCTAAAATAGATGTGTTATTATTCATCTGTACTAGTCATGTAGGTTTTATGGAATATTGAACATAACCAGGTATGAGCTATGAATCTTTGCTTATCAAAAGTACCTATTAAGTTTGTAAGCAATAACATGTTATGTTGCCTAGTGAAGAGGTAACATAAGAGATTGATAGGCCATATGAAATATCACCATTGTTATTATCTTGTTTATATTGTTCAATGACATGAAGGCAGTATGATTACTTGGTAACAAGTGTTTTAATGATTTAAGGGTTTGAATACCCATATTCCTAAATCACAATGATGAGATGGTTAGGGATTTAGATCCCAGTGTTAACAAGAAGTGAATGGAACTTGATACAAATAGTACTCTTTCTTTACAACAATTTCTTTAATTGTTTATGTTTGAAAACATGCCTGATGCTAAAAGAATGCCATAATGTACTTAAATAATCAAGTATAATGATATCATGTAGAGCCCTGACCATAGATCCATCATTGTCAGAAGTTAAATGATGGTGAAACAAGTTTTCCTAAGGTAACTCCTAGAGAGCATACTTTTGAGTATGTGGGGGTTATGGAAGCAAATATCCTTACATCCTAATGGAGGAATTGATGTGAGATAAACATCAAATCTCTCAATCCTTCATTATATGTAGATGCCGGGATGATGTATCACTAATCTACCGATGATGTTGTTAATACCCCATAGATGAGAGATAAACAAGATATCCCTCGATGGCGAAGAGAGTACAACATGCCACTGTAACTCTAATAGCAAAGTTGCCAGAATACCATGGAAAGCTATTTTAGCAGAGACACGAGATGTCTTGCATGTTGATTCTCACTCTGACTGAGAAAGATGAGGTTATAGGAATTCGACTCTTCTGATGACCTATGTATGGTACCGATTGTGATTTCTTAATGGTCGGTTGGAGTATGAGCGGTATATCTCATCTCCTCATGGCATAAATATGTTTGAAAAATGTAGTCAGCCGTATAGCATAATTGCTTAGGTTGAACTATGAGAAACAATGATTGATGATACATTGTTTATAGTGCTCTAGTTGAATAACTAATATACATGTACTTCATATCCCCTATTGATATATGTATTGTCATTCAAAATCAAGTTATAATTGAAATGAATGCATAGAGAATACTTCTCTACTTTGCTTATTTAATAAATTTCCTGCTATTGAGTATTTATAATTCTATTGCTCACTGTTATTCATTTATTTGCAATAACAATGCTTCTGGTGAAGAGTTATAACTCTCGCTGGGACAATTATTCAATTGTCTCACCCCCGTGGGTTTCGACTTTTTAGGTAGACGTTGAGGACGAAGGAACCCTTCAGTGGGTGAGCAACAACAGTACCAGCAACAACATCAGGGACAGCAGTGATCCTTAGGTGGAGACAATGTCTGTCAAGTGTAGTAGATAGAATGTCCTATGTGTCGTCTTTGTACTCTCAGGTCCTAGGAGTCAGTAGATATTTTAATATAGATCTGAGATTTTTGGCTTAATGCCTCGAGGATTTTTGTATACTGCTCATGTACAGTTCAACAGGGCAGTCAGTGTTTTGACTCTCGAGATGTGATATTATGGAGATGTAATGATAGATCAGTTTGTAAATAACTTATCTTGTTTCTTTATAAAAGAGTTTCACATTTTGTGGATCTCGTTACAAAAGTTTTAATTTTTAGTGATTTTTAGTAATTCTGCTGCTAAGGAAACGCTTCCGCATTAGTTTAAATTCATTGATCTTGTTGTCGGGAGACGGTCGTCATAGTGTGTGTTTTTGAAAATAGGGATGTTACAATTTTTCACTCACATATTTCCAAGTTATCTGGAAACTTTCCACAAGAATCTCCAAATGTTGAAATATCTCCATGTAAATCCTAGAAACCAATTAGAATCTCAAAAAAATATAGCCATCAGAAGTCTTTGGATTTGATACATGTTTTACATTAACCAAGTGACATCCTCCTTAATGACTAGATACTATAATGGAATGTAAATGTGGTTTTCTCTTGGTATTCAAGGGCTATTTGGAATTTGTAAAACTTTGCGTACCCATCCAATAAACAATAGTGAAATGCCATGTGGAACCATTCTTACCCTTTCCCAATCCCATTTCCTAGACAATGGTAAAGGGATTGACGTGCCCATCCCAAGGTTGCCCAAATGGGTCTCACACACTGGCATAAACAATAAGAAATAATAACTCATGAAATAAAATATTTAATGAACTAACCAACCTTATTATGATTTTTAAGATTTTTCTTCATCATCAATGTTCGTCAAGAGCGGAATCCATTTAGTCAATTCATCATAATGATCCATTTTATTTTCCTAATTCGGAAATCATGACCCAAAGTCAATGATAAAACATTGATTACAGTTATAGAAAAATAAGAAAGTGTTTATATATTCAAAGGGATAACCACTTGTCATTTTAGGAGAAAAAGATATTAACAAGATATCAACTTTTGATTATCTTACAAGTACAAATGTCCACCAACATGACGAAAATAAAATATACCCTATAAAAAAAACCAATCATTCCACATAATGAGTGTGGGTGAGAAGTATACGAGGAGACACTTAACCTAAAGGGAAAGTCTATAGACACTTGACCCTAAGGGAAAGGCAAAAGGTTTTTCCTTGACCCCTATATGTAAAAGGGGAAGGCATGAGACAAGACAATAGTGAGGAGTATATTTGCAAGTCCAGTAAACGAGCAAGAGAACGATCAACATACATATATAAATTCAAAACTTTAGTCATAGGAGATTAGGTTCAACCATGCATATTTCTAAGTGATTTTATCCATAGGTACATATTCCTACTCTACATCACAACATCCAATTCTAAGAGAGTAGAGTACACATACATTTCACCGAAGATTAGAGTAATATTTTTGAGAGTCAAAAGTAGGGTCAAGTGAAGCCCTGGTATAATGATGGGTATCATGCATTAGTATTCTACTCAATAATAGATGGGTCACAAGGACCAATATTGGGGTTCCTTAAGACTCATTATTTTTCTTAGGTGAGATATCACATTATTGACCAATATTCCAATTTATCAAGTCTTTCAAGTCCATTATTCATGTTCTAACATCATTGAATGTTAATTGATACCTAATCTATAATGAGATTTAATCTCTTAACACCATCAAGGGAGAAGTCCAACACTCATGATTAGTGTTTTGAAAATATTTAGAACAATCACAATACTTTGATACAATCAATTTAGATTAGTCATTGCTTTAGGGTAGAGTGGATAAGCCAACAAGGTTAGATCTAGATTCTTAATTAGTCAACTCATGATTTTTAGAGTCTCAAGATAATCATCAGAGTGTAATATTAAGGGTTTATGGAGATTAGTCATGATTATCGTGTAACATACTAAAAATTGAGTATATATGTGTAACCTCCTTTCTTCTAGGCCCCTATTTGATTGCGTAAACCTATAATATCTCTGCCTACAATTTGTATTATATATATAAAAAAACTTAATAACTGATAGTTAGGGTAAAATGACCATAATACATTGATTATAAGATAGAAATACCCAAATAGTAGGTTTGACACTAAATTGACAGACTAAGATAGTCCTAGGAGTATAAACTAAAATAAATTGATTCATTGTGTGGTTTGGTGTCACTGTTGAGTAATTAAGTCAAGAAAATACATCAAATGGATGCTTAATATACAAATGATTGAATCTAGTATTAAATATTTTCAAAACATAAAATTGATGTTAAAATCAGGTTCTCACATCCTCTTTAGCCTACCTACTAATTTCCATCCTTATCAAACTTCAATTGCCTAATTAATCAAATAGTTGAAAAGTATAGTTTAAAATACATAATAACACACTTGATATTTACATTGTTTGCCATCATCGACGATTTCCCTTCTTTTCACTTAATGCCTCCCTTCCCCCTCGGTTCACGTGGCTGGTTCTTTCCTGCGCCTTCTCCTTCCTGGTCGTGCATCTTGCGCTAGGGTCGTGGACGCACAATGTGGATCCAGGACCTCTTCCCCTCCCTCTGGCTCCTTTTCTTCTTCACCCCTTCCTCAGTCTCTCTCTTCTTCTCTTTCTCATCCATCCCCTTTTCCCTGTAGTCATAGTTGACTCCCCATCCTCCCTATGCCTGGAAGTTGTGCGGCCACAAGCATGGCACCGCCGTCCCTCTTCTCCTCCCTTCAACCTTCCTTTCCTTGCCCCAACCGCCGCCTACGACCACAAGACTTGTAGAGACAATGTCCATGAGCTTCATTGACGCCACTCTCATCGATGTAGCTGCCTCCATCTCCCTGGTCGATGACGCCCCTTATCTTTACAGCCACCGATGCAAGCACCACCCATCTGTTGCAGAGTGCAGACTTGACAACCACCACACCATCCTATTCGCCTCCTGGTGGCGCCCCTCCTCCTGTCTCCACATAGCCAAGACTCACCTTCTTCCTCCCACAACACCTCTGCCTTCCTCACCGCAAACATGTAGATCAGCGACCACAACGACAACTACAAGATCTGTGATTGCCACCACCTACAACGAGATCGTTTATACTTCACCACCATGATTACCAGATGTCGTCGTTAGAATCTCCTCCAACTCAGGAGATGCCACTGCCCTGGCTTAATTCTCTTCTTTCCTGCCTCTTTCCACCTCCAATCTATAGGTCAAGGCCTCCACCACTAATCTCCTGTAAGGTGATCGTTGCCACCTGTATAAACTAGTTGCACACTATCACTTTCCCTCACCTACATATTTGTCATCCATCATCCTAACCCCTATGCCTGTGACACACTGCCAATGTCACCACAAACACTAGGATCCATCTATGAGATCACTTGCTAAGCCCTTTTCTTGTCCTCATGTCTACCACCAAGCTAACACTCTTCCTACCACCTGCTAAGCTCTAGATTGCTTGCAACCACCCAGTGAATTTGTGCAGGACCTCCTCGAGCTGCCTCTTCATCAGCACCATCATTGGCCAAAACAATGGAGTCCATGGATGGGATTCAAACATGCCCCAGTATTTAGAATCCAATCTATAGATGGTCATGAAAGACCAGTCAAGTCATCGTGAGTAGGTAAACTTCCATAGCCTACATTTCATAGTTATATCTAGTTGCGGGACTAATGGTTCATACAAATCATCATTAAATCCAGTCTAAGTACTCACTCAATCAACTATATCCAATTAGAATATACATCTCTATACATAAGCATATACAAAACATGTTCATGTGTAAACACAGGGAAACCAAAATCTGTAATTTTGTAGATAATACCAATTCATCCAATATAGTTTAGATAGTAATCAAGCTTCATGGTATAAAAACTTGTATGATGATAATAATAAAAACTTCACTATCAATCACCCTAATATTCATCATATGTACACACATAATACAATGCCATCACTAGTAATTTATAAGTGTCTTAGCCACCACATGTATATTATAAGCAAGATTCAATACAAATATGTAGCTAGGGACATGATAGTAGTCTAACCTAGATGCATCACCCTAGTGTTGTTTTACATAAACTAAAACCCTAGATCCACAAGTCTAATTAATGACACTAGGAAGTATATTATCAAATTTTTCCTTGAATGAATTGAATGGTATAAAAGAGAGGTAGAAAATACTACATTGCACTTTGATAACTATATACATGGGTGAAATTATATTTTGATAAAATGGATCATAAAATATATGTGAGTTGAGACATGCAGATATACTCTAGCTATTATAACCATATGAAATAGACTTGTATTCGTATACATATCGTGATCAGGGTATGAGTATATGACTAATTTATACAGAGATGTGTCATATTAAAGCCTAGTTTTTCCTAGTAAGAGTATTTTGTTAAATAACAACTAATTCCATTCCTCATCATATATAAATACCAAGATCTTAAAAACTCTAACTTCACACTAGGTAACCAATAATGGGTTTAGATATGATATTTTTTTATGTTTAGTAGACATGGACTAATAGGTGTAAAAATATATTTATTTTAGGATTGAGAAGGACAAATTGTCAATCCATCCTAGAGATAGGATTAGTCGTGAAGATCAGGTATGTACATCCTCTATTTTATTTTGGGCATTATTTGACTAAAACCTACTTCTTTTAATGAGGCATGTTTAGAATTGTTATTCCTAATGAAAATCCAATTTCTTGTACATTTATATTTCTTGATGTTGACCCATTATATCCATGCAATTTCTGGACTATCTTGTTTATATGGGTTCTTGAACCCTCTTGCTATGATTTCCCTTTTATGAAAAATTGACTGAAATGCAAGTCTTGCCTCTCTATTTTATGCATGCTACATGTGTGGGCTCTGATCTCAAAAACACGAGATAAACTTAGCGAAAACGATTCGATTAACGGTGAAATGCGAAAAATCATGAAAAATTAAAACTTTTCGAGGAAAGATCTTGAAAACACGAGACTCCTTTCATAAAAGTACAATAATCAGTTTACATCTCTGTTGAGTCACTTCTTGAGTGATCATATACAACCATGTACAAAAATCTCAAGACTCCAAAATTCAAAATCTCAGATCATCTAACTCCAAGGACCTGAGTGTACAGAGACGACATAAGACTTTCCAACTAACAGACTGGACAACTAGGGTATCTACCTGAGGCTCACTGCTGCCCCTGGTGCTGCTCTCCTGCAGACTGGTTCCTTCATCCTCGACGACCACCTAAAAGGTTGAAGTCTACGGGGTGAGACAATTACAAATACTTGTCCCAGCGAGAGTTATAACTCTTTGCCAGAAACTTGCTAGAAAAAGGGAAACAACATAAGCAAGGTAGTTTATCCTGTAAAAGCGGGTTTAAGAGTAGATAAAGCAGCATTTACTTCTAAGTAGAATATAAAGAACATGCAAGCCAAATATTTTAACTGAAACATTATAAATAATGTAATATGAAGCATTGTTTGTCATGGTTCAACCTGAGCAGATATGCTACTCAGCTGATTATGTTTTACATACAACATTATGCCCTGTGGAGATGAGGCATACCGCTCACTCCAACCGACCACTACTAATTCGCCTCGGTATCATACTAGGTCATCGAAAGAGCCGGATTATCATGACCTCATCTTCCTAAGTCAGGTTGAGGATCAACATGCAGGACATCTAGTGTCTCTGCTACTATAGCTCACCAGGGTATTCTGGCCCTTCGCTATTAGAGTCACAGTGGCATCATGTACTCTCTTCACCATCGAAAGATTTCATGTTTATCTTCATCGATGTGGCATAACATATTCCTCAGGTGATTAGTGATTCATCAACCCGGCATAAACACATAGTGCAGTGCTGATGGATTATGATACATATACATCAAATCCAACACTAGGACATAAGGATATGCGCGTCCATAACCCCCACATACTCAAAAGTATGCGCTCCAGGAGTTCCCTTAGGAAAACTTGTTTCACCATCATTTAACACCTAACAATGATGGATCTATGATCAGGGCTCTACATGATATGGTTATACTTGATTAGTTAGGTACATTTCAGTATTCTTTTATCATCAAGCAGGTTTCCAAGCAATTAACTACCAAACACAGTATTGGCAGAAGAACACTACATGTATCAAGTTTAGTTCACATCAACTATCAACAGGATGTCAATTCATCACAGGTCATCTAGTTATCATGACCTTGATGTTACTCATGGCTCTTACAACCCATCATTCTCATATGTGCCACATAACTTAGGCAATCATGACATATATCACTGTTCACAAAGCGTAAAACATGTTTTTGATGAATATCGTGTCATAACCCTTACCTGGTCATGATTACCTCTTATAAGAACCTGCATAGTCAATTCAACTGATAACAATAAACAATTTATCTCCAGGACAGAAATTTATAAAGCAGAAATAACATTCATCGCATCATCCCCAATTAGGGTTCACTATCCATTCAACATGTCACAACCCTAGAATTAGGGTTTACTATTCACTTTATAGTGAATAGGGCTCATGGCATTACCATGTATGAGATTATCATCCTTGATGCCTTCAAATTAGGTTAAGATTCATCAATTATCATAGTTAGGGTTTTCATGATCTCACATAGGTGGATCATACCCTAATCATGCACATTCATGTACATGGAAGGTACTTTATTTGAATTTCAATTATAAAAAGGACCCCCTCTCTCCTCTTACTAATGGATGGTGATTACATCCCTCTAGATTAAGTTAGATCAAGTCAATTTTGATTAACATAAGCTAATTCACCACTATCAAGTCATTAGGGTTTTGTTGATCAAGTGTGTCACCTACTTGAACCCTTCATGGGCAAATTGGTAATGTACACCTTCAATCACCACCTGGTTCAATCTATTAATCACTTAGCCCCTTAATGTCTTAGGGTACCATTAGGGTTTAGATTAGACCACCATTGGACCAATTACACCTTCAAACTACTAAGAAATTACAGCCCTAAAGGTCTCCAAACGGTTACACACTTCAACCTCCAAACGGTCCTGAGACCGTTTGGAAGTGTTGACCGTTTGGCTAGGGTTGACTTCCAAACCATTTGAACCTGGTCACCTTCAAGACCGTTTGAATTTAAACGGTCTTGAGACCGTTTCAAATCATTCACCATTGAGAAATTTGACTTTGAAAACACATGAATTGAAACGACCTTGAGATCGATTGGATCCAAACGACCTTGAGATCGTTTGAGCCCAAACGGTCTTGAGACCGTTTGGTCCAAATGGGCTCAAAACCGCATGGACCTAAAAAGTGCATCCAAGGTTGTAATTGATTAGGGTTTTCCATGTTGAAGCCTTCAATTGGCCACATTCTTGCTAATCACCTGTCAATTGAGGTAATTAGGGTTACCCTTAACTAATTGGACATTCAATTGACCCTCAATTGCTAACCAATTGGGGTTGAAACTGATTGAATTAGGGTTTATCAGTAATTAACCAACAACATTGATAATCATGGGTCTAATTGAAGTTGAACCTATAAATTGGCACTTAATTGGGCCCAAACTTGGCCCAAACGGTGTTGAGACCATTTGGACACCCTCTAAACGGTCTTGAGACCATTTGCCCAAAGTTCCACCGAAATCTAGGTCACGTTCATGAGGGTTGAACCCTAATTAGGTTTAACATCAACATTTTTATTCAATTCATCAACCTACTGTGACTGGACCTTCAATTGATCAAACTACCATAACCCTAGACCTCCAAACGGTCTTGGGTTGTCACCAAACGGTATTTAGACCATTTGAGGGAACCCCCAAACGGTCTCAAGACCGTTTGGGCCTTTCAACCCAAAGTTCACCAAAAGTGGTCATTGAAATCAGCAATTTCAAGCGATTAGGGTTTAGAAGGTTGAGGTGCCTTCAACTTGTGATTGGTTTGCAATTAAGTTTCAATTCTTTGGATGTGTTTAATTCAACATGTGTACAACAGACCTACAAATGGTCTTCCCTTGGTCAACCCTACCAAACGGTCTTGGGACCGTTTGATTCCAAATGATCTTGCAAGACCGCATGAAATCAAACGATTGTGAGACTGTTTGATTTCAAATGGTTTGCAAATCGTTTGGACCAAATGGTCCTAGGTCGTTTGGTAAAGTTACCTAGGTATTCACGCCCAACGTATTCAACCTCAAGACAGGTCGGTTTCTCCATGGTTTTGCAATGCAAGAAGGCAAGGAAGTTTGGAGAAGGAGAAGAACTAACTACTACATACAAGAACAAGTATATGCATTAAGAAAGCAAGAGGTTTAGAGATATAAAACCCGCCTTATGGTCGTTCCTAGAGCTCGAAGCTTTCAAGCTCTCAAGTCTTTAATGGCACCTTGAGCTCCACTGGTCGGCCAAAGTCTTTTCTCCAAGAAAAGGTTGGGGAAGATCGGCTAGAACAAGAAACCTAAGTGAGATAACCATAAAACCAACCTTGTAATTCACTTTCCTCCATGAATCCGAGCTTAGAAGATGGTATCCCTTACCTTGGAAAAAGTTGGTCGAATCCTCTAGCTCCCAATCTCTACCTTGGACGGACCAAACAAGGTGGCAAAAGAAAGAGTGATGGGGGTACGTTCACTTGTTGGCAAGGAGGGTAGTTTATATAGCTTGGACTAGTTTCATCATAAGGACCTCTAGTTTTCTCCATTTCTCATCTAGGTCCCAGCTTCTTCCTTGCCCGTCTGTCTTCCTTCTCTAGGTGAAATTCTTATTAAAACAAAGGCCCAAAGGCAAGGAAAGTCATCTTATGACTAAGGTGCCCATATATAAGGGTTTCTTTACTTATAACTGGTGATTCCCATACAAAGGTTATTTATCTTACCTGATTAATTAATTGAAGTGCCCTTTTCATCATTTCTACTCTAAACGATGTCAAGAGTCACACAAGATACTCTAAAGGATGTATTTTACAAGTTTCACCCCACATTTTGGGTAAATTGTACTTTACACCAAAATTAGGGTTTCAAGCACAAGGATTGCTCCACAAGCCGCATCTTGATGCCCAAGCTTGGAGAATCCATCATACCTCATCATATTCATACATATGATTTCCCATCTCTAGTGGAACATCTCAAAATGTGAAAATTGCAAGTTAACCCTTTTAGCTGGGTAATTTGCACATAGGTCCCTGCATAACAAAACATTACTAAAACATTGTTTAAAAATGATAGAATTGGGAATGTATGTTCCTCAAGAGCTTAATTACATGCCAGGGGATAATCACAAGCATTTAATTACATATTTAAGCAAAACTCCTAGGGTTAACTTATAACCCAGTTCAAGGATGTTACAAATCATCCACCCCTTACAAGGATTTCGTCCCCGAAATCGATAAGACATATTAAGAGAAAAAGCAGGCTATTTCCTCCTCATTTCTTCCTCTAGTTTCCAAGTTGCTTCTTCAACACCATGATGATTCCAGAGGACTTTCATAAGACTTATATCTTTCCTCTTTAGCTTATTAATTCTGTTATCAAGGATCGACACTGGTCCTTCCTCATAAGATATATCATCATTCAATTCTATTTCCATAGGTTGTAGAACTGACTCGGCATCAGGGTGACATTTCCTCAACATGGAAATGTGAAACACGGGGTGTAACCTCTACAACTCCAGGGGCAACTCTAGTCTATAGGATACCTTTCCAACCCGCTCAATGATTGGATAAGGCCCCATGAATCTAGGAGCTAACTTTCCTTTCCTTCCAAACCTCAAAACTCCTTTCCAAGGCGAAACTTTGAGATACACCCTGTCTCCAACCTGGAACTCTAAGGGTCTATGACGTTTATCGGCATACGACTTCTGTCTATCCTGTGCAGTCTTAATCTGTTGTTGAATTACTTTGATCTTCTCTGTAGTCTGCTGCACAAGATCAGGACCTAACAACTGATATTCACCAGTCTCATACCAACATACCGGTGATCTACAACATCTACCATACAAAGCTTCATAAGGCGCCATGTCAATGCTATGCTGATAGCTATTGTTGTAGGCAAACTATATCAAGCTCAGGTGTAGGTCCCAACTCCTGGTAAACTGGAGAACACATGCTCTCAACAAGTCCTCCAAGGTCTGTATAGTCCTCTCCAATTGCCCATCAGTCTGTGGGTGAAAGGATGTACTAAACCTCAGCTGGGTGCCTAAAGCTCTATGGAGTCGCTCCCAAAAATGACTCGTAAACTGGGGACCTCTGTCAGATACTATGGTAATAGGAACTCCATGAAGCCTCACTATCTCCTAAACATACAACTGTGCCAACTTCTCAGCAGTTTGTTTTGACAGGCCCAAAATGTGTTTTCTTTGTCAACCTATGAACAATTACCCAGATGGAATCATGTCCTTTGCTTGTCCTGGGTAGGCCAACAACAAAGTCCATGGTTACATGGTCTCACTTCCACTGTGGTATGGGTAAAGGTTGCATTGTCCCTGCAGGCTTTTGGTGCTTAGCCTTAACTTGCTGACACATAGGACACCTCAGAACAAACTCAGCAACATCCTTCTTCATCCCCAGGCCACCAATACATATCTTTTAAGTTTCGATACATCTTGGTGCTTCCGAGATGCATGGCATACATCGAAAATGAGCTTCCTCCAGGACTAACTTCCTCAAGTTATCCACATTCGGTACTATCATCCTCCCATGATAGCATGCCAACTGGTCATCTGAGTCATGGAAAACATCTCTTTTCTCATCACCATACTCTGACCTGATCTACTGAACCGCAACATCAACTAGTTGTGCCTCTCTAATCAGCTCTCTTAGGGTGGGTTTGATATGCATCTCAGCCAACAACCCGACTAACCACGACACCTTCAACTGTACATTATCTTGCCTTAAAGAGATGAGAATATCTCTCCTAGGGCATACCAAAGAGTTTAGATGTGCCTTATCAGAGGATGGTGTTGTTGATTTCCTACTCAGAGCATCTGCAACTACGTTGGCCTTCCCTGGATGGTAATCTATGGTACAATTGTAGTCCTTGATTAACTCCATCCAGTGACATTGCCTCATGTTAAGTTCATGCTTTGAGAAGATGTACTTAAGATTCTTGTGGTCTCTGAAAATTTGGAACGTCTCTCCATAGAAATAATGTCTCCAGATCTACAAGGCATGAACTACAGCTGCTAACTCCAGGTCGTGTGTCAGATAGTTCTCCTCGTGTTTCTTAAGATGTCGGGAAGCAAAAGAAATCACTTGTTTATCCTGCATCAGCACACATCCGATTCCATTCTTGGAGGCATCACAAAAAACTACATATCCCTTGCCTTGCTCAGGTAGCACAAGTACAGGTGCACTTGTCAACCTCTCCTTCAACAGCTGAAAAGGCTGCTGGCACTTATCATTCCAAGAAAAGGGAACATCCTTCCGAGTCAACTTCGTCAAGGGTAGGGTTATGGAACTGAAGTTCTTAATGAACCTCTGGTAGTAGCCAGCCAACCCTAAGAAACTACAAACCTCCGTCGGTGTCTTCAGTTGTTCCCACTGTAGAACAGATTCTACCTTTTTGGGGTCAACACGAATTCCCAAGGTAGATATCACATGTCCAAGAAAAGATACCTCCGGCAACCAAAACTCACACTTGTTGAACTGCACATATAACTTATGTTCTCTTAGCAGGGTCAAGGCTTGGAGAAGGTGTTGTTCATGCTGCTGAGCATCTCTACTATAGATCAGAATGTCATCTATGAAAACGACAATGCACTGATCGAGAAAGGGTCGGAAGATTCTATTCATGAGTTCCATGAATGCAGCTGGTGCATTAGTTAATCCAAATGACATAACTGTGAACTCATAGTGACCATACCTTGTCCTAAAGGCAGACTTGGGTATGTCACTGTCCTTAATACGAAGTTGATGATAACCAGACCTCAAGTCTATCTTCGAGAAGATGGACGCACCACACAACTGGTCGAAGAGATCATCAATCCTCGGTAGAGGGTACTTATTCTTTATTGTTACTTTATTCAGTTGTCTGTAATCAATGCATAACCGCATTGATCCGCCGTTCTTTTTAACAAACAGGACCGGAGCACCCCAAGGTGAAGTGCTCGGTCGGATGAATCCCTTCTCAAGCAACTCTTGAAGATGTTTCTTGAGTTATGCCATCTCTGCAGGCGCCATCCTATACGGTGTCTGGGCTAAGGGTTCTGTACCTGGGATCAAATTGATTTCAAAATCAATTTACTGAGGCGGCGGTACACCCGAAAGTTCTTCAGGAAATACGTCTTCGAATTCCCTAACAACAGGAACTTCAACAAGGATGGAAATCCCCATGGTAGTATCTACCACATGGGCTAAGAATGCATAACATCCTTGCCTCATCATCTTCTCAGCAACCATAGCTGATACAAGACAGGTGGGTAGAATCTTTCTCTCTTCTTGAAAGATCCATGTGTTGCTATCATCAGCAAACACAGCCTGCTTGGATTCACAATCTAAGACAACTCTATACCTTTTTAAGGTATCCATCCCAAGGATTATATCAAATCCTTGCATATCAAGTGGTATAAGGTCCACTTGAATGCGATGATCAGAAAAGAAAAGGATGCAGGGAGAGCATACCTCCCGCAACACAGCAGACCCACTCAACGGAGTCTCAAGCAACAAGCTATCAGCCCTACGTCCGACTGTCATAAGGCAGTTCCGAATCAGTCTTCGAGTGATAAAGGAGTGTGTAGCACCCGGGTCAATCAAAATAGATACATCACATGATTTATACATATCAGAATATAAAAGTTCCATCTGACCTGCCACAACCCGTGGATTGACCACTGCATCTGGTGGGTTCATAGCATAGAACCTCGCTGTCGCCTGAGGTTGAGTTGGTGCTGACGATCCATCTTGGGACGCTTGTCCACGTCCCCTAGATGCTCCCTAGAACTGCCTTCTCCGTGACCCATGTTGATTCTTCCTTCGAGGTTGTGTCACACTGACAGGCTTAGACCTGCATTCCTTCATCAGATGTCCTACCTTTCCACAGTTATAGCAGCTTCTGTCTTGCTGTGGCCTAGGTAGTCCTGTGACCGACATCGATGCTGAATTGTGTGTCTCTTGTGGCGGTAGACTCCGTCCTCTACCTCTACTTGGGGACCATTGTGTCTAAGAACTAGATCTGGGTTGTGGAGGGTTAGGCGCAGAGGATCTAGGCTTCTTTAAGTCTTTAGATGAAGACGCCTGGAACTGCATATATCTCTTGTGGGTTTGCCTCTTCTCAACTATAGATCTTCCTATCCTTCATACTGACTCAACGAAGGTAGCGAATCTCTCCCGATTTTCTAGAGCAGACACTGGAGTAGACAAGTCGGGATTCAAACCCTTCACAAACCTCCTGATCCTTTCTTCTTTCGTGGCAGCCATGTGTGGACAGAACTGCAGTAGCTCCATGAACTTATCCTCTTACTCGCTAACGTTCATCATACCTTGTCTCAATCTCTCGAACTGAGAGATCTTCTCGTCCAGAAAGGTCTTTGGGAAGTATATGTAGACAAACTCCCGATGGAAGTCTTCCCATGAAACCTCTACTCCAGGCCTCTTCTTCTCTTACATGTTCCACCAGTGACCAAAACTTCCTTTGAGAAGATAGACAGCATGTCTCACCTTCTCAGCTTTGGGGATGGTTAGGATTCTGAAAGACTTCTCCAACTCAGTTAACCACATGTCTGCATCTGCGGGGTCAGTTGTGCCAAAGTATTCGGTCGCTCCGACTCTACAAAGTCGCTCGAACGTCTTTCTGATACTTTGTCCTTCATGCTGAGCAGGTGCCCTAGGTGCAGGCATGGGCATCCTGTCGGTCATACGTGTCATGGAAGCCAAGAACTGCCCGAACATAGCTTGAACAGCTGGGTTTGCCATATCAGGCGGGTCAAACTGGGGTGGTTGTACAGGTAGCTCAGGTACGGGCTGCTCTATCTCTGGATTCCTTGCACCGTCTCGAGGTGCAGCTACGCTACTCTCACCCTCGGACTCCTCATGTGGCTCAAACATCCTTATGTATCTTCTTCTCTTGAGGAGCAGAAGACTCTATTAGATAAGAAGGAACACTAGGGATAGACTCGACATCCTAAGTCCTATGTCTCTGTAGACTCAGCGAACCTAGAGCTCTGATACCACTTAATTGTGGGCTCTGATCTCAAAAATACGAGACAAACTTAGCGGAAACGATTCGATTAACAGCAAAATGTGGAAAATCACGAAAAATTAAAACTTTTTGAGGAAAGATCTTGAAAACACGAGACTCCTTTCATAAAAGTACGATAATCAGTTTACATCTCTATTGAGTCACTTCTTGAGTGATCATATACAACCATGTACAAAAATCTCAAGACTCTAAAATTCAAAATCTCAGATCATCTAACTCCAAGGACCTGAGTGTACAGAGACGACATAAGACTTTCCAACTAACAGACTGGATAGCTAGGGTATCCAACTGAGGCTCACTACTGCCCCTGGTGCTGCTCTTCTACAGACTGGTTCCTTCGTCCTTGACGACCACCTAAAAGGTTGAAGTCTACGGGGTGAGACAATTACAAATAATTGTCCCAGCGAGAGTTATAACTCTTCGCCAGAAACTTGGTAGAAAAAGGGAAACAACATAAGCAAGGTAGTTTATCCTGCAAAAGTTGGTTTAAGAGTAGATAAAGCAACATTTACTTCTAAGTAGAATATAAAGAACATGCAAGCCAAATATTTAAACTGAAACATTATAAATAATGTAATATCAAGCATTGTTTCTCGTGGTTCAACCTAAGCAGATATGCTACTTGGTTGATTACGTTTTACATACAACATTATGCCCTGTGGAGATGAGGTATACCGCTCATACTCCAACCGACCACTGCTAAGTCGCCTCGGTATCATACTAGGTCATCGAAAGAGTCTGATTCCCATCACCTCATCTTCCTCAGTCAGGTTGAGGATCAACATGCAGGACATCTAGTGTCTCTGCTACTATAGCTCACCAGGGTATTCTGGCCCTTCGCTATTAGAGTCACAGTGGCATCCTGTACTCTCTTCACCATCGAAAGATTTCATGTTTATCTTCATCGATGTGGCATAATAGATTCCTCAGGTGATTAGTGATTCATCAACCCGACATAAACACATAGTGCAGTGTTGATGGATTATGATACATTTACATCAACTCCTACACTAAAACGTAAGGATACGCGCATCCATAACCCCCACATACTCAAAAGTATGTGCTCTAGGAGTTCCCTTAGGAAAATCTATTTCACCATCATTTAACACCTGACAATGATGGATCTATGATCAGGGCTCCACATGATATGGTTATACTTGATTAGTTAGGAAAATTTCAGTATTCTTTTATCATCAAGCAAGTTTCCAAGCAATTAACTACCAAACACAGTATTGGCAGAAGAACACTACATGTATCAAGTTTAGTTCACATCAACTATCAACAGGATGTCAATTCATCACAAGTCATCTAGTTAGCATGACCTTGATGTTACTCATGGCTCTTACAACCCATCATTCTCATATGTGCCACATAACTTAGGCAATCCTGACATATATCACTGTTCACAAAGCCTAAAACATGCTTTTGATGAATATAGTGTCATAACCCTTACCTGGTCATGATTACCTCTTATAAGAACCTGCATAGTCAATTCAACTGATAACAATAAACAATTTATCTCTAGGACAACAATTTATAAAGCAGAAATAACATTCATCGCATCATCCTCAATTAGGGTTTACTATTCATTCAACATGTCACAACCCAAGAATTAGGGTTTACTATTCACTTTATAGTTAATAGGGCTCATGGCATTACCATGTATGAGATTATCATCCTTGATGCCTTCAAATTAGGTTAAGATTCATCCATTATCATAATTAGGGTTTTCATGATCTCACATAGGTGGATCATACCCTAATAATGCACATTCATGTACACGGAAGGTACTTTATTTGAATTTCAATTATATAAAGGACCTCCTCTCTCCTCTTACTAATAGATGGTGATTACATCCCTCTAGATTAAGTTAGATCAAGTCAATTTTGATTAACATAAGCTAATTCACCACTATCAAGTCATTAGGGTTTGGTTGATCAAGTGTGTGACCTACTTGAACCCTTCAAGGGCACATTGGTAATGTACACCTTAAATCACCACATGGTTCAATCTATTAATCACTTAGCCCCTTAATGTCTTAGGGTACCATTAGGGTTTAGATTAGACCACCATTGGACCAATTACACCTTCAAACTACTAAGAAATTAGATCCCTAAAGGTATCCAAACGGTTACACACTTTAACCTCCAAACGGTCCTGAGACCGTTTGGAAGTGTTGACCGTTTGGCTAGGGTTGACTTCCAAACCCTTTGAACCTGGTCACCTTCAAGACTGTTTGAATTTAAACGGTCTTGAGACCATTTCAAATTGTTGACCATTTGAGAGAGTTGACTTTGAAACCACATGAATTGAAACGACCTTGACATCGATTGGATCCAAACGACCTTGAGATCGTTTGAGCCCTTGGTCCAAATGGGCTCAAAACTGCATGGACCTCAAAAGTGCATCCAAGGTTGTAATTGATTAGGGTTTTCCATGTTGAAGCCTTCAATTTGCCACATTCTTGCTAATCACTTGTCAATTGAGGTAATTAGGGTTACCCATAATGAATTGGACATTCAATTGACCCGCAATTGCTAACCAATTTGGGTTGAAACCGATTGAATTAGGGTTTATCAGCAATTAACCATCAACATTGATAATCATGGGTCTAATTGAAGTTGAACCTATCAATTGGCACTCAAGTGGGCCCAAACTTGGCCCAAACAGTATTGAGACCGTTTGGACACCCTACAAACGGTCTTGAGACCGTTTGCCCAAAGTTATACCGAAATCTTGGTCAAGTTGATGAGGGTTGAACCCTAATTAGGTTTAAAATCAGCATTTTTATTCAATTCATCAACCTACTGTGATTGGACCTTCAATTGATCAAATTACCATAACCCTAGACCTCCAAACAGTCTTGCGTTGTCACCAAACGGTCTTGAGACCGTTTGAGTGAAACCCCAAATGATATTGAGACCGTTTGGGCCATTCAACCCAAAACTCACCAAAAGTGGTCATTGAAATCAGCAATTTCAAGTGATTAGGGTTTAGAGGGTTGAGGTGCCTTCAACTTGTGATTGGTTTGCAATTAGGTTTCAATTCTTTGGAGGTGTTTAACTCAACATGTGTATAGTAGACATCCAAACGGTCTTCCCTTTGTCAACCCTACCAAACGGTCTTGGGACCGTTGGATTCCAAACGGTCTTGCAAGACCGCATGAAATCAAACGGTTGTGAGACCATTTGATTTCAAACGGTTTGCAAACCGTTTGGATCAAATGGTCCAAGGTCATTTGGTAACGTTACCTAGGTATTCACGCCCAACGTCTTCAACCTCAAGACAGGTCGGTTTCTCCATGGTTTTGCTTGCAAGAAGGCAAGGAAGTTTGGGGAAGAAGAAGAACTAACTACTACATGCAAGAACAAGTATATGCATTAAGAAAATAAGAGGTTTAGAGATATAAAACCCGCCTTATGGTCGTTCCTAGAGCTCCAAGATTTCGTGCTCTCAAGTCTTTAATGGAACCTTGAGCTCCACTGGTCGGCCAAAGTCTTTTCTCCAAGAAAAGGTTGGGGAAGATCGGCTAGAACAAGAAACCTAAGTGAGATAACCATAAAACCAACCTTGTAATTCACTTTCCTCCATGAATCCGAGCTTAGAAGATGGTATCCCTTACCTTGGAACAAGTTGGTCGTCTCCTATAGCTCCCAAGCTCTTCCTTGGACGGACCAAACATGGTGGCAAAAGAAAGAGTGATGGGGGTACGTTCACTTGTTGGCAAGGAGGGTAGTTTATATAGCTTGGACTAGTTTCATCATAAGGTCCTCTAGTTTTCTCCATTTCTCATCTAGGTCCCTCCTTCTTACTTGCACGTCCCTCTTCCTTCTCTAGGTGAAATTCTTATTAAAACAAAGGTCCAAAGGCAAGGAAAGTCATCTTATCACTAAGGTGCCCATATATAAGGGTTTCTTTACTTATAACCGGTGATTCCCATACAAAGGTTATTTATCTTACCTGATTAATTAATTGAAGTGCCCTTTTCATCATTTCTACTCTAAACGATGTCAAGAGTCACACAAGATACTCTAGAGGATATATTTTACAATTTGCACCCCACAATTTGGCTAAATTGCACTTTACACCAAAATTAGGGTTTCAAGCACAAGGATTGCTCCACAAGCCGCATCTTGATGCCCAAGCTTGGAGAATCCATCATTCCTCATCATATTCATCCATATGATGTCCCATCTCTAGTGGAACATCTCAACATGTTAAAATTGCAAGTTAACCCTTTTAGCTGGGTAATTTGCAAATAGGTCCCTGCATAACAAAACATTACTAAAACATTGTTTAAAAAGGATAGAATTGGGAATGTATGTTCCTCAGGAGCTTAATTACATGCAAGGGGATAATCACAAGCATTTAATTACATATTTAAGCAAAACTCCTAGGGTTAACTTATAACCCAGGTCAGGGATGTTACAACATGTTTGACTAGAATATCTAGAATAGCGGTACTTATGTACAACCATACATATATAGGGTGTGCGTATCCTCCTGGGGTGTGCGTGTTCACCCTTATTTATTTTTAGGCCATGATCCTATGGTGTTATGGCCTTTTTTTAGGTATATTTAGTCTACATTGTAATGCATGCAAATGTTTATTGTTTTAATATGAATATGTGGATGATTGTTATGTCAAGACACGCTTTATTATCATGCATGTATTCTGAATTTAATATGCCTCATTTATTTGTTACATTTCTATTGAACTTACCTAATTGTAAATAGCCCCTTTCTTGTGGAAACATCTCTTTTTGCACTTTTACCCCAATATAATGCCCAAAGTTTTTTATGATACATACTCAGCCTTTGTTGACGTATACTTGTTTCCTATGTTCCGGGTGATGTTCCCTTCCACCTAGGTTTAGGTACATTGGAAGACAAGAGATCAAAAAGATCATCAACATGACATGGACTTAAGGATAGCTTGGAATGGCTGGGTTACCCTCTGCTACTGGCTTTAGTTATACTTAGTTCAAGTTTTTGTAAAATCACCTATTATGGTGAGGAACAATTGCATAAGTGAATCATGAAGTAACTTTGTAATAGTCTTGTTTCCCCTACTTTATTATTACATGGCTCATGTATTGTATCATGTGAGTGGACCCCCTTTCTGGTCTCACTCTTTACATATCGAGTCATTAGAATTTTTATAAAGAAAGAGATAAAAATCTAGGGATATCAATAATATATAATATGGATAAAAGGATCCAAGGGTATACGAAAGCTAGGGTTTCATGCACATGTGTATCAATTGACTTAAGGTGTGGAATATTTGATTTTGGAGATTATTATAGTCATAAAACCATGGGAAACATTAGAAGTGAGAAATTCAAGTCAATTGGGAGTAATAATGTAATTCAACCATAATTGTGCCAAAATGCACTTTGTCACATCCTTCCCCCTTGAGAGGAATTTTGTTCCCAAATTTTAAAAGTATCCTAAAATTTTGGTATTCTCTAATCCAAATCATATTCTAATATATTTAAACTACTGAATTCATGTAACATCCTAAACTATCTAATAAAAACCATATCCTTAAAATTATAACCACATCAAAAGTCTCTTATAAATTTGTATTGATCAATCAAGAGGTCAAATATCATAGTTCACTGATCGAGTTCAATTTCAAGTCATGTTTGTATATTGAGTGAGAATCAGAATCGAGAGTCGAGATTATCCTTCATGGA
Source organism: Alisma plantago-aquatica (assembly GCA_963693085.1). Classification (NCBI taxonomy): domain Eukaryota; kingdom Viridiplantae; phylum Streptophyta; class Magnoliopsida; order Alismatales; family Alismataceae; genus Alisma; species Alisma plantago-aquatica. Next base: position 1,064,256,951 of record OY856412.1, on the reverse strand, counting down.
TTAAATCGGGTCATGTACCAACAAGATTGTAACTCAAGAGTCAAGATTCAAATATTCCAATTTTGGGTTCCAAACATGCAAGTCTGGGGTTTCAATTCCTATCCATAACACAAGTGTAGTCATTCACCCATAAACAAAAACATAGCAATATTTCAAGATTTTAACATCAATTTCATCATCAAGTATATTTGAGGTGGGTGAATGATCCAGACCTATGTCATTTTTAGGAAATTTACCATATACATATATATTGCAATACGTATCGTGAAAGACGTTATTAAAGTTATCAACAAATAATAATGGCCTCTTTACGAGTGTTAAAAGGAATGCATGGAGAGAGGGGGTAACTTACATAATCGAGTTGCTTAGTCGTCGAAGAAAAGGTGAAATGTTACGTCTGGATCTATAAGCTAAACTGGGTTTGACCTAATACAACTGATTTTGCTATCAGATTTTGTTAATAACTTCCAAGTTTAGAAATTTATGTCTACAATGAAAGTGAGTTAGAAACGTAATATCGATATCAAAGTGGGAAAGAACAAATTACAACGACTATATATTAGATTAAATGAGACAGTATCGCTGCTAGTTAAATTCGATGTCAAAAATATGAAAAGAACTTGATGGGTATTTCAATTGGATTGAATAATGAACATGTAAAAAACAATATAATAACAACATAGACTCGGGGTGGCAGTCGAGTTGGTGTAGAGCGGGCTTTATTTCGGGTCAATGCTTTTTCATTAAACCTTAAATTTGTCAAAAATAAATTTTGAGGTCAAAATCCTTGATCTTAATTCGACCCACAAATGTTTTCGGGTCTTTCAGAGCTGACTCATAAATTCAAATACTTCACTTTCAAAAAAAAAATGATTGGCCCAATCATTGATAATTACCAAATATAATCAACAATGTTCAATATAAAAAAATTAACAATGTGATTGGAAAACACACATAGAGCTCATTGTAGCTTGTTTGATAGTTTTATACTCAATAATATATCATACAAACCAATAGAAAATTGTATAGAATTATCAAAATAAACTTCATGAGTGATGAAATAGTAATCTATTTGGTCATTGGTTGTCTTTTAATTTAATATTTTTGATTTGATTTTAATAAATACTTGTGAATGTCAGCTAACCAGGTCAATTCGGATCAAAAGTCCAAACCTATACCCAACCTTAATATAATTTCACATTGTTCGGATTCAGGTCAATTATTAGTCAGGGCAGGCCGGGATAGGGAGGGCGTCAGTTGACGGCCACCAATGTTATCGCAACGCGATATGACACGATGTCTAACCGCTTAGTTTTAACGCGGTGACAGAACCAAGACAAACGGTTACAGCCAGTAAGAAGAAAATTAATAACATAATTCAGCGGCTTGTAAACTGAGTTTAGAGCGTGGGATTTGCCCGCGAGTAGCATCGGTCGGTGCTCGGTCGCTACAAATTGCTTGGCCAAATGCTTCGTGAAGTCTGGTGCTAGTATAAAAACAAAGCGCTACCATATTCACCTGATGTCGCTGACATTTCCTTAGTCTCGCCAAAGCAGAGCAAGCTGTTTGTTCGTCACTCCTCTTCCTCTCCTCCTTCCTCTCGCCCTCTCGCCCTAGGCACCAGCTGTTCTCCGGTTTCACGCACCAAGCCCCCACCTTGCCGATATGACTGGGAAGGGGCGGAATCCCCGCTGGGGCCTGATACAAAATCGCTTGCGGGAGCAGCGCCAAGCAGCTGAGAAGCAAAACCGCTTGCGGGAGCCGTTCATCTGTGATTACTGCGGCAAAAAGCTTCCAAGAAAGATGCGGTTCGCCGTTCACCGCGCCCGCTATTGCCACATTGCATCACCGGCCGACGCTGGACGGCCCGCTAACTCAGCTGCACCAGCAGAACACGAGAAGTCCGCCGAGGACGAGGAGGAAAGCGCGAGCAAGGACGAGAAGGCTCCCGCGGATGCAGCCGACGAGAAGGCGCCCGCGGATTCTGCACCGGCGGAGGAGGGTGGGAATCCCACAGCGGAGAGTGGACTTCGCGGCGGCGGAGGACGCGGCTGACGCGATGAGTGCAGAGCAGAAGACCACTCGGTCACCGCATCAGAACGAGCAATTTGGAGCTATACATTGCTCGGGCATGTTCTTGCCCCTTTCTTGGTTGCAAACGGAACTGTTTTTCGTTATTTGGTTCGGTCTGGAATCTCTCCTGCCTTCTCCTAAGGTTCTTCCTGCAGTTTCATTTGAATTAATCAGAAAGTTTCGGTTTGGCGATTTGCAACTGTTGCAAGAGGATCATTATGTCTTGCAGTTGATCCGGCCTCCTTACCATGTTCTAGCAAATTCTTCTATGGTCAATGGGAAGCAGATCATATTGCTATACTTGAATCGAATCGATGAAGGGTCTTGTTTTACATCAGATTTGTTATTGCGAACTGTTGTAAAAGTGTAGAGGGAAGGTGCAGGGCCTCCTCATAATGTATTTTACTCACTATTGTAAAGTGTATCCGGACGAACTGTTAGGTTCTCGAACTACACGGAGGTATCCGGAGAGGAAAGACGAGGAGTGAAGCCGGAGTAAGTTCATATCATCTGGGGCGTCAGTCAAGGGCGGCCGCGGGGCCATATCCAAAAGAAAGAGGGCCTTCACTGATAATCATCCCAGAATTCTGTAACTTAGAACAAGAATCACTGCATGTTAAACCTCCTAAATAAAGGTCAAGTCCCATTACCACCTCTAGGCCAGCCACAACACCCCCAAAAACCATGCAAGGTACTTCCAATGGAGAATACTCTGCATAGTAGTTGATACACTTAACCACAATTCCAGCACCACGAGTCACCTAATGAAACGTCTGGAGAACACATATAGAAGCCTCCTTTTCAACTATGAGTTGAAGATATATGGCAGGTCATAGCTAGGGAGCCCAAAAAGAAGCTAATAGTAAGGAGTGATGTCGTCAAAATTACAGAATGTCTAAACCAAGGAGAAAGACGAAGATCGTATATATATAAAGAAAACATGCGAAATAGTAAACAGATGGACGAAACTTAGGACAGCTTAAAATGGGAAAAGTGACTGGCTGTGACCCATGAACATGACCAAAATATGAAGTTAAGATGTCAGGGTACTGTGCAAACCCAGTGCTGATGTTGGAGTGAATATCCACACTACCATACATTTCATTGGTTGGAAACATGGCTCCATAAAAACATCCATGAAATATAAAATATTATGTTTATCTTTTTGTGCATATAGTAGTATAAAGGAAAAGTAACTTTGGTGATGGAAATTGTTCAAAGTAAAGCATAAAAGTGGATCAAATATCAATGTTGGGGCTGAGTAACCATACCAATATTCTAATTGTACTTGTAGGGGTTATGAGATATCCGATGGGAAGGTAAAAGATATGCACAATCATTCTAACATTAACGATAAAGTCTGTTTTCATTAGTCTCCTAATTATTTTATTACACCCAAAAACCAGATTTCACAATAAGAATTATTTAGACTCCTCAACTATAGAGAAAAAGCACATGGTGTCCTCTCGCATGAGATTTTATAACTACATATTCTCATTGGCAACTCATTAGATTAGATATCATTTTTCCATCCTAACTTGGACAATGTTAGTAGATTCTAGGTTTATAATATCATCTAGGTGATTTCCACATGGCCTAAGGGCCTTATGTATGTAAGGAGTGTACAATATATAAAATTTGTGACACCTCGTCACACTAAACGAGATTATCTAAAATACTGAACGTGATCAACTACTAACTAATCACATAGTCAGAAAAGAGGAAGAATTAAAACCAAATTCCACATGATAAACAAGTACTAAAACATTTACATCAAGGTCCGTCATTTTCATTAACTCATATATAAAAATAGGTATATACATCTGTATCCAGTGGTCTCAGCCACAACCTATATACAAAAGAGTTATTTCACATGTGCATGCCATTTTTATAAACACTGACATACTATCAAAAACTTGTGTCGTTACAAGTTATCATCTACATAGCACTTCCCATACCCAGACATGAGAGTACAAGGACAACATTAGGACTCTACTACCAACTACTATAGTTGTCCAACCTTCTGTGTCTATTGATCACCAAGTTGCTTCTCTTCAACAGCACGATCTCGATCACATTGTCGGTGACCACCTAAAAAGATGTGGTGACCCATGGGTGAGACCCATGTCCCAATGAGAGATATAACTTTCTCTAACAACAACTAATTATAATAAATTATTTTTAATAGTAAAAGACTAAGCAGATTAAGTATTGGATAATCAATTGAACATATTGTATAGTCTAAGCATACTAATCAGTTAAGCAGGTAAGCTTAGCAACAAGTATAATTGTTAGAGTATATATAGTAAATAGATATATCTATTTCTTCTATCAGTGATTATTCAAATATCATAAGATTGTAGTATATAACAATTGTATAGTATAAAATGAAGGCAAGGGCTTCTAAACCAACATGAATGTATTTAACCTTAGCATATATACTACACAACTTGTATTGCATATTTTGTTATGCCATGAGGGATTTGAGGAATTCCACTCAAGTCCCAACTGACCACTGCTAAGTCAAAATCAGTGCCTTCCAAGATCTAGGAGAACTGGATTCCTAAGATCTTCTCTGCCCTCGGTCAGTACGAGTCCTCCGCTGCGACACATTAGGTCATGCTTCTAACAACCTAGTCTTTCTTTAGTACAAGTCACGACATTAGTGATAGGAGGTGGGTATGCAAACCCTATCATCCGATGTACAACCACAACTGTCCTTAAATTTCATCTCATATGTAATCACCAAGACACATATGTAGATATTCTCAAACTAAGGGCTAGGTATGATCGTAACTCCTCCCTATACACTTGGGGTCAAGGTCACAAGCACTTTGCATACTCAACAGTATTTACTCCAAGTTTCCCTTAAGAATATTCATTTCACCATCCAAGTTCTGACACTAAAGATGGTTCTATGGAACTGGGCACTACATGATTAGGGTTTCACTTAATTAATTATATCAATTCAATGAGTTAAGATTGCATCATACAAATGGACGTACAAACACTTATTCATTTCTAGAAAGGTATAAGTATAGAATCTTCAGAATATATAAAATGTATGAGGTATACTGCTTAATCACATTATAACATATTATTCATTCATTGTTAATCATGGAATCACAGTTTCCATTATACCAATACAGAGTACAAATTCTTTCCACAAAGTTCCAGGCTTCCAACCCTTATTACATCACAGAGAGGATTGTACCTCCATCACGGCTCAACCATGCCCAATGGTCATTAAGACCATCACATTATTTCCTGCATGTCCAACATTATCTTTCCATGCCTCAAAATAAGACTCAACAGATCATCAACACACATGTGACATATAAGATTAACATAGCAAGGAACTACGATGCTCAATTAGCATCATATTACAGTTTCAACACAAGAAGAGAGTTTCCATTATCACATTTAATCATTCAAGAGGGCTGATTTCAATCAATCACCATCACTTAGTTATCTTAGGGTTAGGTGTAACAAGCTATATATCATTAGAGTTACATATCTACTTATTTTGGTGGTTTATCAAATATATTAATACGAGGGAAAAGGTATGACTACACATTTAAGGGCATTGGAGAATCAAATTCAAATTATTAGAACTCACTATAGGCTCCATTCTGAATCATTGGATATTGAACCATACAATCTCAACCATTGGATCAGGTTCATTATTCAAAACCATCAGTTGGGGTGTAGGTCTAACCCTTGAATCATACAATCAAAGAAACCATAGGTTTAGGGTTTAAATGAAGAAACAATTGCAGCGTTGACTCACCACCGACTTTTGTAACTTGAACCACCATCAGTTGATAGGGTCAGCACTACCATCACTTATCTCCATCGGATATTGAGCAAATGTCACCATCGGTTGATACCATCTTTAGCGTACTAAACCATCAGTTGTTAAGATTTCAAAAGAGTCCAATACTAACCTAAGGTGTGACCATACTCTAACACCATTGGTTGTTAAAATTGGTAATCACCATCAATTGTCAAGAAGACAACTTCATCGATTGTCACAAAGACTTCACCATCGGTTCATGTATAGAAAAGAAAACAACTTAGGAACCTAAGTATAGGCCATCATTTAATAGGTGCTTAGCACCCTCGATTGTCATGCCAACCCGATCTAAGTGATCTTGTACCTTAGGAAGATCATACACCTATTTTTAGGTTCATCTAAAGATGGAAACTATGCAAGAAACACCATAAAAATCAAAACCGTAGGAAACCATAACCTCTAAGTTCTTAGATCTTTGTTTTAGACTAAGAACATGAGTAAGCAAGCTTGTAGTAGGCAATAAAAGTGAAGTGGGTTATAATAATCACCTCTAGGAAGAAGATCACATCCTAAACCGCAAGAAACTCAAGCATAGAAGGTAAAAAAACCGTAGATAAGCTATGAACTTGGCGAAGTAGTACCTTCCTCCACAAGAGAAGCAAACCCTAAGTAGAAGGAGCAAGAAAGGTAGGTTCTTTGAGATTTAGAGCAAGATTTAGCATGAAAAACCATGGTTCTATCCAGGAAGAAGGTAGGAGGAAGAAGAAAAACAAAAGAAATGAAGAAGAGAAGGACATACTTATTAGTTTAGGTTAAGATCACCAAAAGAGAGCTCCACAAACCCTATATGAGGGTAGATCTTAGCCCTAGAAGCTCCAACAAGAAGATCAGCTTTCTTCTTCTAGTTTGGGCACCTCCCCCACCATCAAGCAGGGAAAGAAAAAGTTATGGAGAGGAGGGAAGAGATAAGGGACCAAAGGTTTCGTTTTTGAGCTGAAGGATATGTATATAAAGCTTATGGATAAGGAAGAGAAGAAGCTTGAGCTATCCTATCAGCTCTCTATGTGTCCATGGACAAGAGCTACCATGGCCATGCAGAAAATAGCTACACCAGTTGTGGGAGTCTTCTAAACCACCATATTATGACCTACCAGGATGGACATTAGCTTCCAACACATGATAACCATCGGTTCTTGAAACCCTAGTCACTTATGTGGTGAACCATCACTTGACCACCTCTTTTTAGTGAACCACCAACCGAAGTGAGCCAAAACCAGAAATCCATCGACCTAAGGCCTTCTAGGATGACTATAGGTTGTCACCACAATTTGGTAACCATTGTATGTCAACCAAAAAGGGGAACCATCAGTTCATGGCTCCTAAAGGTAGCTCATCCATAAAGGGGTAAACCCTAAATAACCATAGAAGAGAATCACCACCAAACCAAGGTTCAATTAAGTTCCCCATGGCTCAACAACCTCAAGCATGATAAGAAAACATTTAAGGATCATAATGCACGTCACAAATTGCAAGTAATACCTCCCATGTGGGCAAATTGCAAAAAAGTCTAAAATGTACATAAAATTACATAACTTGCTCAAACAAAGTCCAAATTGAACCAAACTTGAAACTTATGTTTGTCACGTGATATAAAAACACCAAAAAAGGTTAGAATAATATTTAAAGCATTAAACTATGGTAATTAAGCATGTTCAACACTTTACATAAGGAAAGGGGTCTGACAAAATCAATATAGTCAAATTTACTTATTTCGTTTGTTTCACACCAAACTTGTGATGAGTCTAACTTGATAGGGGAAAAATAATTTGAAATTTTGTAATGGGATATAATTGACATATTCAACTAGTATGTCTAAAACCCAAAAGTTTGGAAATGTAAGAGAATACTCTGACTATTATAGTTGTATAAGTTAGCATGGCTGAATACCCACATGTAAGGATACCTAAAATAAAATGGTATAACAAAGTATTCATGTATCTATATCATAACCTAGACACTTCACCGTCATATCCCAAGGATGTGTTTTTTGGTCAACATGGTGAAATTTTGGTTTTTCTTCAACTAAGGGGTTGGAAGTAGTCCTAACGATAGGATAATAGATTGATTTTTTCATCTAATGTTTCTATGGGCATATAATAGTGACATGGGAAAAATAAAAAGAAAAGGAACAATATGTAAGATAATAAGGATTCTTGTCAAGAAAGGAAAATGAACTAATTCAAATGGATGTCAAGCAGAAGGCATTCAAAAATAGGTCAAAAAACAATCATATGTTTCCAAAATGTCAATATAGTGTAGACCTATGATAACCATGCAATTTATTATAAAATTGCTATAAGAAGATAAAGAAGCCACTCATGGAATCTTCATGACAAATTAGTTGCCATCATCTCTTGATTGGAAAGAGTAGAGGCATCACCACTCAAAAACAAAGAAAAGAAGAATCAACACCCAACTTAATAATAAGAAGTAACATGAATCACCACCACATTATCTAGGAAAAGACACTTCTACACCACCCAACACAATGATTAAGGAGTAAGATGAAGAACCACCTAATTACCTAGGAAAACACACATCCACCAAATTCCCATAATTAGTTATAAATAATGCACCTTAGCACTAGGCTTTTAATATGCAACCCTAGATAAAACACTTTCAATAAATGGATCTACAAGCTCACAGGGTCAATATCAAATAGCATATGAAACACTAAAGCTAGTATGCATGCTTCTTTAGGTTTGTAGTGTGGAGATTACATTGCAACATGGTAACAAACTATGAAAATGAGAGGGGAATGAGAAAATAAGGTTGGCATAATGAGAAGATAAACTCCCAAGGGAAGGCGCGGGTCAAGGGCGGGCCATATATATGAAGAAGAAATAGGACCTTCATTGACAATCATCCCAACATTCTGTAACTGAGAATAAGAATCTTTGTCTGTTAGAGCTCCTAACCAAAGGTTAACTCCCATAAGGCCATGAACACCTATAGATCCCAAACATCGTGTAAGTTACTTCTAATGGAGAATAGTCTGCATCATTGTTGATACCTGAACCACTACTCAAGCGCCATGAGTCACCTAATGAAATATCTGGAGAACACATATGAAACCTTTCCTTTTCGACTAGGGGTTGAAGATATATGGGAGGTCAATAACTAAGGAGCCAAAAAAGTAGCTAATTGTGACGACCCCAATTTCTATATACTTTCCTTAGTGACATAAACAGTTATGCGTGCACTCATATCGATAAATGTCAAAAGGGAAAATATTAGAAATCAAGATAGTCAACTAAAAACAGAGATAAGCCAAGATTATGTCCACATCATCAGTAGATAGCCACACCACACTTCATTCAATGATAAATGATAAAGTCATACATATTATTACTTGAGAAGGGAGAAGAATAAGTCTATGAAAAAGAAAATATGATTATTACATAGGATCTATACTATCCTACTACATCATCTAGAAGAATAAAAACTATCTAACTGAAATGAATAAGGTGAGACGTGGAGATCTATCTCATATCCTCCATGATCATTATTTAGTGGCTTCAGGTACTTTAATGTGCGTCATATATTGTCAATTGTTCCTTGTACCTAGAAAATACGAGAAACAAAAACATCAACAAAGATGGTATGTGGAATTAAAAGCTATAATATGCCGGTATATAAAATACTCAAAATTTGAGAAAGAGAATGAAAACGTTATTTAAAGGTGGAAAATCAGGTAATCCCAAGTTATTAGCCTCATTTAGAATGAATATGCAGTACTATGGTGGACTTAGCACAAACATAAATATTGGGCCCTATCCCTACGTACCTTGTACCATTAGGGATCTCCCTGCATACCTTGTACCATTAGGGAGGTGCTAGTCAACATTAATACTTTCCCTCTCTAATAGGGATATTAATGAGCACCACTAGTAACTACATTACATTTTTCTTGTTTATTCATATTCTTAATTGTTCAAGGCAGAAATTGTCAATTTACATACATCAGCATCTACATCCAGCAATGCATTTCAAATACAAACAAGCAAGTACGCATATATTAACATCTAGTAAATCTAGTCATATAATTATATCCACATACCTTCAACTTTCAGGTCTAGATTCCACAAGTCCTAGATTATGAGAAAGATAGTAAATCACCCTGAAATATAGCAAAACCCTAAAGTCACCAAGGGTTCTCATCAATCAAAATTAATTATTATTACTATTAGGGTTTAGGTTATTTGGGATATCACTTTAGGATACATATGATTCAGAGTTGGGTTCTGAGGTTAGAGTCGTCAAGGTTATTCAAGGACATTTAAGCTATTAGGGTTTTACCTAAATTCTATATAGTATTCATAATAAGGTGGGAAAAACTAGAATTTAGGTTTCTTATTAACTATTGAATCTGATATCATTTATAGATTAGGGTTTCAAATATCATGGTGATCAGGACCTCAATTAGGGTTTAGGCAGTCCCCAAAGTGGATCTAAAATCAATCATGACCATTATCATACAATATGTATAGATATTAAGAGATCATTAGGTATGTAGGCCATATCTTCAGAGAAGGAATCACATCTAGGACCTAACAATATTTTATTTAAATAGATTGCATTTTTTACAATGAAAATGATATATAGGTTTGATTCCTATCATTTTCTAGGGTTTCTCTAAGATCTGACCAATCAGGTAATTTCTAAGGAAATAAATGAACAAAATAAAAGGAAAAAGGTGGTTGGTCTCACAGATTAGAAGAGGGATCAGGCTATGCGGATCCTCTCCTTAACTCGTGAGCTAGCCTCGTTCAACTGGGTCAAGGCTGGGGTAAAAGACGTAAATTCCCTTTGGAGTGTTGCATAGCATCGTGACGGGTCATGGGAAGATTAGTAACCCCACCTCTTCTATTGCTTTCCTCACACACTATGGCAGTAGTGATGGTCGAGCAATGGAGAAGAAGGAAAGTGAAAGTAGCTCGGGCTGGCTAGGGGGGTGTCTAGGAGTGTCACTACAAAAAATTTGGCCTTTGTTGAAGAAAATTTGTGAGGAACCATAGATTGTGAATAATGATGGCTATTTGTGAGGGCTCATCCTTCAAATATGGGACCAAATCCCTCAACCGTTTTTTTAACATCTTTACAAATACTAATCCCTCACAAATACATTAGTCACTAATCATTCCTTGAAAAATACCATGACAAATGATTCCCTCCATCTCATATCCCTTCCCTCCATCTCATTTCCCTTCCCTCCATTCTAAAATACAACATTTGGATATCAAAATTAAAAAGGAAAAGAAAAACCCTCCCCACTCGTCCCTCTACACAATGACAAACTAGGGAAGCAATGATCACCTGCCCTCGTCCTCGACGCCTCCTTGATTCCATCGACCACGCTTTCAATCCATCGACCAGGCCTCGCTCACTCCACGGCCAGGGTTTGCTCCAGCTTAATGCCGCCCAGCCTCAGCAACCCCACGACCCCAGCCGCTTAGCATTTCCCAAATCCCACTGGTCGCACCTAGCTGCAACCGCGCCTACCTCCCGGACGGCGCCCCAACTGCTCCTGCCACCCCAACTGCAGCAGGTTGTAACTCCAATCGTCGGCCAGCTTCCAATTCCACGGCCAGGAGTAGCCATATCGTGCCGGATCCCAGCAAAACCAGCGGCACCCGACTCAGGCAGTGCCCAGCAGGTGCTCTGAAGAATACTTCAACCTTGGATCAAGCTACTGGTCTCTTTTCCTTGATCTGACGCCCATAAGCTGCCCAACCGCCTCTGCTCCAGTTCTTCTCTTGCAACGTCCTTTGTTCTTCTTCTTCAGTTTTAATCTCGTTGCTTCTGTCCATTGACCGGAAGCGTGGGAAAAGGTACTGCTACTAAAACTGCATCTTTTTTCTGTGCTACTTATTTTATTATTCTCTTGCAACTATTGTTCTTGCTTGTTGTTATGTTGTTTGATTCAATCATGTGTCAGTCATTTAGTTTTAGGTAATGATTCCAATGTGCATCCTTCTTCATGTGTATCCCAGATTTGAGTTCACTGTAATGTACTATTCACTACCAATGCTTGCTTATTTCTTCATATGTGTATCCCAATAGTTTACTGTAATCTGTTAAATACTGCCAGTGTTTGCTTCTTTCTTCATTTGCGTATCCAAATTTTAGGTTTCCTATAACGTATCTCCTCTTTACATAAAATAGCCATATAAATTAAATCTCAAACCTTATAGCCTTCATTCGGAACTCACATTGTGATGTTTGATAAATGGGTAATATTACTATGGACTGAGAATGGGTTGATGTTTAAAAATAGACATGTAGTAATCTAAGTGTAATGATTTATTAAAATTATATGGGTCAAATGGAATATGTAAGAGTCTAGTCACCACTTAATTTTTTTTTGGTTGTAAGTATAATATAGCCTGGTGTTTTTGCATTTTGCAGAGGCACACTAAGTCATTATCAACATCTCATATCTGGTTGAGAAGTCTAGGCAGAAGCCTCAAGAACGAATGAGTGTTCTTAGTAATGTGGGTTCCTCCTAAAACAACAATTGGATATATTATATGTCTTTTTTCCTTTACCCCCTCCATCTAAAATAATACCCTTTCTGTAACATGTAGTTGTGATGTATGACCTAAAAGCCAATAATTATGGTAATGATCCTCTGGTAAGTGCAGCTCTGTACTTAGAGATTAATTAAAGGCCGACTGCCCAGGGCTCCCATGGGACACATCCATTCCTAATATAATAGTTGGCACTTTGGAGATCTTTGGCATGGATGGAGGATGCTCAGCTGTGGTGAACTTCTCTGCATCTTCCATCCATGCCAAAGATCTCCTAAGAGCCAACTATTATATTAGGAATGGATGTGTGCCATGGGAGCCCTGGGCAGTCGGCCTTTAATTAATATCCAGGTACAGAGCTGCACTTAGCAGAGGATCATTATCATAGTTATTGGCTTTTAGGGCCTGCATCACAACCACATGTTAAAGAAAGGGAATTATTTTAGATGGAGGGGGAAAATGAAAAAAGACAAATATACAAATGTTGTTTTAACAACAAAGGAATCAAGGAGGAACCCACATTACTAAGAACACCCATTCGTTCTTGAGGCTTCTGACTAGACTTCTCAACCAGAGAAGACCTTTTATTGAATGCATGTCTGAAGATTTCCATGGTCATGACATACATTCTATTGATGCTAAGCGTGCACAAAGATGGTATGCTACTAACTTATAATGATACATATCATACAAGTGAACCAGAAGTTACATTCATTTTACGCCCATGCTTTAGTGCTTCTATGCCCATAATTTGATTTTTAAAGATACCAAACTTATTTACATATCATTTCAGTTTCCATTGGATACTAGAACTTTGTAATTCTACTATGTCCGCCAATCAAAAATTCTGGTCCTCTTCCTTTTCACTTCCTACTTCTATCTATGATGAAGTGGAAATAATTATTATAAATTTCTTGTGGGGATAGTGTGAAGGCAAGAATGATATCCATCTTCTTAAGTGGGATGATGTAACCATCTTCTTAAGCTAGTCTATGGATCAAATTGATCCATGACAAATACCTTCTTAAGGATTCTATCTAAAATATTGATATCTATGGTCAACTTTCTTGGTATTTAATTCAGATGATCATACATCTGAATTTAAAATCCTATTACGAAGGATTGCTAGAAACAACATCTCAGTGATGAACAACCTAAAAAAAGAGGGTTTTTCTATACTTCTATATGTTTTCTGTGTAGAAGTTCTAATGAATTTATCATTCATTTATTCTTTAATTGCCATGTAGCTGATTTCATTGGGGTAAGGTTGTTGAGTGTAAACTCACTGATAGGATTCCCCTGTATATTTACAAAGTTAATCAAAAGTATATACATTTTTAAATGTGTTTATTGTACTCCCAGGTTGGAGGCTATTACTACTCATCTATGTATCCAAATTGCCATTTTTCGGAAGTGGGTATTTTCCTCTTTTGATATCTAGCAGCTATCAATGAAAGTAATCTTTTTAGATGGGATAGACACTTCTACAATGTTTCTCTTGGGAGGAAACTTCTTTTCTTCTGTAGTGGTTGGTATATATGAACTGTTTTCTTCTGCTAGTCTATTGTTCTACTGGTTTACAGTCTCCTACTATCATAATTTGAGTGTTGTGTTATTAACAAGATACCAAACAATGAAATTGTCCCTGTTGTCCTGGTCTGCATGTCATATGTTCTATCTTGGTTGGTGTTAAGTCTTATGCAGCTGACTTATTTTAAGTATTTCAGTTCTTAATTTTATGAGATGTTATACATGATATCATATACTTATATGTTTAAGTATTTCAGCTGACTTATAGGGACAGTTAGGTATTTGTCTCATAATGCTTGTTATAAGTAATAACAATATGTTGATATCAGATCTAAGAAGAAATAGACTGTCAGTGCCTTTATGCATAGAGATCTGCTACAATATTGAGATTCTATGGGATATGTTGGACATAACCCATAGCATCAGGACCACACACAGCTTTGAATCTCCTTTGGTAGAGTCTAAATAGCCATGCGTCAAAATACTCCTTTGTAGTAGAGAGATCGCCTAGTTTGAGAAGAGAAGCAGTGTAGCTAGTCTGACAGTATAAGTAGCCCCTGTAATCGAGTATATGTTGAGACATGTGAGCAAAATTTAATGGATGGATCTGTGAACTATTATTGATTAGGTGGGTACCTATGCTATTGCAGTTCTTGAAGGATTTTTCTTGAAGGATGTTTCTTCTGCCTCTTTTTTTGCTTCTTGTATATTGATAGACTTCATGTATGTCTTCTCCCTTCCCTCCCATTTTCTCTTTTTCCTTTTTCATGTTGTATATTCGACCCCCTTTTGCTGCAATTGTTGCAAAAAAATCAGTCCTTTTATACTACTGTTTCTTTGATTTTTTTCTATTTCCTCTTGTGTCTCCTATTCTAGCTTCTTTTCTTTTCTTTTTTTGCAATTTCTCCTTCATTTCCTGTTCCTGCTATTGCATCTAAATTTTTGTTACTTCTATGTCCCCTCTTATTGCTACTTTTTCTTACTTATTCTTGCTCCTACATGACTACATCTCCTACATGACTACATCTCAAACAGCTGTTCCTCTACTTATTATATATTTTCCTTCATGTAGATGGATTTTCTAATAGATCGGAGTTGGATGTATATTGGGAACAGAGTACGAAGTGATGTATTTAAGGCAGGGTTATGAAAGTTCATTGAGTTTGCTCTTATCCATCAGAGACCAACTAGACATGGGAAATTAAAATGTCCTTGCAAGGTATGTTTGAACAGATACCTTAAAACAGAGGAGGAGGTATTCTCACATGTATTACAAAAAGGATTTGTGCATAGCTATGATGTTTGGACGTTTCATGGGGAGGTGATTGGTAGGAGAAATCCTGTTGTGGCACCAAACATGCCTAGCACCGACAATATGCATCAGATGTTGGAGGATTTGTTTGGTATGGGTGACACAACAAATGACCACTCTACTGATGCTACAGAGGAACCTGCAAATGTAGATGCACAAAGATTTTACAAGCTACTGAAAGAGGCAGATCAACCACTCTATAGAGGTTGCACAAGTCATTCTAAGCTATCGTATTTGGTTGCCTTGCTATTTCTGAAGGAGGAATCTGGATGGTCCAACGATTCTTTCACAAAGTTGTTACATTTGATTGTTTCAGGATTTCCGGAAGAAAATTGTCTATTCCCGGAGACGTACTATGAAGCAAATGCGATTGTGAAGGATTTACGACTTGATCATTCTACTATAGACGTATGTACAAATAATTGCATGCTTTTTCGCAAAGATGCAGCTTCAAAAGAAAATTGTGATACTTGTGGTGCTTCAAGATGGAATGAAAAGCAATACAAAACAAAGGGAAAGAAGGTAGCTGCTAAGTTCATGTATCACTTCCCTTTGATACCTCGGTTAGAGAGGCTCTATATGTCTTCATCTATTGCTAAAGACATGATTTGGCCATCAGAAGTAAAAGGCAAGGATGGTCGTATTCATCATCCTTCAGACACACCAGAATGGTTGTCTATTGATGCCAGGTATCCAGACTTTGCTGTTGAACCACGCAATGTTAGATTGGCATTAGCAACAGATGGATTTAATGCATTTGGCAATATGAGTGCATCACATAGCATCTGGCCTGTGTTGGTGACACCTCTCAATCTTCCGCCTTGGCTTCTTATGAAAGAACAATTTATTATGATGTCCCTATTAATCCCAGGTCCACATATGGTTGGCAATGACCTTGATGTATACTTGGAGCCATTAATTGAGGAGTTGCAACTACTTTGGGAGCTTGGAGTCAAAGTTTATGATGCATATAGAAAAAGGAACTTCACTATGCGGGCAATGATTTTATGGACCATTAACGATTTCCCAGCATATGGTGACTTATCTGGTTGGAGCACTAAAGGTAAGAAAGATTTGGGATGTCCTTGTTGTAATGTGGAGACTGTATCAAAATGGTTACAGTATGGGAAAAAGCAATGCTATGGTTTCCATCGACGTTTTCTTCCAATGAATCATCCGTATAGACGTGATAGGAAAAATTTTGATGGTGAAAAAGATTTTTGACTTCCACCTAAGCCACTATCTGGAGAAGATATACTGAGGCAATTTGATGGGTATGAAAATATCACATTTGGAAAAATGAATAAGCGCAAGAGGCTTGGAGATCAAATTCAACCATTACCTCCTGGTTGGAATAAGATAAGCATCTTTTTTCAGCTACCTTATTGGAAGTATTTATCTGTTAGACACAATCTGGATGTGATGCACATAGAAAAGAATGTGTGCGAGAATATTTTAAACACATTATTGGGTGATTCTAAGAAAAGTAAAGACAACTTACAAGCTCGTCAAAATTTGAAGAAAATGCGCATTCGAAGAGATTGATGGCCAGTAGATGCAGGTGACCGCTATTACTTGCCTCCAGCATCTTACACCATGACTAATGCGCAGAAAGATAAGTTCCTATCTGTGTTAGAAAAGTTGAAAGTTCCTGATGGCTATTCTTCTAACATATCTAGGTGTGTTAGCAAATCTGATAGAAAACTTGTTGGGCTGAAAAGTCATGATTGTCATGTTCTTATGCATCAACTTCTACCTGTTTCCTTGAGACATTGCATAAGCTTAGATGTGTACAAGCCTATTGCTAATTTGTGCTCATTTTTCAACAAGCTTTGCTCTAACATTATTGATGTGGAGGAATTCAAAGAATTGGAACAAGAAATTGCTGTCACTCTTTGCCAGTTGGAGAGAATCTTCCCTCCTTCTTTGTTCACCATCATGATGCATTTGCCCATTCATTTAGCTTATGAAGCCAGGCAAGCCGGATCTGTCCGAACTAGGTGGATGTACCCAATAGAGAGATACTTGAAGAAATTGAAGAAGTATGTAAGAAACAAAGCTAAACTGGCTGGTTGTATTGCTAGTTGCTATTTAGCTGAAGAAAGTTTGACATTTTGTGGTAGGTACTTGCATAATTTTGAGACAAAACTGATCCGCACTCCTCATAATGTTGATGGATCTCCAATTAGAGTTGGAGTGTCAAGAAATTTCGACATCCACACTTTGGAACAAGCCCATCGTTATGTCCTTTTCAATAAAGAGGAATTGGATGTTTACAGAAGGTAAGATTTAATTACGTCCTAAAATTCTTACTGATATTTGTATATATGTTGTACATTAATTTAGACACTTCTTATAAAGCAGTGAACACATGTGTATTCTTCAAGATATGGAACCCAACATTGCCCCACGGACCCTAGAAACAAAACATGCAAAGGAGTTCTCTAAGTGGTTGAAAGAGCATGTAAGTCTCAAACATAAATATTGTTGTCACTCTTAATGTTCAAGTTAGTGTAGATTACATTAATGTTTTAATTTTTTATGAAGGTAATGCAAATGTGAGAGATTAGGCCGAACAGTATTAGCGATGATTTGAGATGGTTATCCCAAGGCCCTTGTGTTGAGGGAATGTCTTATGAAGGATTTTTGGTCATGGATATCGTTTCCGTTCAAAGCCCATTGAAAGTACATGTACTACACAAAATAGTGGAGTGTATTTGTGTGCTGACACTTCAAGTTATTCAAGTGGTAGAGATCGAAATCCTATAAATGCTGAAGTCACGTACTATGGCTACTTAGAGGAGGTTATTGAGCTAACTTATGGTCCAGGAATCAAAGTGTCGTTATTCAGATGTTCTTGGTATGATGAAAGCACTTCTAACGGGTTGCGAATTGATGAGTATGGGTTCACACAAATCAACACTTCAAGGATAAAAAAAAAGGAGGAACCGTTTATCCTGGCTTCTCAAGCATTGCAATGCTTTTATGTGAAGGATCCTAATGATGATGATTGGTGCACAGTGCTAAAGCATCCTCCTAAAGATTATTCTGAAGTACCTCTTATTGAGAATTGTTTGACTGGTTTACAATCTGATGGTGGTGTAACTAGTGATGTGTCTTGGACGAGGAGTGACACCGGGGGATCTTTTGTTGATAGAACTAAAAAAAAGAATGATGGGGCTAATGTTTAGTTCATTAATCTGTCTGTTTTGTTTGCAAGTCTAGAATAATTTACTTGGGGAATATGTTGTATTGCATTTTTTTGGCAAACTATTACTATATGGCATATTCTTTGCAATTTATTTAGTCTTGTTTCATATACCAGCAAGTAGGACATCATTATTCTTTTTTGGGATATGAAACCAAGGTACTCTACAAGTTATATATTTTTCAAATGCTGAATATTCATATGTTGGTGTCTCATATTCTCCGCAATTTATTTGTTTTTCAAATGTAGCTACTACTTTTGTTACTGACATTTCTGCACTAATAATCTAATTTTTTTTCCTTGTCAATTGAAGGATGGCAGGAAGAAGATTCACTAGATCTACTTGTAACAACACACCCAGTCAACCTATTGCTGTCCCTCCATCCACAATTGAAGAAAATTGTGAGGATGAACCTACTCTACTGTCCAACAATATTGAAAATGATGTAATAGTTGAAGAAAATGTTGAGGATGAACATGAGAATAGGAAGTATGGACGTGGGCCTGCAAGTGAGCAAAGCCTACTTCCTAAGCAAGGGCAGCCACGTCACAAGGTCCAATGGGATGATGAAGGAAATGCTATTGGGGAGAATGGTGCCAAATTGAATCGTTATTGTCAAATGCAAGCAAGGAAACCACACATATGGCATCTAGACTTGAAGTGGAATGAACAACCAGAACAAGCTTTTGCAGATAGAAAATCATTTATTGAGGTAATCTTTTTCATAAAAAGACCAACAAATTGTATGATTGTTATATCTAAAGTAATATTTTCTATGTTTTTGTAGAAATACTTTGATTTAGGCAGTCACCCTAATGCATGGAATCACATTGATGAACACATTAGCAAAGGGATATCAGTGTGGAGGGCACGTGTAAAGAAAGATTACTATGAAAAGTACAAGATTGAACCAGAATTGATGATGAAGAAAGTTGAGAAAAATGCTTCCATAGATATGGACCAGTTTAAAAATCTTGTTAAAGAATGGGGAACCGAGAAGTCTAAGGTACAATGGTTTCATATAACTTTTTTTTTTATCAATAAGCACGTTTCTCTTTCATTACTCACAAAATTTACAAAGGGGAGCAAAGCTCAATACATCTATAAAGATAGATATCAAAAGTCAAAAAGAAGGATGCAATTTATCTATGCAAACTTCTATAATCAGTATTTATGCAATGCCACACACTGTTTGGTTTGCTCCTACTGTCTTCAAAAACACATTTGTTTCTATGTATCCATATGTGATAAATGATAAGAGTAGAAAGAAGAGCTTCATATTTGTTCTTTAGCAGGTGTACTTCATTTCTGTTCCAGCAGCAGGTGTACTTCAACGCTGCTGCAGATTTTTTGATTCTGCTCAATTCCTCTGATCTCAGGGAGCTTCCACACTCCACACTTCACATCAGTCCCCTTTCCAATGTGGAATTGGACATTAGAGAGATATCTATCTCTTATATTGAGGATGTTCTTCCACATCCAGCTATTGGCTTGCTTATATTGAGGATGGTTTCATATAACTTGCATGTATACCTATCTACTTTTTCTAATTATATGTTTCTTATGGTTTAGAAAATTTCCGAGATCAACAAGGCAAACAGAGCAAAAAAAGTGATGGATCATACCACAGGATCAAAGCCATGGAGTTGTTATCGGGCAGAAATGGTATTAATAATGGACACTTGTCTTTCTTAGTAGGAGTTGAACATATAACATGGACAATTATTATGTTATCTATCATGTGTAGGTCAGTGAAGATCAACCCGTTGTGCCTCTTAACAAATTTTTGGAAAAAGTTTACGACAAAAGCCCACAAGTGGTTAGAAAATGGATATTTGTTTTCCTATGATGTCTACAAAGCTACATATGCTTAGATATCTCAATTTAAGCTTTCCTTTTATGATGCTTTCTAATTACAGCTTGAAATCTCTGATATCGTGGAAAACCAAGTAGCAAACCAAGAAGAAATAGATCCTAGAAGTGTTGATATTCTAACACGTGCTGCTTATTTGCAAGTTTTAAATCCTTCCAAAAAGGCTAGGATCCGAGGTGTTGGAATTGGGCACAAAGAGATAGGACATAGGGGAAAAGCTGCCCGTTTAAGATATGAAATGCTTCTTGAGGAAAGCAATGCAAAGGATGTATGTTGGAGAGAATCTAAACTTGAACTATTAGTTACAACTAGTCTATTAGATTGATGTTTGTAATTTGTTTTCTATTTCAGGATAAACTTAAGGAACTTGAAGAAACAGTAAATGGATTGAAGAACTCCGTCTCGCAATTAATGACTTGGTATAATCAATCACAGGTAACTCAGTTTCAGTTGTCTATGTCAATGTAATATATAATTTTTTTTTGACATTGTTGATGTATTTGTTATAGGATGGCGGTATTAATGTTGATTGTGCAGCTGAATACCCCAATCAGAATACTACAGGTGTCTTACACATGCAAAGTGGCACAAATAGGTCGGATGTGGGTTCTTTTCACATACAAGACAACACAAGTAATGGTGCAGATGTAGGCATGTTTCCCAGCCAAAATAATTCAAGCGGGGATGGCTTAGGAAGACTTTCTAGACCAAGCAATTCGAGGGAGACTGGAGTAGGTAGACTTTCCATACAAGCCAATTCAAGGGAGAATGGAGTAGGCAGGCTTTCCATACAAGGCAATGGACATCCACGGATCTTTGCGCCACAGGTAACTCATTACAGCTATAGATTATTTTCAATATTCATACACATAAGAATATTAACATGTACACTTTATTAAAGGCTGCAGTTGAAAGTTGGTCCCCTTCTTCTGGTAATAATCGACAAAGTTATCCTCAAATGCAGAACACACCAACCACATCTTCATCGGTGTCTTTCACACCAAGAAATCAGCGTTTAAATCCTGTAAGTAATTCATTTCAGCTTATCAACATGAAGTGGGCATTTAAGGCGTTTTAGGCCCAAATTATGCAATTTAAAGGCTAAACTAGCATGAATCGAGTCTAGATTTGGTCAAATTAGATCACCTTCAGTCATTGCATGGTTGATATAGGTCTGATTTAGAGTAAATCAGGTCAAATTGTGGCAAATTAGGTCTGCTCTGAGGAAAATCAGGTCTGATTTGGGGAAATGAGGATTGATTTGGGCCAAATTGGTATGTCCTCATAGCGCTGTTTGTTAAGTTTTTTCTACTTTTTCATATTTTTATTGTTCTTGCTTCTTTCTCTTTTCTTTTTTTATCCATTCTCCTGCATCTTATTCCTGCGTCCTGCTGCTATGTTTTTTCTGAGTTATTCATCCTATATTCCCTCCTACTACTATGCAAGCATGTGCATATTTTCTTTTTCAAATTTGTCCTATACATCCTGCTACGAAATCTACTACTACTATTTACATATCTAATTTTCTTTTTCTGATTTCTTCCTCCTAAATCTCCTCTCTTAGCCACTGTTGTTTGCATGTTTCCATTTATTTTCACTGACCTATTCCTTCCTCTATATTTTCTTATTCAGCACCTGCTACTGCTATTTTTTATTTTGTTTTGTTGATTCTTCCTCTTTCAATCTCCTTTTACTGCCCTTGGTTTGTCTTATTCTGACTTCTTCCTACAGAACTTCGACCATTTGCATGCTCTTTTTATCCCATTTTCTCTCACCAATTCGTACTTGTCTTCCTCTTACTGTTGTTTCATTTTCTTCATGTTAATTTTGTTGTCCCTGATTCTCCTATAGTTATCAATTCAAATTAAAGATGTCAGTTTCTTCATATACTTCATGCTGCTAATATCTCTAATATATGTAAGCACACTGATGATACAAGTTCGTTAGGTCCCAACTCTTCTAGGTATGTTATGTTGTCCTCGTGGTTGTGCAATTCCTACTACATATTATTAATCTTCATATCTTATCCTCATAGCTCGTGGTTGTGAAATTCCTTTAACTTCTCAATTAACATCTCAATTGAGGATAAAGCTGCAGCCTCCCTTTGGTTTCCAAAAACCCTTAGGATTGATGGTGGTGGATGTTGGATGGTGGTGGTGGTGGATGTTGGATGGTGGTGGTGGTGTTGGCTAGTGGGTGGGAGTGCTGATGTGTAGGTGTTGGTGGTGGCTGATGGTGCGGGCTGTTGGTGGTGGCTGATGGTGTGGGCTGGTGGTGGCGTGCAGTAGCATGCTGCTAGGAGATGATGATGTTATGATGGAAGATTGGGTGGTCTGTAGATTTGTAGGGGGTTTCTAGGAGATGGGAGGAAGTAGTAGCATGTTGCTAATGTGGAGGTGGTTTCTTGGGGTGGTTGTTGGCTGATGTGGAAGCATCATCTTGCTGCTATGCTAAAGATGGTTCAAGAGTAGAATGTGTAGGTGTTAAGAGGTTGTGGAGGGAGAGAGGGGGTGGTTGCTAGAGTGGAAGCAGCAACTTGCTGCAGTAATTGAGGTTCTAATGTTAAATTGTCTACTGGAGTCTGTTCTAATGTTTAAACTCTACGATCCAACTGCATGGAAGTTGGAATGAGATATAGGCTTGTGTATAGATAGAGTTTTATTCATGCTCATCAATAATGTGACGTTTTTCTGCAAAATAATGTTCATGTGGTTAATCATGAGAGGATCGTCCTCTTTTTGTATGTGTAGATGCATCTCACTTATGAAAGAAACTAAGTGCAGTCAACAGAGATATAGGCATGTACTATTTAACTAACCCACTGAGTTTTTTTAATTATGTATTAGTTACTGAGCTCAACCATAATTTTAGTTTACGGGTGCATGTTGCTGCTATGTTGGTTCACTTACATTTTTCTCTACTTCGCACTCGCTCTGATTCCTTTTTGTATTTATATTGATAGGGTAGAATTTCTTTTAATGATGCATTTCGACCGACAATGCGCCTTGGAGTAGACCAAAACCGAAATATAAGGGTAAGTTATTTGTTGTACTATGATTTATGTATTAACTTTAAATTCTATGAGTATAATGATTTGTCATTTTTAGGAGAAGAATATTCAAGTACCTAACCGTATGAGGCCTGGCATTGATGAAGAGCACCACACCATTTGAAGGAATATGGAGACATTATTGATCTTAAGAGTTTCTAGCATGATATGTTCATTGTCATCAATCTCAAATTTTAAAACCATATGTACTCTTTATTTATATCAACGTTGAGCACGCAATGTATGGATAATATTTTGCTTCAATATCAAAAATTGGTTTGAGGTGATTTAACATTTTTATGTGTCATTTTGGTGTTGAATATTCTTATGATGTCATGTGAATTAGTATAAAAATATTGCTTGAGGTTATGTATACAAAGTTTTCATTTAAAATTTGATATTCACTATAGTAACAATTAATTAACATTTAATAAATCATTCAATAATCAATAATCAATAATCAATAACCAAATCATTTACAGTAGTCCCTCATAAATATATTGATGAAGGTCCAGATTGACCATCAAAATGGCATTCATGACTACCACATAGCCCCTCAAAAATATATTCTCCAGGACCATCAAGTCCCTCAAAAATGTATTCATGAAGGCTAAATAGTCCCTCAAACATGTATTCATGAAGGCTAAATAGTCCCTCAAAAATGTATTTATGAAGGCTAAATAGTCCCTCAAAAATGTATTTCTGAAGGCTAAATAGTCCCTCAAAAATGTATTTATGAAGGCTAAATAGTCCCTCACAATTGTATTTGTGAGGGCCACTGGTATTTGTCACGTGAGTTCTCTTCACGGACCATTTGTGAGGGCCAGACCCTCAACCGTCCCTATTTCTGAGGGCCTGTAGAGAGGGGTTTGTGACATGACTCTCCCGTGAATAATGGCCCAGTTTTTTGTAGTGTGTGAGGATGGGCGGATCCTCTTCACGAGGTTCCCCCGAGTTCGGTGAGCTCAACAACTCGATCGGAGGTGGTGTTGAGGTCGAGAATAGTTTCTCACAGGTGCAAGAATAGAAAAATGGATCTGGCTCCTTACCTCCCCTCAGGCTGGATTGAGGGAGTTGAAAGCTTCACCGAGGTCCACTGAAGAATTTGCGATCCTTCTGCAGCTCTGAGATGGCTCCAACCTCAACGACGATGAAGATTTTGGAGCTCAGTTGCGAGGATCGTCGACCTGGGCCTGCAGACCTTCGTGCTTCTAGGCTATAGTGGTGCTCGTCCCGCCGAGGTCCCCTGATGGTGTAGTTCTGTTCAATTGAGCGGAGAGAGCTACTGGAGCGAGGGGAAAGTCGAGAAAGGTGAGGCGGAGCTCACTTGAGGTCGGGGAAATGAGGGCAAGTCCCGGTGGAATTCGTAGTGCGGAAAGATTAAAGAAAGGTCGGAGAAGCCTTTGGGGGTATTAAATAGACATGGGGTGGTCGAGGGAATGGAGCCCTAAAATGGGTGCCACTGCCTGTGGAAGGCATGAGAAGGGGGAAAGTTGGTTCTCCCTGATCCGTGGATGAGGGGAGGTGAGTAGATGGGCGTTGAACTCATCTCGATGAGAGCAGTCTATCCTCCAAATATCTCATGGTGAGGTGATGAGATTCAGGCACTAGATCTTTTGGAAGGTCTGTTGTATAGTTGGGGGGGGGGGTTGGGACCGAAGAAGGCAGAGGTAGAAGATGAGGTCTTCACCCTCGGATCCTGAACGGATATGCGTCCCCTTAATCGGATGATCCAAGCTCATCCTTGACTAAAGAAGTCGCGCCCAGCCAAAACATGAGGGCGTGACACATCATTTTGATCAAATGATGCGAGAACCTAGGTCCTAGACTATATTAGGTGACATAATACACATAATCTTCTATTGTGAATAACTCCTAATTGGTACTTCCAATTGTAATGAGATTTTAGGCATAGCTTTATAATGCTATGATGTAGCCATGGTGCAAGATTGGAGTTAAAATTTCGATTGTTGACTATGTCAAAAGTCTAAATGTCATTTGCATTTAATATGGTTCTATATGATACTATAGATGTCATTATATAAATTTATAGACCATATAATAAATTTGGAGTGAGGGACGATTGAGGGCATAAATGGAATAATTAAAATTGTAGGAGAGAGAAACTAAATAACATATATATATATATATATATATATATATATATATATATATATATATAAACTCACTCTGTCACACTAATGATAAGGACATCTTATAGGTCAAAGTTATAGAAAGAGGAAGATCCTATAAAGTTAAAGAAAACACAAATAATAGTAAACATGTGAATGATAATTAGGAAGACAACTGAAAATTTGGAATAATGACTGGTTGTGACTCATTCCATGAAAAGAACCAAAATATTGAGTTGAAATATCAGGGACTGTGCAAATCCAATGTGGATGTTGGAGAGAATGTCCCAACATAGTGATGGCACTTCACCTTTGTACTAATGTGAATAGTTGAGGGCTAGTGCAAAACGATGACTAATAATGCATGACAGGAAGATGTGAGTCATGTCTTCTAATCAAATCAAAATATGTAGAGAAAATCTTTGCTCTTGCGTGAAGGCAAGGTTTGCGGTTCTCCTAAAGATAATAAAGAGGATGAAAATGTAATGAGTGTGACACGATAGGGGCACCTCTCATTACTCATTAGAATAAAACTAAATATCGAAAATGTCAAGTACTAAGATAACATTTGTAAAAGTGACACAATTCAGTATATTTAATTGATACGTTCAATTCCCTCAAATTATAGCGGCTAAAAATATTCAGACTATTACAATTTTACCAGTAAACATAGATGAATACCCACATTGGTGGATACATAAAAATGACATAAAAATTATTCATGGATGCAAAGGGTAACCCGACCACTTTGAACCTCTCACCCGACATCGTACCCTATGAGGAAGTTGTAGAAGAAGCTGCATCGAGAATGGGTTTTGTTCAAATAGGAGTTGTAGGCCACCAAGGAATAGAAGAAGTGAAGTTTTGGATGATCATTTACATAATCACATGGTTACATTTTCCTTTTCCTTCACCTAGGTGACTTGAAGCATAGATGATATAGAATTTTTCATCTAATATTGGTATGTCCATATTATAGGGAATTGGACTATAGAAAAGGGGAAAGTGATTTAAAATTATAAGACATCTAATCAAAAAAAGAAAAGTCACCCAAGTGGATGTTAAGATAAATTTATTAAATAATGTGTCCATGTATATTGACTTAGTCACAATATAGTTCATATCTATGAAAAGCACACAGTTTATTATGAATAAGCTAGAATAAGAAATGGCATGTTCTTGGCATCACCACATCGAACAAATGAGCGTCACTACCCACACTGAATAGAATGTGCATCACCACCCCAAGTGGAAAATAAATTAGTAGCATGCATCACCACACAATTATCCTAGAAGAAGCACTACAACCAATATATTACATTCATTTCTTGTGAGTAATTAGCATAACCACCCAATATACTCCAGAACAACCACCACCACCCAGTTCCTCATAATAGGCATCAACCCCTAATTCCAACAAGAATCATGTAAGTATAATGGTAATCACCACTGAACAATGAGGTAGAGGGCATCACCATCTCAAAATTTCAAAATGAAAATTACCTATAAATTATAGGATAAACAAACTATACACACTAACTATTACCACCTATAGTTTTATGATATATTAATTTACTCTAGTCATCATAAGCACATGCACAATGATAGGGAGGCAAGATATATGTTTATTTAGAATTATCACACAGTTCATTGTAGGTTTACTCCATAAGAATTGATTAGTTAGACAAGATTCACAAATAGATTGCAACTTAAGGCATTATAGCTATTACATGGAAATCCAGATTTTCTTTCTACAAATGGAGACTATACAGTTTAAATTTTAGAAAGTAGCTTATAGTTGGAGATAACATTAGCAAGATTTCACTTTTAGATATCAACTAGAAAATCCAACAATAAGTAAAATTATATGGTTAATTCGAATATTGAGTCTCAAAATAGGTCAAATACACTCAAAATAAGAAATTTAAACACATATATTACAAGTAGGTCAAAAGGGGAGACATGTATTTATTTCCCAACTAAGATGATAAGGAGATGCAATATACTTAATCCTGGAGTAAAAGTAAGTCTAATAATTCAAATCCATGTTTTAAACAAACCTAGGGTAGACATCAACACAACATAGTTTAGTTCAATTACATTAGCTAAACCCTAAAATCACTTCTTTATAATTGTTGGTTTTGGCTACAAAAACCAAGCCATGTTTTAGAGATTATTACTACAACTTCCAAAACATATTTTATCACATTTTTCAGATATTCTTAGAATCAATTATTAATTAATAAAGGTTATTATATTTTTTACATTGACATTAAAATGTGGCAAAAGACCAATATTCAAGTGTCTTCCTTTCAAAAGCATAACATCTAACTAGGGCATTGAATTATGTTTAAGACTCAAAATATGGCATGAATCCCCTAGAGACCAAAATGGGGGATCACATTGGGATATTAGATGAAGATCATAAACATATAGGAAACTAATTGCTTCCCCCATGCTCACCAAATCATGGCAAGCCACAAAATGACCATAAAATTCCACAAGAACCATTATAATACAATCCTCCATGATTGTTCATGGGAAAACAAAAGAAACTGTGCAAATAGGAAGCCACATATATAGGATTTGGATATGTTTGCAATTTGCAAGGGATTTAAAAAGGCATATACCATAAAAAAGTGGCTTAAAAATCACAAGAATTGGGTAGAAATGGCATTAACAAAAGTCAAATGAGGGAAAAGGGGAAACTAAATTAATCCACCTGTCTCATTAAATTGAGAGTCCAAACTTCTTTGCCAGACATTCTAGAGATGTTTTGGATGCTCATTTATTCTCACAACTGTATGACAATTGTTGGAGAACCCAGAGCACCTTGGTCGAAATAAGGTGGGAAGGTAGGCTCACAGATGAATAAATCCAAGCACAAAGGGAACCATTGTAAATTGGTACAATAGATGTGACAGAGGGTTTTATAATGGTTTCATGTGATGATGTAGAAGTGGATGCTATTGGAGGAAAAGAAGGGGGACACAAAATTGAGGTTGATAGGGTCTATAGGTGATGAACTAGGGGATTATTTGGGGTCATAAGATTTTGAAAGGAACAAGGAATCAAACAATAATGAGGAGGAGAAGAGGATGGGGGTGGATTCACACACTGAATCACTAGAAAAAGTAAAGATGTTGAGTAAGAGAGATTGAGGTTGACCATTAGATTGATATGTGTCCAGTGAAAAATAGAGAGGGAAATTGTCAGCCATAACAAGGAAATAAAGAGTGTGGTAGGGAATAAAATCAATTGTATATTCTAAATTCTTACAATTTCTAAGGTTGTATTTTCTCTTTCATATCCAATTTTTTTTTGTTCTTTTATATAATTTCCAGAATAGATTAGAATTGACATCATAGAGGTGTAGAATCCTACTCTCCTCATTTTACACTTTTGAGGTTTTTTATCATGTCACTTAATAGGTTATTGTTTAATACTACTATTTTCATATCTATTATAATGATCCATATTTGTGGCTAATATTTTTGAACTTTACTTCTCCTCACAAACTTTGTTCAGATCATTTTCTTCACTCCAACATCAAGTTGGATCCTAGGATGGGTGATTTGATGCTCTAGAGGGTGGGGGTAAATAGAGATGGATGCACTTAAATAAAATTCATTAGACCTTCAAGTTATATCACAATATAAGGTTGCTAAATAAGAAATTTGAGTGCAACTAAAACATTCATAGCAAGAGAGAGAGATTGAACAAACACCAAGTGACAAACTATGTATAGTGGTTCCATACTCCAAACTAGGAGTGTGCCAGTCCACTACCTAGAGAGGTCAACCTCTCGGATTTCTATATGTGTCCTCCTCTATATATTCACTTATAAGAGTTTCAACACATGACCCACCAAAGGACTTACCTATATAATCAAAGAGTCTTCAAGCTTACCAAGCACTTACCCAATTTGCAACAAGTCTTCGGCCTTCTCCAAGGACTTACCCACTCTTACAAAAGTCTTCAGCCTTTTAGGAATTACCCACTCTTCTTGGATCTTCATCCTTTGATTTCACCTTCACTCGGAGAAGCTTTCACCAAGGACTTACCCACTTGATCAAGGAGTCTTCTTCCTTCACCAAGGGCTTACCCACTCTTTCTCCAAGTCTTTGGCCTTTGTATTCAACAAGGGATTCCTTCCCTTGTTCTTCTTCACCTCTCTTATCTAAGAGAGAGAACCTTCATTTTCATGGTTGAAAGAGAGATAGGGAGGTGGTGGAAGTGATATCTTCACAAGATATACATGTAGGACTAGCTCTCTTACAAATATCCTACTCACTCTAATGGATGATGCAAGTGATGAAGCACAGAGAAAGAGAGGACGCTGCATGATCAGTCAATTATATAATAGGGACCTTCATAATGCTTGGCTAACCATGGGATGAAGCCCAAGTGGTCCTATTTATATTTGGGGATGCCGAGAAGCCTTTGGGAACACTTATGGATGGATACTAGCAATTTGGGATGTTGCAATAGATATTTCATCGAGTTTTACAACATTCCAATGATTAGAAATACTTTTCTGCACTTTTCCACACAGTGCTATCGCTCGAGTTCTATGTGTTGAAAGTTTAACCAGTTGCACTATTTAGACAAAGTAGTTTCGTCTAGTGCTGGGATCTGTTGAGTTTGTAACTCTACTGAATCAGATCAGTTGAGTTTATAACTAAACCGAACCTGGACATTCTCAAAATCCATCAAGGGATGGGTCGAGTTTGTAACTCGACCGAACAACAACCTGTAATGAATTTAGAAAAATGTCATTAAAGTTCTTAAATATTTGATGCAAGTGATCCTGATTTGTCCTGATTTTTTTAATCTTAATTACAAATCATAAAATCATTAAAAGCGATTTACAACATGATACTAATGGATTTACATCATATTCCAAAATTGTGCTCTTGTATTGACTTTAACTTGTCTTTTCTCCAAGTTGAGATGCACAAGTTAGGGCTTTTTGAATGTGTCAATACTGTTGGGTTTTAGGGGAGGCAGAGAAGGCAGCGAAAACAAAAAAAGTTTTCTCCCCCAAACCCGGAACAAGGAAACACGTCAACGTCTATATAATAGGAAAGGATGGTTTGTGGAATCATACCTTGTCCCGAGGCTTGCTCGGCGAGAATACCTTGCGCCTTGTGCGGTCTTCAAATCCGATCTTCGATGGTGTCTGTGCAGCTCCTGGTCGCATCGGGACTGACGACTCCTGCACCAGACTGTCGGGTTGACAGTTGTCCTCCCAAGCGGCAAAAACCTCCCGCCTCTGAAGTAGTCCACACAGACCACCAGGAACTTCACACTCCTTGTCCCAAAAGGAAGTGGAAGGAGTCACACCCTTCTGTTGACGTACTAGTTGCCAACACGCTCTCCTACCTCCAGTTGCAATAGCAGTTGTCTTTCCCTTGCTGCGCCTCCCTTTGCGGGTAGCATTTGCTCGGGCTCTCTCGGTTACCAAAACTAGAGAATGACAACTTTGCAGAGCAACTGGTTGCACTGAGCTGTACCTGGAGAAGTCCCCAATACCCTAATATATATAAGAGGGTCATGGGATAGGGTTCTCCATCCCGGGAAATGCGAGACTAAAAGCAGGAGTAGAAGGGTTCGAGATTTTCCACAACAACAACCAACTCGCAACCTGAACCGATCGGTTCACCCAACCAACTCACAACCTGAACCGACCGGTTCACAAGTGAGCCGGTCGGTTGGGGACCTGAACCGATCAGTTCACAAGTGAACCGGTCGGTTGGGACACCTCAACCGGTCGGTTCACAAGTGAA
Organism: Alisma plantago-aquatica; assembly: GCA_963693085.1. Taxonomy (NCBI): domain Eukaryota; kingdom Viridiplantae; phylum Streptophyta; class Magnoliopsida; order Alismatales; family Alismataceae; genus Alisma; species Alisma plantago-aquatica. The sequence continues at coordinate 1,064,225,598 of OY856412.1, read as the reverse complement.
CCAGTCAGTTGGTGGTCCTGGTCGGTTCCCAATTGACTTTCCTTCTTTTGTTTCTAATTGGTATCGAATACCAATCCTATTTCCCAATCAAATTGGGCAATTGAAATGAAAGGAAAATTCTCACCAATACTACTTTCCCAAGTTGCTCAGTTGCACCAGTTGAATCGATCGTTTCAACACTTGAAGCAATCGGTTCACCCTGGACTTGAGCCGATCGGCTCAACACTTGAGCCGACCGGTTCAGCAACCTCAGCCGACCAGTTCAACACTTGAACCGATCGGTTGGGAGTGCAGATTGTACAGAATCAGTCAATTGCAATTTCAATCAATCCGATACTCCAATCAATGTGTCCAACACCTTGAACAATATGATATTGAGCTATCAATTGATTGAGTGTTTAATTGAACAACTAAACTCCTTTAGTAATCAATCTAAACATTTCTTGTGGACAAAACTCCTCTTCCAGGTTAAATCCTATGTGTGTGACCCAGCAGGTCCATTTCACGTTGGTAGTGAAAGTCCATAACACTTATGACTTCACAAGCAAAGAGCGGTGCCTAGCCACACATCAGTGCTACCAAAGTGAAAGTAGAAAGTTGGAGAACAACTTTCAATCCTACAATCTGTGAATGGTGTTATAGCAAATGTATAATTCCTTTGTCACTGATATCCCGAATGAACTCGAGGCATGGAACAATCATCCTGTCAACGTTCATTCACTTTCTTGATCTCAGAGTAGATTGAACGAGATATGTATGACATCAATATCTCATACTGATTCACACATGCGTGTGCACGCCTATCTCAATCCTACTCATCAAGTGGACTTGGATATCAAACTCCCTCAGGAGGGACAAATCCCATATCTATCACTCACCCCTCAAAAGCCCCATGTGTCAAAGCCACCCAATCATCACCTTTATAACAACCCATGTTGTAGAACTGTGTTCGATGATGTCAAAGTGTGCCCAACGACATGTGTTGAGTGTAGTGATTTCAGGTCAAAGAATCACACTCACCACCATCACTGTGAGTACTGACTGTGGCTACCATGTCATGGTTCCATGTGTCAAACTCACAGTGGGTCTGTCCGGTACACTTGTTCTCTAACAAGTACCAACGTGTTTGGTTTGATATCTCTATATCATGACTAATGAGATTCTGTCATCAACCAACACCACAATCTAGTCTTGTGTGTCATTGTTGTCTATCTACCTTCCACAATGACATCTGACTAGGGACATAACAAGAATGTACAAACTCTTAGCATATGTATGATCTCATGGTTCAGGTCATGAACCTGAAGGCATACGTCATTGAGTATTGTCATTCTCTAGACATTCAATCTTTTCTATCACTATCTCATATGACTAAACCAGAACGAATTGGAACCTTTCCTTTGATGTTTATCAAATCAATCTTAATGTATCCCACCAATCATCCCATGATTGGCTCTCAGGGTATACATACCAATAGACTCCCACTTGCACTGTGAGCCAATCACCCTTGAATCATATTCATAGTGATCTTCAAACATGTCCCACATGTTACTGTGCTCTTGTGCGAACATAGTGAGTAATGACAACACCTTGCCAAAGTCAGTATAAATTGCATGTCTCTCATCTCTTCACAGTACGTCACACGTATGAGATGGAGTTGCCGCAATATGGGATCTAGTATTCCTTTGCTAACCTTTAGCCACATTGCATGATCAAGGATTCCATACTTGTCATCAATGAGCGGAATATAAGTTCATCTCATGAAATTTTAGATCCATATAGTATCCACTGCTGTTCTCTAATGCATAGATGCTCAACATTTTCTTTTTAAATGGTTTTATTGGAACACTTCCAATTATCAGCAAACTTTCACTTTTATATATCCTATATATATTTTGCAATTAATTTTCTGTCTTTTTGGAAGTTCGCATCAATGTAACTCTTTACATCGAACTCTTCCTTATCACCACAGAACTAGTACTTCATAAGTGCTTATCAGGTTCTCATGGTACTCCAGTAACCCTTACTGGAATCAGACAAGCATCCACTCGTCATGTCTCACATACGAGTTATCAGGACGAGCACATCATATTGTCATGTCATACATACAACATGATGAATGCATTTTGTTCTTGCCATGTCAATACATGCAAGATAATGGGATGATGGCATACATGATAGATCCATATCTATTCTTAGTGTTACCATTCTTCATAAGAATTGGAAACTTGACCTTGGGATACTAACTCCATGTAACATGGACAAGTTTTCTCCCACTGAATCTTTGCATACTGAACCCTTCAGTATAGATTGCCAATGTATGCTTTCTCTTTTCAGGTCAAGAGGTTTTCTAGAACTATCTCTATAGATCTCTATTCCTATCACATAGGACACATCTCTATCTTCCTTAAAGATAATTTCCTCTTTTGGATTTCCATTTTAGAACATTTCCATTTCACATCAACATGTGGAATGTGAACACGCTCCCACTAAATCACAGATCCCTTGTTTATCTTTGACATATCAGTCAAACCCTTTGACTATATCATCAAAGTAAATATCCAATTCTGAGTTGCTTGTGCTCAGTCAATCACATAAATTAATCCACTATAATTTATAGACTTGATTTACATTAGTGGATTCATAAACCTTATACGTTGTGTCACGTACACATCCTTGTTTAATTCCTCATAGGAATGAGGTTTTAGTATCCATATGCCAAATACCTTAGTCATTAAGTTGCAATCAACAAGCATCATCCTTCTCAAAATGTTATCCATGTATCTTAACACTTAAGATTCATATGCACTTATGGATTTTATCCAATGGGTGCTACCATCAAGGTCATACCTTATGGTTCACAAGGATGTCATTTAGGATGTAATGGTCATAAACTATAACTCAGAATTCAGTGCCTCATATTCATCTAGATAGTTGACTCATCATATGAACAACTCATCATATAGATAGTTGAGGTGTATCTGTTAAGGATATAAGAACTCACAACCCTTGATATTCTTAATTCCTTTTATTAGTGTGGGGTATTCTTTTATTAAGAAGATTTTAGTTATTTGATAATCATTCTCTAACTCCTTAGAGTATGATTCCTTCCCGATTTAGACATCACCATGCCTTAATCATGAGTTCACTATCATACACTATCATAATCACTCATAAGGATCTCAAACATTTGTTCCAAGTATTTCATTCATTGATCTCATCAAGAATTAACACTTTACCAAATTTGTACTTCATCTATGATAATCTTGAACACTTCAAGATATCCATATTGGTATTTCTCTAAACACCATTTGAAGTATTAGCATTTGTTCCAATAGGTATGTAAATGCATCACATGCATTATACCTAATAGGATAATCATTCTCCCACTACCATTAGTGAAGATTGATTAATCATGTTCAAGATATTCATGTCTCTTACTGGTTCTGAACCAAAAGAGTCTAGATTCATCCATCACATGGACACTAGAAATGAATTTCCCATGATTGATGCTAATTTTATTGTTTGAGTTATCTATAACTTTTAGGTATCACTTTATCTTATGCATATCAAATATCACAAGATAAACAAGGCATTGCCACAAAGATCATATCTTTATAATTTGAAACATCTTTTTATTAATTGCCATCATTGTCATACAATATGCAAAAGAAAGTGTTTCTATCTATTGGCAAATATAAAATAGCAGTTTATAACTGTATTACATGCCTTGTAGGCTGAAAATAAACTAAAGTACTCCTATCTATGGCGGAAACACTTGCCCCAATTATGAGTGCTTTACACTTTACATCTTGGTATCATATACCTCAAAAAGTGTTACAAGTTTACTTTCATGACACCTTCAAGTGGAGACTTCAGTTGTCTCCTTCTTCTTTTGTTCTTCCAGATAGAGAGGACAATTCCTTTTCCAATGTCCTGGCTTTTGACAATGGTGGCAATTTCCATTCTTGGTCATGCCTCCTTTGGCCTTAAGAGATGAAGACGACTTGGGCTCCTGGCTAGCATCAAAACCTTTCTTAGCTTTGCCCTTGCCCTTGCGCTTGGACTTGCCTTTCTTGCTCGTGATCACCATCACAAACTTAGGCTTGTCCTTCTTCATCTGTATCTCGACTGTCCTCAACATACCCAACAAATCTGACAGTGGCCTATCAAAGTTGTTCATGTTGTAATTCATCACAAACTGACTGTAGGATTCTGGCAGCGATTGCAGTATCACGTCAGTAGCCAACTCTTGGCTCAGTGGAAATCCCAGTCTCTGTAGGTTCTCCACATACCCAATCATCTTGAGTGTGTGAGGACCAACTGGATCTCCTTTTGTCATGACACACTTGAACAACGCCCTAGAAACATTGTATCTCTCTTGTCGTGCCTGATCTTCATACATGTTCCTGAGATGCTGAATCATCTCAATGACACCCATGTTCTCATGCTGTCTCTGCAACTCATGGTTCATTGTACATAACATCAAGCACTTTGCATCAATGGCATCATCAAAATGCTTCTTGTAAGCATCCCTTTCTGTCCTTGGTGCATTATGTGTGGGTTCCTCTGGAATTGGAGTATCCAGGACATAGAGCTTATGCTCTGGAGTGAGAACAATTCTCAATGTCTGATACCAGTCGTGGAAGTTTGTCCCATTTAGCTTGTCCTTGTCAAGGACCGATCGCAAAGAAAAGTTATTGTTGTTTGTTTCCATTTTTACTACAAAAAGAAAATATGCAATTTTAGTCCAAAAACTCATTTTTGACTTATTTGATTGATTTGAAAATTTGACGATATAATTAGGCCTTTAATTAATTATCGCTCCCACTATTTTAGTTCAAATTGATAGCCCTCACCATCAATTTGGAAGATTGCAGCGTACAACCTTCTAGTGGGCAAGATCCTGAAATCCTCTAAGTCATGAGTCAGCTTTGGTTGATCGCCCACAACTTAGATCTCTCAGGTAGGAAACCCTTGCCAATTGCATCATACACAACTCTTATTGAATGAACATGCACAACACCTTGCCATGAACATTCCTTGCCTCTGGGCTTAGACGCTCTAAGAATCACCAGTTAAGTCTAACCCAAAAGCCGACACGGTAGAACATGCACCCTAATTTGGCAGAACCTACATGTCTACCCTTCACACTTCCACAAGATAGACGTTGCACCACGCTTTGGCGTAACCTACGCTTGGTCGATGGAGTTTTTCATGTGTGCCGCTAATGGAAGGCATATAAGACTTAATATTTTAATGAGGGATTTGGTTTTATATACATATACATATCCAATCACCACAATACATAATATGTATCATATACATGCTATATCCCACAGAAAACATGCAAAACAATAAAAGCGATGATTATGGCCATCCTAATGTGATTCCTATAGCCAAGAGGAATCACAGCCATCTAGGTCTACATCACATGCAATCTGTACAAGATGAACTCTGTGCTTTGCCTTTGATGTAGATCAATTCATCACATGAATGACTTGCTCGGTCCGGCCCGGTCGTCTGGGTGCCACCAGCCGATCGGTTATCTCCTCCAACCGATCGGTTCGCCTAGTCGTCATGCATCTCGTCATGGCCGCCACCTACTCGTCTCGCTCCTCGAACCGGTCATCTACTGATCGGTTCACTACTTGAACCGATCGTTTGGAACATCAACCGACCTGTTCACGCCTTGAATCGATCGTCTCAGTTGTCGTCAGATGTCTTCCAGTCTTTCACATAACAGGAAATAAAATCTATCCTAACTTTACATTGCTTAAAAGGGAAACCCCGAGTTACATTCGGGGGGAGCAAAGGTAGGAAAGAATCTCGAATTATTTCGAGTTACATCAGAAAACAGAGAAAGGGAAGATCGGTGCGCAGACCGAGATGCAAGCAACCACATACAACCATACACAGATAGGGTTTATTGGCCATAACCATGCTATACATCCACCACAAAACTCGTTCAAGGGTGACGCGTATCGAGTGCATTAATAATACATATCATATATGTAATTTGGGAATTGTGGATTTAGGATTGGACATGCATAAAGCCAATTTTATTCGCATCGTATGCAATAAATAAAGGCGGCAAACCAAAATCGATCATATCGATATTCCTAAAATATAGAACAGTTGACGTGGCTCTGATACCACTATTGGGTTTTAGGGGAGCTAGAGAAGGCAGCGGAAATAAAGAAAAATTTCTTCCCCAAAACCGGAACAACGAAACGTGTCAACGTCTATATAATAGGAAAGGATGGTTTGTGGAATCATACCTTGTCCCGAGGCTTGCTCGGCGACAATACATCGCGCCTTGTGCGGTCTTCAAATCCGATCTTCGATGGTGTCTGTGCAGCTCCTGGTCGCACCGGGACTGACGACTCCTGCACCGGACAATCGGGTTGATAGTTGTCCTCCCAAGCGGCAGAAACCTCCCGTCTCTGAAGTAGTCCACACGGACCACTAGGAACTCCACACTCCTTGTCCCACAAGGAAGTGGAAGGAGTCGCATCCTCCTGTTGACGTACTAGTCGCCAACATGCTCTCCTACCTCCATTTGCAACAACAGTTGTCTTTCCCTTGCTGCGCCTCCCTTTGCGGGTAGCACTTGCTCGGGCTCTATCGGTTACCAAAACCAGAGAACGACAACTTTGCAGAGCAACTAGTTGCACTGAGCTGTACCTGGAGAAGCCCCCAATACCCCTATATATAGGAGGGTCATGGGACAAGATTTTCCATCCTGGGCAATGCAGGACTAAAAGCAGGAGTAGAAGGGTTCAAGATTTTCCACAAAAACAACCAACTCGCAACCTGAACCGATCGGTTCACAAGTGAATCGGTCGGTTGGGGACCTGAACCTATCGGTTCACAAGTGAACCGGTCGGTTGGGACACCTCAACCGGTCGGTTTACAAGTGAACTGGTCGGTTGGTGGTTCTGGTCGGTTCCCGATTGACTTTCCTTCTTTTGTATCTAATTGGTATTGAATACCGATCCTATTTCCCAATCAAATTGGGCAATTGAAACGAAAGGAAAATTCTCACCAATCCTACTTTCCCAAGTTGTTCGGTTGCACCAGTTGAATCGATCGTTTCAACACTTGAAGAAATCGGTTCACCCTAGACTTGAGCCGATCGGCTCAACACTTGAGCCGACCGGTTCAACAACCTCAGGCGACCGGTTCAACACTTGAACTGATCGGTTGGGAGTGCAGATTGTGCAGAATCAGTCTATTACAATTTCAATCAATCTGATACTCCAATCAATGTGTCCAACACCTTGAACAATATGATATTGAGCTATCAATTGATTGAGTGTTTAATTGAACTACTAAACTCCTTTAGTAATCAATCTAAACATTGCTTGTGGACAAAACTCCTCTTCCAGGTTAAATCCTATGTGTGTGACCCTGTAGGTCCATTTCACGTTGGCAGTGAAAGTCCATAACACTTATGACTTCACAAGCAAAGAGCGGTGCCTAGTCACACATCAGTGCTACCCATGTGAAAGTAGAAAGTTTGAGAACAACTTTCAATCCTACAATCCGTGAATGGTGTTACAGCGAATGTATAATTCTTTGTCACTGATATCCCAAATGAACTCGAGGCATGGAACAGTCATCCTCTCAATGTTCATTCACTTTCTTGATCTCAGAGTAGATTGAACGAGATATGTATGACATCAATGTCACATATTGATTCACACATGTGTGCGCACACCTATCTCAATCCTACTCATCAAGTAGCCTTGGATATCAAACTCCCTCAGGAGGGACGAATCCCATATCTATCACTCACCCCTCAAAATCCCCATGCCAATCATCACCTTTATAACGACCCATGTTTCAGGACTGTGTTTGATGATGTCCAAAGTGTGCCCAACGACATGTGTTGAGTGTAGTGATTTCAGGTCAAAGAATCACACTCACCACCATCACTATGAGTACTGACTGTGACTACCATGTCATGGTTCCATGTGTCAAACTCACGGTGGGTCTGTCCGGTACACTTGTTCTCTAACAAGTACCTATGTGTTTGGTTTGATATCTCTATATCATGACAAATGAGATTTTGTCATCAACCAACACCACAATCTAGTCTTGTGTGTCATTGTTGTCTATCTACCTTCCACAATGACATCCGACTAGGGACATAACAAGAATGTACAAACTGTTAGCATCCATATGATCTCATCGTTCAGGTCATGAAGCAGAAGGCATACGTCATTGAGTATTGTCATTCTCTAGACATTCAATCTGTTCTATCACTATCTCATATGACTGAACCAGAAAGAATTGGAAGCTTGCCTTTGATGTTTATTAAATCAATCTTAATGTATCCCACGAATCATCCCATGATTGGCTCTCAGGGGATACATACCAACATATTCCTAATCTGAAATCACTTAGGTAGAGACATTAAACACAAATAAGTGAAATGGTTTATTCATCGTCAAAATAAGGGTTGGTTCAATTTAGAAAAAGAGTCAACATTAAACTTGGAGTAAATACTGTTGAGATGAATATTAATTAAGTGATGGAGGATTGTACCTCCATCATGGCTCAACCATGCCCAAAGGTCATTAAGACCATCACATTATTTCCTTCATGTCCAACATTATCTTTCCATGCCTCAGAATAAGACTCAACAAATCATCAACACACATGTGACATATAAGATTAACATAGCAAGGAACTACGACGCTCAATCAACATCACATTACCGTTTCAACACAAGAAGAGAGTTTCCATTATCACATTTAATCATTCAAGAGGGCTGATTTCAATCAATCACCATCACTTAGTTATCTTAGGGTTAGGTGTAACAAGCTATGTTTCAATAGAGTTACATATCTACTTATTTTGGTGGTTTATCAAATATATTAATACGAGGGAAAAGGTATGACTACACATCTAAGGGCATTGGAGAATCAAATTCAAATTATTAGAACTCACTATAGGCTCCATTCTGAATCATTGGATGTTGAACCATCCAATCTCAACCATTGGATTAGGTTCATTATTCATAACCATCAGTTGGGGTGTAGGTCTAACCCTTGAATCATATAATCAAAGAAACCATAGGCTTAGGGTTTAAATGAAGCAACAATTGCAGCGTTGACTCACCTTCGACTTTTGTAACCTCAACCACCATCAATTGATAGGGTCAACACTACCGTCATTTATCTCCATCAGATATTGAGCAAATATCACCATCGGTTAATACCATCTTTAGCGTACTAAACCATCAGTTGTTAAGATTTCAAAAGAGTCTAATACTAACCTAAGGTGTGACCATAGGCTGACACCATTGGTTGTCAACATTGGTCATCACCATCAATTGTCAAGAAGACAACTTTATCGATTGTCACATAGACTTCACCATCGGCTCATGTATAGAAAAGAAAATAACTTAGGAACCTAAGTACAGGCCATCATTTAATAGGTGCTTAGCACCCTCAATTGTCATGCCAACCCGATCTAAGTGATCTTATACCTTAGGAAGATAATACACCTATTTTAGGTTCATCTAAAGATGGAAACGAGGCAAGAAACACCATAAAAATCAAAACCCTAGGAAAGCATAGCTTCTAAATGCTTAGATCTTTGTTTTAGATCAAGAACATGAGTAAGCAAGCTTGTAGTAGGAAATAAAAGTGAAGTGGGTTATAATAAGAACCTCTAGGAAGAAGATCACATCCTAAACCATAAGAAACTCGAGCAAAGAAGGTAAGAAAAACCCTAGATAAGCTATGAACTTGGCGAAGTAGTACCTTCCTCCACAAGAGAAGCAAACCCTTAGTAGAAGGAGCAAGAAAGGTAGGTTCTTTGATATTTAAAGCAAACTTTAGCATGGAAAACCATGGTTCTATCTAGGAAGAAGGTAGGAGGAAGAAGAAAAACAAAAGAAATGAAGAAGAGAAGGACATACTTATTTGTTTAGGTTAAGATCACCAAAAGAGAGCTCCACAAACCCTAGATGGGGGTAGATCTTAGCCCTAGAAGCTCCAACAAGAAGATCAGCTTTCTTCTTCTAGCTTGGGCACCTACCCCACCACCAAGTAGGGAAAGAAAAAGTTATGGAGAGGAGGGAAGAGATAAGGGACCAAATGTTTCGTTTGTGAGCTGAAGGATATGTATATAAAGCTTATGGATAAGGAAGAGAAGAAACTTGAGGTATCCTATTAGCTCTCTATGTGTCCATGGACAAGAGCTACCATGGCCATGAAAAAAATAGCTACACCAGTTGTGGGAATCTTCTAAACCACCTGAGTATGACCTACCAAGATGGACATCAGTTTCCAACACATGATAACCATCGGTTCTTGAAACCCTAGTCACTTATGTGGTGAACCATCGCTTGACCACCTCTTTTAAGTGAACCACCAACCCAAGAGAACCAAAACCAGAAAGCCATCAAACTAAGGCCTTCTAGGACGACTATAGGTTGTCACCACCTTTTGGTAACCATTGTATGTCAACAAAAATGCGGAACCATCAGTTGATGGCTCCTAAAGGTAGCTCATCCACTAAGGGGTAAACCCTAAATCACCATAGAAGAGAATCACCACCAAACCAAGGTTCAATTAAGTTCCCCATGGCTCAACAAGATCAATCATGATAAGAAAACATCGAAGGATCATAATGCATGTGATAAATTGCAAGTAATACCTCCCATGTGGGCAAATTGCAAAAAATTCCAATATGTACATAAAATTACATAACTTGCTCAAACAAAGTACAAATTGAACCAAACTTGAAATTTATTCTTGTCACGTGATATAAAAACACAAAAAAAGGTTAGACTAAGATTTAAAGCACTCAAATATGGTAATTAAGCATGTTCAACACTTTACATAAGGTAATGGGTCTAACAAAATCAATATAGTCAAATTTACTTATTTCCTTTGTCTCACACCAAACTTGTGAAGAGTCTAACTTGATAGGGGAAAAATCATTTGAAAATTTGTAATGGGATATAATTGACATATTCAACTAGTATGTATAAAACCCAAAAGTTTGAAAATGTAATAGAATACTCTGACTATTACAGTTGTATAAGTTAGCATGGCTGATTACGCACATGCAAGGATACATAAAATGAAATGGTATAACAAAGTATTCATGTATCCATATCATAACCTAGACACTTCACTGTCATATCCCAAGGATGTGTTTTTTGGTCAACATGGTGAAATTTTGGTTTTGCTTCAACTAAGGGGTTGGAAGTAGTCCTAACGATAGGATAATAGATTGAGTTTTTCATCTAATGTTTGTGTGGGAATACAATAGTGACATGGGAAAAATAAAAAGAAAAGGGATGTCAAGAAAAAGGCATTCAAAAATAGGTCAAAAAACAATCATATGTGTCCAAAATGTCAATATAGTGTAGACTTATGATAACCACGCAATTTATTATAAAGTTTCTATAACAAGATAAATAAGACACTCATGGAATCTTCATGACAAATTAGTGGCCATCATCACTTGATTGGAAAGAGTAGAGGCATCACCACTCAAAAACAAAGAAAAGAAGCATCAACACCCAACTTAATAATAAGAAGTAACATGAATCACCACCACATTATCTAGGAAAAGACACTTCTACACCACCCAACACAATGATTAAGGAGTAACATGAAGCACCACCAAATTACCTTGGAAAACACACTTCCACCAAATTCCCATAATTAGTTATAAATGATGCACTTTAGCACTAGGCTTTTAATATGAAACCCTAGATGAAACACTCTCAATAAATGGATCTACAAGCTCACAATGTCAATCTCAAATAGCATATGAAACACTAAAGCTTGTATGCATGCTTCTTTAGGTTTGTAGTGTGGAGATTACATTGAAACATGGCAACAGACTATGAAAATAAGAGGGGAGTGAGAAAATAAGGTTGGCACAATGAGAAGATAAACTCCCAAGGTAATAGCACGGGTCAAGGGCGGGCCATATATATGAAGAAGAAAGAGGACCTTCATTGATAATCATCCCAACATTCTGTAACTGAGAACAAGAATCATTGTCTGTTAGGCCTCCTAACCAAAGGTTAACTCCCATAAGGCCATAAATACTTGTAGATCCCAAACACCATGTAAGGTACTTCTAATGGAGAATACTCTGCATCATTTTTGATACCTTAACCACTACTCAAGCACCATGATTCACCTAATAAAATGTCTGGAGAACACATACGAAACCTTCCCTTTTCAACTAGGGGTTGAAGATATATGGGAGGTCAATAACTAGGGAGCCAAAAAAGAAGCTAATGATAAGGACATCTTATATGTCAAAATTATAGAATGAGGAAGATCCTATATAGTTAAAGAAAACAAAAATAATAGTAAACATATGAATGATAATTAGGAAGACAGCTGAAAATTTGGAAAAATGACTAGTTATGACTCATTCCATGAAAAGAACCAAAATATTGAGTTGAAATGTCAGGGATTGTGCAAATCCAATGCGGATGTTGGAGAGAATGTCCCAACATAGTGATGGCCCTTCACCTTTGAACTAATGTGAATTGTTGAGGGCTAGTGCAAAACGATGATCAAGAATGCATGATAGGAAGATGTGAGTCATGTCTTCTAATCAAATCAAAATATGTAGAGAAAATCTTAGCTCTTGTGTGAATGCAAGGTTTGAGGTTCTCCTAAAGATAATAAAGAGGATGAAAATGTAATGAGTGTGACCCGATAGGGGCACCTCTCATTACTCATTAGAATAATACTAAATATCTAAAATGTCAAGTACTAAGATAACATTTGTAAAAGTGATACAATTCAGTATATTTAATTGATACGTTCAATTCCCTCAAAGTATAGCGGCTAAAAATATTCAGACTATTACAATTTTACCAGTAAACATAGTTGAATACCCACATTGGTGGATACATAATAATGACATAACAATTATTCATGGATGCAAAGGGTAACCCGACCACTTTGCACCTATCACCCGACATCGTTCCCTATGAGGAAATTGGAGAAGAAGCTGCATCGAGAATGTGTTTTGTTCAAATAGGAGTTGTAGGCTACCAAGGAATCGAAGAAGTGAAGTTGTGGATGATCATAAAAATAATCACATGGTTACATTTTCCTTTTACTTCACCTATGTGACTTGAAGCATAGATGATATGGATTTTTTCATATAATATTGGTATGTCCATATTATAGGGAATTGGACTATAGAAAAGGTGAAAGTGATTTAAAATTATAAGACATCTAATCAAAAAAAGAAAAGTCACCCCAGTGGATGTTAAGATAAATTTATTTAATAATGTGTCCATGTATATTGACTTAGTCACAATATAGTTCATATCTATGAAAAGCACACAATTTATTATGAATAAGCTAGAATAAGAAATGACATGTTCTTGGTATCACCACCTCGAACAAATGAGCATCACCAGCCACACTGAATAGAATATGCATCACCATCCCAAGTGAAAAATAAAGTAGTAGCATGCATCACCACACAATTATCTTTGAAGAAGCACAACAACCAATATATTACATTCAGTTTTTGTGAGTAATGAGCATAACCACCTAATATACTCAAGAACAACCACCACCACCCAGTTCCTCATAATAGGCATCAACTCCTAATTCCAACAAGAATCATGTAAGTATAATGGTAATCACCACTGTACAACGAGGTAGAGGGCATCACCATCTCAAAATTTAAAAATAGACATTACCTCTAAATAATAGTTTAAACAAACTATACACACTAACTATTACCACTTATAGTTTTATGATTTCTTAATTTATTCTAGTCATCATAAGCACGTGCACAACGATAGGGAGGCAAGATATATGTTTATTTAGAATTATCACACAGTTCCATTGTAGGTTTACTCCATAAGAATTTCATAAAATTCTACAAGAACCATTATAATACAATCTTACATGATTGTTCATGGGAAAACAAAAGAAACTGTGCAAATAGGAAGCCACATGTATAGCATTTGGATATGTTTGTAATTTGCAAGGCATGTAGAAAGGCAGATACCATCAACAAGTGGCTTAAAAATCACAAGAATTGGGTAGCAATGCCATGAAAAAAAGTCAAATGAGGGAAAAGGGGAAACTAAATTAATCCACCCGTCCCATTAAATTGAGAGTCCAAACAGCTTAGCTAGACATTCTAGAGATGTTTTGGATGTTCATTTATTCTCACAACACTATGACAATTCTTGGGGAACCCAGAGCACCTTGGTCGAAATAAGGTGGGAAGGTAGGCTCACAGATGAATAAATCCAAGCAAAAAGGGAACCCATGTAAATTGGTACAATAGAAGTGATAGAGGGTTTTATTATGGTTTCATGTGATGAGGTAGAAGTGGATGCTATTGGAGGAAAAGAAGGGGGGACACAAAATTGAGGTTGATAGGGTCTATAGGTGATGAACTAGGGGATTATTTGGGGTCATAAGATTTTGAAAGGAACAAGGAATGAAACAATAATGAGGAGGAGAAGAGGATGGGTGTGGATTCACACACTGAATCACTAGAAAAAGGAAAGATGTTGAGTAAGAGAGATTGAGGTTGACCATCAGATTGGTATGTGTCCACTGAAAAATAGAGAGGGAAATTGTCAACCATAACAAGGAAATAAAGAGTCTGGTAGGGAATAAAATCAATTGTATATTCTAATTTCTTACAACTTCTAAGGTTATATTTTCTCTTTCATATCCAAATTTTTTTGTTCTTTTATATAATTTCTAGAATAGATTAGAATTGACTTCATAGAGGTGTAGAATCCTACTCTACTAATTTTACACTTTTGAGGTTTTTATCATGTCACTTAATAGGTTATGGTTTAATACTACTATTTCCATATCTGTTATAATGATCCATATTTGTGTCTAATATTTTTGAACTTTACTTCTCCTCACAAACTTTGTTTAGATCATGTTCCTCACTCCAACATCAATTTGGATCCTAGGATGGGTGATTGGATGCTCTAGAGGGTGGGGGTAAATAGAGATGTATGCACTTAAATAAAGTTCATTAGACCTTCAAGTTATATCACAATATAAGGTTTCTAAATAAGAAATTTGAGTGCAACTAAAACATACAAAGCAAGGGAGAGAGATTGAATAAACACCAAGTGACAAGCTATGTACAGTGGTTCCATACTCCAAACTAGGAGTGTGCCAATCCACTACCTAGAGGGATCAACCTCTAGGATTTCTATGTGTGTCCTCCTCTATATATTCACTTATAAGAGTTGCAACGCATGACCCACTAAAGGACTTACCTATACAATAAAAGAGTCTTCAAGCTTACCAACCACTTACCCAATTTACAACAAGTCTTTGGCCTTCTCCTAGGACTTACCCACTCTTGCACAAGTCTTCATCCTTCTAGGAATTACCCACTCTTCTTGGATCTTCAGCCTTTGACTTCACCTTCACTCGGAGAAGCTTTCACGAAGGACTTACCCATTTGTTCAAGGAGTCTTCTGCCATCACCAAGGGCTTACCCACTCTTGCTCCAAGTCTTCAGCCTTGATCTTCAACAAGGGATTTTTCCTTGTTCTTCTTCACCTCTCTTATCTAAGAAAGAGAACCATTATCATCATGGTTGAAAGAGAGATAGGGAGGTGGTGGAAGTGACAGCTTCACAAGATATACATGTAGGACTAGATCTCTTACAAATCTCCTACTCACTCTAATGGATGATGCAAGTGATTAAGCGTAGATAAAGAGAGGAGGTTGTAGGATCACACAATTATATAATAGGGGCCTTCATAATGCTTGGCTAACCATGGGATGAAGCCCAAGTGGTCCTATTTATATTTGGGGATTCCGAAAAACCTTTGGGAACACTTATGGATGGATACTAGCAATTTGGGATGTTGCAATAAATATTTCTTCAAGTTTTACAACATTCCAATGGCTAGAAATACTTTTCTGCACTTTTCCACACAGTGCTATCGCTCGAGTTCTATGAGTCAAAAGTTTAACCAGTTGCACTATTTAGACAAAGTAGTTTCGTCTAGTGCTGGGATCGGTCGAGTTTGTAACTCTACCGAATCGGATCAGTTGAGTTTGTAACTAAACCAATCCTGGACATTCTCAAAGTCCATCAAGGGATGGGTCGAGTTTGAAACTCGACCGAACAACAACCTGTAATGAATTTTAGAAAATGTCATTAAAGTTCTTAAATATTCGATGCAAATGATCCTGAATTTTTTTTATCTTAATTACAAATAATACAATCATTAAAAGTGATTTACAACATGATTCTAATGGATTTACATCATATTCCAAAATTGTTCTCTTGTATTGACTTTAACCTGTCTTTTCTCCAAGTTGAGATGTGCAAGTTAGGGCATTTAGAGTGTGTCTATACCTAATCTGAAATCACTCAAGTAGAGACATTAAACACAAATAAGTGAAATGGTTTATTCATCATCAAAATAAGGGTTTGTTTTATTTAGACCAAGAGTCAACATTAACCTAGAATCAACATTCTTCCCCCTTTTGAAGATGACAAACCATTCTATGAATGTATTGAAAGCATTGAAATAAAGTAATACCTTTAGAGAAACCTAGGGTTTTCAATAGAATGGAGTTCATATGCTCCCCCTAAGTTGATGTTAGTGCAGTTCTCATACTCCCCTCAATTGATGCAATTTCTCCTGCATGGTTAGCTTTCATAACATTTATAGAATGCTTATGTCTTCTACTCATATATGTTCTAGACATATATGTCTTCTCCCTTATGTCTTCTCTCTTTTACATAGACATGCTTTTCCACTTTTCAAAAGAAGACATACCTTCTCCCCCTTTTTCACTTCATAAAGTGGGGCTATGAAGAAATAAGAAACACCACTTGTTAAAAGAATGGAGATAACAAAAGCTATAATTGAGAATAGAGAAGAAAAACTAGGGGCTTGTCCAAGCATAGAAAAAAGAAAGTTAAAGCATGCACTTGAACAACCCATAATGTAATTCTAGAAAATATCAAGGCAAGATGAAGTGTTGTAGAAAAATCATGAATCACAAATTTGACCCTCAAGATGATAGAATTTTCCTGAAAAGTATCAATTCTCATGGTAAAGGGATGAGTCTTTCTCAGAAGGTTGTATCTACATAAAAAACACTAGTCTTACATCAAAATCTCACACTGGAGCAAAATCTGCATAAAATGTCAAGGATGCTCCAAATTCTACAAACACTGTAGCACTATATATCATGCATCACAATGTTATGTAAGCAGCTCAAGATAGTAGATATCCAATTCAAAGAACAATCTTGAGCAAGTATGGAATAAGGTACAAGCATAGGATATAGTGAAAGCCACTTGATGAATAAGTCTAGAACTACATGTAAATGAACTACAAGTAGATATTATCACAAGTTGGGACTACTAGTAGGATCTAGATCATACCAGAAGATGCACAAGTTAAAGAACAAGCTATGAGTAGATGTAGATAAATATATAAACAAAAAATAAGCAATTTTAGAAGCAAGAAAGGATATAAGTCAGTAGCAAATATGCATCATTACCAAAAGATGATTATCACTAAGAACCTCAAGGTTGTATCCAAACAAAATATATACAACTATATAGATGTAGCAATTTTGGGCACAACGGAAGCAATTTAGACACAACCAAGAGAGCATCATCAAAACCTGCAAAGCAACTTCAAGTAAGTAATTGCAAGATATCGATATACCAATAAAGAAATTTGAGAGATAGAGTTGTAAGCAAGAAAGGAAATTTAAAAACATGGAAATGACCACATATTAAAGGTACCAAAAGGGATTGCCAAAAAATAAGGCTATCGGTTGAGAAAATCTAGTTGAGAGTGAAATTCTCATTGAATAAGCCAACTTTGTATTCTGTGCACAGTGTTATCAGTCCAATTACTGACAGGACAAACTTGACTGACAACAGCTGTTCTCAACACCCATAGGTTCCATTCGGTCGAGTTTCTATTAGGACATACTCAACTGACAAAGCTACTGTCAAAAAGTATATATATATATATATATATATATATAGGCCATTCATTCATTGCCCGTGCGGGTAGCCTGGATTTTGGCTACCCGACAGCCCAAAAAGTAACTCTCCTGGCTAAGAAAGTAACTCTGCTGTAAAAAAAGTAACTATGGTGTCAAAAAAGTAACTCTGTTGGCCAAAAAAGTAACTCTGTACAAAATTTACAATAAATATATATAAGGACGAGTTTTTTGACTTTGGAGGGGCAAATGATATTATTTTTGGCTAAAATGTTTTGGAGAGCTTGACAAAATAGTCCTCTACAATTGCGAAAAAAAATTAAAAAAAATGATTGGAAGGGTGGGCGGGTAGCTACCCGCGCGGGCAATAAAGATGGGCCTATATATATATATACATACATACATACATACATACATACATACATACATACATACATATATATATAGATACATACATATATATAGATACATATATATACATATATATATACATATACACATACATACATATATATAGATACATACATATATATATATATATATAAATATATATATATATATATAAATATATATATATATATATACATAGATATATATACATTATATATATATATATATATATATATATATATATATATAGGCTATTTATTTGTTGCCCAGCGGGTAGTATTCCGTAAGTTACCCGTCTCCCGTCTCTCTCGTATTCACAAAGTCCCAGCCGTGGTTCTGGCGGAGCGGCGCAAGGGAAAGATTGGAGTTTGCGGGGACTCCATGCTGTCGGGTAGCAAGTTATCACACAGAATTTAGGGTCGCGATCTGCTTGAGGGCGAATCTGGTTCATGATCTGCGAGGGGATCGATTCTACCGTGGATATTTAACTTTAGTTACCTGTGTCCCGGCTATTCTAAATCCCACAACATTCCGTCTCCAGATGCGCTGGTGAAGAAGCTCCGGTGAGGGATGTGGAGAACAGCCTCATGTCTAACATCGCCCCGAGTGAAGGCTGAACCGGAAGCTTCTAAGACCGACAGTTTGTTATGCCCATCCTGTGACGACTACAGCGGCGGAGGTTGTAGCTACATTCGCGATCGTCTCTGCCGCCGTCAGCCTGATTCTTCCGGTCGCCCCCCATCTGCCGATCATCTTCATCATCCGCGGTCGTCTGCGCCCCCGCCAGGTTGGTACATCCGGTCTTCCTCCCATCTGCCGATCATCTACCCCCTATCAGACGCTTAACACTATGCCTATGTAATTCCGCCTCTGATTCCAACTTCCTTGGCGTATTTCAATCTCCATTTTACATTTATTTCTTCAGAAATACCTACATTCATTTCCTGAGAAATACTTCTGATAACGGTTTCCCCTTTTATCAATCTTGCAGAGCAGGACGATTAAGGTGTTTCCCACTGTCGTTTGTGTATCATGTGACGGTATCGATTTTCACCAAGATGATTCCATCGTTTAGACCTGCTGTTCTGAAGCTCACACCGCTGAGGAGGAGGGAGTGAGTGTGATTGGAGTATTCCCTGCTCTATCTGCATATTCAGGAGCAAATTGCTATTGAGGGAGTGGAGGTGGTGGGAGAATTCACTGTTCTATCTGCATTTGTACGAGCAACAGTTTTTTCAAGCTACATTCAGGTAGATTTTCTATTTCTCTTTGTAAATTCATTCAGTTATACTCGTTTTTTTTATTTTTTTCTTATCATTTCAATATTTATTCATCCCTTTATATTGTGTGGGAAAGAAACCCAATTTTTGTTTCTGCATTGTCGTTTTTGCAGTACTAACTGGCATTCATGTTTTTATTTTTTGCGTAGTTACTCTCTTTTTATGATTGGTTACTCTTTTGCCTTACCGAGTTACTCTATTGTTATAATTGGTTACTCTTTTAACTTACCGAGTTACTCTTGTTGTGTTACAGAGTTACGCTTTTGCCTTACCGAGTTACTCTCTTGTTATAATTGGTTACTCTTCTGCCTTACCGAGTTACTCTTGTTGTGTTACAGAGTTATTCTTCTGATTTTCCGAGTTACTCTCTTGTTATAATTGGTTACTCTTTTGCCTTACTGAGTTACTCTTGTTGTGTTACAGATTTACTCTTCTGATTTTCCGAGTTACTCTCTTGTTATAATTGGTTACTCTTTTGACTTACCGAGTTACTCTTGTTGTGTTACAGAGTTACTCTTCTGATCTTCAGAGTCACTCCAACACACTGTCATGGATCCCAGCCTTGATACGGATGCTGCTAATGCAAGTGTCGGCCGTGATGATAATAATCCTCAGTCTTCTCATTCTATTGGTGTTTCTTCTTCGTCCACAGTTGCAGTTCCTAGAGTTGGCCTTCAGTTTGGAAGTCTAGACGAAGGTATATCCTTCTATTCAAGTTATGCTGGAATGAGTGGGTTTAACATCAGGAAAGACGACAATAGATATGAACGGGGAAGTAAGATTTTGGTTGCTAAAGATCTGGTTTGTGATAAGCAGGGTAAGATTGGTCGTTCTAAGAGGTCTAGAGGGCTTCTGAGCCCCGTTTGTGATGAAATGGGTAACTTGCAGGATAAGTTGTCAAAGAAGCATAGGCGTTCTGTGAAGAGGTGTGGTTGTGAAGCCATGATACATTTCTCACTGGACAAGTCCTCATCCATGTGGGTCGTGACTGCATTTGTTGAGGAACACAACCATGAACTTGTTGACGTTGCTCATCTCCGTTACCTCAAGTGTAACTCATCTCTTGATGAAACTCAAAAAGAGATCCTTTCTTCCATGAGCCAAGCTAACATACCTGTTTCGAGACAAATTGCATTAATAGCATCCGAGTCTGGTGGCTATGAAAATATGACATTTACTAGTAGACAAGCTCATGGACACATCAGTAGCAAGAGGAAAGAGTTGGCCAAATACGACGTCAACATGGTTTTAGATCGCTTTTCTAGTTTCAAAGGCATTGATCCGAAATTCTTCTATAGCTACCAAAAAGACACCAATTGTTGCCTTACTCATCTGTTTTGGGCTGATCCCGTCTCTGTTGAAGACTGTGGGTTGTTCAGGGATGCGATTGTGTTTGACACCCCCTACCGCACCAACAAGTATTCGATGGTTTTTGGAATGTTTGGTGGAGTTGATCACCATCGCAAGACAGTGTTGTTTGCATCTGCTCTGCTGGTCGATGAGAAGTATGACTCATTTGTTTGGGTTTTCAAGCAGTACTTACTTTGTTTTGGCAAAGAGCCGATTTCCATCATAACCGATCAGGACCCTGCTATGAATGCTGCTATCATCTCTGTTTTTCCCAATTGCAAGCATCGCTTCTGCAGCTGGCACATCCTACAGAAGCTTCCCTCCAAGCTTGGTGGCATTCCTAACAAGGACCAGATCATAAGCTTGTTGAATGATTGTGTCTGGAATGTGGATGATGTCGACATTTTTGAAGAGAGGTGGGATTCTGTAATACAGGAGCATGATTTTTTGTCCATCACCTGGCTTTCTGATATGTATGCGATGCGTTGCGATTGGGTTCCGTGCTATATGCAGTCCTCCTTCTTTGCGGGCATGAGGATGACTCAAAGGAGCGAGAGCCTGAATGCGTTCATTAGGAGCCATGTGAATAGTAGGAAGACTCTATTTGAACTTGTATGTTCGTTGGAGACTGCGTACTCTCATGTGCGAGAGATTGAAAATTTCAAAGATTTTGATGACGAGTACAGTAACCTCCCTTTGTCATCACTGTGGCCCCTAGAGGAGCAGATGAGAGGTATATACACCAAGTCCATATTTAAGATATTCCAGTCCGAGGTTCACCAAAGTATGGTCTATAATGTAAAGCAAGCTTCAGAAGGTGTCTTTGAGGTGTATCGCTTCGGTGGACTTGGAACTCCCCGTATATTGAAGAAAGAGTTATCTAGTGACATTGTTTCCTACAGTTGCTTCATGTTGGAATTCAAAGGCATCCCTTGCAGGCACATCCTCTCTTATTTGAAGAGCCGTGACTATTGCACTCTTCCCGAGCCTTACATTCTGAAGAGGTGGACGAAAGGGTACAGAGAACACCCTTTGATTTTTGGAAAAGCGTCAGTTAAGCACCCATCCACTGGGAGGACACTTCATCTTGTTTCTGCCTGCAATTCTATTGTCAACATAGCGTTTAGGAACAATGTTGTAGATCTTTGCCATGAAAAACTGTTAGCTTTGCAAAAGGAGCTCTTGGATTTGGATCTCCCTGACCCTGGTGCAGGCGCTGGTGCAACCGCTTCTAATACAGCTTCCTCTTCTGCTGTCAAGGTCCATATACCTAGTATTTGCAAAACTAAGGGAAGACCTAGATCGACCGATGTGAGGTTTAAATCTGGAGTAGAGATTGCACAGTCTAAAAGAGAGAGGCAGTGCAAGAATTGCTTAGAGTTTGGGGTCAACCATGATAGCAGGAACTGCCCTATGAAGAAGTAGTACATTCCTATTATGGACTATGTGTTGTTGTTGTTTGCTATTCAATGATTATCCTTGTTGCTGATCGTGTGGTCTGTTGATGTTGGACGTTTTTTAGTTGAGTTTGTAGTTGATTAGCGTGTGAGTGAGGGATATTCAAACATGTAATGGGTTGTTCTTTTTGTCTGTAGTTTTTGTGAAAGTGATTTTGTAACCATCCATGTATTTTTACTTTTGTGTTTTGTAATGTATTTTATGTGTTGCGTTGAACTCCACCAGATATATGTATACTTTGAATATGCTTCAAAGAATCTGTTTTGATCAGTTATTACTCTTTTGCATAATATTTTTTGTTTTATCTTAGTGTGCATTGAATACTCTTTTCTTTTGGAATACATAAATTTTTGGTTTAGTACAATTTTTTTCATGATTTTTGCTACTATGCCATACACTGGTAGAGTTACTTTCTGGTTGCTGGAGTTACTTTTTATATTATCACAGTTACTCTCAGTGCGTATCAGAGTTACTCTCAGTGCGTATCAGAGTTACTCTCAGTGCGTATCAGAGTTACTCTGAGTGTTCTCTCAGTTACTCCTTAGTGCTGTCACAATTACTCTCAGTGTTATCATAGTTACTCTCAGTGCGTATCAGAGTTACTCTTAGTGCATATCAGAGTTACTCTTAGTGTTCTCTCAGTTACTCCTTAGTGCTGTCATAGTTACTCTCAGTGTTATCATAGTTACTCTCAGTGCGTATCAGAGTTACTCTTAGTGTTCTATCAGTTACTCCTTAGTGCTGTCACAGTTACTCTGAGTGTCCTCGCAGTTACTATTGGTTCTATCAGAGTTACTCTGAGTGCGTATCAGAGTTACTTTTAGTGTTCTTTCAGTTACTCCTTAGTGCTGTCACAGTTACTCTTAGTGTCCTCGCAGTTACTCTCAGTGCGTATCAGAGTTACTCTCAGTGCGTATCAGAGTTACTCTCAGTGCGTATCAGAGTTACTCTCGGTTCTACCAGAGTTACTCTCAGTTCTATCTGAGTTACTCTTAGTGTTTTCTCAGTAACTGTTAGTGCTAATTGAAAGTATATATAATCAGACAAAAACACTACAGCTAAACATTCAATATTACAACATTCAAAGCATAAAACGTTATATAATATACAACCAGATCAAATATAAAGAAGGTCCTTCAACTGAACATAAAAATACAGAAAAATACAGCCAGATCAGATATAAAGTAGGTCCATTAACTGAACATAAAAATCAAATAGCTCAGGGGGTCAGATCCATCCCTGGCGACACCTACTTGTGAAAGGAACGCTGGATAGACGAAGAAGCAGTGTCTTCTGCAAACTGAATGGGATTTAGAGCTGATCCCGGTTCTGCTTGGTATATGTCCCTAACGAAGAGCTGATCAGCAGAGTTCTCCGATCCAGAGTATACTTCATCGCCAGGCATTCTGAAGAGAGGGATAAGCTCAGTTGGTGTTTCTAAGAACTGATATGTGATCCATGTTGTGATGGTCTGGTGATCAGTTGGCTTGAGGTAGATGATCCAACCTTTGCGAAGACTGAGCTGTGCGATCATCCTTTTCCAGCCCTTAGCAGTTGAAAGTGACCCGTTTTTATTCTGCATAAGGGTTATCTGGAAAGACTGGTTTCCGATTAGGAAGGTGGTTTTTCCTGGTTTGATCTGAAAATGGAGATGGTTCCATTCTATAGGAAGCAGAATGGATTGCACTGTCTTGTCATCAAGGGTGTAGTTGATTGGCTGGATGAATGGCTCCATGGTAGGCTGTGAAGAAATGTTAAAGGGGATCTGAGGAGATGGTCAAAGGGGGTGCTACTGAAAAATTGTACCTTATGAATAAATGTAAAAGGGGATCTGAAGAAATGTAAAACTGTACCTTATGTAAACCGTAACAGTCACAGATGAAGAAGTGGACCTCTAGGGTGTCGTTGAGGATGGAGATGATGTAGATCTGAAAGCCCACCGCTGTGTTTGAAACTGTAGAAGTTGTTGATGAAGAAGAGATGGAAGGAGATGGTGCCGTTGAGGATGGAGATGTTGCAGATCTGAAAGCCCCCCGCTGTGTTTGAAACTGTAGAAGTTGCTGATGAAGAAGAGATGGAAGGAGATGGTGCCGTGGAGGATGGAGATGTTGCAGATCTGAAAGCCCCCCCCCCCCCGCTGTGTTTGAAACTGTAGCAGTTGCTGATGAAGAAGAGATGGAAGGAGAGAGTGCCGTGGAGGATGGAGATGTTGCAGATCTAAAAGCCCCCCGCTGTATTGTTGGTGCTGCAATTATTAACAGCAGTGAGAGTAATGGTCTGTGTTGTTGGTGCTGCAATTATTGACAGCAGTGAGAGTAATGGTCTGTGTTGTTGGTGCTGCAATTATTGACAGCACTGCTCTTTCCTGTTGCGTTGCAAAGATGCCAACAGTACTGTTCTGTTCTGACGACATAGCAGTGCACTATGCTGTGTGTATGTGCATTTACATCGTACAGCAGACTCTTGTACATATCTTTATAGCTCTGTGATCTCTTTTCTTCACTTTTCTGGTTCCTTCTTTAATAAAGAATCATGTACAACAGACTCCTGAACGCTAGAGTTAATTTTTTGTTTATCAGAGTTACTCATTAGTGCTATCGCAGTTACTCTCAGTGTCCTCATAGTTACTCTCAGTGCGTATCAGAGTTACTCTTAGTGTTCTCTCAGTTACTCCTTAGTGCTGTCACAGTTACTCTCAGTGTTATCATAGTTACTCTCAGTGCGTATCAGAGTTACTCTCAGTGCGTATCAGAGTTACTCTTAGTGTTCTCTCAGTTACTCCTTAGTGCTGTCACAGTTACTCTCAGTGTTATCATAGTTACTCTCAGTGCGTATCAGAGTTACTCTCAGTGCGTATCAGAGTTACTCTTAGTGTTCTCGCAGTTACTCCTTAGTGATGTCACAGTTACTCTCAGTGCGTATCAGAGTTACTCTCAGTGCGTATCAGAGTTACTCTTAGTGGAGTCTCAATTATTTCTTAGTGTTGTCACAGATACTCTCAGAAGCAGACATATCTCGATACAGGTATGCTAGCACTGAGAGTAATTATGATATGCAAAACCAAAACAGTCTAACTCAAAGTATATATCTGCATACAAAATCACAACAGATTTACATTCAAGAACACAACATTCAAAGCACAAAACGCTATATATTATACCCAGAAATACTCGTATTTGCAATAAGATGTTCACAGCACACAAGTAATGTATCTCATAGTGGTTACACATCAATATTCCAGAAGCAAACTGTTCAAATTTTACATTTCAATTAATAATTCACTCTTTCAGCTTAAATCCAGCCATTTATCTAGGCTTGAAACAACTTCTTCATCCGTTTTCTTCTCTTCAGTTGGTGCTTCTGTCTTCTCTTCTTCTTGTTGCTTTTGACATTCATCTATTCCTTCCTTGTTCTGCTCAGATGGACCTTCTTTGATGACGTCATTGTTATCTTTTTGATGTGTTTGTACAGGTTGCAACTCCCCCCTCACCATCATTCTCTGAAAAATATCAGCCCTTATGGTCGGCATGTCGTTGCAGGTGAAGTCCATGGGTTTTCCATTTACCAGGCATTCTAGGTACTTCATGACGAAGATCCCACAGTCAAGTGAGTCTTCTGCCTGTTGTGGACATAGCAGGTACTCCTGTCCCCATTGTGACAGTTGGTCACCTTTTTCTGCCCCCCTGAAGAATTCATGGACAATACCCACCTGCATTAAAAATTGACAACTCTTATTAATCATCTATCAACAAACATTAATCCTATCAATCCACTACAAATAGAGTTTCTTTTTATAGATTGCTTACCCATCTAAGGAATTCCCTTTTTGACTTACTATTTCCACTCATTGAGTTATAAGACCGGTGTACTCCTTCGCTGAAACTTGCCTCGTACAAGTGCCAGTGGTTGTCCTTGTTCAATATGGTGAACACCGAGTCCATTGTGTCCCAATCCTTCATCGGGACATTGAATAGTGGAGATAGCATGTCGATCTGCTCCAAGGTTATGTTTTCAACGTCAAACGACAACTTCTGCTGCAAATGCAAATTCACATCTATAAGTTTCAGTTTTTTATATGTATTTTTGTATTTTTGTATTTTTGATGTAATTTTGTATACCAATTTTGTTCTTCTTACCGGAGCATATGTGCTCAAGCAGTGCCATGACAGACCTTTCTTTCTCCTTTTACTTGTGGTAGCTTTGAGCATCTGTACAAAGCAGTCCATAACCTGAAAAAATAACCACAAGATTTCTTTGTTTAGAAAAAAAACGACAAGTTCTCGAAGAGTTACACTACTATTTATTAGTTTCTTACTGGTGATTGTATCATTTGATCTTTGTACAGTAGGGTGGCGAGGTCCTTCCCCGTGCACCAAGTGTCATCACTGAATCTCCATTCTTGTTTTGACCTGTCAATCGTTTGTATAGATGTTATACATATTAGTTTTGGATATTGAATAAGCGATGTTTTATATGTGTACACTTGGCAAAATAACAAATTCTCTTACATTTCTTCTATATTGTCCATGAAGTGGTGGACAATTTCCCTGGATTGTTTTGTTTAGAAATGCTTAAAACCAATAAAGTTTGACAACTTGTGCTGTCAACAACAAAAGAGCACTTCATGTTAGAATCAATATTAGTGTTCTATCAGTTACTCTCAGTGTTATCAGAGTTACTCTCAGTGCTATTTGAGTTACTCTCAGTGTTCTATCAGTTACTCTCGGTGCTATCAGAGTTACTCTCAGTGCTATTTGAGTTACTCTCAGTGTTCTACCAGTTACTCTCGGTGCTATCAGAGTTACTCTCAGTGCGTTCTGAGTTACTCTCAGTGTTCTACCAATTACTTTCGGTGCTATCAGAGTTACTCTCAGTGTGTTCTGAGTTACTCTCAGTGTTCTACCAGTTACTCTCGGTGCTATCAGAGTTACTCTCAGTGCGTTCTGAGTTACTCTCAGTGTTCTACCAGTTACTCTCGGTGCTATCAGAGTTACTCTCAGTGCGTTCTGAGTTACTCTTAGTGTTACTCTTTATATTACTATAGTTACTCTACTTCTATTACACAATTACTCTACTGTATTTACACAGTTACTCAAGTATTGATATAATTTAAAGGAGATGCAACCTTACCTTTTCCTCCCTCCTCTTCTTCACGTTTTTCTGGATGCTGCCTATGATTTTCTATTCTATCTTTGACAATTTTTTTTTGGGCTCCTCCTTTTGCCCTTCTTCATCGATTATATTCTTCTGCTTGTCCAAACCTTCAGCTGATTTTTCTTTCTTCTCCTCCTCCTCATCATTTTTCTTCCCATCATTTTCATCTTCTGAGTCATTCTGTTGCACATATCTTCTTTTGAGGCTCAGCCTGCCTCGCTTCATCGGCTTGTCGTCCTTATCCATACCCTCATTATATACTTTGCTCGTCGAAGCAACATCCTTATTGGGTTCTTGAACATTCCCCGATGAGAACCTTTCAGCAGATTGGTCTAATCCACCGACAGGTGACTGTGATTTGTCACCTTCATCTCTGAATTTTCTCATCAGTTTTTTATTCTCCTCTTCCAGCTCGGCTATTCTATTTTCTAGCCGTTTATTCTCTCTCCGCAGCTCAGTGAATGCTTCAACAAAAATTTTCGTGCATATCTCCTTCTGCATCTTTAGCTCGTCCTCGAGTATTTCTATTCTTCTCGCCAGGTTGGAGTCATCAGCAGGCACTCCTTCTTGGATTACTGGCTTTGTTGGTGCCTTGTCTGGCTTTTGTTTACTTTTCGCCCTTTTATCCGCAAGGTAGTAGGGCATGTCTTTCATTGTTCTTGCAGCTTGCCAGTTATCCCCCTGGTCTATATTTATACCTTCACAAACCTGTCCATAAGAAAATCAAAAATAGTATTTAACAATGCAAACTTTCAGGATTATGTTATATATTAGTTTTTTTAACAAATAATAAATATTCTTACATCCTTAGGGTTCACAGCCCCCAAATCCATCATCTTCTCAACCGGCGCAGCCCACTTCTTTATCCTTGGCTTTGCGTCAAGGAACGTTGGCTTTGCCATGTTTGTCATCTCATATGCCCAAACCTACATTTAAACAGAGTGAAAATTCAATGCATATGTAACTGCCCCCCATAGTCATTATTGTAACAATTTTGTAGATGAAGTTAATTTCGTTCACTTACACATAGGCACATCACACACCCTGTTGTGTAGAGGGTGGTTTTCCCTTTCTCCCCTTTCCTCCTCAGCTGGACATTTTGCTTCAGAATCTTCATATTCCTGAAGATGCTCCCATGCACCAGCTTTGCCCAATTCATCTGCGTCGTTTCAGTAACATCGTCTAGGTAGTGCAGTATGTAGATTGGTGTGCAATAGCTGGTGTCTGGGAGTAGGAATGTTGCCAGCAGGTATAACATCCATGCACGACACATGTTCTGGTAGTCCGATGGATCGTCGGTATTGGCAAATTGTTGCCAAAGCTTTGCTAAGTTGTCCTTGTGCAGGACATCCTTTTCCCTTAACCTCTTACCGGTGTCCTCTTCATTTCCTTTTTTACATGTTGCGCTGGCAAATTGTTGCCATATTGATTTCACAATCTCAGAATTTTTCCTAGGTATGATGTCCATACCTTTGCTTGGGATACCTAGAATTACCCCTACATCCTCAACCGTCATCCTTCTTTCCACCCCTCTGGCCAGCAAAAACCTGTCATCATCTACATATCTGTCTATCAAATCTTCCAGGAGGCATACATCAACCATAAGATTTGGCATATTTATCATGTTTGCAAATGCCGTCGCCCTCATCATTCTTATCTAGTTACTTGTATACACCAGGCTCTTGCTGGCGGTGATGTAGCTCTTTAGGTAACACCTGTGGTATAGCCTCTTTATCCCCACTGCAAACATATGAAAAGTGTCATATGATAGTAACAGTAATTTAATAAGTTTACAAATCCATTCAATATTACCTTCAGCTGCCTTTTCCTTTCCCTTTTCTTTCTTCCTCCTTATTTCCTCTTCTTCTATCTCGTCAGCAGCCTTATTTGTATCATTAGTTTCTTCGGCCTTCCCTTTCCTTTCACTTTCTTTTCCAGCATAGGAATGAAGTTATTCTAGTTATCATGCACAGTTACTCTAGTTACTCTAGGCTATCGTACAGTTACTCTTGGTATCATGCACAGTTACTCCAGCATTTACTCTAGTTACTCTAGGCTATCGTACAGTTACTCTAATGTTCTGTATCAATTACTCTTGGTATCATGTAGTTACTCTTGGTATCGTGCACAGTTACTCCAGCACTTAATCTAGTTACTCCAGGCTATCGTACAGTTACTCTTGGTATCGTGCACAGTTACTCCAGCATTTACTCTAGTTACTCCAGGCTATCGTACAATTACTCTTGGTATCGTGCACAGTTACTCCAGCATTTACTCTAGTTACTCTAGGCTATCATACAGTTACTCTAATATTCTGTATCAGTTACTCTTGGTATCGTGCACAGTTACTCCAGCATTTACTCTAGTTACTCTTGGCTATCGTACAGTTACTCTAATGTTCTGTATCAGTTACTCTACTTCTTATAACAATTACTCTTTTACATGTTATCATAAATTACCTTGCCGTTCTTTGCTCTCCGCTTTGTCACTCCGAGGTTTTCCAGTCTTGGTAGATCCTTTGCCTTCTTTCTCAACAGTAACTGGCTTACTTCGTTTTGCTCTTTTCTCGGACGGTTTGCTCGTCAGGGGATCTGCAGCCCCTCTTTTCTTCCTTTTCATTTCTGACAGAAGAGTCACAAGAGCAACCTCATCCCTTTTCGCAGCTTCCTCTTGCCCCGTTTCACCGGTGTTCGCATCCCCTTTCGCAGAAGCAACCGATGTCCCTTTATCCTCTACATCTGTTGTCTTGGGCATCGTAGCCCATTCGGTATCCCCTTTCAGAGTAGCAGCTTCCTCGTGTCCCGTTTCACCGGTGTTCGCATCCCCTTTCTGGCTAGTATGTGATTCTGCGGCCGTCGCTTCTTCTGGTTCTTTGGCCATCTTCTCCTCGGCCTGATGGGGCTGCATTTCGAAGTCATCATCTTCTTCAATCACTAGTCGTTGACGCCTTAGCCACGGCAGCCCTGTCGAGGTCTTCCTTGACGCTTTCTTTGTTCTCGTCATATCGGAAGAGGTAACTGTCGGGATTGAGATGCAGCGAGATGGAGGAGCAATTAGAGACGGAGGAGTTCGGGTCGCCGGTGATTTTTGCACGACAGGCAGAGCGATGGCAGCGGGAAGGTAGAGCGACGGCAGCGGGAAGGCAGAGCGACGGAGTGAGCGAGGGTTTTGGGCAGGTCGCGTTCGAACGCTGTCCGCTGTTTTTGTTTTTTGAAGTATTTACGGGGCTATGCCACCGTGTCTTCTGCCGGGTACTTTTATCTAAGTTACCCGCCGGGCAATGAATTATATCTATATATATATATAGGCTGTTCATTCGTTGCCCGGCGGGTAGCCAGAATTTTCGCTACCCGCTGGAGTAACTCGGGTCAAAAGAGTAACTATATGGTATGCTAGAGTAACCCGCCTGAATAGCAAGAGTAACTATATGGTATGCTGGAGTAACTCTGAGTGCAAAGAGTAACTGCGCAGAAAATATGCAGTCAGTAATATATATGGACGGGTTTTTTGATTTTGGGGGGGCAAATGATATTATTTTTTGATCAAATTTTTTGGAGAGATAGACAAAACTATCCTCTACAATTGCGAAAAAAAAAATTAAAAAAAAGTATCAGGAAGTGTGAAAAATATATATATATATGTGTGTGTGTTTGTATATATATATACATATATACAGTCAGTAATATATATGGACGTGTTTTATGATTTTGGGGGGGCAAATGATATTTTGTTTTGATCAAATTTTTTGGAGAGCTAGATAAAATGTTCCTCTACAATTGTGAAAAAAAAATTTAAAAAAAAATAACAGGAAGTATGAAAAAAAATATCAGGAAGTGTTGTCGGGTAGCTACCCATTAGTTACCCGCCGGGTATTAAAGATAAGCCCATATATATATATATATATATATATATATATATATATATATATATATATATGACATACATGCAATTTACAGACATCGCCCTAAAAGTGTTTTGATGGTGGATGTGTGGCATGGGTATGGGAAACAAGCCAAATATCTGTGTGGTTGGATGGTTTTTTTAATCTTGTTATATCCTAATTTGCATATAGAGCATCTACCTTCTTTTCACGATGTAAAGTTAATTATTTCCTACATGTTCTCCCCTCAAATGTAACTCGAGGTTTCTCTTTACAATGTAATAAGTTAATATAAAATAGGATTGTTTCTTTTCTTGTGACAACGAAGATGACGATTAGCGTCAGGCGAGCCAATTGTCTCATGGGATGAGGTGACTGGCTGGAGGATCTGGGAGGGCTGACCGTAGAGGAGCAAGCCGACCAGTTGTTTGGAAGGAGTCCAGACATAAGATGGACATGAGGTCAAGCAATAGTGTCTAGAGACTAGATGACTGGCCAAGAGGTGAGATGACCGGTTCAAGGTTTGAACCAATCAAACCAGACTGGGAAGTGCAAATCTACACCAACAACAAGTTTTTACATGTGATATAGACCCTAGGTTGTGGTAATTCCTTGTGGCTCCAATGAATTATATCAGGTAGGCCATAACCACCACTTTTGTTTTATATGACATGTTTACATTGTTGGATATATCATGTATATGATACATACTATATATATGTGGTGATTATATAAATATGTATTAAAAATACAAAACTCCCTGAATTAAAATATTAAGTCTATGACACTTTCCATTAGCAGCACGCATGAAAACTTGATCGACTAAGTGTGGGAACCCCAAGGGTGGTGCGTTTTCTATCTAGTGCAAGTGTGGTGGTCATAATGTGGGCCTTCCACTTGAGGTGTATTATTATTGTGTTGGATATTGGGTTAGGCTTAACTGTGTGATCTTAATGAGATTAAGCACCAGAGGCATACAAAAGACAATGTCAAAGAGTTTTACACATCATCTATTCTAGAATTGCATAATATGCAATTGAGAAACATTGTCTACCTTAATAATTGACTGTGGACGCTGGTGTTGGTCAGGTAATAGTTAAATTATTTTGGATCTTGGCTCACTATAAGGTTGTACTATACAACTTTTTGAATTAATCAGTGAGGTCTATAAATTTGAATAAGATAGTGGGAGTGATAATTAATTAAATACCAAATTTAATATTGTCAAACTAATCAAATAAAAACAAAATAAGTTTTGACATAATTGAAAATTGATTTGAAGAATAGATGGCAACACACAAAAACACCTTTTCTTTTTTATTGGTCCTTGAGAAGGAAAAGGTTAATGGGAACAACATCCATGACTGGTTCAGGACACTACAAATTGTTCTTACATAGGAGCGCAAGCTCTACGTCCTGGAGACACTAGAGCCAGAACCACCTATTCCCATTGTACCTAAGGCTCACATGGATGCTTATAAGAAGTATACTGAAGATGTTGTTGATGTCAAGTGCCTAATATTGTGCACTATGAACTATGAGTTCATAGGAAACATGAGAACATGGATGTTATTGAGATGTTCACACATCTTGAGAACATGTTCCAAGATAAGATAAGACATGAGAGATATGATGTTTTAAAGCACTCTTCAAATGTAACATGGTAGAAGTAGACCCACTAGGTCCTCATGTACTTAAAATTATTGGGTATGTGGAGAAGTTGTCTAGAATGAGATTCCCCATAGGTGAAGAGTTGACCACTGATGTGATTCTAATGTCTCTACCAGAGTCATACAGTCAGTTTGTCATGAACTACAACATGAATGACTTTGACAAGCCATTGACTGAGTGGTTGGGAATGTTAAGAACAACTGAGACACAAATGAAGAAACATAAGCCCAAGTATGTGAATATGATCAACAAGATGAAGGGAAAGTCTAAAGGCAAATGCAATTCTAAGAATAGTTTAAAATCTAGACAGAAGCCTAAGTCTTCAGATCTCAAGGAAAAAGGAATAAAAAAGGGAGGCAAATGTCTCCATTGTCATCAAGTTGGACATTGGAAAAGGAATTGCCCTCTCTTCCTAGAGAAACTAAAGAAGAAGAAGAAAGAGGAAGAGGCATCTACTTCAGGTATAAACATTATAAGATAAATTTGAATACTCCTTCATCTTGGTATGTGATACATGATGTGAATCTAACATATGTTAATGTGTAAGATCTGAAAGAAGTAAAACCTTTATAAAAAGAAAAAGTTGGATTGTGTTGAGTAGGAGTTTCTGCAACTTTAGTCTAAATATAGATTCTATCTTAGCCCATAGGTCATGTAATAAATTTAGTCAAACTTCTATTTCATTATTCCAATAATGGAAACATTTTACTTCTGCATCTTGTAGTGACGAGGATGATTATAAACAAAGGGTTGTTAATGCTTCTATCTCAAAGATATAATCTTACATGACAATACCCTAAATGTCTTATGATCACAGATCAAAAGGATGAATGTTTATTATTTGAATACCTAACAAATTGTAATTGATAACTCAAAAAATATATAGCATAGTCATATGGAGCACACATATGAGAAGTGCTTTTCTAAAATCCCTATTGATGTTTCTAGAATCTTTTGGTTATGGGACCAGTAAGAGATATGCATGTCTTATATATGAGATACATGACCATATCTCGCTGAGTGATATAAGAGAATATATGATTTTATAAGGACATGTA
Organism: Alisma plantago-aquatica; assembly: GCA_963693085.1. Taxonomy (NCBI): domain Eukaryota; kingdom Viridiplantae; phylum Streptophyta; class Magnoliopsida; order Alismatales; family Alismataceae; genus Alisma; species Alisma plantago-aquatica. Next base: position 1,064,191,367 of record OY856412.1, on the reverse strand, counting down.
CATAATGATGTACAAAAACCTTTGGAATAAATTATACAGATGGCTTGTTAAACTTCATACTATATACTGATGATATAGAGATATGCATTCAATAAAGCACAAGTCCCTTGAAAAGTTCAAGGAGAATACATGAATGAAGTACACAAATTCCTTAATGGTATTAAGATATTTTTATATGTATAAATGTTGAAATACTTAAAAGAAATAGTTTGAGAAACTTCTATAGAAACTGAGATAGTGTATCACTATAAGCTTCACCAAAAGCATGATGATGTATCAGAAAGAAGGAATCACAACTTGATGAATTATGATATGATTATCGTTTAATCTAAAATTATAACTTCTTAAATGAATATTCTAAGTACTAATATAAAGGACCATCTAAAAGGGTTTAATGGAAAACATATGAGATATGTTATGGGAATGTCCTGATATGTTCTAAGAGATTGAAATATTTGTTGAGTACTACTTGTCTCAATCTAACAACAAAGGTATTTTTTTATGGGATAAATGAATTCCAAAACAATCAATGAAATGAAATAGAAATTGAAAAGTTAAATATCAACAAAAAAACATTTGAACTTATGTTGGTACGATAAAGACAATGAGAATCACAAACTGTTGTGGAATCTCATGTTCTTTAAAGTAACACACAACTCATAGTTCTGATAAGAATACATTTGAGATTAAAACATTTTGAATCCTATAACTTGGATAAGTTGTCAGTGAGTCATAATATGATGAGCCAACAATCAACTGAGAACTATTGAGGGACCAGAGTCAAAGCAATGGCTTGAGGCCATTAAATCTAAAATGGAATCCATGTACACCTACAAGGTATGACCTTGGTGGTATCACCTAATGGGATAAAAACCAAAAGGTATAGTTGAGTTTTCATATGGGAGACCAACATGGATGACATGAAAGGATAAGAATGGTTAAAATACTTTCTAATCAGTTCAAGTGTTAAATGGAGATTAAAGCCACATTCCTCAAAAGGAATAAACAAGGGGAGGTGTACGTGACATGGCCTGAAGGATTTATAACTCCATTAATGAAAATAAAAGGTTGTAAGCCACAACGTTCAACTGAGAGACTAAAACAAGCATCTCAGAACTGGAGTCTTTGATTTGACAAGATAGTCAAATAGAAGATGAAATCTGTGATTACAAATATTTAGTGGGTTCATATATATATATATATATATATATATATATATATATATATATATATATATATATATATATAGAGTCAGGCTAGAATACACTCGAGTGTACGCATCGCACGAATACACTCAAGTGTATTTACATAGAAAGACTATTTTTTGCAAAATGTAAACCATTGATCTTCACCGTCATACTATAACTAGGCTACATACAAATTTTGAGCCCATTTGGATGAGTGTAAGTCACTCATCGAAGGGCAACAAAATCGACGCGCGAAACTAATTTGAAATGTATAATTTTTGTGGTCTTCATAACATGAGCTATACATGTCCAAATGTGCTCTAATTTTGCGTATGAGTTGTTTATGAGATGTTTAATAAGATCAATGGATTATATTTTCAAAAAAAATTTGCATCATGAAAAACTACTTGAGTGTATTCCGCTCCGGATACACTCGAGTGTATTCTAGCCTGACTCTATATATATATATATATATATATATATATATATATACCACTTATGATGAGTGATGGTATTTAAATACTAAGTATCAAAACCTGGCATGGAAATCACCTTGAAAAAAGGATTAGGTGAAATGTCCTATGTGATAGGAATTGAGATCTATAAAGATAGGATCTGCAAAGTTTCTTAACCAAAATGAGCACATGTAGTGACAAAATGTGGTAGAGTTCAACATGAAGGATCCAATAAGAGAATCTATCCGTATAGATGGGATTAGTTTCTCAGGATTCCAATGTTCGAATTCCTAAGAAGAATGGAAAATATACCATATGCATTCACATTTGGATCTATCTGCAATACAATGTACCCATCCCATAATCTTGTACGCATTGGACATGACAAGAAGATATGAGCCATAACCAAAGAAGGTCATTGAAGTGTCATTAACAAAATCCAATAGTACTCTAGAAGCACTAAAGGATTTTTTACTACAATATGGTAACAAGGAAGAGTTGGATGTAAAACGCTACATTGATGTAAGCTTCTGAAATCACAAAATAATGACCACAACATACAAGTGTTTGTTTAATTTTAGAGAATAATTATTAGTTGTAAGAGTTTTGAACTAACAAACAATAATTTTAAATTCTATAATAGAATCTGAGTATCCATGTGTTGAGAACACAAGAGTGGATAATGTATGAATCTAGAAGTTCATATGACGAGCTTAGGGATGTTCCAACTATTGATGACACAGTAGAAATATGATGACAACAATGTAGATACTTGTTAATCAAGGAATATTGGATAGCATATTATGGAATTTCCATCTCATATGAGATATCATACAATGAAGAGAATTGAAACATGCAATATGCCAACTACGATGTTGCTAACCTACTGGATTAGCACAGGTCTAGCAGAATTATGATGGACATGTTTAGATCACTAAGGATAAGATCAGTAGGTGATTGGATCTAAGTGCAAGTAGGAGTATGTTGGTATGTATGCCCAAAGAGCTAATCATATGATTATTGTGAAGACAAATGAAAGAAGTGGATTTGGTTAAAAATCATAAATGCAAGCTTCTAATTCATTCTATTTCACTCAACTATGAGACAATGAGGTAACATAAGGGATGTCTAAAGAATTGAGATCACTCAGTGACATATGTCTTCAGGTATTTGACTTGAATAAGATCATACATATGTTAAGAGTATGCACATTCTTATTATGCCCTTGCTCAGATGTTACTGTGGAAGGCAGATAGACAACAGTAACACTAAATACTAGAGTGTGGGTTAGTTGATGACAAAATCTCATCAGTCATGATATGTGATTTCAATCCAAACACACAAATACTTGTTAGAGAATAGTGTACCAGATAGACCAACCTTTAGAGTGACACATGGAAACCATAAATGTTCTTCATAATCATCTCTCATAGTGTAGGTAGTGATTGTGGTTCTTAGACTTGAAGTCACTACACTCATCACATGTCGTTTGGTGTACTTTGACATCATCCACCATGATCCTGAATAAGGGTTGCCATAAAGGTGATTATTGAATGTACTATGACACATGGGAATGATTGTGACTGATGTAAATGGGATTTGTCTCTCCTACTATAGTATGATATCCTGGACACTTGATAAGAGAGAGTGAGAAATGCATGTGCATGCACATGTGAATCAATATGTGATATTAAGGTCACATATATTTCAAATAGTATGCTCTATTTCAAGGAACATGGATTGATCATTAAAAGGGTGGCGATTCCATACCTCAAGTTCAATCTGGATATCATAAACAAAGGAATAATACAATCACTATAACACATATGATAGATTGTAGGTTGAAGTTGTTCTCCAACTTTCCATTTACTTGGGTAGAAATGATGTGTGACTAGGAACAACTCTTTGCTTATGATGTCATAAATTAGATATGGACATTCACTACCAACGTAATATGGGACCTATAGGGTCACATAGATAGGAACTCACTTAGAATAAGATTTTATCAATGAATGATTCTTAAGTTGATAACTAAAGATATGTAGGTATTCGATTAAATAACCAATTAACTAACTGGACTCTGAACCATCTAGTTCAAGTGTTGAACTAACTAGTTGGAGTTTCATGTTGATTGGAAATTGAATTTTTTGAAATCTACATGAGTCACGACATGAATTTGTTTGCTCACTAGATGAATTGATCAAGATCAAGGTTGGAGAGATGAATGGTTCACCTAGTGAATCAATGAGCTTACTCAGGCCAAGTGAAGCTTTTAGTGATTTTATTCAATCAGGAGAATAGTTGATCGTTTCACTTTTGTAAGCCAATTGGAACAAGGAATTAATGTTGGAAATTAGCTGGAAACAAATTAGTAATTTGATTTCAATTTGGGAAACATGTGAAACAACCAATTCACTGCATGAACTGATCGGTTCATACTGCCAAATGATCAGATCACCAGTGAACTCACTGGTTTTCCTATTGCATGGCAATTAATAAATGGAAATTCTAGACCCTTCTACTCCCTCACAAATTGGGAACCTAGACCCTAACCCCTCCTATAAATAGAGGGTTATCGGGGGCTTCTCAGGACACACAACTCAGAACATCAGGTTGTCTAGCAGTTGTTGTCTTCTTTGGTTGTAGTAATTGAGAGAACCTACAGAAGTCCTACCCAAAATGGGAGGGATAACCAAGGAAAGACAATCATTAGAAAGAAAGTTGGTCTGGGAGAGTAAGTTGGTGACTAGTACACAAATAGGAGGGGGGAATCCTTCTTGTTCATTCTACTAGAATGAGAGTTGTTCCCGAAAGTCCATGTAGACTACTACAAGGATGAGGTGGCTCTTTCCCATTGCTATGAGGACAATGTCAGTATCCAGTCTATAGAGGAGTTAATGCAGATGATGTTCAAGTGTGTTGTTCGTGGTGTAGACTAGGAGCTGCTGCAAATGAGTCCCAAAGAGCTAATCATATGATTATTTTGAAGACAAATGAAAGAAGTGGATTTGGTTAATAATCATAAATGCAAGCTTCTAATTCATTATGTTTCATTCAACTATGAGACAATGAGGTAATATAAGGGATGTCTAAAGAATGGCAATCACTCAATGACGTATGTCTTCAGGTATGTGACTTGAATTATAGAGATGTTAAGAGTATGTACATTCTTATTATGTCCCTACTCAGATGTTACTGTGGAAGGCAGATAGACAACAGTAACCATAAAGACTAGAGTGTGGGTTGGTTGATGACAACATCTCATTAGTCATGATATGTGATTCCAATCCAAGCACACAAATACTTGTTAGTGAATAGTGTACTAGATAGACCCACCTTATGAGTGACACATGGAAACCATAAATTTTGTTCATAATCATACCTCATAGTATTGGTAGTGATTGTGGTTATTAGACCTGAAGTCACTACACTCATCACATGTCATTCGGTGTACTTTGACATAATCCACCATAATCCTAAATAAGGGTTGCCATAAAGGTGATTATTGAATGTACTATGACACATGGGAATGATTGTGACTGATGTAAATGGGATTTGTCTCTCCTACTATAGTATGACATCCTGTACACTTGATAAGAGAGACTGAGAAATGCATGTGCATGCACATGTGAATCAATATGTGATATTAAGGTCACATATATTTCAAGCAGTATGCTCTAGTTCAAGGAACATGGATTGAACATTGAAAGGGTGATGATTCCATGCCTCAAGTTCAATCTGGATATCACAAACAAAGGAATTATACAATCACTATATAACATATGATAGATTGTAGGTTGAAGTTTTTCTCCAACTTTCCAATTACTTGGGTAGAAATGATGTGTGACTAGGAACCACTCTTTGCTTATGATGTCATAAATTGGATATGGACATTCACTACCAACATAATATGGGACCTATAGGGTCACACAGATAGGAACCCATTTGGAATAAGAGTTTATCCATGAATGATTCTTAAGTTGATTACTAATGATGTGTAGGTATTCAATTAAATAACCAATTAACTAACTAGAATTTGAACCATCTAGTTCAAGTGTTGAACTAACTAGTTGGAGTTTCATGTTGATTGGAAATTGAATTGGTTGAAATCTACATGAGTCACGACACCAATCGGTTGGCTCACTAGATGAATTGATCAAGCTCAAGGTTGGTGAGATGAATGGTTCACCTAGTGAATTGATGAGCTTGGTCAGGCCAAGCGAAGCTTCTAGTGATTTTCTTAAATCATGAGAATAGTTGATCGTTTCACTTGTGCAAGCCAATTGGTACATGGAATTAATGTTGGGCATTAGTTGGAAACAAATTCGTAATTTGATTTCAATTTTGGAAACATGTGAAATGACCAATTCACTGCCTTAATTGATCGGTTCATACTACCAACTGATCAGATCACCAATAAACTCACTGGTCTGCCTATCACATGGTAATTAATTCATGGAAATTCTAGACCCTTATACTCTCTCACAAATTGGGAACCCAAACCCTAACCCCTCCTATAAATAGATGGTTATTTGGGGCTTCTCAGGACACACAACTCAAAACATCAAGTTGTATGACAGTTGTTGTCATCTTTGGTTGTGGTAACTAAGAGAACCTATGCAAGTCCTACCCAGAAAGGGAGGGATAACCAAGGAAAGACAATCATTAGAAAGAAATTTGGTCTGGGAGAGTAAGTTGGTGACTAGTACACCAATAGGAGGGGGAAAATCCTTATTGTTCGTTCTACTAGAATGACAGGAGTTCCCGACATTCCATGTAGACTACTACAGGGACAAGGTGGATTTTTCCCATTTCTATGAGGACAACATCAATATCCAGTCTATAGTGGAGTTAATGCAGATGATGTTCAAGTCTGTTGTTCATGGTGCAGACCATGATCTGCTACAAATGAGTCCCAATGCAACAAGGAGTGCACGACTAACTACAACAAGTAATAGTTGTTTGACTTTCTCCAGGACCATGTATGAACTCGTTAAACCATCCTTCCCATTATGTAGTTGTTTATGCGAATGTGTTTTTCTGGGAAATATGGATACATAAATTTTGTTTCCACTTCCTACTTTGTGCCCATCATTTCCCAACAATTATAACTAGATGAAAATGGATGGGGAACTCCATTTTGTTCTTATCTACTAGTATAACATGTATAATAAAAGAGGGAGAACTGACTATAGTATGGTAGAGAGAAAACACATTCCTTTTTAAGACAAACTTTCCATTTGACTATGAGAGCATGTGTATGGAAGACTTTATGCATCCCTTATACTACTAACTATAGTAGTCATGAATCTAATTGCTCATTAATTTCATAAGGTCTTCTTTTTTAATTTTAATTTCTACATGTTGTGAGTTGTTTGCATCAATGTCATGAGCTAGAAAGATAGAGATGGGAATAACATTTCTCGCATTGCATATGGTGGATTATTCTTGAGAATGTGTTATCAAATAGGTCCATGAGTGAAATCCAAATTTGATTTGAAACTACCCTCCATTAAAGGAATTACTTCAATTGTTTATCAAGGAGGTATATTGTTTATTAAAACATCAAAAACCGCCCATTGATATACAATTGTTCCCACTTCATTTGCACTTTCACATTCATTTACAAAGATAGTAATATGTATACAAGAATTTTAAAACATATAGATCTGCCTTTCCTTTTTCATCTATTCATGCATATATCAATGTGTAGCAGATCATCCTCATATGGATATTTTCTTGGTGCCTATCATTTCTCATATGTTCATTCATATGTCTACATTGAATCTCTAAGAACTATATTTTAAAGGTGAAAAACAAATGTTCTATTTTTTAGAATTGAATATATTCTTCTAAATATACCTAGAAAGATCCTCACAATGGTCACTTAATTTACTTCATCAGTTATCATATATTTAGTTGGGCATACAACATTTATTATCTCTAGGTTACCCACTTTATAGGATCTTCTCCTTTCTAAAGTGGGGAAAGGTGAAGGTGCAGTTAAAAGAATCTTAAAATAACTTATCATTACGACAACAAATCAACTCAAGTTTACTATAGGTTTCATGTTGAAGTTTTGTTTCAAAAAAATATCACTCTTCATGCAACATGTAGCTATTTATTATGTCATTACATATTAGGAATGATTAGTTAGAAGATAAATTAAACATGTAGACATGATTGATAATCAATATTCTTCTACTACCTTAAAGGGCTAGCATGATTCATTCACATTCATATTTGGGTTGACAGATGACAAGGTGGTTTATAAGATGTCTGCATTTTTTAACTATGTTCTATTTCTGGTTCGAATCAGTGGATTGGACCATATATGAGAAATCATAGTACACTAATCGTTGTTCAACTTTCAGTAGACAACTTTATTTTATCAACAAGATAGATTTATTATGATCAACAACACATTATTCTTCTAATTATTGTAGATATAACTATTTTTATAAACATAATTGTATAGTTTGACTAGATCTGAACTATATTTCCCTTTTCATGATTCAAATTACTTCCTTATCTTTTGATAAAAATTCTTGATAAATGGATTTGATTTCCTAATAGTTTCATGTTTGGGTTTGATTTTTTTTCATTTTGCAAAGAATCTAGGGGTGAATTTTGGCTACTCCGTTACTATCATGTGAAGTGTGGACTATTATGCAATGAAACAAGACCATCCATTGTTCTTGATATTGAGATCCTTCTAGTCAAATGTGTTCATGCTACTTATGATGCATTCCTCTTGAAACTAAATCTATTCGGTGAGTAGTGGTTTGATATCTTCCCTTTGCAAATATGGTTTTTTTTGTCAACACTATACCAAGGATTATATTCCTTTCAAATTAATTATGCCCAAAAATTTTGTTTCTCTTGTAGAAAATTCATCATTGCAATTGTTCTTAAACTATTCAATATTCACAATACATAAAGTAAATAAATATGTTACTTCTAATGTACATCTTTGATGATATAGATGATATACACTACACTCTAAATGATCAGTTGGTGGGTGGTCTTATCCTACTATCCTCCCTCTCTCCAAATTGCATAAACCATGGGAGGATGAATTTAAAGAGGACAAGATAGTATGAACACGTTATTTTATTATGGGCACTGCTTGCACCTCTACTATCACCCCCATGTGTCATGGACTGGTTATTGGGTGAGATAAGGTGTATCATGTGAAATCCATGGTTATCACTTAATCATAAGACTGAATCAAATAATATATATATTATTGGCTTGCATATCGTTTATATATGTTCATTAGTACCATTGTTAGTGACCACTCTTACCACTGCAATTTGAAACTCAAAAGAGAAATACAACTTAAAAGGAACTCTGACATTTTACATAATTTTTGAATTCTTTTCATTCATTAATAATATTCATTTTGACTCTAGACAAACATCCATGATCTACATATAGATATTGCAAATTTACATATTGTCTTCTCATTATACTGATAGTGATACATGTAGTGGTGATGATGGTGATTGGGAATTTAAATATAAGATCATAATATGAACTTTATCTTGTCTCTTTTTATATTCAATACCTATATAAATGTAAATAATAACTCAATCATCTAGTTTGGTATTTTCAAATTACCAATCTACATTATTGCATGTTTGTAATTATATGAGAAGAAATGATCTTCCTTGAAAACTACATAACACCATGGTAATTTTTAATAGATTTCATTCTTCATTCTAATGTCTATGCTTATTATGAGAAGGTTTACATTCTACATCATGTCATAGCATTATCTTTCACTAATTTGTACAAAGTAGATTTTAGTGGAACAAATATGAGTATTGGGTATCCTATATATAAAGGAGCCATGGAGTAAATGGTATAAATAGAGACAAGGGAAAATAAAATGGGCCTAACCCAACTAATCAAATACATAAACACACCCCCTCATGATGGAGAGTTAAAATTTTGAAGTGCCAACTTGGCGTCCATATTCTTGAATAAAGTAGGAGGAATAGGTTTGGTAAGGATGTTTTCAAATTGATCATCTTTCCCAATGTGAAGAGTGATGATCTGTTTGGCTTGTACCAAGTCCTGCACAAAATGGCAATCAACTTTAATGTGATTTGTGCACTCGTGGAAGACTATATTGTTAGATAGGTATATCTGCCTAATTGGCATAGTGTAAAGTAGTTGGAGTTTGAAAAGGAATTTGAAATTCAATTAAGATGGATCAGACCCACTGTAGATCATGACGTGCAAGATCCATATCCTAATATTCTTCCTCAGTGCAAGAGCAAGCTGCCACCACTTATTTTTTACTCCTCTAGGAAACTATGTGAATGTCAATTCTGACATAATAGCTGGAAATGGACCATCAGTCTATAGAATCACCAACCCAATCTACATACACAAATCTAGAGATAGATATTACCTTGGAGTTAGGTGGTTTATAGAGAAATCCTCATCCTAGAACATTCTTGAGATAGAAAAGAATGTGTCGAATGTTCGACCAATGGACCTGTAGTGGTGCACTCATGTATGGGTTGACCACCTCAACAAGATAGGTAATATATGGTCGAGTAATAGTCAAGTAAATCAACTTGTCGACTAACTGATGATACTTCTCTGGACCAACAAAGAGTTCTCCTTCATGCATAGTATTAATATGATAGTCCATTGAGAAAGAGACTAGTTTGTCTTATGCCATGTTGGCCTCCAGAAGCAAGTCCTAGACATAGCATTGTTGTGATATATTTATCCCTAAGGTTGAGCGGAGGACTTCAAATCTATAGAAGTATCACAAGGTGCCCAAGTCTTTTAAATTAAAATACACATGCATAGCTAAGATATCCCCACCATATCATCTCTAGTGATGATGTTGTCATCGATATAGAAAAATATAAGAACATGACCTTTAGAGGACTTGGAGAAGAACAAGGAGTGGTTTGTGTCTTATCTCTAAAAGTTAAGTTGTTCTAGGACATCACTTAATTTGTTGAACTAGGAGCTTGAAGACTTCTTGAGGCTATAGGGAGATTGTTAGAGATGAAATAGTTTGTGGGAAGACACCCCCTCAGCAAAAAACTCGGGTGGTTGCTACATGTAGACTTCGTCAAGGAGATATATGTGAAGAAATGCATTCTTAATGTCTTGCTGGTAAAGAGGTCAGTGAAGGTGAGTTGCAAGGGAGATAAGGATGTAGAATGATGAAATCATTTCCACTAGAGAGAATGTCTTGAAGTAATACATGCCAAAGGTTTGGGTGAATCCTTCGGCAACTAGATGCCCCTTGAATCAAACAACAGAGCAATCTGACTTTTGTCTTATAGAGATAACCCATCTGTAGACTACAATATTTTTTCTTGCTGGTGGGGACACAAGATCCCTTGTCTTTTTGTCATAGAGAGCCTACATTTAATCTAGCATGGTAGATTTTCATCCATAATGGTGTAGAACATTTGTTGGACACTTAGGAACATATGTAGTGTCCATGAAAGTATCAAAGGATGAGGCAAAAAAATAAAATTCTGCTAGAGAACAAGTGTTGAAAATGGGATGCTTGATAGTGCAAGAGCGTACACCTTTTCATAGTGTCACCCAAAGACTGTTGGTCTAGAACTGACGATGATGATGCAGATGTAGCCAATGCATGTGTGGCTTTGGTGTTTTGGATGGCGGAATTGTCAGTGACATGAATGCATCATGTCATGAGACTAGAGTATAAATATGATTAATGGGGGGTGAGGATGATAAATAAACATTTCATCATCATGAAAGGTGAGATCTGTAGAGATTTAGATTCTTCCAGAGTAAGTTTCAAGACATTTGTATCCTTTTTGAGAAAAAGAATAACTAAGAAATACCATTCAGATAGCTTGGGGAGAAAGCTTGTTGACTTGCCATCAAAATTATGAACGAAGGAGACACAACTAAAAACCTGAGGAGGTAAGGAAATAGTGTGAATTGAGGATAAACAATGAAAAAGGGGGCACACATCCTAAGAACAAAACGAAGGTTGACAATAATAAGATAGAAAGTGGTGAGGACCACATCAGACCAAAAAAGACTTAGGAGAATTCCCATGAACAAGAAGAGAGTGTGTAATGTCAAGTAAATAATGATTTTTACACTCGACAATATTTTTTTATTGTAGAGAGTATACACACAAGATTTGATGAATAACCCCTACATCACGATAAAAGCTGGCGAAAACCTTTTGGGCGTATTTATGGGAATTTTTGGTTTAAGAATATTAATAGACATTGAAATTGAACCAAAATCTACTTGTGAAACTTGCTAATTAATGTATAGACTTCATCACAAGTTTGAAGTAAGTAAAGACATGTCATTATAGAAAAATCATCCACAAATGTAAGAAAATACCTATAACCATTGAAACTAGTAGTTTTGAATGGACCTCACACAACAGTATGAGCTAAGTCAAACATAGAAATGATTGTTTACATATATCGGTTGGTAAGGACACATAATGGTGTTTCCCTAACTAACAGACATTACACAAAATGAAAGTATAGGAATATATAGAACCATATAGTAGTTTAAGATTGTCTAAAGGTAAATGGACATGAGATAGATGCAGATGAAGTGGTGTGGAGGAAAGAAGTGCTCATGGTAGGATGGAGGTTGGGTTGGAGAAGGAGTATAAATCATCAGAGCATACTCCCTGACCAATCATCACCCAGTTTCTCCAATCCTATAAAATAAAACTAGATAGATCAAAAGTTACAAAATATTTGGGAGAATCCACATCTTTTGGTACAAACATCAAATTTTATGGAAAGTTTGATACTAAATGGCAATAGTCAACTTAATTTTATAAGAGATATGAATAGTTCCACACTAAGTTACTTGTTTAATTGATCCATCTGCCATGGTGATAGAAGAGAGGGATAAACACACCATATGTGGTTAGAAGATGGCTCATATGTTGTGTGGCACCTGAATTCATATCTAGTTAGAACTAGAAGTAAGCATGGATGCCCCATGTTTACCTTGAGAAGTGCTGGCAAGGTGGATCAGAAAATAGGAAGTAGGTAAAACCATGACTTTCCAATCTGAAGAGGTAGAATTGGTAATGTAGTTGTCAAGGGAAGAATCCCCATAATACTAGGCATCTTGGAGAAGGCATGCATACTCTGCATTGGATAATGAGACAAGAGAGGATTCATGTGGTGAAGGAGGTGCACAACCAATTGTTGGGGTAGATACTTGACCAATGTGGGAAGGTTCTTGAGCAACATGGATAGAACCCTTACCATGTCCGCTCGCATAGTGTGCTAGATAGCCATGCTTTGAGTGGTAGATGTCTTCATTGTGTCCTAGCTTGCCATAATAAGTGCATTTTGGGCATTAGCCTCTCCAATGACCATGGCCTCTGGATGTTGCAGCCATTGTTGGTGGATGTCAGATGCAATTGTGGAAGAGATGATGGAGCAAGCACCTTTGACTGGGCCAGACATGCATATGCTTGTTCAATAGATGGAAGGGTTGCACCGACCAGGTTTATTTGTTGAACAACAACAAAGTGAGGATGAAGCATGTTGAGGAAGTTTCATGTGCAAAGAGATTTCCTCTATTTGGTGAACTCAGTGGAGGTCATTCGAGAGAAGAAATTCAGCTGTTTTGACAGGGTCTTCATTACATCATTGTGCTTTGACAGGGGGACGATCCTCTTACTGCTTGGAGAAGATTTTGTCCATGGTTTTGTAAATGCGCAAGAAATTATCCTCATGAGTGCAGAATAGCTTCATTTAATCCCACATTGTTTTGTGTATGGCTTCGACACAATGTAGAAAATTTCATTCATTGTAACAAATAAGAGTAATGGGTGTCTTATATATAGGAGCTAGTGCGTACATGGGCTAAATAGAGACAAGGGAAAATACAATGGGCCTAAGTCCAACTACTCAAATATACTAACAAGTTTTATATGGTTTTGTGAATTAATGACAAGATTATAAGCAAATACATGAATATGTATGGAACTGGATTTTTTTTACCGTGATTATGTGTGGGTATGCTCTAGAAAACTTACATGAATATTTATACGATTGTAGTAGTCTCTCTAAGAATTTATAAGTGATTTCACCCTGGTTGTATATTATTTTCTGTGGTATTGCACTTTATCATTGGGCATCCTATAACTTGACATGTTAGCCAATTATTTTCTACTTAAATATGTATTGTGGGACTTTTTGTATATGATTGTTGATATTTATCTTATCGGGATGGTATATTACGTCTAAACCTCAAAATGTTAGATATTTAACATCAAGGCCTTTAGAATTGTTTTTTTCTCAGGTCACTGCGGAAGGGGGACCATAATCCCTTTATTTTCAGTACAATTTACTACATGACATCGATCTTTATTTAAGAAAGGAGATCTTGTAATGGATTTATACTATTGGAATCACTGAATACTTACTGAAACAAGTGAATATATGTGTTTTAGTTATGTTAACATTTCCAAATGTATTACTGAAGTGTAGGTTAGTTGATGTTGATTTCATGACTAGGATCTGTAAGTTTAAATCTTTTGAGGTATTTAATTGACTGGTCATACAAGTGATTCTTAGTTCCAAAACAAAAATACAGAGTTTGATTTGTTATAAAAATGTGATCAAAATCTCATGAAGCTTGAAGATTTACTTATGTTTCGATTGGGTTAAAAACATTGATGCAATAAGAAAGTTGAATAAATATTTTCCATTTGTTGGATAAGTTGATATCAAGGATGTCACATGGTCCCTTTTAGTTCTTGGTATAGACTGTGTGTTTGGGTTGTGGATTTTCCACCTTTGATCCCTAACACAGTGGTCGTGGCCTTGAGAGGAGATGCCACATAGTGGTGTATTTTTTATATCAATTGAGGTAGTAGATCATGGATTGAGTGATGTGTATGTTTTTCCTTAACCTCTGATAGATTGGGGCTGAGATGTGGGAATACTTGTGTGGTAGTGTCCTATACTACCATGATCACCCTTCGTGAGATAGGGGAGAAATTGACTCAGGGTTTGATTAGTCTAGCCACAATGAGAGGAACATGCACACCCCTCATTATAGACTTTTGAAGATAAGAGAGTAGAGAACAAGATCTCACACATGATGACCTATCCAGTATGGTTTATAGTAGATGGATGGAAGTAGGGGATGGAGATAGAGGGAGTTTCAGAGAATATGAACCCCTATCCTTTGCTGGTTTTCCACTGCTTCTATAGCATGGGAAAGAGAGGTGGAGTGATAGGTAGGATGAGTCAAGGAAGAAGGACCATGATAAATGAAAATAAAGGAAGCTATCATGTTGTTGAGTAAATGACATACTAGAAAATTTAAACTTTCTACAGAGGTCAAAGAAACATCATTGTCACTAAAGATAGGACACCAACCAATATGGAGCTTTGAGGTCATTCAACCTCCAAGCCCTTGCTACCTCAACTCCTCGACCCTCACGAAGGGTCATAACAAGACCAAAGGATGGAAAAGAGGACATGTTGTTGCATGACCACACACTAGAGGAGGACACCACCGAGGCCTCCATTTTCCTAGAAATAACACACATAGGAGGGCATCGAGGAGGAGACATAATAGGAACAACATCCTTGAGGCTAACAACAATTCTAGAAACAAGAGGATCTATTGGCTGCAAAAGGTGCTAACAAGGATCATGAGAATATGGCCCATCTCTCATCAAGGATCTTACTAGTGGAAAAAATTCTTATTTATAGAAGTAGTGAAGGAAGTGTTGTGTTGATCGTGATCCCATAGACCCAATGGAGATACAGGGGAGGGATGGTCACAATCAAGCAGTCAAGACAATTCATCGTTGAACCCTACAACCCAACCCTATCCAACAAGTGAGTCATGCATCCTCTTAATGGTGATGTGGAAACCATCCAAAGCCTGATCGAGAAGATCCAATGGTTTTGGAATTATGAGAAAGGTAATTAGACACAGAACTTGCATGATTCATACAAATAGGCTCTGAAGTCAGAAAAATACAAACAAGGTATTGATATTTTGATCAAACAAAGTAGAGAAACATGGAACTATTATATCAATATTTTGATGTCTAAGTCTTAATAATATCATTTACAATGTATTACACTTGTTGAATGAGTAATAAATATCAAACGATGACACAAATCTTGAGAATGCATCAGAAACTCTAGAATGTGATAAATTATCAACAATATGTCAAATATGATAATGTTTTTAAATGTGATTATGTAACTTGTTTAATATAGCTAATTTAGGTTAATGATCTCAAATTCAAGGAAATAATTACATTTATGCATAAAATTTTTGGAATTTTCATAATATGTTCATAACAGTACACGTAACCTTATCTGGAACCAATTCATCGATTTAACACATAAAATTCATGTTATATGAAGATGACTATATAACATGATTCGTAATCATAATATAACTAATAAATGTGCCATAAGGTTAATATGTGCAAACAATTATGTGACATATAATTATCAGTTAATAGGCCCCAATCTTGAACATAATTAGAAAATAAGATCAGTAGATAACTATGTAAATATAAGACAAGTAATGATGGATATATCATAATGACTAACTAAAGTCCTAACATGAATCAAACTAGGGTTAAGATTATGAGAATATGATGCATGGAATGTATCATCTTATCTTAATTAGGGTTTGACCAAGAGTGGTAGTAATATTGAGATATATATAATGAGTAGATTATCTTGATTCAAGGTACGATTTACCTCTTATTTGTCCTACCGTATAGTATGGTTGTATTGTATATCTACAAAAGACTTGGCATTTGATATTGGATGCAAATATTGTGCTTGTATATTACCTTGCATGATTTCCTATATATATAGTTCTAAACACATGAAAACATGATATATTAGATCCATCATGTGAAAGCACTTATTCTTTTTGGTAGTACAGTGCTAGAAAGTGATGTTTTTTATTGTTAATATATCACATCGTATAATGATCTAACTTTGGAAGTAGATCATAAGGCCTTGCGTTTTGAGTTCTTTGGTAGCTGAGATGATGTATTATTCCCTTAGGTATCAAATGCATGGATGATGTATTGGAGATATCTTTGCATATGAGCTCTTTTTTGTTAATAAATATAATTTTTCAAGTATGCTTATATATATATATATATAATTATATGCATATATATAATTATATATATAGATATATGTGTGTGTCTTTTTTCCTAGTTGTAGTATAAACAAGTACGTGAATTTTGTAGCATACTCAACACAATATTTTATTATATTCTATTGGTTTGTACCACTTCTAACCTCTAGTTTAGGTGATGTGACCATATGATCTTGAAAACTTTGATAGTTGTGAGTCATGTGGCAAGTAGACATATAGGTGGACTATTGTCTAGAAGACACTATTTGTAGTGGTGGCATGTTCATATGTAAAAAATTGCTATTTAGTGTGTAATATCAAACTTTGTAACTTTCAAATTGTAATTATGTGATGACTGGTGAGATTTTTTATGGGTTTTTCTTTTTCATGTTCATATGGTACTTTCTCTTCCTTCTAACATCCTATGAGTTTCTTCTTCTTGTCCAAGGTAGTCAATTTGAATTAAGATTCTTGCTAAGGTGATGGTCTTATTTGGACGTCATGAATGAGTTCAATGAGTCAAAAGTCCTAGAACATCATAGATCCCTACCGAAATCATAACATTTCTTCATGGGAAGCTTTGACTTTCTTTCACAAATACATGTGCATGTATGTACCAATTGCCACCTCCATAGGTCTTGGTGTTTGCGAAACAATGTTATTCATGTGTGCACAAAAATAGTCAATGGTGTGTTTAATATTCAACTATGAATCAACATAATCAATGACATATTATGAAACATTTGAATGAGCCCTCATCCTAATTTTCTCACCATTATGCAATCAAATTTTTCATGTTTTCTATCCGCATTTACCTAATAGCGCAACCCATCTATGTTTTTCAACTATGAGGTTTCCTATGACCATATTTCCTTTGCTTGTCCATTGTGTATAGTTGATTATGTGAGTAAGATAACATTCAAGAGTATACTTGAAACTATTTTCTCTTTTTTAGAGTTGTCATTAGGCTTGTAGATTGTCATATATACAATCTTATATGGACATTTTTTGGCTACCAGTACAACTTGTTTTTTTTGTTGAACCATGGTTGATGTAGCCCTTATGTCTACAAATGCCCTCATATAATTGTTTGTATGTGGATGTATAAACTATCATCATCATGAATTAATCACTTAAAATGACATTTTTGATAATATCTTCATTTTAAATACACTTGCACAATATAGTCCATATTTTTCAGTTGTTTTTAACTACCTTGATCATGTTCTTACATTTAAAATTATGCATTATTTGGAACTACATCAATAGTAGTAGAATGTATTAGTGTACTCATGTTGCGCCTTCCAAAAAAATAAATCCTTCATGAAGGCTAATTTGGAAGGTCACTAAATCACAATAAACATGATAAAAAGGATAAGCTTGGAGTTAAACCAAATTTTATTTGTAAAATAAGAGACAACAAGATTAACATTTAAATCAGTGGAGAAACAACAAAATACAAAATTTTGACTCCATCCTGGGCGGATACGGAAAAATATGGAAAGCATAGCCAAAAATTAGATTTGACGATCTTGTTATGATTGGGGAAGGTGTTAGTACCACTGTATTGCCCATAAAATGGCTTTGTATATTTCACTTTGTGGGCTATTATAAATTTGTTCATTTTGATATGATAACAAAAGACTAAAAATTTTTTTGGAAGATATTTGGGGGTCAAGATAGTCATGGATTTCCTACATATATTGTGGGATTGATTTTATATTGGAGATGCTTGTTTTACTATCCTAATTTTTTTAATATGGTCAACTTTTTGCTTCTATCGTTAAAATATTTCAGATAAGTTAAAGTTTCCAAATTATATATTTCATACAAGATATGGTATGTAGATCTCTATCATACTTAACACTATGCTTTTTCATTTGGTTACTGTTAAGAATTATGTGATATCGATTTTACCACATATCATTTCCTTGGATGCCAGGAACTAAGAAATTATTTTCATATCATTCATATATATTTATTATGGTGTTGTCAAACTGAGGGGTTTGACTGCAATATATCACAAAATTTCAATTTTATATATATCTATTTATTATGATTTATAAAATTTTTATTTTTATATAAAATAATTAGCAATTTGCAATCAATGTCATTAATATCAAGCTGGACATGTCAATTTAGTTGCATGTCTTTTTTTATACTCTGGTTTTAATCCATCACCTTGATGACAATTTAGGATAATACTTCTTCTTACTCTTTGAATATATTCTTGTCTATTTTCCAATAGAGTTCATGTTTGAGTCCCTATTGAACCAAAAACATATGAGTAATTGGAATAGCTCTGACAATTTCTCGTATCTAATAAAACTCCATATTCATTTTCAGTAAGAAGCATGAATACGTTTCCCATCATGTTAATTAAATTACAAATGCATATTTCAAAACAACCAATGGTTTTGAGAGCCATTTATGCTTCCTCTAATTTATCTAAGGTCATATCCAAACTTATTTTACTAGTTTTGTGATGTGAATGACATTGATTCAACCATGAAAAAAAGGTAATAAAAATTTGTCAAGAAAATGAAATTTAGAGTAGTGAGGTGGCACACTTTTCTTGTAAGACTTCCCTAGATCACATTGGACTCATGACACTCTATGAACTGTGATTGACTGTAGAAGACTCAAACTACTAGCTTGTGTTGAAACCCCAACCTTTTTTTACTTTACTTGGAATTCTTGAGCTCTTATCTAAGAATGACCAATAAAGGTGTCAAGGAGATAATACATCTTAGAATCCAATTTTAGGGAACTTCTGTAAGAATTAATGATACATAAAAAAGTTATATCCCGACTAATGTAACTCCCATAGAGGGGGAAGGGATCTTTGATTCAATCAACATTATGCCTAGAAGGAGTACAATCATAAGAAACAATTATTATCAAAAATATAAAAGCTTCTTGAATTTGAATACTATATTATAGTTTTCCACAAAAACGTATTGGATTACACTTTTTTTCTTGATATGAGAACCGAAGTGTTAATTAGAAAAATATACATGCTATATGTTGTAAAAATAACAACCATAAAAGTAATGTTGTACCCTTCCTGTCTGATAAATTCTCCAACATGAGATGAAATAAAGTTTGAATAATGGGACACATCATCACCATGATCATCATGAAAGATTTAATCTTAATATTCTTAAATTCTTTTGATTTGAAAAAGTACATCAGACAACTCTATTTGAAATGCATTATTTGAGGCAAGTAAATATTAGTACAGAACAATATTACAATACAAATTTCTCCTTATTCACTCCATATATTTTATATGTTCCCCAACACAAATTCTACCCTCTACTAGTAGAGGTAGATGCTTCTATTTTATTAGCATTGCCAATATCCCATGTACTAAGAGAGTGAATCAACTAGAGAATATCAATTTCTCATATGCTCTAGAATGTATGTACATTTCAAACCTGATCCTTCTACCCCATTCATTATATCCCTAAAAACAATCATATTACACTGACAACAAAGCTTGATACTATTTAAGTGTCATCTACAACAATGAATGTAGTGATAGATGATCTCCACAATTTGATAAACAATCTGCTAGTTCGAGTTGACACAATAAGTAAGACATATATGGGAGTATTGGTTCCTAAATTAGTTGCATATAAAATATTTACTTGATAAATCAACACGAAACTTCATTTTCATGAATTATGATAAAACTTTAACTACACTAACATTATTTGTGTTGGGGTAGAATATTTACGCTCAACCATAATAAGTATTTGAACAAGAGAATTTCAACACTGATATTAACATTGTGAGATCTACAACTACATTCGTTTATTATACATAAATTATAATAAAGAATATGCCTATATTACTGCTTTGATAGTTTTTTTATAATGAAAATTACTTGTCTAGACATATTGATATACTCTACCAGCTACACAAATAATCCTTCAAGTTGATGAAGCTAAATAACCAAATCTTCTCTTTAATACCATTCACCTATCGCCTTTCTTAGTGATATCAAACTAGTTAATCTTGATTATTTGGATATGGATATGTGTGTACCATAAATTTGAGGATAGATTGCAAATCTTGAAATGATATGAAGAACATCCAAGATTTGTTACAAGAATTAGTAAAATATTTTCAAGATTCTATAGCCACCAACTTACCTGAGCTTCAAATTTATTAAAGCATCCCTTCAGGGAAAGTGCTCCCACCTTTACCTCAAGTTCTCATTTGGACACCACACAATCATTAATTCAAGACTGACTTGTTGATTAACACTATTAATAATGTCTTGTATCATACTTCATTCATTAGAAGTTTCATGTAATATCAATAAAAGGGTCTTCACAAGCCTCCTAACACTATCAAGCCTATCATCTCTCTAATCCTTCATAGGCCAAACATGCATCATGTTCTCAAGAAACTCTACCTACAACATCAGTGAATGAAAATCACATTCCTTTAATCCTAGAACACCTACTATATAATTTCCTCGACTCTCAATACAATTTTTATAGTGAGAGAAGAAAATTTACTATTGGAGATTTTAGATAACTATAAGCCTCACAGTGGTGAATATTTTATTGGTAACATTGGTGTTCAAGGGATTTACTTGAGTCCTTTGTTACATCAAAAAGGATATTTCATACACATATGTGAATCACTTGCATGATACATTGAAACCTTACTAATATGAAAATACATCTTTCTAAGAAATGTTATGCTACATGCTAGCTTTCTAGATGGCATCCCAACAATGCCTAGATCAAATCGTTCCTTAGATCTATTGAAGAAGGCCAACTTTTCAAACATGAGACTAAATATTCCCTAATGTCTCAAAAAATATTAGATTTTTTAGTTTGTATCCACACAAGAAGAAGTTCATTCACAAGAACACCACTTAATTCTCAAAGCCCCTTTTCAAATATGTAAATGAAGTAAGAAAGAATAATCACAACCAAGTAGTTGAGTTGAAAGAGAAAGTCAAAGACTTCTTTGCTAGGGTAAATCAAATGAAAAAGTGGACAAGTTTGGTTTTATTGGATCATAAGACTCCCAAAAGAAAAATAACTTGAGTGAATGTGGTTTTAATGTTTTGTATATGATCTCTTGCATATTCCTAAAGCTCAACCTAAATCTACCCCAGAAAGAAAATATCTAGATTTGAGAGGACTACCTCTGAGACATCATGTGCTAATGGATATTCAATTAACCATATGCTTTACAGAGATGTCAATCCTCGTCCTAATCAATCCTCTTTTAAGTTTCTTTTACTTTTTCTTGAGAACGATTGTTGTTTCATTTTCAAGTGGGTAGTGAAGTGCGGGTTCCAAAAACAAAATGTCATTTTAAACCTTATTAATTTTTGTGTTTTCCTTTGTTTAAGTTCTTTATCTTTTTTTTTGTGCAATACCGATAATTCGGTTACATCAGAACTGGGTATAAGTAAATTACAGAAATAAGCCTTGTCTTCCAAGTAGATGTCTTCTCCTAGGAAAGGGCATAATTGCCAGTAACTTTCTTGAAGAGGTTGCTTGAGATAGGACTTAGCAAGGATATTTGTAAGCTTGTTTTGGTTTCTCTTAATGTGGACGACATATGTGGCATTGACTATAGCTAGAGCTTCTCTTATATTGCAAACCATAGTGAGGTATTTTCCCGGCACATCAGCAGAACCTTTCACCCACTGCACTGAGTTCCAGGAATCCGATAGGATAGTGCCTTTGTTGTGATTGAGCTGGGTCGCAAGATCTGCCCCGTGAAGGAGGGCCTTGAGCTCCCCCACCATGGCGTCAGTCCCAGGATGCAGATGAGAGGAGCCCCCTAGCCATTCCCCTATGATGCTTCAGATAATAACACATGTGTTGGACTTAGTTGAAGTGGCAACATCTACATGGAGGATGAAGATAGAGTTATGCAAGCTTATAGGATGTTCCAGGCTGGTCTTCGCAGAACGATCAGCTGGGCTGCAGGAGAAAGCCTGGATCGAGGAGTTAGCTTCAGCAATGCATTGTGCTGCCGCAACTCTTGGTGGTAATACAGACTTTTTGAAGATGTGAAGGTTCCTACATTTCCATATCTTCCAACATGTAATGGCAAATAACGTCTTCCAGGTATCCAGTTTCTTTACAGTCTTGAGATTGTATTCCATCCATCCCCAAACAGTCTGTCTCTCAAAGAATACATTCACCTCCTTGGGCAGAATGAAAGACCAAATATGTCAAGCCAACCTGCAGTCCCTCATTGCATGCAAGCAGTCTTCTTTAGAGTTATTGCAACATTGGCATGTCGGATCATATGTCATCTTCCTTTTAGATCGCATGGCGTTGGTGAGTAAGCGTTCATGCAGCAGCAACCACAAGTGAGCTCGGACCCTGTGTGAGGCAGAGATAGACCAAGTGTCTGGAAACAACAAGTTCGGTGCGCCTGACATGGAATGGTAGAGGAGATCATAGGCAGACCAGGCAGTGAAAGTGTCGTAGCTGTCCAGCTTCCATACGAAGGTGTCGTCCCCGTAATGGATTCTGGGAGTGGGCATATGACTAATGGCGGTGACTGTGTCTTGCACAAACTAGTAATTGAGGAAATCTAAGTCCCAGGAACCATCGTCTCTGACCAGGCTCGAGACCTTAAGGTCGGCACTGAAAGATCAGCTTTGATTGTAGGTGCCACACCGGCTCCGATCCATTCATCAGTCCAAACCAAAGTGTCCAGGCCTGAAACGACATGACGGCGCAAGTTCTCTTTCAGGATGGGGAGAAAGGTCCTCAAGCTTCACCATAAGTGAGAACCAGTTGTTTTAGGTAGGCCGTTTGTGAAGTATTTGGATCGCATGATGTCCACCCAAGGTATACGCCTGTTTTCAATAAGGTTCCAACCCATTTTCATCAGCAAGAAGGAGTTAAAGTCCTTCGATTTCCTCAGACCCAAACCTCCGTGAAGCTTGGGGTTTGTAACTTTGTTCCATGTGACCAGATTTGGACGTCTTTGTGAGCCCCCATTCCACAGAAAGTTCCTTGCAATCTGATCAATCCGGTCACAAACAGAGATAGGGAGCTGGACTGCTTGCATGATGTAGCAAGCTTGTGATTGAAGGACCGATTTTGTGAGCGTCATTCTCCCTGCAAGGGAGAGAAGATTGTTCTGCCATTGCGATATGTGCTTCTGGAATTTCTCCAGTAGAGATGAGAAGAGCTCCTTACCTTTCCTATGGTGAATGATGGGAACACCCAGGTGACAACCAAGATTACTTGTTTCATGGATGCCCAATCTTCTACAGATCCGATTTTTTACAGATCAGGGAGTGTTGTGGGAGAAGAAAATAGTTGATTTCTCATGAGACAGAGCGAGCCCGGAGGTGTGATTGAAGCGCTTAAGGTAGCGAAGTATCACCCTTGCTTGATGGGTGGATGCTTCACCAAAAATAATAATGTCATCCGTGAAGCTCGCATGGGTGATAGGGATTCTTGCTTTGGTGATGACGATAGGCCTCCAATTTCTGATGTCTGTCTCCTCTGCTATCAATTGACTGAATCTTTCCAGACATAAAACGAAGATGTAGGGGGGAAGAGGATCCCCTTGCTTGACCCCGCAAGATGGATGGAAAGTGCCTGCAGCCTCACCATTCCATAGGATGGATGATTTCCCAGAGAAAATGATTTGCATAATAATATCTATGATCTCCTTGGGCAACGTAGTTCGAGTGAGTGTCTCATGGATAAAATGCCAGCCTAGTTTGTCAAAAGATTTAATCAGGTCGAGCTTCAGCGCCATTGATCTATTCCTACATGATTTGGATTCCATCGAATGCACCACCTCCTGGACTAGAACTATGTTGTCTCCAATCCTCCTTTCTGGGACAAAACTCGATTGGAAAGGGGAAATCCAATCATTGAGGTAAGGTTTGAGCCTGGTGGCGATGACTTTTGGGAGGAGCTTCGTGCAGACATTATTGAGAGAAATGGGCCTCAATTGAGAGCATTTTTCCGGAGGGTTGCTCTTTGGGATGAGAATAATAAGTGAATCAGTCGCAGAAAGGAGGAATTAGAATGCCCTTGAAGGGTCCCTAGATGAATTGACATAGCTGGGCGTGCAAGGCGTTCCAGTTTTCTTGATAGAAACCCGCGTCCACTCCATAAGGCCCAGGGGCTTTGACAGACGACATGGAGTTCAACGTGTCCCACATCTCCTTTGTTGAGGGAATGGATACCATCTTCTGTTGTTGGTAAGACGTGAAAGGTGTAAAATCCCCCGGAAAGGTAATGCTTGCAGAGCGTCCGCGTTCTTCGTCTACCTCTTGATATACATTAGAGAAGAATGATAAAATGATGGATTTGAGCTCGGGTTCATTGTCATACCAGACGCCATTTTCGTCTCTAAGGCGGGTGATCTTATTCCTCCATCTTCTAGCTTTTGTAATTGAGTGAAAGTAATTTGTGTTATTGTCACCCAGCTTAATCCATGTGCATCTCGGTTTCTATTGGCTTTTGGCTTCCTCCCGCCTTAGAATACCGTCCAGTTGGGCTTGGAGCTTGACTATCTCCATTGCCAGCAAGTGGTCAAATTGAAGCAAGAGATTCGTTTTGTTCCATCTAATCTTGTTTGTGATTTGGTCTTTACATCTTCTATCATTTTTGCGCGAAGCAGTGTCCCAGGTTCTCGCCTTCTCCAGCAGCGACTTGTTCGCAGTGAGAAGGTCGGTGTGCGTTGGCCATGCTTCCTTAAATAATTCCTCATATCCTGGCGACGAATACCATCTCGCACGGGTGCGGACGTGCAGCTTTCTCAGGCAGGGGGAAGAGTCTTCTGAAGAGACCATTAACGGCACGTGGTATGAATGATTCTTTTCAAGAACCAGGATCTCTTTCTTGCCTTGTTGTTCTATCCACTGTTGATTGCCCATAGCCATATCCAAGCGTTCATGCAAGAGTCCCCTTCTGAAGGTGGTGATGGGGCCGATCGCTCCAAGGTCTAGCAGCGAGCAGCCCCTCTATGAAATCCATACTATTAGCTTTGTCGAAGATGTTGCTTCCAATTTTCTCAGATGGATGCATAACCACATTAAAGTCCCCCATCACTACCCAAGGGTCCGTGATTGCGAGGGCAATAGCATTGAGCTGGCTCCAGAGAAGCTTGCTGCCTCCCCTCGTCGTGCTTGCGTAGACGAAAGTGAAGAAGGTGATGTGAATCTTACAATGAACGAATTGTTTGTGAGAGGCTATAATCTCAACCTGAGTATTATGCTTCCAGAGCACCCAGATGCCCCCGGAGTAACCTATCTCTTCGACTCGGTGTGAGTTCGAAAATCCAAGATTCTTTATTATCCCCATAGCTCTCGTTCTGCTACATCTTGTCTCCAGCAGACACATGACCGAGATCTTGTATTTTTGGGTCAGATCTTTCATCGTTTTTTGGGTGTCTTTATCACAAACACCCTATACGTTCCATGTTGTGACCTTCATTTATCAACTTCAGCAAGGGTGGATGTACCCATTGTCCTCGCCTCTTCCTCCAGGTCCTGCAACAAAGATGTCTTCCCTCTTTTCCTCGTAGAGGATTTCGAGGTGTCCCCAGTTCTCAATATCTTTCTATTCCTCAGATGGATACCAGCCGAGTTCCGACTTGGGCTTCTGTATGGGTGGGTGTGGCTCTCAGTTCTTGTCGAGTCACCGAAGGTGAAAGGTGCATGGACAAAGGGGTGTGGCAGGTTCTCCCTCCCTTGCACAAGAGAGTCTCCAGTAGGGTTGACGGCAGTGTGCGCAATACTCAGTTGGGTCGTCAGGTTCTGGGTCGTCCGGGAGGGGGAAATCGGGTCCTTGGATTTGCTCTGCGTGGGGATAGCATTGGCCTTGGATCTGTGTGAGTTATTCTTCTTGTAGTTCTTCTTTCTCGTTTTCCAGTCGATCCCATTAACCACCCTATCGGCAACCGAGTCGACATCAATAACCTCAGTATCTACGACTTCGTCTTCCTCCTGGTCCTGTAAGTTCTGGAATCGATTGTTATTCCTTTGATTGCCAGTTTTGGTTGTCGCGCTCGGTCTCGGCTTCTGCGGGAGAGGTCTCACATGTATGTAGTCCGTAAAGCCTTGGCCAAGGGGTCGGAGAGGTTGTCTTGCGGGGGCTGACTGTCCCTCCTTCAAGGATGCATTTTTGTCTGCAATTCTCTTTGAGCATTCTTTCTCCAGGTGGTCGGCCCTTCCACAGTACATGCATATGCATGGTATATTCTCATATTCAATCCTGTATCGATTGTCTTCAATCATCACGAGGGGCGTGAGTGGTTTGTACAGGTCGAGTTCAATTGCTATTCTAGTGAATCGACCACGACACTGAGATATGGGGTTGAGATCGACCTTGATTCTCTTTTTTGATTGTGTCTCCTATCCTCGCCAACAGGACTTCTCAGTATAAGTGAATAGGGAGATTAGGGATGCGGACCTAGGCAACTAGTTTCAGAGGAGTTGTGGTTACAGGCGACAAGTCGGGATGCCTTCTTTGGACCGAGAGATACGAACCGAACAGTGGCCATGGGCCTCCTGTTAGAGCGTGCATGTAGTCGTCCTCCCGCTGGAGTTGGAGGACGAAGAAATCATTGGCAAGATCAATCCGGTTGAACCCACCTTTTGGTTTCCACATGGATTGGATCCTATCACGTAGGGTTAGGAATCCAATGTCTTTGGATAGAAGCTTCACGACCACCGTAAACTACCATGGCTTCAGCAGGCTGTCCCTGGCTTCCGTCATCAAATCGAAGGTCGGCACCCCGTTATCGGAGGAAACCAGGATATCTTCCAGTGTCAGAAATATGTCAATGTCTTCTGCGTTTATGCTTATCCCGCCTTGGGCGTCTGCAGTCCCTTTTCCGACCATAGCACTATAGGATAGCCCTGAATTCTGGGGTTCAGATGTTGCGGGATGATGTCGTGAGGGAAGTTTAGGGAATTGAACATCTTCTTGCGTTCCTGTGTCCACTTTCATGTCCTAGTTCGAATGACTATTTCCGGTCGCTCTCCCCACCCCATGGCTCGCATAGTTCAGAGAGATGCCCGAGTTTCCTAGCGGAACCACATTGCTTCGTCCGCCACGATCTGCGTCTCCGTCGTCATCAAGGAAGTCTTCCCCATGCACCGTTCTGCCGCCACTCCCGGACGCAGTAGGGTTCCCCATCGCCAACTTTTTGATAGTTCTTTATCTTTCACATTCCATAAACATATTTTATATAATTTGTTAGGACAATAATACAATGTTATTTATTACTATCCATTTTTCCTTTGTGCATGAAACATAATATATTTCTAACATCATAATTTCCAACAATCTGAGATACCATCTTTCATGAAAGAAAATAAGAAAACAAATCTTGTTTAGTTTAGTTTTCTACAAAAAATAATAGTTATCACATGGAAATTGTTTTTTTTGTGAAAAATAAAATATTGTAGTTTTATCCTCGATCTGATTCAATAGGTGAAATAACAGGACATTGATCTTTGGCAAGATAAATCTAAACCAGTGTCACAATGAGTTTATATCTCTCGAAACATCAATTTAAGATCAATAAAAGAAATATAAATAGTAATAAAAGAGAATAATCGCCTTGTGTTAAGTCTTGAGTAGGCACAAAAAAATGTGATTTATTTTAGGATGTTCATTTTTGGTATCCCAAGTTATCTAATATAAATATAACTGATTTAACCTCAATCATAGGACAGACAATACACCAAATGGTGGATGGATATCATTGGTTTATATATTATGGGTCCAATCCTAAGAAACTATGCCTTTATGAACAAATTGGAGAATTACTCTATATGAGAAAAAGAAACAATTAGTCTTGTTTTGCCGACTTAAGATATTGCTAACTATAGATTGGTGGATGATAAATTATCAAAACATATGAGAATTATAAATTCAATCAACTAAATATTAATCAATATGATATATTGACTATGATGATATATTTCACAACTACTACCCATTTATTTATCTCTTTGTACAATAGATAATTGGTGTGATACTTATTTATTTATGTGACTACTAATCATATTTATTTACAACAATGGATCATGATAACCAAAGAAAATAACACACTCATCCCATTGTCATGATATGTGGTAAGTCTTATACACATCTCCCCCTAAGAGACTATTTCTTGTAGCATCAAGGTCCTAGACTTCTAATTTTATTAATCATTCTCAAATAATCAAGACATTGAGCAATACTATAAACAAGTAATACGTTGATCGAACATATAACATGGAAATAAAATTCATGATATATAACAAAATTATAACTAGTGGTGATTCCACAAAGTACCAAGCACAATGAAATTAGATAAATAATGGAATAATGTGAGCAACTCATCTCGACCTAGTAGAGAATATAATCTATAATCTTGTTTGATTTATCAAAGATAGGAGATTGGATCTCATAGTCATGGTAGAGACAATGTCGAACTAATTTTGTGTTAGAAGATTGATCACAAACAACTAAACTAGTAAAGAAAGGTCTACAACTCTAGAAGCTTCTATTAGGTGAAATGTGTTGTATGATATACCCAAGTGAGAACCTAAAAAGGGATTTCTAGAATCAATTTTATGTGACCTTGTTGCGTAAATAAGCAAGTGGGCACTCACACTATAAGATTCATGAAATATGAAAATTTCTACAAAAATTAATAGTTGGATGGCTAACATATCTACCTTAGATGCTATATGATTTTTGCATTTATTAGACACACAAAAAACTTTCTAGTAGATTTTCTAGGGTCTTCAGTCAACTAGCTAAGAATTCCACTCAACTATCTAGACCTACATGTGAATTCTGCTAACTTGAAATTTGTCTAGCCTATCTACTTGTTGTTCTAGTTGATTAAGAATGTAACTATGGGAAACATGTTTGTATCCCTCATTGTTTGTTGAAGTAACATTTCTATTGTTTCTTATAACGTAATAGAAAAAATTATTATAGTAGATTCTTGTGTATCCAAGGGTAGGTAAGTAAAGTAAGTCCTACTATTCTTATTCTTCTAGAAGGTAATTTTAAATAAATAAGAAGGACTCTATTGCCAAAGTTGTTTTGTCCTAATTCTATCTTGATATCAAGTCTTAATTCTACTGTAGCATGATTGTTATCATGTGACATCATCTTATTGCAAATGTCACTATGATGACTTCTAATGCTTAAATTGGTCAATGGCTTGTATAATTTGGCTCTTATTCCTTCAATATGAGTTTTGTATATGGGAAAATGATGATCAAGATACAATGTTTATATGGAACACTATTTTTCATATTAATTATTACATTACTAGTCCATGGCTTTTACTAGGATACTTTAGTGATGCCATATATATAGGATAAAAAAAGGATAGGAATCCTCACTCTAGGACATTAATGGAGGATTTAGTAATAGTATTATCATAAAGGTGTTCTAGAGATACAGTTAAGGGGTCATAAATTCTCATGAAACAATAGAAAAGGTGAAGACAAATTAACTCTTCCTAAAGACAAAGACTTATACAATATTTATTTTCTAGATTGGCTTCAACACATTATTTTTGTAGTAGTTTCTACTAACAATAATGATCTTAGATTTGTGAATTCCTATCTGAAAGAAAGAACCATGAAAAGGGAAGTATCCTTTTGTGCCTATTATTTCTCAATGGAATAGACTTGATTATTTGATACTCTTTAAAATGCCTATTAAATAGATGTTAAATGGGATCCTATGTATATATTGTATGTCAAACTCAAAAGGACATGATCTCATATTATTTGTTGGAATAACAACGTAGTGGGGAACTATATGAATAAAGATAGATCTCTTGAAATAAAAGCTCTTGATTCACAAAGAATGTTTGATGTCAATATTGATGATGAAATGTTGTATAGAGATCCTAGCACTAGAACTGATATAGACACAAGCACTATTGGTTATAATTCCCTTTTCTATTAAATATTTTGACACATTATTGACGACGATGTTGTCAAAGTATCACCTACTTTTTTTGATAACCATAAGACTATCGTACGGGCAAATAGCACATTCCTTGATCTTATGCGTAATCTCAAGGGTGTAAATAAGGTTTATGATTGGATGCATATTTCCCTTTTTAACTTGGTTTATAATTTCATCACAGAGGTCCTCACAAATAGGTTCTACATTGTCATATAGACTCTACTTCAAATAAGTTTGCTTTTTAAGGGCATAACTACTTGGTAATGTTATTCTTCTTTCCGATGTTATGAATTCCTTTTAGAATTCCAAAGGTGGATCATAATTAAGTCTAAAAGCTAACCTTACAAAATAATGTGATTCTACAAATGGGAAATACCTTCTACTTATTATGCATAAGTTGTATTTCTAAGTGGCTGATTATTCTACTCTAAAGGCATGAGTTCTACTTGATTGCAAGTCGTGTAAAACAAAGAAGCCTCCATGCACTTTAACAAAACAAATGATATTAGGTAGGGTGATCCCATGGTCGCATACATCATTGTAATTGCAATATAGGGACTCTCCTCTATGATCAAGAGTATTAAACAAAAGAATGCTATTCAATGTTTGAAAGATTCTAAAAGATTTGTAAATTCTCACATCTTCTACGCACAAGATTGTTTTTTCTCTCTCAAAGAGTGATGAGATAAATTCCCAAGAGGTTAGTTATTTCATGAGATATTTTGGAGATAGTTATGATCTTTATATAATCATAGTAAAAACTAGTTTTTTCTCTATACAAGTGCCCATTATTGCTATGTTTGCATTATCAGTGGGGTAGATTTTCTAAATTTTACAATATGTTATCTAGAGTTGCCCTTGCATGTAGAGTCATTAGAATGAAGTGCAATCTCATTGTTGAAAAATATAATTGTGACTACATCTAGCAGGTTAGTTTTCTTTTGGTATATAGGATAGTGGACTTATTATTTCCATCTTTTACTCTATAAAATATTTTGGGCTTATGCTTTCCCTCTTCCCAAATCCAACATCCATAAGATTGAAAGAATAATGAGAAATATCTTATAAAGTGATAAATATGAGAAAAAGAATTTTCACATGGGTTCCTAGAAAGATATATATTATCCCATGATGGAAGGGGGGCTTGGCATCTGAATATTTGAAGACTAGTACCTAAGCTCCTCTTGCATTTGATTTTGGGCTATTTCTGGAAAAAAAATTATCTGGGTCAAATAGATCCCTAATATATTCCTATATCGTTCATCCATTTGGCTTTTTTATACTAAGAAATCTAAATTTTTATTACGAAGGTGCATTTTTTTCCATGAGACATATCATTATTAACCACAAATTTTCATCATTCTAATGGATCTACATTTTTTCAATGGTTTGACCCATGGAATCTAGGAAAGAAACACCTTTTGGACTTATTTTGTACAACTTGCTCAACAGATTTGGTGAAAATCATGTTGTGCTTCAAGTGTGATAATTTTTAGGGGGTCTAATCATGTGAGGTCTATATTTGAAGATATTGATCCTCTATGGAAAACTTCGATATTATGTACAAGAGGGGATGTATTGCTTGAATATTTAACATTTTTCTCTCCTGCTAGAGCTTGTAATAATGAATATGAATGTGATAAGTGGCTTTGAATAATTAAGGCTCACACAAGGTTTCTTATGTTGCTAAGGAAGTTTTTCTTAGGAAGACTTATTACTCAGGACTACATTAGGAATATTGGTTTTAGTTTTCCTTTGAGCTGGCTCCTTTTCCTTTGAAAACTCTAAAGATGTCGATCAAATGCTTTTCACTTGTGGATATTCTTAAGGGTATATGGATGGATTTATTTAATTCTTGCTTACGTTGTCTGCATGACTTGTAGGATTGTATCAATTTTTTTATTAATCTTCTCTCTAAATTCCCTCCATCATATCATCACTCTAGAATGAAATAGGTGCTTGATGCTACAATAATAAACTCACTTTCATATGCTTAGCATTGTAGGAATATATACAACAAATTCTGAACAATCCTTTGTTATTGGTTTCATGTGTATAGTTGTTTCTTTTTTTCCTCTCCTCCTAAATTGTCTATGCTTGTTATGTAAATGTATTTTTGATAGTAATGAAAGGAGATCCAACGCTTATTTTAGCAAAAAATATACTTTTCACACATATTAGTTATCACTAACCCCAACATATCAACCTAGTGAGTATGATGGTTGATTAGGGAAGTTGTTTTGTAACTTTTGTTCATTTTGCTTAACTTGAGGCAATTTAATTCCTTTTTTTTCACTGCTTTTTTAATTTCTATATTTATTCATGGATTTTGGAGTAGATGTATTATTATCCTTCTTTAATGCTAGAAATATTAAGCTCCTCCTCTCCCTTAGGGTCGAAAGCATGGAAAAAGAGTAGGGAATGGATAAAATACTAGAAAACTAGGGATTTAGGGTCAGAGATGATGAATGGGAGAGAGAATCGGGTAGGTGAGTAGTAAATGGTGAAGATCAATGCCCAAGAGAGATAAGCTTGACCCCTAGTCACCACTAAGGCTTATTTGGGGGTCTAAGATGGATAGGGTTATGTGGGGGTAGTTTGCTAAAAGTAGTGTAGGAAAGGATTAGTGTTGGAAGTTAGAATGACCATTTTAATCCGCACCATGGCTACGGTGAGGTATGAGGACAATGACTATGGTAGTGGGAATGATCGTGGGAGTTATCAAATCCAAAATACGGGGATCTTGGTGAATGTGAGACGAGGTAGATAGAACGGCCATTCTAGTCTTAGAATGATCCCTAGGGGTGATGGGTCAAACATAATTTTTGATGTTTTAGAAAATTTTGATTTTTCGGGCCTCAATAGCTATTCTGGGTAGAAGTGACATATTAGTTTTCTGTCAGAATGGTCGTTCATGATAGAAAGACATTTCTATATTGTTGGGTGCAACATAGAGTGATTTGTTTAGCATTTTAGTGGATTTTTGTGGAATAAAAGCTCATGAAATGGACGTTCTGTGTCTAGACAGGTCACGCTAGGAGGGAAATGATACACTTGGTCTTCACTCTTCAAAACATGGATATTTGTTCTTCATGATTCTTGGACAGTTGGGGTAGGTTGCAGTGGATGTTGGTCAATCCTTAGTCTCCTTCATACATGGTCATGTCCTTGGGATCACCTCCTTCTCCTCCTTCCACCAAGTATCATTCACAAGTACTTACAAGACATGTAAAAAGCATCAATAACCACTACTACAGAAATGGCTTATAACGTCACATTTAGAGGCATCAGTTGTATACCAAAAACTGAGCCTAGATCCTACAACATCGGCTAAAAGCACAAACTGACATCTATATGTGAAGACCGGATAGACACGGGTATCACTTTTTATTTAGCGTCGGTTGCTCAATAAGAAACTGACGCCTAAAATGGACATCCAAATCCATTTTTTTCAGTGCAAAAAAATTACCTCCAAAATTTTACATATGGTGTCAGTTGTTTATCAAACAACCGACGACTAGAATGACAGAAATCGGGCCCATTTGTGTCGTCTATTTTCTTGAAATAACCGACGCCAATGTGTTTTCACGTGATGTCCCTGCGAAATATTTTACCCCCCTTTGGGGTCATTTTTTATGGCAACCGACGACTATGGTCATAATTCAAGAACATTTTTTTGTCGATATATGTAGATAGACGGCGGTTTTTCTAGTTGAAACCGATGACTATCATTGAACATAGTTGTCAATTTTTGTGTGGTATCTGATGCCTATTATATTAAGCATTGATTATTTATAATAACTGATGTCTATTGTTAACTTAATAGCGCCCGTGCGAACCGAACTCCTTCCCTTTCTCTGTTTAATTCCCGATTTCAAGTTAGGGCTCTAGCGATTCCTCTCTGTTGCACTTCTCCTGTCGCCTGATGCTCCTGCTGCCGTTGTCATCTGTCGCTCCTCTTCTTCCTACTACCATGTGCACTGCTGCCTGCTCCGCTTCATCCTCCTACCACGCGCATTGACGCTGCCTGCTCCTCTTCTTCCTGCTACCACACACACTGTCACCTGCCGCTCCTCTTCTTCTGGCTGCCACGTGCACCACCACCTGCTCCTCTTCTTCCTACTGCCACGCGCACTGCCGCCTGCTCACGTGCCACCACTGCCGCCATTGCCGCCTACTGTTCTCTCTGCATTGCTCGACAGGTACCTTTCTCCACGCGTGCCTACTCCTCTTCTTCCTCCACTCTTCCTCCATCATCATCCTAGCATCTAGTTGATGTAAAACATAGACATCCATATATTTATCTATATTTGATAGTAACAAGGATAACATATGGATAAAGAAAATATTCTATCAGGGTTGATTTGTGTTGAATGAAATGGAATATGAGAAAACCAGTATTCTCAAGAAGGTTGTTCTTTCATCACAATTATGGTTGACATGTTGTTTCAGACTATATTAGAATTTACTACGGTTTCTACCTGCAATGCATGCTTGTATATAGGGTATACTCAAGATTTTGATAATAAAATGTGTATAAACACTAATATACATTAATGTGACATGGATTTTTGTAACATCTCAAGATTTTTATTCTAAAATAAACATGTCCAATAATTTTAAATTACAAATTTCACTCCTAGCAATGTGAAATCCTAATATGACTCCTACACATGATGACAAAATATCATACTACATATTAACTTAATTATGTACACAACTTAGCGATGATTATGCAATGATGTACAAGTGGGATAAATATCAATTTATTCCATATGTGTTCATCTATTCTCAATTACTTGGTATATGAATATGTAGTGATTAATTATAGCTTCCTATACAATTTGGTAATCTAGCTCCTCTCGAATAATTATTAATTCATTAATTACCCTAGGTATCTAATATTATGAATCACATAATCCCCTAGCTCAAACCTAGAATCTAATTATAATTTTGGGTTCTTCATAGTCCAATCAGCAAATCTACAAAATTTGAAGTAAATCAGGTAATTAACCCTAGCTAAATGTAATAATAGCAGGGAAAAGAGTGAATAAGCATAGACAAATAAACCTAATTAGATGTTGATGTAGTAGATCTAAATCATATTGGACTAAGTTCCATCCTTAGGTAGTGTGTCAAGCTCAATATTTTATCACAAGCTCATTATGAACCATTATATCTTGATCTTAGGGTATCTCTACCCTCCTAACTATGAAATTGGTAACTTGTTTCCTTGTTGAGTATATTGAGAATCCTAATCACCCTTCTTGCTTAATGATGAACTCTATTGCACTCATTTGATATGATTGGAATGTAAATGATGAACTTTGCCCTAGATTGCCAATCATGATTCTAAAGACATCAATAATCACCCTAACATGAAGAATTAGGATATGAATGATGAAACTGTTGGGTTTTAGGGGAGACAGAGAAGGCAGCGGAAACAAAAATTTTCTCCGCAAAACCCACAACAAGGAAACGCGTCAACGTCTATATAATAGGAAAGGATGGTTTGTGGAATCATACCTTATCCCAAGGCTTGCTTGGCGACAATACCTCGCGCAATGTGCGGTGTTCAACTCCGGTCTTCGACGACATCCGTGCAGCTCCTTGTCACACCGGGACTGACAACTCCTACTCGAACCGGACTGTCGGATGACAGTTGTCCTCCTGAGCGGCAGTGACCTCCTGCCTCTATAGTAGTCCACACGGACCACCTGGAACTCCACACTCCTTGTTCCATAAGGAAGTGGAAGGAGTCGCACCCTCATGTTGACGTACTAGTCGCCAACACACTATCCTACTGTCAATTGCAACTGCAGTTGTCCTTCCCTTGCTGCACCTCCTTTTGTAGGATGCACTTGCTCGGGCTCTCTCTCGGTTACCAAAACCAGAGAGAACGACAACTTTGCAGAGCAATCAACTTGCACTAAGTTGTACTCTGAGAAGCTCCCAATACCCCTATATATATAGGAGGGTCATGGGACAGGGTTCTCCATCCCGGGCAATGCAGGACTAAATGCAGGAATAGAAGGGTTCGAGATTTTCCACAAAAGCAACCAACTCCGAGCTTGAGTCGATCGACTGGGACCTGAATGGTCATTTGGGACACCCAACCGATCGGTTGGTGCCCTGAACCGATCGGTTCATGGTCCTGATCTGACTCAAATTGACTTTCCTTCTTTTATTTCTAATTGGTATCGAATACCAACCCTATTCCCAATCAAATTGGGAAATTGAAACACAAGGAAAATTCTCACCAATCCTACTTTCCCAAGTTGCTCGGTTGCACCAGTTTAATCGATCGTTTCAACACTTGAAGCAATTTGTTCATCCTGGGCCTAAGCCGATCGGTTCAACAATTGAACCGACCGGTT
This sequence comes from Alisma plantago-aquatica, assembly GCA_963693085.1. NCBI lineage: Eukaryota > Viridiplantae > Streptophyta > Magnoliopsida > Alismatales > Alismataceae > Alisma > Alisma plantago-aquatica. Next base: position 1,064,154,249 of record OY856412.1, on the reverse strand, counting down.
CAGCAACCTCAGCCGACCGGTTCAACCCTTGAACCGATCGGTTGGGAGTGTAGGTTGTGCAGAATCAGTCAATTTCGATTTCAATCAATCTGATACTTCAATCAACATGTCCAACACCTTGAACATTATGATATTGAGGTATCAATCAATTGAGTGTTTAATCGAACTACTAAACTCCTTTAGTAATCAATATAAACGTTTCTTGTGGATAAAAATCCTCTTCCAGGTTAAATCCTATGTGTGTGACCCTGCAGGTCCATTTCACGTTGGCAGTGAAAGTCCATAACACTTATGACTTCACAAGCAAAGAGCGGTGCCTAGTCACACATCATTGCTACCCAAGTGAAAATAGAAAGTTGGAGAAGAACTTTCATCCTACAATCTGTGAATGGTGTTACAACGAGTGTATAATTCCTTTGTCACTGATATCCCGAATGAACTCGAGGCATGGAACAGTCACCCTATCAACGTTCATTCACTTTCTTGATCTCAGAGTAGATTGGAAGAGATATGTATGACATCAGTATCACATATTGATTCAGACATGCGTGCACGCCTTTCTCAATCCTACTCATCAAGTGGCCGTGGATATCAAACTCCCTCAGGAGGGACAAATCCCATATCTATCACTCACCCCTAAAAAACCCCCATGTGTCAATGCCACCCAATCATCACCTTTATAACAACCCATGTTTCAAGACTGCGTTTGATGATGTGAAAGTGTGCCCAACGACATGTGTTGAGTGTAGTGATTTCAGGTCTAAGAATCACACTCACCACCATCACTTTGAGTACTGACTGTGCTACCATCTCATGGTTCCATGTGTCAAACTCACGGTGGGTCTGTCCGGTACACTTGTTCTCTAACAAGTACCTATGTGTTTGGTTTGATATCTCTATTTCATGACTAATGAGATTCTGTCATCAACCAACACCACAATCTAGTCTTGTGTGTCATTGTTGTCTATCTACCTTCCACAATGACATCTGACTAGGGACATAACAAGAATGTACAAACTCTTAGCATCTGTATGATCTCATCGTTCAGGTCCTCAACCTGAAAGCATACGTCATTGAGTATTGTCATTCTATAGACATTCAATCTATTCTATCAGTATCTCATATGACTGAACCAGAAAGAATTGGAAGCTTGCCTTTGATTTTTATCAAATCAATCTTAATGTATCCCACCAATCATCCTATGATTGGCTCTCAGGGCATACATACCAACAGACTCCCACTTGCACTCTGAGCCAATCACTCTTGAATCATATTCATAGTGATATTCAAACATGTCCCACATGTTACTGTACTCTAGTGCCAACATAGTGAGTAATGCCAACACCTTGCCAAAGTCTGTATAAATTGCATGTCTCTCATCTCTTCGTTGTACGTCACACGTATGAGATGGAGTTGCCGTAATATGTGATCTAGTATTCCATTGCTAACCTTTAGCCACATTGCATGATCAAGGATTCCAGACTTGTCATCAAAGAGTGGAATATCTATAAGTTCATCTCATGAACTTCTAGATCCATATAGTATCTACTTCTGTTCACTAACACATAGATACTCGGCATTTCCCTTTTAAATGGCTTTATTGGAACACTTCCAATTATCAAAAAACTTTCACTTTTATACATCTTATGTATATTTTGTGATTAATTTTCTGTCTTTTCGGAAGTTCACATCAATGTAACTCTTTACATCGAACTCTTCCTTATCTCCATAGAACTAGTACTTCACAAGTACTTATCAAGTTCTCATGGTGTTCTAGTAACTCTTACTGGAGGTAGACAGACATCCACTCGTCATGTCCCACATACGAGTTATCAGGATGAGCACAACATATTGTTATGTCGTACATACAAGATGATAAATGCATTTTATTCTTGCCATGTCGATACATGTAAGATAATGGGATGATTACATACATATATAGATCCATATCTATTCTTAGTGTTCCCATTCTTCATAAGAATTGGACACCTGGTCTTGGGATGCTAACTCCATGTAGTATGGACAAGTTTTCTCCCACTTAATCTGTGCACACTGAACACTTCAATACAGATTGCCAATGTATGCTCTCTCCTTTCTAGGTCAAGAGATTTTCGATAACTATATATATAGGTCTCTATTCCTATCACATAGGAAACATCTCTATCTTCCTTAAAGATAATTTCCACTTTTGGATTTCCATTCTAGAACATTTCCATTACACATCAATATGTGAAATATGAATACGCTCCCACTAAATCACATATCCTTTCTTTATCTTTGATATATCAATCAAACCCTTTGACTATATCATCAAAGTAAAGATCCAATTCTGAGTTGCTTATACTTAATCAATCACATTGATTAGTTCATTGTAACTTATAGACTTCATTTGCATTAGTGGATTCATAAACCTTATAGGTTGTGTCACGTACACATCCTTGTTTAATTCCTCATAGGAATGCGGTTTTAGTATCCATATGCCAAAAGTCCTAGTCTTTAAGTTGCAATCAACAAGCATCATCCTTCTCAAAATGTTATCCATGTATCTTAACACTTAAGATTGATCTGCACTTATGGATCTTATCCAATGGGTGCCACCATAAAGGTCATACCTTATGGTTGACATGGATGTCATTTAGGATGTAATGGTCATAAACCATTTCTCAAAATTTGGTTCCTCATATTCATCTAGATAGTTGACTCATCACATGAACAACATATCACATAGATAATTGAGGTGTATCTGTTAAGGATATAAGAACTCACAACCCTTGTGATTCGTAATCTCTTTTATTAGTGTGGGGTATTCTTCTATTAAGAAGAATTTAGTTATTCGATAATCATTCTATAACTCCTTAGAGTATGATTCCTTCTTGATTTGGACATCACCATGCCTTAATCATGAGTTCACTATGATACACTATCATAATCACTCACAAGGATCTCAAACATTTGGTCCGAGTATTTCATTCTTTGATCTCATCAAGAATTAACACTTTACCAAATTTATACTTCATTTATGATAATATTGAACACTTCAAGATATTCATATTGGTATTTCTCTAAACACCATTCAAAGTATTAGCATTTGTTCCAATAGGTATGTAAACACATCACATGTATTATACCTAATAGGATAATCACTCTCCCACTATATTAGTGAAGATTGATTAATCATGTCCAAGATATTCATGTCGCTTACTGGTTCTCTAACCGAAAGAGTCTAGATTTATCCATCATATGGAAACTAGAAATGAATTTCTCATGATTGATGCTAATTAGATTGTTTGAGTTATCTATAACTTTTAGGTATCGTCTTATCTTATGCATATCAAATATCACAAGATAAATAAGGCATTGCCACAAATATCATATCTTTAAGATTGAAAACTCAACTTTATTAATTGCCATCATTGTCATACAATATGCAAAAATAAAGTGTTTCTATCTATTGGCAAGTATGAAATAGCAGTTCATAACTGTATTACATGCCTTATTGGCTGAAAATAAACTAAAGTACTCCTATCTATGAAGGCAACACTTTCCCTAAATAAGAATGATTTACACTTTACATCTTGGTATCATATACCTCAAAAGTGTTACAAGTTTACTTTCATGACACCTTTAAGTAGAGGCTTCAGTCGCCTTCTTCTTCTTTTGTTCTTCCAGATAGAGAGGACAATTCCTTTTCCAATGTCCTGGCTTTTGACAATGGTGGCAATTTCCTTTCTTGGTCACGCCTCCCTTGGCCTTGAGAGCTGAACATGGCTTGGACTCCTGGCTAGCTTCAGAACCTTTCTTAGATTTGCCCTTGTCCTTGCGCTTGGACTTTCCTTTCTTGCTCGTGATCACCATCACATATTAGGCTTGTCCTTCTTCATCTGTAACTCGGCTGTCCACAACATGCCCAAAAACTCCGACAGTGGCCTATCAAAGTTGTTCATGTTGTAGTTCATCACAAACTGACTGTAAGATTATGGCAACGATTGTAGTATCACGTCAGTAGACAACTCTTGGGTCAGTGGAAATCCCAGTCTCTGCAGGTTCTCCACATACCCAATCATCTTGAGTGTGTGAGGACCAACTGGATTTCCTTTTGTCATGACACACTTGAACAACGCCCTAGAAACATTGTATCTCTCTTGCCGTGCCTGATCTTCATACATGTTCCTGAGATGCTGAATCATCTCTATGATGCCCATGTTCTCATGCTGTCTTTGCAACTCATGGTTCATTGAAAATAACATCAAGCACTTTCCATCAATGGCATCATCATCATGCTTCTTGTAAGCATCCCTTTCTGTCCTTGGTGCATTAGGAGCAGGTTCCTCTGGGATTGGAGTATCTAGGACATAGAGCTTACGCTCTTGAGTGAGAACAATTCTCAAAGTCCGATACCAGTCGTGGAAGTTTGTCCCATTTAGCTTGTCCTTGTCAAGGACCGATCGCAAAGAAAAGTTGTTGTTGTTTCTTTCCATTTGTAATACAAAAAGAAAATATGCAATTTTAGTCCAAAAACTCATTTTTGACCTTTTTATTGATTTGAAAATTTGACGATATAATTAGGCCTTTAATTAGTTATCACTCCCACTATTTTACTTCAAATTGATAGCCCTCACCATCAATTCAGAAGATTGCAGCGTACAACCTTCTAGTGGGCAAGATCCTGAAATCCTCTAAGTCATGAGTCAGCTTTGGCTGATCGCCCACAACTTAGATCTCTCAGGCAGGCAACTCTTGCCAATTGCATCATATGCAACTCTTGATAAGATGTCATATACAATCTTTGTAATGATCATCTCCATGCCTCAAGGTGCTAGATCCCATCTAGGTCACCTTGTTAAGTCCGACCCAAAGCAAACACGATGAATATGCACCCTGCTTTGGCAGACCCAAATATTCATCCTTCACGCTTCCACGAGATAGACGGTGCACCATGCTTTGGTGTGCCCACACTTGGTCGATCAATCTTTTCACGTGTGTCACATTTGGAAGGCATCTAAAACTTAATATTTAATGAGGGATTTGGTTTTTATATACATATACATATCCAATCACCACAATACATAGTACATATCATATACATGCTATATCCCATAGAAAACATGCACAAAACGATAAAAGCGATGATTATGACCATCCTAATGTGATTCCTCGAGCCAAGAGGAATCACGGTCATCTAGGTCTACATCACATGCAACCTGTATAAGATGAAATTTGTGCCTTGCCATCCGAGTTGATCAACTCATCTCATGAATGATCTGTACTCTCCAACCGGTCGTATGGGTGCCACTAGCTGATCGGTTGGCTCCTCCAACCGATCGGTTTGCTTGGTCGTCGTGCATCTCGTCATGTCCACCACCCGCTCGTCTCACTCCTTGAACCGGTCACCTGGAACGTCAACCGATCGGTTCACGCCATGAACCGATCGTCTGAGCAGTCGTCCTGATGTCTGTCGATCTTCGAAATAACAGGAAATAAAATTCTATCCTATTTATTACATTGCTTTAAAAAAGGGAAACCCTGAGTTACATTCGGGGGGAGCAAAGGTAGGAAAGAATCTTGAATTATTTCGAGTTACATCAGGAATAAGAGAGGGAAGATCGGTGCACAGACCGAGATGCAAGCAACCACAAACAACCACACACAGATAGGGGTTTATAGGCCATAATCACGCTACACACATCCACCACAAAACTCGTTTATGGGCAACGCGTATCGAGTGCATTAATAATACATATCATATATGTAATTTGGGATTTTTGGATTTAGGATTGGACATGCATAAAGCCAATCGTATAAAGGCGACAAACCAAAATCAATCATATCGATATTCCTAAAATATAGAGAAGTTGACGTGGCTCTGATACCACTGTTGGGTTTTATGGGAGACAGAGAAGGCAACGGAAACAAAAATTTTCTACCCAAAACCCGAAACAAGGAAACGCGTCCACGTCTATATAATAGGAAAGGATGGTTTGTGTAATCATACCTTGTCCCAAGGCTTGCTTGGCGACAATACCTCGCGCAATGTGCGGTCTTCAACTCCGGTCTTCGACGGAGTCTGTGCTGCTCATGGTCACACTAGGACTGAGAACTCCTACTCGAACCAGACTGTCGGATGATAGTTGCCCTCCTGAGCAGCAGTGACCTCCTGCCTCTGTAGTAGTCCACACGGACCACCTGGAACTCCACACTCCTTGTCCCATAAGGAAGTGGAAGGAGTCACACCCTCCTGTTGACGTACTAGTCGCCAACACATCCTCCTGCTATCAATTGCAACTGCAGTTGTCCTTCCCTTGTTGCACCTCCTTTTGTAGGAAGCACTTGCTCGGGCTCTCTCAGTTACCAAAACCAGAGAGAACGACAACTTTGCAGAACAATCAACTTGCACTAAGTTGTATTCTAAGAAGCCCCCATTACCCCTATATATATAGGAGGGTCATGGGACAGGGTTCTCCATCCCGGGCAATGCGGGACTAAAAGCAGGAGTAGAAGGGTTCAAGATTTTCCACAAAAAGCAACCAACTCGGAGCTTGAGCCGATCGACTGGGACCTGAACCGGTCGTTTGGGACACCCAACCGATCGGTTGGTGCCCTGAACCGATCGGTTCATGGTCCTGATCCGACTCAAATTGACTTTCCTTCTTTTATTTCTAATTGGTATCGAATAACAATCCTATTCCCAATCAAATTGCGAAATTGAAACACAAGGAAAATTCTCACCAATCCTACTTCCCAAGTTGCTCGGTTGCACCGGTTTAATCGATCGTTTCAACACTTGAAGCAATCGGTTCATCCTGGGCCTGAGCCGATCGGTTCAACAATTGAACCGACCGGTTCAACAACCTCAGTCGACCGGTTCAACCCTTGAACCGATCGGTTGGGAGTGCAAGTTGTGCAGAATCAGTCAATTTCGATTTCAATCAATCCGATACTCCAATCAACATGTCCAACACCTTGAACATTATAATATTGAGCTATCAATCAATTGAGTGTTTAATTGAACTACTAAACTCCTTTAGTAATCAATCTAAATGTTGCTTGTGGACAAAACTCCTCTTCCAGGTTAAATCCTATGTGTGTGACCCTGCAGGTCCATTTCACGTTGGCAGTGAAAATCCATAACACTTATGACTTCACAAGCAAAGAGCGGTGCCTAGTCACACATCAGTGCTACCCAAGTGAAAATAGAAAGTTGGAGAACAACTTTCATCCTACAATCCAGGAATGGTGTTACAGTGAGTGTATAATTCCTTTGTCACTGATATCCCGAATGAACTCGAGGCATGGAACAGTCATCCTATCAATGTTCATTCACTTTCTTGATCTCAGAGTAGACTGGAAGAGATATGTATGACATCAGTATCACATACTGATTCACACATGCGTGCATGCCTTTCTCAATCCTACTCATCAAGTGGCCATGGATATCAAACTCGCTCAGGAGGGACAAATCCCATATCTATCACTCACCCCTCAAAAACCCCCATGTGTCAAAGCCACCCAATCATCACCTTTATAACAACCCATGTTTCAGGACTGCATTTTATGATGTCAAAGTGTGCCCAACGACATGTGTTGAGTGTAGTGATTTCAGGTCTAAGAATCACGCTCACCACCATCACTGTGAGTACTGACTGTAACTACCATCTCATGGTTTCATGTGTCAAACTCACGGTGGGTCTGTCCAGTACACTTGTTCTCTAACAAGTACCTATGTGTTTGGTTTGATATCTCTATATCATGACTAATGAGATTTTGTCATCAACCAACACCACAATCTAGTCTTGTGTGTCATTGTTGTCTATCTACCTTCCAAAATGACATCTGACTAGGGACATAACATGAATGTACAAACTCTTAGTATCTATATGATCTCATCGTTCAGGTCCTCAACCTGAAAGCATACGTAATTGAGTACAGTCATTCTTTAGACATTCAATCTGTTCTATCACTATCTCATATGACTGAACCAGAAAGAATTGGAAGCTTGCCTTTGATGTTTATCAAATCAATCTTAATGTATCCCACCAATCATCCTATGATTGTCTCTCAGGGCATACATACCAACAGAAACTATGATTGTAGGTATGAGAATGACAACATACATGTATTTGTTGGCCTCGAAACCCATCCAAGATTACTCATTAGGAGTAAATCTTGGATAGTCCCCAGTTTGGGACTGTTCTTGAACACTTAATCTCACTTTGAATGTAAGTGTATAATGTGTATTGGGTTTTCAAGAAAATTTTGGTAGCATTTCCTCGTTTGTTCTCTAAGTACATATGTACTTGGAGAACAGTGGAGAAATGCTGCCAAAATTTTCTTAAAAACCCAATACTCATTATACACTTACTAGTGAGATTAGTTGTTCAAGAATGGGATAGGTGGTACACATTTATTATATATAAGACCTTAAGCCCTAAACTTTTAACCATAAACCCTAATCTTTTAACCCTAGACCCTAATCTTGTTCTAATATATACTTGTTTTCTCTTTGATCGTAGAATGGATAGATCATGGGTGTCCATTACAAATCGATGTACCCCAAAGTTTATTTTTGGTCTTGATCAGTTTATTAGATTTGTCGAGGAACATAGAAAACAACCTGGAGATAGGTTCTATTGTCCATGTAGGCATTGCGGTAACAACTTGAAAGTCAGCATTGGTGACAAAATCAAAAGTCATGTCATGTGCAATGGGATTGTACAAGGTTGTACAAAATGGCACTGGCATGGAGAGATTTCAAACTTAAAATCAGTGGATGTCGATAGTAGTGCTTGTGTGGAAGAAGAAATTCCCTCTATTGATGTAGATGTGAATGAACTAGTTCCAGTAGACATCATTGATGTGATGTTGGATAGTTGTGGGGTAGAGCACATCGATCCACCTCCCATGTTTAGAATCATTATGCATGATGTTGGGATACTGCTATACACAGGTTGTACTAAGTTTATGAAACTTAGTGTTGTGTTGAGATTGTATAAGTTGAAAGTTAACAATAGATGGAGCAACAAAAGCTTCGCGTCATTGTTGCCATTGTTGAAAGAAATTCTTCCTGAAGGAAACAAGCTGCCAATCTCAACATTACAGTTAAAGAAATTGTTGTGCCCAATGGGAATGGAGGCCAAGAAGATACATGCATGCCCAAATGATTGTGTATTATTTCAAAAGGACTATGTGGATTTGAAAGATTGTCCAAAATTTGGTACGTCAAGGTATAAATTGACGACTTCGGGGGAGTCCAAAACTAGTTTTCCTATCAAGGTGATGTGGTATCTACCTATAATATTATGGTTTCAACGCTTGTTTGCCAATATAATAGATGGGAAGAATTTGAGGTGGCATGCAGATGTTAAGAAAAATAATGATGGGATCCTACGACATGCGTCTGATTCCCTTTGTGGAGGAAGATTGATTTATTGTACCCTAAATTCGGTAAAGAAGTCATGAATCTAAGACTTGGGCTTTGTACAGATGGGATGAATCTGTACGAGACATTGAGCATCCAACATAGCACTTGTCTAGTTATGCTTGTTATATACAATCTTCCTCCCTGTTTGTGTATGAAAAATAAGTATGTTATGTTGTCATTGTTGATATCAGGCCCTAAACAACCTAAAAATGATATTGATGTTTATCTTGAAACTCTAATTGATGAATTAAAAAAACTCTGGGGTGAAGGTGTGATGACCTATGATGCTTCACAAAGAGAGACATTTCGTTTGCACGCTATGTTGTTTTGCACTATTAATGACTTTCCAGCATATGGGAATTTGTCTGGATATAGTGTAAAAGGATATAAAGCGTGTCCTATATGCAAAGAGAACACTGATTCAATATGACTAAAACATGGTGGCAAGACTGTATATCTTGGGCATCGAAGGTTTTTTCCAAAATTCCATCAATATCGTAGGTTGCACAAAGCATTCAATGTACGAAATGAGGAACAGAGTGCACCTAAACCTATACCAGGGGAGGTTGTTTATGAAAGAGTAAAAGACTTTGCCAATGAATTTGGTAAGAGATCACAATGTACCATGGACACATAGAGTGACACATCTTTATTCAAGAAGAAGTCAATATTTTGGGATCTTTTTATTGGAATTCTTTGGCAGTCGGACATTGTATCGATGTCATGCATGCTGAAAAAAATGTTTGTGATAGCGTCATTGGTGCTCTGTTGAATATACCAGGTAAGACTAAAGATGGAATAAAATCCAGAATGGACCTATGTGAAATGGGAATAAGCACATAATTAATAGAAGTATTTAGTAGCGATCGGAGAACATACTTACCACCCGCTTGTTACACGTTGTCTAGAAAGGAGAAGAAAGATTTTTGTGAATGCTTGGTAAATGTTAAAGTGCCACATGGTTACTCATCCAACATCCGTAGATTGGTATCAATGAAAGATATGAAGTTGATAGGTCTTAAATCTCATGATTGTCACACTCTAATGCAATAAATATTGCCCGTGGCAATTCGATCTATATTGCCGAAGCATGTAAGGTTTGCAATCACCAGACATTGTTTCTTTTTCAACAATCTGTGCAACAAAGTTATTGACCCTGATACTATAAATAAATTGCAAAGAGAAGTGGTTGTTACCCTATTTCAGATTGAGATGTATTTTCCTCCTTCGTTCTTTGATATCATGCTACATCTTGTTGTCCACTAGGCTAGGGAAGTGAATATGTTGGGACCAGTTTTCTTGCATTGGATGTATCCCTTTGAATGATACATGAGCATTTTTAAAGGTGATGCTCGAAACCATTATCGACCTAAAGGGAGTATTATTGAGCGTTATGTGGTGAGAGAGGTTATGGATTTTTGCAATGACTTTCTGAGTTCTAATGACGCTCCTGTTAATGAAAAGAATATTGAGGAGCATTTTGGCAATGGAATTTTGGGATCGCAGATGAAAGTAATCAGCCGTGAGCAGTTGGAACAAGGTCACTTGTATATTTTACACAACATTGATGAAGTGAGTGTTTATATTGAGGAACATACCAATTTCATCAAGACACAATATCCTTGAGCCAATTTAATGTGGCTTGCTACAGAGCATAACAAGACATTTATTAAGTGGTTTGAAGATAAAGGCTTACATCAACTATCTCAAACACCATATAATCTTACTAAAACTATCAAATGCCTCACCTTTAAACAAAAATTGAATATTATGTCTTATGAAGGGTTTGACATAAATGGATTCTCATATTACACAAAGCATCAAGATGATAAGAGTGTCATCCAAAATAGCGGGGTCACCCTTCAAGCGTCTTCATTGTTTTTTGCAAGTGCAAAGGATAAGAGTCCACGTGAAGCTAAAATGTCATCTTATGGTGTCATTGAGGACATATGGGAGTTTGACTACGTAGATTTCAGAATTCTTCTCTTCAAATGTAATTGGGTTGATAACACCAAAGGAGTTATAGTGGATGAATTGGGTTTTACATTAGTGAACTTTGAAAAGATTGACAAGAAGTGTGAACCATTCATATTGGCATCATAGGCAAAACAAGTATTTTATATTGATGATCCTACAAATGATAAATGGTCTGTTGTTCTTCATGGTCAAAGATAGTTCATTGAAGATCCTATAGATGAAGAATAGTACTATGATAAGTATGATGTCTCCATTCCATTCTCAGATGGGTTGCCAACACCACCAAATATTGAAGCTAATGATGACTTGTATGTGCACGGAGATCACAATGAAGGATTGTTAATTGATAAAAGATAGAAATATTAGAGGCATGCATGTTTATATTTTTTTATATATTTTATTTTTCTGAATGTGAACTTTATAATGTTTTATTATCTTCTAGTTATGTCAAATGCTAAATGTTTGATTTTTTAATGACACTTTCACATGGATGAGCAAGAGCATGATGACCGTGATGATGATTACCGTGAGGTTGAGGATATCAATGTGCCGCCTCACAAGGTAAGTTTTAAAAATATATCCTATATTTACATCTATATGTTCATTTATAGGTATATCATGTAAGTGTGTTTTTTTGTCAAATTTTTGGTTAGTGATGTACCCCCTAAAGAAATTGGGGCACTTGATGAGAAGCAAAAAAAATTAAGAAAGTAAGGGGCATCACAATGATGAACAAGTTACTACAGCAAAGGGGCAATGGACCCAAACTAGTTGTGGATTTTGATCATGCAGGAAATCTAGTTGGAGTGAACCACAACTCATTTATTTCATATCTTGGGGTTCTTAGTCGCAGCCATTGTAGTCCTATTTTTGAATCTTGGCATAAAGTTCCTAAGGGGAAGAAAGACTTAGTATGGAAGGAACTATGCATGAGTTATTATTATTTGCAATTATATTTTTGTAGATTACTAATTTTTAGGATACTAGTTAATAGAAATTCTATTTTTCAGAGTATATTTGATCTGGATGAAAAGCTGCATCGTAAATGTGTGATGCAACATTGTGGGAGGGTCCTAAGGAACTATAGGATAAATCTCACCCGAGATTACATACACGATGATGAGAAGAGGTTCTTAATTGATTTCCAATTCTAGACATTGATCACTTTTTGACTAACTCTACACTAATATTTTTTGTTTGTATTCTCTTCAAAAAATAAATTTAGGAAGAAGGCAACCATTGAGCAATGGAACTACCTGGACACCAAATACTAGGAGGAGTTTGCTACCCAAAGAAAAATGGATGAATTCAAGGTATTAAGCCTTACTCCCAATTTAATTAATATACGTTCTTATGTATTCACCTATTCAAGATTAACCTTTAGTGTTACTAACCAAATCAATGTGCTTACTAACAAGTCTATCAGGGATGCCCAAAGAGCAAGGCATGCACTGAATGTGCATGACCACACAATGGGTCCAAGAGGCAATGCAGGCATTCACCAAAGACTACAGGTTGAGTCTACTGCTACTCAGGTTTCCTCTACTATTGGTCCCACACCTTTGCCTCACCATGCTATGTGGATAGCTGGTAGGCAATACAAGAAGGGAGATATAACAAAGCCCGCAACTGCTAAGGCGGCTGCAAAAATGGTAAAATTCAACTCTTAGATCAATCGATATTGATTATTGTTATGTTTACTTACCAATTTCTGTTGATGGTGATTAGCGGGAGTTGCACGAGCAGAGGAAGGAAGGCAAGTTCATCCCTGAGAGAAAAAGGGATGAATTGACATTTGCTCTAGGTAACCCATAGCATCTTGGATGTGTTAGGGGTGCAGGCACTAGTGTGGGCATCAAATCATTCTTTGGGCCATCCCAGTGCAAACCAGTCCCAAAAGCGGGACTTTTACAAGCTGGGGTAACTTATTATTTTTTAGAATGTTATTGTGAAAGAGAATTCAATAATCAGAAGCTATCTTTTCTTTGATCTATGTATAGGTAGATTAGTTAATAGGTAGGAGAGTCTAGGAAGAACTTGATAGGAGAGTTGAGGAAGCACTTGATAAGAGACTCAATGAAGTAATTAGCAAGTGGCACGCGTCTTAGCCTGCCACTCAGACATTACCTGTGGCGTGCCGCTCTTATCCTACTATAGAGGTGGTTGGGAGTAATCTTGCAGACCCACCACCTAGCACGTCTACTGTAAGTATTTTTATGACATATATAGTAGCTAGTCTTTTCAAGATGATATGTTTATGTATATATGTATATAACATTCTTTACGTAAATTTGTAGGGGTTGAAGCCATGTCATCTAAAAAGTCAAGAATATATTGTTGTAGAGGAACAAGCTTACCCAACCCTTCCAGGGAACATGTTTCATGGGACTCCAGTACCAGCTGGTGCGGTTCGTGTGAGCCCAATACATGTACTCCCCAATTGGAGGGATCTTGCATTGCCATATGCCCACCCAGATTATGAAACGTTTAGTGAGGCAGAATGTTGAATGATAATGTGGCCCAAAGTGGATGTCGTCTATACTAATATTGTATGGTAAATTTACATTATGTTAATTTGTTAGTATGTATATACGACTCAATTGATCTTAAATTATATATACAGGTCAAAATGAAGACACCTGCTACATCTCGGCCTCCACCTCCACCTCTTGAAGTACCAAGTTGGCTTCCAAGGGACCTACACGCCTCATTAGGTCCTAATTATAGGGGTATGGTAGTATGGATAGGCAAACATGATCCAAATTGCTTTATAAATGTTTCTATTCCGGAGGATGTTGCCGGTCAATTATACGATAACAAGCTATTTATACAAGATATTTTGGTGTTGTTTCATTATGATTGACTGAATACATCTATGATAGAGCTATGGATATGGTGAGATCTTGTTTATAAATCTGTATACCTTGTTTTATATGTGGTGATCTAATTTCCTATATATTAATGCATATGTAATACATGTTTTGTAGATACTTACACACGATATGTACAGATTTTTTATTTCCCATGTGTGATTTTTGGTTCCATCTTTGATTAGTCTTGTAGATAAAGACCCTTCTTCAGCTACTTCATACTGATGTGTTTCTTATAAATATTTTGGCAAAAAAATATGATGGTGATAATAGCTCCATTCAATGTCGAGTAAGTTTACTTTGCTTATAATTTTGACTTAAGAAAATTACATTTTTATTGTGAATTTTGAGTTATTAATTTTAAACATACTTACTTGTAGTGGTAGGCATTGGGAGTTACTAGTTGTTGTCCCCAATACGTTCACTATATATTATCTAGATCCTCTGGGAAATGAATTGAATACATTATATGGACACACAATGAAAAAGCCATTATTCCCGTGAGAAATATTTCATATTTTTATATCAGTTAACATGTTATTACATTACTATTTAATTATGCAATTTAATGTGTTACATTAACATGTAGGGATTTAAATGAGTTCAAAAGAGTTGAAGGAAAGGTCCCCAAGAAAAAGAATTAGCCATTAATTTGGGACACTATAAATTGAAACATACAAAATATTCAAAAATACAAATAAGCACAGTTCACATAAATAATATATACATTGGAGTCGGGAAATTACTTTCACATTCTCCCAATTTAATGGCTTTTTTTTTGCTCAAAAAAGCCATTAATTTGGGAGAATGTGAAAGTAATTTCCCGACTCCAATGTATATATTATTTATGTGAACTGTGCTTATTTGTATTTTTGAATATTTTGTATGTTTCAATTTATAGTGTGATACATAAGAAAACGGTTGGGCATGTGCATACTATGTGATGCGGTTTATAGACCTAATCATCAAACATGCCGCAATGGAAATCGATACTATACATAAGGTATTATATATAGTCGCATGAGATAGTATGAAATATATCAATCTTATTATATATTATTAATTATATATATACGTCATTCTCTTTGCAGGTGATTAAAACTGACTTGACTATAGGTGGAAAACTATTAGATGTACATACTCCCTATACGAGGGAAGAATTAGATGATGTAAGAGAAGAATGGGCAAAAGCCCTACAAGTAGTGGGAGTTTTTAAATATAATTGGGATATTGATAGCGATAATGACGATGGTGAATAAAGAATGATATTTCTAAACTTTGTTCTCATAATTATTTTTGTGTGAATGTGAATAAATTTTTCTGAATTGTCATATGTTTGAATGTGAAGATGATCAATACATGAATGTTTCTACATGTGTCTGAATGTGAAAAGTGATGAAATGAATGGAACTACAGGTTGCTAAATGTGTGAAAATGGAGGAAATTTGAAATGGAACTACTCGTTTCTACATGTGTGTGATGAAAAATAATATGAATTAAATGTGCTTATACATGTGTGTGATCATAAATTGTTGTGCATCTTGTTAATTTTGCAGGTTTGTGGCATGTTGTTGGGAGATATCAATGGATATTGTAAACCTGCAGTTCAGTTTTGCATCCTGCTGACCAGCCATATAGCAGGCCTGCAAACTGATAAGCAAAAAAATCAGAACATAGACATCAGTTATTAGTATAAAACTGACAACAAAGACATACATCGTCGGTTATTAACAAAAAAACCGACGTCTATGTGGCTATGGGTGTCAGTTATATATAAAAACTGACGTTGATGGTGTTGTTGTTGGCGTGTTTTATTGGTGGTGGGAAGGGTTGTATAGTGTTAGTTTTTGTGAAACGCCGATGTCTTTGACCTGGATATAGTGTCGATTTTGTTAAATAACTGACGCCTATAGTGCCCTTACTAGCGAGTGTTTGGTGGCGGGAAGGGTTATGGCATCGGTGTTAAAACTGACATTGAAGGTTTTGACTTTTAGCGGTGCCCACTTCGGTGTTGCTTTGAAATAGACGCCAAAGGCCTTAAATAACTGACACTAAAGGTTAGTTTTGTACTAGTGAACTACTACTAAGAATTACATCATTTATTGGGAATATCATGTACACATTAAACACTGTCATGTTAATACAAGGGAAAAAAGACACCAAAGAGGGACCCAATTAAGGTCACCATCCAATATTAATAGTTGGTAGGAAGCTTTAGGACATCAAAAAAAGGGACTTTCACAACTCCAATAATCAGAATTCAGCTTTGAGCCGTTCTAGAGTAAATAGAAAGGAAAAGAGAATTTTCGAAGATGAACAAAATGGCAACCACTGAACTAAGTTTCTAGAAAGAAAATCTAGATTTCCATCTTTGAAGCAAATAATAAAATGATTCTCACTCATAATGCAACCTAAAAACTTATGCAAAGTCTTGTCATAGATGGTTCTAGTGCACTAGTAGTAACCTAAATCTCCAAAGAAGTTGACACTTTTAAGATTTCAAAATCTATATCAACAAAATTGATAACAATCCCATATAGGGATCTCTTCAAATATTAGAGATATTCCTATAGTCCAATTGATACAAACTTGACAATTTTTCATAAGTTTTGTATGGGGTTCTTTATTATTAAACACCTTGTTGTTCCTTTATTATCACAAATTACACAAAACAATATGGGCAACCAAATGATTTTTTTTTCTATTAAATACAATAAGATCCTAATTTCTTCTAGGAATTGGGAAAGTGGAATATTTCAAAGACTCCTTAAAATCTCAACGCCATAACTATGAATGTAAATGACATAAGATGTATTTTCATAGACCAACACATATATGAAACAAATAGACATGGTTTGTAGTCCTCTTATTCTTACAAACATTACATTAATATCTCTATTGGTATATTTTATTAGTTGGGATTAGGCCCATTGTATTTTCCAATGTTTCTATTTAGTACATGTACTCCTTGGATCCTATATACAGGAGTCCCATTACACTTATTTGACTTTCTAAAAGTAATCTATTCTACATGGTATCAGAAGAAAAACCCTAAATCCGTCATATCCCTTACCCGATGGCTGCCACCCACAACCAACCCCTTCCCTCATCTCCCCACCATCTCTTCCCTTGACTGTCATAGCCAATGGTAGGGCCACATAGTAGCAATGGTAACCAGTGGTAGCACCCACTCCATGTGAATGGCTTCCACCAACAGCTTCATGCCACAAGAAACCAAGGAAGCTCGATGTTTTGTAGGGGCATCCAGTGTATTCATACGCCACAGGTCCAAGCCACCGCCTTACATGGTCTCTATTTGCACGGTGTTCGAGAAGAATATTATCTTCTTTTTCTTCTTTCATTTGTATCTTCTAGATCTAGATAGTTCCTATAAACATATAATAAAGGAATTTTCAAAAAAATATGTGTTGGCTTCTAAAGAATAAAAATAAAAAGTAGTGAAGCTTGTTTTTTCTTCCTCTCCATGTGGTTCTCCTAATCCACATAGATGATTGTTTTTTCTTAAAATTGGGGATTTATTGTTCTTCATCATACCATGCCATTAATCTCATAGTGCTTTCTATTTGCCTACCAAGATCCATTCTGATAGTAACACTCCTCTTTCAATCGAGTTTCATTATGGTAGTACTACTTTCTTCTTATCGAGTTCCATTCAAGTAGTAGTACTACTCCTTCAACCGAGTTTACATTCCAGTAGTATCTATATTTTGTTATTTTGTTCTATATTCTAAAACATTGACTTTTTATTTATTTCGTGCTACATTTTAGTCCTTTATCTTCTATTTGTATTGTGCTCCATAGTCAAGTACCTTTATTGCCATATCATGGGTGATGTTTCTAGGCCATTTACTACCATTATCTATAATGATATTCCCCATGTTAGTTCTACCAAACTCCATGAGAAAAAGTTTCTATTGTGGATGAACATTGTTCAAACATTCATAGAATCATAGGGTACACTCAAGTTTATCACGGAGGATGTCGTTGATATGCCCATCACTTCCTATACAACAAGCAACAAGCTAGTTCTCTCCTTGCTCTGGGGTGCATGGAGCTAGAGTTTGTAGTCAAGTACATGTGGCATAGGGGTGCAAAACAAACTTTTGTTGAAGTCACCCAATAGAGGGGAACTCCCCTCACCAGACGCTTCCTCAACATGGTTCATCCCCACTTTACTACGATCTAAAAACGACTCCTAGTTGGTGCAATCCCTCCATCTATGGTCTAAGTAAATGCGTGCTTGGTCCAGTCTATGATTATTTCTCCTTGCATCTCTACTACCACTTCATCTAAACCTCCATTGACAATGGCTATAGAAGCCAGAGGTCACGCTTCGCGAGACCAACACCCAAAATGCACTTATTGTGGCAAGTTGGGACATAGTGAAGATATATTCTACTCAAAGTATGGCTACCTAAAACATTATGGGAGTTGATGTGGAAGGGGATGTTCCCATGTTTCTCAAGAATATGCCCACATTGGTCAAGCATCTTCCCCAACAATTGGTCATGCACCTCCTTCACCATAGATATCTTCTAAACTTCTCATGTCTCATTATCCCATTAGTAGTATGGAAGACTTTGCCAAGTTGCCCAATATTATATGGATTTTTCCCTCTACAAAAACATGAATACACATGGCTCTTATGATTGGCACGTAGGAATTTTACCTACAATTGATTCTTTTGCCCACCTAGACACTGCTTCTCAAGGTAACTTTAGGGCATCCATGCTTGCTATAATATCTAATTGTATTAAAGATTCGACTGCGTCAAAACATATGACTATTATGACCATCTTATAACTACACCCATTTGTTTATTCCTCACTACTTTTCACAATCGTGGATAGGTCGACTAAACTAGTAACTTTGTGTGGCATCGTTCTTATATATTCTAAAATGAAGTTGACTATTTTCCACTTTGATCCAAACATTCCATATAATTTAATATGTGTAAAAATAACTATTAATTCTCTCTAATGTTTCATAATGTTTGGTCCATCTAGTTTTATTGTATAGAATTAGGGGAATTTTATAATGATTAGGTAGGAAGTACACTCTAATGATCTCTACTACTTCTCTGTCCCACCCTCCAGCCTACCACGAGCCCTTCTCGACTCCACACCACTTTAGTTGCATCTACATCGTGGACATTTACATTTAGACAAGCTTAAATTATTAGATAGCTCTATATCTTCCTATTCTTTTATTTCTTGTAATGCTAGCGAAATAGGGAAATGTCATCATGCGTCCTTCCTGACTTGTATAAGTAAAGAATCATATTGTATGTTTGATTGAGTTCATATTGATGTGTGTGGCCAGTTCAGGAATACTAGTTATAATGTCTATAAATATTTTTTTATGTTTGTGGATGACTTTTCTAGAATGAAATGGCTTTAATTATATTGAACTTGTGATGAAGTTTTTACATTAATTCTTGAGTTTTACATGTTGGTTTTGGCTCACTTTTTGATATCTATTTAGATCCTTTAAACCAACAACGCCCTCAAGTATACCCAAAAGATTGTGCCTCTTTTATGACATTGAGATAATTCATCAACCCTTGTGTGCATACTCTCGACAAAGAAATGACATTATCTAGAGTAAAAATCACCATTTACTTGACATTACACGCTCTCTTCTCATTCATGCCAACTTGCCTAAGTTTTTTGGTATGGTGTGGTCCTCACCGCTTACTTTCTTATCAATCACAAACCTTCCTCTTTTCTCATGAAGCCCCTCCTTTCTCCAATGTTTACCTTCAATCCACAATGTTGTATCTACCACCTTGGGTTTTTAGTTGTGTAGCCTTCATTCATAACTTTTATCCCAAGGCCAACAAGCTTTCACCCTGAGCTCTTCAAATAGTGTTTCTCTGTTATCAATTTTCTCAAGAAGGGTAAAAATGTCTTGAACCTATCTCGTGCATAATATATATATAAATAAATAAATAAATATATAGATATATATATGCAGATGTCACTTTACATGAGGATGAAATGTTCTTTTCATCATCGTCACCCCCAGAGGTCATATTGATACTATGGTGTTGTTTCCTAATTCATTCATCCCACCAACACCACAACAATATCCACCATCAATAACACCAAACCAGCATGCTAAAAGTCATCAGCTTCATCTACATCACCATCATAAATTCCAGACCAAACCAATCTACCAGTGGCACTACACAAAGGTATATGCTCTTTCACTATCAAGCATCCTATTCCTAACACTTATTGTCTAGCAAGTCTTTCTTTATGCATCATCCTTTGCTAGTTCCCTAGGCACAACTTATGTCCTTAAGTGTCCAAAAGATTCCCTTGTCATTCTGGATGAAAAATTGTCATGATGGAAGAAATGCGGGCTCTCCATGATAATAAGGCATGGGATCTTGTGAACCCACAAATAGGAAAAAGTATCATAAGTTTCCAGTGGGTTTTCTCTATAAAGCATAAGCTAGATGGCTCAGATGAATGACTTAACACACACCTAGTTTCCAAAGGACTAACTACTTCACTGTGAATTACTTTGAGACATTCTCTCTAGTGACAAGAATTTCTGCCATTTGCATCCTTATCTCCCTTGCAGCTCACATTAACTGACCTCTTTATCAGCTTGCCTCAAGAATACATTTCTTCACGGATATCTCCTACAGGAAGTCTACATGCAACAACCTCTTGGGTTCATTACTGAAGGGACATCCTCTAACAAAGTATGTCGACTCAGATGATCTCTCTATGGACTCAAGCAGTCACCATGGGCCTAATTCAACAAGTTAAGTGATGTCCTTACACATCTTAACTTTTAGAGTTGAACCAAAAACCACTCTTTATTCTTATCCAAGTCTTCCAAAGTCCATTTTCTTTTTTTTTTCTATTTTGATGACGTCATCATCACGAGTCATGATATCATGGGGATATTCCAACCCAAGCAGTCTCTATAGGCATAGTTCTGGACAAAAACTTGACCGCTCTGTGATACTACCTCAAGAACAAAGTCTTCACTCAGCCTCGAGGATCAGCTTGTCGCAATGATGATATATCTTGGATGTACTTCAAGAGGCCTACATGGAAAAAGTCAAACTAGTCTATACCTCGATGACTATCATACAAAGCCTATGCAAGAAGAAGAACTCTTCGATGATCCAAAAAAGCATCATTGAATAATTGAGAAGCTGATTTATTTGGGTATTACTTGACCAAATGTTACATATGTTGTTGGGGTAGTCAGCCAACACATGAGTGCACCAATATAAGCCCAACGGTCTAGCATTCAATGCATTCTTCACTATCTCAAAAGTGCTCACTACTGTAGAACCGACCTTTGGTATTAGTTATTTAAGGCCTTTAGTGATGGTAAAAAAGTGACACATATGTGGGCGACACTAAAAGGTGAACCCTTAGGCGTCAGTTTGAAAACTGACGCCAGAACCCTTTGCACCACCCAAAACGTGCTAGCAGGGGCACTATAGGCGTCAGTTATTAGTGGGGGAAACCGAAGCTCAAACCCTTCATGGGGCGCCAAAAGGGGCACTATAGGCGTCGGTTATTAGTAGGGAAACTGACGCCAGAACCCTTCACGCCACCCAAAATGCACTAGCAGGTAACAGATGCCCAAACCCTTCGCGCCACAAAAGGGCGCCATCTAGGACACCATCGGCGTCGGTTTCTTAGTAATAACTGATGCCATATCACCTGACGTCACGGTCGTGCTGGCCAGAACGGCTGTGTTGTCTGGCCACATTAGATGGTGGTTTTTTTCTATTAACTGACGTTGTAAGCCTTTGTTGTCAGTTTTCGACAAATAACCGACGCCTATGTTTTGATTTTTTTCTTTCCAGTTTATAGTCATGTTGTGGCTGGTCGCAGGATGCAGAAACCTACAGTTCAGTGGAACTGAACTGCAGGTTTATGACATCCATTGATATCAGCCAATAACATGCCACAAACCTGCAAAATTAACAAGATTCATTTTTACACATTTAGCAACCTACAGTTCCATTCAATTTTTACACATGTAGAAACATTCAGACATATGTATAAACATTCATGTAGCAACCTGCAGTTCCTTTTATTTTCACATTCACACATGTAGAAACATTTAGACACATGTAGAAACATTCATGTAGCAACCTGCAGTTCCTTTCATTTTCACATTCACACATGTATAAATATTCAGACACATGTAGAAACATTCAGACATGTAGAAACATTCACACATATGACAATTCAGAAAAATTCATTTATAAAATATCATTCTTTAGTCATTATCGCTATCAACATCCCAATTATAAATTATAACCCCCACTACTTGTATGGTTTTTTCCCATTCTTCTCTTACATCATTTAATTCTTCCATCATATAGGAAGCATGTACATCTGATAAGGCCTTACCTGTAGTGGGGTCAGTTTTAAACACCTGTAAAGAGAATGATATATAAGAGAATGGTGTATATATATAATTAATAATATATAAATAAGATTGATATATTTCATATTGTATAATGAGACTATATATAATACCTCTTGTATGGTATTGATGTCCACTGTGGCATATTTGGTAATCATGTGCATAAATCACATCAAATAGTATGCACATGCCCAGTCGTTGTCTTGTGTAGCACACTATAAATTGAAACATACAAAATATTAAAAAATACAACTAAGCACAATTCACATAAATAATATATACATTGGACTCGAGAACTTACTTCCACATTCTCCTAAATTATTGGTTGGTTCTTTTTCCTGGGGACCTTTCCTCCATCCTTTTTGAACTCATGTAAACCTCCCACAATGTTGCATCATGCATTTACGATGCAGATTTTTATCCAACACAAATATACTCTGCAAAATAGAATTACTATTAACTAGTATGCAAAAAATTAGTAATCTACAAAATAGAATTCCAAATGTTAATAACTCATGCATAAATCCTTCCATATTCAGTCTTTCTACCACTTAGGAACTTTATGCCAAGAATTTATCTTACAACCACAATGGATACGATTAACATACCCAAGATATGAAACAAACGAATTGCAGTTCACTCCAATTGCATTTCCTGCATTATTAAAATCCACAACCAGTTTGGGTCCATTGCCCCTTAGCACTGTTAACTTCTTCATCATAGTGATGCCCCTTCTCTTGACAACTTTTTGGTATTGCTCATCAAGTGCCTCAAGTGCTTCAAACGGTACATGTGCATCATCAACCTAAAATTTGACAAAATAAACACACTTATAGGATATAACTATAAATAAACATATAGATAGAAATATATGATATATTTGTAAAAATTACATTGTGAGGCGGAGAATTGGTATCCATGCTCATCATAGACATCATGGTCATCATGCCCATGCTCAGCCATCTAAAAATTTCATTAAAAAATTAAACATTTAGCATTTGACATAACTAGAAGATAATGAAACATTGAAAAATGAAACATTGTATAGTTCACATATACAAACAAAACATTGAAAAATGAAACATATAAAAAAATATAAACATCCATGCCTCTAATCGATCGTTTATCAATTAACAATCCTTCATTGTGATCTTCGCGCACATACAAGTCATCATTAGCTTCAATATTTTGTGGTGTTGGCAACCCAACTGAGAATGGACTGGAGTCATCATACTTATCATAGTACTCTTCTTCATCTATATCATCTTCAATGAACTGTCTTTTACCATGAAGAACAACCGACCATTTATCATTTACACGATCATCCATATAAAATACTTGTTTTGCATGTGATGCCAATATGAATGGTTCACCCTTCTCGCTAATCTTTTCAAAGTTCAATAAAGTGAAACCCAATTCCTTTGGTGTTATCAACCCAATTACATTTGAAGAGCAGAATTCTAAAATCTATGTAGTCAAACTCCCAAATGTCTTCAATGACACCGTAATATGACATTTTAGCTTCACATGGACTCTTATCCTTTGCACTTGCAAAAAACATAGTCGACGCTTGAAGGGTGACCCCACTATTTTGGACGACATTGTTATCATCTTGGCATTGTGTAATATGTGAATCTATTAATGTCATACCCGTCATAAGACATACCATTCAATTTTGGTTTAAAGGCAATGAATTTGATAGTTTTAATAATATCATCTGTGTTTGAGATAGTTAATGTAAGACTTTATCTTCAAACCACTTAATAAATGTCTTGTTATGCAATCTAGCAAGCCAATTGAATTGACTCGAGGATATTGTCTCTTGATGAAATTGGTATGTTCCTCAATATAAACAATCACTTCGTCTATGTTGTGTAAAATATACAAGTGACCTTGTTCCAACTGCTCACGGCTGATTACTTTCACCTGTGATCCCAAAATTCCTTTGCCAAATTGCTCCTCAATATTCTTGTCATTAACATGAGTGTCATTACCACTAATAAAGTCATTGCAAAAATCCATAACCTCTTTCGCCACATAACCCTAAATAATACTCCCTTCAGGCCGATAACAGTTTCGAACATCACTTTTAAAAATGCACTTGTATCGTTCAAAGGGATAAATCCTATGCAAGAAAATTGATCCCAACATTTTCACTTCCCTAGTCAAGTGCACAACAAGATGTACCATGATATCAAAGAACAAAGGAGGGAAATAATTTTCAACATAACATAGGGTAACAACCACTTCTCTTTACAAAGTATCAAGAGTATCAGGGTCAATAACTTTGCTGCACAAACTGTTGAAAAAGAAACAAAGTCTGGTGATTGCAAACCTTACATGCTTCGGCAATATAGATCGAATTGCCACGGGGAATATTTGTTGCATTAGAGTGTGACAATCATGAGATTTAAGACCTATCAACATCATATCTTTCATTGATACCAATCTATGGATGTTGGATGAGTAACCTTGTGGCACCTTCACATTTACCAAACATTCACATAAAGATTTATTCTCCTTTCTAGACAACGTGTAACAACTGGGAGGTAAGTATGTTTTCCAATTTCCCATTTCACGTAATTCTGTTAATTTTGACCTTATTCCCATTTCACGTAGGTCCAGTCTGGATTTTATCCCATCTTTAGTCTTACCTGGTATATTCAACAGAGTACCAATGACGCTATAACAGACCTTTTTCTCAATGTGAATGAAATCGATACAATGCTTGACTATCAAAGAACTCCAATAAGGAAGATCCCAAAATATTGACTTCTTCTTGAATAAATATTTGTTACTCCATGTGGCCATAATACATTGTGATCTATTACCAAATTCATTGACAAAGTCTTTTACTCTTTCATAAACAACCTCCCCGGTATAGGTTTAGGTGCACTCTGTTCCTCATTCCATCCATTGAATGCTTTGTGCTTCCTACGATACAGATGGAACTTTGGAAGAAACCTTCGATGACCAAGATATACAGTCTTGCCGCCATGCTGTAGTCTTGTTGAATCAGTGTTGTCTTCACATATAGGTGTTTAAGAAACAGTCCCAAACCGGGGACTATCCAAGATTTACTCCTATTGAGTAAATCTTGGATGGGTTTCTTGGCCAACAAATACATGTGATGTTATTCTTATATATAATAAATGTGTACCACATATCTCATTCTTGAAGACCTTATCTCACTAGTAAGTGTATAATGTGTATTGGGTTTTTAAGAAAATTTCGGCAACATTTCCCTGCTGTTCTCCAAGTACATATGTACTTAGAGAACAAACAGGGAAATGCTACCAAAATTTTCTTGAAAACCCAATACACATTATACACTTACATCCTAAGTGAGATTAGGTGTTCAAAAACAGTCCCCAACCGGGGACTATCCAAAATTTACTCCTATTGAGTAAATCTTGGATCGATTTCTAGGCCAACAAATACATGTGTTGTCATTCTTATATATAATAAATGTGTACCACCTATCCCACTCTTGAACATCTAATTTTACTAGTAAGTGTATAATGTGTATTGGGTTTTCAAGAAAATTTTGGCAACATTTCCCCGCTGTTCTCCAAGTACATAAGTACTTAGAGAACAAATGGGGAAATTCTACTGAAATTTTCTTGAAAATCCAATACACATTATACACTTACATCCTAAGCGAGATTAGGTGTTCAAGAACAGTCCCAAACTGGGGACTATCTTGAGTAAATCTTGGACCAGTTTCTAGGCCAACAAATACATGTATGTTGTCATTCGTATCCCTACAATCCTAGTTTCATCATTCATATCCTAAGTTTTGTGTAACATCATTTAATCATGCTTGTCAGTAAATACTAAATAGTAAATAAAACATGATTCCATATATCAAAGATTTGAATCAGGGGGTGGCGTAGCCCTATTTTAGGGTTCCATCTTGTGCCATTTTGTACATAAATCACATATAAACATGTTAGATTATAAGCTTTTGCCCCTAATGTGTTTATCATTGCCAAATTCACTTATGTTGTTCTTTGCACTATTTTCAGGTACTTGGACCATGCCTTAGATGGAAGAGAGAGAAAGAAGGAGTTCTAGTCCTCCTCCACACATGGGGAGGTCCAAAGGAGGCCCCAAAATCTCCCTCAACCAAACTCCAATGGCCTAGATTTTTCACAAAGCAAAGACATCCAAGAATGATGAAGTATAAAGGATAATCAAGTGGTGCAATCCTCACCACGGCCGTGGGAACTTCCCACGGTCGTGCGAATTTATGACTAAGAACCATCATTTAAATAGGTTTTTTCCCCCAAGTCACCATGACCATGGCCATCTTCCACGACCGTGGCCAAGTAAGAACAAAACGACCATGATGTGCTCCACGACCACATCCCCCTCCTCCAAAACAGTCGTGTGACTCAACACGGCCATGGTGCCACTCACCCACCACAATTGTGGCTCTCCACCATGACTGTGGCCACCAACATAGCATATCACCACCAGCCCCATACCACAATTGTATTCTTACCCGACGACCGTCCTATACTACCCTCACCACGGCTGTGGCACACCAACACGACTGTGGTGACCAACCTACCCTACCATACTTGTACAGTGATTTTCCTATCCTACCCCTACTTACCCTAGTTCTTCCCCACCACCTATATATACATAGGTGGCAGCTGGGGTACGAGGGTGAGCTACCCTACGGCCACCCTTAGTTCTTCAACTGCACTTTTGCTCTTCTTGACTATCTTAGTGTAAATTACCTTTTCATACCTAGCTTAGTCTTTCCTTTCTTGCTTAGTCTTAATTTAGTCTAGGGTTAATGTAGATTTCATTATTTCCTTTAACTCCACATTTTCTCATAGTAGTTTAACAATCAAATCACCTTTAAACCCTTAACCCTAGTCTCCGCAGTAGGAACCGAACAAAACTAACCTAGCTCTAGTTCCCCCTCTTTTCTCTGTGGATTGACCCTATACTTTCCACCTTCCTATACTACGACAAGACCCCGTGCTCTTGTGGGTGTAGCTGTTTTAGTAGAAGTAGGTGTGTTAGTTAGGTTTATAAATATTGAAAGTGAACCCTCTTGTGTGTTCCTATCTCGTGGGGCTCATCTAGTCGAGTTAAATCGGCTAGTGTGTAGCACCTCTAGCGGGAACACCAGGGGTCAATCTTGAATTTGTAACTAGAGCTTCATATATCAACATACATACTAGGTCATATTTCAAGTCAAGATTTAGGCATTTAATCACTTTAGGGCGCATACATGTTTCACACGGTATTTGGGTGCACAAAGAATAATATATGTTACTGATTTAGGAGTTGACATAATCATTTTAGAAATAGAAGACCCACATGTGAGTTAATTTTGACATTCAACATCAATATATCTTTAAAACGCATGTTTCAAGGTTCAAAGCACGTAATCAAATCAAATTAGGATGCTAGAATGGAGAAGTTTGAATCGTATTTTCACATGCATCAAAATTTATTGAATTAAGTCAAGCATGAGAATTAGACAAGGTAAAACAGTACATTAATACTAATCAGTAGATAAATGAATAAAAACTAGTAGATAATAAATACAAATCAATAGATAAGTAAATATAAATCAGTAGATAAGTAAATACTTATAAGTTGATGGAAATTAACAAAATAAAGATATGTAACCTACCTAGCAGTAGGGGAAGCAGAGGCTAGCTCCTCCGGTGACCAGCAGCTCCTCTGGTGACCTGCAGCAGCTCCTCCGACGACCTACAGTAGCTCCTCTAGTGACCTCAGGCTGGAGGTTGCGGCGGCTGGCGGCAACGGGAAGAAGATGACCACAGGAGCAAGTGGTGTCTTGATCAGGAGGTGGCGGCAGGAGGAGGAAGAA
Organism: Alisma plantago-aquatica; assembly: GCA_963693085.1. Lineage (NCBI taxonomy): Eukaryota > Viridiplantae > Streptophyta > Magnoliopsida > Alismatales > Alismataceae > Alisma > Alisma plantago-aquatica. The sequence goes on along the minus strand of OY856412.1, from coordinate 1,064,125,691 downwards.
GAAGAGAGTAGGGTGGGGGAGGAAGAAGAGAGCAGGGCGGCAGGAGGAAGAAGAGAGCTGGGCGGTGGCTTGATCAGGCAGCGGTGGTGGCAATGACGACCACAGGAACAGACGGCGTTAACCGAACAGGCGGCGTCAACTGAGCAGGCTGGAGCTGACCGACGGCGTCGAGAGCAGAAGGGTATGTTTTTCACGATGAAATAGAGACAAATGGGAAGAATTTATTTCTCATGGGGGCTATTAAGTTAACAAAGGCGTCGGTCTTCTAAACCAACACCTAATATCCATCAGTGTCGGTTGCTAGAAAAAACTGACGTCCATTAGACAATCTTAACCCTAAAAATTTTCACGAGGATGGCGCGCCAAACCTTATTAGTGTCAGTTGGAGGAAATTTTTTCATCGTTAGGCGTTGGTTATTAGGTAAAAAACTGATGTCGTATGTGAAACTTTTGGGGAATTTTTTTTGCTCAAAAATTTGGATTTGGAGGGCTATTTTAGGCATCAGTTCATGAAAGGGAGATGACGCTAAAAAAAAGTGATACTCATGTCTGGTCGGTCTTTAAATATAGATGTTTATCTCTGTAAATAGCCGATGTTGTAGGATTTAGGTGTCAGTTTTCAGTAATAACTGACGTCTCTAAACTTGACGTTATAAGCTATTTCTGTAGTAGTGGCTCTAGGATGATGATTGATCTAAAAATATCCTAAGTCTAAGGTAATATCTATATGTGGATATGCAGATGCAGATTGGGCTGGTGATTCTAAAGACTGAGTGTAACGACCTCGCCTCCCAGTAACCCCCAATTAAGGGAGACCCGAAGGTCAGAGCTGTTGTTCAATTAATAGGATCAAAGATTCGACAAATAATCAATAATAATTATGAAATTCTACTAACTAACTGGAATTTGGTATAAAATTAAAACTTTACTTACCTTTGAAAACTTTGGAAATCTATCTATCCAGAGCTTTAATTATTCTATCTAATCCTCCTTGCACTTTATTTCTTATTTCCACAATGTGTCACCTTACTGTTTGTTCTTTCAATTGTTGTTCCTAATACCCCGACAAACAAAACGTCGGTCAGTATATCAAAATATACTGGTGTGGGGGAGCAACCAAAATCTTGCAAATATGTCTAACAATTTAATAATCACAATCAAATTAATTAACAAGCCAATTTACACTTTTCAGTATGACATTCTCCACCGCTTTTTCCCTAACCCTGGCATACCCACCTTAGGGTTTCCTTTTCCAATGACTTAAGTCCACCTTCTCAATCCCGAGCTTGGTGCCTAGGGGTTGCCACTCATGGTGTCCACTAGTCATACAATATCATAGGCCACCTTCTCATTCCCGAGCTTGGTGCCTGGGGTCACCACTCATGGTGTCCATTGGTCTACCCATCTGGGCCTGACCTTTGGCATCATCCATCTGGGTGGCATGTAAGTGAGAGAATCCATACTTCTATGATTAATGTGATAATCAAAGTGACTTTATAGTTTGTAAGTATGAACATCCAAACAGATAATTTGCATTCAATGTGATTAACCATCCGGAAAATCCTTGGGAAAATAAGGCAGTCATTCATAATTAACCACATACCTGATTTGTAGATTTGGAGAAAGAATTATGTAGACAGAGAAAATCCAGTCAAGCAAGCAAAGTGTACAGAAATCCTGAAGTAAACATTCCAACTTCCTTTTATCAATATTTATCCAATATCATCTTATTCCTTAGGATTTCTAGTCCAATTTTAGGGTTTCTTGAAGATTAGGGTTTCATTCCCTTTTTACCACTTTTATTTTTCTTTTATCAAAATATCCATCAAACCCTAATTATCTTGTCTTATTTTCCATCAAGATCCTTAAGATCAGGTTTGTTCCACAAAACCCTAATTTTCATAATACTCTATCTTTTCTTTCCTTTTTCTCTAATTTAGGGTTTCTAATCATATTAATCAACATATTGAGTCAAAACCCTAAACCTTGTAATTCTATTGTCAAAACAGGTTAAAGAACCATCTTAATCATTAATCAAGTTAAACAAGTTTGAATTAACCTAATTGCAAGACTAAATATATCTTTTGTCAACAATTACGGTTTCTAACCACAAATTAATACCTTTTCTATTCAAAATATGCACTTTTGCAAAAATATACATACATATGTGTTCAAACCATTTTCAAAATATTCCTCATATTTTTTTGATCATTTTTGATGTATTAACTTTTCTCATCTGAGTCTCCTAGCTCAAGATATGATTTTTATAGGAAAAACCTTTTTTATGGTTTATTTGTTATTTTCAGAAAATCGAGAGTCGTTCGATCTATAGTCTGGTGGACTAGGCGGCATCCCACAGCTCAGGAACGCGCACCTTTTATGTGCGATCAAAAGAAGCAAATGACGGACTTGCCCTCACCTGGTCTGAAAGCACCTCGGGGTAGTTTGGTAGAACGCCACGAAGTGTTCTTCTTCCCCGCGCCTGTATACAACAACCCACGACGGTCAACCTTGGGGTTGACTTTGGGCTCCGGTCTCTCTTTGCTCACGTCGAAGGTCCAGGGATCTCCGCCTCCCTTCTTCGAAGTTGAAGATGTCCTCAATTGGCCACCCGAACCCCGCCAAGGTCACCCCCTTGTTCGCCGGATTCCGGCAGGGTCTGCTATGTTGATGAGGGTCTAGGTTAGGCTCGTTGGCGCAATTGAAAGCGTGAAATTGATCCTGGTACTCCACCGCAGGGTGTGGACTATCAAATAGGGATGCTGGTGTCTTCATGTATCCTCCCCTATATATAGGATCGATGTAGTCCCTGTTGGTTTGGGCATTTCCCAAAACCAGGACCAAAGCTAATCAAACCGGGGATGATTCCCCGCGGTTTCATCTCCTAAAACCAATGGAAACCTCAGCCAATTTGCAAACCCAAATGAATGTGAGGTATTTAAGAGGGAAAGTCCCTCTATTAATTCACAGAAACATAATCCCAGTGGGACTTAGGCGAAGGGCGTCCAACGTTGGATGAAGATCCAACAGACCATATTGTTCGCGTTCAAAGTAAAGGAAACAATATATCATTATTTCAGAATTTTTCCCAAATTGAAAATAACGTGCAAAATCGATTTCTCCCAAACCATAACTCCTTTCTTTCTCAAATTTTAAGGGAAGGTTTTTCTTGTCATTGTCTAACATATTGCAATGGATGAGAAGTATTCCTTCTCTCCCAAGTTAATCATTAATTAATCCAAATTAATGTATATTCCTTCTTCTTTTGTGATTATCTTGTGCTTTTGGGTCCCTTGGACCTCAAGAAATCCTGAAGGAACGAATTCCCATATTGGGGAGTATTGGTTTTCCTTTATCTTCTTTTAAAAGTCTATTTCTCATATTTCCTTTTTATTTAACAAATCATTTCCCTTTTTATTTCTCTTTTCTCTTCAATTGGGCTCAATGGCCAGCAAAGCCCACTATCAATCAATCAAGGTCATTGTAAACGAAATCCATTTATTCAAAAAAAATTATATCTTTATTTTATTCAAATATATTTTATGTGAGAAATTACATTTCTCACCCAAATGAATACAAAATTGGGGTTGTAACATCCTTCCCCTCTTATAAGAATTTTGCCCTCAAAATTCCATCAAGCAAGCAAATAAACAGGATAAGCCTTTCATGTGTTCATCATGGCTCCCATGTGGCTTCACCCTTTCCATGGTGCTTCCCAAGAACCTTCATCGTCTCATATTCTTCCATCTGAGTTCTTTCTTACCTTGGTATATCGTACCCTCATAGGTGACTCAGGACATTTCAGCCTCTCAAAATTTGAATAGGTTCAGGGCTCAACACATGGCTTGGGTACCTCACATAGTGCTCTAGATCGGACTTATGTAACACATTATACATCATGTTATCCTGAGGGGTAAGACTAAACACAACCATCTCCACCGATCCATCTCAAATGGACCCCTATATCGGGGACTCATCTTCCTCAGATGTAGCTTAGAGGGGTCGGATTTTCACATCACATATACTCCCACAGTGAACTGCATGTTAGTCTGCTTTGCATCCGCTCGTGACTCATGTCACCACTGGGCTCTCTCTCAGCCATTGCACGATCAAAGCGACTTCATCTGCACACACTGAGGTTCTTTTCTGGCCTTCATGAGGCCTCCTTCACCAACATCATCTTAATGAAGTGGTGACCAACACAACCTCTCTATAAGACTTCTTGCATCCCGATACAGGCTATGGTGGTTAACATCACATCTTAAGAACTATCTCTATGTATCACCATGAATGAGCACACGTGCTCTCATCAGACCCTCTAGTCTAGATCATACTGTCCATTAGTTAGTAGTGATAAATTGTTCTATCATCGAGTTCTTCATGTATCCACTTCCACCTCATGGAAGTGAACCTTGGTCATACCCAAGAACTTTTGAACTCGCATCATGGTATAGTTGAACCATATTTCTCTCTTAAGTAGTTCAACCGAATTTGTTCCATGAAAGTACTCTTTCTTGCTCATGTCATCTCGGTAAGGTGATCTACCATAACCCATATTGCATCTTGACCTTCCTTGGTCTGCGAGACTCACAACATCCATAGTGATGAACCCCCATTCCCACTCGGGTACTCTTTATACTTTATATACATGCATTGGGTTACTAGAGTTCATCTTTCACCTCCTGGCTTGCATGGCCACATGCTACATGCATCAGGCATCCAAAGCACTACCATCACTTACTACGGTGTACGGTGATCTTAAAATCATGATTTCTTATATGTCATGATTCCTCAAGATTGATTCCTCAGAAACCCTAAACCACTCTCATTAGGGTTTCATCACTTTCCTTTCCAAAGAAGTACATCTGAGGTTCGACAATCATCCTTTCATTATAGTACGGATTTGACTAGGTAATTGTTATAACCCTAATTTTTGGGTTTATTTGGTGAGAAATGTAATTTCTCGTATTAAAGATATTTGAACAAATAATGATATAATTGGGTTTGATGGATTTCATTTACAATAGCCTTGATGTTTGAGTTGTGGGATTTTTTGGCTATTGGGCCCAAATAATAAGAAAGTTCAATTAGTGAATGAATAATTGAATTTTTGAGAAAAGAAGAATGTGGAAACCTCTAGAAGGCAAATCCAAAGAGGGATTTCGTGCCCCTTGGATTCCTTGGGTTCCAAGGAGTCTAAAGTGGCAAAGAAAAGCAATATGAAAAAGAAAAGATTAATTAAGTATTTCTTTATTAAGGAAGAAATTGAAAATAATGATAAAATGTGGAAAACAAGTGAAAAAGAGGTATAACTGAGTTATCCTTTGTGGAATTTCGTATCCCAAGGATTTCTAATGTTAAAGGGAATACCAATGAAGAAAATAAAAGAGAAATAAAGAAATATTCTAAAAAAGAACTCTTTTAATAAGAAATAAACAAGATAATGGGAAATAATGAATAATAATGCATTTAGATGCATCTATAAGGATAATGGGTATCCAAGAAAAATGATTTCGAAATAATAGAGTGCTTGGGATCCAAGGAGTCCCAATGAAGAAAGAGGAAAGAGATAATACCAATAAAGTCAAATAAGAGGATAATGTGATGTTTAATGAATGAATTTCATGGTATTATTAAAAGGGTGATATTTTCTACTAAAGGAAACTATAATTTTGTACTTATGTAGTAAAAGCCAAGTATAAGAGAAACTAAGAAAAAGGATTTTCGAAATCCTAATATGTAAAGGAAAAAGGAATGTAAAAAAAAGATATAGAAGACAGAGAAGCTTGCTTCTCATGGAAGGAATATGATTCCTTATAAGAGACGGCTTGTCCCCTCTTAGTTGGTCGTCTTAGAACGTGGTGATACTCCCCTATAAAAAGGGAAGAACCCCTGGGTTCATAGATTAGAGAAATCCCATGCTTATCTCTCTCTTCTCCTTCTTCATGACATGCAAACCCTAACCTTTGAGAATGACACCATCTCTGGAGCAGCGAGGGACCATGTGAAGTCCAGATAGTGGGTGGATGCACCACGAGACTTGGGAGAAGCTTCGCCATCATGGTGATGCCTGAGCTCGAACGCAGTAGCTGCAGCACGACTGCTATGACAGCCACACATTGCATGCATGTCTGACCAAACCAGCCACCATGGCCTCAGGTGGAAGACAGCTAGAAGGGCACGGAGGGTCGACGGAGGTCAGGGAAGGATCTGCCATGTTTTTCAGGGTCCAGAAGGGGAGAGATCGGGTTGCGTGAGCTGCAACTAAGGTTCCTGCCGCGGAAACAACAACCGTGCGGAGGTTGAAAAAAGCCATAGAGCCTTTGGACCATTCTACCCTTGGTGTAACAAAGGACGAGCTACTTAAGTGGAGGGCAAAACCGTCTTTCCGTTATGTTTTCAAGCAGCCGAGCAACATTGCATGTTAAAGGCTACGTGGCGCCTCGCCATTGGCTCAAGTAAGTGTATTAATGCAAAAATCATAACTCCTAATTGGTAGCTCCGATGAGAACATATAATACATGAATTTTGCTCAGAAAAACAAGAGGAATCCAATAAAAATATAATTGAAGCATGATTCCTTTTGCAATTCGAAAAGTAATAGAAGATATCAACTTTAATGTATTAATGTTTAAAGAAACCTATTTTGATATGGATGATATATCTATAAGGGTTTAATAGATGATTAAAGATGATATTAGCCTGTTAATGATAAAAAGGAACATTAGGAAGAAAAAGGATGAACTTTGCATATAATTAGTTAATTAGAGTTTCATAAGCATGAATATACTTTAATGGGCATTGAAACCCTAATGTTGACTAATTCGACTATTAATGGCTTTAATTGATTAATTTCACGATTAAAGTTGGAATATGCTGAATCTAAGCTATTTCGAGCATTAAAGTTCCTACTTTGTGAATAAATACCCTAAAAGTAGTAATTAGGGATTTCTCATGAATAAAAGGTGGAATTAATAGCAAATCAAGTTCATATGTGATTTAGACCGTAATGAACTATGAATTGATGATAAATGCATATAATGATCTTGTCATGGTTTAAAGGGATAAAAATAGTAGCTTTAATGAAAAGGAAGCTTAATTGATGATTAATGTACCTGTAATATGAAAATAGGGTTATATGTTGTTAAGATAACCTTAATGTTGAAGAATAGACGAGATAATTAAGGTTTATGAGTACTGGCATAAAATTAGGGTTTAATATGGTAAAAGATGAAGGGAAACCCTAATTGCAAAATGAAACCCTAAAATGGATACAGAAACCCTAGAAAGTGAATCCAAGTTAATAAAGTAGATTCTTGCTAAAGTGTGTAATAAATAGAGTCCATATTATTTTCAGGAATTATGTATTACTTGGATTGCATGCTTGGTTGGATTTTCTTAATGCTTTTGAAATCATCAAATCAGGTATGTGGTTACGCTTATGAATATATTGAGTTAGTTTTCCAAGGTTTTCTGAAATTTTCGTCCATGACATGAATTAACTGTTGGACGAATTTAATTCATGCAAACTATAATGTGGATATGACTATCACATAAGATATGTGCCTACTAGCTCAGATCTTGGTCCCCTCTGTGTCTTAATGGCTGACCTAGTACATGGCTACCTAGATGGTAGGTCCATCAAGTCGTGGAATGACTTAGTACATGGCTACCTAGAGGGTAGGTCCATCAAGTCACAGTGAGTTAGATATTGGGCTACCTTTGGGAGGTGCCATGCGACTCTACCTTTACAAAGGTATTGTATAAGTCCTTACAGGGACAACACAGAGTTGTGGATAAGTATGGATTGAGTAGTTTGGCTAAAAACGTAATCTTGGTTGATAAATAATTAATTGATAGATTACATTGTTAACATATTTGCATGATTATTGTTTCCCCCACATACCAGCTTCTTGCTGATCGACATTTTGTTTGTCGGCGTTTTAGGTACAATGAAAAGAACAAACAGTAAAGTGGCATATGCGGTACTAAATGAGAATTAAAGTGCAAAGGAGGATTAGTTATATTAGTATTTGTGTGGATAGAAGTTTTGAAATCCAAGTTTTAATAGGTATGCAAAAGTTTTTATTTTACTCCATATTTCAGTATAGTTGGTAGAATTTAATAATTGTTATTGATTATTTGTCGAACCTTTGATCCGAGTTATTGGTTAATGGCTCTGACCTTTCGGTCTCCCTTAATTGGGGGTTACCGGGAGGCAGGGTCGTAACAATTGGTATCAGATCCTAGGTTCCTCATTTAATATTTAATAATTATTAAATTTTACAAATTCTGTAGAACCCAAGGGAGTTATTAGAGGATTATCCGAAAGATTGAGGTGTCTAGACAAGGATCACGTCTGGGGGCTGGCAATATTTTCCTCCGCACCGCTAGTCAGAATACGAGGACTCCCGGATCTGTGTGACTGCCTGGCCAAAGTCTTAGGGTATGAATCGAAATAAGATACCTTTAGGACTCTCTCATCATGTTCGTCCCTTCTCAACTCCAATTCTGTTAAGGACCTTAAGGATTAGGGTTTCCTCTCTCTTCTCCTCACCCTCTTGAGGTATGGGTAAGGTTGACAAGGATTAAGGAATCCTCCACCAAATTAATAAAAAAGCATGTAAATAAGATGTCATTGACATAATCTTAATAGAGTAAGCATAAAGGAATAGATACATGCTTAGGTCGTATGACACGAGTTGTCATTTCCCTCAGGAGAGACCTGAGGATAGACCTCCATGGTAGGAGGATGAGTAGAGAGAGTAGTCTTAGAGGTAGAGACCTCCATTAGAAGTAGAGACCTAGCACATCCTTTGAGGATGATGTTAACCCTAACCCGAAGGGAAGGTTAGAGAGAGATAACATGATGAGTTAGATGTCATGGTTGACTGAGGGGTCACGCCTTTGGGATGCCATAAGAGGCAAGATGACCTAGTACCTATTGGCGACCCAACCCTGGATAGGGAATCATGATGGATGGCTTATTAGATAAGAATAAGGGGTTATGGATAATCTTGAGTAAACATAAGTTCGAGTATAGGCTTCACTCTGGTAGGGACATGCTTATGGGGTTGATCCTTCATGAAGAAAGGACCTCTTATAGAGAGGTTGGTTGTAGGATTAGCTCTAGAGAGAGAGCAGACCCCAGGCCAGAAGGTTGGAAGCCTAAAACCCACAAATTTGAGGAGCAGTGGGTAGTTGAGGATGATGCGACCTAGGTGGATGATAGTGGTTGCCTCATGCATGACCCCTGGAGGCTGATGATATCTTAAAGGAACCAAACCCTAGAGAGAGGATGAGGCTTCTGGCACTTATGAGCCTTTGGTATAAGACTTTACCTTCTGAGAAAGGAAGAAGAAGTTCTGTATACCCTAGAGAGGATTAGTAACAGGTTATGAGGCCTTGTGCCTTGTTGGTTGTCCTTGAGGAGAACCCAACTCGAAGTGTTGCTCGAGTTGAAGGATGACAGGAAGTGCAAGTCTTGCCTTTTGCATGCTTGATTCGTGGTTAAGAGTTTGAGCATGCAGTTGGACCCCTACAAGTGAACCTAGGGTTCCTAGGCCTAAGAGGGGAAGTGGTATACCTAATGCTCATGATGAGAATTAAGTTGCTATAGTTTCGAGCATGATACTCCTCATGTATAGAGGAAAAAGGGAAACCCCTTAAGTTTAAGGTATGTTTGATTAACCCCTCACGATAAAGTTGGTCTAATGTTGAGGATGAGAATAAGTGTGACCTAGCATGGTTTGGTAAGTATCTTCTTGTGCCTTAGTAGATTACTAGGATTAAGCATGACCGTGTGAATGTAAACCCTAAGGACGCTTGTGACCTTTGTTATCAAGGTGTAGTTTCCTCCCATCCTGGAAGAGGGACCCTTTGGTAGGGAGTTTACCCATTTGGTTGGTTTCAAGGTAACTTGAGGAGGTTTCATAAGATCTTGAGAAGTTAAGTGAAGAGTACATGGCATGAGAAAGAATCTATAGACCCATAGATAACCATCTCTATGGATGTGTTACCATGGAGGTAACCGATATGGGGCTTGATCAAGGTAGGCAGGTTGCCATGATCCCTATGAAAGGATGAAAGTCAACCCATGAATGCAGAAAGAGAGATGATGAATGCTCGGGTAAGGTTCTATGTTGGACATGTGCTATGATATAATCCTAAGTCTATCCTAGGGTCAGGTAGGGGTAAGACCGATGGAAGTAGCAGTTGCCTAATTTCCTAGTTGCACAAGACCATAGGGTCGGGAGGTAACAACTATCACTGTCTGAGGGCCATGGGTTAGGAGATTGATCACCTTCATGAACTCATGGGACCCAAAGGGCAGATGAGTAGGGCACTCTCTGATGCATGAGGGAAGAGGGATGACCCCAAAAGTGTCGACACCCTATAGACCTAGAGGTGATGACTAAGGATTGTGTTTGGACCATATAGGTTCGAGACCAGTTTTCCATGGAAGTAACTTTGATATCGAGATGATTGTGATGTAGAGACATAAGTTGCACGTTTCAACCTAGATTTGAAGGTGTACTAGCAAGGTGGGATGTACCATCTCCACTCTTGGAACAGGAAGAACTCAGTATTTGGACTGCAGCCAAATGCTTATTTCCTCTTGTTATGGGAGTGAGAGATAGGACAGTACGCATGCCATACACCAAGGATAAAAGATGATGTGGTTTGGAACGTTGCCATGGGTTATGGGGATAGAGAAGATAACATACCCTAGTAAAGTGAATGATACATGGATGGTTTGCAAATGCTAAAGAGAAATAAAGTAGTCATCTTATAAGGATGTTTTTAGCATGAGATATGAGTTACACCAGGTTGAGATTGAAAACCAAAGGGATAAGCTCGGGAATGTTCTTGATGAAGATGGACTTAAGGATAAGATGAGATAATACATGGCATATAGGAAGGTGTTTGTCATTAATGTTACCTAATACCTAAGAATGTGAAGTGGTAATGGATGCTTTGGTTGAGATATAACTGCCTAGTTTAGCTAGAAGAGGTTGTTAGGTTAACCCTAAGTTTGGAAAGGAGGTGTGTTTAGATAACACTCAGATGTAACAAGATATGTTGAAAAGTTAATGGTTATTTGGTTATCCAGCCTAGGTCTTGATGCAATGAAAGGATGGTTGTAGAACCTCAAATGCACTTCTATGGAAAGAAAGGCAATGAAACCCCAACTAGAGTGGTTTAGGGTTTCTAAGGAATCGATCTTGAGGAGTCAAGACATTTAGGGAATTGTGATATTAAAATCACCATACACCACGGTATTACTGAGATGATGAGTGGTAGCAGTACTATGGATGCAGGAGATGAGGCTGCATCTGTTATGTTGCCATGCATGACAAAAGGTGAAGGATGAATGTCGGTAACCCAGTGCATTGATATAGAGGATAAAGAGTTCCTGAGAGGGAAGGAGAGTTCATCACTATGGTTGAGGTGATAAGTCTCCTCTAGACCAAGGAAGGTCAAAATGCAATGTGGGTTATGGTAGATCGCTTTACTAGATGATGTAAGAAAGAAAGAGTTCTATCAAGGGACCGATTTGGTCAAACTACCCATGAGAGAGATGGTTCAGTATCACCATGATGCTAGTTCAAAAGTTCTTGAGTTTGACCTAAAGGTTCACTTCCATAAGGTGGAACTAGGTACATGAAGAACTCGATGTTAGTACAATTTATCACCCCTAACTAATGGTTAGTATGATCCAGACTAAAGGGTCTGATGAGAGCATGTGCTCATTTGGAGTGATATCTAGAAACAGTTCTTGTCCTATGCAAGATGTGAAGTTAAACATCATGGCCAATGTCAGGATTCGAAGAAGCTCTATAAGAGAGGTTGTGTCGGTCACCACTTCAGTAAGGTGATGTTGGTGAAGGACCACGTGATGGTTAGAAAAGGACCACAATGTGTGTAGATGAAGTCGCTTTGATCGTGCAATTGCTGAAAGGAGCCTAGAGACGATAAGAGTCGTGAGCAGATGCAAAGTAGACTGACATGCAGTTCACTGTGGGAGAATATCCGACCCCTCTAAGTTATAGCTAAGAGAGCTGAGTCCCCGATACATGGGTCCTTTTGGGATGGATTGGTGGAGAAGGTTATGAATAACCTTACCTCTAAGGATAAAGAAAGGTGTGATGAGTTCCAAAGGTCCAATTTAGAGCACTATGTGAGGTACCCAAACCATGAGCTAAACAATGAACCTAGGGATCACCAAAGGAGGCTGAAATGACCTGAGTCACCTGTGCAGTTTATAGACGCCACGATGAAAGAACTCAGAGAAAAGAATATGTGATGATAAAGGTTCTTTGGAAGTGCCATGGGTAAGGTAAAACCACATAGGGGTCGTTGATGGACATGGCAAAGTCCTATCCTGAATTGTTTGTTTTGTTTGATTGAATTTTGAGGACAAAATTCCTATAAGAGGGGAAGGATGTTACAACCCTAATTTTTGGGTTTATTTCGTGAGAAATGTAATTTCTCATATTAAAGATATTTGAACAAATAATGATATAATTGGGTTTGATGGATTTCATTTACAATAGCCTTGATGTTTGAGTTGTGGGCTTTTTTGGCTATTGGGCCCAAATAATAAGAAAGTTCAATTAGTGAATGAATAATTGAATTTTTGAGAAAAGAAGAATGTAGAAACCTCTATAAGGCAAATCCAAAGAGCGATTTCGTGCCTCTTGGATTCCTTGGGTTCCAAGGAGTCTAAAGTGGCAAAGAAAAGCAATATGAAAAGAAAAGATTAATTAAGTAATTCTTTATTAAGGAAGAAATTGAAAATAATGATAAAATGTGGAAAACAAGTGAAAAAGAGGTATAACTGAGTTATCCTTTGTGGAATTTCGTATCCCAAGGATTTCTAATGTTAAAGGGAATATCAATGAGGAAAATAAAAGAGAAATAAAGAAAGATTCTCAAAAAGAACTATTTTAATAAAAAATAAACAAGATATTGGGAAATAATGAAGAATAATGCATTTAGATGCATCTAGAAGGATAATGGGTATCCAACAAAAATGATTTCGAAATAATAGAGTGCTTGGGATCCAAGGAGTCCCAATGAAGAAAGAGGAAAGAGATAATACCAATAAAGTCAAATAAGAGGATAATGTGATGTTTAATGAATGAATTTCATGGTATTATTAAAAGGGTGATATTTTCTACTAAAGGAAACTATAATTTTGTACTTATGGAGTAAAAGCCAAGAATTAGAGAAACTAAGAAAAAGGATTTTCGAAATACTAATATGTAAAGGAAAAAGGAATGTCAAAAAAAAGGATATAGAAGAGAGAGAAGCTTGCTTCTCATGGAAGGAATATGATTCCTTATAAGAGAGGGCTTGTCCCCTCTTAGTTGGTCGTCTTAGGACATGGTGATACTCCCCTATAAAAAGGGAAGAACTCCTGGGTTCATAGATTAGAGAAATCCCACGCTTATCTCTCTCTTCTCCTTCTTCATGACATGCAAACCCTAACCTTTGAGAACGACACCATATCTTGAGCAGCGAGGGACCATGTGAAGTCTAGATGGTGGGTGGATGCCCCACGAGACTAGGGAGAAGCTTCGCCATCATGGTGCTGCCCTAGCTCGAACGCAGCAGCTGCAACACGACTGCTATGACAGTCACGTATTGAAGGCATGTCTGACCAAACCAGCCACCATGGCCACGGGTGGAAGACGGCTAGAAGGGCGCGGAGGGTCGACGGAGGTCAGGGAAGGATCTACCATGTTTTCGGGGTCCAGAAGGGGACAGATCGGGCTGCGTGAGCCACAACTAGGGTTCCTTCCGCAGAAACAGCAACCGTGTGGAGGTTGAAGAAAGCCATAGAGCCTTTATACGATTCTACCCTCGGCGTAACAAAGGACGAGCTACTTAAGTGAAGGGCAAAACACTCTTTCCGTTATGTTTTCAAGCAGCCGAGCAAGATTGCATGTTAAAGGTTACGTGGCGCCTCCCCATTGGCTCAAGTAAGTGTATTAATGCAAAAATCAGAACTCCTAATTGGTAGCTCCGATGAGAACATATAATACATGAATTTTGCTCAGAAAAACGAGAGGAATCCACTAAAAATATAAATGAAGCATGATTCCTTTTTCAACTCGAAAAGTAATAGAAGATATTAACTTTAATGTATTAATGTTTAAAGAACCCTATTTTGAGATGGATGATATATTTATAAGGGTTTAATAGATGATTAAAGTTGATACTAGCCTGTTAATGATAAAAAGGAACATTAGGAAGAAAAAGGATGAACTTTGCATATAATTAGTTAATTAGAGTTTCATAAGCATGAATATACTTTAATGGGCATTGAAACCCTAATGTTGACTAATTAGACTATTAATGGCTGTAATTGATTAATTTCACGATTAAAGTTGGAATATGTTGAATCTAAGCTATTTTGAGCATTAAAGTTCCTAATTTGTGGATAAATACCCTAAAAGTAGTAATTAGGGATTTCTCATGAATAAAAGGTGGAATTAATAGCAAATTGAGTTCATATGTGATTTATACTGTAATGAACTATGAATTGATGATAAATGCATATAATGATTTCTTCATGGATTAAAGGGATAAATATAGTAGCTTTAATGAAAAGGAAGATTAATTGATGATTAATGTGCCTGTAATATGAAAATAGGGTTATATGTTGTTAAGATAACCTTAATGTTGAGGACTAGACGAGATAATTAGGGTTTATGAGTAATGGCATAAAATTAGGGTTTAATATGGTAAAAGATGAAGTGAAACCCTAATTGCAAAATGAAACCCTAAAATGGATACAGAAACCCTAGAAAGTGAATCCAAGTTAATAAAGCAGATTCTTGATAAAGTGTGTAATAAATAGAGTACATATTCTTTTCAGGAATTATGTATTACTTGGATTGCATGCTTGGTTGGATTTTCTTAATGCTTCTGAAATCATCAAGTCAGGTATGTGGTTACGCTTATGAATATCTCGAGTTATTTTTCCAAGGTTTTCTAAAGTTTTCATCGATGACATGAATTAACTATTGGATGAATTTAATTCATGCAAACTATAATGTGGATATTACTATCACATAAGATATGTGCCTACTAGCTCAGATCCTGGTCCCCTCTGTGTCTTAATCGCTGACCTAGTACATGTCTACCTAGAGTTTAGGTCCATCAAGTCGTGGAATGACTTAGTACATGGCTACCTAGAGGGTAGGTCCATCAAGTCACAGTGAGCTAGATATTGGGCTACCTTTACAGAGGTATTGTATAAGTCCTTACAGGGACAACACAGAGTTGTGGATAAGTATGGATTGAGTAGTTTGGCTTAAAACGTAATCTTGGTTGATAAATGATTAATTGAATGATTACATTGCTAACATATTTGCATGATTATTGTTTCCCCCACATACCCACATCTTGCTGACCAACGTTTTGTTTGTCGGAATTTTAGGTACAATGAAAAGAACAAACAATATAGTGGCATATGTGGTACTAAATGAGAATTAAAGTGCAAAGGAGGATTAGATAGATTAGTATCTGTGTGGATAGAAGTTTTGAAATCCCAGTTTTAAGAGGTATGCAAAAGTTTATTTTTTACTCCATATTTCAGTATAGTTGGTAGAATTTAATAATTGTTATTGATTATTTGTCGAACCTTTGATCTGGGTTATTGGTTAATGGCTCTGACCTTTCGGTCTCCCTTAATTGGGGGTTATCGGGAGGCAGGGTCGTAATAGTAACCAAGCAATCATTTACTTGATTAACCGCTATTGATACATTTGGGTGTTAGCCAAACTTATCTCTTTTTCTCAACTTAAGGTTAGCCTAACAACCTCAACTTCTTCTAGCTTCCAGCTAAACTAGGCAGTAAGCATTCGTTACCACTTCTTATCCTTAGGTGTTAAGTATTGTTGAGGACATACACCTCCATGTATTATACTTATCATCTCATCTCAAACTCTAGTTTTATCTTCATCAAGAAACTCTGAGCTAATCCACCTGGTGATCAATCTCAACCTTGTATATCTTGCAAATTCCACAAAGCTTCTACTAGGAACATCCTTACAAGGTGATTATTTTAATATTTTTATCGTTTGTACCCGTCCATGCATCATTCACTCCACAAAGGTACATTGTCATCTCTGTCCTCATTCCTTATCGCAACGTTCCAACTCACGTCATCTTTACCCTTGGTGTATGGCATGCATACTGTCCTATCTCTCACTCCCATAACAAGAAGAATTAAGCATTTGGCGGTCGTCCAAATACAAAGATCTTCCTATTCCAAGAGTAGAGATCGTACAACCCACATTACCAGTACACCTTCAAATCTAAGTTGAAATGTGCCATCATCTTGATATCCGAATTACTTCCATGGAAAACTGGTCTCAACCAACTTGGGTTACTACATAATCCTTTGTCATCTCCTCTAGGTCTATAGGGTGCCGACACTTTTGGGGTCATCCCTCTTCCATTATGCATCCAGAGAGTGCCCTACTCATCTTCCCTTTGTGTCCCATGAGTTCATGAAGGTGATCAATCTCCTAACCCATGGCCCTCGAACAATGATAGTTGTTACCTCCCGACCCTATGGTCATGTGCAACTAGGGAATTAGGCAACTCCTTCCATAGGTCTTATCCCTACCTGACTCTAGGACAGACTTAGGATTCTATTATAGTACATGTCCAACTTAGAACATTACCTAAGCCTTCATCATCTCTCTCTGCATTAACGACTGACTTTCATCCCTACATAGGGGTCATGGTCACCTACCTACCTTGGTCAGGCCCCATACTGGTTACCTCCATGGTAACACATCCACATGTACATAGAGGTGGATATCTATGGGTCTACAGGTTCATTGTCATACCATGTACTCTTCACTTAGCTTCTCAAGATCTTATGAGACCTCTTTAGGTTACCTCAAAGCCAACAAAACTAATATACAACCCTACGAAAGGGTCCCTCTCCCAGGATGGGAGGAAACTACAACTCTTGACAACAAGGTCACAACCATCCCTAGGGTTTACATTCACATGAGCATGCTTAATCCAACAACTACTAAGGAACAAGCATACCTACTAAACCATGCTAGGTCACGCTTGTTCTCATCCTCAACATTAGATCAACTTAGTCATGAGGCGTTCATCAAACATACCCTTAAGGGATTTCCTTTACCTCTACACATGAGGAGTACCATGCTCGAAACTATAGAAACTCAAATCTCATCATGAGCATCCAGTACACTACTTTCCCTCTTAGGCCTAGGAACCCTAGGTTCTCCTTTGGATATCCAACTGCATGCTCAATCTCTTAACCACAAATCAAGCATGTCCAAGGTATGTCATGTACTACCATGATCCTTTTATATGAGCAATACCTCAGAGTCGAGTCCTCCTCATGGACATTCAACTAGGTATAAAACCTCACAACAGGTTACTTAAACCTCCTTAGGGTCTAAGGCACTCTTTATCTCATCCAGCAGGTAGTCACTTATACCATAGGTACCAGAAGAATCATCCTCTCTCCAGGGTTTGTTTCCTCTAAAGATTACCAAGATATCTTCAGCCTCCAGGGGTTACGCATAAAGAAACCACTATCATCCACTTAGGTCGCATCATCCACAACTCCCCATTGTTCCTCATATCTCGGGGTTTTAGGCTTACAACCTCCTTGTTGGGTTCTTGCTTTCTCTCTCTAGATCTAACTCCAAATCTAGCCTCACTTCATGAAGTTGGATCAAACTTACCAGCATATCCCTACCTGGGTGAAGCCTTTGCTCCACTCATGTTTGTCTCAATATTATCCTTAGCTCTATATGTTTATCTGATAAGACATCCATCATGATTCCTTGTCCAGGGTTTCATCCTACTGTCAGCACTACTGACGTACTCTGGGTGCAAGCTACACCCTACTTGTACAATCCCATAGGGTTCTATAGGTTCTTCTCTAACTTCATACATGAAGGAGCTATCCTTCGCTCAAACATGCACGACCCTTCCCAGGGTAGGGTTGCCAAAGGTACTCGGTCATCAACTTCTCATGGTTCATATGGAAATCTAATGGCATGCCCATCCAAACACCCAATCAACCATGACATCTAACTCATCATGTCATATCTTTCTCTAACCTCCACTTAGGGTTAGGGTTAACATCATCCTTAGAGGATGTGCTAGGTCTCTACTTTAATGGAGATCTCTTCCTCTAAGACTAACTTTATCTACTCATCCTCCTGACAAGAAGGTCTATCCTCAGGTCTATCCTGAGGGCAATGACAACTTATGTCATACGACCTAAGCATGTATCTATTCTTTTATTCTTACTCTATTAAACTTATGTCCATGACATCTTATTTACATGCTTTTTATTAATTTGGTTGAGGATTCCTTAATCCTTATCAACCTTACCCATACCTCAAGAGGGTGAGCAAAAGAGAGGAAACCCTAATCAATAAGGTCGTTAACAGAATTTGAGTTGAGAAGGGATGGACAAGATGAGAGAGTCCTAAAGATATCTTATTTCGATTCATACCCTAGGACTTTGGCCAGGCAGTCACACGGATCTGGGAGTCCTCGTATTTCGACTAGCGGTGCAGAGGAAAATATTTCCATCCCCCGATCGTGATCCTTTTTTCTAGACACCTCTGTCTTTCGTATAATCCTCTAGTAACTCCCTTGGGTTCTACAGAATTTGTAAAATTTAATAATTATTAAAGATTAATTGAGGAACCTATGCTCTGATACCAATTTTAACAACCCCGCCTCCCGGTGACCCCCAATTAAGGGAGACACGAAGGTCAGAGCCGTTATTCAATTAACAGGATCAAAGGTTCGACAAATAATCAATAATAATTATGAAATTCTACTAACTAACTAGAATTTGGTATGAAATTAAAACTTTACTTACCTTTGAAAACTTTGGAAATCTATCTATCCAGAACTTGAATTATTCTATCTAATCCTCCTTGCACTTTATTTCTTATTTCCACAATGTGTCACTTTACTGTTTGCTCTTTCAATTGTTGTTCCTAAAACACCGACAAACAAAACGTCGGTCAGTATATCAAAATATAATGGTATGGGGGAGCAACCAAAATCTTGCAAATATGGCTAACAATTTAATAATCACAATCAAATTAATAAACAACCCAATTTACACTTTTCAGTATGACATTCTCCATCGATTTTGCCCTAACCCTGGCATACCCACCTTAGGGTTTCCTTTGTCAATGACATAAGGCCACCTTCTCAATCCCGAGCTTGGTGCCTGGGGGTCACCACTCATGGTGCCCACTAGTCATGCAATATCATAGGCCATCTTCTCATTCCCGAGCTTGGTGCCTGGGGTCACCACTCAAGGTGTCCATTGGTCTACCCATCTGGGCCTGACCTTTGGCATCATCCATCAGGGTGGCATGTAAGTGTGAGAATCCATACTTCTATGATTAATGTGATAATCATAGTGACTTTATAGTTTGCAAGTATGAACATCCAAACTGATAATTCGCATGCAAAGTGATTAACCACCCGAAAAATCCTCAGGAAACTAAGGTGGTTATTCATAACTAACCGCATACCTGATTTGTAGATTTGGAGACAAGATTATGTAGAGAGAGAAAATCCAGTCAAGCAAGCAAAGTGTACAAAAATCCCGAAATAAACATTCCAAATTCCTTTTATCAATATTTATCCAATATCATCTTATTCCTTAGGATTTCTATTCCAATTTTAGGGTTTCTTGAAGATTAGGGTTTCATTCCCTTTTTACCACTTTTATTTTTATTTTATCAAAATATCCATCAAACCCTAATTATCTTGTCTTATTTTCCATTAAGATCCTTAAGATCAGGTTTGTTCCACAAAACCCTAATTTTCGGATGACTCTATCTTTTCTTTCCTTTTTCTCTAATTTAGGATTTCTAAACATATTAATCAACATATTGAGTCAAAACCCTAAACCTTGTAATTCTATCATCAAAACAGGTTAAAAAACCATCTTAATCATTAATCAAGTTAAACATGTTCGAATTAACCTAATTGCAAGACTAAATATATATTATCAACAATTAGGGTTTCTAACCCCAAATTAATACCTTTTCTATTCAAAATATGCACTTTTGCAAAAATATACATATTTAGGTGTTCAAACCATTTTTAATATATTCCTCATATTTTTCTGATCATTTTTCATGTATTAACTTTTCTCATCTGATTCTCCTAGCTCAAGATACAATTTATATAGGAAAAATCCTTTTTATGGTTTATTTGTTATTTTCAGAAAATCGAGAGTCGTTCGATCTATAGTCTGGTGGACTAGGCGGCATCCCACGGCTCAGGGATCGTGCACCTTTTATGTGCGATCAAAAGAAGTAAATGACTGACTTGCCCTCACCTGCTCTGAAAGCACCTCGGGGTAGTTTGGTAAAACGCCGTGAAGTCTTCTTCTTTCTCACGCCTCTATACATCAACCCACGACGGTCAACCTTGGGGTTGACTTCGAGCTCCAGTCTCCCTTTGCTCACGCTGACGGTCCAGGGAGCTCTGCCTCCCTTCTTTGAAGTTGAAGCTGTCCTCAATTGGCCACCCGAACCACGCCAAGGTCACGCCCCTTGTTCGCCGAATTCCGGCAGGGTCTGCTATGTTGACGAGGGTCTAGGTTAGGCTCGTTGGTGCAATTGAAAGTGCAAAATTGATCCTGGTACTCCGCCATAGGGTGTGGACTATCAAATAGGGATGTTGGTGTCTTTGTGTATCCTCCCCTATACACAGGGTCGATGGTGTCCATGTTGGTTTGGGCGTTTCCCAAAACCATGACCAAAGCTAATCAAACCGGGGATGATTCCCCGCGGTTTCATCTCCTAAAATCAATTGGAACCTCAGCCAGTTTGCAAACCTAAAGGAACGCGAGGAATTCAAGAGGGAAAGTCCCTCTGTTAATTCACAGAAACACAGTCCCAGTGGGACTTAGGCGAAGGGCGTCCAACGTTAGATGAAGATTCAACGGACCATATTGCTCGCGTTCAAAGCAAAGGAAACAATATATCATTATTTCAGAATTTATTCCCAAATTGCAAATAACTTGCAAAATTGATTTCTCCCAAATGATAACTCCTTTCTTTCTCAAATTTTAAGGGAAGGTTTGTCTTTTCATTATCTAACTTTGTATGAAATTTGGGAAATAGATTGCAATGGATGAGAAGTATTCCTTCTCTCCCAAGTTATTCATTAATTAATCCAAATTAATTTATATTCCTTCTTCTTTTGTGATTATCTTGTGATTTTGGGTCCCTTGGACCTCAAGAAATTCTAAAGGCACGAATTCCCATATTGGGGAATATTGGTTTGCCTTTATCTTCTTTTAAAACTCTATTTCTCATATTTCCTTTTTATTTAACAAATCCTTTTCCTTTTTATTTCTCTTTTCTCTTCAATTGGGCTCAATGGCCAGCAAAGCCCACTATCAATCAATCAAGGCCATTGTAAACGAAATCCATTTATTCAAAACAAATTATATTTTTATTTGTTCAAATATCTTTTATGTGAGAAATTACATTTCTCACCTATATGAATCCAAAATTGGGGTTGTAACACTGAGGGTACACTTGTGACTATTGTGTCATGATTGACACTCACCTAGTTTGTTGGAGAGAAAAATTAGTAGTGACAACTCACTCTAGTACTGAGAAAAAATATTGATCTATGGCTTATGCATGTTGTGATCTATAGTGGGTCTAGTCCATATCGACAGAGTTTAGAATTCTTTCTAAAACTCCATCTACTTTATATTGTGACTACCAATTGGTTATACACACAACTAATAATATAGTCTTCTACAAGAACACAAAATTCATTGAAGTTGATTGCCATTTTGTGTGGGACCTGATCAAAGCCAAGCAGATCATCACTCCTCACGTTAGGATAGGTGATCAAGTAGTGGACATATTTACCAAACCTCTTCCTCCTACTTTATTCAAGTATTGGCGGTCAAGTTGGGACTTCACAATGTTAACTCTCCAACTTGAGGGGGTGTGTTGGTATATTTGATTGATTGGTCTTAGGCCCACTATATATTTCTTTATTTTTTTAGACCATTTAATCTTTGGCTCCTATATATAAGAGACATGGTAATCTTATTTGACTTACTAAAAGCAAGCTATTATTCTACAGTTTCTAACACCTCAACCATGATGTATTCAAGTTTGGGAATCATCCCATCAACTTTTGAGATGTCAAAAGATCACGTGATACACTTCAAGGACACACTTGACCTCTAATTGATAACCATATACTTCTCAAAGATAACTTGGAGCAACCCATTGATCAATCGATGTTCCAGTTGAAATATTTTGTGCCATAAAGAAACCTTGACATCATATTACCAAGTAAACAGTTGTCGCCAAACCTCTAATTACAACTACTTTGTTGAATCACTTTTAGAGAAATTGAGTGGACATCTAGGGCAACAAAACTATTGTTAGGGTTTTCTTTGAACACCTTATTATTTGAGTGTCAACCCTGATAAATATTGATACACATCACCTCAACTACGTGGATGGGGCCTCACATTTTGGAATTTTTAGAAATTTTTGGGAAGAAGAATCAAGTGGGAAAATGTGAAGTGTGAGAAGGAGAGTTCTATACATGTTTTATACTTTTCTCCAACTATATTGGACAGAGTTGAGAGATATCTTTGGTCCTCCAAAATGGGTCCCCCTCCCTTTTATTGAACATTTTAAGAGTATTTGTTTAATGCATGGTAAAAAAAATAATAAAATAACATCTAAAGAAGGAAAGAATAAAAACAAATAACAGAAGAAACGAGAAGAAATGAGCAGAGAAAAAATATACAATTAACTATATAAGGAAATCTATATCATCTCTAAGAGACGTCCAAATTGAGTCTCGTTCCTTCTCTCTATCATCAGAAAATATCTAGTTCATATATGACCAAATTCCATAGTGGATACCAGAGAACAAGTGTTTGTTGTAATATCTTTGAATAAGCAAGAAAAGTTTATTGACCCTTATAGGGTTATGCGGTAAGTAACCATATTAAAACAGCAGTCCCATGTGTCTAGTAAAAGAGTAATTGGAAGAAAAAAAAAGATGACACCATTCCCATAGTCGATTTTGCAGAACTCACCCGGCGAGAGGGGAAGCTAACACCTCTATTATGCAGGTGATCATGCGCGAGAAGTATATCAATCATAAAGTCTTCGGGTTGTGAATATACATCTATTAGGCACCTTGGCCTTCCAAACCTAGTTTGACGTAGGAACAACCGACCTTTTCAATCTCAGAGCATGCCAAAAATATTTGGTTTTCAATAGCTCATTGCCATCACACAGAACCTTAGGAGTGCCAGAGCTATTAAGACAATAGAACGACTATCATATTCAATAATGTTATTAATATGTCTCAATCTACTGATGATCCACTGGCCATTGTCAGTTAGTACGCATATGCCCCTTTCCCTTCAGCAAATCTCTCTAATCTAAAAGAATAATCTAGAAATTTTCCTTTCTCCAGCCAAGGTTCCCTCCATTTTAGAGGAAGTGCACTATCACCTGCAATGATAGAAATTCGAGGCAAGATGACATCTCTAAGCATAATGATTTGCTTCCACATTCAAGAAGAGTTAGATGAAGCTCTGACTCTTCAAGTAGAGTCCCCCTTAATATACTTCATGAATCCATCCTACCCACAAATAGTCTTTTTTCTGGGCTAGATTCCAAATGTTATTAACAATACATGCTTTTTAACAATATCGATTGTTGTTCTAATATTGACTCTACCTTCATCTGGGGGGATGACGTGTTGAACGGTAATTGAGACCGAGTGGGGAAGTTGTAATTAACTATGTCTATCTTTAAGGAGTCCATTTATTAATGGATTACGGAGGAGGAGAATCTGTTAACAAATTTTCCGATATGAAGAGTATTCATAAACACTTAAACATATGAAGGGAAACGAGTTCTCTCTCATATATATTATGGTAGAAGGAAACTTCTTCAGAACTGAAAAACTACTACTAGTATGTATCGGAAGTCTACCTACTCCTAGTACGTACCGGAACTACTTCACCTTTCCTACTCCTATTATGTCTGAGTCACTCATATCTATATATAACAAACTGCTTTAGTTACAAGCTTCACCCATCGATCCCGTTTCTCCGTCCGAAGCGCAAGTCGAAAGCGCGGACGAGATATAAGCTGCGTGACTCATAAGATGTCCTCTTGGGCGGCTGTTCAGGCCAGGAGGCGTCGCTCTCTTCGTCCTAGTCGTCTTCCCCTTCCGTTCAGAAAAGCAAAACACTGCAAACACGACAGCGAAAATAGTTCTAACAGTCAATTGTTTGACAGACTTCCTCATTTTCTTCTAGAGGTGATAGCATCCAAGCTTGACCCTCCAACATCGGTAGAATTTTCCTTGGTCTGTAGATCTTGGAATGCTGCCTCATTTCAGTTTTATCCCCAGAACGCCTCTCTCCCTCTGCTACTTCGTGTTTCCAACCCCATCACGTCCAAATTATACTTGTACGATCCTTGGTTCACAAATATTACCTTCGCTGTGGACCTTCCGCCATTATCAGGTGCAACGAGTGCTGAGTGTGTCAAAGACGGCTGGCTCGTGGTTACAAAAGCCCCTGATTGCCTATTCATAATCAACCCGTTTACAGGAAAGAAGGTTGATCTCCCACCCATGCCGCGATGGTTTGAAATGAAAGCATGCAATCACAAGATAATTAGGCTGGCAGCAGATCGACGGATGGTCTGCATAGCTATAACAGCCACGCCGGGACTGATTGAGTTCTGGATCTGGAAAGAGGGACGAGAGGAGTGGTACAAGGACATCCATCACAGTGAAACTGATTTCGTAGCCGTTGCCGGAGATGTCAACAGTCAAGTTTTTATTATTACTGACATTAGCGGCAAAGTGGGCTACTACGTAACGGCCGATCGATATTGGGATGTGGTGGATCCCAGTAGCCTTTTGAGACGGAAAATCTTAAATTACCAACCACATTACACCATCACACCTTATTTTCAGGATTGTGCGCACTACGTTCTTGCGGATAGCCATGGTGAGCGGAAAGTCCGTGTCTTGCGGATTTCAGATGACGACACATTGGAGCCAGTTGATGATCTTCCAAAAGACACCGTCATCTTTCTTGACAAAGGAGAAGGTCTGATGGTAGAGATGCCACCGATACCAACAACAGTGCAACCAGCAAAATATAAAGGAAGTAGAGTCTACTTCCCGATCACCTCTCCAAGCTCAAGTGGAGTTGTTGCCGTTGATGCTCGAGTTGTGAAATTGTCCAAGGATGATTCCGTCTATTATTTTACACAAACCAAGCCTTCTTCCTCTGTTGGGAAACCACGTCGAGAAGAACCAGTATGCTGCCCTCTTGACGATAAGAAGTTTTCTCCAAAGAAGTGTCGTCACTGTAAGGAAGACAATGATTACGCAGCAAGTTTATGGATTGTTCCCAATTTTGACAAGCCAGCCATAGTCGAGTTTGCGGTGAGGATTCTCCGGCAGGTTATTATGTGAGAGTAATTATCACCGTTTAGGAGCCATGAAGATTGTACTTATAGCAGGTTTCTCCCATGAAAATGAAATAATTGAACTTTTTGCCGGATCACCCTTGTCCCGTATGTATCCCAATTTAAATCAAGAAATGGAAAGGAGCAGGATGTTGAAATTGTTTCTAAATTTACCTTTGATGATTTTGAAATAGTGCATTTGAACGTTACTATTGGTCAATTTCCCTTGATTGTTAATGGAACTTCTTAATCCTTTATTCTTAATTGTTCAATTTTATGCTTTGTTTAGCCACGTGGTTGGCGGTGTCTCAAAGACACGAGAACGTGGGCATCATGTGGCCTTTTCATAGTATATTTACATAGTGGGTGATCGGTGGCCGCTTAATTAATCTGATGATCACTACTACATAATTTCTGATATGGGTGCTAAATTTTGATGGGTGATCCTTCCGACTCTTCGGTTGGAATTGAGATTCTCAATTCAGCCTCAAATGCATTAATCGTGAATTGTTGTGGCAGTGTGATTTTTTTTTCATGAACTTCATCCTATTTTTTTTTTTAAATGACTTTTCAGTAATTTACTTACAATCTCTGTGTTAAAAAGATGTAAATAATAAACTTAGATGTATTGAGTTGTTTTTCTTGTCAAAATAAAAAAATAAATATTGAGCCTTTAATCTATCCACAGTTATAAAAAAGATATTTAATGAGACTGATATTTTTGTGAATAATGTTGTACATGAAATTTGACCAAAATTAGAAGTTTTAAGCAAGTTATGGGAAACACGGAAACCAATTAATAGTTGTTTGAGACTTAAATGTGGGTGATATATCCCTCATTTCGTCTAGGTTGTCTTTCCTTGATTAGATAGTATAGAAAAGAAGGTAATGTTAATGTGAATTATTCTTGGACATTCATACGAGAACGAATTTAGTTAAGATAATGAATGGGTTTTAGTGAGTGTTTGAGCGGTTAAATAGATTGTTGTACTCTTTTCATGACACAACTAAGCCATCAGACTTGATTTCAATGGCGCATGAATTCTCACCTAGATTACTCGAGTGTGGCTAGGTTTTTTTTATGTTGATGCCTAATCAAGTGGACTCCAGATTTGGAAAGTTGGATCTCATGGGTATCCGTCTACCTCGCAATTTCTCATCCATAGTTAAACACAATAATCACTATATTTCTACATCTCTACCTCCCTCATCTCTTAATCATTTCTCCTAATTTTTTCATAAATGCATTATTCTTTCCTTTCAATACCTAGTGATCCTATCATTATCCCATTTTTTATCATTAATTGAGGAAATGCCTAAAATCCTCTCTCCTACTAGGTTGAGTACAAATTAGAGACTGATGTGTAAAAATGGAACCATTCCTTGAGCATCCCAATCAGTCATTCTACATTGTGTCACCCTTTATCTGCCATGTGAATACCTACAACCATGAATCTGATAGGCTTCTTCTTCCTCTAAACGTGAGGTAAAGTCCCTCTCCACGCAATCATGACCTGATTCCTTGGGACTGAACCATCATTGTACCTTCACCAAAATCACTTGATCACCCTAAATATATTTGTTAAACCAAGCAACTCCTAAGAGTGTTTGATAATTTTTAGCAGTATAACACACTTAAGAATCATTATATTGTGTAACTCATTTTAGCAATGTAAAACATTATTTAATCAAATAAAAAGCCGAACTTTATAGAGAAGAAGTCAATTATTAAATGATTAATCATCTCTGGATACTTCACCTCACAATTATTAACTCATATCATAGTATGTTATTAATTGTGTTGATGACAATTTTCCAACATTTAAATTATTTTCATAGTGAATAGACATCCAAAGAATGAACATGGTGATTGGTCACACATATGTCATAGTAGACCATATTATCATTAAAATTCCTAATAAACAAAAATATTTCTATATGAACATTATCAAATAACATTGAAAGGGACGTCAGTGTGCACCTAAAAGCTATTGAGAGCTTTTGGTGCTTCTCTCAGTGGCATCAAGAAAGGTCTGAATACTAACAACAAGGTTTGTGAGACTTTCCAATTGTTGAGGCATGTCAGTGGTACCGACTACTAGGGCTGTCAATGGGTAAGGGTAAACCCATTTACCCTTTACCCATACCCAGTAGGGGAAGGGGAAGGGTAAGGTAAATAATTTTATTACCCTTTACCCGCCTACCCACTACCCTCTAACCTGCTACCTTAGTTGGTAAGGGTAAGGATAAGCCATTACCCATACCCTCTAACCCACTACCCGCTAGTATTTATGTATAATATATTACATATATAGTCCTTATGTTGTTGGATTCAAACATTTATTCAACATTATATGGTCATCATTTAAAACAATACATATTTTTTGCTTCTTATGTAGCTAATTTGTTTGTGTATACAACACCATTTTGGAGGTGTAAGACACACATGTAAGGAATAACTAGATTTTATAGTTTTTACAATAAAAATCATGTGTCTAATGTTGTAGAAAATTAGTTCTGAATATTTTGAATAGTTAATAGCCATTTTGGAGCATATTCATATTTCACTTAAATGTATAAATGTATTAGGTATGCCATTATTGTTCCTATTAGTACATTTTTTTGAAAGATATATAAATTCCCCACATCACCCTTATCCTCCCCATTTACCATGTGGGTAAGAGGGTAAGGGTAAGGATAGCGGTAGAGTGGGGAATTACACATACCCTTACCCACCACACTAGTTGGGTAAGGGTAAGGGTAAGGACAAGTCCTTACCCTCCCCATTGACAGCCCTACCGACTACTTGTTAGAATATTCCCATGCCGCTGAGCTCTGGGGTGGTCCTAGAGATTATAAGGTGTGTGGTTCCTTCACCTATTGCCAATTTTTTTTCGGTTGAACACCACATATTATAATATATACAACAGACTCTAAGAGATAAGTGTGAGGACCACACCCTACCTAAAAAATAACAAGTGCAAGCACACAAAAGTGACTGTACTTGAGGGAAATGCTAGAATAATCCCATACCGCTGAGCTGAGGGGTGGTCCTAGAGATTATAAGGTGTGTGGTCCCCTCACCCATTGCCAATTGGTTTTGGGTTGAATACTACATATTCTAATACTACTATGTTGGTGGCTCTGATTTGTTGAGTATATTCAAAACTCATGAAATTCATAGATCTTTTACTAGATTGAGATGTAAAATCAAGATTACATCCACAAAATAATGGATTGTGTTAAATTGATGCAAAAGAGTTTCACATGCTAGTTTTGTGCAATATGGGCAAAAGTACATATTTTTGAGAAAAAATCATAAAAAATGGTATAAAATAGACCATAAAATTCATTGTGTATATCAGATCCCTATTGATTGAACGTTGCTCATCCTCGAGTAACACTACTACTGATTTGGTTGGAAAAGTTAGCAAGAAGACAAATTAAATAAATTTAATATTCATGTTAGCCCTCCATTGGTCTGCCCCAAATAAGCCCGACGCCAAATATAGAACAAGTAACTACTCTACAATGAGCAATCATGATTACAAAAGATGTCAACAGTAGTATCAAATAAAACACAATTATCTCATAATAGAATAACATGATGGTTAGAAGGACATATTCTTGGTGCAACATGGGACTCCCAATCTATATTGATCGGATTAGATACATGATAACACCCAATTTTTTTCAATATTACTATGTGTTTTAATTTCAAATTTGCAATTTTATTATCCATCATATGCCTTTAATTGTTTAATTATAAGTGTTTTTTGTAATTTATCCTTTTCTAAGACAACTTCCTAATAAATCTAATTTTGGCTTGCAAACATTGCTAAATAAATTTATTTGTGTACATTTGATTGGTCGTGGTGATTCAAGAAAATAAGTCAACAGTTTGATATTATTTGGAAAACAGGGATATAGTTAACCGGGTGCCTAGACAACTTATTAAGTACTTTTCCAATAAAAGCAAAGGGCTTCAAAAAGTTATTATTTTGGACGGGCATCTTTGACCACGGTAAAGCCAATTTAAAATATCTAATAGTGTCTACATGAATTGTTTGTGCCGAATACTTGTGTCGGCTTTTAGTTTTTCATTGTATGACGGCAACGGAAGGGTAGCAAATACATTCTCTGATTTGGTCAAACCACTACGTTCAGGGTTCTTTTATTGATAGGTCCTCGACTATTTTATTTAATATAAAGTTGTCGAGTTATTTGTTAAACATATGGCCATCGAGACTTTAAGGCCATTGACGCCTACTATCACAAAAAAGGGATATCGAGACCTTACATTTAGGTAGGGATGAGCATTGGACTAGTGCATCGTTTGGGAACGCGGTTGTCATGGTGGACCACCATGGTAGACCATAGCTCGGTGGGTTACCATACATGTACATGTTTGACAAAGCGGTGATCCACTGCTTGGTTGTTTATCTGGCGTTTCAATTACACGACGGTGAACCGCTACGTGTTTTGATAGAAGATACAACGAAAAAATCAGAAATCTAGACTTTAGAAAGGATCATGACATAACAATTGTTCCAAATAAATTCTACCAAGTTAACATCTCAAACTAGTCATGTACGGAAAGTAAACTGAGAATATCTTAAAGTACCATGTACTAAAGAACTAAAACAATAATGGTTCTGGTCTGTCGTGGCCGACAGATGATACAAAATGAAATCAATGAATGATCTTTCCACACGGCATGAAAATGTAGAGGGAGCATGTTAGATAAAAAAAATAAAACGCAAACATCACAATACCATTCATAGTAGATGTCACGACCGAGTAGTTCAAAAGCCTTTTATTGGGTTGCCTCTGTAGGTGGAGAAGATGAGATAAATTCTACGGCCAAGCTACAGATTGGAGGAATTCGATCAGTCTGCCTTTGCTTTTCGTCCACGACGCTATTGGAAACGAGTCATGAATAGTCGAATACTTTCTCGCTTTTCTTTAGGTTTCGACGGCGCTAGGGTAGACGAGTCGTGAAGAGTCAAAGACTTACGATAGATATATAAAGCCCGCAAGGGAAAGATTGGCGGGAAGTCCAATCGCTTGGGACTTCCATCACTGTGATTCTCACCGCACCGAAAACCCCCGGTAGAAATACAACCGGACGGGCCGCTCCTCAGCGCTTCTCAGCGCTCCAAATAAATTGGGACGCTCTGCCAAACATGTTTTATCAGCGATTGCGGTAGGCCACCGAGCGGTGCGTTCGATCACCGCGTTTCCAAACGATGCATAGGTCATTCCAATTTTTGACAAGTATATCTCCAAACCCATATTGTTAATTCGGTTCCAGTCGGGTTTAGGCTCGGGTTAAGTTTGGAAAACTTATCCTATATCCTGCCCAGACAATAAAGTTGGGTTTCAAGTTAGATTCGGGCCACATATTATGATACTACTATGTCTGTGGCTCTAATTTGTTGAGTATATTCAAAAATCTTGAAAATCATTGATCTTTTATTAGATTGATATGTAAAATCATGATTACATCCAAAAAATATTGGATTGTGTTAAATTGATGCAAAAGTGTTTCACATGCTAGTTTTGTGCAATATGGGCAAAAGCACATATTTTTGAGAAACAAATATCATGAAAAATGACATAAAATAGCCCATAAAATAATTGTGTACATCAAATTCCTATTGATTGAACATTGCTCATCCTCAAGTAACACTACTATTGATTTTGGTTGGAAAAGTTAGCAAGAAGACAATTAAATGAATTTAATTCTCATGTTAGCCCTCCATTGGTCTACCCCAAATCATCCCTACACCAAGTATAGAACAACTAACTACTCTACAATGAGAAATCATGATCATAAAAGATGTCAACAGTAGTATAAAATGAAACGCAATTATCTCATAACAGAATAACATGATGGTTAGAAGGACATATACTTGGTGCAACATGTGACTCCCAATCTATATTGATCGGATTAGATACATGATAACGCCCAAATTTGTGCAATATTATTGTGTTTTAATTTCTATTTTGAAATTTTATTAGCCATTATATATCTTTAATTGTTTAATTCTAAGTGTTTTCATAATTTATCCTTTTCTAAGACAATTTCCTAATAAATCCAGTTTTGGCTTTCAGGCATTGCTAAATAAATTTATTTGTGTACATTTGATTGGTCATGGTGATTCAAGAAAATAAGTCAACAATTTTATATTATTTGGAAAACATGGGATATATTTAGCCGGGTGCCAAGACAACTCATTAAGTATTTTTCAAATAAATGCAAAGGGCTTCAGAATGTTTTTATTTTGACCGGGCATCTTTGACCAAGGAAAGGCCAATGGAAAATATCTAATAGTGTCTACATGAATTTTTTGTTCCCAATACTTGTGTCGGCTTTTTAGTTTTTATCATTGCATGACGACAATGGAAGGGTAGTGAATGCATTCTCTGATTTGTTCAAACCACTACGTTCGGGGCTCTTTTATTAATAGGTCGTCAACTTTTTTATTTAATATAAAGTTGTCGAGTTATTTGTTAAGCATATGGCCATCGATACTTTAAGGCCATGGACGCCTACTATCACAGAAATTGGACTGGGTCAATCCCGTTTTTGAAAAGTCCATGTCCAAACTCATATTGTTAATTGGGTTTCAGTCAGGTTTAGGCCCGGGTTAAGTTTGGAAAACTTGTCTTGTATCCAGCCCAAACAATAAAGCTGGGTTTCAAGTTAGATTCGGGCCGGCCCGAATAACAAACGAAATGAAGGTATTTCCAAAATGTACATAACATAAACTATAACATTGTTGTATCTAGGTAAATGTAATATATACACGTCATCCAACAATGTAGCATACTTACAAATTGTTATATCACCAATGGATAAAAAAAATATAATCTAAATCAAACACTTAAAGTCAAGGACATATCTCATCTATATATGAAATATAATTAAATTATCCGGCCATAAATGGGACTATTAAAAGTAACATTGACTACATGATACACATTTTAAATTTCAAAGAATAATCTAACAATGATGTTGAGATGATTTTTACAACACATTTATTGTAAGTTAACATAAACCAAATATCTAACATTGTAGTTTCTCTTATCAATTATTACAAATAATTTATTTGCAAAATGGAGCACATACCTTCGATTTACTCTTGTGCTCCATTTATTAATTTTATCAATATAACTGACTAAGTATGTTTACCATCAAATGCAATTATGTGACTTTATAGTCAAATATGTCAAAAGATATGTATGATATACAAACATATGACTATGTATAGACATGTATATAATCAATCTAGATATTTGGGTGTACCCTGACCCTAAACTGACCCATATAAAAATTTGGGTCAAAATTTTAAATGTAGCCCACCTATGTAGACTACATGGATATATAGGGCATGGTTCAGGTTATGCGGGTCGGAATATGAGTTGGATCAGACCGACCTGGTATGATGCTCATCCCTACATTTAGGCTGTTGAGGTCGTTTATTATATATTGGAAAGATCACATGTTTCCACAAAATTAGTTTTCGACCATGTGATCAGTTGGATGAATAGCCAAAGTAGAAAGTAGGAGCTATGTGCCATGCAATACAGTACGACAGAGACAAGGCTATCAAATCATTCATTTAGCATGATAATCAATCATCAAGTCACAATATTTCTCCTCGACGTGAGCAAGAGGATCACGCTAGAACAAAATATCTTCAGCCATTGACTATGCCCTTGGAATAGCCGACCGATACCTATCGATCAGTAACCATCCTCTTCGACAACAAGATTCATCGAAATGCTAAATGCATTGCACATCCAGCTACCAGTCGAAAGACTCCCAGTGGATGAACATAATCGACAGTCTTGGTCGACAGTCATATGTCGACATTTTCGGTTGACAACCACCAACATGTGAGGGTCTCAATGCATTAAATATTGTGACTTAAAAAATCTCAAAACCGGCTCTAAGACTTCCCATCTATTTCTATAAATACCAAATATTTTTCACCAAACAACGGCTCTTTGATTTTTAGGAGTGAATAAACCAAAATATTGTTGCTAAGTCCAGATACCATCGACCTCTAGACTTGGCAACCAACCACCTTTTCTCTTCTTCTTCTTACCATGACTGTTCCAAGTTTTAATATATTTTCTACTTATGTCATGAGTGGCTAGACTCCATTACTTTGGTTGGGAGTAGCCGTCAGGCCCTCCCGACCATGTGATCATTCATTCTCCTATATATTACATATGTTCTTACCGTTTTCTCTATTATCTTATTTTAATACGTTTCTTGTTGATTAGCTACCTTCTTGTGATTTTGATATGGATTTATTCGACCGAATGATTTCAATTAGATCTGGAGTATAGACTAGTAACGAGACACGAGAGTTAGTAAATACTATAATAACAGTCATATAGTTATACTTGTTCCTTTAGCTATCATACAAAGAGAGATACCTTTGGATAGAAATTTACCTAGATCTCTTAAGAAGGAAGGAGTGGATGTCTTTTGTGCCAGTTTGCAAAATATTTCAGGAGCATATATAATTTGGAAGAGAAGGTTTTACATAGTTGTGGTTGTCTTGATCGGTGAAATCCAATCCAAGTTTCCATTTCTATCATTTTACATTTATATTTAATTCTTATTTTTCTTTGATAACTTGGATGTTTTGGTTCAATGAAAGGCTCTAGAGGGGGTGAATAGAGCTAAAGTCACTTAAACGAAATTTATTTGACCTTCAAGATATTTCTAAAATAATATTTCAAGTATGATTATGAGTGAAACTAAAACATACATAGTAAGGGAGAGAGAAATTGAAAAAGTACAAGAACACAATCTATATATAGTGCTTCCAAATTCCAAATGAGGGGAGTGTTCATCCACTACCTAGAGAGGTCAACCTCTTAGATTTTTCAACGATGTCTCACTCTTTATATTCTATTAAAAGAGTTACAACATATGACCTTCCTTTTCCAAAACAAGGATATCTAACCTTCCATTTGAGTACAAGGGTTCCAATAACGTTACAATTAAGGACTTGTCGATACATCACCAAGATTCTTCAACCTCACCAAGGACTTACCCAGTTTTCCACTGAGTCTTCTGCCATCACCAAGGACATACCCCTCTTGCAACAAGTCTTCTTCCGTGAGGATTTACCCACTCTTGACTTGGATATTCCTCATTTGACTTCACCTTAACCAATGAGAAGCTTTCACCAAGGGACTTGTTCCCTTCTTCTTCTTCACCTCTCTTAGCCAACAGAGAGAACCTTCATCTTCATTGTAGAAAGAGAGACCGAAGGTGGAGGAAGTGAGACCCTCACAAGATATACATGTAAGAATAGCTCTCTTACAAATCTCATACTCACTCTAATGGATGTAGTAAATGATTAAGATTAAAGAATGGAAAGAGGCTTTTGGAGGCACTCAAATACAACACAGGGGCCTTCATAGTACTTGGATAACCATGGGATGAAGCCCAAGGGATCCTATTTATAGTTGAGGTTGCTTACTAACTAGTAGAGACACTTAAGCATGAAATCTAGCCGTTTGGGGTGTAGAACCATATATATTTTTGGCTTTTGCAACACTCCAATGGTTAGAAACACTTTCTTTGTACATTGCATAGTGTGAACGACCAAGTTTACTTTTGGTAAACTCAATGGACAACACTATGAAACAAATCAAAATTGAATTGTAAGTTGAGTTTATCCTAGATGAAACTCAGCTGACGGCTTAAATTTAGTTTGCATGTGCAGGGGTGTCAGTCGAGTTTGTCAAAGTGTAAACTCAGCTAATTCTTGGTATTTATAAGATCTGTCAAGGGTGTCGATTGATATTTTCTATGGTTGGTTTGAGGATAATTTTGGAAAGTGCCATAAAAGTGCTTTTTAGAATATCCTCAAACCTGTCGTTTCTATAGAGCTAGAAAGCACTTTTATGGAATGAAAAGTGCCATAAAAGTGCTTAAATATTCTCTTAAAGAATTCTTGATATTTTCTATGCTTAATTACAAGTCATAATTTCATTACAAGTGATTCACCACATGATTCTAATAGAGATACATCATATTCCACAAAAGTGCACTTGTATTGATTTTGACTTGTCTTTCTCCAAGTTAGGATGCGCAAGTTTACGCATTTGGAGCGTGTCTATCAAATCTGAAATCATTCAAGTAGAGGTGTTAGACAGAAATGAGTGGAATGTTTAGTCATCATCAAAATATGGGTTTAGTCAATTTAGACATTGATTCAACATTCTCCATCTTTTGAACCTGACAAACCATTCTATAAATGTATTGAAAGAATTAAAGTAAAATGATATCTTTGGAGAATCCAATGGGGTTTCCATAGAGTTGATTTTGTAAGCACCCTCTCAATTGATTCTAATAGAGTTCACATACTCCCCCTCAATTGATGTTATTTCTCCTAGATGGTTACTTTCATAAAATTTATAGAGACTTTGACTTCAACTCATATATGTTCAGCATATATGTCTTCTCCTATCTTCTCCCCAAGACATGCGTTCTCCCCCTTTGTCATTTAAAAAAGATGGGGTTTGAAGAGATAAATAAAAACATGTTAGTAAAAGGAGATACCAAATGTTAGAAGAAGGAGTAGAAGACAAAAAAGGGCTCCTCAAGCAATATATGTAAAGATAATCAAGACATGCATTTGTACAACCCTAGATGTAATTCTAGCAAAAATCAAGGAAAAACTATGCAAGCAAGTAACTCAAGATAGTAGATATGCAAATAAAGGAGCAAGTTGTTGGTATGTATGCCCTGAGAGCCAATCATAGGATGATTAGATTGGGATACATTAAGATTGATTTGATAAACATCAAAGGCAAGCTTCCAATTCATTCTGGTTCAATCAGTTATGAGATAATGATAGAACAAAATGAATGTCTAGAGAATGATATTACTCAATGACGTATGTCTTCATGTTGAGGACATGAAGAATGAGATCATACGGATGCTAAGAGTTTATATATTCTTGTTTTGTCCCTAGTTGGATGTCATAGTGGAAGGTTGATAGACAATAATGACACATCAAGACTAGAGTGTGTGTTGATGATAGAGTATCATTAGTCATGACATGTGATATCACACCAAGCACATAGATACATGTTAGAGAATAGTGTATCGGACATACCCACTGTGAGAGTGACACAAGGAACCATGACATTGTAGTCATAGTCAGCTCTCACACTGATGGTGGTGATTGTGACTCTTAGACTGGAATCAAACATTCAATCAATTGACTTGACTCATAATCATCAAGTTCAAGTGTTGAACTAACTAATTTGAGCATTGGATTGATTGAGAACTGCATTGACTGTGTTCTGCACAATCTAGACTACCAACCAACCGGTTCACTGGGTGAACCAATCGACTCATGGTCAGTGTGACGAATGGTTCACTCTAGTGAACTGATCGTTCATGTGTCGAAATGAGAAGTGTTGGGTTGTCCCAATTTGTGAGAAAACAATTTTTGATTCACTTGTACAATTCAATTGGGACAAGAATTGATATTAGTATTAATTAGAAATGAATAAGGAAAGTCAATTAGATGCTTGTATGGGACGCGAACCGACCAGTTCACTAAGTGAACCGACCAGCTCACACTCCTAAACGACCGATTGATTTGTGAAATGACCGGTCCGGCTGTCGCAGTGCAATCAGTTCATTGAAATTCTGGACCTTTCTATTACCACTTTAATCCCGCATTGCTCGGGGCTGAGAACCCTGACCCTAACCCCTCGTATATATAGAGGGGTACTGGGGGATTCTCAAACTACACAACTCAGAACAGCTGTTGCTCTGCAAAGTTGTTGTCCTCTCTAGTTGTGGTAAGCGAGAGAGCCCAAGCAAGTTCTACCCATCTAGGGAGGAACAACAAGGAAAAGGCAACTACAAAAAAGTAAGTGATTGTGGGAGAATATGTCGATGAATAGTACGCCAACAGAAGCAGATGACTCCTTTTAGTGTCTTGTAGGACATGATGGCTAGAGTTCCCGGTGGTCTATGTTGACTATGTATAGAGGTGGGAGATTTTTACCACTCAGGAGGACGACTGTCAATCACAGTCCGGGTCAAGACCAGGAGCTGCACATACACCGTCGAAGATAGGTGGGTGAAGACCGCACTTGTTGTGAAGTATTGTTGCTGAGAAAGCCTCGGAACTAGGTACACCTCGCTAAAACCATCCTTCCTATTTCATAGTTCTTGATGCGATCCGTGGTTATGGTTTTGTGGTGAGAGAAATTTTTTATTTCCACTGCATTCTCCCTCACCTAAAACCCAATGGTGGTATCAGAGCCACATCAACATACTGTGTTTTATGATAATTGATATGATCGATTTTTGGTTTTATCGTCTTTTATTTGTTGCATATGATGAAAATATTTATTGGATTGATCTGAATATTTGATTTATACCACATGATCCCAAAATAAATATATACATATATGATATGGTGTATATATATGTATATATATGTATATATATGTATATATATGTATATGTGTATATATATATGTATATGTATATGTATATATTGTTGGGTTTTAGGGGAGACGGAGAAGGCAGCGAAAACAAAAAAATTTCTCCCCAAACCCATACTGAGGAAACGTGTCAACGTCTATATAATAGGAAAGGATGGTTTGTGGAATCATACCTTGTCCCGAGGCTTGCTCGGCGACAATACCTCGCGCAATGCGCGGTCTTCAACTCCGGCCTTGGACGACGTCTGTGCAGGTCCTGGTCGCACCGGGACTGACGACTCCTCCTCCTACCGGACTGTCAGATGACAGTTGTCCTCCTGAGCGGCAGTGTCCTCCCGTCTCTGTAGTAGTCCAAACGGACCACCTGGAACTCCACACTCCTTGTCCCACAAGGAAGTGGAAGGAGTCACATCCTCTTGTTGACGTACTAGTTGCCAACACACTCTCCTGCTGCCAGTTGCAACTATAGTTGTCCTTCCCTTGCTGCACCTCCCTTTTACGGGAAGCACTTGCTAGGGCTCTCTCTCGGTTACCAAAACCAGAGAGAACGACAACTTGTAGAGCAACTGGTTGCACCGAGCTATGTTTGAGAAGCCCCCACTACCCCTATATATATAGGAGGGTCATGGGTCAGGGTTCTCTATCCCGGGCAATACGGGACTAAACGCAGGAGTAGAAGGGTTTGAGATTTTCCACAAAAAGTAACCGGTTCGCAACCTGAAATGATTGGTTCATTGCTGAACCGATCGGTTCAGCCATTGAGCCGATCGGTTGGACCTGAGCCGACCGTTTGGGGCACTCCAACCGATCGGTTGGTGCCCTGAACCGATTGGTTCATGGTCCAAAATCCGGCTCAAAAAGACTTTCCTTGTTTCTTTCCCAATTGGTATCGAATACCAATAATATTCCCAATCGAATTGGGCAATTTGAAACCAAAGGAAAATTCTTGCCGACATGACTTTCCCAACTGGTCGGTTGCACCAGTTGAGCCGATCGGTTCAACTCTTGAACCGGTAATTTCAACCTGGGCATGAGCCGATTGGTTGGACACTCCATCCGACTGGTTCAACAACCTCAGCCTACCGGTTTAACACTTGAGCCGATCGGTTGGGAGCACAGGTTGGGCAAAATCAGTCAATTGTGATTTCAATCAACCCGATACTCTAATCAATGCGTCCAACACCTTGAACCATATGATATTGAGCCATCGACTGATTGAGTGTTTAATCGAACTACTAAACTCCTTTAGTAATCAATCTAGTCATTGCTTTGTGGACAAAACTCCTCTTCCAGGTTAAATCCTATGTGTGTGACCCTGGAGGTCCATTTCACGTTGGCAGTGAAAGTCCATAACATTTATGACTTCACAAGCAAAGAGCAGTGCCTAGTCACACATCAGTGCTACCCAAGTGAAAGTAGAAAGTTGGAGAACAACTTTCATCCTACAATCCGTGAATGGTGTTACAGTGAGTGTATAATTCCTTTGTCACTAATATCCCGAATGAACTTGAGGCATGGAACAGTCATCCTGTCAACGTTCATTCACTTTCTTGATCTCAGAGTAGATTGAAGGAGATATGTATGACATCAATATCACATACTGATTCACACATGCGTGCGCACACCTATCTCAATCCTACTCATCAAGTGGCCATGGATATCAAACTCCCTCAGGAGGGACAAATCCCATATCTATCACTCACCCCTCAAAAGCCCCATGTGTCAAAGCCACCCAATCATCACCTTTATAACAACCCATGTTTCAGGACTGCGTTTGATGATGTCAAAGTGTGCCCAACGACATGTGTTGAGTGTAGTGATTTCAGATCTAAGAATCACACTCACCACCATCACTGTGAGTACTGACTGTGACTACCATCTCATGGTTCCATGTGTGAAACTCACGGTGGGTCTGTCGGGTACACTTGTTCTCTAACAAGTACCTATGTGTTTGGTTTGATATCTCTATATCATGACTAATGAGATTCTGTCATCAACCAACACCACAATCTAGTCTTGTGTGTCATTGCTGTCTATCTACCTTCCACAATGACATCCGACTAGGGACATAACAAGAATGTACAAACTCTTAGCATCTGTATGATCTCATCGTTCAGGTCCCCAACATGAAGGCATACGTCATTGAGTATTGTCATTCTCTAGACATTCAATCTGTTCTATCACTATCTCATATGACTGAACCAGAAAGAATTGGAAGCTTTCTTTTGATGTTTATCAAATCAATCTTGATGTATCCCACCAATCATCCCATGATTGGCTCTCAGGGCATACATACCAACAGATTCCCACTTGCATTGCGAGCCAATCACCCTTGAATCATATTCATAGTGATATTCAAACATGTCCCACATGTTACTGTGCTCTAGTGCCAACATAGTGAGTAATGGCAACACCTTGCCAAAGTCTGTATAAATTGCATGTCTCTCATCTCTTCGTTGTACGTCACACGAATGAGATGCAGTTGTCGTAATATGTGATCTAGTATTCCTTTGCTAACTTTTAGCCACATTGCATGATCAAGGATTCCAAACTTGTCATCAATGAGCGGAATATAAGTTCATCTTATGAACTTCCAGATCCATATAGTATCCATTGTTGTTCACTAACACATAGATACTCGGCATTTCCTTTTAAAATGGTTTTATTGGAACACTTCCAATTATCAACAAACTTTCACTTTTATACATTCTATGTATATTTTGCGATTAATTTTCTGTCCTTTTGGAAGTTTGCATCAATGTAACTCTTTACATTGAACTCTTCCTTATCTCCATAGAACTAGTACTTCCCAAGTACTTATCAAGTTCTTATGGTATTCCAGTAACCCTTAATGGAAGTAGACAGACATCGACTCGTCATGTCCTACATACGAGTTATCAGGATGAGCATATCATATTATCATGTCATACATACAACATGATGAATGCATTTTATTCTTGCCATGTCATACATGCAAGACAATGGGATGATTACATACATGATAGATCCATATCTATTCTTAGTGTTTCCATTCTTCATAAGAATTGGACACTTGGCCTTGGGATACTAACTCCATGTAGCATGGACAAGTTTTCTCCCACTGAATATGTGCATACTGAACCCTTCAGTACAGATTGCCAATGTATGTTTTCTCTTTCCAGGTCAAGAGATTTTTCGAGAACTATCTCTATAGATCTCTATTCCTATCATATAGGAAACATCTCTATCTTCCTTAAAGATAATTTCCACTTTTGGATTTCCATTTTAGAACATTTCCATTTCACATCAATATGTGAAATGTGAATACGCTCCCACTAAATTATAGATCCCTTCTTTATCTTTGACATATCAGTCAAACCCTTTGACTATATCATCAAAGTAAAGATCCAATTTTGAGT
This sequence comes from Alisma plantago-aquatica, assembly GCA_963693085.1. Lineage (NCBI taxonomy): Eukaryota > Viridiplantae > Streptophyta > Magnoliopsida > Alismatales > Alismataceae > Alisma > Alisma plantago-aquatica. The sequence goes on along the minus strand of OY856412.1, from coordinate 1,064,084,236 downwards.
CGCTTGTACTTAATCAATCATATTGATTAGTCCATTGTAACTTTTAGACTTCATTTGCATTAGTGGATTCATAAACCTTATAGGTTGTGTCACGTACACATCCTGGTTTTATTCCTCATAGGATTGCGCTTTTAGTATCCATATGCCAAATTTCTTAGTCATTAAGTTGCAAATAACAAGCATCATCCTTCTTAAAATGTTATCCATGTGTCTTAACACTTAAGACTCATTTGCACTTATGGATATGATCCAATGAGTGCTACCATCAAGGTCATACCTTATGGCTCACATGGAAGTCATTTAGGATGTGATGGTTTTATACCATAACTCAAAATCTGATTCCTAATATTCATCTAGATAGTTGACTCATCATATGAACAACTCATCACATAGATGATTGAGGTGTATCTGTTAAGGATATAAGAACTCACAACTCCTTGTGATTCTTAATGTTTTTTATTAGTGTGGGGTATTCTTTTATTAAGAAGAATTCAGTTATTTTGATAATCATTCTCTAACTCCTTAGAGTATGATTCCTTCTTGACTTAGACATCACCATGCCTTAATCATGAGTTCACTATGATACACTATCATAATCACTCATAAGGATCTCAAACATTTGGTCCAAGTATTTCATTCATTGATCTCATCAAGAATTAATACTTTACCAAATTTGTACTTCATCTATGATAATCTTGAACACTTCAAGATATTCATATTGGTATTTCTCTAAACACCATTTGAAGTATTAGCATTTGTTCCAATTGGTATGTAAATACATCACATGTATTATACCTAATAGAATAATCACTTTCCCACTATATTAGTGAAGAGTGATTAATCATGTCCAAGATATTCATGTCTCTTACTGGTTATCTAACCAAAAGAGTCTAGATTTATCCATCATATGGAAACTAGAAATGAATTTCTCATGATTGATGCTAATTAGATTGTTTGAGTTATCTATAACTTTCAGGTATCAATTTATCTTATGCATATCAAATACCACAAGATAAACAAGGCATTTCCACAAAGATCATATCTTTATAAATTGAAACATCTCTTTATTAATTGCCATTATTATCATACAACATGCAAAAATAAAGTGTTTATATCTATTGGCAAATATGAAATAACAGTTCATAACTGTATTACATGCCTTGTGGGCTGAAAATAAACTAAAGTACTCCTATCTATGGCGGCAACACTTGCCCCAATTATGAGTGCTTTACACTTTACATCTTGGTATCATATACCTGAAAAAGTGTTACAAGTTTATTTACATGACACCTTCAAGTAGAGGCTTCAGTCACCTCCTTCTTCTTTTGTTCTTCCAGGTAGAGAGGACAATTCCTTTTCCAATGTCCTGGCTTTTGACAATGGTGGCAATTTCCTTTCTTGGTCACGCCTCCCTTGGCCTTGAGAGCTGAAGATGTCTTGGACTCCTGGCTACCTTCATAACCTTTCTTAGCTTTGCCCTTGCCCTTGCGCTTGGACTTGCCTTTCTTGCTCGTGATCACCATCACGGACTTAGGCTTGTCCTTCTTCATCTGTAACTCGGCTGTCCTCAACATGCCCAAAAACTCTGACAGTGGCCTATCAAAGTTGTTCCTGTTGTAGTTCATCACAAACTGACTGTAAGATTTTGGCAACGATTGCAGTATCACGTCAGTAGCCAACTCTTGGCTTAGTGGAAATCCCAGTCTCTGCAGGTTCTCCACATACCCAATCATCTTGAGTATGTGAGGACCAACTGGATCTCCTTCTGTCATGACACACTTGAACAATGCCCTAGAAACATTGTATCTCTCTTGTCGTGCCTGATCTTCATACACTTTCCTGAGATGCTGAATCATCTCTATGACACCCATGTTCTCATGTTGTCTCTGCAACTCATGGTTCATAGAACATAGCATCAAGAACTTAGCATCAATGGCATCATCAACATGCTTCTTGTAAGCATCCCTTTCTGCCCTTGGTGCATTAGGAGCTGGTTCCTCTGGAATTGGAGTATCCAGGACATAGAGCTTACGCTCTTGAGTGAGAACAATTCTCAATGTCCGATACCAGTCGTGGAAGTTTGTCCCATTTAGTTTGTCCTTGTCAAGGACTGATCACAAAGAAAAGTTGTTGTTGTTTCTTTCCATTTGTACTACAAAAAGTAAAATATGCAATTTTAGTCCAAAACTCATTTTTGACTTCTTTGATTGATTGAAAGTTTGACGATATAATTAGGCCTTCAATTAATTATCGCTCCCACTATTTTACTTAAAATTGATAGCCCTCACCATCAATTCAGAAGATTCCAGCGTACAACCTTCTAGTGGGCAAGATCATGAGATCCTCTAAGTCATGAGTCAGCTTTGGCTGATCGCCCACAACTTAGATCTCTCAGGTAGGCAACTCTTGCCAATTGCATCATATGCAACTCTTGATAAGATGTCATATACAACTCCTTGCAATGATCATCTCCATGCCTCAAGGCGCTAGATCCTATCTAGGTCACCTTGTTAAGTCCGACCCAAAGCAAACACGATGAATATGCACCCTGCTTTGGCAGACCCACACATTCATCCTTCACGCTTCCACGAGATAGACGGCGCACCACACTTTAGCGTGCCCACACTTGGTCGATCAAGCTTTTCACGTGTGTTGCATTTGGAAGACATCTAAAGCTTAATATTTTAATGAGGGATTTGGTTTTTATTCATATACATATCCAATCACCACAATACATAGTACGTATCATATACATGCTATATCCCACAGAAAACATGCACAAAACGATATAAGCGATGATTATGGCCATCCTAATGTGATTCCTCGAGCCAAGAGGAATCACGGTCATCTAGGTCTACATCACATGCAACCTGTACCAGATGAACTCTGTGCTTTTGCCTTCTGAGTTGATCAACTCGTCTCATGAATGATCTGCTCTCTCTGGCCGGTCATTTGGGTGCCACCAGCCGATCGGTTGGCTCCTCCAACCGATCGGTTCGCCTGATCGTCGTGCATCTCGTCATGTCCGCCACCCGCTCATCTCGCTCCTCGAACCGGTCGTCAACAGATCGGTTCACTCCTTGAACTGACCGTCTGGAACGTTAATCGATCGGTTCACTCCTTGAACCGATCGTCTGAGCACTCGTCTTGATGTCCGCCGGTCTTCGACATAACAGGAAATAAAATCTATCCTAATTATTACATTGCTTTAAAAGGGAAACCCCGAGTTACATTCGGGGGGGAGCAAAGGTAGGAAAGAATCTCGAATTATTTCGAGTTACATCAGGAATAAGAGAGGGAAGATCGGTGCACAGACCGAGATGCAAGCAACCACACACAGAAAGGGGTTTATAGGCCATAATCATGCTACAAACATCCACCAGTTTAAGGGCGACGCGTATCGAGTGCATTAATAATACATATCATATATGTAATTTGGGATTTGTGGATTTAGGATTGGACATGCATAAAGCCAATATTATTCACATTGTATGCAATAAATAAAGGCGACAAACCAAAATCGATCATATCGATATTCCTAAAATATAGAGCAGTTGACGTGGCTCTGATACCACTGTTGGGTTTTAGGGGAGACGGAGAAGGCAGCGGAAACAAAAAATTTTCTCCCCAAACCCATACCGAGGAAACGCGTCAACGTCTATATAATAGGAAAGGATGGTTTGTGGAATCATACCTTGTCCCGAGGCTTGCTCGGCGACAATACCTCACGCAATGCGCGGTCTTCAACTCCGATCTTGGACGGCGTCTGTGCATCTCCTGGTCGCACCAGGACTGACTCCTCCTCCTCCTACTGGACTGTCGGATGACAGTTGTCCTCTTGAGCGGCAGTGTCCTCCCGCCTCTATAGTAGTCCACACGGACCACCTAGAACTCCACACTCCTTGTCCCACAAGGAAGTGGAAGGAGTCACACCCTCCTGTTGACGTACTAGTCGCCAACACACTCTCCTCCTGGCAGTTGCAACTGCAGTTGTCCTTCCCTTGCTGCACCTCCCTTTTGCGGGAAGCACTTTCTCAGGCTCTCTCTCGGTTATCAAAACCAGAGAGAACGACAACTTGCAGAGCAACTGGTTGCACTGAGCTATGTTTGAGAAGCCCCCACTACCCCTATATATAGGAGGGTCATGGGACATGGTTCTCTATTCCAGGCAATACGGGACTAAATGCAGGAGTAGAAGGGTTCGATATTTTCCACAAAAAGCAACCGGTTTGCAACCTGAAATGATCGGTTCATTTCTGAATCGATCGGTTCGGCCATTGAGCCGATCGGTTGGACCTGAGCCGACCATTTGGGGCACTCCAACCGATCGGTTGGTGCCCTGAACTGATCGGTTCATGGTCCTAATCCGGCTCAAAAAGACTTTCCTTGTTTCTTTCCCAATTGGTATCGAATACCAATAATATTCCCAATCAAATTGGGAAATTTGAAACCAAAGGAAAATTCTTGCCGACATGACTTTCCCAACTGGTCGGTTGCACCAGTTGAGCCGATCGGTTCAACTCTTGAACCGATCATTTCAACCTGGGCATGAGCCGATCGGTTGGACACTCCAGCCGACCGGTTCAGCAACCTCAGCCGACCGGTTCAACACTTGAGCCGATCGGTTGGGAGCACAGGTTGGGCAAAATCAGACAATTGTGATTTCAATCAACCCGATACTCTAATCAATGCGTCCAACACCTTGAACCATATGATATTGAGCCATCGACTGATTGAGTGTTTAATTGAACTACTAAACTCCTTTAGTTATCAATCTAATCATTTCTTTGTGGACAAAACTCCTCTTCCAGGTTAAATCCTATGTGTGTGACCATGCAGGTCCATTTCACATTGGCAGTGAAAGTCCATAACATTTATGACTTCACAAGCAAAGAGCGGTGCCTAGTCACACATTAGTGCTACCCAAGTGAAAGTAGAAAGTTGGAGAACAACTTTCATCCTACAATCCGTGAATGGTGTTACAGTGAATGTATAATTCCTTTGTCAGTGATATCTCGAATGAACTCGAGGCATGGAACAGTCATCCTGTCAATGTTCATTCACTTTCTTGATATCATAGTAGATTGAAGGAGATATGTATGACATCAATATCACATACTGATTCACACATGTGTGCGCACACCTATCTCAATCCTACTCATCAGGTGGCCATGAATATCAAATTCCCTCAGGAGGGACAAATCCCATATCTATCACTCACCCCTCAAAAGCCCCATGTGTCAAAGCCACCCAATCATCACCTTTATAACAACCCATGTTTCAGGACTGCGTTTGATGATGTCAAAGTGTTCCCAACGACATGTGTTGAGTGTAGTGATTTCAGGTCTAAGAATCACACTCACCACCATCACTGTGAGTACTGACTGTGACTACCATCTCATGGTTCCATGTGTCAAACTCACGGTGGGTCTGTCCAGTACACTTATTCTCTAACAAGTACTTATGTGTTTGGTTTGATATCTCTATATCATGAGTAATGAGATTCTGCCATCAACCAACACCACAATCTAGTCTTGTGTGTCATTGCTGTCTATCTACCTTCCACAATGACATCCGACTAGGGACATAACAAGAATGTACAAACTCTTAGCATCCGTATGATCTCATCGTTCAGGTCCTCAACCTGAAGGCATACGTCATTGAGTACTGTCATTCTCTAGACATTCAATATGTTCTATCACTATCTCATATGACTGAACCAGAAAGAATTGGAAGCTTACCTTTGATGTTTATCAAATCAATCTTGATGTATCCCACCAATCATCCCATGATTGGCTCTCAGGGCATACATACCAACATATATATGTATGTATATATATGTATGTATATATATATATATATGCAAACGATATGTGTCACTCAAAACGGTTTTAATGGTTGATGTGTAGTGTGGTTATGGCCTATAAACCCTATGTATTTGCTTGGTTGGTTGTGGTTGTTTACACTCAGTCTGCGCACCGAGCTCTCTTCTTTTTTCGTAATGTAACTCGTAATAACTTGAGGTTCTCTTCCACCTTTTCTCCCGCCGAATGTAACTCAGGGTTTCCCAATGAGATATGTAAAAGTAGGTTAGTTTTATTTCCTGTTACATCGAGGACTGGTGGGTGCCCAGGCGAGCGGCTAGAGGTGTGAGATGATCGGATGGAGGTTCCAACCGATCGTCTGGTGGACCGAAATGACTAGCTGATGGTGCAGCTGGATGCCTGAACAGGAGCAGACGACCTGACACATTGACCATCTAGAGGACCTAGACAATCAGTTGGAGACAACCAATCGACTGTCCAAGAGGCGAGCCGATCGGTCGTATGACGAGCTAATCAAACCTAGAACAACCTATGCACAACATATTCATCAACAATAGGTTTTATGTGATGTAGACCTAGATGACCAGAATTCCTTTTGGCTCAAGGAATTAAAATATAATGGCCATAGTCATCACTTTATCATTATTGCATGTTTTTGTTGTGGGATATATCATGTATATGATACGTACTATATATGTGGTGATTGGATACATATATGCATATATAAGCATATTAAAAACCCTCAACATAATATTAAGTTTAAGATGCCTTCCAAAATCAACACACATGAAAAGCTTGATCGACTAAGTGTGGGCACGCCCTAGTGTGGTGCACCATCTATCTCATGGAAGTGGTGATGGTGAATATGTGGGTCTGTCCTAATAGGGTGCATATTCATTGTGTTGGCATTTGGGTCAGATTTAACAAGGTGACCTTGATCGGATCAAGAACCATGAGGCATAGAGATGAACATGGCAAAGATTTGCACATGACACCTACCAAGAGTTTCATATGATGCAATTGGCAAAGGTTGCCTACCTGAAAGATTCTAGTTGTGGGTGACAACCCTAGCTGGTCCACGGCTTAGAGGAAATCAGGATCTTGCTCACTAGAAGGTTGTACATTGCAATCTTCCGAATTAATGGTGAGAGATATCAATTTGAACAAAATCGTGGGAGCGATAATTAATTAAAGGCCTAATTATATCATCAAAATTTTCAAATCAATTAAGTCAAAAGAGTTTTGGACTAAAATTGCATATTTCCTTTTTGTAGAACAAATGGTTAACAACAATAATAACTTTTCATTGTGATCGGTCCTTGAGAAGGACAAACTAAATGGGAATAATTTCCACGACTGGTTTAGGAAATTGAGAAGAGTTCTTACTCACGATCGAAAGCTTTATGTCCTAAATACACTAAAACCAGATGGACTCGCCCCACCACACCAAAGGCTGAAAGGGATGCTTACTGGAAGCATACTAAGGATGTCAATGATGTGGAGTGCTTGATGTTGTGTTCTCTAAACTATGAGTTGTAGAGATAACATGAGAGATATAGTGTCTCCAAAGTATTTTCCTAATATGTCATGACAGAAGGAGATCTAGTAGGTCCTCACACACTCAATATGATTGAGTATGTGGACAACCTGACTCAACTACGATTCCCTCTGAGCTAAGAGTTGGCTACTAGTATGATGCTGCAAACATTGTGAGAATCATATAGTTAGTTTGTGAAGAACTACAACATGAAAAACTTTGACAAGACGTTAACAGAGTTGTTGGGCATGTTAAGGAAATACGAGGCATACACGAAGAAAGACAAACCCAAATCTATGATGTTGATCAGTAGAAAGAAGGGTAAATCTAAAGATAAGGGCAAGGACAAAGCAAAGAAGTGTTCTGATGCTAGCCAGCAGCCCAAGTCATCTTCAGCTCTCAAGGCCAAGGGAGGAGTAAATAACAATCAACAAAATATGAAGGAGGGGATAGACGTGTCCACCTTAGGTATCATGAAATAAACTTGAAATGCTTCTTTGTCTTAGGTATATGATACCAAGATATAGATCTGACATATATGATATGCATGATCTAAAAAGAAGTGATGGTCTTTATGAAAGGACCAATAAGGAGCACTCATCATTGGAGCAAGTGTTTCTTCCATAGGAGTACCTTTTAGTTTATTTCAGCCTAAAGGGCATGTAATAGAGTTATGAACTGCTATTTCATTTTGCCAATAAATAGAAACACTTTATTTCTGCATCTTGTAATGACAAGGATGTCTATCAATAAAGTTGATGTTTCAATTTCAAAGAGATGATCTTTTTTGGCAATGACCTATCTATCTTTTGGTACTTGGTATGCATAAGAGAAAATGATACCTAAAAGTTATTGATGACTCAAACAAACAATTAGCATTATCATGAGAAATTCATTTCTAGATTCCATGTTGATGGATAAAGCTAGAATCTTTAAGTAATGAACCGTTAAGAGATATGAATGTTGTGGCCATGATAACAAGTCAATCTTCACTACATGTAGTAGGAGAATGACTATCCGATGAGGTATAATACATATTGATGTATATACATACCTATTGGAACAAATGCTTATGCTTGAGATGGTATTTATTAAAATACTAATATGAATATCTTGAAGTGTTCAAGAATATCATAAATGAAGTACAAACTTGGTAAAAGTATTAACTCTTTGATGTGATCAATGAATGGGATACTTAAACCAAATGTTTGAGGACCTTGTGAGCAATTATGATAATGTATCATAGATAACTCATGATTAAGGCATAGTGTCTAAATCAAATAAGGAATCATACTCTAGAGAGTTAGAGCATGATCATCAAACAACTAACCTTCTACAATTCTTCTAAAAAACATGCTTTACACTAAATAAAGGAGATTAAGAATCACAAAGTGTTGTGGATTCTCAAATGCCTTATGTAACAGTTACACCTCATATATCTAGGTGATAAATTGGTCATATGATGAGCCAATAATCTAGATGATGTTGAGGGACCAGGTTTTGAGTCATGGCTTGTGTCCATAAGATACAAAATGACTTCCATGTGAACCATAAGGTATGACCTTAGTGGTAACACTTGTTTGGATAAAACCCATAAATGCAATTGGGTCTTAAGAGTTAAGACCGACATGGATGACATTTGTGGAAAAGATCATGCTTGCCATTGAAACTTTAAGACTGTGAGATTTGGCATATGGATATTAAAACTGCATTCTTAATTGGAATAAGATAAGGTTGTGTGTGTGACACAACCTAAAGGGTTTTAGAATTCCATTAATGCAAATGCAGTCTATAAGTTACAAGTGATAAATCAATGTGATTGATTAAGTGAAAGCAACTCAGAACTGGAATCTTTACTTTGATTGTATAGTCAAAAAGGTTTGACTGATATATCAAAATAAAGAAGAGATATGTGATTACAAAGATTTAGTGGGAGCATATTCACATTCCAAATAATGATGAGGAATGAAATGTTCTAAAATGGAAACTGGTGAGCAAATACCTTCTTTAAGGGAAGACGGAGAAATGTCCTATGTTATAGGAATAGAGATCTTTAGAGATAGTTCTTGATAATCTCTTGACCTGGTAAAGAGAGAACATTCATTGGCAATCCGTACTATAGACTTCAGTATGCATAGATTCCGTGGGAGAAAACTTTTCCATGTTACATGGAGTTAGTATCTCAGATGCCAAGTGTCTCAAAATCGTATGAAGAATAGGAACGATAGATATGGATCTATCATGTATGTAATCATCATGTTATTTGTATGTATTAGACATGACAAGAAAATATGCATTCATCATCTTGTATGTATTGGACATGACAATATGATATGCTCATCCTGTTAACTCGTGTGACGAGTGGATGTATGTCTACTTTCAGTAAAGGTCACAGGAATACCATGAAGAACTTGTTTGGTACTTATGAAGTACTAGTTCTATGGTAATATAAGGAAGAGTTGAATGTAAAAAGTTACACTGATGCAAGCTTCCAATATGACAGAAAATGATCGCAAAATATAAAATATAAAAGTGAATATGAGTTTATAAATGGAAACGCTCTGATTTAAAATCCATTTAATTTGAAAAAGGGAATGTTGAGTATCCTTGTGTTATGAACAACAGATGATACTATATGGATCGAGAAGTTCATAGAGATGAACTTATAGATACTCCAACCATTGATGACAAGTAGTAATATTGAGTAAAGTAATGGAGCTAAGTGTTAGGCAAGGAATATCAGATCGCATATTATGGCAACCCCATCTCATACGATATGTTGTACAACAAAGAGATGTGAAATAGGCAATATACCAACTAAAGCAAAGTGTTGCTAACTCACTGTGTTAGCATTGGAGCAGCAGAAACATGTGGGACATGTTTGGATATCACTAAGAATATGATTCAAAGGTGATTGGCTCACAGTGCAAGTGGGAGTCTATTGGTATGTATGCCGTGAGAGCCAGTCATAGGATGATTGGATTGGGATACATTAAGATTGATTTGATAAACATCAAAGGCAAGCTTCCAATTCATTCTAGTTCAATCAGTTATGAGATAATGATAGAATGGAATGAATGTCTAGAGAATGATAGTACTCAATGACGTATGTATTCAAGTTGAGGACCTAAAGAATGAGATCATATGGATGCTAAGAGTTTGTACATTCTTGTTTTATCCCTAGTCGGATGTCATTGTGGAAGGTTGGTAGACAACAATGACACTGCAAGACTAGAGTGTGTATTGGTTGATGATAGAGTCTCATTAGTCATGATATGTGATATCAAACCAAGCACATCGATACATGTTAGAGAACATTGTATCAGACTAACCCACTGTGAGAGAGACACATGGAACAATGACATGGTATCCATAGTCAACTCTTACAGTGATGGTGGTGATTGTGATTCTTAGACTTGAAATCACTGCACTCACCACATGTCATTGTGTACACTTTGACATCATCAAATGCGGCCCTGAAATATGGATTGTTATAAAGGTGATGATTGGGTGACTTTGATACATGGGGTTTTCACTGCGAGTGACAAATATGGGATTTGTTCCTCCTGACGGAGTATGATGTCCATGGCCACTTGATAAGCGAGACTGAGAAAGGCATGCACATGCACGTGTGAATCAATATGTGATATTGATAGCACACATATCTCAGACGGTCTGCTTTGGATCATGGAACATGAATGAACGTGGAAAGTATGATAGTTGCATGCCTAGAGTTCATTCAGGATATCAAAGACAAAGGAATTATACATTCACTAGAACACCAATCACAGTTTGTAGGATTGAAAGTTGTTCTCCAACTTTCCTTTTCACTTGGGAAACACTAATGTGTGACTAGGCACTACTCTTTTCTTGTGATGTCATAAGTTAGTTATGGGCATTCCCTGTCAACATGAAATGGGACCTATAGGGTCACACACAAAGAATTTACCTAGAAGAGGAGTTTATCCATGAATGATATTTGGATTGATTACTAAAGGTTTTGAGGTACTCAATCAAACATTCAATCAATTGACATGACTCAAAATCATCAAGTTGAAGTGTTGAACTAATTGATTTTAGTGCCGGATTGATTGAGAACTACATTGATTGTGTTCTGCACAATCTAGACTACCACCCAAAGAGTTCATTGGGTTAACCGATTGGATCATGGTCGGTGAGACGACCAGTTCACTCTGGTGAATCGATCAGTTCATTTGTCCAAACAAGCAGTGTTCGGTTGTCCCAATTTGTGAGAAAAAGAGTTTTATTTCACTTGTGTAATTTTATTGGGACAAGAATTGATCTTAGTATTAATTAGAAATGAACAAGGAAAGTGAATTATAGGCAAGTCTGGGACGTGAACCAACCAGTTCACTAAGTGAACCGATCGGGTCACACTCCCAACTGACCGGTTCATTTGTGAAATGATCAGTTCGACTGTCGCAGTCCAATGAATTCGTGGAAATTCTGGACCCTTCTACTCCCACTTTAATCTTGCATTGCCCGGGGCTGAGAACCCTGACCCCTCCTATATATAGAGGGGTATTGGGGGCTTCTCAGACAGAACAACTCCAAACATCCATTGCTCTACAAATTTGTTGTCCTATCTGGTTGTGGTAATCGAGAGAGCCCAAGTAAGTTCTACCCGTCCAGAGAGGAACAATACGGGAAAGACAACTGCAGAAAAGCAACTGGTTGTGGGAGAGTGTGTCAGTGACTAGTACGCCGACAGATGGGAATGTCTCCTTATAGTGTCCTATAGGACAGGACTACTAGAGTTCCCGGTGGTCCATGTGGACTATGTATAGAGGAGGGAGATTTCTTTCGCTCAAGAGGACGACTGCCAACCGTAGTCTGGATCAAGACCTAGAGCTACACAGACACCGTTGAAGTTAGGTGGGTGAACATTGCACTTGTTGTGAGGTATTGTTTCTTAGCAATCCTCAGGACCAGGTACACCTCGCTAAAACCATCCTTCCTATTTCATAGTCATTGATGCGATCCTTGGTTATGGTTTTGTGGTGAGAGAAAATTTTTGTTTCTGCTGCCTTCTCCCTCACTTCAAACCCAACATAAGCTTGAGTATGTATGAAACAAGATACAAGAATAGCATATAATTGGAGACCAAAATATGAGAAAAGATACCAATTTATGAACAAGGCTAGAACTACATGTAGATGTACTGCTTGTAGATGATATCATAATTTAAAAGATAATATATGAGTAGATGTAGAGAAATATCCATACAAAGAGATGTACAATTTTAGAATCATGAAAGGTTATTACTCACTATCAAGATATGCATCATTATCAAAAGTTGAATACCACTAAGAAACTAAATGTTGTATCAAAGAAATATATACAACTAGATAGATGTAGCAAGTTAGAGAACAATGGAAGCAATTTTAAGCACTACCAAGAGGCCCAAAGATATTATCATCAAAACATGCATAACATTTCGAGACGAGTAATTGCAAGATATAGAGATACTAATAACAAGAGAAATTTGAGAGATAGAGTTGTATGAAAGATGACCAATTTAAAACATTGCATATCATAAATGTATTAAGGGGAATGTCAATCGAGTAAGACTATTGGTTGAGAAAATGTAATTGAGAGAGAAATTCTCATTCAATAAGCCATCTGCATATTTAGTTTATAGTGTTGTCAGTCGAATTTCTAGGTTGAACTTCTCAGTCGACAACAAATATTGTCTAAATCACATTGGTGCCTTTCGGTCAAGTTCCCTTGGGACAAACTCGACCGACACCAACTGCTGTCAAGAAACATATATATTTCACATAAACATATCTAGATGCATGATAAAAATATAGACTATATCCAAACATGTATAATAAAGTTAGCTAGTACTATGACATCATTAGGGGAAGGTTTTGAGGAATAATGTTATTAGCATCACTATGTACCAATTTTGACTCAAAAACCATATGTAAGGTGCATACAACCTTGATAGAGACAAGCAATGATTGGATATGAGGAAGAATAGTGTTATCTATGTTCTTACCATTTCTTTTTGACTTGTTGTCACCCCATACACATCTCACCTTTCTTCTTTTATGTGGATTGAGATATCAATATACAAATCCATATATAATGTCAATCCATTTACAAGATACCTACAAGAAGAAAGATGAAATGGTACCCAATCATATTTTTTATTCTGGAGGGGTTAGCTTAGCAACACATGTCCTATTGCTTGTGGGTACTTTCCTAAAAGGGGAATATGTAGAATAATGACCATTTTACTTCCAATGATTGGAAGTGTCCATAGCCTTGAAACTAGAGGATTCTCCATGTAATATTAGAGGTCCTTTGTCTTTATTGTTCCTTTAGCTACTATAGAGTCCAGTACCATATCTTCCTATTTTTTGGTAGTATGGTCTAGGATTTGATTAAAATTCTTCTCATTATCTAAAAACTTTGCACAGAGGATCTTAAACTATGATTATCATGCTTTAGAGAAGTAATAGTAGAAGACAATTGATTCATATCATCTCCAGCATGCAAAAGATCATTTTCCAAGAAAAATCTTTTGTCATATAAGAATCTTTCTCAATATGAAAACTAGCAACATTATTCTATCTATCAGTAGAACTAGAACTTGGTTCAGGAATGTTTATATTAGCAAGCAAGGAAGTATTTTCATTCTCAAACATAAAATTTTTGAAAGATAAACATTGTCTTCATATTCAAATCCTTGTAAAACAACATATTTGTCCTCATTTTTAGTTTAAGAACATCAATATCAACCATGAGAGAATTCACAATTTTAGTATAATCTTCAATAGAACAAGTCATAAGAGGTTGAGCTTATAAAAATGTAATCTTATCAAGAAAACTAGCATTTTCAAGGCTAAGATCCTATAATTGACTAAGATAAGAATTGTTTCTGTCTCAACACTATTGAATTTCAATTCAAGTTCTAGATAATCCTTCTGAACATTTCTAATGTCATCTTGCAAGGAAATATTAACATGTTCAAGTTCATCTTTTTCTTCATGAAAGTTATCAACAATCTTAGAATGCTTTCTACTTTCCTTTTTAGTAGACTTAAAATATTTGTTAGTAGTACGAATAATCTTAATTAAAGATTCATTATCTAAAGAGTTTAGATGTACCTAAATTGCATCTTCATTTGAACTTGCCATGAAAACAAAGTGGCATTCTTCATCATGACTAGAGCTTGAACTAGATCCTCCACTAGAATCTTCACTTGAAATGAAGTTAGAGGAGTCACTTGAGTTTTTGTGATTTTTCTCCTTCTTCTCTTCCTTTCTCTTGTGATGATGGGTCTTTTTGCCTTGGGGGAAATCTTCCTTGAAGCTATTCTTCTTTCCATAGTTGAAGCACCGGTTGGATGAGGAAGACTTACCTTTATAGAATCTACGAGTACATGGCATTTTCCTCAACTTGAGAGGATTTTTGGCTCGATGAAGCATGGAAATGAGTCACCTTCTCCTTCTTCTTTTGATCCTTTTATTCAATCTTCTCTTCTTCTTGCTTGTCAAGTCTCACTTCAAAGGCTTTATGATTTCCTCTGAGCTTTTCAATGGGAAGTTGGGAAAGTGACTTTGTTTCTTCAATGGAGGTCACTTTTGATTCCCACCATTTGGGAAGAGATCTAAAAGCCTTTGAGTTGATCTCCCCTCTATCCATAGGATGACCTAAGATGACAAGTCCATTTACGATGGTGTTGAGCCTTGAGTACATATCTGCCTCCCTTTCCTCCTTTCCCATCTTGAAGTTTTCAAGAATCCCTTTGAGCATATAGACTTTGCTTTCCTTCACTTTCTTTGTCCTCTTATTAGTGACAGATAGCTTTTCCCATATCTCATAGGTTGTTTCATGTGAAGAAATTTAGTTGAAATCAGAGAGGAGAAATGGAGGCATAATGATTGTTGATGGGTCTTATTTCAAGGTAGCTTTCTTTAAAGTAGCCTCATCATAATCTTTAGTCCTTGCCTCTATTAGCTTGTATGGATGGTCCACCATTATCCATATCTCAAGACTTGATCCTTGGATGTAGAATTGCAATATTCTCTTCCAATAGTGGAAGGTACTTCGTTTAAAGATTGAAAAGTTGATGAGGTATCTCCCACCTTGATAATCTCTCATCTTCTCCTACTTGTAGAAGTATTGCTTGGATAAGACCTGCTCTGATACCAATTGTTGGTTTTGTAATGGGTTCTAAAGGGTGTGTGGGTAGAGTTAAAACTAGTTAAACAAAATTTGTTAGACCTTCATGATGTTTCTAGGATAATATTGGAAGTATGAATTTTGAGTGCAACTAAAACTGTTATAACTTATTATTTTCACTCTCTTACAAATTTAAATGATATAGATAAGTTCATCACTTTTTACTTAAATTATCCTCATCCACCTCCATATATTATTCCAATCATATGGATACACAATATTTAAAATAATGCAAACCCTAAATGAACATTAGGGTAAATTATTTGTATTAAAGTACCTAGTCAAATCATGATGGTCACCATTTGAGTTTGATTCTCAAATTCCTAGCATAGTTGGATAAATTCATTATAGGGTTCCATCTAAAATCTCATTACAATTGGATGTACCAATTGGGAGATATGGGCATGTCAATTTTAAAGGTTGATTTTATTTATTAACAATCGTAGATCTAAGTCAGTTCGATTAAATGACATTAGTGTGGCACATAAATGTCACCTGACCCATTGAAGCTAGGCACAAGCCTTTATTCTTAGTTGTTAGATCTTGGTCATCTAGTTCCTTGATCTAGTGAGTGATGAGTTGTCATCAACATCAAGATAACTCAGGATAACAAGGGAACTAACACTAGTTGTGGTGCTAATTCATGCAACCAACAGACCCAGTCCTTCGGATCGAGATTTGAAGGAGAGATTCCTCAAGATGAGATGAACTTAATAACTCCTTACATGTTATCCCTCACCCTCATATCAGGGAGCACAAACTCCGTATTCCCTATACCTCTCATCCGAAGGTGAGCCCACATTAGGGCTTCTTGACCCTCACCCCCTTATGCCTATTTAAGACCTCCAAAACATCTACCACCTTCGTTTCAGTTGTTCCATACCCTAAATTCTACCCAAACCACCCTTGTTCTCCCCATCCATTAACCTCATCCACTCTGCCTGGCCTAGAGCTTTTCTCGTTGTAGTGTCACTGCCATCCAATTACCAGTGAGACCACTGTGGGACCTTGGAAGCAAGGTCCCAACTTCCATCCAGGCTCGGGAAGCCATAGGGAGTTGGGTGAACAAACTCCTATGATCAAGCTTCATAACTTCACCGCTAGTGGAGCTTGGGCACCCTCGTGCATTAGGAAGGATCATGGAGCATCACCAGACCTCTTTTAGAGATCCTTTATCCCTCAATCCAACTAGAGGGGAGGAGAACACTCTTAACCCATTTTATGTTCTCTTGACCCGTTTCAATCAAAACCAATACTTTATTGCATCTTTGGAGACCTGCCTTGGCTCATTGACCTCATCACAGCCACACGAGGCCAACCATACCCTCAAATAAAACCCAATAACCTCCTCCTAATCACAATACGTCATCTCCTTCATCCTTCGCGTACTGTTGCCATGGCACGAGCAGAAGAAGAATCAAGTCAATGAAACCCCTAATCTAACCATGTGTTGTCACCGCTAATCATCATGCCCTCTAGGGAATCTTGGTCTTTGGAACCCCCTTATCGACCCCTCTTAGTAAAATATTGCTCATGGGTCAGAAGAGGGTCCACAAATCCAGATCCCTCCTTATATCTATGAGGCCCAGCCAAAAACCCTTTTCTTTTCATTTTGTTTTATTTTATATCTCCAGTCTTTTTTCCCCTGAACATAACAAGGGATCGGGAAAAGGAAGTTTGGGTAAAGGAGGATAGAGAAATAACTACATCAATTAGAAGCCACCTCACCCAAAGTGCAAGACTTGTGGGCGACACCATGGTAGAGTATGCCATCATACCAAGCCAGTATGTACAATTATAAAAAGGAGGGCCATTTCATTGCCAAGTGTCCTACTCCATCTATATTTGTCAACCCTCCAGTGGCCTCCTCAAGGGAAACACAATGCCAGAGTGTTTGTAGTGACTGTAAAAGAGTCTAAGGCAAACCTGAATCAACTAAATTGAAGGTAACCTTAATTCCATTCATTTATCTAATATCATGTTCAATGCCTTCAAATATTCATGAAAAAATTATTTTATGTTGGCATTGTATTTCTTCATGATCATCCTTTTTAAGAATTGTTTGATTCAGGATATGCTTATACCTTCCTATCACAAAATATAGTATTTATATTACATTTTCATATAGAGGATCTGGGATATATTCTTGATGTGTCAAATCCTAGTAGAAAAATATTCACTACATTACATAACACTAATGTCCTACCTATAAAATTCAAAAATCATGATATGCCCTTCGAGTTCATCCTCTTGACTATGGAATATTTTGATATTATACTTGGTATGGATTTTCTATACAAGTATTATGCACATATTTAATGTAGGGAGATGAAGGTAGTCATCTCTCCACCTTATTATAATCTTGTGGTGATCCCTAGGGGAAGTGGATTATGTAATAATGTTATAATATCCTCTCTTAAATCTAGAAAGATCATTTCTAAAGGTTGTGAAGTCTTCTTCACATTAGTCTCAAAGAGCATTCCTAGTACTAGACTCGTAGAAAGACTAGAGGTGGTATAAGATTTTTTTGACATATTCCCATAGGAGTTTCCCAAGATGCCTCTAGATCGAGACATTGAGTTCTCATCTATTCCCATAAATACAAAGTAACTGCCACTAGATAAAGGATCTTGGATTTTTGGGGATGGACAAGATGAAAGGTTGTTTCCATGTCCAGAGACCATCGACCCCTAGAGTTGGCACTCGTACTCCTTTTCTTTTTTCTCTTCTTACCATGACTGGTCCAACTTGTAATATATTTTCTTATAGCTCCATTAGTGGCTAGACTCCATACTTGGGTTGGGAGTTGTCGACAGGCCCTCCCAACCATGTAATCATTCATTCTCTCATTTATTACATTTGTTCTTACTGTTCTATTTCTATACTCTTGTTTTAATATGTCGCTTGTTGATTAGCTACCTTCTTGTTAGTTTGATATGAATTTATTGATAGAATGATTTTGATTAGATCTAGAGTATAGACTAGTAAAGAGACATGAGAGTGAGGAGTTACAATTAACAAAATTCATATGGTTATACTTGTTCCTTTGGTTATCGTGTAAAGATATACACCTTTAGATATAAATCTACCCATATCTCAAGAGAAGGAAGCATTGGATGTATTTTATGACTTTTGTAAAATATTTAAGAACATACATAAATTGGAAGAGAAGGTTTTACATGGTTGTGGTTGGCTTGGTTGGTGAAACCAATCAAGGTTTGCCTTTTTATCATTTCACATTTATCTTTATTTCTTTTTTATCTTTTGTAACTTAGATTTGTGGGTTTTATGATGGTCTCTATAGGTGGTGAATAGAGCTAAGACCTCTTGAACAAAATTCATTCAACCTTGAAGATATTTCTAAGATAATATTCAAGTATGAATGAGTGAAACTAAAACATACATAGAAAGGGGAGAGATCGAAAAAGCAAAAGAACATTATATTTGTATAGTGGTTCCAAACTCCAATCTAGGAGAGTGTACATACACTAACTACAGAGGTCTCTTGGATTTTTCAACCATGTCACACTCATTAAATTCCATTATAATAGTTACAACATATGACTTTCGTTTTTCTAGGACAAGGATACCTAGCCTTCACTTTGAAGAAAAGGGAGCCAATAACTTACAAAGGACTTACCAATCCATGACCAAGATTCTTCTACCTCATAGGACATACCCACTTTTGCATCGAGTCTTTTTCCTTCACTAAGGACTTACCCACTCTTGCAACAAGTCTTCTACCTTGAGGATTTACCCACTCTTGACTTGGATCTTCCTCCTTTGACTTCACCTTCACCAAGGATAATCTTTCACTAGGGGATTCCTTCCCGTCTTCTTCTTCACCTTTCTTAGCCAAGCGAGAGAGAACCTTTATCGTCATGATAGAAAGAGAGTCTGGGAGGTGGAGGAAGTGATAGCCTCACAAGATATACATGTAAGACTAGATCTCTTACAAATATCCTACTCACTCTAATGGATGTAGCGAGTGATTATTCTTAGAGAGAGGAAGGATACTTTTGGAGGCACTCAACTACAATATAGAGACCTTCATAGTACTTAGCTAACCATGGGATGAATACCAATGGGCCCAATTTATAGTTGAGGTTGTCGACTAACCAGTAGAGACACTTAGCAAAGAATTCTAGCCGTTTAGGGTATTGCAACGATATATTTTTGAGTTTACAACACTCCAATGGTTAGAAACACTTTTTCTACACGTTCTTTACAGTGTGATCGGCTGAGTTTACTTTTGAGAAACTCAACTGATAGCATTACACAACAAATCCAATTTGTATTATCTTTTAAGTTTATCTTAGATGAAACTCGGTCAATGGCATAAATTTGGTTTTTCTGTGTAGGGGAGTCGGTCAAGTTTAACTTTGTTGACCCTAGTAGTTCCCAAGATCCATCAACAATGTTGGTCGAGTTTATCCTAAATTAAACTCGGTCGATAAAAGTCCATGTGATAATTTTGTAAAGTGCCATTAAAGTGCTTAAATATTTGTTTTATCTGCTCTTGATTTTTTATTATTAATTACAATTCATACAATCATTACAAGTGATTGACAATATGATTCAAATAGAGATATATCATATTTGACAAAAGTGCACTTGCATAGATTTTAACTTCTTTTTCTCCAAGTTAAGATTCACAAGTTTAGGAATTTGAAGTGTATCTATCTAATATGAAATCACTCAAGTAGAAGTGTTAGGCACAAATGAGTGGAATGGTTAATCGTCATAAAAATAAGGGTTTAGTCAATTTAGACCTTCAGTTAACATTCTCCCCATTTTGAAAATGACAAACCATTCCAAAAATATATTGCAAGCATTGAAGTAAAATGATACCCTTATAGAATCCTAGGGTTTCCATAGACTTGAGCTCGTATAATCCCTCTCATTCAGTTCTAATGGATTTCACATACTCCTCCTTAATTGATTCTATTTCTCTTGCATGTTTAGGTTTCATAATATTTATAGAAACTATGTCTTCTACTAATATATGTTCAACATATATGTCTTCTCCCCTCTTCTCCCCAAGACATGCCTTCTACCCCGTTTTCATTTTGAAATGTTAGGGTTTGAAGAGCTCAATAAAAACATGTTAGTAAAGGAGATACCAAATGTTAGAAGGGAGAGTAGAAGAGAAAAAATAAAGGGCTTGTCCAAGCAATCTATGTAAAGATAATCAAGATGTGCATTTGTACAGCCCTAGATGTAATTCTAGTAGAAAGAAAGGCAAAGCTATGCAAGAAAGTAACTCAAGGTAGTAGATATGCAAATCGAGGAGCAAGCTTGAGTATGTACGAAGCAATATAAAATAATAGCATCTAATTGGAGATCAAAATATGAGAAGAGATACCAATTTATGAACAAGACTAGAACAACATGTTGATGAACTACTAGTTGATGATATCACAAGTTAAAGGACAAGCTATGAGTAGATGTAGAGAACTATCCATATAAAGAGATTTATAAATTCTAAAGCATCAAATGATATTACTCACTATCAAGATAAACATCATTACCAAAATATGATTACCACTAAGAAACTCAATGTTTTATCAAAACAAGATATATAACTAGATAGATGCAGCAAGTTAGTGAACAAAAGAAGAAATTAAAACCACAACTAAGAGGTCGAAAGATCTCATCATCAAAACATGCATAACAACTCTATACAAGTAATTGTAAGATATAGAGATACTAATACAAGAGCAATTTTAGAGATGGAGTTGTATGCAAGATAGCCAATTTAAAACATTGGATATCATAAATGTACCAAGCGGAGTTCCAATAGAATAAGGCTATTGGTTGAGAAAATCAAATTGAGAGGGAAATTCTCATTCAATAAGTCATTTGCATATCAATTGCATAGTGTTGTCAGTTGAGTTCCTGGGTTGAACTTCTCAGTCGACAACAGTCTTTTGCAAAACCTCGTTGATGCCCATAGGCCAAGTTTCCTCAGGACAAACTCAACCGATAGTAACTGTTATGAAGAAACTTATATATTTTGCAAAAACATATTTAGAAGCATGATAAAATATAGACTATATCCAAACCTGTATAAGCAAGTTAGTAAGTACTATGGAAGCATCAGGGGTATTTTTTGAGAAAGAATGTGATGAAAATCACAATATACCAATTTTGACTCAAAAACCATATCTAAGGTGGATACAAACTTCATAGACCAATTATTGGATATGCGCAAGAACAATGTTACCTCTATTCTTACCATTTCTTTAACACTTGTTGTCACCCCATAAACATCTTAGTTTTTGTCTTTTATTTGGATTGAGAAATTAGTTTATAAATCCTTAGGTCATGTCAATTCATTTACAATATACCTTCAGGAAGAAAGATGAAATTGTGACACCCTGCTCCACAAACGACCAGACAAGTCCAAACTAAATACAGCCTTCAAGAAGAAAGATGAAATGACACTAAACAAACAGATTACCACAAAACATTAGAAGTTAAAACCAATGTCATTAAGCACAAAAGATACCAAAATTTTTACATATAAGTCCTTACATGACACCTGCATCAGATATCATAAGTTGCAAGGTACTTATATCAACATATTTTTATCACGTGTTCCATTAACCTTATATGAGAGAAACCTCTCCCATATATACATATATTTATATACCTGAGCATCTGCCATATATTTACATCAAAAGGGGCACACGAGCCAAAAACATATGTCGATAGCATCTCTATAAAAAATACATCAAAAACCATTCCAGAGATTTGGGTGTATAGGGAAGACTCTATGACTCCAATACCAAAAGACATAGGACTCCAACACCAAAAGATTGGAAAATATTGCTAGCCCCAGATCGTGGTCCTTTCTAGACACCATTTCCTTTGGAAAACACTCTAATAAATCCTTGGGACTCGATAAAACTTTTTAAATTCAATAAATTTTAGAGGTTAAATGATAAACTGGCTCTGATACCAAATGTAACAATCCCCTCCCCATGTTATCCTCTATTCAGGCGGACCAAGAGGGTAAGGGCCATTATCAATCATACAAGACCACATGTTTAGCAAATAACTAGAAATAATTAATAAATTTCACTAAATAGGAATGTGTTTGTACAAGATTGAATTTCCACAAAGCAATTACATTATATGGTTTTCTAAATGAGAAACATGAAAAGAAAACTAATTAAATCCTCCAAAGATTACATTATTGTCTTTTCTTTGAATGCCTTCTTCTTGAGAGCCCACTTTCCTTTAAACTTGCACCAATAACATTAGATTATCCTAAAATCACGTGAAACAAAAACATGATAAGTATAATGACTTATACTAGTATGTGGATGAACCAAAATGTTTGCATCTATTTGTAACAACATAACAAAGCAATTATTCTTACAAGAACAAAATTTATCATTTTCTTCATAACTTCTCAACCATTTTTACTCAACCTCTAGTATACCCTTTCTTAGGGTTTTGTCCCTATAGTGGAACTGAGGCTACCTCTCAATCTGGATCTAGGTACCTTATTGGACACCTCTCAATATGGAGCTAGGTTCCATGTAAATTTTCCCAATTTGGGGTATGGTCTCTTATGACCTTCCCAATCTAGGGCCTTGTCCGACCTTCCCAATTTGGGGATTGGTCTTTAGTCATCGTCAAGAGTTTACATTTGTTTCCATATTCAATTTCTAGAGTTGGTATGCGAGTTCAAGAAAGATATGAGCTTAACATTGTGATAGCCATAATGACTTTAAAGATTGCAGGAAATGAATATCATCCAAGCATTTAATTTCCAACAACACGATAAAACCTCAAAATATTCTAGGAAACTAAAGAGATTAATCATAGACATAGCCACATACCTTGATTAGGTGTTCTTGATGTCCAATCAATAGAAATCAAACAATCAACCAAGAAGATTATCCTAAAAGTTAAAGTAATGCACCCATGTATCATTATTTTATCCAATCACCATTAAGACTGATTTGGGTCTAAAGTTAGGATTTCTAGGTAAACTTTAGCATTTAATTAGGGTTTTGGCTTCCTAAACCCTAGTTTTGACTTTTCATGTTCTTTTGATTCAAAAATCCTAATCTTATTATTAATTACATCTTTTATCTCAAGGAAACCCTAATTTATCAAATTATGGGTTGCTAAGTTCACATAAATTGTAAGTCACTCTTTTTATTCATGAAAGATCAATCTTTTATCATCATCATCAATTGAATTCATTAGGATCACCAAAACTTAGAAATCAAGGTTCTAATTCATTAATATTCATTAAATATGCCAACTTTAGGCACTTCTCAAATTAAAAGCAGATATTGATCATGACTAAATTTTTATTCGATTACTTGCAGTTTCCTAAGAAAAATACATATATTACTTGCTATCATTTGATCCTCCTACTAATTACTAGGATTTTTGCAAATCAATCCTCTAATCAGGGAACACCACCTAGGCAGAGAGCTCGAGCTCCACCCTGCCAACTCAGTTGGTATGGCCTATCGACTCTCACCAAATCAGTGGCCCGCTTGTGGCTATCTTATCCGACTAAGCACAAAAAAGAAGGGAAAAGACTGAATTACCCTTACCTCCGCAAAGCACACGTGAGGGTAGTGACTTCCTTTTCCTCCCTTGCTTTCTTCAACTTCCCACTAACGATCAACATCTTAGAGTGAGTGACCTCGATGGTTGACTCCTCGTCTCAATGTACCACTACATGGAGCAAAGTCACCTTCACCCTACTTCCCTGAACTTGAAGCACTCTTCAATTGCTCGGGTGGCGATCAGAGAATATGATATGGAGTCAGGGTACCTCCAATGAGATGGTGTATGGGGAAGAGGTCAAAATCAAGGCCAATGGAGAAATTGACAGTAGGGGAACAATCACAACACCCGACCGAAGATCTAGGGATCAATTATGACCTCACTTAGGGTCTAGAATCCCCTATTTATAGTCGAGGGCCAACCATGTTTGGTTGTAGATTGGGAGTATCTTCTAGATCTATCCAAACTAGGTAAAAACTAGGGTATGTGGGTGTGTTTCTTGCTCCTAAATCCATTAGGGTAGTTTCCACACTTGCTCATGTACTAAAACTCCAAGAAATTGGCTTCAAAAATTAACCAATTCGGAATTATGTTTCCATACTTGATCGAGGTAGGTGATGAGTGCATCACCATTGGATGTAAAATCCAACATTCCACATCACAAGTGACAATGAAAAGACTATTAAAAGGATTTTTTTTTGGAAATCCAGGAGGCTATTTATTCATCTTGCCCTCCTCTTGCAAGCCTTACAGATAAAAATTAAATACATCTAAATGAATGCGGGAAAGAAACTTGTAGTTACTACCTCCATTACAATTTTCCTTATGGAAGATATCAGTAATACACTCAATAAGTCTCGGAAGATCTTGAAACCGGATGGGTTGTTTTTGGAAAGCTTTCGCCAGCTTATCGGCCATGAGGTTACTTTCACACTGACTGAAAATAATTTTCTAGTCCTGGTGTTTCCCCAACGCCTGCTTGATCCTATATAGAAATCTTGAATATCTTAGGTACTCATCTTCTGAATGTAGCATCTCCACGAGAGCCTTACAATCAGTTTCCAACATCAGCTTGGTCACCTTATTTTTGTTTGCTAACTCCAAAGTGACATCCACCCCAATGATGTCTGCATGGGTTGCAGAGCTAGCCTTAATGCTTCTTATATGCCCATCAATCCATTGCCCATGAGAATTACGAACAATGATCACCACAGTTGCTCTTTCAGATTTCCAGACAACATCAGTGTTGATTTTTACCCACCCTGGTGGGGGCCTTTGCCACTGCTTCTCTGACCCATTCCCCCTGCTAACTATATCTTTTGTCCAAGCTTTCTCAACTAGCTGCAGCTCGTAAGTAATCCATTGCAGTTGTCTCTCTGATGTCATCATTTTATTCTCGAAAATAAACTGGTTACGAGCTCTCCATATAGCCCAGCAGGTGATAAGCAATCTTCTTTTAGTCTTTTCATCCTTCTTCATCAGTCTATCTAACCAGTACCTTGCGCCCGTTTGATTGAAGTCAGTAAGGTCTTGATCGGGCAGGATTTTTCTCCAGACCTCCTGTGCAAAGACTCAATCTCTCATCGCATGGATTGACATTTCCTCCTGATTACGGCACCCAGGACACGTACCATCTGTGGTTAAATACCTTCTTACTCTCCTGCTATTCGTTAATATTGCATCGTGCATCAGTAACCAGCCAAAGGTTTTTTACTTCTCAGGTATTGCAATCTTCCATACCTGCTCCCATTCACCTTCCACAGTAACTTCACGTTCCAATCTAAGAACATTGTACGCAGTCCTCGTCATGAACCTGCCATCATTGGTTTCTGTCCAAACACACACATCAGGCTTCGTATCGATTACCGGGGGTTCAATTTTCCCTATTTTGTTGACCACCTGAGATGGCAGCCACTCCATCATGAATTCCATGTCCCATCCTCCATTATCAAGTACAACACATCTCACACTCATGTCTCAGATTGGATCAGGGATCGATTGCCTCACAAGGTTACTCAGCCGGAGATTGGGTTCTACCCAGGCATCCTCCCAGAAGGATATATTTCTTCCATTAACCATCATCAGAACATAATTGTTACGACCCCACCTCCCGATAACCCCCAATTAAGGGAGATCGAGAGGTTGAAGCCGCAACCTTTAATCCCGGATCAAAGGTTCGACATATAACCACAAACAATTATTAAATTCTAACAGACTATACTGAAAATGGTAATAAAATTTTTCTTTACATACCTTTTGAAAACTTGGATCTCTATTCTTCTATCCATACCGATACTAATCTATCTAATCCTCCTTTGCACTTTAATTCTCATTTAGTATCACATGTGCCACTTTACTGTTTGTTCTTTTCATTGTACCTAAAACGCCGACAAACAAAACGTCGGTCAGCCGTAGATGGTATGTGGGGAAAATAATGATCATTCAATTATATATAACAATGTATCGCATTCAATTATCATTTAACAAACAAGTTTACGTTTTAAGTATAACTACGCGATCCATATGTACCCTATCCCCTGCGCTGTCCCTGCAGTGGACCTGGATACTACCTCCCATGTGGTAGATTCCCATTTTACCCCTCATGACTTCACCTAATAGGTGAATCAATTTCTAGGGCTGAGTCACATGGCACTACCCGTAGGTAGCCCACTCCTTAACTCATGGTATGCTAAGAGTCTCATGGAACTACTCATGTGTAGCCCAGTTTCTAACTCATGATACCCTAGACCTTGCTCTAGGTTATCCTTAGCCTTTGCATAGCCACAGGGGTGGACTCGGATCTAGCTAGTTATACATGTGTACTCATAGTGATAGCCATAGTCACTTTATAGTTGCATGAATTAAATAAACATCCAATAGTTTATTTAAAGCAATCGGTAAAACATTCGGAAATCACCGTGAAACGAGAACGGTTATTCATAGGCGTAACCACATACCTGATTTGATGAGTCATGCAGATTATTCAACATTTACTTCATGTATATGCAATCAACCCAATCAACAGATCCAAGCAAGTAATTATATCATCACACAATTCCTGAAAAGAATATGTACTCTATTTATTACACACTTTATCAGGAATCTATTTTATTGACTTGGATTCACTTTCTAGGGTTTCTAATCCGCATTAAGTATTCATTAATACTCATTAGGGTTTCTTAGATCAATCTCTCGAACGTTATCCCTTTTTAGGTTAACAAACTCTAAAATATCTTTTTTCCATATTTATGAACCTTAATTGCTCAACTATCCATATTAATAATCTTTTATACCCAATTCGACTTAGGATCATCATATCCCTATTTATTTATAGATTTGGACAATTAAATCAATTAAAAGACATATTCTTTTACATTAGGGTTTTCAAACTTATTAATGCATAATTATGCACAAAACCCTAACTTAAGCCAATTGTGTAAAAACATCATCTTTTTAGACCCGATTTCCTTGTTTATCAACAACAGGTTAACATTGGTTTAAATTATCCATCTATCATCAAATCTAAATATTTTTCATTAAACAAATCATTAAAGATGGTTGCTTTATCATATTTATGTACATAGTCTTCAAATTAAACTAACTACGTACAAAGATCCTCCTTTTCGATCTTAATGTTCCTTTTTACACTTAACAGATTAACCTCAACTCTAATTATCCATTAAACCCTATTAAACTCATTAATTATATCAAAATAGGGTTTCTTAATCTTTAATTCATTAAAGATGATTATTTACACTACTTTTCGAACTAGGATCAGATTCAGGCTATAAAATCATTTTTAATGGATTCCTTGCATTTTTGTGATCAAAATACATATATAATTTGTCTTGATCGAAGTTACAAATAACAAGATATGATTTTAGCAAGAAAAATTACCTTCCGGCCAATGGCATGTTGCCACGTCATCAGATCCATGCACGCGCTCGATTGAGTTTATAACCAATTTACGGTTTTACCCTCACTTGAGTGGCTCGCTCCTTTCTGCGCGGAGGGTTAGAAACGTCAAAAATGACCCCGATCGTCTTCAACCTTGGGCAGCGGCCGCCGTCGACCTGCAGCTCGCGTGCGGCCATCCTCCTCTCCTCCCTGGGGCCCCACGATCACCAGCCATGGCTGCCCTAGCTCCGCCGTGCCCCTGCGCACGCGGGGAACCCCTAGGTCGCGGCTGAGGTGGCTGCTCTTGGATGCGCCAAGGTTGCGGCCGGCTGCACGTCTGCAGCCCCATTGCGGCGGTTGTGCGAGGTCAAGCACTCGGGGAGGGAGCCGATTGTCCATAGATTGTTGGTAAAACGTTAGGCTTCCATCCTAATGACACCGCAGCTTCCCATGCTCCAGGGTTTAGGACTATTCCGTGGACTAGGGTTTGAATGAATGAAGTAGGAGAAGAGGAAAGGATGTGTGGGTCTCTCTCTCTCTTTCTCTCCTTAACTCGAACCAAGACTTTACCCTATATATAAGGGTAAGTATCCATGCCCTAGGGCGACCACCTATGGGTCAACTTAGCCCTATTCCCATTAGGAAACAAATTCCTTCATGGAGAAGAAACTCTTCCCTCTTATTTACCATATTGATCTTCATTATTGCATGGATAATTAAAAATACAAGGATTCTATTTTCCTTAATCATTAGGAATTCGAAATTCCTCTTCTTTCACTCTCTTTATTTGCCTTTTAAACTATTGGCCACGAAATCATGTTTCTTTTTAATAGAAAATACCACGCTTTTAAGAAATCAACACAAAATTCATTAATAATATGTCACATTATCTTCATATTTAGCAAATTTAGTATTTTCTCTTTCCTTCCTCTTTATTGGGACTCCTTGGATCCCAAGGCACTCTATTATTTCGAAATCCCTTTCCAAGGATATTTATTATCCTTCTAGATGCATCTTTATGCTTATTTCACATTATCTTGTTTATTTCTCATTTAAATACTCCTTTTTGAGGATTTCTTTTTATTTCTCTTTTATTTTCCTCATTGGCATTCCTTTTATCATTAGAAATCTCATGGATACGAAATTCCCCCAAGGAATCTCATTTATGCCTCTTTCCACTTATTTTCCACATTTTCTCATTATTTTCCAATTTCTCACATCATAAAGAAAAACTTAATTAATATTTTCTTTTCTTATGGCTTTCTTTATGCAACTTTATACTCCTTGGAACCCAAGGAACCCAAGAGGCACGAAATCCTCTTTGGATTTGCCTTCTAGAGGTTTCCACACATTTCTTTTATCAATTATTCCATTATTCATTACTAATTGAATTTTCTTTGTTATTTCCTTGTTATTGGGCCCAATAGCCAATAAAGCCCACAAATCAAACAACAAGGCTATTTTAAACGAAATCCATTTATTCAAAACAAATCACATCATTATTGTCAATTATCCTTAATATGAGAAATTGCATTTCTCACCAATTGAACCCAAAAATTGGGGTTATAACATCCTTCCCCTCTTATAGAAATTTTGTCCTCAAAATTTAGGCAAGCAAACAAACAATTCAGGATAAGACTTTTCCATGTCCATCATTGGCCCCTATGTGGCTTTGTCGTACCCATGGCATTTTCAAAGAACCTTTATTATCACATATTCTTTTCTCTGAGTTCTTTCATCCTGGTGTCTATAAACTACACAGGTGACTCAGGCCATTTCAGCCTCCCTTGGGGCTCACTAGGTTCATTGCTCAGCACATGGTCGGGATACCTCACATAGTGCTCTAAATTGGACACATGGAAAACATCTCCCATTACTCTATCCTGAGGGGTAGGGTCAAACCTAACCTTCTCCACCCATCCATCTCTAATGGACCCATGTATCGGGGACTCAACTCTCTTAGTTATAACTTAGAGGGGTCAAATTCTCACATATTCTTCCACAGTAACTTGTAAGTCAGTCTACTTTGCATCTGTTCACGACTCTCATCGTCTCTAGGCTCCTTTCAGCCCTTGCACAATCAAAGTGACTTCATTTACACGCACTGTGGTCCCTTTTCTAACCATCATGTGGCCCTTTTCCAACCATCATGTGGTCCTTTCACCAACATCACCTTACTGAAGTGGTGACCGATACAACCTCCCTCACAGAGCTTCATATAAAACCCGATACTGCTATGGTGGTCATTGTCACATCTTTCATAGGACAAGAACTGTCTTTAGATATCACCCTGAACGAGCACACATGCCCTCATCAGACCCTTTAGTCCGGATCATACTAACCATAGTTAGGGGTGATAACTATACTAACATTGAGTTCTTCATGTACCTACTTCCACTTTATGGAAGTGAACCTTTAGGTAAAACTCAAGTACCTTTGAACTCGCTTCATGGTGTAGTTGAACCATCTCTCTCATGGGTAGTCCAACTAGATCTGTCCCCTAACAGAACTCTTTCTTTCTCATGTTTTCTAGGTAAGGCGACCTACCATAACCCATATTGTATCTCGACCTTCCTCGATCCAGGGAAGACTTATCACAACATCCATAGTGTTGAGCTCTCATTCCCTCTCAGGGATTCTTTTTTTTTCTCTATATCGATACACTGGATTACTGGGGTTCGTCCTTTACCTCCTGGCTTGCATGGCCATAATCCACATGCAACCTCATCTTAAGCATCCATAGTTCTATTGTCATTATCCATGGTGTATGATGATCCTCCATCATGATTTCCTGTATGTCATGATTCCTTCAAGATCAAAACCTCTGAACCCTAAACCTCTCTAGCCGGGGTTTCATCACCTTCTCTTCCAAAGAAGTACATCTGAGGTTTTACCACCATCCTTTCATTGCATCCAGGACTAGACTTGTAACATCCCAGGATTTGAGGCCTCGGATAACATGATCTTAAAAGGAATGATTGGACTACCCATATCACCAAGGCGCGCCTCCTTTTCCGGGAGCCCATCTCTAAAGAACTCCATAGTTAAGCGTGCTCAGCTTGGAGTAGTACTAGGATGGGTGACCAGTCGGGAAGTTGATCCTGGCTTGCACATGAGTGGACAAAAAGTGTGCAGTTAAGGCTAGTGGTGGTCTGTGGGGCCAATCATCATTCCTGGAACTCTGCTAGAGCCTTGGCTGTGGGCCCGGGCGTTACAATTGGTATCAGAGCATAGGTTCCTCAATTAATCTTTAATAATTATTAAATTTTATAAATTCTGTAGAAACTAAGGGAGTTATTAGAGGATTGTCCGAAAGACTGAGGTGTCTAGAAAAGGATCACGTCCGGGGGCTGGCAATATTTTCCTCCGCACCGCTAGTCGGAATACGAGGACTCCCGGATCTGTGTGACTGCCTGGCCAAAGTCTTAGGGTATGAATCGAAATAAGATAACTTTAGGACTCTCTCATCTTGTTCATCCCTTCTGAACTCCAATTCTGTTAAGCACCTTAAGGATTAGGGTTTCCTCTCTCTTCTCCTCACCCTCTTGAGATATGGGTAAGGTTGATAAGGATTAAGGAATCCTCCACCAAATTAATAAAAAGCATGTAAATAAGATGTCATGGACATAAGCTTAATAGAGTAAGCGTAAAGGAATAGATACATGCTTAGGTCGTATGACATGAGTTGTCTTTGCCCTCAGGAGAGACCTGAGGATAGACCTCCTTGGCAGGAGGACGAGTAGAGAGGGTTAGTCTTGGAGGTAGAGACCTCCATTAAAAGTAGAAACCTAGCACAATCCTTTGGGGATGATGTTAACCCTAACCCTAAGTGAAGGTTAGAGGGAGAGATGACATGGTGAGTTAGATGGCATGGTTGACCGAGAGGACATGCCTTTGGGATGCCATAAGAGGGTAGATGATCTAGTACCTTTGGCGACCCAACCCTGGAGAGGGTCGTGCATGCCATAACAAAAGATAGCTCCTTCGTGGATGAGGTTAGAGGAGAACCTATAGTTACCCTATGGGTTTAGGCAAGTGGGGTATAGCTTGATGACATCCTGGTTAAGAGATCGAGATGGATGGCTTATGGAAGGGCTATGGATGATCTTGAGCAAACCTAAGTTCGAGCATAGGCCTCACCCATGTGGAGATATGCTAGCAAAGCTTGATTCATCATGGGGAAAGGACCTCTGATAGAGGGGTTGGTTGTAAGATTAGCTCTAGAGAGAGGGAACAGACCTCGACCAAGAAAGTGGAAGCCTAAAACTTGAGAATAGTGGGAATCAAGAATGATGCGACCTAAGTGGATGATAATGGTTGCCTCATGCATGATCCCTGGAGGTTGGTGATGTCTTGGTTAGCTTGAGAGTAACCATACCCTAGAGAGAGGATGATGCTTTTGGTACCTATGGTAACCTACTAAGATGAGATAAAGAATGCGTTAGGCCCTGAGGAGGTTAAGGCGCCAGTTGTGAGGCTTTATACCTAGTAGTTGTCCGGGAAGAGGAATCAACTCTGAAGTGTTGCTTGAGTAGAAAGATCATGGGAGTACATGACATATCTTGGACATGCTGGATTCTTGGTTAAGAGAATGAGCATGCAGTTGGATACACAACGGTGAACCTAGGGTTCCTAGGCCTAAGAGGGGAAGCAGTGTATCCATTTCTCATGGTGAGATTTGAGTCTCTATAGTTTCGAGCATGGTACTCCTCATGTGTAGAGGTAAAGGAAATCCCTTATGTAAAGGGTATGTTTGATGAACCCCTCATAACTAAGTTGATGTAATATTGAGGATGCGAACAAGTGCGACCTAGCATGGTTTTATAGGTACGCTTGTAATAGTTTTTGGTTTAAGCATGCTCATATGGATGTAAACCCTAAGGGCAGTTGTGACCTTTTTTTCGAGAGTTGTAGTTTCCTCCCATCCTAGGAGAGGGACCCTTTGGTAGGGTGTATACCAGTTTTGTTGGTTTTGAGGTGACCTAAAGAAGTTTCATAGGATCTTGAGAAGCTAAGTGAAAAGTACGTAGTATGAGAATGAACCTGTAGACCCATAGATAGCCATCTCTAAGTGCATGTGGATGAGTTACCATGGAGGTAACCGGTATGGGGCCTGACCAAGGTAGGCAGGTTGTCATGACCCCTATGAAGGGATGAAAGTCAGTCATGAATGCAATGAGAGATGATGAAAGATTGGGTAAGGTTCTAAGTTGAATATGTACTATGATATAATCCTAAGTCTATCCTAGGGTCAGGTAGGGATAAGACCGATGGAAGTAGGAGTTTCCTAATTCCCTAGTTGCACATGACCATAGGGTCGGGAGGTAACAGCTATCATTGTCTGAGGACCATGAGTTAGGAGATTGATCACCTTCATGAACTCATGTGACCCAAAGGGCAAATGAGTAGGGCACTCTCTGGTGCATATGGGAAGAGGGATGACCCCAAAAGTGCCGGTACCCTATAGACCTAGAGGATATGACCAAGGATTGTGTGTAAACTCAGGTAGGTTCGAGGCCAGTTTTCCATGGAAGTAACTTTGATATAATGATGATTGTGATATAGAGACATGAGTTGCACGTTTCAACTGAGATTTGAAGGTGTACTGGCGAGGTGGGTTGTACCATCCCTACTCTTGGAATAGGAAGAACTCTGTATTTGGACGGCCGCCAAATGCTTATTTCTTCTTGTTATGGGAGTGAGAGATAGGACAGTATGCATGCCTTACACCAAGGATAAAGATGATGTCAGTTGGAACGTTGTTACAAGGTATGAGGATAGAATTGATAACATACCTTTGCGGAGAGAATAAAACATGGATGGTTTACAAACACTAAGAGTTTTAAGGATATCATCTTGTGAGGATGTTTTATCTTGAACTAAGTGGATTTTTGCAAGTGTTACAAGGAATCACAAGGTTGAGTTTGATCACCATGAGGATGAGCTCAGAGTTCTTTGATGAAGACAACCATAGAGTTTGAGATGAGATGATAAGTGTAAGGCATGGAGGAGTATGTCTTCGACATTAACTAACACCCAAGGATAAGGAGTGGTAATGAATGCTCTGGTTGAGATATGACTACCTAGTTTAGCTGGAAGCTAGAAGGAGTTGAGATTGTTCGACTAACCCTATGTTTGGAGAGAAGATGTGTTTTGGCTAACACTCAGATGTAATGAACAAGTTAATGGTTGTTTGGTTAGCCAGTTTAGTCCTTGGTGTAGTGAAAGGATGGTGATAGAACCTCAGATACACTTCTTTGGATAGGAAGGTAATAAAACCCTTTTGAGAGTGGTTAGGGTTTCTGAGGTATCAAGCTTAAGGAATCATAATGATACAAGAGGACATGATATACCTTGGTACTACAATGATAGTAAGTGATGGTAGCATTCTGGATGCTTAGGACCAAGTTGCATGTAGCATGTGGCCATGTGAGCCAGGAGGTGAAGGACAAACACCATTAACCCAGTGCATGGATATAAAGTATAATGAGTTCCCGAGAAGGAATGAGAGTTCATCATTATGGATGTTGTGAGTCTCTCCTAGACCAAGAAGGTCAAGATACAATATGGGTTATGGTAGATCCCTTACCTAGATGACATGAGAAAGGAAGAGTTCTGTCAAGGGACAGATCTGGTTGAACTACATATGAAAAGAGATGGTTCAATTACACCATGATGCGAATTCAAAAGTTTTTTTATGAGACCCAAGGGTTCACTTCCACGAGGTGGAAATAGGTATATGAAGAGCTCAGTGTTTGTACAGTTTATCGCCCCATACTAATGGTTAGTATGATCCAGACTAGAGGGTCTGATGAGAGCAAGTGTGCTTGTTCAGGGTGATACCTTGAGGTAGTTCTAAAGATGTGATGTTAACCACCATAGCCTTTATCGGGATGCAAGAAGTTCTATAGGGAGGTTGTGTCGGTCACCACTTCATTATGATGATGTTGGTGAAGGAGGCCTCGCGAAGGTCATAGAAGAACCCCAGGTGTGTGCAAATGAAGTCGCTTTGATCGTGCAATGGCTGAAAGAGAGCCCAGTGGTGACATGAGTCACGAGCTGATACAAAGCAGACTGACATGCAGTTCACTGTGGAGGAATATAATGTGAAAATCCGACCCCTCTAAGCTACAGTTGAGAGAGCTGAATCCCTGATATATGGGTCCATTTGAGATGGATTGGTGGATATGATTGTGTTCAGCCTTGCCCCACATGATAACGTGATGTGTAATGTGTTACATGAGTCCGATCTAGAGTACTATGTGAGGTACCCAAGCCATGTGTTGAGCCTTGAACCTATTCAGCTTTTGAGGGGCTGAAATGTCCTGAGTCACCTATGAGGGTACGATATACCAAGGTAAGAAAGAACTCAGATGGAAGCATATGAGATAATAAAGGTTCTTGGGAAACACCATGGAAAGGGTGAAGCCACATGGAAGCCATGATGGACATATGAAAGGCTTATCCTGTTTGTTTGCTTGTTTGATGGAATTTTGGGGACAAAATTCTTATAAGAGGGGAAGGATGTTACAACAACACTTTTTGGATTCATAAGGAGAGAAATGTAATTTCTCATTTTAAAACAAATGATGATATAATTTGTGTTGGATAAATGAGTTTCGTTGAAAATATCCTTGTTGTGTGATTTGTGGGCTTTATTGGCTATTGGGCCCAATAATAAGGAAAGGATAAAAGAAATTCCACTATCATCGAGAAAATAAGAAAATAGAGAAAAGGAAATATGTGGAAACCTCTACGAGGCAAATCCAAAGAAGGATTTCGTGCCTCTTGGGTTCCTTGGGTTCCAAGGAGTCTAAGGAGGCATAGGGAATACAATAATAAAAGAAGATATCAATTAAATATTTCCTTATCGAGAAATGAATTGAAAATAATGGTAATATGTGGACAACAAATGAAAAGAGGTGGAATTGAGATATCCTTAGTGGGATTTCGTATCCCAATGATTCCTAATGACAAAAGGAATACCAATGAGAAAAGTAAAAGAGAAATATAGAGAAAACCTCAAAAAGAGATATTTTAATGAGAAATAAACAAGTTAATATGAAATAATGCATTTAGATGCATCTAGAAGGATAAGGAGCATCCAATAAAAAGAATTTCGAATTCTTTGAGTTTCTTGAGATCCAAGGAATCCCAATGAAGAGGAAAGAAAGATAAAATACCAAAATTGTTAAATAAGAGGATAATGTGCATACATAATGGATTATGTATTGTAAAGAAGGAAGTACTTTCTACTAAATGAAAATAGAATTTCTTGCCTTAGGAATTAGGGGCAAGAACTAAGAGGATAAAAGAATTTATTTTCGAAATCTTGAGATCTAGAGCATAAAGGAATATCAAGGAGATAAATTTCGGATTTTCCTAATGGCTAAGAGATATGAATAATTGGAAAAGAAATGTTTTCTTTATAAGAAAGGAAAGAAGGGTTCCTATAAGACTATGGGACTTTCCCTCCTCGTGGGGAGGCATGCTAACACGCTACTACCTATCCCTATAAAGGAAACAGACCCGCAGACTTGGGTTTCTTGGTATCCCACTCTTCTCCAGCCATGTAGCCGTTCAAACCTTAACAAAGGGAAGAACTCGAACTCTGGAGCGACAAGAGGCCATAGACGGAGGGTTGAAGGAAGCAGAATGACCCCACGACGACTGCGGAGGGGGATTGCTATCTCCACCCTACTTCCACCACCATGCAGCCCTGCAGAGGAATTTGCAGCACGGCCATGGTTCGGAGGTCCTGTGACCCTGTGCGCAGCCAACCAGGCCGAAAATAGGAGCAGGGGCGGCTGCGATGGGGGTCTCCGGAGTCATGGCGGCAGCTTTTGGTGGCCACCAAGGTCAGAGGAGAAGTATACAGCTGCGTGACGCACGGCTAGGGCGCAGCACGACTCCGTCGTGAGCTTGAAGATGAGGAAACGGGTATTGGACCGTTTTACCCTCCGAAGAACTAAGAAGCCAACAGTCGCGTCGAGGGTGTTCTGGTAATTAGGTTATAAACTCAAACGCGGGCCAACTTACTTGCATGTGATGACGTGGCAGCTTCCGGTTGGTCTAAAAAGGTATTCCTTGCAAAAATCATAACTCTTTAATAGTAGCTCGGATGACAAAAGTTAATACATGAAAGTTGCTCAGAAAATCGAGAGGAATCTAAATAAAATATAGTTGAAGCCTAATTCTGCTTGAAATTTGAAAAGTATTATAAGTTATTAACTTTAATG
This sequence comes from Alisma plantago-aquatica, assembly GCA_963693085.1. Taxonomy (NCBI): domain Eukaryota; kingdom Viridiplantae; phylum Streptophyta; class Magnoliopsida; order Alismatales; family Alismataceae; genus Alisma; species Alisma plantago-aquatica. Next base: position 1,064,046,980 of record OY856412.1, on the reverse strand, counting down.
TAATGATGATTAAGAAACCCTATTTTGAAGTGTTTAATGTGATTAGGAGGGTTTAATAGATGATTAAAGTTGATATTAGCCTGTTAATGATAAAAAGGAATATTAGTAAGAAAAAGGATGAACTTTGCATATAATTAGTTAATTTAGAGTTTCATATGCATGCATATGCTTTCATGGGCCTTGAAACCCTAATGTTGACTAATTTGACTATTAATGGCTTTAATTGATTAATTTCATGATTAAAGATGGAATATTCTGAATCTAAGACTATTTCGAGCATTAAAGTTCCTAGTTTGTGGATAAATACCCTAAATGTAGTAATTAGGGTTTTCTCATGAATAAAAGATGGAATTAACGGAAAATCGAGTTCATATGTGAATTGGATCATAATGAACTATGAATTGATGATAACTGCGTATAATGATCTTGTCGTGGATTAAAAAGAATAAAAATAGTAGCTTTAATAGAAAAGGCTTAATAAGCTTAATTAATGGTTAATTATGCATTTAATCCGGAATTGAGAATTTGATGTGGAAATAACTAGGGTTTGTAATCGATTGCGTTAAATTAAGGTTTAAAATAATGAAACCCTAATTTCCAAGGAAACCCTAAAAGTGGAATAGCAATTCTAAGGAATATGAGGATATTGGATAAATATTAATAAAAGGAAATTGGTATATTTATTTCAGGATGTTGTGCATGATTGGTTGCTTGATTGGGATTTCTATGTTCTGGTTAATTCTGTCTCAAATCTGCAATCAAAGGTATGTGGTTACGCTTATGACTACCCGAATTAGTTTTCCGGTATTTAACGATGTTTCTATCGTGGATTGAATTAAACTGCTGGATGTATTTAATTCATGCAAAGTATAATGTGAATATGACTATCACATAAGAGATATGCCTACTAGCTCAGATCCTAGTCCCCTCTGTAGCTTAATGAGTTGACCTAGTAAAAGGCTACCAATGGGGTAGGCCCATCAGGTCATTAGATGACTTAGTAAATGGCTACCAATGGGGTAGGTCCATCAAGTCACATTGAGTTAGAGATTGGACTACATATGGGTAGTGCCATGCGACTCAACCCTAGATATTGGTCTACCTGTTAGGTAGGATCATGCAGGGTTTAATACAGATCTACCTAGAGAGAGGTGGGATCTTAGTCCACTGCAGGGACAGCACAGAGACAGGGGATAGGAAAGGATTGAGTGGTATGGTTTAAAATGTAATCTTGACTGTTAAATGATAATTGGCTGATTACTTTGTTATTGTAATTGCATGATTATTGTTTCCCCCACATACCAGCTTCTCGCTGACCGACATTTTGTTTGTCGGCGTTTTAGGTACAAATGAAAAGGGCAAACAGTAAAGTGGCATATGTGGAATTAAATGATAAGTAATGTGCACAGGAGGATTAGTTAGATTAGTATCTTCATGGATAGAAGATTAGAAATTCCAGATTTCAAAAGGTAAACAAAGTTTTATTTTATACCAGTTTTCAGTTTAGTTGGTAAAGTTAATTAATTGTTATTGATTATTTGTCAAACCTTTGATCCTGTTAATTGAATAACGGCTCTATCCTTCGGGTCTCCCTTAATTGGGGGTTACCGGGAGGTGGGGTCGTTACAAGACTGGTTAACCAAACAACCATAACTTTTCAATGTATCTTGTCTCATCTGAGTGTTATCCAAACACCTCTCCTTTTCGAACTTAAGGTTAGCCAATCAACCCTTTCTAGCTTCTGGTCAAACATGTCTTAACCAGAGCATACATTACCACCTCTCATCCTTAGGTATTAGGTAACATTGAAGACATACACTTCCATGTATTTCACTTATTATATCACCTCAAACTATATTTTTATCTTCATAAGAACACTCTCTGATTTCATCATCATGGTGACCAAACTCAACTTGGTATAATTTGTAAGCTCCATTTAGCTCATTCTAGAAACATCCTCATAAGGTGACTACCTCATTCCTCTTAGGGTTTACAAACCATCATGTATCATTCACTTTACCAGGGTAGATATCTTCTCTATCCCATTTCTCATGGCAACGCTCCAACCTACATCATCTCTTATCCTTGGTGTATGACATGCATAATGTCCTATCTCTCACCCCCATAACAAGAGGAAATAAGCATTTGGCTGCAGTCCAAATACAAAGTTCTTCCTGTTCCAAGAGTAGAGATGGTACATCCCGCCTTGCCAATACACCTTTAGATCTAAGTTGCAACGTGCCACATATGTCTCTTCATCACAAACATCATGATATCAAACCAGTCTTGAACCTACTGAGGTTTATATCCTTAGTCAACTCCTCTAGGTCCATAGGGTACCGACTCTTTTGGGGTCATCCCTCTTCCCTCATGCATCAAGAGAGTGCCCTACTCATCTGCCCTTTAGGTCCCATGAGTTCATGAAGGTGATCAATCTCCTAACCCATGGCCTTCGGACAATGATAGCTGTTACCTCCCGACCCTATGGTCATGTGCAACTGGGGAATTAGGCAACTCCTACTTTCATCGGTCTTATACCTACCTGACCCTAGGATAGACTTAGGATTATCCATCATAGTACATGTTCACTTAGAACCTTACCCAAGTCTTCATCATCTCTCTTTCTGCATTCATGGGCTAGCCTTCATCCTTTCATCGGGATCATGGCAACCTACTTACCTTGGTCACGCCCCTTACTGGTTACCTCCATGGTAACACATTCATATGCAATTAGAGATGGATATCTATGGGTCTACAGGTTCATTCTCATACCATGTACTTTTCTCTTAACTTCTCAAGATCCTACGAGACCTCTTTAGGTTACCTTGAACCAACAAAACTGATATTCATCCTTCCAAAGGGGTTCCTCTCCCAGGATGGGAGGAAAACTATCTCCAAGGTCACAAAAGCTCTTAGGTCCAGGGTTTACATCCACACGAGCCTACTTAACCCTAGCAAGCCATTAAGGCATAAGCAGCCCACTCATTGTACCATGATAGGTCATACTTATCCTTCTTTCCTTGATGTTGGATCAAGATAAAACTTTCCCCTTTATCATCAACCTAGCTGTAAGGGGGTTCACCAAACATACCTTAAACTTAAGGGGCTTCCCTTTTCCTTTATTCATGAGGCGTACCATGCTCAAAACTATAGAAACTTAATTCTCATCATGAGCACTATGTCTACCACTTTCCCCTCCTAGGCCTAGGAACCCTAGGATTACTGCATGCTCATTCTGTAAACTAAGCATGAAAAAGGTATGACATGCGCTCTTTGTCATCCTTCAACCCAAGCAACACTTAGAGTTGGGTCCTCCTTAAGGACAACCAACAAGGTGCAAGGCCTCATAATCTACTACTAAACCTTTCTAGGTCTAAGGAACTCTTCTTCCTACCTCGGAAGGTAAACATCCATACCATAGGCACGTAGGTACCAGAAGCTTCATCTTTTCTCAAGGGTTTGGTCCCTCTAAAGACAATCAACTTTCATGGATCGATTATAAGGCAACCACTATTACCCATTGTTCCTCATATCCCAGGGTTTTAGGCTTCCTACCTTCTTGTCGGGTTTTCCTGTTCTCTCTAGAGCTAACCCTAAATCCAACCTCACCATTAGAGGTCCTCTTTTCATGAAGGATCAACCTCAAAGGTATGCTCTACATGGGTGAAGCCTAGGTTTGAACTTATCGTTGCTCAAGATCATCCATAACCCTTTATGCTCCATCATGATTCCTTATCCCGGGTTTCATCCTACCGTCAGCACTATGACGTGCCCTAGGTGCCAGCTATACCCTACTTGCACAAGCCCATAGGGTTTCTAAGGTCCTTCACTAACCTCATCATCTAAGGAGTTATCCTTTACCCTGACATGCACGATCCTTCCCAGGGTTGGGTTAGGTTATCCATGGATCATATGGCATCCCAAAGGCATGTCCCTTCAAACACCTGGTCCAACTCATCTCTCTCTAACCTTCACTTAGGGTTAGGGTTAGCATCATCCTCAGAGGATGTGCCAGGACTCTACTTGCAATGGAGATCTCTATCTCCAAGACTAACTCATCCTCCTGACAAGAAGGTCTAGCCTCAGGTCTCTCCTGAGGACATGACATCTTATGTCATACGACCTAAGCATGTATCTATTCTTTAGTATGCGCTTAATTTAAGCTTATGTCCATGACATCTTATTTACATGCTTTTCATTAATTTGATGGAGGATTCCTTAAACCTTATTAATCTTACCCATACCTCGAGAAGGTGAGGAGATGAAAGAAAACCCGAATCCTTTAGGTCCTTATCTGAAATTTTATGATGAGAAGAGATGAATAAGATGAGAAGTCCTAAAGGTATCTTATTTCGATTCATACCCTAAGACTTTGGCCAGGCGGTCACACGGGTCCGGGAGTCCTCGTATTCCGACTAGCGGTGCGGAGGAAAATCTTGCCAGCCCCCGGTCGTGATCCCTTTCTAGACACCTCCGCCTTTCGGATACTCCTCTAATAACTCCCTTGGGTTCTATGGAGTTTGTAAAATTTAATAATTATTAATGGTTAAATGAGGAACCTATGCTCTGATACCAAATGTTACGACCCCACCTCCCGATAACCCTCAATTAAGGGAGATCGAGAGGTTGAAGCCGCAACCTTTAATCCCGGATCAAAGGTTCGACATATAACCACAAACAATTATTAAATTCTAACAGACTCTACTGAAAATGGTAATAAAATTTTTCTTTACATACCTTTTGAAAACTTGGATCTCTATTCTTCTATCCATATCGATACTAATCTATCTAATCCTCCTTTGCACTTTAATTCTCATTTAGTATCACATGTGCCACTTTACTGTTTGTTCTTTTCATTGTACCTAAAATGCCGACAAACAAAACGTCAGTCAGCCGTAGCTGGTATGTGGGGGAAACAATGATCATTCAATTATATATAACAATGTATCGCATTCAATTATCATTTAACAAACAAGTTTACGTTTTAAGTATAACTACGCGATCCATATGTACCCTATCCCCTGCGCTGTCCCTGCAGTGGACCTGGATACTACCTCCCATGTGGTAGATTCCCATTTTACCCCTCATGACTTCACCTAATAGGTGAATCAATTTCTAGGGCTGAGTCACATGGCACTACCCGTAGGTAGCCCACTCCTTAACTCATGGTATGCTAAGAGTCTCATGTCACTACTCATGTGTAGCCCAGTTTCTAACTCATGATACCCTAGACCTTGCTCTAGGTTATCCTTAGCCTTTGCATAGCCACAGGGGTGGACTCCGATCTAGCTAGTTATACATGTGTACTCATAGTGATAGCCATAGTCACTTTATAGTTGCATGAATTAAATAAACATCCAATAGTTTATTTAAAGCAATCGGTAAAACATTCGGAAATCACTATGAAACGAGAACGGTTATTCATAGGTGTAACCACATACCTGATTTGATGAGTCATGCAGATTATTCAACATTTACTTCATGTATATGCAATCAACCCAATCAACAGATCCAAGCAAGTAATTAAATCATCACACAATTCCTGAAAAGAATATGTACTCTATTTATTACACACTTTATCAGGAATCTATTTTATTGACTTGGATTCACTTTCTAGGGTTTCTAATCCGCATTAAGTATTCATTAATACTCATTAGGGTTTCTTAGATCAATCTCTCAAACTTTATCCCTTTTTAGGTTAACAAACTCTAAAATATCCTTTTTCCATATTTATGAACCTTAATTGCTCAACTATCCATATTAATAATCTTTTATACCCAATTCGACTTAGGATCATCATATCCCTATTTATTTACAGATTTGGACAATTAAATCAATTAAAAGACATATTCTTTTACATTAGGGTTTTCAAACTTATTAATGCATAATTATGCACAAAACCCTAACTTAAGCCAATTGTGTAAAAACATCATCTTTTTAGACCCGATTTCCTTGTTTATCAACAACAGGTTAACATTGGTTTAAATTATCCATCTATCATCAAATCTAAAGATTTTTCATTAAACAAATCATTAAAGATGGTTGCTTTATCATATTTATGTACATAGTCTTCAAATTAAACTAACTACGTACAAAGATCCTCATTTTCGATCTTAATGTTCATTTTTACACTTAACAGATTAACCTCAACTCTAATTATCCATTAAACCCTATTAAACTCATTAATTATATCAAAATAGGGTTTCTTAATCTTTAATTTATTAAAGATGATTATTTACACTACTTTTCGAACTAGGATCAGATTCAGGCTATAAAATCATTTTTAATGGATTCCTTGCATTTTTCTGATCAAAATACATATATAATTTGTCTTGATCGAAGTTACGAATAACAAGATATGATTTTAGCAAGAAAAATTACCTTCCGGCCAATGGCATGTTGCCACATCATCAGATCCATGCACGCGCTCGATTGAGTTTATAACCAATTTACGGTTTTACCCTCACTTGAGTGGCTCGCTCCTTTCTGCGTGGAGGGTCAGAAACGTCAAAAATGACCCCGATCGTCTTCAACCTTGGGCAGCGGCCGCCGTCGACCTGCAGCTCGCGTGCGGCCGTCCTCCTCTCCTCCCTGGGGCCCCACGATCACCAGCCATGGCTGCCCTAGCTCCGCCGTGCCCCTGCGCGCGCGGGGAACCCCTAGGTCGCGGCTGAGGTGGCTGCTCTTGGATGCGCCAAGGCTGCGGCCGGCTGCACGTCTGCAGCCCCATTGCGGCGGTTGTGCGAGGTCAAGCACTCGGGGAGGGAGCCGATTGTCCAAAGATTGTTGGTAAAACGTTAGGATTCCATCCTAATGACACCGCAGCTTCCCATGCTCCAGGGTTTAGGACTATTCCGTGGACTGGGGTTTGAATGAATGAAGTAGGAGAAGAGGAAAGGATGTGTGGGTCTCTCTCTCTCTTTCTCTCCTTAACTCGAACCAAGACTTTACCCTATATATAAGGGTAAGTATCCATGCCCTAGGGCGACCACCTATGGGTCAACTTAGCCCTATTCCCATTAGGAAACAAATTCCTTCATGGAGAAGAAACTCTTCCCTCTTATTTACCATATTGATCTTCATTATTGCATGGATAATTAAAAATACAAGGATTCTATTTTCCTTAATCATTAGGAATTCGAAATTCCTCTTCCTTCACTCTCTTTATTTTCCTTTTAAACTATTGGCCACGAAATCATGTTTCCTTTTAATAGAAAATACCACCCTTTTAAGAAATCAACACAAAATTCATTAATAATATGTCACATTATCTTCATATTTAGCAAATTTAGTATTTTCTCTTTCCTTCCTCTTTATTGGGACTCCTTGGATCCCAAGGCACTCTATTATTTCGAAATCCCTTTCCAAGGATATTTATTATCCTTCTAGATGCATCTTTATGCCTTATTTCACATTATCTTGTTTATTTCTCATTTAAATACTCCTTTTTGAGGATTTCTTTTTATTTCTCTTTTATTTTCCTCATTGGCATTCCTTTTATCATTAGAAATCTCATGGATACGAAATTCCCCCAAGGAATCTCATTTATGCCTCTTTCCACTTATTTTCCACATTTTCTCATTATTTTCCAATTTCTCACATCATAAAGAAAAACTTAATTAATATTTTCTTTTCTTATGGCTTTCTTTATGCAACTTTATACTCCTTGGAACCCAAGGAACCCAAGAGGCACGAAATCCTCTTTGGATTTGCCTTCTAGAGGTTTCCACACATTTCTTTTATCAATTATTCCATTATTCATTACTAATTGAATTTTCTTTGTTATTTCCTTGTTATTGGGCCCAATAGCCAATAAAACCCACAAATCAAACAACAAGGCTATTTTAAACGAAATCCATTTATTCAAAACAAATCACATCATTATTGTCAATTATCCTTAATATGAGAAATTGCATTTCTCACCAATTGAACCCAAAAATTGGGGTTATAACAATAATGCTCATAAATAAGGTTCTTACACTTGAAAGTTTTTGCTGCCAACTGAGAAAGGTTGCTGGTAGGACCTCCACTATACTTGTTATACTTTTTTCTGATGTATTTGCACCACAAAATTTTCCTATTGGATACAATGTCCCATGCATTTTTTGCAATCAAGGACTTGTTCCAATCCCGCATAGATTTCAGGCCTAGTCCTCCCTCTCCTTTTTGACATGTGACTTTATTCCAGGAAACCATGGACATAGGGTGGGCTTTGTGGCCTCCTCCCAGATGAATCTTCTTATACAACCATCTATACGATCACACAGCCCCAAAGGCAAGGCTACTGTTTGCATAGTATAAGTGGGGATCGTTTCCAGGACAGTCTTGGCAAGGCATATGCGACCAGCAAGGGATAAACATCGGGCGGACCACCTGTTCACCTTGGAATCAATCCTCTTTAGAATGTCAGCATAGGTGTCTTTGGTAATCCTCTTGTGAATGATGGGAACTCCCAAGTATCTTCCCAAATCATTTGTTTCTTTAAACTTCCCAATCCAAATGATGTTCCTTCTGGATCTTTGGGAAACACTTGCCACATAGAACACATGGGTTTTAGTAATGGATATCATATGACCCGATGCTTCTACAAACAGCCTGAAACACTCCTTTATGCACTTCATTTGGTTATCAGATGCCTCCCCAAACAAGATAAGGTCATCTGCAAACCACAATTGGGAAATGTTTCCTCCATTTCTCCCCATCTTGAACGGTTTCCATCTACCTTCACTCACAGCTTGTTGTATCAATTGGCTCAGGCGTTCGATACACAAGACAAAAAGATACGGAGAGATAGGATCACCTTGTCTCAATCCCCTGCTTGGTTTGAAAGGCTCAGTAACCTATCCATTCCAAAGCACTGAACATTCCCCAATTCTAATGGAGTTCATGATATATGCAATGTTGTTCATGGGAATCTCCATCATTTTGAGTGTATCCACAATGAATTTCCATGACAGCCTATCGTATGCTTTTGTTTTGTCAACCTTGATTGCCATCATCTTCGCAGCTGTCTTATTCCTCATCATAAAAATCATCTCCTTGGCAATAACAATGTTATCAGTAATACGACGTCTAGGCACGAATGCACTATGGGCAGCAGAAGCCCAAGTGGGTAGATGTGACTTTAAACTTTCCACCACAACTTTAGAAAAGAGCTTAAGGCAGTAGTTGTTCAACGAGATAGGTCTCAACTGATCACAACTTGTTGGAGGATGAACTTTAGGGATTAAGACAATAGTAGAGTCACACATCTCTTTACTTAGCATTTCACCGGATAACACCTTTGTTGCCGATAACACAACAAAATTTTTCAGGGTGTCCCAGTGTTTTAACACAAATAAGTCATTTATACCATCACGACCATTCTCCTTATAAGGATTCATAGCTTTAACCACTTTGTGACACTCCTCTTCAGTAAGCTCCCTTGCTATATGTGCATATTGTGTAGGTGTTAACTTCTTGAAAACAACCGGAACTTTCCTCATAACATCACCACTCGGTTCTCTTTCTCGGGTAAGGATAGATTTGAAGTGTGTTCTCGCCATGTCCGCTAGCACCACTTCTCCTCGTATTCATTCACCATTCCTATCCTTGAGGATAGTGATTGTATTTGATCTCCGCCTTTGATTGACATAAGAACTGAAAAACTTAGTGTTACAATCTCTATTTTTCATCCAGTTGATATGACTCCTTAGCCTCCATTCTTCTCCCTCTTCCATCAACATCTCATCCAGAGATGCCTTCATATTAATATATATACCCTCCATGATTGGGTTGAAATTCTCAGCCAACACTTTCTCAAGAAGACTTATGTTCCACATGATATGAGTTTTATTTCTCTTTTTGGAATTACCATGGTCTTTGTCCCACTTAATAATATCCTTCTTGGAGCCTTTCAGAGCTTCATAAAAATTGAAGTTAGTGTTCCACTTCCCCGCCAACATTCTCTTAAACCCCTCATCATTCGCCCAACCATCGTTGGTAACGAATTTCCTCGGTCCAGTGGGAGAGACCTTATTTCTAATAAGAATAGGACTATGATCCGACTGCAGCCTAGGTAAATGTTCAACACAAAAATTTATGTACTTCTGAAAGAACATGTGGTTTGCTACCGCCCTGTCACTATTATGACATTTAATGTTATTCCTTTCACTATAGGAATTTTTATAAAATCCATATCTCTCAAATAATCCATCCTTTCAATATCAAATTGTAATGGAAGGTCTCTAATCACTTTGTCTAGGTGTGTGCAAATATTGGGGCCAAAGATCGAAAAGAATAACACCTTTTCCTAGCATATAAGTCATCATGTTATAAGGAATATATTATGCATTTAAAACACATATTTTCTCTTTCTTTCTTTTCTACGTACTTTATTTTGACTATTCTTTATATTAGAAACCATGTGCAAATGAAAACTAAATATTAGTGGCCATCTTTGCTACTTTCTAGAGAATTTTACACAATTGTTTCATATACACACCCTTATGATCTATTTCTTTTCCTTTTTGCTTATTATGGGATTTTCTTTTATCCGTTTCCCCTTTTTATCCATCATTGGATTAATAAAATAGTGGTAATCATGAAACCAAGCATCAAAGGGAGACTTTCAAAGAAAACCATTCTTTAGAACAATGCACACAAATTTCCAATCAAGTCTCTTTTACTAGAATAATTGCATCTCATTTTTTTAAAATACAAGTGAAATTTTAGGTTATGAAAATATCAATACCATGGTCCTAAGTTGGTGCAACAAATGACAAAGAAGAAAAAGTTTATCAAGCAACATTATAAGGAAACATATGATAGAAAAGAGTCTATGCATATTACTGTAGAAGGCCAATGGAATCCCAAGTTGGATATCTCATTTATCTAAATATATCACATTGGAGCAAAAATTTGAGGTATGAGAAGAATGACGTGCTTTCTCCTAGGTTAATGGACCTTTATCCTACCACTAGTTATGTTGGAAAAGTGGTTTATAAGCTAGAGTTGCCTACATAGTTGAGCGATTTGTATAACATTTTCCATGTTTCAATGATGAGAAAGTGTCACTCTTATATGGAGAAGACAATACAACTAATAGAATTTCTAATTATTAGAGATATCTCATATATTAGAGGGTCATGTTTGAACTTGGACATATATGTCCATAAATTTAGGATAAAAAATATATTCCTAGTAAATATTATATGCAACCTCATGGAGTGGAGTAGGCTAAATGGGATCTATAAGAAGACATGTGTATGAAGTACCCTATTTCATTTTAACATTTTGTGGGGATAATTCTATTAGGAGGTAATGGATGTAAGACCATAGACATAACTTAATTCAAATATATCTCTAATCACATTTTTTTTCTTTAATTGCACGACATATTGAGTTCTGATAATGATTTCTTTGAGTTATTTTAATATACATTATACCTAGTCCCTATGTGTATAAATGCTTTGTATGGTGGAAAGATCTTCTATACAAATTTTGGTTTTGTGATATTTTTATTTTTCAACACGAAATGTACCTTAGTCTGGTTGCATCAGTCCATGGATCAACTATTACAAGGGATCGGGTGAGATACCATGTTGATTTATAGACTACATTCCAAACAGGGTCATGTCAGACGTAAGTCTCCATCAGGTAATGCATGTTGGCAGGGGTTGGCCTAATGCACATTTGAGCTTTGCCCGACACATTTTCTAGGGGTGTTTTATGCAGATAAATTCTGTGTTTCCAGACACGAGATGCCAATGGGCATGATTTTTGGTTTTATTATGATTTGCACCTCTCTTAGCATATATATATGTAACCAACATCCCTTGATATAATTTTTAACATATTGAACTGGTAGAATGATGCTAGAGAGGAAGGAGGACATCCCCAAGGTTATAGTTTACACATGTGCTTGGGTATTTGTGATATATTTTGGTTTGGAGGACTGAGGTCTAAGCGTCATCGTTTGAGGATAGTTTGCTTGTTTAAATTGTAATATTTTAATATATTCTCATCTTTTTCTTGATGCTTCTCATATCCTCTACCTTACTTGAGCGTGGTCCTTGGGTAACTGAGGTTGAAATATCTTCTTTGACCTAGAGCCATCTTCTTTGTCCTAGACAAAACTAGACCTTTCAAGGAGGGACATGCATGGACTGATTGGTTACGTTTGGGAGATTTTCTCATGTTTTCCTTACTGAGAATCATGTTCTTCAAACAAGGATAGTGAAATGATATCAATTTGGTTTATTTTTCTTGCAAAACATGTATTCTTCCAATTATGATGCTAAATACACACTTAAAGGTATTTAAGAATGTAGATTTTTACAAGATTCTTGGGATCTTTAACAGGGGACGTAGGGATTTCTTACCTTCTTATCTCTTAAACGATGTTCTAAAATTGAAATGCAAGCCTATTTATTTTAAAATGCTGAAAGTTTTGTAATGCACATGTTTAGTGTTAAAAGGATACCTTTATCGGATATTTGGGATACATGTTAATGGAATTTTGAGATTTCCACCTTCCTTGATATTGCATCCAGATCTAAGATGAAAATGTTAAGTTTTTATTGCTTTTATATTCTAAAATTGTCTATTTTCTCTCCAAAATATAATATTTTGCTATGTGTTCCTCATGCTAACGATACCAAGGATGAAACTTTACATGGAAGTTTGTCAATAAAATTGATAAAAGGGATACCTTTATCACTAAAAAAGAAAGGGTTACCTTTTAGTGAGAAAGTTAGTTCTCTTAAAGGATTATTGGCCCTTGTGTAGCTGAAAAAAATGACTTGTCCTAAGTATGTACCCTATGAAAAATTTTGGGATGTCTAAAAATTTAATGCATCGACTGAGTGAATGATGTTATAGTTTTACTTTATATCCTTTTTATACCATATTTACGTCACGAATGATGGATAAAAGGGTAAGCTAATCAAGCAAATTGATTTCATTTATTTTCATTGACCAACTGGAAAACCTCATTGTTGGAACTTGGGGTAGTTGAAACAAGTATCCTTGTATAAATATTGGATTGTGAGAAGCTAGTCGAATTTGTATACTATTGAGTATACAAGGGAAATTAAAAGTTTATATTATGTATGGATTACCTTAGTATCCTAGTGATGGATATATATACACACATACACACACACCCACATATATTTACACATACACACACAGATATATATATATATATATATATATACATATATACATATATATTTACATATATATACATATATATACATATATATACATATATACATATACATATATATTTACATATATAAATATACATATATATACATATATATAAATACATATAGCCGGCAAGAGAATAGCCCGGTTGGCGAATTATGTTAGTCCCCAATGAAGGGACCCGGGTTCGAAACAACACAGAGAAGCATCTCTTGGTATATCACCCTCTTGGGCATCCGGCCTCTGCCGTGGGTTATGGGAGAGGGGGCCGAAATCTTTCTCTCTTAATCCCATATATATACATATATATGTATATATACACATATATATACATATATATACATATATACATATATATACACACACATACACACACACATATATATGGCTATTTAGTCAATGCCCGCACGGGTAACTTAGTATGCTACCCGTCACAAGAGACGTGGTGGCACAAAATGTAAATACCCCCACCATTCGTTGCCGCTTCAGTCCTTCTCCTTCCTCTTCTCCATTCTCCTCCTCCTCTTTCTGCTTTCCATTGAGGCAACAACAAGCTTCCGTTGAGACCGCACATTATAAATTTAGGCTGGCGTTGGCTGCCACTGGGAATCATCAACCCTCAACGTGTTGCGATGGCCTCCCTTACAAACCTCCTATCAGCGGTCCAAGTCGGGAGTTTCTACGAGATCGACTAGAGCAGCCTCCCTCCCAAATCGCCCACACAGCTCAAAGACGTGTGAGTCGTCATGGTAAGCAACAACAGTCTCACTGTACTAAGCCGCACGCGGCTGCCAATGAACACTGACTCCTTCCAGATAACGAATCTCACAATCGGCCCATTCTTCGTCGATCTTAACCCCCTCGTTCATAGTCCGCAATTACATCTCATCGCCGATCGTTTCACATGCATATCCCCTCCCTCATTTTCTCAATTTTGCAGGTTACCGAGAAGACACCCCTCAGCATCACCGTCACCGTCACCGTCACGTTCCCGAGCATGCTCTCCTTACGCGAGTACTTCTTCGACGCTGCGGATTCTTCGTCGGCACTGCCTGGAACCACCACCATGGCACCGACGACTCCAGGTGGAGGCGGACGAGGGAAGCGGAAGCTAGGACACATCCTAACCGCACTGAGGCCGGAACTCGACGAGCAGTTCACCATGAGCGCCTCACGGATACTCCGGAGGTGCGTACCATTTGAGGAGAGGCCCAAATAAAGACCTTCAGATGCAAGCATCAATGTGAAAGATGGTTTCTCTCCTCTGCCTTTGTTGCGCCTCCGTCTTTACCCTCCTCTGCGCCTCAGTGCCCCTCATAGGATATGCTCGTCATTACTAAATTGGGCTTCTTTGCTTATTTGTGAACTCATCCTGAATCTAGAAGGCCCTCTTTTGTACAACCCATGCTATGTCTCGATGTTGAGAATCTCGAATAGGAAACAAGCATCACACATGCTTCCTCGCACGTACCACCTGCTTGTCATCAATCCCTGGCTTGAGGTCCCTGAGCCAGTACTCATCGCTATATTCCCGATAAGCAGCCTCTCAGGACAAGGCAAGGAGGGGGTGCCATTGCTGATGGACACAAGGAGTGCCTCACCCGAACGTTTCAATCTGGCCATCCTAGCAACGTCGATGCTTGTAGTAAAAATTTTTGCTCCAAACCAATAATTCTAGGATCTCCAGCTCTCCATGTCCCAAGGAAGCGACAACTCTAACTGTGATGGTATAGAGATATTACAGAGCAATGAACAGTATACTGAAACTGCTTGGAGTTTTAGATATTACAGTGATCTTCTCTGAGAACATCAAGCAGGTTAGGGACTCGTCACAGATGTAGTTAGTTATGGTGGTTGGGTAGATATGAAAGGATTTCTCTATGAAGCTGAGTATGTATAAAATGTGTTTGATCTAATGTTTTGCAAGGACGAAGCCATCTTGGGTTTCAAAGATAGCCATCTGCAGTCATTATTTAGTACATTATGTATTGGCTGGGAAATAAAATGTAGATCACTATTCTCCTTGGCTTTTCTATTTTATGTGATATGGTTGATTTTGTAACTTATGTCACCATTCTCCTTGATTTTTCTATTTTGTGTGATGTTCAATCTGTTAGGGTAATTCATCATGCTGTCAGGTTGGAACCCAGACTTTGTTGAACACTCCTCATGAGTCTGTGTGGGAGTACATGTATCTTGATTAATGTTGTACAAATATTGTAAGAGATTCAGAAGAAAGATTGAATATCTGGTTTTACATGTTCTCTACTTACATAGATAAACATAGGTAATTGTGTTGAGCATATTTTTAAAATTGGTTTGTGTTGGTATGACATATTAATACATTGTTTCATGTATTGTTGTACAAGACCAAGATCGGAGTATTTAACTGAGTATAACAACATCACTTCTAGAGACAAACAAGTACTTCTTGTAACAACATCACCTTTTCTTGTAACAACATCAATTTCATGTATCATACATGACAATAAATATAATACAGATGACATACCAGATTAAAAATAAGAGTATTAATTTTCCTACATTCTTTTTTGCACTTTTTAAGTTTTGGTGTTAGTTTATGTGTTGGATAGTTACTTATAGTATATATAATTACTTTTTGTGTCCTTATGTTACGTTCAGTGTCAGATAGTTACTTTCTGTGACTCGGTGTGAGACAATTTTCTTACCATTTCATTACTTTTTGTGTCCTTGTGTTACTTTTAGAGTCATATAGTTACTTTTTCATTCATGATGTTACTTTTAATGTCAAATAGTTACTTTTCATATCATATTGTTATTTTTTTGTCTTAGTGTTACTTTCTTGTCAGATAGTTACTTTTTATGTTATTTTGTTTGTTTTAGTGTCAAATAGTTAATTTTTCAAAGTTCAATTGCAGCGAAATGAACAGTCTTTTAAAAGCTTTACCTTAACCTACGAACCTCATATCAATTACATGTATTAAGCCCCTCTCAGTCCCCAGATCCCGCATTGATTGAAAGGAGCGCAAACCACCACACAGACCTCCCTGAACGTCAAGAAGAACTAGCAGTCAGCAGCTACTCACCATCATCCACACTCACCACTACTACTAGAGGCAACAGAAGGAGCACGCGGAGCTCAAAGGGAGGCACCGAGCTGCGGCAAAATTTTTTTGAAGCAGTAGTATGTCGATCCACCACACGCTCCACTCCCATCGATTGGCTGGAGTCCTTCTCGTGCTCTTGCCATTGATCCTCGTGTTCTATGCACCGGGAGTAGTTGAGGATGAATTCCTATTTGTTGGGTGGAAAAAGAAAATGGCTTAAGGGGGTATATAGACAGTGGGGTCACAAGCATGGTGAATAGGTGCGGAGGTGGAGGTAGGAAAATGACAGATGATTTAGGAGTTATAGACGACCATGGACCAATGATGCCTTTAATGGTGATATCGATGGCATCCATCATCTCATTTTGTATAATTACTCGTAGTGTTCGTATAGTTACTCGTAGTAATCTTACAGTTACTCTAGGTATTCTTACAGTTACTCTAGGTGTTCTTACTTTTATGTTGTCACAATTACTCGTAGTGCTCTTATAGTTACTCTAGGTGTTCTTATAATTATTTTATCGATGACGAGTTCATTTGTCAGTGAGTTCTGATATAGATACTTTTTTTTGGAATAAAACACTTGCTTTCGTGTTCGTACAGTAACATACAAGATGTCTCTGTTACTCTGTGTTCCATACATATTTTTTTTGTGATACGTATTTTACCTTCCTCTGTTAGAGTTACTTTTACAAAGTATAAGAGTTACTTTTTTGAATCACATGGTTACTTTTCTCTGATGTCACATTTACTCTTAGTGTGCTTACAATTACTGTTAGTGTACTTATAGTTACTGTTAGTGTTCTTACAGTTACTCTTAGTGTTCTTATTGGCATGAAAAGTAGCTACAACCTACTGACGGGTCTCAACAAGCACACATGATGCTCATCCTCATATGACCCATCATCCGACAGGTACTCCATGGGCATGGACATCTAAGGCACCCCACAAATTGGAGGCAGATATGGCACATGGGGCCATAAATCAATGAGCGATTCAGTGGGATTACAGAGAAATTACTCGTAGTGTTCGTAAAATTACTTGTAGTGCTCTTACAATTACTCTAGGTGTTCTTACAGTTACTCTAGGTGTTCTTACTTTTATGTTATCATAGTTACTCGTACTGCTCTTACAATTACTCTAGGTGTTCTTATAATTATTTTATCGATGACGAGTTCATCTCTTTTATTTGTCAGTGAGTTCTGATATAGATACTTTTTTTTGGAATAGAACACTTGCTTTTTTGTACAAGATGTCCCTGTTACTCTATGTTCCATACACATTGTTTTTGGGACATTGTTTTTGTGATACGTGTTTTAGCTTCCTATGTTAGAGTTACTTTTACAAAGTATAAGAGTTACTTTTTTGAATCACAGTGTTACTTTTCTCTACTGTCACAGTTACTCTTAGTGTGCTTACAGTTACTCTTAGTGTACTTACAATTACTCTTAGTGTTCTTATAGTTACTCTTAGTGTTCTTATTGGCATCAAGAGTAGCTACAACCCACTGACGGGTCTCAACAAGCACACATGATGCTCATCCTCAGACGACCCATCATCCGACAAGTACTCCATGGGCATGGACATCTGAGGCACCCCACAAATTGGAGGCAGATACGGCACATGGGGCCATAAATCAATGAGTGATTCAGTGGGATTACAGAGGAGTTACTCGTAGTGTTCGTACAGTTACTCATAGTGCTCTTATAGTTACTCTAGGTGTTCTTACAGTTACTCTAGGTGTTCTTACTTTTATGTTGTCACAGTTACTCGTAGTGCTCTTATTGTTACTCTAGGTGTTCTTGTAATTATTTTATCGATGACGAGTTCATCTCTTATATTTTTCAGTGAGTTCTGATATAGATACTTGTTTTTGGAATAGAACACTTGCTTTTGTGTTCGTACAGTTACTTACAAGATGTCCCTGTTACTCTGTGTTCCAAACACATAATTTTTGTGACATTGTTTTTGTGATACGTGTTTTACCTTCCTCTGTTAGAGTTATTTTTACAAAGTATAAGAGTTACTTTTTTGAATCACTGGGTTACTTTTCTCTGCTGTCACAATTACTCTTAGTGTGATAACGGTTACTCTTAGTGTACTTACAGTTACTCTTAGTGTTCTTATTGGCATCAAGAGTAGCTACAACCCACTGACGGGTCTCAACAAGCACACATGATGCTCATCCTCAGACGACCCATCATCCGACAGGTACTCCATGGGAATGGACATCTGAGGCACCCAACAAATTGGAGGCAGATATGGCACATGGGGCCATAAATCAATGAGGGATTCTGTGGGATTACGGAGCTATAGTTTGGCACTGGCTTACTTTAGGTGACTAAATCTTTCTCCATTGAAGGAAAGGAAGAGAGACTATATTGCAAGTGGAAGCACAGTGGAGGAAAATGAATCAACTAATTGAATGATGAACGGACACACATTAGGAGGCGTCTCGAGTTTTTACCATTGCAAGACCATGGAATAAGCAATTTTTATCCTTCTGACTCTAAACCTGAAACAATTTAGCATCCAACGCATTGTAACTATAAATTCATACTGAATGGTTCTGCAGACAGACTAGACTGGTTGCAGATAATTTAAATTGTCTACCAATTTCTTGAGATTGTTCGCATAAGGATTGAACACAAACCACCTTTGAGGGATATACTTGACAACTTTTCCCCCACTGGAAATACATTTTGGGACTTCGGTTTCTTCATGCCAATAAGGCCAAGAATCCAAGATTGTTCTTGCTCCTGCAGGTTAGTTTGTTAAATTCAATTCAGTTAATTAAACAATAACTTACTATTCCTTAATTAAATAACCACACCAACAATGCATGATCCACCACCACAAGAGGACAGTGAGGGTGTTTGTGCATGTACAGGACAACCTACTATGATTTGGTTTCATATGGAACACACCGCCTGGGCTCCAACCTATTGATCATGGCGTGCATTGGTGACCACATCAATTCAAAGGCACAATCTTGGTGCATGAGCTCGCTCCATCCTGCTTTCCTCTTACACATCTAGAGGTTTAGAACTACTTGTACAGTCATCCATGGCAATGTAAATATCAGCATCCAAGTTTCGTTGCAACAGACACCGACGATGCAGTTGAACGAGGCGGCTGGAAGTGGCATAGTAGTCGGAAAGTAAGTTAGAGTGGTCGTGCATGGAAGACGTCCAGCGCGTCGAAGATTTAGAGGAGTATGCATCTAGGGATTAAAATTTACAGTTGGTAGGTTAAGGACAGAAGACGGGGCCAGCGGATCTATAAATATTTTTTCTACAAACAAATGCCTTTTGTGGGAAGCAAGCAAAGGTCAGAATCACTACTCAAATATTACAGATTGCTTCTAAGTTTTACAGACAATTCGTGCTCAAAATGTCATTCCCTGATGGAAATAGCTACTCTACAGTAAGCTCAATCGATCTTAGGGATAGGGGGCACCTAGTTAACACAAACTACCAACCGATTCTGGGACCGCCACGACCGCCGCTGAAGTTGTTGTGTTGGCACAAGGGGAGTCCTCTTCCATGGCCATGGAGCACCACTCGGAAGACTGACCGGAGCAGCTGGTACTGTCTCCCTTACTAGCCGCACCTCCGGCTCCACCGGTGTGGGGGCTCGAATCGCAAATGCTCGACGGGATCTGAGCCACAACTTCTAAAGCGTCGCCTCGTAGATGGAGAGCGCGTCTGATATGGGGGTTTTCGTACCGGTTGACAGCTCCAGCTCTAGGCCCTCAAGGGAGGAATTGCAGGGCCGCCTCTGTAGCGCTCCCAGCATGATTCTTCCTGAGGCCCTTCCGGCCTGTAAATATTTGAGAAGGGAATATTTGTTTTATTTACTACTGATGCCACCGTGTCTCTTCGACGGGTAGCAAACAGAGATACCCGCGCGAGCAATGAAAACTTACTCTATACATATATACATATATATATGTATATATATGTATATATATATGCATATATATGGGCTTATCTTTAATGCCCCTATGGTTAGCTACCAGTTCCAGAAATAGTTACTTTTTCTGCAATTTTCTTACTTTAAACATGTGTAGTGTTACTTAACCCTCCAAATAGTTATATTACATGCATAGTAGTTACAATTATTACATATGTACAGTTACATCTATTGTATAGAATTTGTACTGTGTAGTATGCTTGATTTTACCTTTTCATCCGATAGTTAGTTTTATTACAAATTAGTTACTTTGTTTTAGTTTTTTTATTACTTACTTTTTTTACTATATACTTACTTTTTGGGATGCAAGGGTAGTGAAATTTAGTTACCCGCATGGGAAACAAATGAACACCCCATATATATACGTATGTGTGTGTGTGTCGTGACTTGATTACCTAGGAGAAACTTGTAGTTTCTTATGTAAGCTATTAGATGATGAGCCCCTACTTGCTTTTCTCTCATCAATCTAGGTGGGGTGATATATTATAAAGTATGGTTATCCTAAGATTCAATACAATAAACTAAGGGAATTTATTGTTGCTAGATGGTAGTTTGAGTATATGTTACACATCAAACTATCCATGTATTTAGTCATAAAATAAGAAAAATAGTCGTGTAGCCATATATGTACAAGTATCTTTCCAATTCACATTTTTATGATTTAATGCCCTCATATTCATTGCAAATATTGTTTGTCTTATCACTATAAAATTCTTATATGTTATATCTTGTGGAATGTATTTCTTAATGCTTGATCTTACATCTTTCAGTTTACTAGAAGTATGCTTGTATGCTTAACACACCATGTATTAGTTATATCTCTTTCTGGGTCATGGGTCTCACTTTCATGATTATAGACATCTTTTTAAGTGCTCATTCTCATATCTAGGGTTATAGTGTTCAGGGTCGACCTCTTGGAGGTCAATCATAGATGAACGTTGGAGTTTAGATTTTTGGAAATGATTAGAGTTGTCAATGCACACTCCAGCCTAGGTAGGGGTGCATATATGTGGATCTCTAGTTGAAAAATCATTTTAAATTTCTCCTTGTATTCTTGGTTGTGAGGTTAAGTAGGACCTTACAAAGTTCTATTTTGAGTAGTCTCGCATCTGTGTGTCATTTTTGGGTTTAGGGTGTCACACCATGGTTCAAAATCTCAAAATCATTTCAAAACTATCTTGCTTTTTAAAAAAGAGTTTACCAAGGAGTTGATATTTTGGCAACATTTCAATTCTAACTTGGGTTTTGGAAAAAGGGTAAATATACTATTTATATATGTATTAAAAGTAAGTGCATATCCTTCTTGTATTAGTTAATCTCAATAAATGTTCCTTTAGTAAATGAAATGTGAATCCTTACATTTGTTAGTGGTACAAATTGCTTCATTCTACATAGGTCTACGGAATCACCAAGTTAGGGTACTAATTTTAATATATGTTTTGGTCACAATGTACATAACCAATCATTAGTACATGGGAGTGGCATGTATAGGGCCATGGATGATCCTTCTTGCATGGGGTCACTACCACAAAATGGTGTTGTGGTCCCTTTCATACAGGGTAGTGTGAGTCCTATTCTTCCATCCTTAGCATCATAGGAATATGAGGGTGTGAAGGGATAAATGTTCACTTTTATACCCAAAACATTGCATTTTGTAACATATGAAGAAGCAAGGGTGGATAAGACTTGTAGGAAAATAATCTAGAAAGGAATAAGCACAATGAATATGTTTTGAGAAAATATTTTTTTAGTTAAGCAATATATTTCCTATTTAATCAAAAAATAAGGCAACTAAATCAGTAGTGCACTATACTTGTTCTTGTAGGATGTCAATTTTTTTAAAATTACATTTAGGACAAAAATAATCACATAATTTAGAAGACAATGGAGGAATATCCCAGATTAAGTCCCCATGGATTTTTTTTTATCTTTTTTGTTCAAAGTAAAGAGTGTAGGAAAACACGACATTAGATAGGAAACTGAGATAGAAATTTTACTGGCATATTTCCCATTAACCAGCAGACCGCTTCAACAACTATGCAATGGGAAGGATGTTTCACGAAGATATACCTAGTCTTAGAGCAATTCTAGCGACAATCCTCTTTGGTGTAGATGTGCACTCTATCTTGGACGGTGGCTATGCAACTCCTGGTCACACCAAGACTCGTATGAATGCTCCTCCATGAACAACAAACTCAGACAATTGTTGTAATGGCTCCTCTAATCACACTCCAGAATGTGAGTTGATGGTGCCCTCCTAGAAGCAGCCAAAGGACTCCTGGCTCTTGAGTAGTCCACATAGACCAACTAGAACTGTCATCATCCTACTAGAATAGACAAGGAGTTGTCCCTCCCGTTGGTGTACTAGTCACCAACCTGCTCTCCCACAACAATGATCATCAGTTGTTTCTCTCCCTTGGCTATCCCTCCCTAGTCGGATAGGACTTGTCTGGTCTCTCTTTATTACCACAACCAAAGAGGAAAACAATTGTCAGAGCAACTTGTTCTCAATTATCTGTGTTGTAGTTGTGTTCTTGGAAGACCCCATTACCCCTCTATGTATAGGAGGGATTACGTTCAGGGTTCTCAGTCTCCAACTAATACATGAATAAAAAGGGAGTGGAATGGAATGGAAGATCTCGAATTTTTGCAACAATTATGGAAGTTTCACAAACTATGTGTAGAAAACAATCTTCTCACCCAACAAGACGGGAGATAGTCATTTTGAACGTTCTCATTCAGATATAAATTGACAAATTCATTACGAAATTAATGTCATATATCAATTGACTTGCACCCCAAGTAAGTACAATTGAAACATGTTCGAGAAAACTCCAAAACCTTTGTTCATCCCAATCGGGCCATCTCAAACAAGTGAGACAGCCATCTCACTCACCCAGATGATCGTCTGGTGAGTTTGAGTCAAGTCAATCAGTTCAACATCTTGAACCAGTCGGTTCACATGGCATAACTAAGACAATTCAATTTCTGATATGCCTGACAACCCAAACGGCCGTCTCAACACTTGAAACGTTCGTCTAGCTACCCAATCAGCCGTTTCACCCAATGAGATAGTCATTTGACAGTTCGGTCAGCCAATTCAATTATTTGTTGCATGAATTGAGTACCAAAACACTTTATTAATCAATCCAATTGTCATTCAAGATCAAAGTCCTCTTCTATATAGAGTTCCTATGTGTGTGACCCTATAGGTCCCATATCACGTTGGCAGTGACCATAACAAATTATGACATCACAAGCAAAGAGCAGTGCCTAGTCGCACATCCGTATTACCCAAGTGAATGGAAAGTTGGGGAGAAACTTCAACCTACAATATGTGTATGGTGTTATAGTGTTTGTATAGTTCCTATGTCACTGATATCTAGATTGAACTATAGGCATGGAATAGTCATCCTCATTATTATTCAATCTTGTTCCTTGAACTAGAGAAAACTTCATGAGATATATGTAGGCTCAATATCAAATATTGACTCACATGCATATGGCCATACTTTTCTCAATCTCGCTGATCAAGAGGCATTGGATATCATACTCTTTTCGGAGGGACAAATCCCATCTCTATCACTCATAGTCATTCCCCATATGTCAAAGTCACCCAATCATCACCGTTATAACAACCTATGTTTCAAGACTGCGTTTGATGATGTCAAAGCATACCCAACAACATGTGATGAGTGTAGTGATTTTAGGTCTAAGAAACACAACGACCACCATCACTGTGAGACATGACTATGACTTCCATGTGTCATTCTCATGGTGGGTATCTTCGATTCATTGTTGTATAACATGTATCTATGTGCTTGGTTTGATATTGCCATATCATGACTAATGAGATTTAGTAATCAACCAACTCACACTTCGATCTTATGTGTCATTGTTGTCTGTCAACCTTCCATAATAACAACTGATCAGAGACATAATGATAATATGTATATGTACTCTTAACATCGGTATGATCCCATCTACAAGGATAGTAAGTTGAATACATACATCATTGAGTAATATAATTCTCTAGACATTTATAATGTTATTCATCATCTCATAACTGAATATAAAAAATAAATTGGAAGTTTACCTTTGATAATAATAAAATCTTTTACATGTTATGCCATTATAGTTATCGTATGATTGTCTCTCTGGGCATACATACCAACTGACTCACTTGCACATAGAGACAATCACCCATGAATCTCATCCCGAGTGACCTTACATGACCATCATGCTTCTGCCACTCAAGTGCTTTTATAGAGGGTTTAGCAATGTTTGCTTTAAGTCGGTATTTTTCAATTTTCTCATCTCTTCACATTACTACTACTCGTATGAGATAGAAGTGTCATATTATGCTATCCAAGTTTCCTAGTCTAACTCGTAGCTCCATTGGTGTCATCAATATTTCTATTGTATCATCAATGGTTTAAACCTCATACAAGTTCACCCAAATGAAATTCTTGATCCATACAATATCCTCTACTATTCTCATAACATGGAGATACTCAACTTCTTTTGTAAATTTAAACAATTGTCATTAGCTCATAACCCTATCTAGATTACAATACTCATTTTAATGTCAAAGCACTAATTTATATTGGGATCCTTTATTTTTAAGTTTGGAAGCTTGCATCAGTGTAACTCTTTACACCCAACTCTTTCTTATTACCATAACCAAGGAACCAATCCTTTAAGTGCTTCACAAGAACCTAAGGGTGTTCCTTATGGTAGTTCACTGACTCTTATTGGTATTTGACATATACCCTCTCGTCATGTCCAATACATATGAGATTTCTAGGTAGGTATATATGTGTCCTGTCATCATGTCAATACATATGAGATGAATGGATATCCTCTCATCATGTCTAGCTACATAACGAGATAAGTACATAACATTGCATTCAAGATAGATCCAATTGCATAGACATCTATCTATGTGTTCCCGTTCTTCATAAGAATTGGGATACTAGGATCCTGTGAGAAAAACTCCAAGGAACATGGACATATTTTGTCTTATTAAGTCTTGCATTCTGAACCCTTCAACACCTTGCCAATGTATGTGCTTTTTCTTAGGTCAAGAAGCTTTCCTGATCTATATCTATAGCCTCGATCCCTATTATATAGGATGCTTCACGTAAACCCTTTAGAGAAGGTACTTTCGTTGCCATGTTTTAACATATGCAGGATAAGGACGTCATTCCTCATCATTATGTGGAATATTAATATGCTCCCACTAAATATTTCGTAATCAAAGATTCCATCTTCATTCTGACTGAAGTCAAACCCTTTGACTGTCTTGTGAAATAGAAAATTCCAGCTCTGAGATGCTTGCTTCAATCCAGAGATTGACCTTTGTATCTAACAAAGTTTATTTGCATTAATGGATTTATATAACCATTAAGTTGTCTCACGTACACATCCTCTTAATTATTCCAATTAACATCCATATGCCAAATCTCACAGTCATGTTAAGTTGCAACAATAAGCATGATCCAGATGGATTTACCATGGTAACTGGTGACAGGACTTCATCATGTTCAACATCTTGAACTACTTTGAAACTCTTTTCAACCAATTAACCTTTTCGTGTTGGTCTTCTTACAAAATCCAAATGCACCCTATGGGTTTTACGCCTTCAGGTGGATCCACCAAGGTCATACCTTGTTGGTTACATGGAGTCCATCATTGATCTTATGGCCTCAAGCCATTTCTCATATTCTAATCCCTCAATTGTTTCTAGGTAGGTTGTTGTCTCAACTCTATGATCAACTCACCTCCTTTTGAGTTGTAAGATATCATATTCTTTCAAACTTAAGGTGTGTTCTACTAGAACTATGAGTTTCGTGTTTACATAAGGAACTTGAGATTCCACAACAACTTGTGATTCTCCTTGTTCCTATTGTACCTCTTTAGCTTCTATGTTTTCTTGTTTGTCTCGAACATTTTGAGTTCTACTTTTACTCCCACTGATTCCTTTGCCACTAAGTTTCTTTTAGGAATTCAACCATCCTATCAACAAACACTTTGTTGTTAGGTTGGAATATAAGTATTATTCAATATGATAACATTTATGTGATTCAAGGATAAAGCTTTTAAGAAACAATTTTCTTATATAAGCCTTTAATCCTAATCACTACAAAAAGACTCACCACGATTCCTCCCATTTTGTATCTCATATGGTGTCTTTTGACCCATTTTAGATGGTACATTGTTTTAGTGTGAGTCATGTGCCCAAAATAAATTCTTAGATCATCTAGATTTTATTGATAATCTCACCATGACTTAAATGGGTGTGATAGCTTCTGTCTGACACATCAATATGTTTCAGGTGGAGTTTAATGTGATACACAGTCACAGTCTCTCCAGAAGGTACTCAAACTCTTGGTTAAAATATTTCAATATTGATCACATCAATATATCTTAATACTTTTCCAAGTGAGTTACATATTTCATTTATGATCTTCTTGAACACTTCAAGAGATCCAACCTTGTATTTCATTAAATACAAATTTCTACTAACCACATCAGTAAATATAATGAGTACTTGCGATTGCCTTTAGCATTCATTCTAAAAGGTCTATGTACATCAACATGTACTATTCCTAGTGGAATAGTTGATCTCCCACTACATATAGTGAAGATGATCTTGTCATACTACCCTATAAATAAGACATTCGTGTCTCTATTGGTTTAATAACCAAAAATGTCTAGATAACCATCATATGGATTTTGGAAATGCATTTCTTGTTTATGCACTCTAGATGACAGTTCTATAGGTATTTAGTGCTTGAGTTATCAAGTCATTCAATGTATGACTCATACACAATTTCCTCTCTAACTATCAAGTATAGTTGGTGAGACATAGGCATCACCATGAAAGATCATATCTTTTAAAATGAAACATAATGTTCTTGTCATACAAAACATTTAATGTTTTGGTTAATGGCAACTGCAAATAGCAATTCACTAATTATATTATGTGCCCATGAATGATGGTTCCCAACTATAAAGGCATCAACCCTTACTCCACATAGTTCTAGCTTACTTCTTCTTAGGTCCTAGAGTGGAGATCTCTATCTCATCTTCTTCCTGAGATCTTGTATGAAGAGGGTAATTCCTTTCCAATGTCCAGACAAGTGACAATGACGACATTTTCTTTTCTATATCCATTATGTGAAAAGGTTAGATTCCTTTTTACACTTACCCTTCTCCATATATTGAATCAGAAGACTTGCACTTCAGCTTAGCCTCAAAAAACTTCTTAGCCTTGCTTTTTCCCTAGGAATCACTTCCGCTGATCATCATCATAGATTTTTCCTTCTTCTTTCTTGCTTTGGTATCAACATGTCAAGCATTTGAAAAACTGACTATATGATTCATGCAATGCTTGTAGAATCATATTCATGGTCAACTCTTTACCTTAAAAAAATCCTAGTCATTTAACATGTCCAATCATATTGAGCACATGAGGTTCTACTAGACCTCCCTTTGTCAGTTTTCACTCAATTAGCACTCTGGATACATTATATCTTCTTTCCTTTACATGATTTTTTTTAACCAGTTCAATATTCAGCTCAGACTAAGGCCATTCAAAAATTCAAAAGTACAACTCGTGCAACATAACTTAATGTTAACGAAGCTGGAGAAGTGAAGAACGACAACAAAGGAAACACAAAACACGTTTTACACATATTAAATTTAATGTCCTCCCTCCCTCCTACATGGATAATGCAAAATACCATCTCAAGAATTTCCATGTTTTCATGCAACTCATAGTTCATATGACATAGCATTAGGTATTCAAATGTCTATGGCATTGTTGGCATGCTTCTAATAAGCAACATTTAGCCTTAGGCACATTTAGGGCGTGTTCCTCTAGCATTGGCCTATCAAGGACATAGAGCTTTCACTCATTGACGAGAACATTTCTCAAAGTCCTTAACCGATTGTGGAATTTTATCCCGTTTTTGTCCTTCTAAAGGACTGATCACAATTTGAACGTGTTTTGAGTTTTATATTTGATTCTACAAAGAAATATTGCAATTTTTTTAATTTTTTTATTTGGTTTGATTTTATAATTTTTGATGATATTGATCAGGTCTTTAATTATTATTGTACCCACTATTTTCTACAAATTGATAGCCCTCAATATCAATTCAGAATATTGTAGCGTATAATATTCTAGCAGGCCAAGATCCATATTTTATCAAGTCATGAGTCAGATTTTGCCGATCACCCACAACCTAACTATTTAGATGGGACACCATGCTAATCGCATCATATGCAACTCTTAGATAGATGATATGTGCAACTCCTTGCGATAAACATCTGCATGCCACTATACTTGGGCTCTCCAAGTCACCAATTAATCATGTCCCAATAGCCAATATGATAGATATGCACGATGCTTTGTGCAAATCTACATATCTACCATCATACTTATATGATATTAATGACACGCCATTCTTTATGCAAATCTACGCTTGGTCGATTAAGCTTTTCATGTGTATTTCTAATGAAAGACATCTTAGAGTTAATATTTAAGTTGAGGGAGTTTGTTTGTATAAATACATATACTTTATCCAACCACCAAATATATAGTACGTATCATATACATGCTATAACCACAAACAAGAACATGTAATAAATAAAATACACAAGCGACGGTTTTGACCATACTAATGTAATTCCTTGGAGCCACAAGGAATTACTACCAACTATGGTCCACATCATATGCAACCTGTTGTTGGTGAAGATCTATGCTTGAACCAATCCAGGTTGATCGGTTCAACTCTTGAACTGGTCTGCTTGCCTCCTGGTCACTCAATTAGGCTCTTCTTAAATGCTCGTCTGGTTCTCAGGTCCAAGAAACTTCTAGACACCTTCAACCGATTAGTTGGGCCACTAGTCAATTGGTTCATCCTCCTATCGTATGAACTCCTCGATCGTCTAGTTGATCGGGTCATCTCATGAGCCACTCATTTTTCTTTTTTGCAGATTGTCATCTCATGTAGAAACAAAAATTAAAACTTTCATATTTCTTATTACACTCTATTTGGTGAAAATCTCAAGTTACATTTGAGGGGAAATAGAAAGAAGAGCATTAATTTAAATTTGAAAAGGAGAGGGAAGCTCGATACGCAGACTGATTAACAACATGAATAATAACCACAGCCATGCACATATAGATCTGGGATTTTGGCCATAACCATGCTTTGCATCCACCATCAAAACTAATTTTATGACAACACATGTAAATTGCATATATATATATATATATATATATATATATATATATATATATTCATTTGGGTTCTTATATGGTGATTTTGATGGACGTGCACATCAAGCCATTTAAATATTCACATCACATGCAATAAATAAACTCAATAAAACCAAAAATCCAATTATATCTATTATCTCAAAATATAATTAATTGACGTGACTCTGATACCACTGTAGGAAAATACAACATCAGATAGGCAGTGAAAACAAAAAGTTTATTGACATATTTCCCATTAACCAACATATTGTGTCAACAACTATGAAATGGGAAGAATGATTCCACAAAGATATACCTGGTCCTGGAGCAAGTTCAATGACAATCCTTATCAATATAGAAGTGTACTCTATCTTGGACGGTGGTTGTGCAGCTCCTGGTTGCACTGGGACTCGTCTAACTGCTCCTCTATGGATAATAGACTTGGACAACTACTACAGCAACTCCTCTGATCTCGCCACAGACTTTGAGTTGATGTTGCCCCTCTAGTAGCAACCAAAGGACTCCTACATCTAAAGTAGTCCACACAGACCAACTTGAACTCCTATTGTGCTTCCCGAATATAGAGGAAGGAGTTGTCCCTCCCATTGGTGTACTAGTCACCAACCTGCTCTACCACAATAATGATCATCAATTGTTTCTCTCTCTTGGCTATTCCTCCCTAGTCAGGTAGGACTTTTCTGGGCTCTCTTGGTTACCACAAGTAGAGAGGAGAACAATTATTAGAGCAATTGATTCTCAATTGTCTGTATTGTAGTTTTGTTTTGGGAATCCCCTAGTACCCCTCTATATATAGGAGAGGTTATGATCAGGGTTCCTAGTCCCCAGCCAATACGGGACTATAGTAGAAGTGGAAGGACCAAAAGATCTCAATTTTTTGCAACAATTCTAGATGTTTTGCAACCTACATGCAGTGAAACGATCATCTCGCCCAACGAGATAATCGCCTGGGATGCCATACGATCATCTCACTAAGCAAGACAATCATTTCACACTTTCCCAGTCAGATATGAATTGGCAAATTCATTTCTAAATTAATATCATACATCAATTTACTTGCTCCCCATGTAAGTGCAATTGAAACATGTTCGGGAAAACTCCAAAACCTCTGTTCATCTCAACCGGGCTATCTCACACAAGTGATACGCACGTCTCACTCACCTAGATGGATGTCTAGTGAGTTTATGTTGGGTCGATCGGTTCATCATCTTGAACTGGTCGGTTCATAGGGCAGAACTAAGCCAATTCAATTCCTAATCTTCCAGACAACCCAAACTACTGTCTCAACACCTGAGACATATGTCTAGCTGCCCAAAATGACCATCTCACCTAGTGAGATGGTTGTTTGGTAGTTCACTCAGTCAATCCATTGATTTGGTACGTGAATTGAGTACCTTAACCCTTTAGAAATCAATCCAATTGTCATTCAAGATCAAAATCCTCTTCTAGATGACTTCCTATGTGTGTGACCCTATAGGTCCCATATCACGTTGGTAGTGAATGTCCATAACAACTTATGACATCACAAGCAAAGAGCGGTGCCTAGTCACACATCATTACTACACAAGTGAATGTAAAGTTGGGGAGGAACTTCAGTGTATGGTCTGTGTATGGTGTTAAAGTATTTGTATAGTTCCTTTGTCACTGATATCTAGATTGAACTAGAGGCATGTAATAATAAACCTCATTATTATTCAATTTAGTTCCTTGAAATAGAGCATAATGAGTATTGCTAATCAAGAGGCCTTGAATATCATACTCCTATCAGAGGGACAAATCACATAATCACTCATCATCCTTCCCCATGTGTCAAAGTCAACCAACCATCACCGTTATAACAACCCATGTCTCAGGAATGCTTTTGATGATGTCAAAGTGTACCCAATGATATGTGATGAGTGCAGTGATTTTTGGTCTAAGAACCACAACCACCACCATCACTACGAGCGATGACTATGACTATGACTTCCATGATGACGACTTCCATGTGTCAGTCTCTTGGTGGGTCTATCTGATACACTGTTCTCAAACATGTATCTGAGTGCTTGGTTTGATATTGCCATATCATGACTAATAAGATTTAGTCATCAACCAACTCACACTACAATCTGATGTGTCATTGTTGTATGTCAACCTTCCACAATAACTGCTGATTAGGGACATAATGATAATATGTATATGTACTCTTAACATCTGTATGATCTCGTCCACAAGGATAGTGACTTGAATACATATGTCATTGAGTAATATAATTCTCTAGACATTTATAATGTCATTCATTATCTCATAATTGAATATACAAAATAAAGTGAGAGCTTGCCTTTGACAATAATCAAATCATTTACCTATTATGCCATTACAATCATCATATGATTGACACTCTAGGCATACATACCAACAAAAAAGAGAACTAGAATTATGTAAGAGACAAAGTGAAAATGAAAATCAGCAACCCAAGAACTCAGTTGAAGGCTATAAGAAAGAAGACAATTAATTTACATGTGCCATTTAAGATAGGATGAAAATTATAACAACCACTATGGAATCTACATGATCTTGTTTGAGGAACACACCCTCTCTTTCCCATATATCCAATTATATAATTTTTAATGTGTTTTGATTATTTCCTAACAAATAATAAGGGAGGTTGCAAAACTACTAGATGCCCCTTTAAATCTATACCATATTAGTGACTCTTAGAAGTGGATCTAATCTTAAAATAGCTAAATATATGTTCTATTTATAGATCTTTAACCTCCTCCCATGACCTAAGTGCATACTTGTCATTCAAAGGTGGTACAAAGGAGGAAGGATCCCCTATAGACCAAAAAATAAAGACGACACACAAAAGTGCAATGTGTCTTGTTTTCTGTGACTTGGAAGATCACAAAATGACGTCAAGTTAGTGATCATAGTCCCATAATACATGACGATATGGGGTTTTCTGTGGAAATAAAGTCTTGAAAATAAAAAGTTAACCTCAGTGGGATCATCAACAACTTTGGCACGATTAGGGTGAACACTAGGTTGTGTGTCAGGAAGATCTTAGCTATCCTTGCAATTTCCAAACTTAGTGTTGTCGACCCTAGAAAGGTGAATATGTTATTGTTTTATGGACTTAGGTTACATAAATGAAAAATAAAGGATCTCATACATGTATGTAATTTTCATAATAATTGATTTATCATATCATCAATATACAAAATATCATCAATATCACATGCTCATATAATTACACCATGGTGTGATAAAAAAGTGGGAGGTAGAGAGGACTCTACATTGTGAATAGATGTAACGTAAGTTTCTTGAACCTTGTAGGAGATGAAGGAGGATTGTTTTCCATCATTTTGCTTACCTAAATTGATGAATTTTCTTACAGTAAAGATATTTCAACGGTCTCTATGGTCTGAGATAGTGTTTTGCAGTGGTTAGGGCTTGCAGATAATTTCTTCTCAAGAAGATGATTTTTTAGTCATGGTTGGTGGTTTCTAGCCTCTCTTTGTAAGTGTCAATCTCTACCACTAATTCTTAGCATTTATAAATGACAGTTAGGGAATTTTTAGTAGGGTTTGAGGGCTGGTTATGGTAATAGTTTGACCAAATCTATTATTAAGAAAAATGTTGGGCTTGAGCCACATGGAATGTGTACCTCAGTGCAACCCCTTCTTACAGAGACTTCCAAGATGGTTGCCTCATCCAATTTGGATGTGGAGCTCGTAGGGTGGAGTGGGATATATGATTTCTTTACACCCTACTTTTTGGGATGTCTGGTTCATTTTATTGGAGATCCATTAACCAGATCAAAAGGGGAATAGTGGGGGATATGTTTGGTTTATTCCCCATGATATGAATCTGAAACAACTATAGTTATTCCTATAATTCATCATTCACGTAAACTAGTTTTGAAGTTTGATAACATATCCTGATTTGATATAATAAATTTGATTGACATTTGTCAAAACATTTGATACATTCTACAACCAATTTAGATAAACCAAAATAGTGTCAATAATTTCTTGGTAATCCTCTCCATAAACTCCTACCATAAGACTAGCTTTTGTCTTATGGATAGTCCCATCCAGACCAAACTTGATCAAGAAGACTTATAGGAATCCAACAAAATCTATGTTTGAAGGAGAAGGAACAAGACTCCATATATCATTCTTAGAGAGGATAACAATCTCATCTTCCATTTCTTATTACAACTAGGGTGACTAAGAGAAAAAAATACAGTATGCCATATTTGGATAGATGATAGGTTGGACATAACGTCATCATAAGAAGGTGATTATTACATCCCATGATTTTTGGTCTCAAATAAAATGATATTAAGAAAAATAACATGATGTTAAAAGGAATGATTGGAATATCCTCATCAACATGATGAACTTCCTTTTTAGATATCCTATAAATAGATACTAAATAGTTAAGTGTGTTGATCTTGAAGTAGTGCTAGGATAGGTATCCTATTAGGAACTTGCACTTGTGTTGTGTGTGAGTGAGGAAAACACTTTCAACCAAAGCTAGTACTGGTATGGGGTAGTAATCATGACTGAATCTGTACTTGAGTCAGGGATGTGGGCTTAGACATTATAAATAGTATCACAACCAAATCCACTCCATAAAATGTGACCACATTGATATGTGGCACTACCATATTGATTTATGCATTCCGGACATGAGGAAAACGATATCTACTAAGTGACATGGATCTACCCTTGCACTAGTATTTATGACTGGATGTTGGGTGTAACTGTGAATGGGAGATGGATCTTCATGGACCACTCTAGGTCTACATTGAAATGATAAAATGAAGATGAGGTCATATAGTTGATCCTTGACAATAACATCAATAAGTTAAGTATGAGAGATTATAACATCCCAAGATTTGAGGCCTCGTATTAAATGATGGGGGAAAGAAATGATTGGAGTACCCGCATAAACAAGGTGCACCTACGTTCAAGTATCTCATCAATAGGTACTTCATAGGTAAGCATTCTAAACTTGGAGTCATACTAGGTAGGATTCCCTTTTGGGAAGTTAAAGCCATACACTACATGACTAAGCACAAAGCGGGAACCTTAGGCTAGTGTTGGTATGTGGGGATAGCTATTATACCAGAATCTCAACTAGAGATTTGGCTACATTCTTGAACTTTATAATGATAATCAATCATAACAAAGAATGCTAGATATAAGATGTAAGTACATAAGAGAAGAATGTACACTGGCATATTAGAATACAAAATCTAAGAGCATATTTCATTGACCAGACTTGATGATGGAAACATCCCCCAGAAATTCATTGGGAACATACATATGGAGGAGAAGAGTCCTAGATGTCTCAATAATATGCCTTTTATATATTTTCAAGATATCCATATGCAAAAGTGTGTAAAGACAAGACAATTGATGAATAATCCCATTGTTAGACAAAAAAAATTAAGCACATGTCTAAAATACTCTTCATCATAATCTGTAAGAAAAAATAGAGATTTTGTGAAAATATTAAATTTAAAAGAAAAAATTGTGAACAACAATAAAGATTTTAGATTTTCAGTTTATTAAATATAGACAAGTTTTAACTAAATTAATCAATAAATGTCACAAAATAATGTCATCTAGGTATTTAAGATATCCTACTTGGTCCCAAATATCAAAATGAACCGAATGAAAAACATAAATTATCCTGCGTGTGACTTTGAATTGGAGAATAGATCTATGGTAATTTACTAATTGGCAAGCCTCACTCAAATGTAGATAAACTAGAAAACTGAGGATCCCAAATTCATAACATATCAAGAGATAAATAACCTAGATACTATAATATGTGAGGATGATAGAACCATGCCAGTTTTTAGTCATGCCAAGACAAAAGAGACCTACTTCCTTATTCCTACCACGAATCACTGCCTTTGTATGGAGATCCTATATAAAATAGTGATTAGGATCATATGAAATGTATGTTCCAATTGAGAGAGATAATTATATAATGGAATTATAGGAAAAATATGGAAAAATATTGATGATTTTAGGGTAATATTTGGAAGAAGTGAAAGAGTATCACTTCCTTTAATGGAAAGTAAGCAACCACTATAAACCATTTATGAGGATCTATTGTCCTTGGTGGTGTATAAGTAAGAGATAATACTGGAGATACATGTAAATTGACCTACTACACCTTAGTCAAGGATCTAAGTAGACAAACCTATATGAGTATATTGAGAGATCTAGGATATAGATTAACTTGATGAAACTGATTTTTAAAATAAAAGGTGATAGAAGAGGATGACTAGGACTAAAGAAATTGATAATAATTATCATCGCTCAACGTAAAAGGATGAGTGGTATGATTAGAAGATCATTAAAAGATGCAATTTTTGTCGAGGAGGTCCTAGGAGGGAAGCCATATAGCTTAAAGTATCTTTCTTTGTAAGCATTTTTTGCCACACTGGATACACTTGGGTCCTCTCCTTATTCTATATGTACATTCTCCTCCTCCTCTATTTACATAACCACTACCCCATGTAGAAGACATGTGGTAGTGTTATGGGAGACAAGATATGACCAATCTGTTGTCATACTTACTGTAAAATCTTGCTTGATGAAGGCACATGAGGTATGTTGATATGTCTCTACATCAGAGGGAAGATGTGTACCCGATAGTATATGCTTCTGACTCCTTTATACTCCTTGTGCATACCAATAAGAAATTTGATGAAAACCATATGATATAAATTTTTGCAGAGCACTATGGGATCAACATTGGATATTGGAAGAAGGTATTTAAATATTCCATAATACAAGTGACCTCCACAAGGTATTCTTGCAAGATCTTCTTTTCTTGATTAAGATTGTACATATACACTATTATGGCATACATTTTGAGATGTTATTTGAGTAAATGAGTTATAAATGATTCATATAACCATAAAACATGTTAGGTGATGAAATTTTGTATTCTACTTATATCACTATGTAGATTGAAAATGTCTAGATAAGGATGGCATTGTGATAATTACACTAAAAAGAAGTTATCAGTCGTAGGTCCTTTAGTGATATCTTGTCTTTAGGTTGACCCTTTAACTAGACTGTAACTTAGCGGCTCTAGTGATTGAATTCATACCCAGGTAGAATGCTCAAAATGATGAGATAGGTCTGAACTAGAAGAGGATAAGGCTTATTCTCATTTCTTATTGAGGATATTTTCTATGAAGGAAAACACACATGACACATTGTACTTTGATCCAGTGAATATGGATGTATCTTTCCTCCTTGCCATGTTGGGTGAGGGAACATTATATGGAGATGATGATATACAATGATGGACATGAGAAACATTATGATATCCTTCATACTTAAGAAGATAATTTTTTTCCATGACACATCCTGTCACAAAGACAATATGACCTACTGAGGATGGAAATGATTCTTACCATGAACACACTGTCTAGATAGGAGACACCATGTGGCCACCATTGGGGTTATTGAGAAACTCTTGATGGAGTAACCCACCATGTTAGAGGGCGGACATGTTGTGTCTGCTTGATTCACTGTAGGAAACAAATTCAAACCCTAGTAGGAGGCATGCCTTGTAAAGTATGAGAAGTATTGTATCCATCACCATCAAGACTAGGTTTTTATTAGGAACTATTATGGCATGTCTATTGATAGACACACCAAGTTTCACTCAAATGGTGCCTCTATTAGGTTATTGGTGATGTTAAAGAGAGGAATAAATAGGAAGAAACACACTTGCTAATATCAGATGCTGACGGAGATGGGCTTGGGTCTCCAGGTAAGATCCAAAGGCATCACAATCCCACTTTATGATGACATATTGAAAGTTATACTTGATAGAAAATACTTCCTTTGTGATGTGAAGAAGAAGACAAGTGTTTGAAGGTGATAGGAGAGAAGGTTACAATAGAAAGTGGTATCATCCCAAGTAGGAGAAAATACTCTTCATAAGACTTGACAATTGCTAAGTCACACTTGTTGGTATGTATGCCCAGAGAGACAATCATGTGATGATTGTAATGGCATAACTTGTAAAAACGATATGATTATTAATAAAAGGCAAGCTTCCAATTTATTTTATTTAATTCAATTATGAGATAATGATGTAACATTATAAATGTCTAGAGAATAATATTACTCAATGATGGACGTCTTCAAGTACGTGACTTGGAAGAATGAGATCATACATATGTTGATAATACATACAAATATTCTCTTTATACCCCTGATCAGTTGTTATTGTGGAAGGTTGATAGGCAACAATGACACTAAAGATCACAATGTAAGTTGCATGATGAAAAAGTCTCATTAGTCATGTTATGGAAATATCAAACCAATCACACATATACATGTTAGAGAACAGTGCATCAGACAGACCCACCATGAGACTGACACATGGAAGCCATCTTTATGGAAGTGATACTCAGCTCTCATAGTGATGGTTTCTTAGACCTGAAATCATTGCACTCATCACATGTCATTGGGTATGCCTTGACATCATCAAACATAATCCTAAAATATGGGTTGTTATAAAGGTGATGATTGGGTGACTTTGACACATGGGGATAGATTGTGCATGACAGAAATGGGATTTGTCCCTTCCTACGGGAGTTTGATGTTCTAGGCCTCTTGATTAGTGAGACTAAGAAATGCATAGCCATGCACATGTGAGTCAATATATGATTTTGAGCTTACATAGATCTCATAAAGTTTGCTCTTGGTTCAAGAAACAAGATTGCATGATAAAGAAGATGATTGTTTTGTGCCTCGAGTTCAATCTGAACATCAGTGACAAAGGAACTATACAACTACTACAACACCATACAGAGATTATAGGTTGAAGTTGTTCTCCAACTTTCCATTTACTTGGGTAGCATTGATGTGCGATCAGGCTTTATTCATTGCTTGTGATATCATAAGTTGTTATGGACATTCACTGCAATGTAATATGGTACCTATATAACTACTGAACATCAGTGGCAAAGGAACTTTACAACTACTGCAACACATAGGTTTCGACCGAGAAGAGGAGTTAAATCATGAATGACAGTAGAATAAAGTATTAAAGTGTTTAGGTATTTGATTCACACTACAAGCAGCCTGAATGCACTATCAAACACCCGCTCATGGCGTGAGACAGATATCTGGAGTGCCAAATGGCCATATCAAGTGTTGAGATGGGTGTTTGGAGGATCAGGACTGATTCGAGTTGAAACTGGCCAAGGTGCGTACCAATTGAGCTGACCAGCCCAACTGAAGTCACTACACGGCCGTCTGGGTGATTGAGACGACCATCTTACATGTACAAGATTGGTCTGGTTAGCCGATGGAAGGTTCTGCATACTTTCTAAATTTGTTTTGATTATACATTACTTATTATGCAAGGAGTCGATGCTTGGCATTAATGGGAAATAAATTGCCAATTTTGTATGTGATTGGGAAACTGTGAAATAGGTGTTTCGCAGTACAAGACGAATGTCTCACATGCCATACAACCATCTAGCATTCCAGATGACCGTTTGGATGGCCGCATGTTGCAAAATTCAAGATCTTCCGGTCCCTTCCACTCCCGCATTGATTGGGAACCCTTACCCCGACCTTACTATAAATAGAGGTGTTCTGGGGGCTTCCCAGGGCACAACACAGATAGTTGTTCAGATAAATGTTGTCCTCTCTGGTTGTGGTAACCAAGAGAGACCAAGCAAGTCCTACCTGGACTAGGCAAGGATATCAAGAGAGAGAACAACTGAGTTCATTATTGTGGGAGATCAATTTAGTGACTAGTACGCCAATGGAAGGGACGACTCCTTCCTATCCATTCTAGTAGGATGACATGAGTTGTATGCGGTCCGTGTAGACTTCTCTAGAGGTGGGAGGCCATTGTCTTCCTCTAGGAGGGCATCATCAACCAGTATTCTGTGATGAGACGAGTTGATGTAGAAGACGACGTTCGAGTCTATTTTCTATGGAGGAGTAGTTAGACGAGTCCCACTACAACTAAAAGTTAGAGTTGGGAAACTACATTGACGAGGATTGTCGTTGCACTTTGTCCATGACCAAGTATATCCTAGAAACCATCTTTCATGTCGTATAGTAATTAACGTGATCCACTGGTCATGAGAATATGGTAGATAATTTCTTTTTGTTTCCCCTGCCTGTTCTGTAACCATATTTCCCTATAGTGGTATCAGAGCCAACATCAATTTACTATATTATGGGATAAACTATATGATCAGATTTTTGGTTTTGTCATTTTATTATTTCATGAGATGTGAATAATTATCTTGTCAAATCCAATATTACAATATATATATATATAAGGTTAGGAAGTGTGTACCGACCGGTACATGTAACTTATATGTACTGGCCATTAAAATAGCACATGTGGAGTATGTTGATAATATACAACCATATGGATTAATTCAACACTGTTCTCATATAGATCATGAGATATAGCAATATATTATTCAATGGTTTATACAATTTCTACAACTTATCGTTGATTAGAAAATACACATTTTCTTTTGTTGGATGATCTATGAATACCATATTGTGGTGATTTTTTGTACAAATATTATCTAAGGGATATATTTTACATCCATAAGGTTGGATTATTCAATAGAATTTTGTAATCTTCATAAACGCGGGTGGGTACATGTAAGCTATATGTACTCGGGTAGCAAAATTATTTTAGCATATATATACATATATATATATATGGGGATTTATATATATGTATATATATATGGGGATTTATTTGCTGCCCGCGCGGGTAGCTTGATGTTTCGCTACCCGCACATCCAAAAGTGTAACTATATGGTACACAAAAGTAACTCTAAGATCAAAAGAGTAACTATATTGATAAAAAAAGTAACAATTAGACTAAAAAGAAACTGTGTAGAAAATATACAGTCAGTAAATATATTCATGTATTTTTTAATTTTGGTGGGGAAATAATATTATTTTTAGATCAAATTTTTTGGGGAGATAGATAAAATTCCCCTCTATAATTGCAAGATTTAAAAAAAAGTGACAGGAAGGGTGTGCGGGTAGCTACCCACACAGATATTAAAGATGAGTAATATATATATATATATATATATATATATATATATATATATATATATATATATATATATATATATATATATATATATTGCATTTTTAATACCCACGCGGGTAATGTAAATAATGTTCCCCAGCTTTGAAAATTAACAGATCTGACTTAACTGATTATCAAAGCACGCAGATCATTCCACTATCCCAAAAGTAGTGACAACAACCTTCATTCGCCTCCTACGACCTCCGCGAGGCACACACATCATCGGACTGACGACAATCAAATGAGTAAAAGGGTCTAGCAAGTATCTTCATAATGTCCTTGTCCTCCATCAAAAGGAAGTGCATCGACGGTGGAATGGAAGACTACAACTTTGTTCTTGATGCCCTTCTTCTTCAGCACCACGCCACACTCGAGTTGGTCGGGCTGCAACAAGCAAATATGGCGCTGTTGCGCCCCCTTGAGATAGCCTCTGCACACAACAGAAACACTTCCGGTCTCCTCATCGTACACCAATGCGGAAAAGTGCCTGGTGGGGTTAACGACGCCGGAGAGACTGTAGAAATTGGCATGCCTGAAGATGGAACCCCTTGGGGTCGTGTTCTGAGATGACTTCATGGAGTAGATCTCCGCATTGGTGAGATACGACGGCATCAGTGTCGCCCACTCCTGCATCTGGACACCACCTGACCTTTTAGACTACGTTGCGCCAGATTGGAGTAGGTGTTTGGAGCGCCGACCCGCTGGTGGACTTCCTTACAGCGACGTGGTCTCGCTCCATGAAACTCGAATAGGAACAACATAAACTTGTAGCATACAGTGACTGTAACATCCTCAAAATCCTACATTTATTAATGTACCTTAATGTGAAACCCTAGTTTTCAAGTTTAAGCTTTTATCGAACAAACTAGAATTTAATGGGACCTCTTAAGCCAATATATGATGAAATTATCTCATAAACCTAGCTTTGGCTTAAATAACTCATTTAGTAAACGATAATTTTATTAATGTCACATTTATATAATGCATGTATTAAATTAGGAACCTACATGAATTGATGAACAAAAGAGCAACAAAATGAAAATCTAGTTGGATAGGGAGGTTCTAGACCCTCTAATTAGCTTATGGTCAAAATTTGAACCTAATCGGACTTCGTTTGACCCCTCAATCGTTTTTGGGAAGTTTCATTATAGTTTAAACCCTAAAACCTAATTATTTTGATTAATTTCGTCGATTTCATAAGGTTTTGTTTTCATTTACATGTCACGCAGACATTTCACAAATCTCGCCTAAGTTTAAGTGTCACGCACCCCTCTTGTTTTCGGCTTCGACCTGGGCCGTTGGATGCCCATCGGGCGCTGCTGCACCCGTCTCCTACCTCGAGCAGGAGACCAGGTACATGCAGGTCTCTCACACAATCTTCTTCGACCCGGTTCTTCCTCCACCGACCACGGTTTCGTTCGATTTCTTCACCAATGAGACCGGGAGAGCTAGCCGAACTCAATGACCCCAGGTTGTCCCGGACTTCGTGCGCTAACCGCAAAACGCCCTTTAGGGCTAAAACTCTTCTCGCTGCCATGGGTTTACAGAGATCCTCCCTGACCCTTAAACCTATATATAAGGGGCCGAAAATGATCGACAACCCTAGCGTAGCCCTTCTCTTATCTCAATTCGATCGCTTGCACCCTACACCGTCGCTGCCTACTCAGTTTACACCTCCGACGACCTCCACCTCACCCCGTCCTCCTCCGGCCGTGTGGGACAAATTGGATCACAGGTGACCATCTCGGACCCTTGTTCTTTGTTTTCACAATATTTGTTTGCTGTAGATCCTTCCCGATCGTCAGGACCTATAGCCACCACCGTTGTTCTGGTCGGCGCTCGCTGTCTGGGCCAATCTGTGGCTCGTTGGCCGCAGAAGAGGTGGCTCTGGCTTTTCCTCCTCCCGTTGTTGCTTTCTCGACTTTTATTGGTGATGTAACGCCCTGATTTCCCCGATGGTTTTGAATGGATGTTGCTGCTCTGTTTTCGCGGCCTGCGGCTAGAATTAGGGTGATCCGGGCACCGCAGGTCATGGTCCTTGGCTTGCCAAGTTCGGCAAAGTCTCAGATTTCTTGGACGATGGTCGTTTTGTTGTGAGTGGGCTCTGATCGGGAGTTGGGCAGGCGACTTGCTGCTTCAGGGAGGCCTGGTCACGCCATGGCTGAAGGAGCTTTAGGTGCTCCTGGCCACGGTTCTATCGGAGTCAGGGCTTGTTGCCTTCGTGCCAATGTGAGGAAGTTAACGAAGATCTTGGTTTTCACCGACTAGGTCGAAAATCTCGGGTTCGTCCATGGATTTCCGCTGTGTTCTTTGCCATTTTGAGAAGAGCAATCGCAGGTCTGTTCTCCCCATCTTGACCTTGATCAAGGAGTACGCTGTCACGCCCTGGCATGGGTATTTTTGGGTTTTAAGCATCCTTGTCTCCTTCTCACAAACGACAAGTTTATTCACTAGCTGGCGGCCCCAGATTGGGCCAGCTAGGCAGGGCCCGCAGTCCTTGGATAAATGTTTCCTATTTGGATTTTCTTTGAATTCTGATTGGCCGATGCATGAAAATTCATAACTTTTAATCGGTTCATCGTATGGGGTCAAGTTATATATGAATTTTGCTCAACTTTTTGAGATCTATCCAATTTTCAGGGTTGTGAGATGTGTTTTGGTTTTGTTTTCATGAAGTATCAGGTTTAGGGTTAATTAGGGTTAAGATGTAATTTAAAATGTTAAATAATTTAAATCATGCTAATTTCAGGAACCTAGGACTTGACTCAGGATCAGGGAGACTAAGATTAGGTTTTTCTCCGATAAGGTAAGCGGGTCATTCCATTATGCATATTTACCTTGGATGAATTGCTTGATATGTATGTTGAGGATTATGCTTTAAGTTTTCAGGTTCATGAATGCAATTAAGATAATGATGATGCTTTAGATTTTATTATTCGTTTGCTGATTGATATAATCATAAGGTCATATGCTTATGATTGATGTTAATTAGTTTAATGCTATGCTTTTGCAATGATTAAGAAATTGAATAAAGAATCATGGAAATCATGTGATGTTAATGTCAAGATTAAGAGGGAGAAATCCCGTGATGATTAAGATAATGCATTTAAGTTGTAAATTGTTCCTCTTTATGTTATTTTGTCTTTACGACATTGATGAGCACTTTGGTGCAACTAAGATGAGCCTTAACCGGCCTGATGAGCACTTTGGTGCAATTATTGGATGAGGATAATTTACATTGATGACAAGATAAGAACAATGATGTTAATGTTAATTTAAGAGAATTAAGTAACTTATTATATGTTTCTCGAAATGATGGACCTCTATGGTCGTTATGGGCTTCCTAGCAATGATGGGCTTTCCGAGCATGATGTGCCCCATGTGGGCAGTGAGGAGAGAATGCATATAATAATGTTCTTAATTCATTGATGTAATGAAGATTAATGAGTAATGAGAATTCGTAATGTCAAGTTAGGTCAAGTTTATTTGAGTTCAAGTATATGTTTATTTTCAGTTCTTATAACATGCATAATGCCGCTTACTGATGTTGATGCTTTCTTTCGCATGGTCGTGGGATGAGATGTCCCTAGATCAAGGAGCAAGAGAAAATTGAAGCAAGCCTTCAAGTGTAGCTGATCCAGGAGACTTTAGCTTGGTGGGGTGCCATCTATCACTCAGTAGATCGTCTAGTTTAGTTTATCTTTCCATGTTTTAGATTTTCTTAGATTACATGTGTTAGACTTGAGATCAAGATGAGACAGTTTATGCTTTAGTTGTGCTCAGCCTACATGTATTAGGTTTTGATATCCAATGATATAGTTATGTCTTTCCCTTCCATGAACAATGTATGAATCTATATTTTGAGTTGAATGCATGGTGTTTCATTTATCTTATTGCAATGTGTATCATATTTTGTAATGTTCCTCCAAGCCAAGTGACCCATGTTATGGACAACATGAGGTTTGCTTCCGCTGTCATGTATGTGCTTGGAGGGGCGTTACAGTGACGCTATGGAGGACGAAGACTTGGACCGTTAAGGTCCCCATTTCAATCGAGCTCGTAGGTTCCTTCTAGGAGAGGGATCCGCATAACGAGTGTGTTGGGGAGGGTGGACAAGGAGAAGAGTGTGATGGCCCATTCCAGTGACCCATGGGAGTTGAACCAGGACTAGAGGAGTAGGCA
The DNA here is from genome assembly GCA_963693085.1 of Alisma plantago-aquatica. Taxonomy (NCBI): domain Eukaryota; kingdom Viridiplantae; phylum Streptophyta; class Magnoliopsida; order Alismatales; family Alismataceae; genus Alisma; species Alisma plantago-aquatica. The sequence continues at coordinate 1,064,002,133 of OY856412.1, read as the reverse complement.
GGTTAATGGTTCCAGCTTCTAGAGCGTTCAACGGCTATGAAGCGGTAGTTCATAGTATACACTAAAAGTAACATCATGAGACAAAAAGTAACTATCTGACACTTTAACTAACACTTAGGACAAAAAAAGTAACCATATGGTATGCAAAGTAACTATCTGACATTAAAAGTAACATCATGACACAAAAAATAACTATCCGACACTGAAAATAACATCATGACACAAAAAGTAACTATATGGTAAAAAAAAGTAACTATTTGACACTAAAAGTAACACTGAGACACTGGAAGTAATATCTAGACACACAAAATAACTATATAGTACGAAAATCAACTATATAAATTTGTGTAAACTGAGTTAATTACATTCTTTATTCAAACAAAAATTGAAGCACAAAGACTTGCTAATACAAATCGGTAAGCTAGTTTATGAGCATTCATCTTATGCTCTACCATAGAAAAATAGTTATACACCATTGTGTTATTTAATTTTACACAAGATTCCTCAATTGATCAGGAGCGTTATCCTGGAGTTAATGAGATCAAAGACTTGAAAAATGACTCATATGTATCCATGATGTTTTCCAATACAGGGGAAATAAGAACTTTGCAGGAGGAATGACTTGTTGTGTAAGTGAAAATGTCCACCTTGGTAAGCTCCAACATCTATTCTTCGTCACACATACTCATATATCATTAGCTCACCACTCCATTAACAAACTGTCAAGGAGGAAAGGAAGAGCTCGAGCGAGTGAAACATAAGATACATGGAAAAAGCCTAATACGAAGAGGAAGATAAATTAAAACACCTCGACAGAACCTTGTAAGTAGCTGCCACCATCTTCCAGCCACATAAACACAGAGTTTCATGGAGTAGGAATGATTGATCCAGGTTGAGCAGCGCCTGGATACGGAGGTGTTTCATTCATGCTCCATGGCTCACTATTCCCTTCCTCTGACCTCTGGTTCCTCCCCCCTGCCCCAATGCCTCCATGCCTCTCAGTTATAAAACACCTCTAGAATCCCTGTCCCTTCATTTCACATCCACCATCGACGTCTGAGTGTTGCAGGTAGGGGTTTTAAGCACTTCATGTCTTCCTCAGCACTGATATCCTCCTCCACTTTTACGTCCACAACCCACCACTTCCGATTGTGTATCCCAGGCTGTCACCAAAAGAAAACAAGGCTGCAAGTCCAACATCCAGTTTAGCCTCAACAACAGCAGTTCCCGATCCACCTCCACCTCATTTTCCTCCTTTCATTCCACCTCCACCAACATTGCTGCAATACGTCAAAACCTCGACTCCCCCGCGTTCGCCTACATCTGGATCAACATGTACATCATGTTAGGCGATGGCGGTGACAAATCAAGTGTCAATAGTCAGGATGAAGACAAGTGTGGTGAGGGTTCTGGCAGCCTTCTCCAACATTGAGACATGTTATGCAAACCGTGAGTGTTTCTTCTCGGATTGTGAGAAGGATGTTGCAGAGGGGTGCCCGTCATCCGCTAAAAATGCATTGTTTTTCTTTGGCCAAGATTTAGAAGGGTCCGGACGCCGGTAACTATGACCAATATTTATAACTTGTGCCACCGTGTATCCCGACATGGGTAGTCTAAATGCATTCTCTATGTGGGCATTAAGTAAAGGCTATGCCCGCGCGGGTATCCACAATTATCTACCCGTGCTTAGAAAACACGGTGGCATTGTCGTAAATAAAAGTCCACAGTCCCGTTTTTATTTGTTAAGGCTTCTGTCTAGCGTGCATAAGATGCTTCCGACGTACCCGATAGCGGAGAAGACAACTGCCAATGTGAACGTGCCGCTGATTGTTGTCGAGGAGGTGGAGGACATGGACTTCTCTACAACAGCCTTGACGGTAGGACTAGGGAAGCCTGCCTCCCGCATGACCCAACTCAGAGACTGTTCGTCAAGAATGGACATAACCAGAGGCTCGAGCTCCACCTTCACAACGAGCAATGGCTGATGTTGCTGGTTCTCAGGACATCCACGCCGCTGGTGTGCCTGGGCTCGCTTTAGCACCGCCATTAGTGCATTGGAGATTGACGGCTCCTTCCCCACGCGTCTCACATCGTCAATGGTCGACAGGATGCAGTCGAGTGCCATGGAGAAATAGAGCTCTAGCAAGCGGCATTGCAGCCGGTGTGACGCGACAGCGGACACGCATGCCCAGCGGAGGAGCCCATAAGGGCAGGACATAAATGTGTCCGTTATGTGGATGGGAGTGGTATGGTTGTGGCACCACCGTGCGGCCTCGGCGGCAGAGAGGCTCAGAACTGATGCCGCCTCCGGCATCAACTTTTGTTGGATCGTGCTCTGTTCCGCCCGTATTGCTTCGCGACTCCTTTCCATTTGGTGTTCGGTGGATGGAATTAAGAGAGTGCCAACTTATTGTTCTGGTTGTTGAATGAGTTGGGGTGGTGGATTGGGGTAGCTGAAAAGCTTGGATCATCAATTTCTTTAAAGTCTCGGCCACACCATCACTGTCTGGTACTCACTCCTCCGGTTCCAATTTTCCCTACCGACGGTTCATGTATTAGTTCCTACACTTTTCCTAGCCTAACAACATGGAAACATAAAAAAGATCGTCACCAGGAATCTTGCCGCATTTTTTTATGATCTCATTTGGACGGCCTCCTTCAATTTTGTTTTGCAGTATTAGTTTTTGTATTGTTCTGAGATTGCAGTTGGTGCATATGCACATTGACCGTTTGATAAAATGCAACGCTCATGGAAAACAACGGCTGATACCATTCAGCAAATGTGTTGATTCTACGGGAAGTATTAAAATAGATGATAGATTACAGGAAACAAGTAAAATAAACCTGATAAAAGCCATTCTGCAATGCTCGTAGCAGAAAATAAAAAGTAAAATAGTAGCGAAGGTGAACCTGTAGAATAAAAAATACAAAAAATACAATCAGCTCAACTTTACTTTGATATTATCTTTCGATTTAGTTGTCACTATTATAATGTGACTATCCATATGATATATGACACTTGCTTATTACAATATGACTATACATATTACAAAACTGTCACCTGCATTAGAGTTGGCTCTTGCCTATTACAATGTGACTGTCCATATTACACATAACACTTTCTTATTACAATATGACTATCCATATTACAATCTGTCCCCTACATTACTGTTGGTTCTTGCCTAGTACAATGTGACTATCCGTATTACAGATGACACTTTCTTATTACGATATGAGTATCTATATTACCAAACTGTCTCCTACATTACGGTTGGCTCTTATCTATTACAATGTGACTGTCTATATTACAAAACTATCACCTACATTATTGTTAGCCCTTGCCTATTACAATGTGACTGTCTATATTACAGATGACACTTGCTCATTACAATATGACTATCCATATTACAATATGTCACCTACATTACGAACTCTTGCATATTACAATTGACTGTCCATATGACATATGACACTTGAAAATTACAATATGACTATCTATATTACAAAACTGTCACCTACATTACAGTTGGCTCTTGCCTATTACAATGTGATTGTCCATATTACAAATGATACTTGCTTATTACAACATGACTACCCATATTACAAATTGTCACCTACATTATAGTTGGTTCTTGCCTATTATAATGTGACGGTCCATATTACAGATGACACTTTCTTTTTACAATATGAGTATCCATATTACAATATTGTCACCTACATTACAATTGCCTCTTGCCTATTACAATGTGACTGTCTATATTACATATGACACTTGCTTATTACAATTTGACTATACATATTACAAAATTGTCACTTACATTACGGTTGGCTCTTGCCTATTACAGTATGACTGTCCATATTATAGATGACACTTGCTTATTACAATTTGACTATACATATTATAAAACTGTCATTTACATTATGGTTGGCTCTACCATATGACTGTCCATATTGTAGATGACACTTGCTTATTACAATATGAGTATCCACATGGTAATAGGCTTGAGCACACCCCCTTATGTTTTTTTCTCCAACCCGTCATCCACAAAGTATTGAACATGATGGAAGGTAACCAAGTTAATGAATAAGTAAAACCAATATAATAGAAAAAGTAAAGTAGGGGCACTTCACAGTAAACTATTATCTTTCTGCAGAAATGAATAGGTGACAACCATTTTTTTGTTACAACCAAAGCCACTGCTTGTGAATAATTTTCTGAAATAACATAAACTGTGCATTACATGTACATATCACACAACTAGAGCATTTGGGGGCTGAATTACACTTAAAGAAACCCAATCAGTTCTACGAGCAATGTAGAATCCAAAAGCATCAATAATTGTTGTACCTACTTCAGCACCTCCCTCCCTCATGGTCGTCGTGTGAGTGGATGATTTGCAGGCAGCGGTTCCACAAGGCATGTATAGACCTTTTCAGCAGTGTCCTTTATGAAGTAAATATTCTGCTCCACTACAACAATGGTTAGTGGAATTCCAACAAACACAACAACCTCGTTTCACAGTAATGCACCACCCACCGCCTGTAGCCTATGCAGCAACGAACAACAACTCTTCCCCATATAAGAAGCCCAATTACTATCCCCACCAAGCTAATGGTCGGCGCACCCCCTCCCACGATCTCCGTGGTGCATGCTGCAAACATCTCCGGTGTTGTTTCTGCTTCCTGGCCGTATTCACATGAATCCATACATATTCATGAATCCATTCTCCCACATAGCCTCTGAGCCACAATCTTGGTCGCACACCGACAGCCTAACCGCGCTGCTGCGGTAAGGATGAATCTTGAGGTAAGTGGATCTCCGGTCTAAGACCATTGCGGCGTGGTGGGCGAGATCTATATACAGAGAAAGGGATTCGCATAGGATCGTCACACTGTAAACAAGTCGGAGTAGGTTGCAGCCTTACCACGAAGGTGACAATGGCCTCGGATCGGCATGGAGGAGGCATGAAGACTGCTCGGAGCTCAATCTCCGTCACTGATGGGTCTGGTTTGGAAGCTAGGAGAACGCCTGCGAACGTTGGCGGTGGTTATCGTCCAAACTAGAAGTCTCGACCAATCTTCTGTCATCAGGTCAACCATCGTCGTTTGCGAACCGATCACCCCCATGCGTCAGGGAACTCCCTCTTAGACCACAAGATAGCAGAACCATCCCGTAGAAGTAACACGTGAGAAAGACCAGGTTGCGAACAAGCCAGGAACACCCGGCGGCGCGACGCAACGGCAGAGAAAGAACCCGGTGGCAGAAGTAGTAATTAAAATGCAAAATTAAAGATGCGGATACACGGGTAGCCAAAGTTCAGTACCCGCACGGGCAACCGATATATTCTCATATAAAATTCCCATATATATATATATATATATATATATATATATATATATATATATATATATATATATATATATATATATATATATATATATATATATATATATATATATATATATATATGGCTTATCTTTAATACCCGCACAGGTAGCTTGATTTTTCGTTACCCGCACATCCAAAAGAGTAACTATATGGTATACAAAAGTAACTCTAAAGATCAACTGAGTAACTATATGGTACACAAGAGTAATTCTGAGATAAAAAAAAGTAACTGTGCAGAAAATATACAGTCAGTAAATATATAGACGTGTTTTTTAATTTGGGTGGGGGAATGATATTATTTTTGGATGAAATTTTTTGGGGAGATAGATAATATGCTACTCTAAAATTGAGAAAAAAATAAAATAAAAAAATAACAGGAAGGGTGCACGGGTATTAAATAAATCCCCATATATATATATATATATATATATATATATATATATATATATATATATATATATATATATATATATATATATATATATGGTTAGGCTAGAATACACTTGAGTGTATAGATTGTATGAATACATTCGTGTGTTTGCATATTAAGACTATTTTTTGTAAAATGTAAATCATTGATCTTAACCATCAAACTATAACCAGACTACATACAAATTTTGAGCCCATTTGGATGAGTGTAAGTCACTCATCTAAGGGCAATAAAATCAACATGTGAAACTAATTTGAAATGCATAATTTTTGCAGTCTTTATAACATGACCTATAAATGTCCAAATGTGCTCAAATTTCGCGTATGAGTTATTCATAAGATGTTTAAGAAGATTAATGGATTAGATTTTTGAAAAAAAATATTACATCATGAAAAACTGCGTGTGGGTATTCTGCTCCGAATACACTCTAGTGTATTCTAGCCTGACTATATATATATATATATATATATATATATATATAATCTATATATATATATGTGTGTGTGTGTGTGTGTGTGTGTGATTTACACGCGTCGTCCTAAAAGTGGTTTGATAGTATGTGTAGCATGGTTATGCCCAATAACCCCTATTATCTGCATACGGTTGTATGGTTGGTTGATCTATTTATATTAGTCTGCATACCAAGCCTCTATCTTATCTTCCCAATGTAAAGTTAATTCTCTCCTACCTTTGATCCCCTAAATGTAACTCGAGGTTTCTCTATAATCATGTAAAAGTAGGACAATTTACATTCATGTTATGTCAAAGAAGATGACATCCCGAAGATGAGCCTAAAAGATAGAGGCACAAGGAGGATAAGATGGATGAGCCAAACCGACCACCTAGTGGACCCGACCGATCAACTAGAGGATCCAGTAGATGGTGGACCGATAGAATCAAACGACCGATGAGACCACCTAACAACTAGAAAAGATGCGAGCCCATGGGTTCAAGGGTTGAACCGATCAACCTGGATTGGTAAGCACATAACTTCATCAATAATAGCTTTCCGCATGTGATGTAGACCAAGATGATATAATTCCTTGTTGCTCCAACAAAATACACTAGGCTGGCCACAACCATCACTTTCGTTTATTACATGTTTTCGTTGTGGGATATATCATGTATATGATACGTACTATATATGTGGGGATTGGATAATGTAGATGTATTTGTATAAACTCCCTCAATTAAAATATTAAGTCTTAGATGCCTTCCTTCAGCAATACACATGCAAAAATTGATCGAACAAGCATAGATTTGCATAAAGTATGGTGCACCATCTATCTAATGGAAGTGTGATGGTAGATATGTAGATTTGCATAAAGCATGATGTGTATCTATCGTATTCGCTATTGGGTCAAGATTAATTGGTGACATAGAGAGACCAAGCCCAAAGGCATGTAGATGATCATGGCAAAAAATTACACATATCATCTGTCCAAGAGTTGTATGTGATGCAATTGGCATGATGGCCTACCTAAATAGTCAAATAGTGGGCGATCAACAAAAGTTGACTCATGACTTGATGAAATATGGATTTTGTCCCACTAGAATATTATACACTTTAATATTCTGAATTGATATGTAAGGCCTATCAATTTGAATAAAATATTGGGAGCAATAATAATTAAAGACCTAATTAATATCGTAAAATTTTCAAATCAAATCAAATCAAAAAATATTTTTGCCAAATGCAATTTTTTTCCTATAGAATCAAATGAGGAACAAATTTGATTTGTGATTAGTCCTGAAGAAGGAAAAACTTGATGGGGGAAATTTCCATGAATGATTTTGGACTTTGAGAAGGGTTCTCAATGACCAGTGCAAGCTCTTCGTCCTTGACGAATGAGTGCCATAAATACCTACTCCTGACGCACCTAGGGAACAAGTGGATGCTTACTGGAAGCATGCCAATGATGCCTTGGAGATAAAGTACCTTATGCTTAGCTGCATGAACTATGAATTGTGAAGACATGAGTGTTCTTGAAATGGTAACACATCTTATGAAAGTGACACTTGGTTTTCAAACCAAGAAAGGGATGATATCTAGAAGGTGCTACTTGAGTCTAAACTGATAGAGGGAACCTCAGTAGAAGAATATGTGCTCAATATGACTGAACATATGTATCATCTTGAAGAACTGGGATTCACCTTGAGCCAAGACTTGGCCACTTATATGATTCTTAAGACTATGCCAGAATCATATGGCTACTTTATTGCATGTTAAAATGTGAATGATATGGTTGGACAGATGTCAAACTTGCTCTCCATGTTGATTCATGATGAAGTAAAATTGAAGAAGGACAAGCCTGTGATGGTGATCAGCGGAGCTGAGTCCAAGGATCAAATCTAGTATGAGAAGAGTTTTGAGGTCAAGACTAAATCCACATCTTCAACACTCAAGATAAGGAGAAAGAAAAGTGCAAGAGGATCTCAACTTTGTACTTGAAAGGCATTCCAAAAGAAGAAGATGGGGATGGTGATCTCCACTTCACATATATACATTATTGAGATAAATCTATCTACTTCATCATCATGGGTACTAGATATCATATGTGGATCTCACATATGTTCTCATATGTAGGATCTAAAAGGAAGTAGGCCTTTAGGAAAAGGTGAGGTGGAACTATGAGTTGCTAATGTCACAAGAGTTGCGGCCAACGCAGTTGGAACCTATAGTATATCTCTTCCCATAGGGTTTGTAGTAGAGTTAAATAACTACTATTATGTATCTTCTATAAATAGAAACATCATTTTTGTATCATGTTTGGACAAGGATGCATTTGAATTCTATATTAGAAATGGTCGATGTTCTATTTCAAAAGATGGGATCTTTTATGGCAGTACCCCAATGTCTTATGGTCTTTACTTGTTAGATCTAAATATAGATTTCTATAATGTTAATACCAAAATACTAAAGCTCAGCAACTCAAACAAAACATACATTTGGAATTCTCATCTAGGGCACATAAATGAGAATTGCATATCAAGACTCCATGAAGATGGTTATTTGGACTCTTTTGATTTCGAATCAATAGAGACATGTGAATTTTGTTTATTGGGAAAGATGGCTAAGACCCCTTCCACTGGTAACAATGAGATGACTAGTGATCTATTAGGACTCAGACATACTGATGTGTGGACCTTTGAGAACAATAACTAGAGGTGGGTATCAATACTTCATTACCTTTACTAATGACTTCATTAGGTATGGGTATGTTTATTTAATGAAACATAAATCAGAAGCTCTTCAAAAGTTCAAGGAGTTTATGAATGAAGTACAGAACCAACTTTGCAAAAGTATTAAGACACTTCATTCTAAATGAGGTGTATAATACTTAAACCAAGAGTTTGAGAACCTTTTTAGAGACCATGGAATTGTATCCCAGTGGAGTCCACCTGGAACACCTCAACATAATGGTGTGTCAGAAAGAACGAACTACACATTACCGAATATGGTGTGATTGATGATGAGTTTGGCCAAGCTTCCGACTACGTTCTAGGGGTATTCTCTACAAAACACCATGTTAACACTAAACTGAGTACCATCTAAGTCGGTTCAAAAGAAACCATATGAGATATTAACTGGGAAGCATCCCAAAATATCTTTTATGAGGAATTGGGGGTGTGAAGCTTATGTCAAGAAAATGTTTCCTAAAGATCTTGGCCCAAGATCTGATAAATGTTGTTTTGTTGGTTATCTCAAAGAAACTATGGGATATTACTTGTACAATCCATATGAAAATAAAGTGTTTGTTGCCAAAGATATTGCATTCCTTGAAAAGGAACTTATTTCTAAAGGAATCAGTGGTAGGCAAGTGGAACTCAAAGAGGTTCAAGACCAACAAGAAAACATAGAACCTTTAGATATACAAGAGGAACAAAGAGAATAACAAAGTGTTGTAGAATCTCAAATTCCTCGAATAACACATGAACCTCATAGATATAATAGGTCCCACCTTGAGCCTGAGAGATTTTTATATCTGGTAACTCAGGAAGGCAGTGAATTGTTAATGCCCATGCCCACTTCCCTAGGCTCTAGTAGAGTTTCAGGAATGACGACTGGCCCCATTGATCATTACTAGCCTTAACTATGTACTTTTTCCTCACTCACACGCAAGCATGGATCAACTTCATGACTGGTCACCCATTCTAATACTACTCCAAGATGATCACGCTTAACTATGGAGTTCTTTAGTGATGGGCTCCTTGAAACGAAGGTGCACCTTGGTAATATGGGTAGTCCAATCATTCCTTTTAAGATCATGTTATATGATGCCTCAAATCCTGGGCCGTTATAATTTCCCCACTCAGGCTCTTGACGTCCTCATCAAGGCTCAACTATACAACCTCATAATCACCTCCCCATTTCAGTGCAAACCCAGAATGGCCCATGGACACCCAACTCCCATCCATGGCTACCAGTGCAAGGGCGGCTCCATATCGTCTCATTAGATAGCCTGTTCCAACTTGCCTAGACCGCATGGCTTAATACTGGCATGCCACATGCCCATGTGGGCCCCACCTACTGGAGGGGATTGGCTCTATATCATTTGTAATGTCTGGGCCCACTGCCCTAGGCTCTAGTATAGTTTCAGGAATGATGACTGGCCCCACAGATCACCACTAGCCTTAACTGTGTACTTTGTCCTTACTCACACACAAGCCAGGATCAACTTCTTGACTGGTCACCCATCCTAGTACTACATCAAGATGAGCAAACTTAACTATGTAGTTCTTTAGTGATGGGGTCCTTGAAACAGAGGTGCACCTTGGTGATATGGGTAGTCCAATCATTCCTTTTAAGATCATGTTATCTGAGGCCTCAACATCTGGGAGGTTAAAGAATTGGTCATAGATGATGAGACAATATCCTATCAAGATGTTATTTACGGATAAGAGTCTGAGAAATGGCTTGAGTCCATGAGATCCGAGATGGAACCCATGTATACTAACAAGGTATGGACCTTACTGGATCCACCTAAAGGTTTAAAACCCATAGGGTGCAAGTGGGTCTTCAAGAAGAAGAATGACATGGATGGAACAGTTCAAACCTATAAGGGAAGATTAGTTGCAAAGGGTTTCAGACAAGTGCAAGGTGTTGACTATGACAAAACCTTTTCTCTAGTGTCCATGGTTAAGTTCATCAGGATCATGCTTTCTATTACAGCTTATCATGACAACAAAATTTGGGAGATGGATGTTAAAACCACATTCCTTAATAGTAATCTTGTTAAGGATGTGTATATGATACAATCTTAGGGTTTTGTAAATCGAAAGTCTACAAATAAAGTATGTAAGCTACAAAGGTCAATCTATGGATTGAAGCAAGCATCTCAGAGGTGGAATCTTTGTTTTGACAAGATAGTCAAAGAGTTTGGCTTTATTCAAAATGAACATGAACTTTGTGTGTATAAGAAGGTTAGTGGGAGCATAGTGATATTCCTCATATTATATGTAGATGACATACATTTGATGGGGAATGACATCCCTACTTTACAAAAGGTAAATACATGGCTTGGAAATACATTTTCTATGAAAGACTTGGGAGAAGAATCCCACATTTTGGGGATAAAGATCTATACAGATAGACCCAGAAGACTTGTTGGACTAAGTTAGAGCATATACATTGACAAAGTATTGAAGTGGTTCAACATGGAGAACTCAAACAGATGAAGCATGCCTCCATTGCATGGAGTGACCATATATAAGAGTCAATGTCCTAGTTCTTGTGTAGAAAGGAAACACATGAGTTTGATTCCATATGCCTCAACAATTGGATCAATCGTGTACACAATGTGGTGTACCCATCCAGACATCTGATATGCCTTGAGTATGACGAGCGGATATCAATCAGATCTAGGTGATACTCACTATAAAGTTGTGAAGAATATCCTCAAGTACTTGAGAAGGACTAAGGATCAGTTCATGGTCTATGACAGAGAGGAAGAGTTGGTGGTAAAAGGTTACACCGATGCAAGCTTCCAAACTGATCAAGATAATTACAAATCACAATCAAGATTTGTGTTTTGCCTAAATAACGAAGATATAAGATGGAAGAGTTCAAAAAAAGAGATAATTCCCAATTATACAACAAAGGTCGAGTATATTGCTGCATTGAGTGCAATAAAGGAGGCTTTATGGATCAAGAAGTTCATTACAGAACTCGATGTCGTTCCAAGCATCAACGACAGAATCAAGCTGTATTTTGAAAACAAATGGGCTATTTCTCAAGCTAAGGAACCCAAATCACATCAGCATTCAAAGCATATACAAAGGTGATATCATCTCATACTAGAGATTACACAATGAGGAGATGTAAAGATTTGCAAAGTACCAACTGAGAACAATGTTGTTGACCCCTTGACAAAGAAACTTTCATAGAAGAAGTATGACGACCATGTTAGATCACTTAGAAATACAATTTCTAGGTGATTGGCTCTAAGTGCAAGTGGGAGTCTATTGGTATGTATGCCTAGAGTGCCCATCATGTGATAATTGTAATGATTGTAATGGCATAACTTATAAAAATGATTTGATTGTTAATAAAAGGCAAGCTTCTAATTTATTCTATTTAATTTGGTTATGAGATAATGATGTAACATTATAAATGTCTAGAGAATAATATTACTCAATGACGTATGTCTTCAAGTACGTGACTTGGAAGAATGAGATAATACAGTTCTTAAGAGTACATATCTATATTCTCATTATGTCCCTGATTGGTTGTTATCTTGGAAGGGTATTAAACAATAATGACACTAAAGATAAGAGTGTGAGTTGGTTGATGACAGAGTCTCATTAGTCATGATATGGAAATATTAAACCAATCACACATATACATACTAGAGAACAATGTATCAGACAGACCCACCATGAGATTGACACATGAAAGCCATCTTTATGGAAGTCATACTCAACTCTCACAGTGATGGTGGTGGTTGTGGTTCTTAGACCTGAAATCAGTGCACTCATCACATGTCATTGGGTACGCTTTGACATCATCATATGCAATCCTAAAACATTGGTTGTTAGAAAGGTGATGATTGGGTGACTTTGACACATGGGTATAGACTGTGAATGTTAGAAATGGAATTTATCCCTTCCTACAGGTGTTTTATGTTCTAGGCCTCCTGATTAGAGAGATGAAGAATTGCATGACCATTCACATGTGAGTCAATATATGATATTGATCTGACATATATCTCAGACAGTCTGCTCTTGGTTCAAGAAACAAGATAGAATGATAGATAGGATGAATGCTCTATGCCTAGAGTTCAATCCAAACATCAGTGAAAAAGGAACTATACAAACACTACAACATCATACCCAAATTTTAGGTTGAAGTTGTTCTCCAACTTTCCATTTACCTGGGTTGGATTGATGTGTGAATAGGCACCTCTGTTTGCTTGTGATGTCATAAGTTGTTATGAAGATTCACTGCCAATGTAATATGGGACCTATAGGGTCACACACATGGTTATTGACTAAGAAGAGGAGTTTAATCTTGAATGACAGTTGAATTAAGTACTAAAGAGTTTAGGTATCTGATTTACGCAACAAAAAGCCCGACTGCACTACCAAATGCCCATCTCATGGCATGAGACGACTATCTGGAGTGCCAAACGGCTGTCCAAAGTGTTGAGATGGGCGTTCGGAGGATCAGGGATGATTCGAGTTGAAATCGATCAAGGTGTGAACTGACCGAGCCGATCGGCCTAACTCTGGTCACTAGATGATTGTCTGGGTGACTGAGAGGACCATCTCGCATGTGCTAGATTGGTCAAGTTGGCCAATGAAAGGTTCTGTATACTTTCTGTATTCATTTTTCTTGCACGTTATTTATTGTGCAAGGAATTTATGCTTGGAGTTAATGAAAAACGAATTTCCAATTTTGTATGTGATTGGGAAACTAGAAAAAGGGCATCTCACAGTACATGATGACTACATTGCATTCTAGATGACTGTCTAGTGTTCCATACGACCGTTTGGATGGTCGCAAGTTGTGAAAATTCAATATCTTTCGGTTCCTTCCACTCCCGCGTCGATAGGGAACCCTGACCCTAACCTATACTATAAATAGAGGGGTACTAGGGGCTTCCTAGAGTACAACACAGATAATTGAAAATTATTTGCTCTGATAAACATTATCCTCTCTAGTTTTGGTAACTAAGAGAGCCCATGCAAGTCCTACCTGACTAGGGAGGGATAGCAAGGGAGAGAGAAATTGAGGTCATTATTATGGAAGAGAAAGTTGGTGATTAGTATGCCAACAGAGGGAACGACTCCTTCCTGTCTATTCTAGTAGGACCACATGAGTTCTATGCAGTCCGTCTGTACTTCTCTAGAGGAGGGAGGCTATTGTCTGCCGCTAGGAGGACATTGTCAACCAGTAGTTGATGATGAGAGGAGCTTATATAGTAGACGACCTTCGAGTCTGTTGTCCATGGAGGAGCAGTCAGATGTGTCCCAGTGCAACTAGGAGTTAGAGTTTTAAAACTACAATGACGAGGATTGTTGCTGGACTTGCTCTAGGACAAGGTATATCATGTAAATCATCTTTCTAGTCTTATAGTAATTGACGTGATCCGCTGGTCATGGGGATATGGTAGATAATTTTTTTTGTTTTTGTTGCCTACTCTGTAGACATATTTCCCTACAACACTATGTTATTGTTCTCCTGTAGGACTACACTTGGCACTTGATAATTCAATTTAATTGAGATATTATAAGAGTGTAATGATTTTTTGTATTATGAAAAGGAAAGAATTTACATAAACATGAGTGTGGCTTCTAATAACTCATATGCATTGTTTGGGACTAATCCCATATATAAATACTATTGAAATATTTCATTATATAATACATTATTTTAGTTATGTTGGCTATCAGAAAGCCACTGAATTTTGGACGAAATGATAGATGACTCATTTTATCGATAGACTATTCCAAAGCCATGACATACTCTGTCCATCCAAAATACCTAAATTTTCTCACCATGTTTAATCTAGATTTTTCATTAAAGCTTCCCTTTTATTTTCAAAAAAATCATGATCCTAATTTTGACATCATTTAACAGTCATTAGATTCCTAAAAAACCCTAATATCCTCCTTCCTATTATTACTACCTCCATCAAGTCTCCTTGCAAATTTGGGACTATGAACCTCTGAAAACTCCTAAAAAGCATCACCAAGACACTAGAAGTTAGTTACCAACAACACCATTCCCTTCTTTTCCTCCCAAACATGACCCCCAATTACACTTCAGTGATCATGTCTATGGCACTTTATCACTAAATATTGAGTCCATGTTTTCCTTCTAGAGAGTTGGGACATTCCCCATAAATACTCACAAAATTTTCTATGCTTTCATTTTCACCTAATCCTAGGTGTATCACATTAGGTCTATCACTATTAATAGTCACTAGTTCAAAGTCTTGAATTAAATTTTAGGTAATTGATTTCTTTTTATTTATGTTTCCCAATGGTTATCTTCTATGTACCTGCAAGAACATCATGAATGTATTGTAATGGAATCCATTTTACCTAATTGAGATTATCAAGCTCCATCTTTATGTCTGTCATGCATAGGCCATCATTTTGATCCTTGTCTTATTCAATACCCATGTTTGGGTTCACCTAGGTTGATAAGGTCTGGGGATGGATGATGAACTCGTTCCTCATGGTTATAACAAGTGGAAAGTGGTTTTAGTCTCCCAATTTTGAATCGACATGTTGTTATTCTTCAATATTTTCAATAAAAAACCTCGAGGGTAGAATATTTGTAGTTTTTTTCTCCACAAAGTCTATCTTTTTTGTCACACTCTATATGGGTGTATTATTGATTTAACTATAGTGTTATTCTTTAATAAGCAAATTTTTTATTGGAAAGATAAACTAGAAAGACTTTGCCATGCATCAAAGTGTTGATGCATGATAAAAGGGTAGGCTTGTCCTTTTAGCAAAAAAAATATTTAGCGATTAGTAAAATGGATTATACTCTATAAAATATATCTAATTATAGTTATCAGTGAAAATTATGATAAATATAAATTTTGGAACCATAAACATATTCTCTATAAAATTATATAGGTTCTACAATGTTATTGAATAATAATGAAAATGTTAATTCAAGATTTATATAATTTCAATTAAATTTGTCTAATATTTTCAACCTTAACTCTATAGGTTGACAATAATTGGATTTCATATTGAAATAAAAGGATGCCTAATTATTAGGTTTGTTGCATTTTGTTTTCATTCACATTTGGAAATTAGCCTATATTCACTGTTTTGACTATCCTTTCTATGTTTATTTAACGTAATTGGATTTTTCTCTTCACAAATAATCCTATTATATACTTGGACTCCTAGAATTTCAAATTAAACACTAATTATTGTAAACTATTCATATTCTCTCAAGTTATCTCTATATTATATAATTGTTCCATTTTTATGTGAGAAGCCCGAATTCCTTCACGAGATGACTAATCTTGAACTTACCTTTACATTGAGTATGTTTTTTGTGGAATTTTTCTTGGGATGCATAAGTTTTTCAAATTTTTATTATTTAGGGGTGGAATTTTTGCTCCATACATGACTTTTATACCAACAATGTCATACTTATATGCATGTGGGTGTGCGTTACATTGAAGGATGTTTTGTGTTATGAAAAAATAAACTAGGTCTAATGTATGTTCTCTAACTTCCATTATTATTGTGTTCCACTACAGGTATATTTATACCATGTGTACTGATTATTATGATGAGTTACATGGACTAAGATGTTTTACTTACAATTTTGTGCATCTATTAAAAATTGTGACATGACATGTACACGTGCATGTATCTTTAGACAATAGGTTCTACATTCAAAATATTATGCATCAACTCCATAAATTTGTCTCAATTGAGTATTTGAAATTTTGAATCTTAATTATGTTGAATCACTTATATGATGATCACAATTAAACATATTTAACTTGAAGGGATCATTTCTACCTTACTTGTTAGACTTTTATGGTTTCTTTCCTAGTTATTTGAACAATATGCAATTGCCATTTTCTAATGGTTAGTAATATTCATCTTTTGTGGTTATTGTTTGTTCTCAACCCCTAAGGTGAAACAAATATGGAGTTGTTGATAATGGTGCACCATGAAAGCAAATGGGTAGCTGATACTTTATAGATTTAAAATTGAGAAAGACAGGTTGTTCGCTGCAAATAGTCACTTTTAATTTAGTTACATAGTTTTGTCTTAAGTTTACGTCCATGTGGTGTAGAACCATGTTGACTTGGAAATTTTGAAAAATTAGATATATTTATTCTAATGTAGTATACTTTAAATTGGGAACATAAATTAAATATTAAATCTTAGAGTATTTATTCATTTGCAATACATGTTGTGGTATATGAAATCAGGAATGATTCCTTTTATTCAATGATGTAATGAATGATTCCCCTCTAACGTCCCACTTATTGTAAGTATGGTATCAAATCCAAGGGAGTAGGCTAGGTATGACTATTTTAGTTTTATTTCGCACAAATTCCTTGTACTCCTAGAACTCTTATAGTGAAATTCTCTACATGACAGGTTTAATATAGAATCTACCTATGTTCTATATGTTAGGATAAAATAAACACATGTATTTTTAGAGGTGCCAATAAGGATCTTAACAATTTAACCTTCCTTTAGTAGGTCATCTTAAACACTTTTCCTATTCTAAAATTAGGTGTCTATGTGGCCCTTATTATTATTACGTATGATTTCATAGTGTAATAAAGTAAAGAGGATGATAAAGTAGTGGAATGCCTATATTGAGTATGGCAGACATCATGAGTCAATTCTCACATATTCTTAAATCCATATTCATGTTTTACATAATACATTTTTCATTAGCTAATTCCATTGTACAAATATATGTATAGAGGAAAATTTTTCTAATTTTTTAATGTTTTCTTGAAAAAGGTCAAAATGTAGGAAAATGAAGTAACTATAAACACATATGCAAGAGAAATCGTAGTACTAGTAAGAACATAAACCCAAGTATTGAGAGTGGAGTGATGATTAAGAATGATTTCTATGCATAATGTTTGGTTGTGCTATCCACTTTGTATAAGATTCAAGAGTTGGAGAGTTGTAACTTGTGAGTAACTACATATATGATGAAACTCTAATAAGTTCTTGAAATAACCAAGATTTAATGTCCTGAATAATATAGCCTTCAATAGGATGGATAACTTGGGCATAATTAGACAATGTCATTATACATTAAAATAAATTATTATTATACATCACGAACCAACTAGGAAACACATCCTTAAGGATTAACATATCACCCTTACACCTTTAGATTTGTTTAGTCTTACTTATTAAATTAAGCCTTTTTAAAGGGAGGAGAGTAATCCTTTAGTAATATATGGACAATAAGATTACAATAGAAAATTCCTTTTTTGGGGTTGAGTGTTGTAACATAGAAAACCCTTATATGATTACCTTAGACATTTTATTTACATCAGTTTGACACCATAAAGCTTACTCCATAACAATAGCACATACAAGGAGTAAGTTATATATGGAAAACCTTGAACGATAATATGTTGAAATCACATGCCTTACATTCATGTATATTTTACAACTTCTAATAAAATAATGAACTTCGGTCACAATATGACATGACATCACCTAATATCTACCTTGTTGACCTTTGTACTCTTACTGACTTAACAAACATATTATTTTTCATATAGTGGGGACTATATGTCTTATGTTTAATTAATGTGTACCATTAACTTTAATAGGACCATTTCAAGGGTATGTAGATGGTTAGAATTAGTTTACAGGGTCTAAGATAGTTGGAAAGATAAATAATATGACTTCTTTACATGGCCAACCTAACTCATAGAATTAACACTTATAGTAAAAATAAGTTTTGAATTGAGTTTACAAGGTTTAATATGTCATTGGTAATATGCAACATGTTTTTAAGAGAAAAAATTCAAAATTAAAAATAATGAACAATGCATGAAACCATTCATGTTATATTGTACAAGCTTGATTAATATATATTACTCACATAACAAGATTAGTGATACATACTAATATAAAATGTAATTATATGAAATAGAATGCATATTATGGATATCTAGTTTACATTTATTTATATTTAAATGTCACTATGTGACTTTTAAAGAGAAGTTAAGTAATATAATTATAATGGCTATAAACAAAATACGCCAGAAAAATTGCATCATAATATCTTGACAAACAAGCATAATTCAAAAATATTGGACATAAATATTAACTAGAATAATATATAGTAAAAGTCTATTAGAAAACTCTAATGAATTAATTGCCCCACCAGATAATCCCAAACTAGGATACAAATGCAAATTTAGGATCACACAATTGAATTATTTGTCTCTCCAATTTTCTCTTCAATTAGATAACATTGGATAACCAAAACAAAGCATGAAATAGAATAATTAAACAATAATAATTCTTGAAGCAAATGAGATCAAACTGGTTTTTGTAATGTTTTACATTGTCATGCATTACCATGTTTGATTTTCAGCACTATATGTAACAATTGGGCCCCAAGACCAAGGTTCTTATAGAGTTTTAAGGAATGATGACTATCCCACTAACCAATAATATCCTTGTCTATGTGCTTTGTCCTAACTCACATACAATTAAGGTTCAACTTTCTGAGATGTCACCCATTCTATTGCTACTCTGTGCTCATCATGATTTACTTTAGAGTACTTGTATATGTGCAACACAAAAAGGAGACACACATTGTTGAAATATATAGTCCTATCACTCCTTTTAAAATTATTATATATGAGGAATCAAATCCAAGGATGGTAAAATCTCACCCGCTTAGACTCTTTACGTCCTTGTTGATGCTTTTCTACAAGACATTGTATCATCTTCCCCATTTTGAGCAAGAAAAGAAATGTCATGTACACCTAAACTTATATTGACAACTACCAATGCAATGGTGATTACATTAACATGGACATCCATATTCAACATTCCTAGAATACACACATGACTGGGGTGCACATACCCACATGGGCTCCACCCACTAGAGAAGAACTATATGTGATACTGTTTATATTGGCAGTGAAAGGCCCTTGTAGAGATTTAGAAATGATAATTGTCCTCACATACCAACACTAGTCTAAAATGTGCGCTTTCTCCCCACTCACAAACATATTTGGTTCAAATTTTTAATAGGTGACCCATGTAGTACTACTCCAAACTGAGAATGATTCACTACAAAATACTTATTGGGCTACCTAAAATGAAGCACACCTTATTGATTTGGGTAGTCTGGTCATTACTTTTGATATCGATTTATTGAGGCTTCAATTCCTTGGTTGTTAGATTATACTTATTGAATCTCTTTGTATGCTTTTCAATTATAGACCATAGAGTATAAGACATTTTGTCCACCTTTTTTCCATCTAAAAATAATGGAAGATTCCTTCAGTCTATGGTACCTCACTTATCTTACCACATGTTTTTGAGATCTTTCTCCTGTAGTTTGCTCGTACTTTCCCAAAACTGATGATCCAAAATTTGAAAACTTTTTGTATTCTTTAGAGTCATATTAAACCCTCTTATCCTCCTCTTCATGCTCCAGCCTCCATCACTTCTCCTTTCCAATTAGGATTTTTGAGCCTACAAAAACTCATTTCCATTACCATCAATGACCTATAGATGTTTATTTTTTACATCCCTTGTCTAGGAGACATGTCCCCAACTCAACTTCATTGATCATGTTGAGGTTTCAATCCTTGTAGAACCCAAAACGTGTAGAGAACACTTGAAATACCCTACTTCATTGCCTGCACTTTCAATTTTTACCAGTTAAAGATATTTTTCAATTATTTCATTAACATTTTCCTATCATTAATTCCAAAACCTCAATTAAATATTTATTTTTTGGTTTAGACTTATGTTACATATAGTTAGATTCAGTGAACTGTTGCAAGCATCCTTAATGCTTTTCTTTAGGATAGTTTTACCAAAATAGAATTCTCAAGGACCTGCATTAATATAGCCTTGTAAAAGGATGTTCTTTCTATCTGTTATATCACTAAGAGTCATGGTTGGGGTCACAATGACCAACATGACCTAAAGTTGGTGGATGGACTTTCCTTTTATTATTTTATCTCTGGAATCATGATTTGATTTTTTTTCAAGACCTAAGAAGTTGTCCTCTGAGTCTTGTTGCTTAGAATTCTTGAGATATAGGTTTATGTTTTCACGTGAGTTTATCATGTAATGTCACCCATTATAAGGATACTTAAGAATTTTATGACTAATGTATTTTTATCAGTATTAGTCTTGAGTGGATGAAATAAGTGAAAAGCAAAGTCACTCATCAATATTATAATGCCAAACATAAAGATAGTATAGTCTTTTAGCTGAATGTTTATTTATAAATTTGTAAAGAGGTTTTTGCTTTAATAAATCAAAATTATAAATTTATAAGATAGAAACTTATCACAATATGTTATGAAACCATCATATATTATGTAATTGTACCCTAACCCATAATAATAAATATGTTATTTTTAGGGTTAATTTAATTAAACTAAAAGTCATATTGGTATCATCAATCTGAATCCTTATTCTTTACCATCACTAGATGTTGGATAAACAAAGTAGGGTGAATTATAATCTGGTAAATTTTACTCTCTTGTGGTTCATATTATGAAATTAAACAATATTCCTTCTTTTGACGTTCTTGAGGCATATTCATTTGTAGTTGTTTCTTTAATTAAATCAGAATCATCTCTACAGTTGGCCCTTTGTTATATTTGAAATAGTAGAATTTTAAATGTAACTTTACTTATTTAAAATTCTTCTTATTCTCTCAATATGAATCCATATTTATATAATCCATTTTTGTGATGGAAACCTTGATGGTTTAAGTATATGAAAAAGTTCAAACTTGACTCACATTAGAATAACATGCATTTTGATGCAATACTATTAGACATTTATAAAATTTTTGGTTGTATATAATGTTCAGATGGAGATTGTGTACACCATATCAATGTAGTGTTCCCAAGATGTTATAATTATATCTTACTAGTTATCGGCTACATGATAGAAAGTTGAGTTTTGTGCCATACCAAGCCAAGTTTAGGGTTATATGTCTTGTCCAATGATATAATTTTATTTCATTAGTCTTGCATTTAAATCATAAATGCTAACTATTATGATAATTTATGTGCCCTAGCATAATCTATTTATGCTTTTTTTGCATTCATTACAAGTCATACATGGTAAGTAAACTAAAATGTACCTTTCTACAATGTGTTATTCTTTTAATTTTTAAAGGCATAAAAAATGAAATTGGTTTCAATTGCATAATTATACTTGGAATCTTAACTCAACTATGTGTTGATATCATTTCTCATATCTCTTTTGATGGGAACCTTTCTTCCTTTTTTTGACCTTTTTATGATTGTATGATATGATACAATTAACTATTTAGTATGCACATACCAAAATTTGTTGAGGTTTCATGTTATGGCTTTTTTGTGGGG